>JAGSMU010000025.1:0-2500000 GCA_029286865.1 Teinopalpus imperialis | reverse complement strand
CTTGATTTGACATGTTTATACCGCTTTTCATCAGGGCGGTATAGCAAGGGAATCGTCAAAGGTCTTATCGGGAATATATGTTGCGATGGCAACACTACGTCAGCAGTCCATTCATGATACAAAAACGTACGTCTTATTAACCAGCAATTATCCGGTACAATTTTTTTTTGCATATTTAAGCGGTTCAGTTCAGTCTGTAGCCAAATGACCCTTCACCCATACGTTCATTATTATTATTATTTATAAACTTAATACCTTTCTATTTTAAAGAAAGCGGTAAGTATAGCTATGACTATCTTTACTAACGTGTATGTTTTTTCTTTTTCAAACATTATAAGACACAGGCCTTAGAACGAGACAGCTGGCGAAAAGCTGGCACCTCCTGAACACATCACGCCAAGCTAATTAATGAATATTGTATTGGTACCTTTGTATTAATGATGCTCTTAGCCATGTTTTCGGTCGCCAGAGCCTCATTTGTTAGATAGCAGGACGTGTGTCATTGATGACAACATTTGTAGAAAAATTACGTATATTTTTGACACCCTTTATTAGAAGTTATTACGGGATAACACAAATTTTATACACTTATTTTGTTATCAAGTTATTGGATTGACTAATAAGTAGATGTGATAGGAATAAAAGCAACGATATTTATCTTTATATGACTTGTATTTAAAAATAATATCAGTCAAGCGTTGCGTTGGATAGCTGTTTCCTGAGTGAATTCTTCATTAGAAAGACGTTAAATTAAATAAAAAAATAATAAAAAAGTTAAAGTCATTAATGGCTTTAATTTTACTTAAACCTTTACGGATAAAGCTTTATTTATTTTTACTATATATGAAACTAAGGGATTTTAAGACTATTACATTATTGACTTCTAAACTTTTATCTTCTAGAAATAGAAAACATTATAATGCAAATCTACGTAAGTATATAAAATATTAAAGATTATAAGAGTTTCTTCGATATTATAACTTTTGGTTTTATTTTATTTAATAATTTTTGTTTTATTACTTTATTTTATAATCATACTAATAATATCATTAAATTTAGTATTATTTAAAATATAAAAGTTCCTAAATTTATCATTTCTTTGTTTAACATTTAAATAGTTTCGAAATCTAGAATAAAAACGAATTCCATTTTTGTTCCGATTTCGATTTATAAATAAATATCTATAAAACAATACATAAATTTACGGTTATACCATACGAATACGAGTAAAATATGCACAATAATAATGAAGGATTTATATTTATTAAGTACAAGATAAAGGTTTAATAATGATGGTTTTTGAGGATATTTATTTATTTATCTAGTCAAACAACAAAATGTATATATGTACATATAACGTACAGATAAACATCTGAAAATAATACTATACGTGTCAGCGTAATAAGTTCTTCTAAAGCGTTAGCACAAATAACTTTTCTTATCTACGTCTGTACTGAGAGGCTTTTACACCGCAAAACGAAATATCTATTTCGTGTAAGAATTGAACCAAGCATTGAAGTTAGGTTAGGATAATGACTTTATTAAACTAGTTAATAACATTTTATATAGTTTTAGTATATATAGAGTTCTTTTAAATGAGCTTCATTTTTTTCACTCAGTGTTAAGTAATTTACAATTATAAAGATGTATGGTAAAGTAAAAAAAATGTCTCAGACCGCTCCCCGCCAACCATCCACGTACGGACTAATTACTGTTACATATGGAAGGAGGCCCTGAGAGGAAAATGTCCATATTAGTAACATATAATCAAATAAGCATATTATCTCCCCAAATAAAAATAGGTGAATAGTTTTTTACTTATCTATTATATATTTTATTATATATTATAATTATATATTATATATTTTATATGATAGGTAAAAAAAATTTTTTTTACTTATCATTTAATATATCATATAATACCGCCCTTCATACAAATGGTGAAATTTGTAAAATAATAGTATTAGTTTAAGCAAATTTATTTTATACGGGGTAAGATTAATAATTTTTGATTAGAAAAATATCATTCTATGCAACGGTTTTAACGACAAAAATTCTTTGAATTTAAGGGTTGATTAATGTCTAAACGAAGTTCGTGTCTTTTATCTTAAGTCGGGATGAAAAAGAATTACTTTATGAAGAATTTCAGAATAAATTTTATGTAAAGAAATTACCTATTAAATACCCTCAAATTTTATTATCAAAGTAAGGGTTGACAAATGAGCCCACAATTCACCAGATGGTAAGTGATTTCTGCGGGTAATAAGGAACCTTTGAGGTTCCTTATTACGAGAATAATTTTCCTTATTTGAAAGGCTCCGATCCTACTTAGCCGGCTTTAAAGAATTAAAACCGAATAAGAAAAGAAGCCTTTGGTTTTTTTGTTTGCTGATTTGAATTTAAATTTCTAAGGTGTACAACAAATATTACATCGGATAAAATACAATAATAAAACTAAATTTATGGAAATATGTTTATTGATTTTATGTAACATACCACGAATACAGTTCCCGTTGAACTGTCGTATGCGCCTGAATTAAAAATAAAATCGTTACACAAAAGCAACGGTCTTCGTCAAGAATCCAACCGATCCATCAGCCTATCAACCCATAAGCCTACTCAAAGTCTTGGGTAAGGTATATGAAAGGCTCATCCTCGCCCGCCTCAAGGACTTCATGCTGTCCCGAGGGCTGCCAATCTATGAGCAGTTCAGGTTTTGCACCCAACACTCATGCACACATCAAGTGCACCTCATCACGGAGCACATTCTCAGTAAATTTCTTCAGGGCTACAAAACTGGGGCACTTTTTCTCGACGTGGCGAAAGCTTTCGACAAGGTCTGGCACAACGGGCTCATATACAAACTATATGAGCTCGGTGTGCCAGATCGACTCGTACTTATCATACGAGATTTTCTCCGAAATCGAACCTTTCGTTACCGCGTCTAGGGAACGCGTTCCGAGGTTCACCCCATTTGTGCCGGAGTACCACAAGGCTCCGTCCTAGGTCCTACTTTGTACACACTCTACACCAACGACATACCGCGCACTCGCGGTCTAGAGCTAGTCATTTCGCCGATGACACCGGCCTCTTCGTGTCTGCATTCAAACCAGACGCTATTTGTAAACGCCTCCAATCTGCAGCCAACACCTTAGGGAAATGGTTTCGGAAATGGAGGATTGAGGTTAACCCCACCAAAAGTGCAGCTATGTACTTCCCTCGTCGCAACAAAACGCCGCATCTCCAAACTATAGAGTTATTTGACCGTCCAATCCCTTGGGAAAAGACAGTCAAATACTTAGGCGTCACATTAGATGAAAGACTCACCTTCGGTCCGCATATCAACCGCGCACGGAATCGTCCTAGGTCGTTTGCACCCGTTACTCAATAAAAATAGCAAAATGTCACTGCGTAATAAAATTACACTATACAAAGCGTGCATTCGACCCATAATGACATACGCAAGCCCCGTCTTTGCGCATGCCTCCGCGCGTCACATTCACCGACTTCAGGTAATACAAAATCGTTTCATGCGCAAGGCCACCGGTGCGCCGTGGTTCTTGCGTAACGAAAATCTACACATAGATCTTGAGCTGCCGACCATAGCTCAGTACCTGAAGTAGGCTTCTCGCCGATATTTCGACTCCGCCGTCACACACCGAAACCCTTTGATTGTAAGTGCCGCCACTTACAATCCCATCGCGAATCACAGATTTACCCGCGGCCGTAGGAGACCGAGGCACGCCCTCGACGACCCTGATGACGCAACCACCAGGGCCCAAGCCCTTCATAAAACACAACACACATACATGGCACCCTCATATTGCCCCCGCCGACGGCGAGGGCGTCGCAAACAAAGTTATTCGCGATACCGCCATGTCACTGGTCGGTTCTCTCCAGTCCATACAGATAGAAGCTTTGCGCCCACGCATTCTGAAGTGGTGGTATAGGTTAGTTAATAATAATAGTGATATTAATTAAGATAATCCTCTGTCAGAAGCAACTGACCGAGCCGAGCGGTTCGGCCCTCTCGGGCACCCTTGAGTCAGACGCTCTCCCGAAACAGGGTAACGGTCCAAGCCGAGGCTCCCTCTCGGGAGTCCTTGCGCTGGTTACCCATATATAGAGGTCTCGACTGAGAGCCATAAGCGCTCGGTCACCTCCCAACCCGGTGAAACTGTAAAAGCCCTGGGGCTAACAACGGCCATCAGCCAAAAAAAAAAAAAAAAGAATAATCTGATTAGCCAAATATCCAGCACAACTGCATTATGATTCCTTATCTAAGATAAATATTGGCGTTAGCGTCTGCGGGAATAATTTACCATCAGATGGAGTGTGAGCACATTTATCACCCTATATTACTAAAAAGAATTTAATTTCGGGGGCCTAATTTATTTTCGGCTCACTTATAAATTGAGATCTCCGAGCGTTTCAAATAGGTATTCCCTGCGCATTATTGAAATGTTAACATCGCATCCAAATCAGCTAAGACCACAATGCAGAAGCTCTGCTTTACCTAATTGAAGCTGGCCAAGCAAACACCCTACAATCACCAGTATTAGCACATCGCGTGACCTTTCCGAGTGAGATGTATTCTCTTTTTACAATATATACAAGTATCAGTTATTGTATGATATAGAAACAAATTACCATGCTTTTTTAATTAATTTATTTATATTCAAAGTTTAAAAACGGCAAATGGACAAATAAATATTCCATTATAAGTTATGGGATTAAATGATTTAAAGTTATAAAGAACGAAAAGGAGCAAAAGCACACAATCGCGTTGGTAGAGACACATAAAATCAAATTTTATGTGCAGTTCTCTCTTTGTAAATGTCTTTACATTTGTAGTGAATCAAACAAAAACGTCTATCTTCTAGTTTTATTAAAGATAAGAGTTTTTGAAGACAAAAACATTCAGAATGCAATGTATGCGTTTTTAAGGTTATCTAATAACATAGCGTAGCTCTTTACAGCTTCGAAAAGATAACGTGAAAATTGGATTTTCCTGTTCTAGCGAATACGACGAATCCCCTGTGGGGTTATCCTAGACGGGCTGTACTACGTTGTCGGAGTCAGAATTCGATTAAAACAAACAAAAACGAATTTTGTCGCGTGAAATGAAGATTCCCGCTAGGAACCTGTCGGAATATGGTCTCAGGTTTATAGAATAAAGCTTTTTGCCAATCTGTAGTATACGGCTACTAAAAGGGCTTTATGTTTGCGGGCGACCAGAGTGGGTGGTCTAATCGTTCACTAAAGTGAACCCGCGGACAACGACGACACGGTGCGAAGTTGCCGAATAGCTAGAGGAGGCAATGGCTCCTCTTCCTGGTGTTTCCTGTGATTTCCTGGTGATTCAGTGATTTAACGTGGTCATCATACTGCATGAAACATAGTTTGGTGCGGATGTCCCACCTACGAGCGACGAAGCTTCTTTTTTGTGAAAAAAGCATAGGCTTTGGCCAAAGTTTATCAAGGTACTATTTTGAATCGCATCTCAGTGATATAGTTTTGAAAAATGTACCATCTACTTACCATCTAAACTGGGTAGCCCTAGGCACAAGGTGTGAAAACCCGAATTGGGAACAATGTTCCGAACCCGTTAGACTACAAATTGTGATCAGTACTAGCGGCCGCTAGTGATCACATAATGATGATGACATGTCATTGAGGCTTTCAAGAAGACTTTAGCCTAACGCTAACTAACCTAAAAAGCTAAGCTTAGCGGTAATTAAAATCCTTGGGAAGACAGTGCGTAAATCGAAAGATTCGTAGCAAGAGAGATTAAAAGCCTATACAAAAGCCAATTTGAATAAGATTGTTTTGTTCAATCGCTTAAACTTAGTTTTGGTAAGACGAAATTACCATTTATTGTAAGGATTAAATCAAGTGCCTAATGATATTACGGAAATATGATGTGCATTATTAAAATTTCGTATATAACTCTATCAAATATGTTAGATGTTTTTGATTTGGCATTAATTAATAAAATTATAAAACTTTGAATAAATAGAATCATCTTAATTATATACTCATTTAAATGAAAAGTTTATTTAGAGTAAACTTATATGAAGAGGTGATTGCAATAGTTTCTGTGAGTCTTGTTATTCAGCACTTATGGAGTGAGTTTTTAGGGAAAATACAAATCTTAACTTCCAAATAAATTATTTAAATGTTTATTAAGCTATTATTGTTGTTAAATATTAATTTTAAGAATTTTATTGCGTTTATCTCTCGACTTATCGAGTCCGATTGGCCCCAGTATTACATTAGATTTGATAAGCCACAAATTGGTGCGAAACAACATTGATACCTACCAAGGGTGATTCGTGAGGCTAGTGATATTATTCGTAAGATATCGTATTGTTTTTGTTATAAAAATGTTTTCTGTAGAAAATGCCATAATTCATGAAATTAAAAATAGAAGGGCTAGGATAAGTAAAATACATACATTAAAAGGTAAATTGAGGTAAAGTTATGAGGCCGACCGTTTTCAATTATTAGGAATCGGGACGTTATCGTTGTCAAATTAAGGGTGTGATGAATGAGTGCACCGTAATAGCTTTTGTACAACTAAGAAAGTTTCACACATGAAAAGATCTAAATTCATCTGTGGAGTATGACGTCCATTTAACTCGTTGCTCCAACTTGTAGTTTCGGACCAATTGAAAAGTTGGACCAACACATTAATTGGTTAAGTAGTCACACAATCTTGAACATGGACACAAGTTTAACCAGTCATTCGCTGTTTTGACGATATTAAATGTACTTTTATTGCAAAAGCGTTTTATATAAGTATTGTGACTCATTTATTGTAACGGTCAGCCTACGCTCAGACGGCAACATTTTAGACTTATACCACATTCTGTATGCGGTATACTTGTAAAATGTTGCCGTTTAATTGAATAAAATAAAATAAAAAAAACAGTGAATATTGTGTGTTTAAATTTGTTCATACAGTGCATGCGGTAAAATCGAATATCTAAATTTATTTTTTGTTGTGTCGTTTACACGAACAAAATTTTCTTCCGTACTAATTGAATTAATCATCATATAAGCTATTTTCTTTTCATCAAAATTTATGTTTGCTTTTTTTGTATAACATAAATTTTGTACATTAATAGACATTCTCTCATGATGTTTTTTTTCGTCAGAGAATGTACCCAGCACCTCCTGAAACGTCGCTTGGGCTCCAGTCTACATCAATATAAAAGAAGTAAATCTTATAAATTCCCAATGACAATTGTGCATTAATTAGTGGTACCTTATGAAGGTTACCCTTAAATCGAATCGAATTGTGTTAACCTAGCCTAACGAAATTAAAAAGGATAGCCAAGCGTTCTTTCATACCAAACACAAATTACTACAACTGGGTCTACAAAAGTAAGAGTAAGAAAATCAGTACATAAAATAACAATAAAATACATGTTCATATTTTAATCAAGCTTCTTTGTTTGCTACTAGTAAGTAAAACCCTAATTTATTATATAATATGAGTATTTCTCACACGACTTCTGGATGTCATCTGTTTATATCATGGCAGAAACATTAAATTAACACTTTTACTTTTATTACTTTGATGTGTAATAGAAAGAGGTAAATTAAATATTCGGAAGTAAATTCTCGAATTGTTATTAGATTATTAATGGTATTAGATTGACGTAGGATCGCCCCTGTAACATATGTATATTATACGAGGGTATACATAGGATGGTATCGTTCAGTTGCCAAGTTTTATACATTCGCGCTTTACATGTGCGATTGCATAACGTGGTTCCGTTTTCTCACAGATGAGTTTATGTTCACGGTGCAAGAGAACTAACCGGTCTATATGTTAACTTGGCCAGCCGACTGACTAGTCAATTACTGCTGATTGACGTTTTGGAATTGTATGCGTTTTGTTTTTTTATTTTACGACTTTTCATTGATTATATTTTTACGTTTATAGTAAAACGGTGCAGCTTTGTGGATACGACGTCGGGCTCCGGTTAGAGTAGGAGACATATACTAGCTGATTTAGTTTTGTGCGAGTTTTTGATATTACGTGCAGGGTTTAATCTCAATAAGTAAAAAATGTACAGATGACGTCAAGAAATTTAAAATTTGCTTAATATAAAATAATTGATGAATTAAAACAGAATAATAGCAGATTGCTTTATTTCAAAGCATTCGTTATTTTTTTCTATTTAAACATGTTGTTATACTAGTCCTTAATTTAAAACAGTCTTCATAAATTATCCAACAATGTATAAGTCATTAGTTCCTATAAATCAACTGGAAATTTAAAAGAAATGTGTGTTTAAGCGTCAAATAAAATGAGAAAATCGCATTGTTTTCAACCGTCTCATTCAAATCGCTTAATAATTACAGACGCGGTAAGCGTTTAGATGGTGAAGGCTAAGTACGTACACCTTCTTTAAAATCATAGAAACAATATTTACTCTTATATAGAAATAATAGAAAACGATAGTATCGGATGTATCCTATGTAAAGTAGTTGGCTTTCATACTGCCTATTTGAGTGCTTAAATCTCATGCTAAGAAAGTTTAAATCCAAATTGTTGATATTTAGTAATAATTTAAAAAGCTTGGTTTATGTTGTAAATATTTTCATGTCTATATACAGATAAACTTCCACGTTAAAAAACGCAGCGCTATACCTAGACGATATATTAAAAATTACTGATATTATTTTAATTTATTTTAAATAAAGACTAAGACGGAAGAGATATCATGTCAGAAGCGAAAGATAACGTTCAAACGTAGTGTTTTGCTCAGATAAGTGGCTTTATATTGTTGCTTGACCTAGTGGATTAATTATATTAACTATTGAACTCGATCTAGTTGGCCAAATAAGCAACTGTAGTGAAATCTTTGCGTTTATGAAATACTTTTAATATAGTAAGTCTTACTCTTAATATATTACTTTTATCAAATCAGACAAAAATTTATAAACTATAAAATAAGCGTATAGAATACACAAATGAAACAAAGATTTTAAGTAGAACTGCCACATTGTTGTGTACCGATGTATTTAAAAACAAGGTCAAGCATGGGGCTTGATCAGAAAATTAGTATTTTTCTTAGTATAGATATTTTAGAGAATTTTGTTTTATAGTGATATTCTATTAGGGCGTAGCTTTCACAGAACATAATCGTATAATAAGGAAGTCACGGAGAACCGTCTAATGGTATCGTGCCTTTGGTCTTATTCGTAAGATGTTACAACAAATGTGCTTCGTGATTTAAACAGATCGATTCAAATGTAAAGTTGTCTAATAATGGTAAGTGTAAAATTGTATTATAGTTACGGGCCGCAGGGTTATATCAATTGAATTAGTAACAAGTGAACAGTATCTATCACTTTCTTTTCCTTTTTAGTTTATCGATTAATTTCTTTTTTAATTTTTTAGACAAACAGTGAATGTGTCGTCGTGATTAGTCGTAGTTTGGTCTATTTTACTACATTTCTAGTTCTATATTCAAATTTCAGACGTTTTTACAAATCCTCGTTATTGTCCGTAGTGTTCGTATGTTCTTATGATTTTATTAATATACATACAATTTTTAACTGAGAATTTAAACCAAATAAGAAACCAATTGTATATGCAATCTTTGAACGAATAATGTGGTGTTTGTGTGCCCTTTAATTTGTTTGCCATGACCTGACTCAAGATCATTACAATAATAATGCCATTCGTAATCTGGCACCAGAGGAACTATTAAAGTTTTGTAGTTGGCACCGATTGTAGCCTCGAAATCATAACAAACCAATGATATATTATAGATTATAGCTTTGTCGTATACTGCCTCGTATGTGATTGGTATAACTTAGTTTTTTAGAATATCTTTTGATTATAAACAAATATGTAAAAGTGTCATCAATCCATTACTTAAAAATTCTATGAAAATGAGGCAGAATTTTTTATTTTAGATTTATTATTATGTAGTTGGTTTGTTTACCAAGATCGTTAGCTGCAATCTCAAAAAGTAAAAAAAAAACAACCATACGAGTGATGTAGCGCACAAGGATTTCTTTATATTAAACTATTATATGTAGTTTTGTAATTTTGTACATTGTGTAGAATTAAAAAATTACACTGCCATTAAATTTTAATTGTGAATATAAAGAGTACAAGGATATGGGAGAAAGTAATTTCCTTATTATATGAATTGTTTACTATGAACGATAATGTTTTCTCTATTCTGATCTCTTCACTCCTTTTAAATACACAGATCTAATTAGTAAACATGTTAAGTGAAATTATGTATCTAAATAATAACTAAAAGATTGACTTCGTTTAAATTTTTTGAAGGTCTTTCGAAGTCTAGATGTCTGCGCTTGTGTTTTCACTTCGACGAGTCGTTTTTCAAACATCTTTCTTTTGTAGAATTAGGATGAACTAACACCTGAATACCCGACAGTAAGTGCTGCCTACGGGTCATACGCAGCTACATCTTATATCACTTATGACCGAAGGTGTAGTACAGTTAATAGTTGGTTCCCGCTTCCTTCATTTACTTTACAAACCATAATATTAGTAGCTATTAAACTTTATACGGTATCCTTCTATCATATGTGAAACACGGTAATCTAATTCTGGTTGTTATTAATTTACGAAACTCTTTTTTTGTATTGGGGGAAGGGAAATTAATCTTTAAAACTCTGTCTCTTATGGGAGTCAGGGTGATGAGGGACTTCTGCCTTCTAAAACCTAACCACCTCGATACCACCCTCAGTCTATTGGAAAGGGATACGCACAGGTTCCGCTTTGAACTGAGCCTAGCCACGACCCAGCAGAGGCAACATCTCTCCTAACACCCTGAATGTGAACTATGTCACTATGAAACTGCACTGTATTACCTCCCTCCCGGGTTCACTTTAGTCGACCATTGAGGCTCCCGTCCTAGGCACCCACGCAGGCAAAGTCCCCTTTAAGTGGTCTTACATGACAAGTGTACTTTAGTCCTATCAGGGCATATCCACGCTATATAGAATAGCCTGGATATGCCCTGATGACGAAAACTCCCAAACGCTTTGACTACTTCGCTAGAGAATATGGATGTGTTTAATTTTAATTTTTTTTAAACATAATTACGTCTCAATCAATCAATCATTTCAGTTACGGTGAAAGAAAATAATCTTCATTTAATTTTTTAATTAACCTAGTTAAAACATTTTAATATTGTCACAAAAACTGTATGTGATGATGAACTGATGTAAATGCGATAAAATATATACAATAAATGTAAAAGACTCATTTTGCCATTCAGCCAAAAATACTATTTTCTTTATTTTCACATAACATTTTTTCAGTTCATTAATTTGATGACTAGAGTAAAAGAAAATTATTTGGCACAAAAATATACTGACATAAAGTGGATCAAAGGATAGCCTTCGCTTGCAGGATACTTTATTAATTATATACTCAACTATACGACAGTACCTTTCCATTAAGATTAGTAAATGGAAACGTACTAATCTTACCTATCAACGATAATCATGCCATTAATAAATTCTACTTCGACGATTGCCGGTATAGTTGTGAGAAATATCAATATCAGAAACACTTTTACACATTAAGCAAGTTATAGTCATTACACATCCTTAGGATAGGAGAGGTGAGAGAAAGGGGTGTTAAAACGTGACATATTAATACTTCAAAAGGTTTAGAGAGACATGATGCTATGGCGGTCATTTTTAGTGTAACTTTGTTCACCTGTTATAAGTAGTGGAATTATTTTGGCTATAACTCATTCGTTCGGAAAGACGAGACAACAAACGATTGAAAATAAGGGGTAAGAGAAAGAAAAATGATGCCACCAAAACGTTTAACAAAACCCACTGATATACGATGTTGACCTGCATCCTTGAATATATCGAGCTGGTTGATTTTACTGAATACTTTTCATTCGAAACACCTAACATTTTTGCCCATCATTTTGTCTGATGCCTGAACCTGACGGCTTTTTGTATCGAGAGAGTAGTTAGAACTGTAGATAGACGAACATTCTTAAGCAAAGAGATTCGCTATTCCATATTCTTAAACATCTCATTGTTTTCGGAAAGTTAATTTATCATTACCCTGTGCCTCTTACACTACAATTAGGGCTCCCTACACAACAACAAGTTAAACTAAGGAAAAATTTGTTAAATAAGTTATGTTAAGTCAATTTGTAATCTAAGAATCTTATCAATGTCTACTGCTTTGAAAGAATAGGGATCGCTATAACTCATTCGGGATTACATTGGCTCTTCGTGCCTGCCAATCTGGATATATAACGCCAATAAATATCGAGATAACACTGGCGCTATAGCCTGCTAATTAAATTTGTGCAAATAAATTTTCATGGTTCTTTTATATAAGCAAAACGTAAAAGAATATTGTACACACACATTGGTACTATACTTTTTAGTCCTTAAGGCTTATAGGACTTTTTGAATTCCCTTTTTCTGAATGACTAAATTAAAATATTTGTTTTGTAACTTAAAATACACCTATTCGTAAATGATCCCTGAGGTCAATAAACAAGTCCATTCGCGCTAAGAAAAAATCAATTATGTTGTGACCCATAAAGTCATAGATGTGTTAAGACCAGTAATTGACTAGTATATTGGACAGTGTTTTCGTAAAGATGACGAATTCTTTAGATTATTTAAGTCAAGTATTTCAGCTTGTTTCATTTAATTTCTTTTGTTTTTGTTTGTACAGTTTTTTATTATTATTGCATTGAGAGTAACAAATGAGCACACAGTTGGTGATTTTTGCGGCCTCTGACATCTACATTTTTCCTTGATAAGGAATCATAATGCAAATGCGTTGTCACCCTTGAGAACCGAGATGGAACGCCTCATCACCAGTAATATACCTTCACTCACCAGACGAAACACAGCAGCATTATTATTTCACGCTGGTGTTCTGTGAGGGCGTGGTCCTACCCCCGTCGAGCTGATTTATTCATTCTGCAGTTAGAAACTAAATCGTTCAAATTTATTTGTTTTTTATTATTCAAAGAAAAAAAAACTTTATTTATAACGTTACGAACGTTAAAAAAAACGTTAATAGATAACCTTTTATTTTTCTTTGAATATATTTTTCTCTTCACTCTACTGCTTCATTTATTTGCTATACGTGCATCAAAAGATGAAATGTTATTTATTTTTATAAAATTTATTCAAATTGATCTGTATTTATCACCGTCATGATCATCAGGACAGCCCATCGCTAGTCCACTGCTGAACTTAGGCCTCCCCTACAAACTGCCACAGAGTACGATCCTAAGACACCTTCACCCATCGTGGGCGTCGCTCTTAGTTGTCTCAAAAAAAGGAGCACAGCTTACTTGATAGTAAGTGATCACTACGCTTCTAGGTATAGCAGGTCTATCTTCTGTAATGAAGGTGCAGATACGGTGTGATCCCTGAGGACTACGATGAAATGTTTTGTTATTTATAATTTGGTGCCGTCATTTACTGTATAAAACACAGAAACGTAGTACTGAGATTTAAAGCTAGTTCTCGTATCAAAACAATTGTAGCCCATTTGTAATACATGGCATAATAAAGTGGAATCTATTTTGGAATCATTTTAAGTTCTGTAAAAATAAATTAACCGCATTGTAATGCATGATTGTTATAAGCAATTCAATTAAAATATTTGTTTGTAGTAGTGTGGAGTATTGTAATTGCATGTGCAATTAGCAATAGAATAATTAAAAGTTTAGAACGCTCTAAGCTACGTATTTGTTTTAGACAGCAGACCATTTTTATATTTTGTTATTCATAAACTTTTATACGCATATATTTGAAAGCGCTAAACTTTACCAACAACTGCGATTCACAGAGAAATAACAATGGGTATTTGCCAAACAACTTGACGACTAACACATAAAATATAAAGATAAACGAGCAAATTATCGAAACAGAATGGTAATTAAAACCGTATATTGGATGTATATATTTAAGATGTTGTTTTAGCGAATCATTAAGGACCGGAACAGCTCACGCATAGTTCGGGCTGATTGCCAACATGCATGCTCGATCGCGAACGATACATGTGTCTAGAAAGGTTTGATTGATTTATTTATTGTATCGACATACTTGTTTGAGAGTAAGTCGATTAGTGTTACATGAAGTATTTCGTCATTGCATGACAAAGTACATTATTGCTAGCATTAATCATATTTAATTTATAAATAGATGTTCGAGAAAATAATATATAGGTCAATTTTGAAAATACTGTAGCGTATTTTTGTGGAATGTTTTAAGACTGCTATAAAATATAACTGAGCTGCGGCTGTTTAGAAGTTAACAAAGATCAGCTATATATAAGTAAATACAAAACCACAGTTTTTGTTTCGTTGCTTGAGTTGTATGCTATAAACTCGAAAAGTATTAAATGGATTTCGATGTTGTTCTCGGATTTTGGTTGGTAATATTTGAATTCATAGTTTATTATGGATTTAGGTGTAATGTGTGGCTATGTGTTCCTTTCTTCTTCTCCGATCTAACTTAAAAAAGCAAAAACCATTACTTTTTATTTTTTGCTTTAAGGTTAGCGTAAACATTGACCTGACCTCATTTAACATCAACATTGCAGTAATGTCAACCACATGCTAGCGCCAAATAGCACTATTCTATTACCACGTTACAGTTGGCAGCAATTTTAGCCCCGAAGCTGTCACAAGATGGAGGTCATTCACAACAGTGAGTGGCAGAAGAAAACATTTTAGTCATTTTCTGTCTTATAACGATTTTGTATTAACTGTCAATATGGCGTTTTGTATTAATTTATTTAGTTTTAAATTATTAAGTGTCATTTTAGTGATGTTATTAAATTATTAACGCTACTATTTTGTGATAATCTGGGGAGTCGGGAGTGGATTAATTCTATTATTTTTAACACTGAGATGAAGATTATGATTAATATTAAGATAATGAAAACTGGTATGTGGCAGACTTGAATTTTTAGCAACATTAGCTCATCTCACAAGTGATTAATTAAAAAGTAAAAATTTAATACATGTTGATAAAACAACAACTAAGTTATAAAATGCGACCTTGTCTCAGCAAAGTGTCTGTTATCATATAAAGTCAACTTTAATAATTACACAAGTCTGTACAGCTACCATTAAATATTTTAATTCTGTTCTTTATTTCAATGTCTGTGTTATTTTAAATATGGCAAAGTATTAATTTTTTCTTTTAGGAAGAATGAATGAAGTTTGACTAAACCCTCGAATAAAATACTATTAACAGTTTTACTAGGTATCGAACTGAATTTGCTCCAGTAGTTTTACGTATTGAGTTACCACGGCTACATAAAGATGTGTTTCTTATATTATTTGTACTATAATTTTATTATTGATAACAACTCAATTAAATTTATTATAACTGACTACAAATATTTGGGAATAATAAGTAGCATTCGTATCTATTAAGAAAATTAGACACCCAAGGTTCGAGTTATCCAAAAATTGTTAAATAAAATAAAATATAATATATAGACATGACATCCGAGCGCACTGATAATAATGATAAATGCGGCCGCAAGTGTGACTGTTAGGAGAAATGTGTTTGTACGTCATGTATGTACGTAATTCAAACATTTTTGTGGTTATTTTAAATATTATAAAATCTAAAAAAGTTTTACAAAATATTTTTACAAATACTGATACAAAACGAATGCTAGTCATCATCAAACAACATACTGTGCTATACATATATATATATATATATATATATATATAACATAGTGTATTGTGGGTGACGATATGTTCCTGATCAACTTCAACAACGGCGATATCTTCTGGTCAAATAATATCAAATCCTCAGAATATAAAATGATGCCGTAAGCTGAGGCACACGCCCTACGCAAGTCCGATCTAATGCATGTACAGAGCAAGATACAATGTTTATTTTATTGGCCTATTCACCTTTTCTGTCCCAGTCAACAGTTCTATAGATTATGTCTAAAGTTCTTTATTTTTATATTTTTATTGTATTGATATGAGGCAACACTGGAAACCGTGGTTCTTTGGGTGTTTAAAATCGGTTCAGTAAATTTAAGCTTAGAAACATGCTCCATAATTATGTAACATGTATATAAAACTACTTATTTTTTTGTTAAAGAATACTTTCAATGCCATTACTATTGCTATCAATCCCTATAACTACTCTAACAAAGCTTAAATGCATGTGCTAGGAGATCAGACAATCAAGACAATAGTCGATAGGTGGATTCAAACTAACGAGGTTTAGTGTTACAGATCGTACCCCTAAACTATTAGCCTATTGTCGCTTTGATAAAACCAACCAACTATTTCAAGTCGAAGCATGTTTTTTTCGATTTCATTCTTCAATACAGAAGTTTACTATTCAATTTATCATATTTTAGTATAAATTTTGAGAGGTGTGAATAAAGAATTCAGATTCTGTTCACAAGGAACAATAAACACAATCGTAAAGCTAATAGTCAATTGTTTTTAATTTCTTAACGGATAATTGACACAGCTGTGTTCCTTTGCCATTATTGTACGTGTAAAGATACTAAAAACGTTACAAAACATTTAACCACTCCAAAATAGCTGAAAATGCTTGTGCTAAGACATGGTTCACAACTATAATTGAATGGCGGATTAAAACCTACGACCTTAAGTCTCGCAGACCGTACCCTAAACCATTAGGCTAATTATGTAGATGTCATCATATACTAACATATTATTCATACACGGTTCTACTTCCGATCCACAGAACACTTTCTGAAACTGGTGAATAAATATTAAGTAATGTCCAAACTATTTTTTAATATCAATAGCATTGATATTAGAAGAAAATAACTTAAAATTAAATTGTAAACAGAAGTGTTGTTTTTGGTTTGTCTGTGTGTTTGTGTCCGCTAATCTCCACAATGACTAAACTAATTTGATTGGATGTAGTTTTCAGTGTACATTTTAAGATAGACTTGGGCTTGAATAATCGTGTTCATTTTATTTAAGTCGCAAACGAAATTTAAAAAAAAACAGTTTTAAAGAGCTCTATAATGAAATCTATATTAACTAGTAAATATGATATACTCTCTGTAACTGGTATTCTGGGAAACATATACAAATTGATCAAAATACGCATTTTTTAAAAAACGCAATTTACAATACTAATATTTCCGTTAACCACACCTACTAAGTTTACATGATTGTGCTGATGGGAAGGAGATGTTACAGATGGATGGCGGATTCACCTCAAAGACGTTAAGTTCCGCAGGCCTTAACATCAATCTATAATATATATCGTTAAATATGGGTTAAATATATATGTAATCTAAGGGTCAAAAAACTTTTAACATTCACAGTTCTGTAGAAATATATGAATATATATATAAATACAAACATGAAAAAATTAACAATGTAATTTCGTAACACTTTTGCAAAGAGGCGGCTCTGATAGAGATATAATATATAATTTTTTAAGTAAAATCGTATATAAAATTATGCGCATATAAGATATAATGCCCTTAGACAGCGGGATAAATTGACAATAATTGTATTAGATTAAGATCTTGCCGGGGATTCTTAGCAACCCTTATCTGGCCGTTACCATGAACGCTATCTTTTTAGCTATTTTGACTTACCTTTGTAGGTCAAAATTTGGGTCAATCGACCCAATTCCAACTCGGGCGAGCAGCGGACGGTAAACTACACATCTAGCTCAATATTTATCAATGCTTAAACACGAAGCTCTTTGACAAGTGCGTGTAGCCAATGTTGACTTTTGTGTTCAGATGTGGTCCTTTATGAGTCTGTATGACATAACTCTAAGTCACAGCGATGAAGAGGGTTATTCCTAGATATTTCCCTACGTGACAAATAACGAGTAGATTGAGGATGACGTACACAAGGATCACCAAGCTGTAGTGGTTATTGTGATTTACCCTAGTTCTATTTAAGACAGTATCAGG
This sequence comes from Teinopalpus imperialis, assembly GCA_029286865.1. Lineage (NCBI taxonomy): Eukaryota > Metazoa > Arthropoda > Insecta > Lepidoptera > Papilionidae > Teinopalpus > Teinopalpus imperialis. Next base: position 2,482,041 of record JAGSMU010000025.1, on the reverse strand, counting down.
GCAGTAGGTTACTATCAAAACTGTAAGAAATAAATCGTTACATCGTTAGATTTATCTTTTGCTAAATATAGTACAGGTCCCTATCGGGAGCGTAATTATAAAGTAAAATTACCTCTTGGTGGAATTTACATATTTGTAAAGTACCACTAATTTTGCTTGGTGGTGACCTAAGTAAAGGAATCGATCACTTCATGTAGTTCCATGATTGGAAAGCAAACTAGTATTCACCAATTCAAAAAAGTAATAAGCTTATCGTTATTGTCTTTTATGTAGTGTATTGGAGGAAGTCATGGAGTAAATTGCGAGGCAACAGTCTTAAGCTATAATGGTCATTGTCTGTAGCTTGATTCATAGATAATGTATTTTTTTGTCAATGGGTTAAACTGTGTATTCGTTTTAAATATTGAGAACAGAAAAGAAAAGAAGAAACATTGTAATTACCCACTCACAGGTCTAAATTGAAAACCATGTAATTAATACACATAAATTTATGAGCGGGGTAGGTTTATATAATATGGTCCATCAGCATAAAATAAGTGAAGGGTTAAAAGTAGAATCGAACATAACTGATCCGGTACTTATGAAGTGAAACATACATGTCTGGTGTGGCCAATTCGTTAAGCACTACGAATTACTATCTGAAAATTCTCGTAACTCTACTTAATTTGCTCCTTAGAGATTCTACACACATAAAAAAAACATTTGAAATTAAAAAGAAATATAGAGCCTATTATATATCGTCATATTTAAATACTTATTCATTTTAAATAAAGAAGATTGTTACGTTAATTTCTTAAACGATATCTTAAGATGCTAAAGAGAAGCTAGAAGTCTCTAAGAATTTGTACGCTCGATATCTAAAAGTAAAAATAATAATTATACAATTTTACGAAGATGAGAATTAAATTATGAAGATTTTAAGAATTGTAAGAAATTCTATTGGTACATCATATTGTTGTTTCCGAATAAAATTTTGCAAGTAGCAAGACCATGATATTGCACAATACAATACATGAATAGTCACAAGTAGTCACAATTTTCAAGTCATTTCGATTATGTCATATTTCCTAATATTAGGTGGTTAGTCGAGTTCGACCTCCAGTGTCGGCACGAATTAAAGTTTTAATTGCAATTTTAAGTCTGTTTTACCACGATGACGAAGAAATATATATATATATATATATATATATATATATATATATATATATATATATATATATTTTAAAGACATGTGAAGTCAAACAACCAGACGGGTGAATGAGAGAAATGTAATAGAAATTATAATAGAATATCTTCTATTATACTCTATATTACACTCTCTCTCTACAATGCTTTTTACATGTGACAAATAGATGATACCTGCTGCCCATGAAATCCAAATTAATCCTTAATAAAGAGTTATAATTCTGATCTAAGAGAGTAAAATACATTTACAGAGTACCAGCATGAAATAGCAACTTATCATTGCTGTCTCCTGTGGTGATTAAAGTTTCAGTTACTTCCAATAAGGTTTGGATTATAATTCTTGAAGGTGACAACGTATTTGCGTCTTGAGTTGTAATTGAAGATGGATTAAATAGATGTTTAAAGTGTGTAGAGATCATAAAACAATAAACAAGACTGAAATAAGTTGCCATACATCTCGTGGCGTAAATTCCCAATGTTTTCTTCTCTTATTTCATAATTTAAATTTGTTTGCCTCCCGCTTTGCAATGGAGGGAGGTTAAAAAACAAGTTTTTCTACTCCTCGGCTTCTATAATCAATGCTGAACTCACGATATGTATTTTTGAATTTTGGTGCTTCTGTCGGTCTCGATTTACAGGGCATGTGTTTGCTGTATAAGATTCTAAGGTTCTATTTCATATTGGTTCTATCTTTAATAATGATTCGGTCACAGTATATAAAAACACACCGTAAATTTTTCATCTGTTAATCCCACGCTGCAACTGTGAATCAGGTGTAGTAGGTATATAATTGGATGAGTTACACTGAGGGAAGACCGTGCTTTCACCGAATGCTGGTGTAAAAAAGCACCTTATATATTTCATATGGCTATAGGAAATTATTTACTAATAATGTGAAAAAAATCGTGCAGTTTATTACTGAGATTACAGTTATGACGAAAACACACACACATTTGTACTCTAATAATTAAAAGTTATTTGGATCAGTCGTACAGTTAAAAGAGGGAATGTTAAGTGCTCTTTTATATCTGGGCGTTCTCGGTTGACCTAATTTATGTTTTAAACATGATACAGCTTCTAAAGTCAAATAAGAGATATTGTTATATGTACAATGTAACAATGGTAGTTTATACAAGAGTACATAATATGATGACAACCTGGCGTGGTAATAAGAGTTCCTGACTGCTCATCATACTGTTTGGTCCTGACTTCAATTCCTAGCTGAGTAAGAAAACTTTTATATCATAAATTGTTATTTTTGAGTTTGTATATCTCATTTCCCTGACACTGCATAACTTTATGTATATACCAAATGAAAATGAGAGTTCGGTTTTTTCATTAGATGTACTGAATCCTGGCTATATAAATTTTGATACAAACACTTCATTAAATAAATTGTACAACTTTTGAGGTTTGCTTAATATTGGGTCCCTACATATGAAATTAGCATAGTAAAATATAGTATATATGGAAAAAGTAAAAATCGATTATTTTAATGAAGTTACATATTTAATCAATCGAAGTATGCACCATTATTATCTATGCACTTTCACCATTTTATAGGTAGTTCGTTAATTCCATTGCTGAAAAAATTTTGGGAGCGATTGGACTACCATGGAATTGAATTTTTTCTTTGCAAGATGTTTGCAATTGTTTACAATACAGATCTGCCGTAATCGTCTGGCCTGATCTTAGGAACCTATACATATATATATATATATATATATATATATATATATATATATATGACAGCAGCACTGGTCCATCAAGTACCCATCAGTACCTTTTTCTGAGTCAACTTTCGCTTGGGACAGGTTTTTGCCGATTCTCCTGGGTTCACCCAAGTTGATGAGTATATTTAATCACAAGTAACGATAAGATTAAAAATTTCCTCGTTATTGTGACGGTTGAGTAATGTACCGCAGCACTTAATGCGTGTTTGTTGGTGTGCTTCACTTTCGAGCTTTTTCACTCTTTCAATTTATTTCAAGTGAATTAAAATTGTTTTGTCACTCACACTGAAGCCTGGCGCTAACTTTAACGTGGTTTGCGATGGATCCGCTTCCACGGTCACCTTTATTTCTTCATTGTTAAGTTGGGTCTCCAGCCGTCCACGAGGTTTGTTTTGAAGTTCACAATCTCCAGAACGAAAAACTACCATGTTTACTTTTACAGTAGTTTTCCCTTACACATCATTTATCCTTCGAGCAGTTTCTGCAGCGTGCTGCCATGGTGGAACACATATTTGTAAATAACGTGATGTTTAAAGTTTTCTATTTTATTAACAGGAAAGGATATCAAAGAAAAAAACAAATGATACGAAAACAAATGAAGCACTCAATTCGAAACACAAATACACAAGCCTAAATTTGCAACTAATTTCCTAAATAAACGCCAGATTCTTTGTGATCAAAGTGGCCAGTTCGACAAGACGCCAATTTCATATGTGAGAATATATATTTTAATATATTTTATTTAACTTTAATAAAATAAATTTTATTGCCACCTGATTTTGAACACGGGCCCTCAATGGCCACTATGGCCAGTTGTCTATTATAGCACTTATCCTATTTTGCTACACAATATCACTATTTTCCGCAGAAAAACGTTTAACTTAGGGCTAAGTATCAGATTCTAAGCCAAATCATGAATTATGAACGATAATGACCACGATGGATACTCGTGATATGGTTGCTCGCTTCTTTATTGTTATGGGCATACGAATTATCATTTTATATGTTGTGTGTTGTGAACTTTCTTTAACGTATTTTATTTTATCTGAAATTAGGATTTCACGATAAAGAATGCTTTAACCGTAGTTTTGCTTAATTCCAACTGAAGGGCTAACACTGTTTGCTTGCGGACGAGAGGTAACGTTGAATTCGCGCAAGCACTGATTTAATGACAGCTGTTATCCTTTTTTTTTTCGGGCTGATAGCCGCTGTTAGCCCGAGGGCTTTTACAGTTTCATCGGGTTGAAAGGTGACCGAGCGCTTATGGCGCTCAGTCGAGACCTCTATCAGTGGGTAACCACAAGCACAAGGGCTCCCGAGAGGGAGCTTCGGCTTGGACCGTTACCCTGTTCCGCGAGATCGTCAACTCGAGGGTGCCAGAGAGCCGAACCTCGGCTCGGTCGTTGCTGCTGATTAAGAATTATCTACATTAACATCACTGTTATTATTATTGGCTATCTGTACCACCACTTTGGAATGCGTGGGCACTGGAGACGAAGTGGCGCAAGAAACTCCAGCGAAGCTTCTATCTGTATGGACTGGAGAGAACCGGCCTGTGACATGGCGGTATCGCGAATAATTGCTGTTATCCCTACCGTATGAAACTTCACTAAATTATTTGATAGCACGTTAAACAAACCTCAGTTATTTTTAAATTGCGAGAAGTAAACCGTAGGGGTAAAACACAATAACGCAACTCTGTCTTCCTTTTGCCTCCACTCCATTGTTTTAAAGGGAACAAAGTCATTTTAATTTAAATTTTCAGACGGCGCGAAAGTTCTTATTCAAAATCAATCCAAACATTTCGGGCCAGTAATCGAAATTTAATATAAATAAACAGAACTTAAAAGTAAGTGCCTACTAGGTGTATAATACGAGAAAGAATACCAGGGCGTCTAACATTTTACCATGGAACGATACGGGGAGTAGATTTTTATTCGATGTCAAAAATAGAATAATCGAGGAAATCAACTCCCAATGTAGTATCTCTTTACAAGTGTGGTACATTGTACAAAGAAGTACTTGAATCTGTTACGGTTTGACTACTTCCTTGTAATATGTACATTTTATATATCTTAAATAAACATATAAGGTAATATATTTATAAAATAAAACGCATATTTATTTAGAAAAAATATATAAGATAGATAAATAGTAAAAAGGTTACTGAGAATAGCAGAAGTTTCAAAAGGACTATTGGATACTTTCCGACCTTTACTAGTTCTTCACGAGGAGCAAATGGTCCGAGTTTATAACTTTTTTGTCTTCTTCTACTATTTCTAAGATGGTCGTACATTCCCGCTATAACTTTTAATCTTATTTTTATTAACTTTCATTATAATTCTTTTAGGTCACTGGCATAGTTTGTTATCTTATGTAGGATTACATATTCCGCTATGGAATAGGGAATTTTAATATTGTGAAATTTGGTAATGAAAAGTTTTAGCTGATTTAATTTGTGATAACTCTGATAAAGATCGGTGTTTTTGTAAAATTTGTGAAAAGTCCTTGTAATTTATGTACTTGTATGCTCACTTAAATACTTATGGCTTTTAAAAATATACTGTATCAAGCAATAATAAATCAATAGTCCATTCAATAACATAATCAATTTATAGTAATGATTGCCTCAGTACATCTTTTTATACAAGTGCGATGATATGGCATTGTGTGGCTTCGCTGTTAAAAAGCTTATCGGATAATTAAATTACATAGTAAGTCGTCAGTAATTTTCATCGAAACTCAAACAATGCTTGTACAAAAATGGATTCTGGGGTTATGGTCCAACCCTCGTCATTGACGCCTCCGTTCACTGACAGAACAACTTGTGTATCTTGTAAGTTTGGTATTTTAATACTTCAGTCAACGACTCAACCTTTTATTGCTACAATAACTTTACAGTCGCGGCAATTTGGAGAATTTATATTTTAAGTTTTTTAACTATACATAAGGCTCTGCTTATATATATTTAAAAATCATATATGCACAAGGAATTATAAAAATCAGCGCTTGGTATTCATTAATAATTGTCTTAATCAAGTACGTTGCTATGTCCTTAATTAATTACAAAACGGAACGGAACAAATGCATGTTTCCGTCTCTGTTGAGTCTATAAGTTTATGCTACAGACAGTGTAGGTCTACTACGTTTAAGTTCATAGATTAAAGCAAAAAAATCTAACATCTCAATCAACTTCCCCAGAGGGTGCAATCTGTGTAATAAATAGGACCTGTATACAGCACGAAAATTTATTGATTTCAGTAAATGTGAAACGACATCTGTATAATGCAGTTGGTTTTTAGTTTTTTTAATCATAAAACACGAATGAAATCAGTATTCAATAATGAAATTATCTTCTATCTATTTTTTTTTTAATCCAAGTGTTCATTTTGTAATGCATGTACATAATTAATGAACCTTAGTGTAAGATATTGTTCAAAAAATATTTTCCAGCGCATTTTGTACATTAAAGAGATACATGCCAAGTAAAAACATCAATAAAATGGGAGACACTGCTCTGGAAACCATTCACTAGACGTAACGTATACCCGTATAAACTATAAGGCGCAGTATGCACTGTTGTGGCAGTGTTGGATTGTGAAAGTAGGCAGAGTGAGTTTAGTAGTCGCTCGTGAACCGTCATAGGGGCCGGTAACGCTTAACGTCGTGATTTCAGCCATGGATTTTGCGACAGAGAACTTGAAGTATTTATTTTGAACGTTAACAATTCCAATTTTTTTTTTTTGTGAATCATTTGTTGTGTGTTTTATTATGTTTTGTTTACAATTTAGTGGAAGGTGTATCGGCTGTTAAGGAGAAAGTAAGTATATATTTTTGAATAGATTTTTAGTATAATACAATTAAAAAAAGATCCATTTTCCTTTAATACCTATATAAAATGTTTACTTTGTAATTATTTTGAGATAACACGTTTTTACAGGTTACGTGTAGCTAATGTAAAATTTTAATATTTTTTTCATATGTATTTAAAAGATTATAATATAAAGGATTAATTGTGTTTGAATATATTTGTGTGATATGTTATAATACATTTATTTATCTAATATATTTTGTTTATTTCAAAGATTGCAATTAAAGGATTATTTCATTTTAGATCTATTATTGTGCATATTTGGAAATAAAATATTAAAAAAAACAATATTTTTTGTTTGGTACACTTCAAAATTAACAAATTTAAACCTATTTAAAAGATTAAATTGGTATTTAAATAAATTTCATGTGTAGCTTTGATAAACAAATTTTCCCGGATTACAGGAAATACAAAACAGTCTAAAATTTGATTAAATTCCAATTCCCTGCTATTCTCTCTAAATATAATTTATAATACTACCGTTAGGTCGTTGCAGTTTAATTTCTTACCATTATACTTTTTTATGATGGTAGGGATGAATTATGATTTACCTTAGTAGAGACAGTTTCCTTTATAAAATTATCGATAGTAAACAAATTTGGAAGAAATTTTCCTATTAAATTACTTCTTTTAAAAAGTCAGGTTAACTAGATATGAGTTGGTATCCAATGTGTCGTGTCGTCATTTTGGATAATATGTCGTGAAATATAACGTTTTTTTACAACCTACGCCTGCGTTCCGTTTCGCTAATTAAATTACCGTAATTGGATGACGATAACGAGGTGATAGACTTAATGCTTTAGTGGTCTTCTATTGCTATGTAATACAAATGCTATTTTTGTTCAAACTGTGCTGACTTCGAAAAAAAGTTTTTTTTTAGTTTTTTTTTCTAATGCTTAGTATTTTTAAATTACTCTTTTCTAAAATCAGTAATTACGTTGATTTCAATATATTTAAAATTTATGTCATCCATTAGTTATTTAATTATTTATTTAATATTATATTATTTATTTATTTTATTTATACTTTTTTTCAACATCATTTTCTAAATAGTTCACTCTGCATAATGCTTCGAACTCTTAAATAGCAATTGTTAGTTATTATTTTATATTAATAAATATTAATTGTTATTTATTAAGATATGTAATATAGAAAATTTATTTGTTTATTTTTAATTTTATTTATTGTAATTTATTTGATAAATATATTAAATAAATGCGACCATATCATAATTTTCAAGAAAGGCTACTGAAATCAAAAATAAAGAAAAATATCCTAATTTTAATAGAGAGGATGGCTGAGTGCTACCTCCGTTTTGATATGTGATAAATAAAATTGAATCCCAAACCAAACATATTATTGCAAGAGCTCAACGCTCAAAAGAAAAATCGCAAAAAGACGCTGTAAGCTCTTTCTGCGTAGATCGGACCAAAATTGAAAATTTATAGGCTGACGGTGGCCTGGGATAACTATGATATCAGGACGTCAAACGCCACAATCCCCGCCAGAAAGGTTAAGGCGATAAAATCTGCAAAATAAGTTTTATTCAATGTGTAATATTTGTATATAAGAAATCATTATGACAACAGTTATTTCTTAAATTCGGAAAATCAACGTATCTTCTATCATTTAAAATAAAGTCCTTTGCGTTGTAAATGATTACTGTGTTAAATTCCTAACAAATAACGCGAATATTTTTTTTAACGTAGAACTCGAGGTATCGTCGTCTTCACTGGATCGTTTATTTCGGGTGTTAGAGCGACAAGAGCGTTGACTCAGTGAGATTACGATTTAAATATAGGCGGGGGCGAGCTGCCAAATCATTGGGGAAATGTTCGGGACCGGCCTGCCTGGAACGTGAACGAATTACCCGATTGTTTTTCGCAATCGATTCACTGTGGGATATCTAAATGATCCGAACTAATTATACATGCTGGTTCATTATGATTTATAATAATTGACTGCTTATTTATATAGTAGGTAATAGTTTGATAAACATTTTAAAATTATAATTTATAAAATATTTAATAAAATATAATTTTGAATTATTATTATTGCAAAAAATATTAATTTTCCGTATCCTCAAACTGTATCTAGATGAATGATAATTTACGTCTTTTTTAGCATTCGTAGCAATCCGCTAAACTAATCAAGCAGGTTGACCACGATGGATTTTTTTTCAATGTTATTAAGGATGACAATCGAGCATACAGTAAACAGTGCAACCTAAAGTTATTTAGCTGACAGATGATGACAAGAAGTAACATTTTAAATTTAATGTAAGTAGTTTTGGGTTTCGTAGTATTTGGAAACGAAAATATTTTTATTCATCATATCATTAACGGAAATAGGAGCGACATAACAATATACAGGCCCATATCGATATTGTCCACATTTTAATTATTATTAGTATTAATTAAATGAGTAGCCAAAAACTTTGAAAATATTTTTTATTTTCAAAGTTACCTTTTTCATGCTTTCGTTCTCAGTAACATTAATTGTTATTAAGTTAGAAAGTGTGAAGAAATAAAATTCTAAGGCATAAGGATAGAGTACATAATTATAAAATGATTTCTGATGAACTGATGAACAGTTTTAGACTTAAGTTTATTATATAACATTGTAAATAATAAGACTGACTAGACGTAACTTTTAAGAAAAGTAATATAATTCAACCCCAAACTTAAACATAGAAAAAAAGAAAAAAACAACGGATTATCTATTGCAATAAGAATTATAAAAAGTTTTATTGTAATGTTTAAATTAGTTGCATTTAATGATTTTACGGATTATTAATTGATATATTTCACAATTTCCAATATTTTATTTTGTTTTTTAAAAACTAAATAAAAAAATATTATTATACCAAAATTAAGATCTCTTCATAAGTTTTAGTTTCTTCGTATAACTTGAATTACTTTTATGCCCTTTTATTATTACACTTCATTTTAAATACATTAATACATATGTAAATAATACATCACAATATATATGTAAATACAGAAGAATTTTTGGCGTAGAATAATAGTACGTTAATAAAAACTTTTTTCTAAAATAGTAAGGTTTTGTGAACTATTTTGGACGTTATGCCGTACGAACGAGCATATCTTTGAAAACGACGTTTTATTTGTGACAAGATTATGATTAATGTCATTTCACACAGCGTTGGACTTTACAAGTTAAGAACTTTTAACATTTTTATTCTGCACGAGTGATATAAAGATGTTATTGAATATTAGACTAGAAGGCATTTATTTTTTCAACAGTGTACATTTAAAAAATAAAAAAATATCAAATCACCTCGGTAGTTTACAATTTATGGTGAATAGCGCAGAAGTGTTAGCGTAGGTAATTTGCTAACAGTTTAATTTTATTTTTCGTTGCTTCGTTTATTTCTCAACGCCGAAGGTGACGAATGCGGTTGACAGATGTAATTACAATTTGTCGTCAAAAAACTTTGTTAGTTTAAATAAATTTTAGAATTTTGTGTGAATCAATATCAATAGTGAAGTTTTTTACGAACTTTTCGGACCTGTTTAATAATGTCCCATTTACATTATTGCCGAGAAGAGTTTTGTAGCTAATTATTTCATCTTATACTTGACTTAAACATTCACAGGTTTGTTTAAACGAATTAAAATATATAAAAATAGTCTTACTGAGTCTTACAGTGATATTACCATGTATTCGTGACCGGCGTTTATATATACTTTATTATTATAATTGCTTGTTAGTCTCCTTTTATTTTATAAATGACAAGTATTATTGGTCATATCAAATAAATAAATATATAAGAAATCGAAATATGACAATAATAAAGTTTCCGACAAATTATTAACTTAACAAACACTAACTAACCTAACCTTCCAAAATTTCTAAGACAATCATTTAACTTTATTTAAAATGTAATTTATGAACACATCTTAAAGTTCATAAAATAATTGATTGACAGCCAACATCTTTCGGTTTTTGTCTTTTAAAAAATTTTTTATGATTTAAATAAACTGTAGAAAATATTATGCGACTGAAGCGGTGATCGGATACACGATTCACGGTCGTGAGGCTAGAATTATGTTGGCTTTTATCAAAGAATTATGGTTACTTTAATACGATGCCAGTCGAGACGTCGAGTAATGTTTATCTTAACCTCTATCACTTCGATATCTTAAGCTTCAGTACAATAATGTAAAACTTTCTTTATACTATGCTACGATTGTGATTAAAGACGTGAAAGGTTATATTTATACTCTTTTATATAATAAATAAAAACTAAATAGGTGCAAATCATACTTATTTAAAGGAATGTGCAGTATATAACGCTCGGTCATGTAAATGAGGCGTAAGTCTTAAAATGTACTAATATCCAGTTGTACTTTTAACTGACATTGGACTGTTATAATACCTATCACTTTCTAGTTTTTGAAGTAGTTCATGGTTAACAAGGTACTATGCTAATGGTCCTATTTAAATACAATATTATTTTCTACGTAACATATTCTATACCCTATAAAATGAACAGGATTATTTATAATAATTTGAATTTAAACTATACTTATGAAATAAAGGTATTCATGGAAGAATTCTTCTTCTCTCCACATAATCAGTGCCGTTTGTTAAACGTTAGTTTGGAGATCGTTTAAAGTATAATTATTTGTTTAGAAAAAGCAAATTAAGCTTAGGTACACAAAGCAGGCTTGAAACCTAGACACATGTATATATATATATATATATATATATATATATATACCTAGTCCGGCCATAAGTTTATATTTAATTTATTAGTCTCAGCAAAAAATAAAAAAAAATTCTATTTGAAATGGCCACCTTTGGCATTTATACAGGCCTTTAATCTGTTTGGCCACGAATCTATGGATTTACTCACTGTTTCCAAGGGAAATTTTGCCACTGCTTGCTCCAAAGATTTTTTAAGAGACTCAATGTCGCCGTGTCGTTTAGAGCAGGCCATGTCCTCTAAAACTGACCATAATTTGAAGTCTAAAGGGTTGAGGGCTAGATGAGGGCCAGTCTTCAGCTCTTTTAAAGCCCGGAACGTTGGTTTCAAGCCAGGCTTGGGAAGTTCGTGCCTTGTGACCAGAGTCCTGCTGGAAAGTCCACAGTATATTTTTAAAAAGTGTATTGCTGAGAGGTTTCACAACATGATCCAAGACTGTATCTTGATACACTTTGGCTGAAGTTTTCACTCCTTTTTCACAAAAATGTAGTTTTGTGACTCTTTGATAAGACACGCCCCACCAAACCATCACTAACGCAGGATGATGACCACGTTGTACCTTTCCGACCACTTAAACAGCTTCTTGTGAACTGTGAGCGTATACTTTATCAATTTCCTTATTGTAGTGTTCTTCAATCATGAAATTTTTTTCATCGGTAAAGAGGATATTTCTATGCCTTTCACCTGCGTATCGCGACAGAAGGCGTTTTGATCGATCCACTCTCTTTAATTGTAAAGATTGATTTAGGGCATGCCCTGTATATCGACGATAAGCGCCGAGCTTCAGGTTTTGTTTTATAATACGGCGACGGAGTCCTAGCAGGAATCTTCATTTCTCGCGATAAGATTTTTTGCATCCTAACGGGGTTTCGAAGAATTCGGGCTTTAACAGCGTTAACAGCCTTTGTAGTTCTAATAGCACGCGTTCACTGCAATCCTAGTTTCTTTAACTCCCCATTCCATTTTGTAATTTGATAATGAACACGAAAAAATATGTGCAAAAAGAAAAGTTTTTATGTAACAGTATTTATGGCTAAACTAGTATATTTATATATATATATCTGTGGTCATAGATCAGACAATGATAAGTACATTTTTGCTTAGTATGACTTATTAATATAGGTATAATCGCCAAAAAATACTCTTTCATTTGGTGATAACCGGATAACTACATGCAAAATATTACTGTTGTATTGAATACTAATTACTAATCTGATTATGACAACTTTAATATTTTAACTTTTATCGATTATACCTATATTAATAAGTCATACTGAGCAAAAATGTACTTATCATTGTCTGATCTATGACCACAGATATTTACTACCTCAAAATTCTGTCTAAACAGATTTTTTTGAAAATAAAAAGGTAGTTAATAGTAAAGTCGTAGAATAGTTTGTTGTTACCTGGACGCGCTTTTTTTTCTTTTTTTTTCGGTCTGATGGCCGCTGTTAGCCCGAGGGCTTTTACAGTTTCAACGTTAAGAGGTGACCGAGCGCTTATGGCACTCAGGCGAGACCTCTATGTATGGGTAACCACCACAAGGGCTCCCGAAAGGGAGCCTCGGCTTGTTCCGTTACCCCGTTTCGCCAGAGCGTTTGACTCAAGGGTGCCCGAGAGGGCCGAACCTCGGCTGTGTCAGTTGCTTCTGACAGAGGTTTTTCTAAATTTACATCGCTATTATTATTAACTACCTGTTCCACCACTTAGGAATGCGTGGGACCAGGAGAAGAAGTGGCGCAAGAAACTGCAGCACTGCTTCTATCTGTATGGACTGGAGAGAACCAGCCAGTGACATGGCGGTATCGCGAATAACCTTGTTTGCGACGCCCTCGTCGTCGGCGGGGGCGATATGAGGGTACAATGTATGTGTTTTGTCAGGGTCGACGAGGGCGTGCCTCGGTCTCAAAAGCCTGCTTCAGGTAAAGAGCTATGGTCGGCACCTCAACATCTATATGTAGATTTTCGTTACGCAAGAACCACGGCGTACTGGTGGCCTTGTGCATGAAACTATTTTGTATTACCTGAAGTCGATGAATGTGACGCGGGGAGGCATGCGCAAAGACAGAGCTTGCGTATGTCATTATGGTTCGGATGCACGCTTTGTATAGTGTAATTTTATTACACAGGGGCATTTTGCTATTTTTATTGAGTAACGATGTGCAAACGACCTAGGACTAACGCTGCTCGATTCCGTACGTGGCTGATATGCGGACCGATGGTGAGTCTTTCATCTAATGTGACGTCTAAGTAATTGACTGTCTTTTCCCAGGGGATTGGACGATCAAATAACTCTATAGTTGGGAGATGCGGTGTTTTGTTGCGCCGAGATAAGTACATGGCTGCACTTTTGGTTGGGTTAACCTCTATCCCCCATTTCCGAAACCATTTCCCTAAAGAGTTGGCTGCTGACTGGAGGCGTTTACAAATAGCGTCTGGTTTGAATGCAGACACGAAGAGGCCGGTGTCATCGGCGAAAAGAGCTTGCTCTACATCACGAGTGCGCAGTATGTCGTTGGTGTAGAGTGTGTATAAAATAGGACCTAGGACGGAGCCTTGTGGTACTCTGGTACAAATGGGGTAAACCTCGATCCTTCATTTCTGAAACCATTTCCCTAAGATGTTGGCTGCAGACTGGAGGCGTTTACAAATAGCGTCTCGTTTGAATGCAGACACGTAGAGGCCGGTGTCATCGGCGAAAAGGACTAGCTCTATACCACAGTATGTCGTTGGTGTAGAGTGTGTATAAAATAGGACCTAGGACGGAGCCTTGTGGTACTCCGACACAAATGGGGTGAACCTCGGAACGCGTTGCCGCGACGCGGTAACGAAAGGTTCGATTTCGGAGAAAATTTCGTACGATAAGTACGAGTCGATCTGGCACACCGAGCTCATATAGTTTGTATTTGAGCCCGTTGTGCCAGACCTTGTCGGAAGCTTTCACCATGTCGAGGAAAAGTGCCCAAATTTGGTAGCCCTGAAAAATTTACTGAGAATGTGCTCCGTGATGCGGTGCACTTGATGTGTGCATGAGTGTTGGGTGCGAAACCCTATTTGCTCATTGATTGACAGTCCTCGGGACAGCATTAAGTCTATGAGGCAGGCGAGGATGAACCTTTCATATACCTTACCCAGGACTTTGTGTAGGCTTATAGGTCGATAGGCTGATGGATCGGTTGAATGTTTCGAGGGCTTGAGAATCCCTATTACGTCGGCTATCTTCCAGGTGTTCGGAAAGGTGATTATGGTCGCGTTGTATATTATCATCAGTAAGTGTAAAATGGACATGGGTAGAAGTTTCATCACCTTGTTGGTGATGCCGTAGGGGCCGGCAGCCTTGCGTGGTAGCAGGTTTTTAATTCTTTAATTATAGACTCAACTTCTTAGAATGTAACTTGAGTAACGGAATCGCGAAATAAAACATTAGCCGAATTTATATCAAAATTATTTTACGATATCTTTGTAATTTGTACAATTTTGCTGATTTAATTGCAATATTCACAAAATATCAATCCCATTGTTTTGTGCTTTCGAACTCTTTGTTTATATTGTTACAGAAATAGGATAAATGATAAATCGCAGATGTTTTTTTTCCATTACAGGCGTTTTTAGAAGTCTGATATGGAGCCGTTACAGAGGAAGACCTAACACAGTAGTTAATTAGAAATCACTT
This sequence comes from Teinopalpus imperialis, assembly GCA_029286865.1. Lineage (NCBI taxonomy): Eukaryota > Metazoa > Arthropoda > Insecta > Lepidoptera > Papilionidae > Teinopalpus > Teinopalpus imperialis. The sequence goes on along the minus strand of JAGSMU010000025.1, from coordinate 2,466,847 downwards.
CAAGTGTTCACCGTTTTCAGCAGGTTATATAGGCCTAGTTATATCCCACCTGTCTCCGGAACATTCCAGTAGGTGTGTGAAGGACTGCGTACACGTGTTAGAGGGGCGATTTTAATTGATTATGTCTCCGGAATATTCCAGATGATGTTTACAAGGAACATCTGCATGCGTCAAAGAGGGAGACATCCATATTCGACCATAATCTGGAACATTCCCGAACTTTATAGTGCGATTTACCGCGCACACATTAGCAGGTCGGGTCTCGACTATAGGACAATTTTCGATGAAGATACCAATCGTACATATACATATCGGAGAGAATTAAATTGAATAGTGTTACCGGTTAATTAAATTGAATAGGGTTAACGAACCAAATAGCTCGTAACAATATTATATTTATGGGAACGGTATTATCCTGGATGAAATTTAACTTACCTCTTAAATGCCGCTTGGATGAAAACATAAATTAAGAAAGTTTTCTTATAAGAAGGAGTTCAGATAAGATACAAAGTAACATACGAAGAGTGCGCGTTTATTTATACCAATACTGTATTTTTTTTTGAAAATATAATGTTTTTTAATATTTTCACAATATGAACTATTGTGAAAATATTAAAACACCAAACAACAACTAGAGGTTGAACAAACTAACCGATGTTCCTATATAAATAAATAACATAAAATAATGAAGGCATAATATATATAATCTTTGATAAGGTGCTAGCACTTTATAAAATATACATATGTACATACACCTGTCATTGTCACGATTAACAGCCTATTATTTCCTAACAAATAAATATAATATTATAATATAAGGTTAAAAAGTATTAAAAAGCTTTTAAAATTAACAGTTTCATTGCTGGCGGCACGGGGGATCGAACTGAACTTGCTTATTAATTTTCCTTTTTATTTTTATCATTTATTCGTTATGTTAAAAGAGATTCTATGTCGTAAATCCAATGATTTAAATCTAAATTCCTCTAGTTTACTGTATATTTTTTTATAATTTTACAATAACAGTAAAAAAATGGAATAGTTAGATGTTCCGAATCTGGAGACAGTTCCAGTTAAAAAAATCTCATCATTGAATTTATTTAGGGTATAGAATTAGTTATGTACGACATCTAGAATCCACAAATTGTTCAATAATATATTCATGTTAATATACCACTGTTACATTCTCGTAATAGCATTTTAGATGATGAGAAGACACTTACCTACTCGTACATCCTCTTAATTTTCTGCCTAAGTAAACGTTTGTTAAATTTCGAAGTTAAGGTTACTTTTCAAATTTAGGTTTTAACGTCTTGTAATAAGGGTTGTTTCAGATAAATTTATCACTCTGTGTGTAAACACAATAAGTAAGACACTTTAATGGAAAACCAGTTGATTATGATTTTCATAAAAGTAAAATGTTATGATATAAACGGAATTACCTCTTTTGAAACCCACAATTGCTTTTTGCTTGTTTCACAATGTTTCTATTTACGTTTTTTTTATTAGTCTGTATGGACCATACTGTCGTTAAACCTGGATATCAGATGTGACAATAATCTGTGTTCCCATTTGTTACCAGTATTTACGATAAACAAAATATAATATATATCTCGATTCTGTTGATGTTTATGCTTTTAGTCTATGCGGCTCTTACAGCTTCATCGAATGCAGGGCTTACGGAACAGAGAGGTCTGTGAGCTAACTAATATTAGGTTATCTTACTTACGCAAACCACTCAATCTCTGAGCGTGTCTGTCTGCTGTGATCTCGTTCCTATCTGATTGCTACCTAAGTTGCTAGTTCCCTAGCTATCTGAAAATTCTCCAGAGTGGAGAATGGATGAAGATGTCTATTGACCGTCCGAGGTTGAAATGCGGACCTAGCCACTCGCTCCAGCTATCTAGTCAAGGTCTGAATAGTGATAAGGTGCAAGTCACTGTGCAGATCGATATCGATCGATCGATCTGATACGGTTCTGCTCCGGTTGCTATCGAGTAAAACGGTTTTGGATCGTCTGTAGGGTTTTAAGTTTATTAGCAGCTACATGAGCGAAGACGACGCTGGCATAGGCCATTATTGGTATTATGGATGACGTATATAGACGGAGTTTATGCCTTAAGGACATTTTACTTTTCGCGCAGATGAGCTGGTGAAGTTTGGTCATGACAAACGCGGCCCTATTCTTCGCATTTCTGATATCCGGGCTGAAACTAAGTTTTCGATCGAAGGTAACCCCTAGGTATTTGACTGATTCTACCCTTGGAATGGGTCAGTCGAAAATAGTGATTTGTCCTAGCTGTCTACGGCTAGGTACTGGTGTCGTGCTATGTGGGTTGGATGAGCATCTCCAGAAGAAGATGGTTGCACTTTTACCCGGGTTAATTTCGATTCAACATTTCCGAAACCAAACGGCGAAGCGGTTGGCTACGGCTTGGAGAGTAATGGTAGGGCGGTATCGTCCGCGAAAAGTGCGAGAGTAACCTGCGGATCTTTGGGAATGTCACTTGTGTAAAGTGGGAAGAGCAAGGCAAAAGAACGGAGCCCTGAGGAACCCTGCTAGGATCAGACGGCTTGAGGAGTGCGTGCCGTCGATACGATATCGGAAAGTGCGGTTCGACAAGAAGGCTCGTATGATGTGCACGAGCACTGTCCGGTTTGTTTTGCAAATGGAGTTTATAAATGAAACCGTTATGCCAGCAAGTCGTAGGTAAGGTGTGAAGTTAAAGAGTCGATCGCCCGAAACGCCCTATCACCTCCTCGACTGCCGACTGGCCTAGCTTGAGGAGCACTGGCCTGTGGTCCGATGAAAGTTCGTGTAGCAGCTCGATGGAGTCAACCGCTAGGGTGATGTTTTTAATTAATGTAATGTCTAGTACTTCGGGTGTTTGATGTGCAAAGTTTAGAGCATAACGTGTCGAGGAGTCTTGGGCTATAACATCGAACTTATATAATAATAATATAAGCCCATAAGGTCGTGAAGCAACCTGCCGTTTCTCTTCTCCCTTTTTAAGTGTAAGTGTAAGGCATGTTTACTATTTAGGTCGCCCGCTATGACGACCGAGGGACCTAGGTTAATTAAGGTCCTGATGTCCGATTCTAGAACGGTTTTCGTCAGTGATAGATAAACCGAGGCGATAACTATCGGTCATAGCCACCCTACACGCGGTAGCTTCGATGTTCTATAATCGCGGAACCTCGAGCGGCATGCAGTGCAAGCACTTTTTGTAGTAAACCAGGGTGCCGCCTTTGGGGGCGGTCAGCCTGTCACCACGGATGATGTTGTAATTTGCGATCTTAGGTCTGCGGTGGCCAGGTTTCATGAAGGTTTCTTGCACTAGCGTAACGTCGATGTTGTGATTTTTTAAAAGGATCGCTACTTTGTCTGTTTGAGTGATCTGAGTGCGTCCGCGTTGAAGTACTAGACAGTCAGAGAGCGGAGCTTGAATCTACTTTTTGGTGAGTTAGCCATTAAGAGACCGAGTTAGGGGATTGCCCGGCTGGGCCTTGGGCCATTTCATAATATATTACACACACATATATACACTTTGGTTTTGTACCTCATTGTTGACATTTTTAAATAATTGCGATTTTTTTTAATCTATTTATTCACAAAAGAATGCAAGCAATGATACTACCAATATGAACATTCACGTTGACCATTCCAACTTAGCTTAATATGCTCTTGAACTGTCGCTTAGGTTCATGACAATAGTCCAATTTTTATAGCCACGTTGCAGCTAGTTTATAGCTTTAACATGATTTGGTTAGCTCGAGTGGGGAAGGACCGCGCCCTCTTCGAATACCAGAGTGAAATTTCAGAATTGCTCTGTTGTTTCGGTGTGTGTGACCTAATTACTGATAGCAATGCATTCTATTAATGATATAATAGTTGTTCATAGTAGGATTGCATTTAATTATTTTTAAAAGAAATAACCTAAAGTTGTAAATAACAGAATATGTATATCAACACCACTCAAATTAGTTTCATTTTTTACTTTGCGCCCACTTGATGGAAATACACTTTTGTAAAAGACCGCATTTCGCATTCATGTTCGTACGTGCACGCAATCCCCAATGGATGTGATAGAACGTCAGAAGATAGAATTTTTAATGTATGAAAACAACACAATATTATATTTTTAAGTGCTTTCAAAAAACATTAAAACTTGCCTGTCTAGCCACACAGTGTTACGCGTTTAAACTGCGGAGATAAGACCGCAAGAGTTTAATTTATTTATTTCTAAAATATTTGTGTTTATTAACTATAATAGAGTATTTCAAAAATAATTAGCCTAAATAAATAAATAACATAAATTATCAACGACATCACCATCATTTAAGCCCAGTACTAATTTATTGTGGAACAAACTGCTACGAAGAACGTTTTTGATCCAACGTTATCCTTCTACTCTTTCCAGATTTGCATACGTTGTCAATCCCTCTAGTGACGTTATGGTCATCATGTTTATCCTATATTGCGATGGCAATGTTGGTACGAGTTGCTACTAATCGATTATCGGTTCTACGAGTTAAACGGCCTGTCCATTGTCACTTCAGCCTACTCATCCTTTGAGCTATGTCGGTTACCTTCATTCTACTGTGGATAACCTATCGATTCCTCTCACGGAGATTAACTGAGCATAGCTCTCTGAGCTCGCTGAGTGACTTTCAGCTTACTCATACGGCCACGTCTCATTTCCGTAGGTCATGACTGGTAGCGCACATTTATTAAAGATATATTGTCAATATTCGACGAGATGAACTGAACGCTGTCTATTCTCGTTGGATTCGTCCATTGACCTCTGGGTCGAAGTTAAACTTACGAGAAACCCAGACCATTTTATGTAGGTAACGTTAAAAGCTTTCGGTCGCAGTGGAGCCAACATCAATCGGTTAATTAGTAAACATAAAATAAACGTGTCGTTTAGGCTTATTAAGAAAAAAAATATCTTTATCTTTCGAACGTTATTCGTGTTCATCATAATAAAACTAATATGCACTATATAGGAGATAGGTTTCTATATATAAATATTTGATAATGACTAATATAAATTCCTTATATCACTCTTATGGCTAAGAAGATAAACTTTTATTTCAATGTAAGTTCAATTTTATGATTCGGAATATCGTTAGGAAAGTCAAACAAAACAGGGTGACTGTGCCCGTGGTTTAAGAGGAGACGTAATGGATATTGTAATTCAAATTTATTTTGCTATATTCTTTGTCTTTTGTTTTGGACGAAGAAGCAATGATACGGTTCACCTAAATAAAATTTGCAGAGCTTGCCAAAAATTTTGGCAATCTCAGAAATATATTCAAACGTGTATGGTAATGATGAGCTTTTCTGCCAAAAACTGTTCGCAAATTGTTATGATTAATAAAAAATAAGCTTGAACATCATGAAGTTTAGAAGTTAAAATAATTACTCTCATAAATGTTACGCTATTGTAATAGAGCAATATAAAGAATCAAGTCGATACAAAATGTATGAAGAGTAATTGTTTCTAAATTCTATAACTTTTGCAGAAATTGTTAATCAAATCGTTAATATTCGGACCAGAGTGTATTTGTAAGCGATACTTTTCCTCGTTTTAATTGATTTTAGGTCATAATAATACAATAGGTTTTAAAATTCTAATTCAAATACAACTGTTTTAAAAATTAACAAATATTTCTTATATTTTTTGTCTTATATTTCGTAATATTTGAGCAACCTCAGATCTGTATGGATATCCGATTAAATTGTAATTTAATGAACCAATTTAGAACATGTGGTTATAATTATAACTGACATATGCACTATGCTTCGACACCCTCTCTGAAGACATCTTCAACTCTGTTATATTGTTGACGTCTATAGTCCCTTATATTGGCAGTGACTTATTTTATTATTTTTTTTCGGCAATTAATTGTTTGGCACATGATTCTTTTGACTTGTGAGAAAAAGATAACGATCAAAGATTACTTTAATTTTTTTAAAACTACATTGTTTCATGTTTCAAGCATGTTGAAGGTTTTCTAAAACTCTGTCAATACATTTTGATTTTAAACTTTAATCGAATTATCATACGTATGGTATTGTAAAACTAATTAGATGCTTCCAATTATTAATAGATGGGTGTTTATTTCATTTATCTAACAAATAGAAATAATTGAAGCATTTGTTATATTACAATTGCTTGTGTAGTTTATATTTATAGAAATTTATGATGACGAAACGACAGGAAACAATTATATTTATTTACCGTTTATTCAGTGTAACCCGATAAAAATAAGTTTCTTAATATTCTACTCAAAAATGGCGATGAATCATTGTTCCATCTGCCAATTTTTAATAAGGAAGTTGAGGAAAATTAATATTCGTTTGAGATTTTACGATAAATGTGATGAATAACACTTAACAGCTTAATGTGTATAAACAACACAATTATTTTTATTATCTCTTAATAAATGGCAAAATAGATTGAGAAAATCTAGCAACATAAAATCTTACTTGTAAAATACATTATACTATTATCAATTATTGTAAATAGTGTTTTAGTATTACGAACGATATACGAGTAAATTACGATCAGCCCAAAGGTAGGCAGGAAAAGAATGCTTTTGGGCATTAAGTCCGCCTGTATGTATAATTCTTTTGTATGTATAAATAAAAAGATAAATTGTGTAGAGGCGTGGTAAAACAAATAGTTTCATTTCAAATAGCCCATTACATAAGATTAATAAAAGTCGGTATTCCGAGCTGCATAATTAGAACAGATTCATTTAAAACTCCTTTATATTGTAGAGATCATTCTAAGTCATAAAACAGTTGCTCATCTGATTCTTTATTAAAACTCTGGCCAACATTATATCTCTGACAGATTCTCCCCATCTGGTGACGACGCAAAATAAGCATCATAAAATTGTAATGTTCGTGAGTAATTTTAGAGTGCTGGAATATACGCGTCCGGTCTGTAGAAGGACACACAACTTTTACACATTCTTCATGGGTACAGTAAATGAAAGTAGATTCGTCATTCTGTGGATGATAAATTAACGATACTTTATCTGGTCTTACCAATAATACTGTAAATAGTAAATGACATGCAACTAATTATATATAGATATATTCTTTGGTCAACAATAAGGATAACTTCACCGCGTAGCTACGTGGGTTTCGTTATTCCTTCTTAGCACTGGATTGATTTTTGTAACCGATGTATCACTATTGATGTGGATTAGATTTGTTTCGCAGACATAGGATATGGCATATCATAAAGGTCGCGGCCGTAAAGAGGCATTTTCTGAAACTAAAAATAATGTTTTAGTGCTACAATATTGTGTTACGTAAATACCTGGCAGCTCTTGTTGTAGCATTTCAGTTATTCAGTTAGCGAGCACAGTTATTCAGCGGATACCGAATTTATGGTATAGGTTTTATAGCAGACGAGTAAGTTTATAACTCTATCTTTGAGTAGGTACATGCGACATGTGTATACAATACAATTTATAAAAATAATCATAGATATAAAAAAAACAAAATATGTAGCCATGGCAGAAATTGACAACGAGCTAAATAATATATCTTTTGCTTACTTAGCAAAAATTTTCGAATTAAATATATAGCTCATAAAATACTAAAACCAAAACTATCGGGACAGTTTGTTAGTTATACACATCATTATTTTAGTCCATTGTTAGTCCACTGGTGAATATAAGGGTTTTTTATATTAAGAGTGACAAACAAGCTAACAGTTTACTCGATCATAAGTGTAGTGTTCTCTCTACATTAAGTTTATAACCGCGAAGTTGCCCCTGTATAACTTTTTTCTTCAGTTACCGGTTCTATGTGCTATGTGGCCATCCACCACCAGTTCAGTATGTCGATATCTTAGGGTAAGTCCGAAATGACAGAAAATACTTATTCTTCTTGCAGATTTTTCCAGCTAACCAGTCATTCCAACACTTGTTCCATGACGATTTTAAAATATTATTTTATTATATAATAGCATCATCTCTTAAATTTACTTTGACTTTGTTTATACACCTAGCTGTGGTGAACTTTAGTGTACAAATAACCTTGAGTCAATTAAAAGAACTGATATAACGCTTAAAATTACTTCAAAAAGTATTTCAATGCGTAAATTATACCCATGCTGCATTGATGATGATAGATTAGAGATAGTTTTGCGAGGTTAATTGGGTTGATGGTAAGAATACTTGTCAAACATTATTGTGTAGTGAAAAAATTATGTCTAGCACCCATCTAGTCGGCCATGAATTAAATTATATTCAAAAAAGTTCCTCGCGACAAACCACTAAACTTTTTGATGGAATGCGCATAATATGGAAGTATACAAATTACCCTAGGGAAATAAGTGAAGTAATCGGTTGGATTTTTTATTATTCTTTTTGCTTCAGTACTCAGGTTTACTGATTCCATATATATCATGTTGAATTTATATTTTTTTTATTACATAAATATTATAAAGTTATCAATGCCAATTTTGGGTTATATGATAATTTGTAAGATGCCAATATACTAAATAAAAGAAAGTGTTTTAGTCGTGTTATATATTATTTGACATATATATAATATAGTGACGATAAAGAATGCAAAATAAATAAATGTAATGATTTATAATAAAATATGTAAAATATTGCTCATTGTTGTATGTACGAGTACTTGTACATGGAGACGTACCAGCAGCGGGTTGATTACCCAATTCAAGGTAAAAACATCATTTATTTTTTTATAATATTGAAGTAAAAATTCATAATAATTAAGTTAAAATAACACTAGAATTATTTATCATAAATGTCACAAGTTATTTTTATTTGGGATTGAATTAGGTGCTGCCCGATTATATATATTATATATTACCTATGAAATTGCCGTTCTTCAGTATTGGCCATTTCAAACCAAAAAAAGTATTGATTGGCTGTAAATTCTAAATTCAGATTCATTTTGTTTTAAAAACATGACATTCTTTTCACAAAGTCAGTTTTTTTTTATTGATTAGCTTTGTATTTGAACATTACGTTTGAACATTTTTCGTCATAATGGATACTTTAAAAATTCGCGTAATTATAGAATATGAGTTCAGTCGTGGCATCAATGCGGCACAAACGGCACGTAACATCAACAACGTTTTCGGAGAGAACTTTACAAACAAACGCACAACCCGTTATTGGTTTTCCCGGCGCCGTTCTGGAAATTTTTATTTGAAAAATAAACCTCGTAGTCGTCTGGACACTTTGGTCAACTATGATGATATTAAAGGCGATTGTGGAAGCTGAAAACAATATTGCTCTATTTGCGACAAATTGGCAAAGTAAAAAAGGTTGATAGATGGGTGCCCCACGAACTTAACGAACGCCAGCGCTACGTACGCGTTGAGACCTGCCTCGCGCTGCTCAACAGGCACAGAAATGAAAGAATTTTGAACCGAATTGTTACGTGCGACGAAAAGTGGATTCTGTAGTAGTGACAATAGGAAGCCCTTAGCAAGTTGGTTAAATCCTGGTTCAGCACCAAAGCAATGCCGTAAACGAAAAATGACCTCTAGAAAGTTGATGGACACTGTTTGGCGGTCTAGTGCCGGTGTGATTCATCACAGTTTTTTTACCAAACGGCATGAGCATTAGTGCAGATGTATTCTGTGAAGAACTGAAGACAATGATGGAGAAACTCACACATCTGCACCCAGCCGATCGTCCCCGCTGCTCCTACACGACAACGCGCGTCCCCATACGGTACAACAGACAGTCTCCAAGTTGCAAGTGTTGGGGTTGGAAGCTCTCCCTCATCCACCGTACTTACCAGCCACCGACTAACTATTACTTTTTCCAAAATATGGACAACTTTTTAGCGGGAAAAAAATTCAATTCCCGAGAGGCAGTACAAAATGCCTTTCTAGAGTTTGTTGCCTCCCGTCCAGCTGATTTTTACAAGGACTAAAACTACCACTGCGTTGGCAAAGATGCATCGATTACATGGGTGATTACTTTGAATAACAGAAATAAAAAAATTAGAAAAAAAAAAACTTTAACTTCATAAAAAACGGCAATTTCATAGGTACCTATTATATACCTATTATATACTATATATGAACAGAAATAAATGTATTGTTTATCTGTTTATACTAAAAAAGCTAAGATAATATTTAGGTAATACATTGAGAGCAGCGTAATTACAGTGTGATTATAGTGATACGAATTGGTACAGGTGTTTGTTAGTGTGTGGTTTGTTATACCTCGATAAAATCAATTATTTAAATATGGTCTGTCATGCTTAAAACCGATCTATAGGTCAGAGTATTGATCGATCGAGTTGCAAGTCCAGTATTTCCAGCAAGTAAAGCTACGATTATGCAATAAACAAATGGTTGGGTTTTTGGTTTCGACTATAGGCCGTACAGATCGTATTAGAGAAGAAATAGTTCTAGAACTAAAACTTTTTCTGTGTAGTGTATATCAATTGGTAGTCGTCATAGTCTTAATTTTTTTATTAATATTTGACGAAAACATTAAAAATGATCAAAGAAAGATCAACAAACAAACATGGTGACTTTTTCAGATCTTACAGATTGCACATAAATAAAATAGCAAATATAAATAGTATAGTAATAGCGAATATATTGTATATATCTATTAATAAAATATATAATAAATGTAATAGTAATAGAAAATCAAAGGAGTCCGCCTTTTGTGACCATTTAACTTTGTTAAGGCAATAAAGTAAATAAATAAAAAATTATAATAATTAATAGTTATTTTTTATTTTAAATAAAACAGGATAGAACTGCAATACTGCCTACCACAGGTAATTCGGCAGGTAATCGATGATGCACGTGCTTATGAATACATAGATATACATGTATAGTATATGTTTAAATATGTAAATAAGTTAAATAAAAATGACATGATAAGAATTGACAATTATTAAATCATTATGTGGGGTAGATTCCAGATTGGTTAAAATGAAAAGTAAAATATATTAAAGGCTCAAAATTGATTATTTCTAAAATTTAATTTCATCACAAAACACATTACACCAACTTTAATTTTATTGCTCTTCGAGTAAGTTTTACATTTTTAATCGATTTTTTGCTTAAGTAAACATCAATGAATACATTTCAGTAATGTTTCTGGCTTGGCTGGAATTTCGGTCATATATTACAGGGTTAACAAAACCGATTTAGTCTGGCATTCGTCCACTCGTGTGTTCTATTCTGATGAATAATAATACTCGTTACCAACGTTACTGGATGTACTTAATTCTGCTTTACAAAATATAATGTATGATTAAAATGATGTGAGGCAGTACCATAATACAAATTATTATTTCGAAATCTAGTTCCGGATTTGCATAGCGAGAAATGTGCAACGAAAAATTTAGGAAGCAGATGAAAAACAAATTTTCTTTAATCTATCTTAAAACTATACATTCTGGCATCTCACAATTTCTGTGTTCTATTCTGATGAATAATAATACTCGTTACCAACGTTACTGGATGTACTTAATTCTGCTTTACAAAATATAATGTATGATTAAAATGATGTGAGGCAGTACCATAATACAAATTATTATTTCGAAATCTAGTTCCGGATTTGCATAGCGAGAAATGTGCAACGAAAAATTTAGGAAGCAGATGAAAAACAAATTTTCTTTAATCTATCTTAAAACTATACATTCTGGCATCTCACAATTTCAATCTTTGATCACAAAACCTCTTAAGAGTCAAACAAATAAACAAGTCAGTTATACACAAACCTAATTTGCGTTAACATTGCACTGCACTCGTTTCTAGCTTTAATACGAATGAGTCGGTTCGAACGAGCAAGGCCAACGCCCTTATAGAATACCAGTATGAAATAATATAATGTTGCTGTGTTTCCTCGGGTGAGTGGCCGCAGTTAGAACTAATCATTAAATAAAATGTGTGTTTTTGTCACCCCTGATATTAGAAAAAATGTGTACATTGAGGTTATTCAAAATTAGGTTGCGCGGTGCTTTGTAAGCGCTAATTAGGACGGTATTTATATATGAAGTGATTAACCATCTAATCAGAAATTGATGGACGCGAAACATAGGACAGCTACGTACTAAGTGAACACTAAATTTTAATGTTTGTAAGAATTTAAAAGGACTCGATAGTATAAGCGATTGACTTTGCGTTTTGATCGCGTTTGTGTCGTCAAGTATAAGATGTTTGAAAGCTTTTGTAGCTTTTATTCTAGACAATATCTGTCAATGGATATAAGTGGAGACATAGGTGTATATATGTAGATATATACACACACACATATATATATATATATATATTTATATATATATATATATATATATATATATATATATATACCTATGTCTCCACTTATTTCCATTGGTCGCCCCTATTACAGTGACTTTCCATTTTACTATGTGGGTAACTGATTTTACACTATGGCGTGGGTAATTTCAATAAAATATGGCTGCTTTATAATTACACTGCTATAATAATTAACTTTGACAATATAACAATTAAAATAAAGATTATACAAGATTAATGAAACAATTTCTGACAGATATTATGACGTCCGCCGAACACGTGGATGCGTGCGCGCTCTCTCCTAGACTAATGAATTCCCTCACGCTCACCAGATGGCCGCCTCTCCAGAGTTCGACGTTACGTCAGAGTGACAACTCTATTTAGTTTAGAAATTACAAATTATGAGAATCAATTAAAACCCGATTTTTCTCAAGACAATTTCCAATGCGCCGACATATATATGTATGATTAAAATGATGTGAGGCAGTACCATAATACAAATTATTATTTCGAAATCTAGTTCCGGATTTGCATAGCGAGAAATGTGCAACGAAAAATTTAGGAAGCAGATGAAAAACAAATTTTCTTTAATCTATCTTAAAACTATACATTCTGGCATCTCACAATTTCAATCTTTGATCACAAAACCTCTTAAGAGTCAAACAAATAAACAAGTCAGTTATACACAAACCTAATTTGCGTTAACATTGCACTGCACTCGTTTCTAGCTTTAATACGAATGAGTCGGTTCGAACGAGCAAGGCCAACGCCCTTATAGAATACCAGTATGAAATAATATAATGTTGCTGTGTTTCCTCGGGTGAGTGGCCGCAGTTAGAACTAATCATTAAATAAAATGTGTGTTTTTTGTCACCCCCTGATATTAGAAAAAAAATGTGTACATTGAGGTTATTCAAAATTAGGTTGCGCGGTGCTTTGTAAGCGCTAATTAGGACGGTATTTATATATGAAGTGATTAACCATCTAATCAGAAATTGATGGACGCGAAACATAGGACAGCTACGTACTAAGTGAACACTAAATTTTAATGTTTGTAAGAATTTAAAAGGACTCGATAGTATAAGCGATTGACTTTGCGTTTTGATCGCGTTTGTGTCGTCAAGTATAAGATGTTTGAAAGCTTTTGTAGCTTTTATTCTAGACAATATCTGTCAATGGATATAAGTGGAGACATAGGTGTATATATGTAGATATATACACACACACATATATATATATATTTATATATATATATATATATATATATATATATATATATATATATATATATATATATATATACCTATGTCTCCACTTATTTCCATTGGTCGCCCCTATTACAGTGACTTTCCATTTTACTATGTGGGTAACTGATTTTACACTATGGCGTGGGTAATTTCAATAAAATATGGCTGCTTTATAATTACACTGCTATAATAATTAACTTTGACAATATAACAATTAAAATAAAGATTATACAAGATTAATGAAACAATTTCTGACAGATATTATGACGTCCGCCGAACACGTGGATGCGTGCGCGCTCTCTCCTAGACTAATGAATTCCCTCACGCTCACCAGATGGCCGCCTCTCCAGAGTTCGACGTTACGTCAGAGTGACAACTCTATTTAGTTTAGAAATTACAAATTATGAGAATCAATTAAAACCCGATTTTTCTCAAGACAATTTCCAATGCGCCGACATATATATATATATAATGAAAAACAAATAAATTAACTATAAATTATACTATTTATCGAATATCATTTTGTAAAAAGGGGATTATAAAATTGTAGAATTCGATTGGATTTATATTTATTTAAAACTGATATTTTTTTTAATTTCGATGTAGCACGTTACCCGGACATGAAAACATAAAAATGTTATAGACGCTCTAAAATTTCTCAGTCTTATTGTTGTGTTTTACGTCTTAATCTTGTAACATAAAATTTTGTTTCTGCTTATTCCTCAATAAAGTTGTACTGTTCATTGTCTGTGTTATAACTGATTCTATTGCTTATCTTTGTTTAGTATAAGGTCTTGTTGTAATAAAATTGTTTCCTATTGTTTCCTAAATATAATTTTAAAAAGATGGTAATTAATTTTCATAATCGGTTGAATATAAGTCCGTACATGAACTCAAATTAGAAATGGCGATGTCTACCAGTAGACTAATTAGTCTAACATAAAAGACATAGACATCATAAAATATGTTTTGGAACGTACTAAATTAATATAAAATCACAATTAAAATAAAAGTAGGTCCGTCTATTAATACAATACTTTTATTACACTTTCTATTTCAGTATTATTTCTTGTGTGTTTTTTTTTCAGGTAAGACTTTTGGAAAATTGACATGCCAGTCTCACTTCACTGTGGTTGTAGTTATTAGTTACAATTCCTAAAACACGACAGAACACACCAAGATGTACGCGAAAACGAAGAGATAAGAAGTACAGAAAGGACAAAGGTCCAACAATGTTTTCACTCGCAGAAAGTTGTGGATGTGTGAGTTTTCGTAGTGGGAGACGAGCACGTTCACTTGGAGACGATTCCTCCTCGTGTCGTAGCTCGGAAATTGAACAAGAGGTTCCAAAGAAGTTAGGAAAAAGGGTGTTAAACGGCGAATGTACCATGAAGGCTTTAGCACCCTTTTTGAAATTTTGGAAGAAAGATGACGTCAGCATGACTAAAGCTGAAAGAAGTGAGTAATATTTTATATTTCTTATTTAAAAAAATACTATGGATTTTGGGTAGGCTTGGTAGTTCACTTGAATTACCGAAAGTGAAGTCTTTGAAATATTATATACGCAGATTTGACGATTCCGTAGTATCATTTTTATATGTAAATCGTAAAATAGCTATCAATAGCGAGAAAGAAAATAAAACTCATACTGTTGTCGTAAAATTTTAAAAGTGAAGAGTCGAAAATTCCACTTGGGATTTGACACCATGAGGTTACCAATAATATTATTATTACATTATACACGTCATATGAGACACACCGTAAATAATAATATAGCACGACTCATATATTTTATATATTTCAACTTGAGCTTATTAGTGCATGCATGATTAGAGCTTTGTACATGCATGCATGAACAAAGGTTAACGAATAATTTCTTGCACATAGAATAGGAGCAATGAGGAATCCTAAAACTAAACATAAAAAATATGGATTCGCATTAGCATACTTACCAGCTATCAGACTGTATAAAAATGAAGTAAATAATCAGTGTCAATGATTACTTTAATTGGACAATAATATCTTTGTTATTTTAGATATTTTGTGGTTGCTACTATATGACATCAACTGCGCAGGATATATTATAGTGCCGTAAGTGCTCAAGTAAACACAAGTGGTCACCCGTGATCCCTACTCCATGACCAGTACTATGTATTTCGATTGGGAATTCATAAACTGAACAACAAGGCGAATACATAATCTCCGACTTTTGTAGTCAGAATTGTCCCTGCTATTTTTCTTATGCAGAGTAAAATTACATAAGAACAAATAAGTCACACAACAACCACAAAACAACTATCGATAATACTCGGTGGTTGTCTACTTTGTGAGTGGGTAGTAAATTATTCACCATCAACATAACTCATTTATGTAACATTGGACTGTATCTCTGAATATTTTAAGTTATTTAATTACTGATGCAATCTACTTACCCGTTATGTTTATACGCAAAGTTGACCCTATCTCTGCTTATAAACACTCTGGTATTTATTTTGTAAGAAAATTATACTTTAAACTTTTAAGTAAAAGTGAGTTACTGCTGGTGCAATCTGATCTGTGTAGCCTCTGTTTACCTAAACCTCGAACTATTTTCATATGAGTTTGATTAAAAAAAAAACCTAATTAAATACTGTATTGTTAGCGGCTCAAAGTTTTCGCAAGTAAGTGTATTAAACACATACAAATAGCTTTTCTATGGACTTACGAAATGTTTACTTTTGTAGTTGTAGTCATTCACATATGAACTCTACTATTACGATATATTATTAGTTGTAATTTAATAATATCATATATTATTAATATCATATATAATTTAATTATAGTCTGGACTATTACTTTATTTAATTTTTTATTTTACAATACATTATAACACTATTAAATTAAGGTTTACCCGTATATCGGAACTGTAATGAAGCGCGAACATAGGTGTGTTATTGATCCACCATTATGTAGGTCATATAATAAAATGCTGAAATAAATTTATCCGAGTACATAATTCATGCAACCATTGTACATGCATACAGGTTCTATCTAGCTGCCATATACGGTATAGATACCATAACTACATTTACAAAAGGTTTTTCCCGATGGAAAAGTAGTAAAAATAAAAAAGATACCTCGCCGCCGAATTTTGCAAAAAACGCGACTATTTCCAATGCAGCCTTATATCTCTCAAATTTAAATGTTTTATGAAGCCAATTTTCACGCTCTTATTATCAATATCTCTTTACGATAAATGAGCATATTTGCAAATAATAAAAAAGTAATATGTTCCTACTATGTATTTTGTTACTTTTTATTTTATATAAATTAATAAAATAATAATTTCCTAACTAGGACGTCAACGCTGTTCACTCATTGATATGCATATTTATATTGAGGGAAAGTGTACTGACTCCTTTATTCCTCACGACGTGAAGTAATTGTCAACGACTCTAGTCGCAGGTCTTGAATTATAAGATTTGCTGAGCACAAATGGATTATTTTTGGGTCTGCATTTGTTGATAAAAATCCCGTTTAAAATGAAAAACGGATTTCTTATATCGCATTACGTTACAATAATTGTAACGACGAATGACGAAACAAACTGTAGCATAAAAGACCCGATCGGAGGACAACTCCTTCTTAGAACTAACGCGATGCTATGTTTCCTATGGTAAATTAATAAAACCGAAGTACAGACATTACATTTTACTCCTTATGGGGATAATGTTTGAATTCTTGCCGAGGGTGGATTATATCAACGACGGGTGGTTTACTTACCATTAGATAAACTACGTGCTCGTTTGTAATTCCTATTAAGTAAAAGTATTTTTTATTTCGTATACAATATATTTTACAAAAACCTTTTTAACTTTTGTAAGTATATTTATCACGTTAAAACTTTAGACGTGTCTAGAATTTAGTTTGATAGTTTCGATTGCCTTATTCAGTTTTTTCTTTTATTTTAATGTAAAGTTTGTTTTACTGTAAAGAAGCCGTGAAACCTAGGGACCTTAACGTCATTAAGTCCTGCCTTTAAAATAACTTCTTGAGCTTGTTGTACAAAGCCTTATGCCATTTGATACCTAAAATTTTTATAGAAAAAATTAGCAGCGATTGCTATTTTCATTTAGCGTAGTTAGAATAAAATGTATGAAAGCTAATATATTATACAGTTCTTTCAATTTTTGAACGTCTTTTAGTTAACACACTTTTATTTTACAGCAATGAAGGCGGCTATCCTAATCCAGCAATGGTATCGTCGGTATCTTGCTCGGATGGAAGTCCGACGGCGTTATACTTGGACAATCTTTCAAAGCATAGAATACGCGGGAGAACAAGATCAAGTGAAAGCGAGTATCTTTTATATTTACACTAGTGGATATTATTTAGTTTTCTTGGTGTCATTTCTTTGAAACATATTAACTCTTAATACTTCAAATATTTTCTATTGATTTAAAAGACGAAAAATAAGAAATAGTGACATTTAAGAACTGTGAACTGTAAGGTTTACTCAGTCTATATTGTCGTATCAATATGTTGCATGCAAGTGAACCGTATCTAAATTACTTACTAACAATAGTTGCGTTGCGTCGATGTAGGGCTTCATTACACTAGACAGACTCCAACAATGGGGCTGTCTATTATTATCTGACTTCAGTATAGTTTCCACAGAATATTGCAATATGAATTAAAGAAGTAAATTTTATTTTAAGAATATTGTTTTAATCAGAAGTTCACGAATGATAGTAATATGTATCTCTGTGGCTGTAAAAGGAAAGACCGAGACACCCGGTAAAGCTATACTGCAGTTTGTTTCTAGCTGCACACAGATTACCTAGAATGCTGCTGTGTTTCGTCTGGTGAGTGTAGGGATCCGAGACCTTTATTACCTTTATTTCTGGACGAGGAATTCTTAAATATGAATAAAATAAAAAATCTCAGACCTCAAGCGTAACAACTCATCTGCATTATGACTCCTGTACAAGGATGAATGTAGATGTCATGGGCCGCAGGAATCACTTGTCATCAGGTGAACTATGTACTAGTTTATTACTCCCAATCTAATAAAAAAAATTACGTTATTGTATAGAAATATATAGTTAT
Source organism: Teinopalpus imperialis (assembly GCA_029286865.1). Taxonomy (NCBI): domain Eukaryota; kingdom Metazoa; phylum Arthropoda; class Insecta; order Lepidoptera; family Papilionidae; genus Teinopalpus; species Teinopalpus imperialis. The sequence continues at coordinate 2,448,216 of JAGSMU010000025.1, read as the reverse complement.
AAGTCCCATAGTTCCGTATCACACCTGATTCTATCATCAGAAGATCTTAGTATATTTGCATTGCATCGTATCAAGAAAATTATAATGTTATTGTTAAAAAAAATCTCAACTTATGATAATTAGATTACCTATTGTTCAGTGACAATATAGTCTTGGATGATAAAACGCACTAGCTTAATACACATTCAGTTCCTACTTTTTGTATTCTTACGCAAAGGTAAAGCGTCCTTAGAGTGTTTCCTATGAGTATGGACAAGATAAAGTAAAAACAAAACAAACCATAACGGCTTAACTATAAAACAATTTGTAGTACTCGTAAGGACATTTCAGATTATATGCAAGACAAAATTAAGATCTCTTTAATAAAGATTCACCAAGTAATCTCAATATATTTATTTTATCAGTAAAACCATATTTTTTTTAAATGGGTTTAGATAACGACTAACAAATCCTTATGACAAGGGATCGTTTTACAGTATAATTTATGTAAAGCCCCATTAAAATAAAAGGAGATGTATATTTTTCGTTAGCTCGTGTGTAACTGTAAATTTACTTTTGAATGAATTAATTTTATTAATTTAGAAATAATTCGATAGGCTGTGCAATAAGACTTCTTTATTTTCCAGTTCGAAATCTATAACACAAAAATAAATCTATTAAGAACTGTCTTTAATTTTACCAGTGAATCATAGTTTTACTCTCAGAGCCGCACTCTGAAACACAGTAGCGTCATGTTTCTATTTAACGCTAGTATTCTGTGAGATCACCAGTTGAGGAAACTCACTCATGCTGGGATAACATGTAGACTGGACAGATTAACAGACGGATGGGATGATGTTAATATTACTAATCTATGTAAAAAACTAAAATAATGAAATTAGTATATTTATAACGCAATTGAACGAGCTTTAATTAAATAATAAAACTTTTTTGATATTTAATACTAGAAGATTAGATTATGATACACTAGGTATAAATGGAAGAATAATATTCTAATGGTTTTACAGTCTGCGAAACTTGAGGTCATAGGTTCAAATCTGCCATTCGACTATTGTTTTGTTTATGATTTAGTTTATGATATCAACCAGATTAGAGATATACTATATAAGGATTTGGTTTCAAGCATGAATATGATATGACATTTGTATATGTACGGATATATAAAACACGTAAGAGACATGTCGGAATGATGTAAAATAGAAAACTATATTTTAGACACTTTATATTCAAACGTGATAAGTACAAATGATAAATTAATTTGTACTTATAACGTAAAGTTGGAAATAAGCACATAAATCGAGCTTTAGAAATAGCTGAATAACATGTATGCGATCATTTTCATAGAAAAGAAACAATCAGGTTTGAGGAAATTGAATGTCTGATATTGTAATCTACGTACTACATAACCCTGTACTTGAGTTCGCCGAATAAAACCAGCAATTCACTTATGACATCATAAATAACAGAAGAGAATTGCAAGTGATACCTCTATGTGTTTTTCGATATTCTGATGGTAAAATATCATAATAATTTAAATTTAAATATACATCTTTTTGACTTTAATAATAAAAGCTATAAGAATGTTAATATGCGAACTTAGTAAGGAGAAAAAGTTGAAAGAAGGGAGGTTTATTAAGTAGAAAATATATTTTATGTGTTGAACTCTACCAAAGTGGTTGCTTCGTTTAATGACCATAAAAACCTAACGACAGTTCATTAAATGTACAACGCCTCTGTCCAAGAGCGGAGCCAGATGAACGAGTTTCTTATATTATTTATTGCACATCGTGATTAATTCAACGGGACTGATATCAAATGCTGTGTTACTCAATATCACATAGATCATAAGTAAGTTAACGATTGATTCAAGGGTGTACTGATCACCTTGTTTTCGTGCCATTCTTTTTATATTAAATTATTTACTGATTAATAACTCCGAGTGAGGCTTTCACCGTGATGCTGCCTAATGATTATCGCTCTTAAAAACGGGTGCGAGTGATCTTATCACTGGTATAGATAAGTTAGAATTTAAACTTTAGATTATTAAAACGTACGTCCAATATCCTAGCTACTAGATTATGCGCTGGTTCAGCATTCTAAGATCAATTCCATTACTACGATTATAAATAACGTACATTATGAATATAAACACTTTGATAGAGTTTCTTTAAATTAATATCTTTTTTCAGTTATACAACTTTTTCAATGCACTTCTAAGTCATATGCGTGACACTAGCGGTCGCCCATCATCTGAAAGGACATCAAGGACGGCCTCTGTTTGTAAGTTATGTTATACAAACTGCTATTGTGCAAAAATGACACTCCATTAAGATAATTTAGATGCCGTCGTTTTTTTAATAATACATTTTTTTTCAATTAAGAACAAAGATCGACGCACGTGTCGGTATAGAAATTAATTGTGCGGTGCATAGATCAATGAATTCACTTCTTTTTTTATTTGAAGAATTTTATTTAAAATTTTGAGTATTAATAATTTTAATAAATGAGGTCAGACATAAAAGGTTCCACCTATAACGGATGACTTGATGTTCAAGCACTTACCTACATTAAAAATGTAAAAGTATGAGCTTATGGAAATTCAACGATTGTCATATATTATTTACAGAATATATTGGAACTAAAGACGTGCGATATTTACAAACCAAATTAAATAATAGACGTAAAATAGCTTTATGATTTTAAACTATGCATTTTAAAATTATGAAAAATGTATATCTATATTTCCCATAATAATCAATTTCATATATCATGACGCAAGAAAATATTTTAAAATAAATTTTGTTAAAAATATTTTCTTGCGTCATTCCAATTTTCTTTACTTTTCCTCCAGATTTTGTGTTCATTTTACATGTCCAATGTACAGAGAAAAGTGGCATTGATAAATATATTTTATTTTAGTGGAGCAAGTATTTTCTGAAGAGTCTGATGAGGGTGGGGGTGTAGACGAAACGGCGCCTCCAAAAGCCTCCCGCGGCCCCGATATTGAATTCCCGCTACAAAGGAAGGATATCGATCTACTGATTGAGGCATTTAGAAAAAAGAAGGTATTTACATATATCCCACATGATGCAGTTTAGTGATGTACAAATACTCACTAAAATGCATCTATTTAAAGTAAGGTCATACAGGTCGTATAGGTCACTAGTTTATATAAATAATGAAGTTTGGGGTAAGACTTGTGTTCAACTGTGATGGGCTGAGATGAAATGGTTAGAGTTGCCTTCGTCTTTCTTAAAGTTTTTATTATTATTTATTTGATTTACGCAACTTTACGGCATCGACCTAAATTTAAACATTAAATTTTAAATAAAACAATAATTCTTGTATCATTTTGTTTTGTAGTCAACTTAAACTCGTAGTCAATTTAGTATTAATATGAATAAATCACGTGCCGTTGTCAAAATTATTTGAAATTTCAGCATCGTTTGCATCCGAAGCACGTCGCACAGATATTGAAAGAGGCCACACAAATGTTGAAAAGATTACCTAACATTAATGTTGCGACCACGTCAATATCAAGCCAGATAACGATCTGCGGAGATTTGCATGGAAAACTTGATGATTTGTTGGTAATATTTCATAAGGTGAGCAATCGTTAAAATATGACAATTATACTATTAATAGATTCTAAGTCAAGCACTGTATTTGCGCAAAAATTAACAGCAGTGTAATTTTTCTCATTGCCGAAATCGACCAAAGGGGCAGTACTTGAAAACCCGATATTTAAAGAACAATAATAATATAATAATACTTTTACAAGGCTTCAGTTTTACTGAAAATAATTCTAAAAACATGCAACTATAAATTTCATGAATGTATTCGATATGCAGTGGTTAAACTCTTAAAAATGTTACAATAAAGTGTTCATATGTTCAGTTCTCCGCCTCTATGAACAGGCCTTCTTCCTGGAGAGTATAGTATTTAGTATAGAGCTACTGTGCTGATTCTGATGAAAGTCTAGATCAAATCTTAATATATTCACACGTCTTTATGGATTTTTTTTTTTATTTTGAATAATAGGGAACCAATGATGAATTAAAATTATTGTGATGGTTACTTTTTAAGTATGAAAATTACCTGGTAATATTTTTCTATTTAGTATTCGAAGTGAAATTAACAGTTTCATTGTTTACAAAAATTTTATGGAATCGAATATATGTTGTATAAAATAAAGTGTTTGGTCTCTGATTGAATCGAATTTATTTGCCGTACGTTTTAAATGTGAGAGGGTCACAAAGTACTCGTAATCAATGGGTTCGCCATTGTATCCACGCACGTGTTCAGTTCCGCCCCATTTAGAACATTGACGTCATATGTTACAATGGTTAACGACATCTCTTCGTGCGTAGTTTATTTGTAAACAAATTTCTTTGCGGTGTTTATAATCTAGGCTATGATTATGAGGATTAGAATAAAATAGATTTTAATATTATTTTGTCGATATAATTAGAATTTTCTATCATAAATAAAAAAAAGGAATAGTTCAGTGTTTAGGACGTCAAATTCTAATTGCGTGATTTTAAGGTCAAATACTGAGGCTATACAAAAAGGGTTTCTTTTTGTAGATTCTTCTTGTTAAACCTTTTGGCTACCATGCCTGTTATAAGACGGTACTATTACATTTTAGATTTGAAAAGTCTCTTAAAGAAAAGTGAAGGTAATAGGTTTGTAAATACACCCCTTATGTATACGTTACCTTTTACGATACACAGTAATTGGTAGGACGGCATACTATCTTACTTCTCAGAGGTGCACGACACATTGAATCCTTGTTGAAGATCGATGTAGATATCATGAGTTATAGTCGTCACTTAATATTAGATGCATTGTTTGTTCGTTTGTCACCCTTAATAATAATAAAAATACATCACAGACAAATTAACACGTATTTTTAATATACCCGCGCTTCACAAGCCACTTTAATTCTTAAAATACGTGAAAGGCCGGTCCACTGGTAACCCTAGCAGAACATTAATATTTATACTTCCCGCTTAAATGATTCAGGCTCATAGGCTTAATGTGCAAAACACATCCTAACTCGTGTTTGGGGTACTATTTTAATAAACAAAAAACGAACACAGCTCTTGTTGGAATTCTCCTAGATATTGCCGAAGCTTTCTGCACGGTCCCTATACTACTGAGAAAATTAAATTGCTTGGGTGTAAGGGGCAAAGGCTATAAATGGTTTTAAAAAGTTATTTAATAGAAAGAAGTATTAAGATTGAGGAGTCGAGTAGTTTTTAGACACATTTAACACATACACTATGATGTTCCCCAAGGGAGCACTCTGGAACCTAGGCTGTTCAATCTCTATATTAATGAAAATCTTTTAACAAACGGAGAAACCTTTTGCTACTCCGATGATATAGCTATTGTTATTCAAAGTTCCACATAGGATGAGGCTGTCATCACGCGGAGGTAGCTTTCTTTTAGATTTCTGAATTGCTAAAGAGCAATTTTTTGACTTTACACATGAAGAAAACTACATATGTTTGTTTCTACAAAATCGTTGCGAGAGCTTCATAAACTAATGCTTAAAATACATAAGCTTTTCAATGATAAAAGCGGTTTATGTGGCTGCGAGTTTAAGTAAGTAAAAAGTGTGGTTAAGTAACTAGGCGTTTTAATCAATGAAAACCTACCGTTTAAAACCCATATTGAAGCTCATTCAGCTTGAGTACGTAAAATTATTAGAATAATTAGAAACCTTCGGGATGTGGCATCTATGAATACTCTGAAAACAAGTGTGAAAACTTATGTGTAAACCTGTACTTATATGTGTATATATGTTCAGAGTTATATATTTATAGTAGCATACATAATATATTGTATAAGTTTAAACTGTAATATCCAAACAAAAAAATAAGGTGTTTTAAATTTGTATGGATTTAAAAGGTTTATTTATTTGTTTATTTTTATTATTTGTAATTTAAATGATATAAAAGACTTGCTAGTGCTAAAGGTTAAAATTGTAATTGTAACTAGACATCGCGGTAGAGGTTTGCCTAGTGCGAGGGCTACAGTCAACCCATAACGTGCAAATCAACTGGCGTTGGATTTATTTTTCGTGTAGATATGTAAATTTGTGTTTCTTTTTTCCCTATGTATTTATTTATCGCTTTAATAAATATGTTTTTATTTTTTTTTAACTTTTTACTATAATATATCAAGCGCACTTAATATTATCTAGTATATACCAGATTTTTAGCGTTCTTGAAAACAATAATGAGAACAATACCAATAAAGTGATTATAATATTTTTGATACTGATCGGAAATATTCTGTTGTTTGAAGTCTCCTGCTATTAATAAACCCACAATAATTAAATGCGGGAAAGGCGCACGTGTCATTCAATTTGTTGACTTCCCGCAGTTTGATTAATAGAACGCTTGTTAGTTCGATGACTATGATTTCCTACAAAATTTCCAAAAGCAGAAAATAAACTTAATATCGACTGAGACATAATTACAAGGTTAAGAGGCTTTGAACTTGACTAGGTAATAAATATGATACTTCATTTAGATACTTAATATGCGTATTATATATTTAAATTATTGTAACGGAACTCTGATTATGATAAATTATTTTGAAATGTAAAACTTGAATCATAGATGTCTTCCTTCTTTTTTTCTCTCAATTCTAGTTGTTGGTTCAATATAAAATTGCAATAAATAATTAAAGGAGGAAGAATTTTATAATAAAAGTCTGAAGTATTCTATTTGTTTATTGAAAGACTATATAACATAACACGCATCGATTAGCCAACGTCTTGCGTTTGTGAATTTATACACGGTAACTGATTTAAGGATTCGTGCAACCATCGTTTAGATAGTATCAAGTATATTCATGCAGCTATCCAACGTTTATTTTATCTTAATGCATATAAATACGTATCGTGACCCCAATTTAAATATATTTTTGGTACGTGACAAGAATTAGAATGCTTCTAGAATTATCTATCAAAATAACCCTCAAATTAAGATTGGAGATAATTCAAATACTGCGTCCTTCGCCGGCATATTGAATTTATATTTAATTAAGAATTTTTCTAACTATAACGTTTTATACAATTTGTAAGTTAAATTTCCCTATAAAGTGAATTTAAATTGTAAACAGAACGGGCTGCCTTCGCCGGAAAATCCATACATATTTAATGGAGACTTTGTAGATCGTGGCAAGAAGAGTTTGGAAGTATTTCTTCTTTTGCTGGCATGCATGTTGACTTTTCCTGGGGGAGTTTATTTAAACAGAGGCAATCACGAAGATCTCATTATGAATTCCAGGTAATAACAATTTAGGTATATGTAGATATATTAATATACATATATACATATATGAATATATATATATATATATAACTTTAACAACATATATCGAATTTGTGACTGTGTTTTTATAATTAACTATTTATCCTTGCGTTACTCTTTTATTAGGTACGGCTTTATCAGAGAAGTACATCAAAAATATCGAGTAAGTTTTTATTAGTTATTTTTTTTGTTTATAGTTAGTTTATATTTAAAACGATGTTTGTTATTTTAAATCAGCACAACGCAGAGCGTCTTCTTAAACTGATAGAAGGGGTGTATCGTTGGTTGCCTTTAGGCACCATTATCAACAATCGTGTGTTTGTAGTCCATGGAGGCATATCTGATACGACTGACCTTGATATGGTGCGCAGCCTCGACCGTGATAAAGTATGTATTTTCATATTTATTATATATAATAACAATATAACAATAATCGAATATGATCTGAACTAGATACTGTACTGCATTGAAACAGAGGAACATTAAGTTGGGCTTTTAAGTTTAAATTATGTATAAATAAATATGTTTTTATTTTTTTTAACTTTTACTATATTATATCAAGCGCACTTAATATTACCTAGTATATACCAGATTTTTAGCGTTCTTGAAAACAATAATGAGAACAATACCAATAAAGTGATTATAATATTTTTGATACTGATCGGAAATATTCTGTTGTTTGAAGTCTCCTGCTATTAATAAACCCACAATAATTAAATGCGGGAAAGGCGCACGTGTCATTCAATTTGTTGACTTCCCGCAGTTTGATTAATAGAACGCTTGTTAGTTCGGATGACTATGATTTCCTACAAAATTTCCAAAAGCAGAAAATAAACTTAATATCGACTGAGACATAATTACAAGGTTAAGAGGCTTTGAACTTGACTAGGTAATAAATATGATACTTCATTTAGATACTTAATATGCGTATTATATATTTAAATTATTGTAACGGAACTCTGATTATGATAAATTATTTTTGAAATGTAAAACTTGAATCATAGATGTCTTCCTTCTTTTTTTTCTCTCAATTCTAGTTGTTGGTTCAATATAAAATTGCAATAAATAATTAAAGCGAGGAAGAATTTTATAATAAAAGTCTGAAGTATTCTATTTGTTTATTGAAAGACTATATAACATAACACGCATCGATTAGCCAACGTCTTGCGTTTGTGAATTTATACACGGTAACTGATTTAAGGATTCGTGCAACCATCGTTTAGATAGTATCAAGTATATTCATGCAGCTATCCAACGTTTATTTTATCTTAATGCATATAAATACGTATCGTGACCCCAATTTAAATATATTTTTGGTACGTGACAAGAATTAGAATGCTTCTAGAATTATCTATCAAAATAACCCTCAAATTAAGATTGGAGATAATTCAAATACTGCGTCCTTCGCCGGCATATTGAATTTATATTTAATTAAGAATTTTTCTAACTATAACGTTTTATACAATTTGTAAGTTAAATTTCCCTATAAAGTGAATTTAAATTGTAAACAGAACGGGCTGCCTTCGCCGGAAAATCCATACATATTTAATGGAGACTTTGTAGATCGTGGCAAGAAGAGTTTGGAAGTATTTCTTCTTTTGCTGGCATGCATGTTGACTTTTCCTGGGGGAGTTTATTTAAACAGAGGCAATCACGAAGATCTCATTATGAATTCCAGGTAATAACAATTTAGGTATATGTAGATATATTAATATACATATATACATATATGAATATATATATATATATATATATATATATAACTTTAACAACATATATCGAATTTGTGACTGTGTTTTTATAATTAACTATTTATCATTGCGTTACTCTTTTATTAGGTACGGCTTTATCAGAGAAGTACATCAAAAATATCGAGTAAGTTTTTATTAGTTATTTTTTTTGTTTATAGTTAGTTTATATTTAAAACGATGTTTGTTATTTTAAATCAGCACAACGCAGAGCGTCTTCTTAAACTGATAGAAGGGGTGTATCGTTGGTTGCCTTTAGGCACCATTATCAACAATCGTGTGTTTGTAGTCCATGGAGGCATATCTGATACGACTGACCTTGATATGGTGCGCAGCCTCGACCGTGATAAAGTATGTATTTTCATATTTATTATATATAATAACAATATAACAATAATCGAATATGATCTGAACTAGATACTGTACTGCATTGAAACAGAGGAACATTAAGTTGGGCTTTTTAAGTTTAAATTATGTATAAATAACATGTTATATAATAATGATTATGATGATATGAATATAAGTGAACAATAAAAGTTGACAATTATTTTTTTAAGATTATAATCTTAGTATAAATTAGTGAAACGTTTCGTTTACGTATTACATCACATTACAGTGGTAAAGCCACATTGTAGTGTTAGAGCCTCATTACCGTGATGGACCCACGCAATAGTGGAAGAGAAATGTTACATTACTAGATCGCCATTATGGCATTATGGCAGAATCTATACATCAGTAAAGCCGCATTGCGGTGTTTAAGCCTTATTACAGTGTTTAAGCCACTGCAATCAGTGTTAGACCCTCAGTAGCGGGGTAGACTTACAAAATAGTGGAAGAGCCATGCTGCAGTGCGAGATCGTCATTACAACGGTAAAGCCACAAATATACAAACATTTCATGTGTGTATGTTGCCAAGAATAATATCCATTTATTTTCAAATTATTCATTCTTTCTTTTATTTGAAGAGTGAGACAATTTAAAGAATGATCTGAGATTATATTATATGTTATAATAATTGGAGTTGTACATATGAAGTTCTACAGTAGTACAATTCGTTTACAGTATGTTTCCCTACTTCGACCTCCAGTGTTGGAAGGAGGCGCCCCAGGTGCTGAACAAATTGATAAAGTAGAATGGAAACAGGTTGGTATATATATGTTACTAATCTATTATTATAGTGGAATGGATAAATAATACTTTTATTTTACTAAATAAATGTAATATTTAAGATGTGTGAAGCTGCGGTGGCTTAGGTGCTCGTAGTAAGGCATTGGACTTGAGTCCTTTCGGTCCTAGGTTTGGTATCTAATCAGATAATTAATCCGTGCGTTATTATTTTAAGGATACTTACGAATAAAAAAATCAGTCACTTACATTTTTGGGCCTTACTCTACCTTATTAGGATATAGCTTTTTTATTTTTGGCACGTACATAACGAGTATTTTTTGATATATATGTATAATATTGTATAATAATATACATATCTTTGCCGTATGATAGGAAAAAAATAAATTTATCAATCTATCTCCTACCGCCGTGTCATTAGAGTCGATTGAGAAACATAAAAATCTTACCATTCATCAGATAGCAGAGTTTGTTTTTTTTTATACTTCAATACATCCAATATAAATTCGTATTAAATGAATTTTTTAAGTCTTTTTCAATATAACATTACTATAACTTTAAATACAGTCATGCATGTATTTAAATAAATACATTTTATTGCCATAATGGAATATATTAACCGTAATCAAACAAATTAGTTCCAGATATTACGCATTGTAAACATTCTTGAATACAATCAAATATTAGCATTGCTATAGAAATAATAAACTCTTAATTTAAATATAGTTAGATTTTCTCTATTAATAAAACGGTTTTGGATTGCCTGAATCTCTTAAATATGTTTAAAGTATTTTTTATATACAACGATGTGGCGTTTTTTATAATATTAGGAGTAACTAGCCCCCACATCGTGATGCTAAGTCACGCCTGTGACCAGACACCACATTCCCGATCGAAGGAATCATAATTCGTTTGATGCCCCTGAGAACATAAATGGAATGCCTTGTGTAATGCCATGCCTTTGAAGTCTCCGGTTTCTTTCTTTTCCCAGACGGAACACTGTAGCGTCAAAGTAATATTTTACACTGTATTCCGATAAACGTGGTCCTACCCTGGTCATAAAATAATGTTGTCTTTAACTATAACATGATCAATTATTTTACTATGTGTTATTTATTATATACTACGAAACAATATGTAAGATATAAAACTTCATTGCTGTGGCTATTCAGTATTTGCGTATTTATAATTAAAATTATTAACCACCTTTCCGCTTTTAGCATTATCGTAACAGCATTTAATTAAATTTTCATATAACTTCATCCAGCGATGGATTAATGGTACTTGCTAGGTAAATTTCCTCGCTCTTTAGTTTGTGTTAATGGTTTAGTTGCCGGTGAATTTATTAACTAAAACTATAAATGTATTTGATACATTTAAAATTTTTCAATTATATGTCATTCAAATTTAAATATTTTAATTGATAGTAACGAAGCTTTATATCGTGTTATTTGTATGATATAATAATCATAGCACTGTTGGCAATGATTAAGGCATGGTGAGGGTGAAACCTGGGCCCTCCTACCACGAACCACCGTCCTCGTAGGCAATCCAAAGTACTAGGTACTAAATTAGAACATACCTAGAGGTAGAAGTAAATCCGGGGAAACCTTACTCTTTGGAGAAATCTATTATTCAATCATGTTATTCTTTACCATATATAGTCACTAAGAATCGGTAGTTCTTAGTATATGTATATAGGCCTCTCGCATAGGTTACCACAAAGGACCGTCCTGGACCACCTGCGTTCATATACTTCCCGCAAACTTGCATAGGTATACTAGAAATAAAATCAGGCCGACATTTCCTTGCAGGGTAGACAGAATCTTATGGATTATTGTCAGTTATAATCAAGGTCAATCAATAAATTTACTAAATTGCTTTGATGCTATTGTCAAATTACAATTGATAATTTTTTGGTCCCGGCACCATGGTATGTAAGCATATTTTCAATCTATTGACTACCGGAGACCAAAACCCCGATTACCTATACAATATGCCTTATAACAGAAGCAGCCACATCCAATTTTTTTTATAGAATATGTGGCAAAGGAGCAAGAAGCTCACCCAATAATAAGTCATTATTGCCGCCTATAATCATGCGCAACACCAGAGGAGTCGCAAATGCGTTGCCAGCCATAATTTTTTTTATTTTCATTTCCTCCTATACTTTCGATCAGATGGTATTTTATTTATACATCACACATTTAATTCTTTATAGATTACAATGAAAAATGTTATATAATGTTCATGCAAAGAACCTCACCCAGGTGAACATTTTTAATAATATTAAGTTTTTAATAAAAGTAGTATGTGAAACTGAATATATTATACCTTAGCGTATCCATCCTCCCGTGAGTGTTGTAGAGGGGGTTAATGTTTATGAGACACATTTTATAATCAATATAATTGGTCATTTGTTTAATGCAAGGGCGCGTGGAGCACACATTGCCATCCCAGGGGCCTTGAAACATTTTATTAATAGTTTCCAGCAAATTAGAAACCAGAAAGGTTATTTTATTTTCATGCATAAAAATAAATTCCAAAGGAATCAATAAGGAATAGGTAAGAGGACGTGTAAGTGCCCGGAAGATTTTATGTGCAGTTGATATCATATGGTAACATCCAGAAGGGTGATCAATACTGGCCAGTGGAACATATTATACTTTTATCAATTTATGTCCGTTAAACAAAATAAAAGTGTATTTGTTATTTCAGTGACTTATTCAATTTTTTTAATTAAACTATTGATAATTATTTTAGGTTTTCGATATTCTATGGTCAGATCCACAAAGTTCTGGAGGATGTGTAGCAAATGCACTACGTGGCGCGGGGACATACTTCGGTCCCGATGTAACAGTTTCCTTCTTGAGGAAGAACAAATTAAGTTTCATAGTAAGAAGCCACGAGTGCAAACCAGGAGGATATGAGATACTACACAATGGAAATGTAAGTGTTAGTGGTCATTTATTTTTCACATTAATATTATAATCTGAAGTCTGTCGTAATTGTCTTATTTTTATTGATACAATAGGTAATAACAATCTTTTCCGCATCAAACTACTACGAGCTCGGGTCGAACAAAGGCGCGTATTTGAAGCTTTGCGGTAATGCCCTTGAGCGCCAGTTTGTTCAGTATACAGCTGCCGTATCAAGAACTCGTCGCCTTACGTTCCGTCAACGTGTGGGTCTCGTCGAATCATCAGCCATGAGAGAACTACATAGTCATATTGTAATGGCGCGACGATCCTTGGAAGCAACTTTTAGAAGTATGGATCTAGATCAAAGTGGTATGAGCCGTCATATCTTTTTCTCAGTATTTTTACACGAAAAACTATTAAAATTTTTGTGTCAACTTCAAGAAAGAAGGTTTATACTTATAAACCCATATGTATGTATGTAATATATTTTGAAAATGAGAATCCCGAGTCGAAAATATAAACAAGAGTGTATGTAATTCCGTGACTGTTTATTTGTATATATGAAAATTTATCAACATTTTGATCAGAATATAAAAATATGATTGAGATTATAATATTTTTTGTAATGGCTTCAATAACTTTCAACTTAGAGAGAAGTTTAGATTACATTGAAATTTGTTCAGCAGCGTAAAATGTATCAATGGTTACCAATAAAATTAGGTTGTGTGATCTTAGCAACTTGAATACCAGCATGTCCCCCTAATGTTTACCTTCATCGATATTTATGTTTATTCTAAAAAAAATAACGTTAAAAATATGGAGCTTCCGTCTAACTTTCACAATCACAAAAATGAAAAAGTTTAATATATGCCCATTAAAATATTTTTTGATATATTCTCTGATTAAATAAAAGTCTCTTTTAAAACCCCTCACAGGTTTTATAACAATTAGTGACTGGTGCTATGCAATGGAGGAAACCACACATTTAGGACTGCCGTGGAGAATGCTCAAGGACAAGTTAGTACGTACTGATCCTGAGACAAGACTGGTCCGATATATGGATACATTTGATTTGAACGCAAACGTAAGATTATTTTTTATGTGAGAAATGGTTGTGTTGCTGCTTTTACTTATTTTGTTTACTAGTAAATTATATAAGCCCTACTAATAAATAAAATAAATTTTATAGGCTCTACTACTTTTATAGAATCATGTTATGTAAAATTTTAACATAAGATTATTTTTTGATCTTTTCTCGTAGGAGAAAAGATCGAAAAGTTAGTAACGAGGTATTTCGTTAACCAGGCCAATGAAAATGTCTATTGTATGGTTTTGCGTTTGTTTATTTGTTGAATGTCGACCATCGTTCAAAATCTTATTTTTTTTGTAAATGTTGTTTACAGAGAATCGGCCGCAAAGCCGACACTCAAACGGTCGTGGAGACGTTATACAAAAACAAAAGGAGTTTAGAAGCTATTTTCAAAATTCTCGACAAAGATAACTCAGGTATTCACTTGAATTCTATTTTCGTGTAATGTAGCTAATAAAGTAATGCTTTTTTAAATTGTCTCGCAGTAAAATGTTCTATAATACTTATATATTTTTTATGACCCTGATTTTGAAAACATCAATATATATTAATTTTAATTGTAACGTGTTAATTAAAGTGCTAAAATTGTTTTAAACATTTGGAAGTAGAGTAAAGTGAAATCACACTGTATTATTTGTGCCGTTAATATGTATATGATATTTTTATTATATTTTTGTGCGTTTGCAGGATACATAACACTGGAAGAGTTTTCCGAAGCCTGTCAATTATTAGGAAAATATATGCCAAATCCGATGACTCAAGAACAGCTAGTTGACATTTGCCGTTTAATGGATATCAATAAAGATGGCCTCGTTGATTTAAATGAATTCTTAGAAAGTTTCAGGCTTGCAGAAAAAAGTCTACATGAGGAGGAGCACGTACTTGCCGAACTACAAGCCACCTGACAGGAACTTGACCGCCTCCCAAACAGGACGGCGGTCGATAAAGATGAAACTGACGTGGAAATTGAATTGTTGAAAATGGAAGAGGCCGGGAGCATTGAAACAATTAGAAGAAATAAAAACGGGCAACCCCACTTGACAGGGGAATGCGTCGCAATATACTCTAAAGATACAGATGATATACAGTTAATAGATAGTGACGAGGTACACAGACGACCAGGATTATTGGAAAGTGATATGTAAACACGTCATTGCCGAACTTATGATAATTTTTGCTAATGGAATTATGATTTATTTAGGCCCTTTATGCGGGTTGATGTCTTGTTCTGTGTTGATTGAAAAAGTACAAGTTGAACTTTTAACTTTAAATGTACGATTTATTTAATTGCATTTTAAGTCTAGTCTAAGTTATAATTGAATTGAGCTTCAATCTCGCGATAACGAATTTTCGTAAAAGCACTGTAATTACATGAAAAATACTTTGGCTTGCAGGAATATTTATGGTCTTAACTTAAAATGATCTTATTCATTTAAAAGTAAAATAATTAACTAATATACAATAATGTGTCATTTAAAGGTATAAATATCGATAATTGCTTAGTGTTTGATTTCGTCTGCCTCATATGATATATAAAATAATTAATAAATATGCGGGAAAAACCAACGCAATTATTTTTAATAACATTTATAGAGATAATTCATTTTTGGAATCAAAATACAATATTTGATATTTCTTAATATAAACTATTGGTAGCTAAATGAATGAAATAACTAGTATTTTTATTGCACATTAATTGGTGCCAAGTTTATTAAAATTATGAAATTACGTCTTATAAAACATGATGTACACACACGTTTATATTTCAGTACTTAGTTCATTAGATATAATGATTGGGAACAATGACAAGTGTATATATCCGAGTCAATATTCAGAAATCAAATTATTAAACCATTTAAAATTTAATAGTATCGAAGATGTAGTTCCTCAATTATTCTAAACTAAGCAAATATTTTATCAAATTAATATTTATATAAATTTAATATCTTTCATATATATTATGTCTAAGGACTCTAAACATTAATATTAATGACATCTTGTCAACTACAAGTGTATTAGCATGTGTCTAGTCATGTATACTTAGTAATTTTTTTATAATATACAAATCTCTTAATCAACTTATTAATCATTCCAATTAATCTTTGTACATCTATTTCGTATTAAAAGTCTATTTAAATACATGAACTATTTTAATATACTTGTAGAATAGAAAACAATTTTAATTAATATCTTCTCGTAGAAAAATGTATATTGAAATTTTAATTAATAATCGTAATGCTAAGCAGGCATTTTTAAATTTGCTTCATGATGCTGCAGCCCTATAAAAAATATCTTTTCATTGTCAGATTGTGCTATCGATTAAGCTGTCCATTAAAATATAATACAGCTACTTGGTTTTGTTTTATTTTGACGAATAATGACGTAATAATAATTCTATATCGAAGAACTGATTACAGGGAAAATAATATATCTATGAAAATCGCATAATTCTTGCTCTTATTTCCTTTTAAAATGGATATTTATCATTTGAAAAATTTTCCTAGTACTTATTGTAACGTTCATTACTCATTACTGAAGGCAGTTACGTAGTGACATCGGACACAATCCATACCGGGATTTAAATATCTAAACTCAGATAATAGCAGTCCAAGTAAGTATGTTACTCTATAGTATAAGTCGTCAAATGTGCGTTTAACTAAAAATTAAATAAGATTACGTATTTATACAGGTTACTTTTACATCTATAAGTGTTAACTAGGTAGGCATAAAGATCGAAATCTACAGCAAGTTTTCTTTGGTGGCCAGATAAATTTAAAATACTTTTAAAAGTTGAACATAAAGACAATCAGCGTAATAAATATAATTGTAAGTTTAGCACAAACTAAGATTTAAAATGATACTCATCATTAAATATCTGGTCTTGATTAAACTTGGAAAGAAAAATATATTATTTCTTTTTTAAGGCTTTGTCATTATTGAGCAAAACGTATCAGCATTATGACTCATTAGTCATCATTATCGCAAGCTCACCACTGTCCTTCAACTCGCATTAGGTGTACTACGTTTTTAGAAAGTCCACGTCCGTGTTCATTATTTTCTGGACTTATATAATTTCCTTTCTTATTGATTAAAGCGTGGGTTGAATGATTAAAACGTCTTTAAACGTGTTAATTTGTTTACTATTTACATGTACTTTCTATCCCAAACCGATGATATTCTACTGCAAGCCTCTTTCTGTCTGCATATTATTTTTCTATAGCGCTTACTTTTTTATGTAATGCAGGGTTGTCAGCCATTCGGACTGAGACGGAATGTTAACTTAATATAGGATTGCCGGAATTCTACACTTACTTGAAAGTCAATGGCGTCATGCTGCTATTTTCACTGGTATTTCGTGAAGGACGACCATTCATTGGGAATCCGGGGAATTTATTGGGAATATTTTTAAAAAATAAACTATCCATTGCCCGCAATGGATAGTTTTCCTAATGAGTTCGAAAATGTAATGTGTTTGATATTTTTTAGTTAGTTTGGAATCAACGACTGTAGAGATTTGAATATCAATTTGATTAGCTCTTCATTAAAAAAACATACCGTAGACTGTTAATCTGACTTTAAGACTCCAACTTAAATTGCACTGTCCTTTTCGAGTAAGTTTCTAGTGCCATTTTTACTACGTTTATGTTTGCTTTTACTCTGCTTTTGCAGTTTCAAATCACAGAAGTTTCGTTCGAAATAAACTTTTTATCCCACTTTTTAACCTAATTTTGAATTTCTTCCCTTGTTTGTTGATGACAATATTTAGTATCAATAATCATAAGTTGTATAGGCAAAGATATATTTTTTCCGTCAAGCGATCGATATACTTAAGCTGACACATGTTTTATAGTTATAAAAGATATACAATACTATACTAATGTATACTATGTACTCTAATGAGTAATAAATTTCGCACTTATAATTTATGGGAATATCAAATTATAGAAGGAAAATTTGAAAAAATATTTAGTATCAATAGAGCCGCACAAACTTCTCTTTATGGCTCTAAAGTTGACAAACGAGCAGGCAGTTAACCTGATGGTAAGTGAAAACTACTGTCCATAACATGAATATCATGAACATGAATATTCTCAAAAAAGACTCAAGATTGTCGACGGTTTGTTTATCGTAAAACCGTACTGGTTCACTACGAAAACACGGCACAATGAGCATTTCAAGAAGGTTGTTATAATGGCAGTAGCGAAGATTCCTTTTTATCGCCAGATTTAGAAATAATTTTGATATTACTGCAGCTGCAAATGCGTGGAAATAGGGTAAAATTAGTACAATACTTCCATTAGATATAAAAAAATAGATTATAAAAAAAAAGATAGAAATAGATTTGCGTCTGTGAGAATTATTATTTTATTAAATACTCCGAAATTTGTACTTAAAATATGTAGGAAAAGTTTTTGTCTTAAAATGAAAACGACAGAAGAGTAACATGAATTTGGAATGAACGTGAGTGCAATGGCACAGCTACATATGATTGTACACACACGATAACATATGGACGACATTTGTAAAACATGTTCGTATGTTGGGCGCTAGCTAAAACCGCAATTTGTTATGGGTGTGTACTTGCGTTTGTTTCTTTGAAGCATTATTTGTTAGCATGATACGACGTTTTTGTGCTGCTTTTAAGTAATCGCTATTTTTATTATAGATGTATTTTTTATATAGATATGTACATATCTATATAAAAAATATCTTTAATTTATATTGTAACCTAATGGCGGACTATGATATAAGAGAATAGATGTAAGTTTGTTGTAAAGTCCAACTTCAATTTAGTTCTATTCCAGAATTTATATTGTTAATTGCAATTTTTGATTCATGTTAACAACGCGCTAAAAATCATCGTGAGAAAACTTGCATATCCGAGAAGTAGCATAGCATAACAGTACTTTGAAATCTTAATATTTAAATTTCTACATTGCCAATCAATAATATCGTGTGTACGTAATTCGGAATGATTATATATTTTCGGATAAAACGAAAATTAAGGACTTAATCTTAACAAGAGTTATTTTTTAAGATTTTTATATCTATTCAATTATAAAGTGGCGCAACGGTTTAAGATATATTAAATTTTTTTAATTGTGTTTCCATGGTCGCTATACCATTGAAGATGATAGTGACCACTAAAACTATATTACTATTTTGTATAATTAATTTGATATTTTAGGGAAGGGATTTTACTAACACTAGCAAGACGGGAAAATTAACTAACCTCTAAAGACGGCCAAACGCCATTTACCTAATACTATTCCTATAAAATTGCCGTTCTTCAGTATTGGCCATTTCAAACCAAAAAAAGTTTTGATTGGCTGTGAATTCTAAATTCAAATTAATTTTGTTTTAAAAACATAACATTCTTTTTACAAAGTCAGTCTTTTGTTTATTTATTAGTTTTGAATTTTTATTACGTTTGAACATTTTTCGTCATAATGGATACTATAAAATTCGTGTAATTATGGAATGTGAGTTCCATCGTGGCATCAACGCGGCACAAACAGCACGTAATATCAACAACGTTTACGGAGAGAACTTTACAAACAAACGCACAACCCGTTACTGTTTTGCCCGGTTCCATTCTGAAAGTTTTGATTTGAAAAATGAACCTCGTGGTCGTCCGGACACAACAATGATGAATTAAAAGCGACGACTTTTGCATGCCACGAAAAGTGGATCTTACACCCACCGACTATTACTTTTTCCAAGATTTGGACAACTTTTTATCGGGAGAAAAATTCAATTCCCGAGAGGCAGTACAAAATGCCTTTGAAGAGTTTATTATCTCCCGTCCAGCTGATTTTTACAAGAAGGGCATAAATAAACTACCACTGCGTTGACAAAGATGCATCGATTACATGGGTGATCACTTAGAATAACAGAAATAAAAACGTTTGGACAAAAAATACTTTAACTTATTTCATACTAAACGGCAATTTCAAAGGTAAAGAATAAGTCTTTTAGTAATTTATATTTGTATATAATTATAGAAATAATAGTCCCTGTTTATAGGAACAAAGGGAAAGAAATAATTTTAGTTTCCAGTGTAAAGTATACCGTGTTATATTTAGTTATGTGTGTTTATTCAGAAGTGTTAGTTCAGCCAAATGTTATTGAGCTCTATAAATAGGGGTGAGATGTTCATATATTTCATTAACGTATTAACGATATCCCCATTTTCGATCGACAATTTTATCTTTCCATAATTGTCTGTGCCCTTCATTAAATTCTAAAGAGTTCAATTAGTTTTTTAATGATTTTTGTGAAGGGATGTTGACTAGAATTTTCCGGTATACACAATATTTTACAACGCTGTCCTTCTCGCAACAATACATAGATTAAAATCGTTCACCGAAAGTTTATTTTTACCTCTTGACACAGACATTTACTATTCTCGATATATAGCTAATTTCACGCTTCTTGAACGCTTAGCGAGTCCTGAAATTAAGTTAGTCGCCAGAGGACACTTCCGAGTTCTATGCTAACGGAATAACTTGCAAATATTACTCTGCAATGTTATTACCTTAACGCAGACCACATTTATATAACTTTTTAAATTTCAAAAGAGCAACAATACGAACGCGATACTAAATAAATACATATTGGAACAATGAAGAAATAGAAATACAAATGAACCATGAATAGAGCCATACTATAGTTTGTCTCTAGCTCTAGCATGAACAGGTCTTTTCGACCGGGAGAGCACCACTCCATCGTAGAATAAACCACCATAAGGCTACTGTGCATCTTGTCAATGTAGGAATTCAGAGGCCACGCATCTGCATTACAATTCTATACCGAGAATAAATTTAATGCTAGCTGCAGGAGTCACTGACCATCTGATGAACTATGTATTCGTTTATCACCCTCAATAAATTAAAAATAAACAAAACAGTTGGTAAGTGCCGATATTTAATGATATTTTCATATATTCTTATTAACCGTAAATGGGTTCAATCAGGTGAACGAGCCAAGGACTGATGCTCATGTAACGGTTTTCTATAATTAAATCAGTATTCTAATTATCGTATTTCTCAGTCTGCAGCAGCTTTAATATATGGCCTGCATTACGCCTAAAAGACTGCTTTTCTTTTCAATCAGTCTTTGTAATAATAAAGAACTAAGTTTTGTCTCTTCCTCTTATGGTCATATTAGCTATACAAGTTAAGGCTTTTCTTATCGAATAATAAATAGCGTTAGATAGAATAACATCATTTATTTTATTTTAACATTTACGTTTTAAATATTAAACTCAACTTGAAACTTCCTTCGAAGTTATTGTACAGACTCTGGAAAGCTGCGACGTCTGAGTGCTTTGGGAATTACTTATTATACTGTAATATATTCTATGCACTTAATGTCTGGTAATAAACTTCGATGTCAAATAAAAATCTGCGACATATTAACGTACACAGGTCTAAGTTATCTGTAATTAGGTAACACTCACTAAACGAAATTAAACAGGGTTATTCTGCTATTTGTCACTGGTATCCTGTGAGAGTATTATCATTTACCATTAACAAGCCATTTTGATTTCATACATGCTACAGCCTCAACAACTACTAGATCATAAAGAATATAAATTTAAAATACGGATTTTATTTCGTAGATTTTCCATAATTTTACTTTAATGGTCTCAGTAAATAATTTTGATATTCTTAACTTGAGGTTATATGCTCCCTACCCTTATAACACACAATACTAATAACGAACAATTATTGAAATATTTGACCGTTATTAGTAGTGCGAAAATGTCCCTCCGAGTGTGATGACGGTGATGTGTTCATACGGAGGAAATTATTTCCAGAATAAAAGTTAAATATCAACGAATTACATATATAGTTCGGTGTTTAAGGGCTTGCTTTTCATCCACGGTAGGCGAGCAAACCGAGTTCGATCCCACGGTGCCCACACTAATGAAATTGATAATTACAATTACACCGTTGGAGATTTCCGCGTGGCCACTAAATTACTGCGCGAGAAAAACATAGGCTTCCACACTTATGTCCTCCCGGAGGAAGGCAAGCTCTGCGTAGTAATACCTTTAGAGACCGAACTTGAGGAGGTTATAGGCACATATCAAGACCCAGAACCTCCCAGTACTTGAAGCGCGCAGGATGAACATTCTACCCACCAAAAAACCTATGCCCCTTACTTTGGCCACCCAGGATCTGACTCCAGAAGGCAAGGCCATTTTTAATTTAAAAACCTTAAACCCAAAACCCTTAAAAACCCAAGGTTTAATATCCGTTGAGGCCCCTCTCAGGCGTGGACTGGTCGAACAGTGCTACCACTGCCAAAATTACGGCCACACGGCCAGAAACTGCTACGCCAGGCCCAAAAGCGTCAAAAGCATCGGTGACCACGGCACACCTGACTGCTCCCGCCCGATCGGAGCTACCGAGCCCCCGGCGTGCTGCCTATGAGAGGCAGAGGGTCACCCAGCGAGTTACCTTGGGTGCCCCAAAACATTGCAGTGGCAACTCGGTGGGCAAGGCCACAATGACAAGAAAAAAAAAGACAAAGGGGCTTCTCGGCCGGCCCCTGCCATCACTTTTAGGGCTGCGCCTGCTCCCAGGCCCACCCCCACTCCAGCTGCAGCTCCAGCTCCAGCTTCCCAACCAGCTGCTCCGTTGCAAGCCCCTAAGGCCCCTGCAAAGTCAGTGTGGGCAATGCCGCCAGCTATGGCACGCAAATAAGTCGCGCCTATCTCAAGTCCGAACCCCTCCTTGGTGCAGCCTGCCACCTTAGCGCAGGATACACCTCCCCAACCTCGGGGTATGCAAAACTCTATCACATACTCCCTAAATTTCATTAGCTCACTTGAATTAAACGTCCTGCAGGACCTCACCAACATGGGGATCCGCCTCCAGTAGGCCAATAGCCCATTCGAGATGCTGAAGATCACTGCAGAGTATATGGGCACCATGCGCTTCTTCTGGGCACTCCAGAATGGCCCAATGCCCAACATTCCCGCGGAACCCGATCACCTTCGCAAGTTGGACGTCGACGTGTCACTTCGGGCGTCGTTCCTACCAGCAGAAACCGTTAGAATCTGTGACCACAGAGGAGGTCATATAAATTATCCAAGGTCCCTGGCATAACAATAAAACTGGAATAACAATAAAATACTCAAAGCGCTTCCCTCTAATATTATCTGACTTCTAGTGGCAATATTCAACATGCTCCTCTCCATCTGCTCCTTCCCGGATGCCTGGAAGAAAGCAGACGTCATCGGGATTCCCAAACCGCACAAACCGCGGGATCTTCCCAACAGCTATCGCCTAATCAGCCTGCTGAACTCCGTGGGCAAGGTATACGAGAGGATTATTTTTAGGCGACTAAAAGAAAACGTTGTAGCTAATAGATTACTTCCCGACGGACAGTTCGGGTTTAGGAACACGCATTCTTGCGTTCAACAGGACTTCCGCTTAACGGAACACATTCTTGTAGAGCTAACCCTCAGACACCCAGTAGGTACTGGTGCACTATTTTTCGATGTCGCAAAGGCATTCGACAAAGTCTGGCATAACGATTTAATTTATAAAATTCACTCACTCAACATGCCGTACTGGCTCGTGCACATCATACGAGTCTTCTTGTCGAATCGCACTTTTCGATATCGAGTCGACGGCACGCGCTCCTCAAGTCGGCCGCTCCTAGCGGGAGTCTCCCAGGGCTCCGTTGTCTCTCCCCTATTATTCTCACTTTACACAAGTGATATTCCAAAAGATTTGCAGGTCAGTCTCGCGCTGTTCGCGGACGATACCGCTAGCCAATCGCCTCGCCGATTGGTTTCGGTTATGGAGAATCGAAATTAACCCGAACAAAAGTGCAGCCGTCTTCTTCTGGAGAGGCTCAGCCGATCCATTATGCACGATACCAGTACCTAGCCGTAGAAAGCTAGGAATAATCACGATCTTCGACCGACCCATTCCATGGGTCGAAACGGTCAAATAGGGGTCACCTTTGACCGAAAACTTAGTTTCCGCCTGCATATCTAAAATGCGAGGAACAAGGCCGCGCTCGTCATGGGCCGGATTCACAAGCTCATCTGCACCAAAAGAAAAATGACCCTAAGACATAAACTCCAGCTATACAAGTCCTGCGTAAGACCAATATAGCCTACGCCAGCGTCTTCACCCACGTAGCCGCGAACAAGTTAAATCTATTACAGACGGTTCAAAACCGTTCCACCAGAATTGCTACCGGAGCAGAATCGTATCAGTGTAATATTGATCTACACAATGACTTCCATCTCGTCACCATTCCGGAATATTATCAGTCTCTCTTGCAGCACTTCTTCGAGAAAGTGCTTTCGCACTCCAACCCGCTAGTGGTAAACGCCGCAACCTACGAGCCGGTACCTAATCCGGAAACTAGGAACTTTCAACCTCGTCACGTCCTCGACGACCCCCGGACCGTCACACACCACCGACATTTCGTCGCGTCGCTCTCGTCTCCGAGCGCGACGCAATCTTCGCGACACCTCGTACACTAGATACACCCGCGTCCGTGCGCTGTTCTAACCGCCCACAGCTTCCAATTGACCAGACAACAGGTGGCGTCCGTCAGAGGCTAGGTCCGCATACATAAACCTCGGACGTTCAGTAGTCATCACCATCCATTCTCCACTCTGGAGAATCTTCCGATAGCTAGGGAACTGGCCACTCGGGTGGCACGATCAGATAGGAACGTAATCAGAGCAGACCGGCACGCTCAGTTTATGAGCACTTTGTGTAAGTAAGAGAACCAAAAAAAACTACTTAACCAGCTCACGGAACCCTCAGTTCCGTGAGCCCTGTGTCCGATGAAGTTGTAAGAGCTGCATAGGCTAACAGGATTAACATCAACAGAATCTAGATTGTATTTTCAATTTGTGTGCTGTTGTCGAATCTATTTTGCAGTGGCGGGTTCTTTGTCCAAAAGAGGAATTTTATTTCCATTAAATACGAATTTGCTCCGCGACCTTATGAGTAAAATGTTAAACATAGTCGAATGTCTAATAAATTAATTATTGAAACATTTTTATGCATTTCAGGCATCTTAGAAATCAGGAATGACAATCAATATTAAATTCGAATCCTTGTTGAGGATGGATGTAAGTGTTTTAATTCATCATCTACCATTAGATTTCAACGTGAATTAGTTGATGTTTTGTTTTCGTACGAGACAGCTGTGATCTGCACCCATGCCAAAATTGTGAATCTGATGATAATTTCAATTTCGCTTATTATATAAATGTGCTAATGTTGCTTTAGCATAGCTTTTTGATTTAGCTAATATCTAAGGCACATTAATGATTTTCATTAAAAAAGAATTTAATTTAATATTCGACAAAATTTGTGTATTATATATTTACACTCTGGCTGACCGAACAACTATTTGTACCTGGCCATACCATGTGTACCATGACCGTATTTCTTAAAATTACAATAATAATTAAATTTATTTATTTATATCATAATATAAATATTTTACTTTTGAATTTATAGTATGTTCTTTTTTATTAGTAGAAGTATTTCTAATTATTATTAGATTTTTTTTAATGTAGGCATCCCACCTACCTCAATTTTTTGTAAGCCCATATATTTTTTTGTTGACTTTTTTGTATAGTGTGAAAATAAATAAATATTCTACGTGCACTTGTCGCTCGTGTCATTCGTCGGTCAGCACTCGCTGTGAACGGTTGTGCCGCCCGAACTACCTGTCCCCGAGCGAGTCGCCTGCGCACCCATTGTTCCGAGAACAATACATCTAGTAATTTTTATTACTGGTGTCTTTGTGATCAGAATATAGTTTCCTTCAAAAGCCACCTGGGTGGTTGTACTAGGGTATACCTCGCGGTGTTAATGTAACTACTGAAGAGATATCCCCCAAAGAGGCATCCTACCGGAGGCCTACTCCCCGTAGTTCTAAAGAAAAATTATCGCTGAATTTTGACGATTATAAACTTTAAGGCTTAGAAAAATACAGACACATTTTATATACAAATTCGCGTTATATTACATATAGTCATATAAAGCACGTCGCTGCAGTTTCTAGCACCAACTCTTCACCAGCTGTAACTGATCGAGCCACCATATCATCAGCTCTCGGACACACTCGAATTAACTTACATACGTGATCCGGGTAACGGTCCAAGCCGACGCTCCCCCTTGTGCTAGTTATCCAGTAAGAAAGGTCTCCGCTGGGAACCCTACGCGCTCGGCCACCTTTATATCCGGTGTAGTTAGTTGTAAAAGTCTTCGAGCTAACAGCAACAATCATCTGTAAAATAATAATATAAAATATTTTATAAATCTAGTTCTTTTTCAAGAGTATTAATCTAGATTGTGAACAAAAACTTTAGCTATAAGTAAACAAAAAAGACAACAAAAAAGGTCTCTGTCTTTGTTATTACAGACGACAGACATTATAGAGATGAAAAGTGGACACTAAAGAATAATGATTTCGGAGGCGAGAATAATTTTGAGTTATTATACGAAATTAGAGATAAAAGTTACTGATTTATCTTAATT
The DNA here is from genome assembly GCA_029286865.1 of Teinopalpus imperialis. Classification (NCBI taxonomy): domain Eukaryota; kingdom Metazoa; phylum Arthropoda; class Insecta; order Lepidoptera; family Papilionidae; genus Teinopalpus; species Teinopalpus imperialis. The sequence goes on along the minus strand of JAGSMU010000025.1, from coordinate 2,421,468 downwards.
AGTAGTCCGTTTTATTTGCCGCTAATGAAGTTAATTTGGGAATTTTTGATGTATATATTTCAGTTATCTAGATTTTTTTTATCATTTTCTATACCATATTTATTTTTGATGTTATTACTACTTTTATTGTCTGTTACTGAGCAGTTGAATGATAAATTAATATCACATATTTAGTAAACACAACCTTTCATTTACTTAGTAGACATTGCTTTTTCTATTTAAAAATATTGGTTGTAAAAATAGAACAATTCAAATTTAAATATAAGTAAAGTTACAGTATCTCTTTCCTTGTAGTTTATCTTTTGATGTTTCTCTTCACCGTCAAGTACGTGGTAAATCATAATATTTTTTTTTAATATTAGAGGTAACGAACAACAACGTACACAGTTCCCCATGATATGTACTATATCCATCCTCAAGAAGTATCAAAACGTCGTACGTTGTTTTCTCTGAGGACTAAGATGGCATGCCTTGCTACCACTATAACTAGGTCACTAGACCCACGCTGCACTGCTTTTCATTCCTACGCTCACCAAACGATACACAGCAGCGTTAAGCTATTTGACGCTAAGATTCTGTGAGGGCGCGGTGCTATTCCATTGATATCGAATGTAAATATTTATATACAAATTAATACTATATAATAAGATTAACTAAATCACTGATGAACGTGAGCGTGAGTGAATCAAAGTGATGTCTATGAAAGAAAAATATGTATTGAAAGAATAAAGATTTATGTAAATCAAAATCTGTGAGGGTTATCCTGATAATTCTTCCTAATTCCTGATAAGTCTGGCCTTAAATAATTTTACTATTAGGAAGTATTCTGAAATTGAATTTGAAATGCGTTTATTATGTAAGAAACTTAGATCGATTTGTAGCCACTTCCAATATTCTTTTTTATCATGATTCATAAATTACATTAGGAGTATGTGCTAAAGAAAACAGAATTGTAATGATTGTTTTGGACAAAGTGGATATGGAGCCATTAATCTTTTTAAGAGGTCTCAAAACCTAAGCATCCTCACGTTTATGTCGGTATTTTATCGTTAGACATACATATAATTCCCTTGTTGAAGGACATATAAAAACGGGGAGACCCCATGCTGTTCTCGCTTGTTGGGCTATGAAGGCAGCCATAGCAATTAGATGAAGCCGTATAAGAAAATGGAAGATATTATCGCGTGAGATGATGGTTCGCGCTAGAACTCCATCACAAGTTATTAAATAAGATTTAAAATTTTGTGCTTACACTCGATGCACAGGAAATATTTATTAATCAGTCCCAGCCGCTTTAGATAGCAGATCTAGAAAACTAATAGTTGAGGAGCTCTAAAAAAAAATGACAAAGTGTATCAGAAGCGTACCCTCTAGTACCGGCCATAAGTCTAAAATCTCCATGGAGTCACTGCGTAAATATATAGATTCGTAGGTAGAGAAATTAAAGGTCTGTAAAAAAGCCAAAGACTACGTTAAATAAATTCTGTATCAATAAATTGTCTGGTAAATTTGACACATAAATTTTATCATTGTTACCGTTTCTTTCAATATATTATGAATATAATATAATATTCTATACAATATAATACCAAATACATATCATTATGTAAATATTGTAAAAAAATTGTAGAGATGATGAAAGCTTAATATTGTATGTTTTATTGTGAACCATAATAGGATACAATTTTGGCGTCCGAGCTGGGTAAAAATTATCTACTAGTTTTGTTAATATACAAAATATAAATTTCAATACATAAATTGTCTATATACTATGTTGCATGTAATTTTGTTACAGGTTTAACAGCGTTATTCTACAATGACGGCGTAAACTTTATTTGATCGTAACAAATTTCCTACGAAGCACTCAATCTGATTAAGCTGACATTGTGTACGTAGTTGAAGTGGCAATAAATAACTTTGTAGCTTCGTTGGAATGTAACATGGTAGCTTAATAAGTATGTGTACATTTTTTGTACTGTTCAATTCAAAACAGTCAATTTTGACCGTCAAAGTATTTTAAATCATGTTAAATACTATGTACAGATTTGTTTAACAAAACATTTTAATGCAGTTTGTCATTTTAGTTTTCTAATATTCTACTTTTTAACTTTATTAAAACAAATCCTTTAGATGAACTAATTAGTATGATTAAAAGTAATAAATTTTTAACATGTACATTATAATAAATTTTACATTGAAAATAATAATAAACTAGAAGCAACTCTATATTACGTTCATCAAAAACTATAGTTTTATTAATTATTGCAAATACTAAATAGACAAATCGAAAGAAATTTAAAACAATTTCCATATAAAAAACAAAATTGAATAGGTAGGTATTTTGATTATAGTTTTGATTAGTTTAGGTTGAACGAATTTAATTAAAAATATTTAGTGTTGACTTATCTGATTATAAAGGTCTCATTTTTTAATGTAGTCTAAGTTATTGTTGACATAATAACTAATATATTTTTAATTTGATTTTCGAATCAATTTTAAGTATATTTTATGTTAATTAATTTTGTTCTGTTGACTTTTTGATATTATATTTTCTTTATTTTTAACTTTTATGTACTTTAGAGATGACTAATTTGCATTTGGATTTTATTATAATTAAATTGTAGTTTTTGTAATTTAATCTGAAATAAATGATTTATTATTATTATTATTCATATATAATAATATTTCTTGAGTACTAACTTATCATATGCTACGAAGAAGGTAGAAAACGATTTCTTTTAACTATTTTTTTTCCTCATTATGCTAAGAACATTACGGACGATTCTGTAATTATCGTTGTACTCTGTTTATATTTGTAAATTAAAATATATAAAAGCTTGACACCTTTATGCTTGACTATTAATCTTATTCGCCACAAATTTTACTAACTCAAACTTCAGTATAATAAGCCCCCTATACAAAATACTCAGATTTGCAGCATACGCAGTAAGTAAAATGGACCTCCGCGACTCCATCTAGGCTGCCGAGGTCATGTCCAACAGCATGCATCCAAGGTGCGCTGAGAGAGCCCCATCCGGAGCGGCCACCTCAGTCTAGCCAACAGTCAACGTCAGGGCCTACCTGGGTTCCTCTCATTTTCACTGTGGGTGACCAAGCTACGGGTACTAAGTCCACCGCCATTACGAGGCGTAAACATTTTTGGAGGGGAGAAACATCTACACTAGTATATGATACTCGAAGTACTGCAGAAAAGGGTAACCGAGCGATTTATAATTTAGGTTGTAAACATTTACTATGAAAAAAAAGAACTTTATGTAATAACTATGTCATGTATATTATTATATTTATGAAAATTTTATTTATGTATAGAAGGATGTTAATTATTCCCAAAACAAAAGTGAGGCAATATAAAAACTTCTTTTAAAAAATTACTTGTAGTACCTGTCTCTACGATGCAACATATAAAAAAATAGTTTCGATGCCAAAGTGTTTCCGTAGTATGTAAAATCCCAAGCGATATAGTTCATAATGATCCGACATTTAAATCTATCACACAAGGGATATAAGATATAGATTATATAGAACACCGAAATGCCCGAAAATGTTATTTGACATATACAGACGGTTTTAAATGTTTGAGTAAAATGCGAGTTTAATACAAACTAGCACGCAGTTCATCAAACGGTAAATTATGTGGACTGCGGTCCGTATCGACATCTATTTTTGAGTGCTCACCCCTTAGGACTGAAACGGTACGCCTAGTTACCTGTAAGGGCTTGGTCGTTAACAATATATAAAATTGTTTTCAAGGTACATATAACAAAACATTTTGAAAATTTTACAATTCACTTTCTTATATAGAAGAATTTTATGATAAAAGTATTTTTGAGTTCGAGCCCGACTACAATTTACTAATTAGTAAAGCTATTTTTTATTGTTTTAAAAGTCCAACAAGTCTATTAGACTTTTACACCAGTTGTTAGTATATTAAAAATGAGTTTATATAAATTAACAACTTGTAATAGTTCAGTTACTTTAACCCGTTTAGCTGGTTGAAAATAGAATAAATCCTTCAGAATTACTAAGGTGTGTTGTAGGTGCCTCCCACGATGAGGACCTTTATTCCTTAAAGGATATAATGCGTACGACTCAGGGTCAACTACAAAACCTCACTATACTAAAACTGGGCCAGGAATAAGATTACCTGTCTTAAATTTTGTTCAATAAATAACGTTACCAGAGAAAATCTGTGGCTAAGGTCATTTAAATGTTTACGCTTCCTAAATACAAATTAAATAAGAAGTTTCAATTATCGAATCAGTAGCACTTAACTGTTTCTTCTGAACATTTGTGTTGAAAGTTACTCAAGTGATATTTTCTCGGGAAAAAAACATCATTTGTTCAATGTTGAAAAGTCTAAATTTATTTTTTAAAATAATATATTTACCAAAAATGCAGTATACTCTTATAATATGGAATGCATATCTAAACTTATAATAATATGGTAGGGTCTATTTTCCTCGGGGCTTTTCCCCATCGGTTATCGGCAACAAAAATTATTGGCAACAAATAATTTCCCCTATCGTTTTAACTTCTTAAAAAGAAACGAACTCTCATAGTGATGTTGACGATGTATGGAAATATTGTGAATTCTCGGTATTTTTAGATTATAAAACTTGACTGAAATAAGATGCATTTTAATATTTGTCTTCTACATTAACGAATCAATTACAGATCTAACATATTTTACTTTGCAAGCCACAGTGCAGCAACTCTCTTTTAGCAAAATGCACGAGAAGTTGTCAATAACGGTTCTATTAATAGAATTAGTCTTTCTTTTGAACACTGTATAATGTAAGAGCAATTAAGTTCACATTTCAATTCCAATAAGATAATGGATACGTTACATTCGTACTTCTCCAAAATGTAAAATTTAATATAAATAACATTTCAAATGTAGAAATTCATCCACCGCATTCTTAGGCCTAGATATTCATACGATGAAATGAAACCAACACAATAAGTACATAAATTCATGAATAAAAATTCGACCTAATTTGCCAATTAAAATAAAGTTATGTATGAAACTACACTATTAGCCTCTATATTTTTTGAATTTAATGGAATTACTACTATAATTTATTAAATTTATTTATTGTTTTTAATTTATTTTCATGATAATATTTATTTTATTTGTATTTATTGATAATAATGTTCAATGTGCAGTGGTACGAGCGATATTAGATATTAGAAGACAGAATTTTAAAAAAAATATTTTTATCAATATCAATTCATCATTAATTAGCATATCCTGTACCTGGTCCAACTAAACTAACCTTTATACCTGCCATGATATTGGCAGTTACAATATTGCTGCTTAGCTGAATCGATTTCTCTGCGAAATTATTGGCATCTAGTATGCAAGCAAGGGCTATACAAGTTATGCATGAGCGTTCGTAAAACAAAAAACATCGACAATATGCACTAAAGCCAGCGAAAGAGTGTATGTACATACATAAGTCAAACGTACGTACGGAAAAATAAGAATTGTACAACAGTACCAATGTTTCATCAACGAATCGAGTTTCAATATTAAGTGAGTTCCTGGCAATAGTTTAATACAATTTATTATATAGATATTTTTGCAGTTAAATAACTATCAGTATTATTTAATCAATTATTATCAAATATTTGTAGTAATAATTATTTTTATTTTGAATTGATTTTATTAATCGATCATAGTAATCGATTTCGTTCAATGTGTTCTTAATTTTAAAGTATTTATCGTTTTATAAATCACCAAATGATGATGTTTTGTATATATTATTAAAAATAAATAACCTTTTTCAAGAATGTTTCAACTTATTATGCTGTATTTATTTATTTATTGAGCTATTATGTAAATTCCTACGAAAACAAATTCTACAATTTTATAAGTCTTGCATGTGCGACTCTTTCCCAATTACATATAACCAAATTGCATGCACGAAACAATGCTATGATTCTTCCATTATTAAATTATTTAAATGGATTGTTATAAATGTAAATAGGCTCTACGAAATAAACAAAGTTGTACCAACAGTGACAGGATGTCCATTACAGCATAGAATTTCCGTTCGAACTCACCAAACGAATTAGCAACAAGAACAGAATAACAATAAAGGTTGAGTTAAGTTACTATTTTACATTCTTCGTGCTTACAAATCATCTTCGATTTCAAGAATATACTCATATATCATTTTTATATATTACAGAGAGTACATAGTCTAAGTGTTTGTGGCTATCTAACAGCCTTATTTCTAAATATAAAATACCACCGGCTTTATGTCATAAGTCAAGAGATGATGAAATATATAATGAGTAAGACGCTACTTAAAAATCCCTTATAAAATAAAATAAAATAATTTATGTCTTAAAATCCTGCATATGTAACAATATAATAATATCTATATACTAACTATTAGAATTTCTTAGAATATAGATGTGCTAAAATTATACTGCCTATAGTCAACCGCTAGAGTGAGTCTTGTCTCTTCAACTGTTTAATATGTACGTTATCACCAAGTCCACCGTAAAAGCGCTTTTTATAAAAAAGTGTTAGTAAAACTAAAATATAGCAAGTAAACTATATATTACATTCAGATTGTTCAAATTTTATACCATTCAGTCCGTCGTAAGTTAGTAATTAGACTGTGTTATTATATCTAATGTATTTTCCTAATACTTCTACCTGCAAAATGAATGATTCGCTTGGACAGGAGAAGGCCTCACAGATAACCAACTCGAAATAGCAACACAATACTGTGTTATATCATTTTCTGAGTGTAAGGTTACTCCATACTACTAGTACTCCATATCAGATCTATCAGGGTGACAGCGAATTTTTACTTCTCTTATTGTGGTGGTTACCACTTTTGGTCTGAAATCGATCTAGGATGATGGGGTTAATGCATATATAGTGAACTATTCGATTAGTCTACAATAGCGTATATGGATGAGCTTTACATTACGAATTTAGGATGTTTCATGACTGTTGTGTTAAAAATATTAATTTAAGGTGTGTGCCATGGCACAGACTATAATGAGTAAGCGTCACGCGACTAAACTACGAGAAAAAAAGGTCACAGACGTAATGACTAGTGCGAAGGCTGCAGTTAACTATAAGTGTGAATAAAAAAGGCATTGGAATAATTAATTTTTATTCTTAATATGTAAACTTGTGCTTATTTTACTTAATGAAACATTAGCAATTTTTAATGCAAGGAAATATTTCTAGTATATTCTTTTTGTTTTAGGTAAAGTGATCTATCTTCTTAACCAATCCAGATCCTGAATGGACCCTGTGGCCCACGTACTATTCATAGAATTTTATTTCCATAGCCTTTTATTTCTTATATGATCAGCAGTGTATGTACCTATGTATGTAACAGTTCAAATTCATCATTGGGTATATGAACTGGTTAAAGACTGTTTTAAACATCGGACAGTATTAGATACCGAAGTAGAGGTACACTTTGTCCATAATTTGCAATCTCACTGCGATACCGATACGAGTAGGAGAAGCGGCAGTGATAAAGTGTAAACTTGGTTCAGTCACTTCCAAAAACAATATTGTGTTCGATCGGAAACATGATTTAAATACCATAGACGTTGCAAGTAGATACACTGAGTTATGTGGTCGTTATACTCATATTAATGTATAAAATTTTGTGTAAGCTACGCTACGCTAGCGCTACGAGTTTTCAAAACTGTACTCAACTACGTTTAGTGGTTGTCTAGATTATCTCAGTCAGACATCACGGCGTGCTCAAGTGTGGGTTTTGATTTCTAAAATAAGCGGAAGCCTGCGACTGCCAATCTTTTTCAAAAAATATATTGAAAATTAAATATGCAGAGTTCATGTCAATTTAAACGATACCATCAACTTTGAACAACGTAGCTAGAAAATAAATAATTTTGTTAGCATTGTTAGTCGGACAGTTTTGTTTTGATATTTCGGTGACGACTGCTAACTGTTCTGTACGTCACAAATTTCATTTTCCCCTATATTTTTTAGGTGATGGTTCTATGATGAAATGAGATAAGATAGACTTTGGAACAATGTGATTATTATACCATTGTCATTTAAAAATTTTGTGATTTTGACATAAGCTCGCATTCATAACAGTACAGTTTTGGTGCTAAGGCGTTCTGCGGTGTTTTGTCTATATTGGGATATTAAATAGCAAACTCCAACTTTGTTTGTTAGAATAAAACAACTTCGAAGTTCCAAATTGTAATTGTATTGACAGTTTTAACTAGGAATGGACTGGCGGTTATTCACTGAGTTTAGCGACTTTGTTTTATGTTTATGTTGAACTAACGTAAGGTCTCAGATTTGATTTTCAGATTTGTGGATTGGAGGAGATTATGTGCCTTGAGTTTTACCTAATTTCTTATATGACATTACTTTATTATATTAACTTTTTTATATTACTTTGAAATAACTTATTTGTAACAAGCTTACGTGCGTAATAACTGAAATGTATGTATATAACAGAATAGTTATAAATGATGAATGTTACAAAATGGTAAATGTTATAAATGTTGAATTATAAGAAAAGCCCAACGATTTTCACTGCTTGAGTAGATTTCACTGATGCCATTACAATTATTTTCACTAATAGAAAACCCTAAATAAAACCCCCATGTATATTATTTTAAAATGCTTGGGCGATAAATAATATTTCGATTTGTATGTTTAACAACAAATTATGTGCTATCACAGTTTATAATTTAAAAAAGATTATAAGAAAAACAAATCCTTACTTTTTTCCTATCTATACCTATATTTTTTTTCATTGTTCAATCCTTACATACTTACACATTCTTCCTCAAATCGGTAAACGAATTTTGAACGGACAAATCCTGAATTTTAGGTAGAAATAGACCTTTCTTTATAGACGAACGGTATTTACAAAAAACTGTAGCGATCTTTTTGAATCACTATTTTTTTCTATTTAATCTGTTTCTAATTGAGTGTATCATGTTTTGGAATTAACTATGCTAAATATAATGTAAACTTATTAATATTGACACTACAAATATTAAAATATAATTTTTTAATACACATATATATATATATATATATATATATATTAATATATTTATATATATAATCATTAAGAATTTTATTTTTTGCATATAATAAGTAAGCAATTTTTATGTTCCTGTTATTGTTCCCGTTGGTACATCCGTATAAAAAAATAGTGTATAATATCTAAAATATCTCAAATAAAAGGTTTAGTAATATCATAAGTATAATACTGTTCCAGTTTCCTTTATTTATTCTATTTAGGATGACGAACACACAGTTCACCTTATGGTTATTGTTAAAATAGACCACGTCCAATAAAAACAGACATATGATTTTATTTAACTTTTAAACCTCATATCCCATATCTACTGTCATTTTTCACGTATTTGACTCCTTTTTAAAAAATTATTTAATTTAAATTTGGTTATTTTAACCTTTCTTGTAATCGAGTATCCTACTCCCTGCACTGATCATACAAAATATCAGCAGCAAAACGCTGCTGTTAATAAATAGTCCTTGGATAAGAATCGAGAAGTATTGGAACTATTATTACCAGTATTATGATGCTATTTTATGCTGATATTGTATATAAATTGTCTTGCTTGATTAATCATAAAACATGAAAAGACTTATTACCCAAACCCACTTTAAAAAAATATGTAAATTTATATCTATATCGACGTTAGTATCTATTTGCTAAGTAAGATTATTGTAATCAGGAAAACACGAATAATTTACTACTAAACATAACTTTTTTTTTTAATTTTAATTTTTAAAATTTACGTAACATAAGCGTGGTATATCAAAACTGATGTTCTAAGTTACCTAAAATACTATTGTAATATGGTAAGCTTATATAGAGGATACTAAAAGCATACGCAATAAATCCGTCAAAGCAGAAGCGCGCGGTTGAAGCGATAGGTACCATCATGTTATAAACAATTATGTAACTACTGAAACACAGTTTTGATCCCTAGTCCAGCATATTAATGGGTTTAGATTTCTTGAGATATAGGCAGCTTCGAGTCTTACATTATTTATATAAGTGGCAAAGGAAAGTTTACATACAAGGGTAATCCCCAGATATTTGAAAGACTGTTTGAAGTCGAGTAAAGTAACCTGTACTGTATTTGAATAGATCAGTATCTACCTAGACTACTCTTTAGGTGAGTTCCTCCAAAAGTCGATGGTTACTCTTTTCTCGGGATAAACTTATCTAAAATTACGTAATTATAAAACTAAAAATAACTGACTACAACTAGAAATGGCCTAAATGCAGCGCAAGAAGACTGTCTAATGATTAGACTAAACAATAGCTACAACAAAAAACAAATTTGGAATACTTGAAAGACTCTAATACACAAAGATATCGGTGAATTCCTACATATTCCTATTCTTCATTTCAGAAACTAGCGTGGAGATCAGCTGCAGCTTGGCATCAAATTGTGATACAGCCTTTATGTCTGTCCGTATTGTGCGAGGTTTACTGGCAATATTTGTTATTATTTATTGTTTGGTTAATATATAGTATAAACACTCAAATATTCCAATAACCTATTTTATTCATTTATTATAAAACAAAATTATTCAACAATGTTCGAGTTACTTTAAAACTGTTAAAATTCAATTTAAATCAATATTATTCGTTTGTTTCACGAATTGTTACAAAGGACAAAGCTATACCCACCGACAACTTGTGAAGGTCGTGTATCTGGCGAGAGGTTAAAACGTATAAGTAAACGATATATAATGAGTCTTGTCATCAGCTTATTTCTAGCTACACTATGAACTGTTCAGCTCGTCTGGGGAGGACTATACCCTCACAGAATTAAATTAAATAGAAGCATGATGCTACCGAGTTTTTCTTGCTGAGTATTGGAATCAGGAGACCCAGTTACTTTTACCGAGACATTCCAGCTCTCGTTCAGTTATCAGAAGTTCTAGATCCACTAGCATCATACAAGTGTATATGCTCGTTTGTCACTCTATATCAAAATAAATCTACAATGGTTTTACCGCATGTCTAGACAACCTATGCATAAGCGGTGGTGAAAACAGGTTCTCGAATAAAATCTCCTTGTGAAAAACGTTAAAAATTAATATAAAATGATTTTGACAGTTGTTCAAGTAAAGAGTTAATAAAAGAAAAGCATTTTGATGCTTACTGTTTAAAAATACATATTTAGACTCAGGACCAAATATTGCAGACTAAGCGCAATTACAATTTGCATTGAAAAATACTAATAAAACTAAATAAAACCGAATCCTCTTAGAAATTCTAACATTAACCAGTTAAAGAACTCGGAGAGCAGACTAAGCTCAGACTTTGTACACTTAACAAATAGAACATTTCGTACTCCGGGGAATTATATACCAAAATATATTTTTAGTAAATATAAAACTAGTAAAGTGCTACTACATATTTTGGATGGTAAATTTCAGTTGCAAAAGTTTAAACATTACTCATTATCTTCATCATTATCGTAGAAAGAATGATGATCGGTTGATGATCATCTGAAGATGGTCAGTTCACTAGTTCGTCAACATAGGTTGTTAGGAACATTTGAAGTCAAGCATCACACTAGCATCTATCACCTTCTCACATTTTGTTGCATTGCATTATCACCTATTTGCATTGCGTAATTTTAGACGACACTGTTTAGCGCTCGTGTGTCAGTTTCAATATAAAATAATGCGATATAATTTATATCTGCAGAAACAGATTTCATTATTCCCGTAAGGCATTAGGCCCAAACTATTTCTTCCAAGAAGTAAATAAGATTAGTATTTCCCTTCGTATTTTTAAGACAATCATGTCTAGTGAATGTACATAATCTGCCTGTATGTAATTTGAATGTAAAATACAGATTGTAAGATACACAGTTTGACTTAATCTAAATAATAATCCGAAAATATACTCTATACTACAAGCTAGCGAATGAAAGAAGCTAGAAGAATAACCTAGAGTACAAGTAGATCATTTCATTCTCCGGGAGTTGAAGTTAGGACTTAATTTGTTAGTTTGACATTTTATTAGTATAAGTTTAGAAGTATATTTTTGTTTAGTTTGTCATTACTTTTGTAAATTGCAAAATTCGAATTATGACTCAAAGCACTTCGCAGCAATTCCAGGATATAATCAAACCTTAAATAATTTAAAGTTTTCGTTTTCTTTTTGGTATTCATATTACCTGCCTACAGGCAGGCTGCTTACAAATCGACTAAACAAATACCGGCTGATAAACAATGAGCCAAATGTATGTTCACGAATTAGAAGAGTTTATTGTAAAGAAATTGCTTGTAAAAAGATCAATATAAAAAGATATCAAATATTCCTGAGAAAATTGTAAAAAATTAAGACTTTATTGCATCCAGTTTCAGGAGTTCAAAGTGAGAAGTAATTTATTACTTTAACAATTTCGACAAAGTGATTCTGCATTTTGAACTTATGTATAAATACAAATTGATAGGGAAATCATATTATTTTCGAGTTACGAAGTCTTACTGAGACTTACAACTTAACGTGATTCGAGTTATCCTGGTTCAGCTGGATATTATTACTGTTTATCCATGCAGTATTACCGAACCATAAAAGTACTTACTATTTCCATTTAAAGCCCTACAGATTCATCGAGAAAATGATAAATGATATTTCAATCTAATTTTAAATGTTTATCACATTTGATAATATTCACGTAATATTTAACCGCTTAAAGAAAAAAGATAGTTTTTATATTCAATTCAACATCATTACGTTTATTCAAAAATATCTTCAAGTTGGGTTAAGGGATGAAAGGGTTTGATTATATTATACGCGAGAGGTCTATCGCTCACTATAAGCCAATAGATTTCACATCACATTTCGCTTTCTATACCTTGTTTTATTTTATTTATTTACTGTCTTCACAAAATTGATAAGTATAATACATAAAGGTCACGCGTAATGTACTGTTTTACATTGTGTTACTCTCTTTAGAAAGAAAACATGTGTGAGAACGATAGTACTACTTGTAAATTTTTCGGGAACCATACGTTCAGCATGAAATACTTATATACAGATTGTGAGTTATTGTTCTGCCTGCTAAGTATGGTAACTATGGTATTGACCTCTGATCTTAATAACCTTTGAGCAATGATCTAGCTACTATTGGGTAAATAAAAGAGGAATGAAACCATGCGGTATTATCAAACGATAAAACGCGGAAATCAATATTTTAGCGTATGTTAAAATGTACATATAATAAAACTAGAAAATCCTTATTACAGAACATTGTTGACAGGTCAAACCCTACTAGACAAACTAGGCTAATTACGCGCAAAGGTGTGTGAATTTCGTAAGGATATAGTAGCATAAAGTAGCTGCTTTAAATCCCCAGAACCTCCACACCTACATTGAATTGAAGTAAAGAACCCAAATAAATCTAGCCTGATCCATTGTCAGTCTGTAGATGAGCTCCAAATGAGCTTAAGCTGGCTTTCGAATTAAAAATAAAAGTTACCTTGCAGTTGGTATATTTTGGTTTTTATTTTCAGAAGTTAATTTAATAATATTCTTATTAAATAATTTTTACTTAGAAATAAGTCATAAAACCTTAACGACACAAATAATTTCAGATTCCATTCACCGTTCAAAGAAACAGTTACAATCAACAACAGCAATTGTATACCTCTTTTATGTTCTGGTTATCTTTTGTACACCTTGATTACATCAACAGTACATTCACGACGTTGTAAGAGCGAATAACGAGGGTATATCGTGTTAATTGAACCTCGTCCAATCCTAACGTGAATTCGATTTTGAAGCCTTTATTTAATTCTCACATCCAATTTCCGTTTCCTTATTCAAAGAATTTATTTGAAGCTTTTTTATTTTGATTGGGTTTCTTCTAGGAAACAAATTGGGCACTTAAAAGTAATTAATATTAAGCTTTACGTTTCTAGCCTGGGTCTAGCCCTTTCTTCTCTTTCATCAAATTAGGAAAGGGGAGAAATATGTCTATGCTCGCACACCGGTCCATGACGCCACCTATTCATACGTTGTGTTTACCAATCCGTGTCGTAAGCAGTTGTAGCAGCAACATTTTTCATGAATAGGAATAATGAAAAATTTTAATTTACTCCTACCTTAATAAACACACACATTTTAAGACCCTTAAACTTAAACTTCGCAAAGAATTGAGTTCCTCTGGCTGTGCTGACCAAAAGCTTGGAGCCATTAATATTTTAATGTTAAAAACTTAATGATAATATAACATACCTTATGGATAAACTTATTGCGGATAGTTGCTTGGTCTACATTTCCATTGGCACGTAAATGTCCACGTTTGGTTGTCAAAATGGTAAGTTTACTTTGGTTGCTCGCATAAATGGTATGGCGGAAAAAGTATGTTGAGAATAGTTCTTAAAGTCTTAATGGGAGACTATTAAGACATTAAATATACATTTAAATGAACGTAAAATCATTAGAATTACTTTAAGTTAATTAAGGAGTTTATATATAAATTATTCAATACGTTAATCAATATTTAATACCTATGATTACCGTTTCTGCAGGGTTGCTCAAGCAGTTTTTTTTACAGCCAAAAATAATGTCGTTGTTACATTCGCCGGTATTTTTACGAACTATGAAATTTTATTTATAAATACAAAAGCGCCAAGGCAGTTTTAATTAAGGCATTCTTGGTAAGAAATAACTTTCCCGACCTTTTCAACCCCTTTATAAGTAACAAACTCTGATTATACGCATACATTTGCATCTGAAACATTAATTAAGTACCATCGAGATAATAAATGTTCATGTATAAATATTATACATCAAAGTTTAGTTTTTTGTCCATATAATATTAACAGTAAGTGTCCATAACATTTCGAAAATTTAATAAAGTTTAAGTATAATCAATTTAAATAATAAAAGTTAAAAACTATCAATAACAATTCACTTCGTCTTTGATTTGATCTGAAGGCTGATATTTGATATTATCTCCACCATCACCCCACGTCGCTTACAATAATTATTATACGAAATTAATATTTAATAAAATTTGAAGTAACGTTTATACCCTTTTTTCTGTTTATTGAACGAGCTGGTTATTTAAAATAGATTATCTAATATGAATATTCTTAATATTGTAAAATATAAAGATAATCAATATAAAAATAATGCGATACAGAACGTAATGAAAAATATTACGGTGCTTTTTTTTAGTTATTTCCATGTTAAGGTTCTGAACAACTACCAACTTCATTAAAAAGGGCTTGGTGTCGCCAACATAGTTTTAAACATTAAGACCAAAGTTTTACTTTACGAAAGTTACAAAGATAGAGACGACAAAAAATAATTCGTCCTTAATACCTATTACTTTTACTAGGTATCGGTACAAATAAAGTATAATGTTGAGTTTTGAATGTAAAAGATTAAATATTGTAATAAGTGTTAAGGCCATGATCAATGTATGCATTTATGAAAATTATGATATATATTAGTAATGATATTATATATATATATATATATATATATATATATATAATATAATTACTCATTATTTTCTTAATAATAAAAAAGGCCTTCGATATAAAACATTTATATTTATATTTGTAATTATATTAAGTTGAAAGAACTGGGGATATGAATAAATAATAAGGACGTGCTAAGCATTAGGCGATTAGATACAGTCGAATATATAGACAGTAATGACTATGTCCTCCTTTTATGATCAGATCATATCATCTATACAGGGGGTCACGAGAAGTGTAAGTGCATCTCTATTTTTGCAATAGTTACGGCACTATAATCTTTCCTATACTATGACGTCAAATAGATATAACCGGAAGATATCGCCTTGGTCAATATTGATCAGGTTGCCATAATCATCATTAAATATTTAATTTCTGTGAATAACTGGGGACCAAGACTGAGTGGAATAATATAAATGTTATTGGTGAACTTCGCGGTGGTGAATGGACGTATAAAAAACAGAACCCAATTATTGAGTAACATCTAGTGGTACCGTATGCATTTTTATATGGCTGGCCAAAGGAACTAAAGAGGTACGACTGTAAAATCAAAATTAAATGGGACTAACGTTCTAATTATGCTCTTGACACAATAGCTATTACTTACACCGACTCAACTAACTAAACACTATAAGACTGGGAAAATTGTGTTTTTTGAAAAAAAGACACAAAGCAATCAAAAATTTTCGGACTTACAAATTCAATGCTTGATTTATTAACCTATTTCTTTTATCTAAGAATATACAAATTCTAATACAATCGAATATATCAAATGAAATTTAATATAAAATTTAATACAATAATAGTTTGCCTTCTGATTTATTTAGTTGTATTTTAATAAATTCCTTTGTTTGGGTTAACAGGAGTGCTCCAACTAATAGTACAGTCTGTTTTTGCTGTTTACAGTGTTTTTAAGATATTTTAAGAATGTAAGAGTAACAAAAGATAACACATTTCATTTGATGGTTAATAATCACTGCAGCCTGTAGATTTCGGAAGCTCAAAATAAGAAATCGTTGCAGCATCATTTCCAGGGACCAAAATATAAAGCTTTACTGAGCCTTCTAACGAAGTCAATCATTATATGATACAGTTATTTTATGTTAACAATATCTGTGAGATTGCGGAAATGCGTCGGTGTATATGTATATATACTGTCTTTATTTAAATATATTGATTCATATATAAATATATACAGTTTACGAGCCCTTTTAAGGACTGTATTAGTTATCGAATGTTCATCTTGAAAGTAAAATGAACATAACAATTATACAAAAATATGTTTTGATACAAAAAGATTGTTCGAAATTTCATTTGCATACATTTTGAATTTATTTTAATGCTCCATCCAGTATGTGAAATAAAATACAGATGGTACGAATTGCTTTTGTCTGTTTTTTATTACCTTTACGTCTTTGCTCTTTGAGTAAAATTATTTTATAAAAGTGATTAAAAATATAAATATTTACATAAAGAGAAGCATAAAGTTGTTTCAATGTGATAAAAATATTGATTGATGCGAGGACCGTTTTTTCTTTCTTTTATTACTCATAAAGAGCGTTGTTGTAATTTATTATATGTAGCTACTATACCCTGCCGTATTGTAGGACGACCCCCCACTAGATGGAGCGATGATCAAATATGTGGGAGGTCGATTCATTCAGGTGCCTCAGTACAGTAGCTATATAGGCTGTGATGATGATGATAGACATATGGTCACGTAAATAATATCTACCATAAAGAGTTTTATAGTATATTATCTAAATGAGAAAGAAGGAAGAGAAATAAAGAATAATATATATATATATATATATATATATATATATATTTTTTGTTATATTCGCAGTCTTTTGATTTGTTAATCTAATTTGAGGTGAAAGATTAGATCGGCTTAACTAATGATAGAATGATTAGCGGTAGACGAACAGATATAGTAACAATCTTTAAAAATACAATAATGGGAATTAACATTCTACGTCATTGCAGTGACCTTTGATCTAAAGGCGAGATTGACCATCTCGCCTTTAGAACAAAGGTCGCGCTGCAAATTTCACTTTGCTTAAGGTACTTATGAAGGTATTATCATTATTAATGAGTGATAGCGCGATCTTGTTTGATTAATGATCACGATTTGAGTGAATACCTTGAAATTAAAGGCTAGAGAAGGTCAGTAAATGTTATCTTATGGATCCTGAAATAACGTTAAGTTGAAATCTATTATTATTATGAGTACGACGTTTTTATATTAAAGTATAAGGAATTTTATTTATGGCTAGTAAAAATTCCTGTTCGTTTGTTCCTGAAGAGTTACTTCAGGTTCGATTCATATTATTATTATAAAACGTATTAAAGAGGAATCTCATACAGCGGCGATTAAAAAGATAAAATTAATGTTTTTTCGATCACATTAAAATATTATGATAACTTTGTGGAACAATTTCAAATGAGTTTTCATGCCGGTCGATTACCTATTAAGATAGATCTAATGACTAACGATGAGGGGGTTTCCATCTTCACCGTTCTTGATTCTTTACGGGGGGGAAAGATGTGCGGACAATTAATTGTTCTTAATGTTCGATGAACTGTGATTTTGTCTAGCACCTTACTTAAAATACATTCTTTATGTATATTAGACATTTTTTATGTTTATTAGAACAAAGGTCAATAGTTCGTCTTTTTCTTGTCTGTCTTGTAAACAATGCATTTTTTTTAATGTCATGACCGCGTACTTTATCGACGGTATACCTGCGTTCAGTCATTTTATACCAGAAATAAAGATCGATATAATAATACATAAAAAATTGCTTATAAAAATACATAAAATATAAACAATATTATACATTCTTCGTTTCTTTCATCAGCTGTGACCCTTGACCGTGACCTTTGCTCTTTCTGTAACAAAATTTTTATATACCAATATTTTTAAAAGGCGGAATCTTCTTTATCGTATAAAACCGTAGGCACATACAGTTACCTCCGACACATATTACCATGGTTGTGGATGAAAGTGACATCTATTCAATTAACGGCATAAACAGTTTTATTAGATTTATCTTTGTCGTGTCCTTTATTTAAAAGCTGACCAAAGTATAATAATCTCAACAGTTGAATAAAGATGTCGTTTTCCTATAATATTATCAATACTGAGAACATCAGCGACGCCATCTATTTATGAGAGCGTGGAAGTGACACATAAAATGATTTTGGTTCTACACGAAGCAAACAATGTTGCCGTAAGATAGCGCTGTTATTTAAACAAGTTTTTAATGATTGTATCTTTATAACTTGATGTATTCTGATGATTAATATAGATGATATAATAAACCATCTAAGTTAAACACTCTTGAAAATAATATTTTCTATATATTTTATCTGTTATAGATAAAATATATAGAAAATATTCTTCGTAAAATTACATTACGCTACGATGTACCGTACTCTAAGGTACTCATTTTCGGAAAGATGATTCTAGTACAATAATAAAATACAAATAATGAAGTCATTACAAAAATATTTTCTACTATTAGTTACGTAAAAGTCCGCCGGTGTACGAGCATTCATACAATCTGAAGATTTAGTCTGTGCTGTCCATATTAGGCGGATTGGCGAAACTAAGCGCTGTCTTTTTCTTAATAAAAAAAAAATACATATGGCCCAGCGTATAAGGCTGTCACAAATGTTTTTCTCTGTATCTATCCACGCACATGCTATTGCCAGAGGTATTTCCGAATCGACACGACTTAGGGACCTTCAAGAAAAGAACCTTTCCTATAGGCCGGCAGGACATCTGCGACTCCTCTAGTGCTGTGGTTGTCCATGTGTGGTAATCTCTTACCATCAGATGAGTTACTTGCTCGTTTGCCATCAATACAATAAAAAACAAGTTAAATTAGTCTTTTAATCTTTTTTACTTATATTTCTACCTATTGTAATACTAGAATCTGATTTTACACACACGCCTATCATACATTGATAATGCATCATTTTTTTATAATATTAAAGGTGAGAAACAAGCACACAGTTCAACTGATTCTGAGTGACAACATCGGTCCTCGACATCGTGTAAATATTTTGCGTCTCTGGATTCCCATTATCATCATACTTTTGTTTCACACATGTATTCTGTGTCTGGTCGTGCTGACCCAGTAATGTTCAACTAGAATCTAGCTCTACCTTAAGCTGCTGTAAGAACTAAGTATATATGAAGAGTTTTGGTGTGTTGCTAAATATTTCATGTTTCTACTAGCTATAGGTTTTCGATTTATATATACCAATTCGTGTTCGGTGATGACTGGCAAAACCAGGAAATACTTAAACTTTCATCAATTCTAATGCTCTAAGAATTGACAAAAGACCTTATTGATTTATATAAAACAAAACCACGTCCGGCACAAAAGTAGTTCTTTAAAAAATCAAAATAGAAAACTAAATCTATAAAAAAGAAGCCAACTGTCAATCTCTTGTGCATGTCGTGAAAGCTGACCGCGTAATTTTTGGTCTATTTGTGTATTGCGCTCGCACGCAACGAATTACTGCTTGAGAAGATAACATTATGTTAAATTATCTGTGAAAACTTTACAAAAAAAGTGTTTATAGACATTATTCTGTTACATAATAATTTGTTTTAAATTTCATCCGTTTATATTCACTATTTTTATGGTTTTATTTGTATTGTAATGCAATATAACAGCCTATATATATAAATCCCAATGGCATTAGTGTAGTATGCCTCCTCTATAGAGAGGGTCTAAGGTCTTTTATAGACGACTACACGGCTTCACTGCGGTCTTATATTTTTTTTTTGACATACAGGTTTTCTCACGGTGTTTTCCTTCATCGTCAAGTGCGTATTAAATTAGTACGTAAAATTGAAATGAATAATTTCGGTACCGGGGATCGAATTCGTTTTCTTGGCGTACTGTGAATTAAAAGGCAGCGCTAAGACTGCTGACTGTGCTGTGATGGCACTTTGTTTTATAGTTATGGTTTAATTTTTATCTTTAAATTCTACTTTATAGCACAACTTAGCTGTTTTACTAGACGTATAATGCGCGTTGTATTAACGCGTGACTTTATATAGGCAGAAGTTGCAAAAAATACACACTTTGCAAAATAATCCAGTCGTTCCTTCCCTGATGCCATGTAATGCATGTGAATAATTATCAAAACTAAAACTACCTCACCTAACTACCAATAATTTATAAATATTGTTCCTCGGTTGGGATTTGAATCTACTCACGATGGTACACGAGTTACGATGTGCCAACCATTTACTCTGATTACTACGCCAGGTAGCTGTCATCTAAGAAGCAAGTTGCACGATATTTCATTTGTAATGAGCATGCAAAAGAAAATATAGCAAACCCTTAAATGCCTGATGATAATGAGGGCGGGCATACGCCCTTTTTCTTTCGTTCCCTCTATGGTCTCTTGGAATCATTCTGGATTTTATATTTCTTAGTTAAAAGTTTTCTTTTACGAGAACTGTGAGAGTAAACTTACCAAGTCCTCCAAACAATATAAGAAATATTTATGTAACTTAACGAAAATGTGATTAAAATTGGACTACGTCGTTCCGTTCATAAGTTAAGAGGGTTGGAATATCCACTAATCCCAATTCAAATAAATTAATGAAAAACTCATTTGAACCGGTATACGCCGGTATAAAATAAATATTTTCAAAATTACACATGAGAATGTTCTGAAAAATTGTAGGCATATGAGGTGTATACTACTAGAACAAAACAAAGATCTCAGTTCGTTTAAATATAGATGAGGTAAGTTTTTGTGTCCACAATTAAACTACTATACGATTTCGGCTGCACTATAATCCCATCTGGCCATCACTATTATTAATTTTTTTTGACCAGCATTAATATTTTTTAAAACTGAGTACATTCAGACCGTATTTATTTTGTGTTATGTCGTTGTGTTATGAATTTTTCGATAGATTCTCAGGGGGGAGCGGCACAGCTCCGCTATCGATGGCGGCCATAACGCATTTCTTTCACAGATGCTGTGATAATGATTCTAGACAAGTACGAAGATATGTACGTTTAAAAGTGGGAGAGCTACGTTGCAGCTTGTTTCTAGCTAGAGCGTGGATGGATCGGCTACAACGAGGACTTTCCTCACAGAATAACAACAAGAAAGAGGAGCATGACACTGCTGTGCTTCGTTTGATACATAAGACCCGAAGACCCAGTAATTGGAAGCGAGTGAGAAGGTCTCAGTCCTCAGGGTGACAGCGCATATGTATTAGGAATCATTATTGAGGATCTGAGTGTTTATGGGCTGCAATGAAAGCATATCATCATCACTCTTCTTTTAATAATAAAATATATAAACCCAATCCAGACTCTGCGGCTTATCAGCCTTTTTACGGCCGATAGTCTTTCGACGACGAATGAACCTAAGAGAAGCTATATACACTGACCGGTGCATCAAAATGCTACTTCCATTATTTTGTGTTCATAAATTTAAATTTGGGATCATTCAAACACGGATCTAGTGTTTAAATGTTGTTTAAAAATTTAAAGTTCATAAAATTGATGTCTGGCATTTTTTCTTCTAATGCAATGTTAATGAAGTTTTAAAAATATTATAATATTATAATTAATGAAGTAATTTGGATTGAGTTGATTATTTCAAGTAAAACTAAGTTACCCTTTGGTTTGGTTACATGGTTTACTTTACCACGCTGCAAATAAATGCTGCTTAATCGTGGTATTGGTTTTGATTACCTAAACTACGCGAAATCGCTGGAATAAGTGCTTATTCAAGTTTTTGTCTCCGAACAAGTAATTATATTCCCAGTTAAGTTTAAATCAATTATATCATAATGGTCGGCAATCGACAAATTTGTGACATTTTTAATAGCGTCGAATTTATATAAATAACTAAAACTGTTTTGTTACAAATTTAGGCGCTAAAGCAATCATAATATTTCGTGCCCCAACGGCAATTGCAAAAAAAGCTGACATCTATAATTTAAATATTTGTTAGGGTCGGCGGATAGTCAATTGGTAACGTCTATTAGTATAATTTATAGCCGTTTAATATCGACCGAACCCGCAGAGATTTGATTTTTGACGATGCGTTTTTTGCTTGTAGAGACGCCACGGATCGCGTGTCGCGTGCTCCTGGCGTTTTTTTTTCGGTTTACGTTTTCGGGGGTGCTTCACAAAAACTTAACTGGCCAGTGACTACCGGAATATAATTTTTGATAATTTAATAAATTATATGCTTTATCGTTTGAGGATCAGAAGGTAACTATGGGACTATTATTATAGTCACACAAATATTTATTGCTTAAGAATATATTATGGTATTATTTTCCGGTACCTGTATTTACTAAGGTATTGTTATTATACTGAATATAGATAATATAGATATATTTTTAATCATCAATATTAAACATACAAAAACGCGTAAGCAGTAGTGGCAAGTTTTTCGAGTCCTATGCTTGTGCAGTACCAAATTCTTTCGTTTTTGGCTTTAGGTGAGATTGTATATATCCCGCATTTGAACTTTTTTCCTAGATAGAATATGTGGGTGAGTGAGTGCCTTTATCTATAAAAAAAATATTAAAAAATATTTATGGATGTTTTTTAATTAATTAATGTTTATAATAATAATTGCCAGTCATGACGCGCCTGATTGCGGACGGTTGTCGGCGCGGGCGCAAGGAAATTGCGCGGTCGCGCGCGCCTCGTCTCACCGCGAAATCCGACCCCGCTGAACTGCTGGGGTTATTATTTCTTTGCACATTGTTCTAGATAGCGGCTAGTATCCGTTTCGACTTTACCTAATGTTATATTTTTAGGCATAAATTCTGTCTTCTTATTACTACTTACTAGATTTGTACTCGTACCATAATTAATATAAACACGTGTCCCGTGTTATATCAAGTTACCTGTCTGTTTGTCATACTTATGGGAGCAATAAGCTCTAAGGAAACTATTGCATATCTACCGGATCCTTAACATATTCCATATATATAATATATTTAGATTTCATTAAGAAACTCACTCTTTAAGAAAGCAACAACTATTTATGTATGTATTTTAAAACTAGTCTGATCATAATTTAAACAATATGAAATGCGAAAATCTAGTCAACATCTTAAGAAGGGTCTTAAAAGCTTAGTACATTCTTAATTTCTTTAAACCAAACTTCTTTCATTTCAGCGTACAAGCCTGCCTAGTTTAACCGATATCGATGGAGGGCTAAATGTTTTGCCACATATATTACTGAACATTACATTTCATTACAGAAGAGGAAGAATGTTTTTATGAAACTTCGGGTTGCTAACGAGCACACAGTTCAACTGATAGTAAGTGATGACTGTAGCCAATATACTTCTATAACTATTCTCAATAAAAAAACAAAATATATAAAAGTGTGAAAATGCCCTTTGCATACCCATCGACTTGCACCGACTAAAATGACGACGACGGTGACGGGAACGCGATCGTACACCACCACAGGAAAATTGCCTATCGCCATTTCTTCCTTGAGAAGAAACATTTCTCTAGCTCTCCAGATAAGGCGCACTGCAATATACTTACCTTACTTTGCTTACCTTTTTATATGGTCCTCATCTCAATGTAAGCAATGGAAATCTCAGGGCCTATCATCCGGAGCCCATAGGGGCCTGGAAATGGAGAACTCTGAAGCACATGCCTTTTCGGGTCCTCTGAACCGCCAACCATAAACCTGTAGTAGTTATAACCGCATCAACGTGTGTTCCCGCTTGAGTCACTGAGAGCGGTCTAATGTAATACGATTTCTCCGCTACTCCAGATGAAATGCGTAGAGCAGAGGGAACAGCCCCTCGCAACGCTACCTTCAGCAAATCACCTGCGTGCGCGAAAATGTTCATTTCGCTTCTTTTTTTTTATAGAATAGGTAGCACACGAGCAATCATCCCACCCGATGGTAAGTTATCACCGCCGCCCATGAACATCCGCAACACCAGAGGATTTGTTGCCAGGCTTTAAAACAGTAAAAAAGGTGTAAGCTGATGACAGATGATTCAACACAGAGTAGTTGTCCGTGGGAGGAAATTTCGCGTGAAGAGCACAATAGTGGATTGCCAATCATCAAGATGATGAGAATGATATTTTGAATTCTGCCGAATGTACAATGTTTGAACTCAACAACTGGAATTAATCCGAACAACTCCTTAGAACACTCCCCATGGTAAATTCGGTAAAAAATGCAAAGAGTTGCAACGACATTGAATCAAGCCGATCGAATATTTAATTTCAATGTAATGCAATAGTTATGAAGTATTTGGTTTGAAACTTTGGACAAAGTGCATAATATAACATCTAAAATGGTGTTAGCACGAACACGATCACAATTTTTTTTTGAAATTTGGACAGAACAAATTCTGTCGGGTCAGGTAGCTTCTAAATGAAAAACCTTTTGTTGATATAAGAATATTACAAAAATCGTTATACGATAACGATGTAAATTTTAAAAGCTTCTATTATGTAACTATTTTGAAGAGAATGTTGTAAAAGTCTTCGAGTAAAGTAGAAAAGTGAAGTGGACATCAAGTGTCTGCAATTTTTAATATTTCTCTGTCACGCAGGATCCTCAATACGTATTCACCTCCTCACTATTTCTTCACAGTCAAGCATGTAGATAAACAGTATGACAATTAAGAATTTCATTACGTATCAAGCTGGAGATGCAACTTTGGTGCCTTTCTTACCATATTTATCCCACATTTGAGGTTAGCTTATGTAAAGACAGGTACATTTTCATTGTTTTTATATTATAAAAAGAATATTTCACATAAGTTTTCGAAAGACATATATTTTTTAGATTTATTGGGTTGGAGTAGGTTCAAAATTTATTTCAGTAGATTTTTTTTATTTATGATAAAAAGAACTGTCAAAAATAACTTGATCTTTTATTTAGGACTGAGTAAAAATACTTATTTTTCTCTCGCCCGTTTGAGTGATGGAATGTTGTATGCTCATGTGATCACGTTACGAGGCGGCCGTTTCGCCCAGTAGCTATAACCAGGTCGAGAATTTTTTTGTCTCTCCTCTGACAGATCGAATTAAAATAAACGCTCCGATAAGGCGTCCTACAATATTATCATCCTGTATTTAGTTACGTGAGCGTGTAACGTGCAGTGGGAACACGGTAGGTGGGAGCCGACCGCTTTTGAAGAGCTCTATTTTTTTATTTTTTCCAATAAACGGGTTCGATTGTTTAACATTACTTCGTAACTATGAACCTTTGTACTAATTATCAGTATATCAGTGAAATCAGAAATGTATCAGGCTATATTAATGTACTCGTACATTAATTACAATAAATATTTTAATTTGTAAATTTACAATGTAATAAGTTATGGTGTCAATTATGTTACTTAATTAAAATGCCTTTTAATTTGTTAAACTTTTTACAACCCCTGTGAAATTTCAAGACAAAATGGACGCGTTCATGCGTAAGAGCTACTGAATTTAAAGAAAGGTTCCCCTTTTTTCCACTAAACCGTTACCAATTGCCAGATGGCTCATTTTTTGTTTAGATACACCTATTTCACATTAATTATGAGTGACTTGTGTTATTATTGAATTGATGGAAATTAAAGAAAAAGTTTCACCCGATACTCGATCGACGCAAACTCGATACTTTGACTTAGTATGTCACCTGTTAGTTAACTTCATCTGGTAATGGCTAAACATATCACCGTGGTTGAAATTGATCAGGACCTCTTAAAGATTTTTACACTTGAGAATTAAATTGTGTGCGAAAATCTAAAATAAAACATTTATATATAGCTGATTCGCTATCAGTCAAAATAATAAATTATAATTTGTTTGTCATCCGATAGCCGCCGTAGTTTTAATTTAAGATTATAGTTAATTGTCTAAGCCTCTTGAGTTTTACTTATAAATTTACTTTCGATTCGATTGTATATCAAATATTACAATGAAAACTGACTTAATCTCTCGATCTTCAGGTAGGTAGGAGTAATTTTCAAAATACCTCATTTGTCGATTTGAATATAATTATTTATTTTATTCTATTTAAATATTTTAGTCATGTCTTATTATTAAAACAATTTTAGGATTAACTAAATGTACATACATTCAGTTCTCTGAAAATATTACGATATTGGTAACAGTAAACAGTACATATCGTTTATTATTAATGAATCAATTTGTATTAAATTACATTAAATTTGCATGTAAAAAATTTATTTATATAATATTATTTTACAATAAAATTGCATATACAACAACAATACAAAAATAAAATAATATTACTTGAATAATCGCGATATGTAGTTTGTGTGAAATACGTGTAAAATATAATAAAAACATATATAATAATATAAAACTACAATAATATGAATAAGCTGGCTATAATATTTATTTATTATTATTATTATTTATATTCAACATATTATACAACTTATTATATACATATATAAGACCAATAATTTTAACAACCTTATTGTAATTTTGCGTGTAAACGGCAACAATCAAACAGCTTAAAGGTTGGGACCTTGAACTTGGGTTGTAGCGATCGCAGATTAGGAAGGATTATCTTTACTAGTACAAAACTTAAAACGTTTCCGCTTCTCGCAGTTTAACGAAAGTTTTTTCCGGTAAAAGACTTACCCCTAGATTATAGAAATGATCTGAGGTTTACCCAATGTGTATCATGCAAGCTTGTTCAAAGCTTATGTTTGAAACTTACTAAACTTCAAATGATATGCGGGTAGCTTTTGCTACCTGTCTCTGTAATATTTTATATACAGAACGTGAGATCTTTAAAATAAAGTGAATTAACAGCATATTTATATATATATATATATATATATATATATGTATATATATATAAATATATAAATATATGCTGCATGCTTCCAAAGCGTAACTGCACGAAGATTTTATGATTACTGTGCCCCACTATTTTATAATAAAAGTATTATACAATATAAGAAGACGTTATACAATATCCTCAAAACGTTAGATTCCGAATCCACTGAAAACCTTTTGGAACGAGTTGAATAGAGACTTTCTTACACACACAGCATACACACATTCACATACACACACACACACACACACACATTCACATACACACACACACACACACACACATTGTAGTTTATAGCAATAGTTTTCAATTTTGTTTTTCATTTTTATTTTATTTAGTTTTTTCTCTTTTCCTTTTTTTTAAATAATTATGTTACTAAAAGGTATATACTATGTAAATAGTAACATTAATTAGGAAGACATTGAAGCGTGTAACACAGTTTACACTGTGCACAAGCTTCAGAGTTACCACTAACTTGTGCTTATGTCATGTTACAAACAGTATTTTACTTCACAGCCGAGCACGTGGTAAGTCAATACTAAGATTTGCAATTTGCAATCAACAATTTCATTAGAGCCGACACCGGAGATCGAAATAGTGAACTAAAAACGAGAGCCGGGCACTGAGCTACCTCGGCTCCTGTGAGAGCGTATTTTTTATTAATTTTATTAAACATCCTTTAAATATGTCATACACTTTACTTATAGCAAAAAGCCCAGTAGCAAGATGACGTTGCTGCGGTTAGTTTCGATATATTCATGACGCGGTGATTGAGATATCTGTGTATCTGAGAACAAATTATTGTTCTCAGATACACAGACACACTTGTTGATAATCTATTTCTTTATTTTATTATCAAATTAATTTCAATAATTTGTAAAGGAAATAACCGCTTACAGTGTTTAAAATTCCAGAGATTGTTACATTTAGACACGTGAGTATGCGGTATATTTATTGATTAAATATTGAATAAAGAAATTTAATAAAAGAAATTTGAATGGGGCCATTGAACTTTTATGTCCGAGCGCTTCAATTTTGCCAGCAAGCTCGGTTGGTTCTCCGATGGCATCGCCTTATAAATTTGTAATGGCGATGTCACCTATGGCGGTAAACGAAAACATCGTTGTAATTAAGCAAATACAGTACAAATATGTATATTAAAATAAAATAAAACGTCTATTACCACTAATATAAAAAACATTTTTCATGTTATTAAAGGTGACAAAAGAGCACAAAGTTCGCCTGATAGGAAGTGATAACTGTGATCCATAAGCGCCTATGCACATTAACCTTCAAAAATATTCAAGATGAACATACCTAGTCACACCTGATCACTGAGATAGAAGATCCTTTCCGGTTCCCGGTACTGACCATACTGCAACAACGATATATGTACTGCAATTTCACATTAATTATATGCGAGGGTTTAGTCCTCCTCTGGTCGAGACAATTTAGCCCTACTGCAGTTTTATAAACATAAATTTAATTTATTGAATTATCCATAAAAATATATCTTAGCAGTAATTGCCTACGCTATATAACTTTTGATTTGGATGGCATTTATCCTTAATATAAGTATACTTACGACTTAAAATAGTTTGAAGATATATTTAAACATTGTTAAAAATTTATATTATATACATTTTACTTAGTCATATGTTTTTCGTTCATAATTATTATTAAAGGGAAGGAGGAGAATTTACACGTAATCATGCTCCTGCACACGACAAATAATAATAGAAAATCAAAAGCAATTTCATCTTAATCGCACCGAATAACCGAGCGGAGGCAGAGCGATATCCATCCTATCAAGTTACCTAGGCTACTGGGCATCTCTGTTAAATGTACAAAAATGTTTTAACGAGCTCTCTAAACAATAGAAATAGTACCTTATAAGGTTATTGATAAAGTTAAAAATATATAAAAGAAACGTGTAGAGTTAAAACAAAGCTTGACCGCATAATAATAGTCGCTTGGTTGATTTTATGGAAACATGATATCGTGTTGGCTTCTCACAAAAAGAAGAAAACGGAACCGACCGAAATTGTTTTAATCGTCGGAAGCCAAACGGCACCTGAGATTATTCTGTAATTATAAAACGATGATTACACTACATGTTTGATACATGGAAAGTATGCAAATAAAATTTATTACTTGAAA
Organism: Teinopalpus imperialis; assembly: GCA_029286865.1. Taxonomy (NCBI): domain Eukaryota; kingdom Metazoa; phylum Arthropoda; class Insecta; order Lepidoptera; family Papilionidae; genus Teinopalpus; species Teinopalpus imperialis. Next base: position 2,391,902 of record JAGSMU010000025.1, on the reverse strand, counting down.
TTAGACAAAGAATTTTATTATTTATAAGATTGCTTCAATACAACGGTGCAGAAATTTATATATTAATTTTATGTTAGGGAGCCACGCTGCAGCTATAAATTAGGAGTCATATAATAAAGGTCGTTTCGGCTCAGGAAGGACCATGCTACTACGTTTCCTTATGACTGTTGGTGATACCTTCCACATCATCAAATCATTAATACTCACGAGTGACAACACATCTGCATTAGGATTCTTTATTGAGGATGAAGTAAGGGCCGCAGGAATCACTTACCAGAAGGTAAACCATATGCTAATATATGCCGCCTCCGGTATATGTTCGGTTGAGCGCCATAAGCGTTCGGTCACCTTTCAACCCGGTGAAACTGTATAAGCCTTCGGGCTAAGTGCGGCCATCAGCCCGAAAAAAAAATATCCCAATAGGTACATAAAAAACATATTGTTAAAAAGCTAAAATAATCATAACTTGTATGAATTACTACATTATACTACAATATACACATCATTTTATTATATAGCATGCGGCCAAGCTTAGTCTTTCTTCAAGTCAATTGTAGGGTATCATACCCATGTACAGTAAAATAGGTGTTTATGAAATTTATCGTAATAATTACATTAAATTTACTTTTTTGTTAATCAACTATAAGCGTGAATACTATAATGTTGAAAGTAAATATTTTCCTAGGAAATGTGAGTAGTAATATAAAAACATTGATGTAATATGAGGTGACACCATACGATTTGTTTGATCTAACGTATATGGGAGTCAGCTACCGATGGTTCGCTGGCTTACCTACCGCCGCTTTCGCCTCTAGAAAAAACTCGTGACTGTGGCCCAAGACATCCGAATTCCTTTTGGGCAAATACGCGTGTTTAATCGCACGTAACAATTTATTTAATTCAGCGGCAGTTGGTTTGGTTGAAAAGTTAGTTTTGTTTAAAATTTATTCTCACTTAAAAGGGTGTTTGAATTTAGTGCTATCGCGATTTTCAGATTTATAGTTTAGTGTGAAGATTTATAAGAGAATTTAAATTCTAAAAGTGATAAGATTTTTTTCTTAATGTTGTTACAAAAACAGAAATATGAAAAAATTATTTCTAGTTATTACCATTGTTAATGCTTTTCTGTAAGAAAACTGAAAAATGTATTTTATGAAAAATTCAAAATTAAGTATTCGGTTGCCTAAAATATGAAAAATTTAAATCATTAATAATATGTAATTACGAGAATTTATTAAAGAAACGTTCGTCGTATCGACCTCATCGAAATGGAGAATTAAATACTTCACTTAAATACTAAATACTTTTTTTTTTTTGTATTTATAGGCTTCCGGCTAACAATGACGAATTATATTACTATAGATTTAAATATTATAATTTATAATAACTTATTATAAGTTGTTCAAATTACGAAAAAATTTTGATCACCAGAATGTACCAGTTGCTACACGTAAAAAAATGAACAAAGTAACCCTAAATTTCTTTTTTTCTCGACCAGGAAACTAAGTACCATGGCCTTACAGAATACCAGAGTATAAAAGCAGCACACCCCTGCTGTGTTTCATTTGGTGAGTGTAGGTATCTGGAGATCCATAATTATGGTAGCCAGTTCCCTGGGATAAAAATGGATGATAAATGATGACGCAGAATGGATGGAGTTGTTTATGGGCTGTAAGTATCACTTGCCATTAGGTGAAATGAGTTCCCGTTTGTCACAATAATTGAATGAAAAAATAATTAAGAAAAGCTATTTAAGGTCAAAGTCACTTAAAGGCCTTCAAAACTTTCAATGTGATATCGTATTGTATCGTATACAAAAAATTCGGAACGATGCGTGATACGAACTTCCCTGAGATTTCTTTGAATCCACTGGTCGCGTGTTAAACATGACCGCGAATTTTATATACTTTAGTGTTTTTTTTTAAATACGAAGTATTTATCAAGTACTTAATAAAATATCAATGTAAATATAACACTGTAGTTTTTTTAGTAAGCTAAAAATTGTAAATAAAGATTGATTTTGCCTATTGCCTTACATCTATTTGACATTAATAAAAACTCTAAATTTGTAAAATTATTTTTAAAAATAGCTATGGTGCATTTTTACTATATGGTGTGAAATTAGATTATTTTATTAAATTAAAATTAATTAAATTAGATTAAATAAAAATGATTAAATTAGATTATTTAGCATTATTTTTTTACAGGTTTATATTTATATAATAATGTACTTTATATTTTATCTATTATGTTTATGACTGCTACTAACATGTAGATAACTATACAAAAGCCCACAATAACTTTAGTAGTCTGGGATCCTTAGAAATAATTAATAAAAAATTCAAATCAAAAAACTATTCTTCCTTTAATAAAAAAAATATTAACCAATAATTACTATGGGATATATTATTAATAATTTGCCGGTTACAATACTCGTAAATACCTGCATAACTAGATCGACATCTTTGTCGAACATTTGAATATGATATTCTTGTCGTTTTTGAAATTTATTAATATGTCTGTTATCTTTATTTGTGGAGTATTCTAGTCTTTATCTGTAAATAAGAGTGTAAATTATTTTAGTATGTAATAAATTATTTATTTTGCCTATTTATATTTAAAAAAGGTTTGAGACCCAAAGCTATTTTAATTGTTTTAATGTAATTTGTGCATTTCCTAAATGCCGCAGTTTAGTAGCTACTTATTCACTATCTATAATCACAAAATAATTCTAATAAATACGTTCCTCATCAAGGTTTTTTTTTGTTTAAATTTTTACATATCTATTGACATATATATTTTCATATTTCATCGACAAGCATATTTAGTAAAATCTGAGATAATTATGTAACATTAGACAAACTTCTGTGTTAGTACTTGCCCCTAATTAGTACAGTTGTAACTGGAGGATAATCTTTAAGCTTCCTAATTATAATACGTAAAAATACGAAGTGTTGAAGAAAACCATTGATTATTTATATGTTAAGCGTTTAAGAAATATCATCCGGTAGTATTGCATTACGATAATAACGGTTAAATTATTCTGCCAAGGAACAGCAGGTGGGATAACAACAAAGACTTAACAGATTGAGTTGACACCAAAATGCCGTAAAACGTATGGCATCTTCTTCCAAAGTTTCAGAAACCGCACAATAAAACCACAAACACCTCTTTAAACGAGCCACAGGGCATGTGCTTAAAAACTTTTACCAAAACATGGTACGTTCAATTACGTATCATAATTCAACATGTTGTTCAAACGGAATATAATGAAAGATATGCCTTAAAAATGTTCCTATTCCATCATATACGTTTCTAACATTATCTTACTTTAATCAAATACATTGTAAATTAGTTCCCCTAAACATTTTACTGCCGTAATATATACATCATGTAAAGGGTATGATCTAATAAAATCTAATTTAACTGACAAAATAATCTTAAATCAACTGATCGATTTATATCGGTAGTAAAATCGTCACTTTAAGAGGTTCATAACGATACCTCATTAACATCCTTTGTGTTTATTTCTGGTGAAATAGGTAAAAAATATTAGTTCCAGATGTCGATTTTATCACGAAATAACTTCTATTAAACTCCATCTGCATGTTTATTAGCCACAAAATGAGAGTTAGAAGAGATTCGGCCCATGAAAAACTGCCACCTCGTTTTATTATGTGTGAGTGGTTACTGGTTAATAAATTGAAATGCTTCAGAATTTAGTGGTTTGTAAAAAGTAGTTATGGTATGCTAATTAGAGAAGAAAAAGCCATTTTTTATGTAGGAGTAAGAATGGCTGATGTGATTGCTGCGACTCCTAAACGTCTACTTCTATTTTTAATACGAAATAAGATTTAGAAAAGGTTGTTGATGAACGTCTTTTGCCAGAAATTGGTGATTTAGTTTTACTTATTCACCAGCTTCAACACTCAAGTTATATATACTTTATAGCAACAGCTGCTGTAAAATATAACATGTTACCTACTGCTTATCATTAATGTTACGGATAATTGCAACTGACTTCCTAGAGGTCTACTTAACTTTTAAACGGCATTAGCCGATTATAGGTTTGCATTTGTGTGTATATTATTCTCACAAATATCATATGTCAAGTACGAAAATGCGATTTTATAAGAGTATTTTAACAACACTGTTTAAACGATCTCTGTGTGAGCTTAGGTTATATAAGTGATTTAAAAATTGATAATAAAGCTAAGATTTTTGTTATATAAAATGAAAAAATATAAATTAATATTAAATAAATTTATAATAAAATAATATTAGTAATTTAGTACACATTGATTATGCGTGTTAATAGGTCCTGTAAACCTCATAAAGGATTGTATAAAAATCGCCGTGTGTGCACCTGCATTTGATTGTTATCCATCTCGATTGGCCGCTGTAAAATGCTTGTTATGATGGATGGGTCTAACGTCGAGTGGATAAACTCAGTATATATATTTTTTGTAGTATAAATTAACCTGCTCCTGCTTATGCCATAGTGGTTTTTATACCTACCGAATTGGTCTTAGAAATCTGCTGTCGCTCAATATTGTACATATAAAGCTCCCTACATAAGCTTTTTCATGTTAAGCGTTATAAGTTTCTATTTCGTCCGCAGTTGAGTCATAGTTTGAGCCGAGGGCATGGTTTTTATCTGTTTTACATTTCATATTTTTTTATGTTTGATTTTGTTTGAAAAATTCATGTCATACGTCATGAATTTTTTCATGTGTTAAAAAACCTGTTTTAATATTTGAAGTTAAACCGTTTTGTTTGTAATTGTACTGTTTTGGTAAATCAAATTGGTTCTTGGTCTCTCGGTCTCTTCTATATAAAACTAAAGTCTTAGATTACAAAAAAGATAGTGTAGTGAATGTTAATTTAATAATAATTAATTTCGTATATGAGTCATTTCAGTATTTAAAAGATCTATTGGTGAGCAATTAAAATTTAATATATTAACCATTTTATATCAATATTGGAAATGCTAAAAAATATTAAAGCATAGTCCTTATTTCCGCAATATTACAAGATTTCAAGTAAAACGATATTTATACATCAATATTATGAAAATCCTTCGTGCTTAAAAATGCATAAAAACAATATATAAAAAGTAAAGCTAAACTATCGTTAAACTATTTTGACAAGTAAGTTAATAGTGCACGACAGAGTTAAGTGTGGTAGCAATGAACTAAAGATTATTATAGTTCATTTGTCCATTCCAATGAATGGAGATGCCCATACCTGACTCAAATTATCTTTTTACGTAGCGGGCAATAAAGGTAAATAGGTAGGAGGCAATATGCCCGGTAACGATGCGCAGGCGATGCATCAATTGCTCACTGCAAGGGGTCGCCAGGCGCCGCCGCTGCCGCGCATGTCAGAACCTTTGAAGACTGCCTTTATCCCGTGTTTCAATATATCGATATTTTGTGCTTACTACTTGCTATGTTAATTCGATTTTCTTCGTGACCGAGAAATATTAGTTCTTTGGTGTGGGACTTTGTTTTGTCGATAAAGAAAGTTTGTAGATATCACGAGTGTATAGATTTTTAATTAATTCATTGCATTTATATGTAGTACAGTTTAAAAGTAAATTTTAATGTAGATAAACATTATTTTAAAATATTACACAGTTGATTACTTAATAAATGAAAGAATTAATATTATTTAATGAATAATTCAGAAAAAAGGTTTGTAACCATACGAGTAAATCTGGCCCGGAATATAAATGTAAAATAGAATTAAAAAGAGCCATTGTAGCTCAATGATTGAGGCTTGATTTTAGTTGAAGGGGCGGTACATAAACCGAGGCCAATTCCCGATGAACCCATCAAAATATCAAAAATCGTGAGGAATTCTTTATCTCTAAGAAATAAATAAATAAAATATATCTAAGACACGTGAAGTCCACTAAATACGCAGTCGCAAGAGCCGCGATGCTCAAACACCTTCTCTGAGCAGGATTCTTATGACGGTGGAATTAATTTTAATTTTACTACCATAAAATGCGTAAACTCCATAATATTTTTTTAACAAGAGCTTTATGGACCCATAATGACATACGCAAGACCCGTCTTTGCGCATGCTTCCCCGCGTCACATTCACCGACTTCAGGTAATACAAAATCGTTTCATGCGCAAGGCCACCGGTGCACCGTGGTTCTTGCGTAATGAAAATCTACACATAGATCTTGAGCTGCCGACCATAGCTCAGTACCTGAAGCAGGCTTCCCGCCGATATTTCGACTCTGCCGTCACACACTCTAACCCCTTGATTGTAAGTGCCGCCACTTACAATCCCATCGCGAATCACAGATTAACCCGCGTCCAAAGGAGACCGAGGCACGCTCTCGATGACCCCGACGACGTGACTACCAGGGCCCAAGCCTTTCATAAAACACAACACACGTACATTGTACCCTCACATCGCCCCCGCCGACGGCGAGGGCGTCGCAAACAAGGATATTCGCGATACCACCATGTCACTGGTCGGTTCTCTCCAGTCCATACAGATAGAAGCGTCGCTGGAGTTTCTTGCGCCACTTCTTCTCCAGCGCCCACGCATTCCGAAGTGGTGGTACAGATAGCTAATAATCATAGCGAATTTAAAGAATCCTCTGTCAGAAGCAACTGACCGAGCCGAGGTTCGGCCCTTTCGGGCACCCTCGAGTCAGACGCTCTCGCGAAACAAGGTAACGGTCCAAGCCGAGGCTCCCTCTCGGGAGCCCTTGTGCTGGTTACCTATATATAGAGGTCTCGACTGAGTGCCATTAGCGCTCGGTCACCTCTCAACCCGGTGCAACTGTAAAAGCCCTCGGGCTAACAGTGGCCTTCAGCCCGAAAAAAAAGAAAAAAAAAAACAAAAAAAAAAGAGCTTTATGGAAGGTTTTAATAATATAAAAATTACTAATAAAAGCACTTACTATAATAACTTATTCATTAGCTGGCATTCAATTTATATAATTGGGAAAAAACTGCATCGATTACAATTTTTATATGAACTATATATAATTTTATTAGTTCTCATAACGAAAATAAGGATGACGTTCTCTGCTATTTTTGACTCCAGTTAAAGTCTCTGGTTAACCAATTTAAATTTAAGTGGCTGGAAAAGTAATCGATGCTGCTAAAGAACTGATAATAAGTATTATTATTATTCTTCGATGTTTTGTTAAATTCAATTAAGAGCCATGCAACCTTCCCTGTACATAAAATATTACATATATATATATATATATATATATATATATATGTATTACAATAACTAATGTATTTAGAAGAGTTAGTTTCAGGGCAAAGATATCAATGTTTTAAAAATAAGAATGCAATGCCGATAGTATGGTCGGAACATCCCTACGCATTTTGATTGACACGGGAGGGTTGTCAGAAGTGCAGTTCGAGGAAGTCTTGCTCCTCCGCGTCGCATTCCCGCGGTTGCTCTGCGCATGCGCAAAACGCTGCCGACGCCGACCGATCTAAGATAAAGAGCCTTTATGACGCCACTCTGAACGTATCCCAACAAATTGATTTCGAACTTGAACAATGAAATGTTGAATTCAAATGACTATAAGTTCAAATTTTTTTAACGTTTCCATGTCACTTGTTCTGGTTCGTATATTCATAGCTCAATTTTAAGCATCAGAAATAGTTTGTATTCACTTGGAACACTTAAGATATTTTATGGTTATGATATAAAATTTACAAAAAGGTGAACTTTTTAATAATGCTCGTTTAAATACGTGCCATTTGGGCTTCAAAATAAATTAGTATTATTTTGTATTTTTTTGTGGCTTCTCTGATCTCTGACAGGGTCAGGGACAGGGGTCTGTGGCGATGGCTGGCTATTCCAAGGAGCTCGCTTAAGGGCCATCCCATGTGTGCTCGATCGAGTTTAAGATAGATGAGCCGGCAGGCCAATCGAATCGTGAGATGTTGTGCTATCGGAGAGCAGTGTTCACTCGTTCAGCTCGATGTACGGGCACATTATCATCGACAAATACGAATCAGTGTCCGTAATTTGTTCTAGACAGTCTCACAATACCGTCGATAGCGACCGTTTTGTCATATTTGCCATCACGGAGCTTTGTATGGAAGCTCCAATCATTATACCAAATGTTATAACCAATAGCCAATACGCCACTTATTTGCCACATTGCGAAACGAACGCAGTGGCAGTGCTTTATATTTCCAAGTCTCAAGGCTTTCTCCGGACACGTACACGTCTATTATCTGGCCTCACCCAGATAATAGACGTGTCCGTCTACTTTCTATTGTATGTATCTGTTTCTCTCACTTCTCTTCACTTTGATGCTGCCTCAACCATTGTAATCTGTATTATCGTCTTTGCTGATTATTCAGTGGCGTTCTACAGGACCACATTGCTCGTAAACCAAACTGGTGTCAGCAATTCCAAATGGTTTGATTACTAGTTTCACGTCCAATGGCGGCTTGCAACTATGATCTGATTGGAATGGTGGTGTCTGTTAGATTGTGGGCTGTCAACAGTCTGATGTAACGCTTCTGAACAACAGTAAAAACAGTTGATCGGTCACTTCAATGTCGATCAGCAAATTTACCAGTGCATTGGTACATCTCCAACGTGGATACGCGTCGATGTTGGTTTGAGAGTTAGACTCTATGCGCTGTCGGTCTGTATATTCTTGCTCACAAAGCTTTCGATTCACGTGGCATTTTGAAATTAAAAACAATAACGACGTTTCAGTTACATAAACCGACTAAAATATCTTGCTGGCAGAAGATCTTCTCTTTTTATATATAAAAAAAAGAGAATTTTTCATTTTTTTTGTTGTTTTAATAACACATTTTTAAACAAAGAACAAATACTTAAAAATAAAATTCAAAAATGTTTCACGTAAAAAATTAAATCTCAGTTTTTCCGAGTGAACTAAAATTTTTGTGATGTATAATCAATATAATAAAATATTTTTAGAGAATGTTTATAATTGACCGAAAAAACGTTTTACCTTGTAAAAAGTTGTTAACAAAACCTACGATTAATACGCTAGACGGGTCATGATCAAGATAACCAATTATTAATCGCCGCTAATTACTGCTGGTGTTTAGTTCGACACCATTTGCCTTAGCACGGCATAAAAAAATTAGACAAAAACCGTGAAGAAAGATATGTTTGGTTCTTTGCCGTTTCACCTGTTCTTTCGGCTTGCAGCGTAACAAAAGGGTACAAACATCACAGTTTTTTGTCGATAATAGCTGAATAAATCTTTATCGGTTAATAACTGCATTTGCGACCTGTTATTAACTATAGATGTTGCCCGGGTACCGATTTGTAGAAGATTTATTTACCGGATGGTTTTTATCTGCAGGAAACAATTAAGTGCGTTTTTATTCGCCTAATGTGAATTTTAAATATATCCTTCATTATTATTAACTGTTTTAATTATAGTTTTAACTCCTTACAAAGATGGTAATGTTGTAAGTTCCGCAATCTCTTTTAAAGCAATAACCTCATTTTAGGATTATTTTAGATTCAATTTTTCATCTTAGGTATTATAAGATGAAAAATTTAAGTTTTTAAAAAAACTTACGGCTAGAATGTATTTTTACGGGTTTTATAACACTTTAAATGATGAGTAGTGTATATAGAGGAATTTGAAATATATACTAAATAAAAAATATTTTCATTATAAACAATAATGCAAAAATCTCCCTGGCGGCGAAACGACCACGGTGTCTGTTCGTCTGACGGACCATTGTATTACTGAGAACATTACAAATGTCTTGTAATTGATTTATACTAGATAAGTAAATAAATCGGGTTAAACATTTAGGCTCCAGTAATGCTAAAAGATTAGAAAATAATTCAACAATTAATTTCAAAATTAATCTTAATTTTACTAGATTATTTTAAAAAATAATAATAATATTCTTATCTCAATAAAAACACCCACTTGATGGAAGCACATGAACTTGTAATGTAATTGATTTCTAAATGTTGTTACTCATATGTTTGATGATTTATATGATAGGATTTATGTCAATAAAACCAAAACATTCTCGCTATGGGATTCGATGATGAAATTTGACTAGAATACTTACAATATTCATATACCAAATTGAATATTCTTTATTTAAGTTTTCGAAACTATTAAAAATTATAGGGTTAGGGTAGACCTATTTAACAATTAGTGTTACTATATAATATCAATTCTACGAATTCACTTCTTGAGTGTAGAAGAACTACTTGTTCTAACGTGATGGTTTGTGAATAATTTGATGCAATTTCCTACTGTCTATTTAACTTCAAAAGTACGTTTTTCTATTTAATTTGGTAGTTTCATTTCTATAAGGAGCTATAAAAGAACCTTCAAATTACTTTTACAGCGGTAGAGCCACGCTGTAGCTAATTTGTAACAGCATCATGGTTCAATCATTGGGAAGGATATACACAGAATATTATCGTAAAATAGCAGGATAGGGCTGCTGTGTTTCGTAAATCGAAAGGGTTCCCAGCACCCAATTTCAGGTAGCAAAAAACTAGAATCTTTGCTTAGTTTGGATGTCATGGGCCACAGTCATAAAAAAAAATTGTTAAATTTATGTAATGGCGCACGTATATTTTAATTTACATTTATGACGAAATAAAACTGAAAAATGACGTCTGATGGGTTTGCATACTGACAATTATAATAAATTTAGTAAGAAATTGATTGGTTTATATAAAAGGTTAGCCGTAACGACGAGGTGGATAAGTAATAACATTACCATCGATGACTACATCGCGTCTTATATTTATTAGCAGACGTGATCCTAATCAACTGCTATCTTATGTGTATTAAAAAAGGTACGAATGGTTTTCTTAAAGTAATATAATATTTCGTACTGATGCGAGACATACAAACCTACATTAACTACTTAAACTACATTAACACAAACACATACACGCAAGCTGACACATGCACATGCAGGAGAACTTATTAGTTATAGTTAGTTTATTTTTACTTTTCGTTTGTTGCGTATAAACACTTTGTAAAATATAACTTTTAGATGGTGATCAGGAAGCTTCAATCCTCACGACTTCCGCATTACATCTAAGGGAGATAGGAGTGGCTGGAAACCAGCGCTGCATCGGACTACAATCTTGTGCCATCAAAAGTGGAGCCACCTCTGTTTGCCAAAGTGTATAATATTGTTTATGTAAAGTTGTTTTTTTACGGTAATAAACTGTTTATATTATTATATTATATAAAGGAAGAAGGAATAAGCATATCCAGTAGGTACCAACAATATAATCACATGGTACTCCGTCTAACAACCGATATTACAGCAGAGCGTAAAATGGTTGCAAGATTGTTAACAGGCAAATGGCGGATATACTAGGAATGTGCTATATAAATAAAACTATCACCCTCTTTTTTATAAAGGAAAGGATAAATGAGTAAGAGGATCACTTCATAAGTAATTACCTCCAGGCTTATAGGCATTTGCAGCACAGGGCTCAGCAAACATTGCTGGAAGTTCATAACACAGTACTGAATTAATAAATCTATATATACAATATATATCTATAGAGGATTTTCTAAATATTTAATCGTGTACAGTGAGTACAAAGCATAGTAACATCTTATAGTCACATATTTTTTAATTCAAAGTAATTGTGCGTACAGCTAAAAGATGCTTGATGTATGCACCAAACATATCGGACGGGCTCACTTACTCGGAGCGGATGTAGACGTCTATGCAGGGAGTCGCGCCGATAAATCCAGGGTACGCCGCCGGCGCTGGTTTTGGGATCCATCAATCATTTCGCATTCAAGCGACTTCGCTGGCGGTTTCGTGCCACAGATCACTTATACGGAATTTATTACATTACGTGCATTAATAGAATACAATAAAAACGTGCACAAAAACTAATGTAAGTTTATATGTTTTTGTGCGATGTTTTTCTATTTGATAGAATTAAACAATTATGCTTGTGTTACTGAATAAATACACTTTTTTTTATAATATGCTGAATAAGGACTAATCGTGTTAAGTTGATATTTCTTTTACTTATTGACTTATTGAATAATTACTAATTTTGGCAAAAACTTTCAAAGATTTGCTAGAAATTAAACTAGAAACGAATTTCTTATACATACTAACTAACGTTAACTCATTTTTTTCTTCGTTTAACATCATAGATAGAAAGAAATGCTACATAGTATTTAACATTTTTACAGTCTTACCGTTCTTTTATATGTTTTTTTTTTATTATATTGAGAGTAACAAACGAGCACATAGTTCACCTGATGGTATGTGATTCCTGCGGCCCATGACATCTTCATTCATTCTTGACAAGGAATCATAATGCAGATGCGTTATCACCCTTGAGGACTGAGATCGAATGCCTCGACACCAGTAATAAAGGTCTCTGGATTCCTGCACTCACCAGACGAAACACAACAACATTATGCTGCATTTTTACTCTGCTATTCTGTGAGGGCGTTGTCCTACCCCGGTTGAACTGACCCATTCATTCTGCAGCTAGAAACAAACTTATGTTTGATATCTAATGTTTTTAATTTTTTAATCTGCAATAGTCAGGATCGTACTTTATGATTAATTAACATTTATTCATCATAATTATCATCCTGTTAGCCCATCATTAGCCCACTATTGAACATAGGCCCCGAAGGCTGCCACCGAGTGCATCAATAGACTTCTCGCAGATTTGCAAAGGTCGTCACTACATAAATACTATACTATATAGGGATTATGCACTTCGATATCCAATATGAGATTGCCACTCGAGAATCTTTCTCACCCATCGATTACTACAATATTGTATATTGATTTTATTTTATATTCTACTTCTACTAAACTATTTGCCGTAACATAAAATATGTTCATTGAATAACTGAGTATTAATTTTATTTCTAAATAAATGTACAGTAGGATAACATCTTTAATGAATGTACGGTAGTATAACATCTTTAATGAAACGTATTTTTAGGTATTCTACTTATGGTAAGTACTACTACTAAAGCATGGACTGTTAAAAGTGATTAATATTTATTTATATCCTTGACGGTTTATATAGAGAGTGATCGCAAATAACGAAGGATTTTCTTTTTTAATACCTCTGTATATCATTGCTCTATTCACATGAACCATTCCTTAATAAATCTAAACTCCAAAGGAGGAGGATATCTGTCGTAATCTGTGATACATGATAACTGGAGGCAAATTCATATTAAGTCAGGTTGCTCGCACATACCTATGTAATTCACTTAACATCACTTAGCCAACTTAAGTGGTGTAATATCACCTTATTAGGGTTTATAAATATTATTCAATACTCGTGGATCCTAAATGATGTATGACCAGAATACCGTGTTATGTAAATGACCACGCAAAGGAAGTAATCTTATATAATATATCTTTCTGTTTTCTGAGGAATAACCCGTTTAAGAGACTCGAATTTTAAAATACTTTCACGAAATAGCCTTTTTTACATTGTACAAAATGTTTTATTTTAAATGAACAACCTAATCGGGTGGTAATTAAAATTTTTGAAAAGTTAACTGATAATTGAATTGGAGGACTAATACTATAATAATCGTAACACGTTCTTCAATATATAGCATGGCCCATTTAGCACTTTAGTTGAGTACAGTTTTAAGAACGTACCTATTTATATATTTAGACTTTAATAAAACTCATAACGAAATTGTAAAAAGGACTATCATTTAATGAAGAAATTTAATTTACGGTACGTGGTATGATTATAAAGTCTTCTATAATGTGGAGTATTCAACAGTTTTGATTGAGGTAGTCAATAAGTTTTAACTTTATACATAAAAATATTTCAAAACTTGTTTCTATAGTATCCTTTTAATATCTTTTTTTTATTATTAATACTAATTATTATTTATAGTTTAATTAAACGATGATGCATTTATTTAACAAAATTGTTCTTTAACTGATAATAGTATATTCGAAAACAAAAGGTAGTTAACATGAAATTGTAGCATATTTCGGTTGTGCAATTCACTGCGGTGAACGGTAACAAATTGCGCAGTTGGCTTTTGAACCCGATGAGTGAGCCTTCGTCGACCGCCGCTTGCTGCGAATTGGACGTTTGTCGATGGGAGCATTTTTGTGTTTTATTGCTGTATGTCTAATATCCGTAAAGCTTCTTGTTAGAATATTGGCAGAATATAAGTATTAGTTCGGGATCCAAATCCTGAGTTTATTCTTAGCTGAGGTTAAAATATATGACACCATTTTTTAGTTTTCTGGTCGGGTTCTGTTCATATTTCACTATTTTAGTGATTGTTCTAGGATTTTTTTTCCTATTATCATTACGAATACACCGGTTAACCATTCCAACTAATCTGAAAATGCTTGTGCTAGATAGTTCACGACAATAGTTGAATGGTGGATTCAAACCTACGACTTTATGTTTCGCAGACCGTATCGTAATGCATTAGACTATTGACGTTTCAAATATTTATATATTAAATATCATGTGATAACATCATTAATGTACATAATGAGCTAGTGTTAGGGTATTTTTTGGCCAAGAATTGAGTACAGTAATCTATATAAGACCCAAATTGCACCTTGTAAGGTTGCAAGCGGTGAGCAGTGATTAAATACCGTCCCGCTCTACTAAGCATACCAAGATTTTAGAGGCCAATTTGACCCTTCCACGTAATTTCCGTGAAACTGTCAAAATTTCAAAATACGTTTGCGTTCGCAATGTACCAAAATGAAATGAAATACAATTTTCAAATTATAGATAAAGCTTTATGCGAACAATAAATTTCACTTTTACATAAAAGATTGTGGTCATTTAAATAATGGAGACAGAACTGCTCACACAAAATGAGAGATTTTTAGAGAATACGTTTATATATATTATATTAATTTAATAAAAAAAAAAAAATATATTATGGGCAAGAGGAAAGGGGGGAAAATACAAATAAACTATTTAACCGGCATTATTATCACCTTAAAAGTTCTTGTTGTGTAACCTAAAAATATATATACATGTATATATATCATATATATATATATATATATATATATATATATAGGTTCAACAACAAGAACATTTAAGGTGATAAGAATGCCGGTTAAATAGTTTATATGTATTTTCTCCGTAAGAAAATAATGTAACCGCACTCACTGTCTATCACCTTTTATATATATATATATATATATATTATAGCGTGATTATATATATTATCGAAATTACATCAGAAAGGATAGTAACTGAATAAACAAGGGTAGTGTTTTGTTTAACTAGAGATGATACGACAAAGGGTGCTTTTAGTGGTGACAGTATTATTATAACTTTACATCGAATTCGTCTAAAAACGCGAAATCTTGCTGGAGTATTTGTCGTCTATTGTATTGTTGATAAAAAAGTAGTCGAAAGCATCCAGTTGTCGTAATGGAACTAAGATGCAAATGCATTAATATTTACATCTTGAATCGTAGTTAAGTACGGACGTAGATTTTAATGACCCGCAATCACCACTAATCATGTGAATTAAATTCTTATTTGTCAAGAGTATCGACATTGTGTAGTAACATTTTATATAAAAATTAACATGACATCGATAAGATCTTAGCAATAGTTACATCACTAGTTGCTACAAAAGATGTCTTATCCAATAATGATACGATTAATAACATTCTAAAGCAAACGGCGATAGACGGCAAATCCCGTATAAATCTAGCTCGCGATCGAGGGTCGGCGCCCATTATCCTGTCGATACTCCGATTCGTGAGCACGAACATCGCTGAGTTACACCTCTATTTACTGTCAAACTTAATTTCTTTCTCGTGTCGTTCGAAAGTTCGCGGACGCTTCGAATATTAACGCTACTCTAGAGATTACTGTTTTATACAGATAGATACAGATAGGGACACGTTTTAGTGTATCCAGTATCCTTGCTCTCGAATTACTGTAGTAAAAAGTAAAGTAACAAGCTATATATACAAATCCCACCGTTGGGTATAGGACTCCACTCTAGAGAGGGTGTTATAGTATAGTCTACCATCATTGTTCCCTGCGGATTGGCGGACTTCACATATATTCGATTTTTTAAATTTCTTAGACCTGCAGGTTTCACCGCTGGTGAAGGGAAACTTAGTGAGAAAACGGCAGCACGTGGTAAAGCAGCACTTAAAATTGCTATTTACAATTTATTTTATAACGGCACCTGGGATCGAACTCGATTTACTTGGGTATCGAAAAATAAAAGCTTCTAGCACTGAGCTACAACGGCTATATATAAGTTATAACTACTTTTACTAAAGATACCATATTTGTTTAAAGGTTCGAGTTCTTTCTAGTATTCAATCAATACCAGTTTATTGACATCTTTATCATTAGCTAGGATATCGTTATGATAGAATCATAGGACTTTTTTTGTTCAGTGATTATCTACCAAAATATGTCTACAGTCATGTTTTTAACAGTCCTATATTGTATACATAATATAGTGCCTAGTAAGTGAATCACAATTCTTTATTATTATTTTTCATTACATTTTGTACGTCCGTATCATGTTTTTTTTGGCTGTTACGCCCTATAACGACATATTTTGCACTGTAATACCTACAATAAACAAAGAAATAATAAAGATATAAATGCAAATAAATGTATATACGGCATCCTTTTGTGGCTCCTAATAAAGAGTAAAACAAAAAGCGTATTGCGATTTTTGTCCAATGTTCTGAAGAATCTAAACACATTCATAGAAGAAAGAAGGTTTCGAATCTACGAATACTAAATCACGAATTTATTATATATACCTAGGCATAGGCAACTATAAATTTATTTAGTATAATCACAATATTACTGAAGTTATAAATGAATTTAAAACTGATAATGTCTGTGAACTTTATTTGAATAAAAAAAATAAATCCTTGAAAGTTTACGTATTTGTAATAACAGATTGAAAATTTTGAGTGCTATTCATTCCAAGTGTGAAATGTATCTCGGTTTTGATGTGAAGAGTGATTAGTGACGATGGTTATATTTTAAGGCTTAGCGATAGCACACCGTTTGCCGACCGCTTGTTAGGCTCACTTGTTATGCGCGCGCTCACATCGGAAAATATTAAAAGTTTGCTAAGTATGGAAAGAAGTATTATATATTTAGTTTGGAAGCAATTGTAAAGTTTCATTGATGTCCGACTTTTTTTTTATAAATAGGTGGTAAACAAGAAAGCAGCTCACCCGATGGTAAATGATTACTGCCGGCCATGAACATCCGCAACACCAGAAGAGTCGCAAATGCGTTGCCTTTAAGAAAGTTAAGTCGATATAATCTGTATATGTAGCGCTGAGTATATTATAGCGGCGTTAGCATTCGCATGAATGCAAAGTCTATCTCGCTGTATCACCATAATTAAAACACGTAAAAATGTTCACGTGCAGAGTTGAACATATATACAGCACTCTATCTAGACTCAAAATCTAACAATATATGATGTCCAAATATTGTTTATCGGATGGGAATTGATCCCAGAACGCACAATGTACAAACCACGTATTTTCACTACTACGTCCCGTGGACGTAGACGTTTTAGTATTCACATTTCATACAAGGACCTCTATTACTTTTAAACGATTTCGCACATACCGATGCTGGTGTAATGATAATAAAAATATTGTTTGGTTTTATGTACATAATTAATTATATAATTAAAAGTTTTTGCATCGGAATGGATAATTGAACATATCGTAATTTCTATAATGTATATACATATCGTTTGCACCAAACCGTCGTGCATTATTTATTAATGGTAGTGAATTAGGTGGTTGATTTGTTGGCTTGAATATTACAATTCTTACACTCATGTTTCAATTCAAATTTAAAAGTTAAGATAGTGATAGTGTTTTTACGCTACATTTAATATGTATTTGTATAAGTTTCATATATGTTTTAATTACTTCATCAATTCTATTTTAGGTATTCATTAAGTCTTTCTTTTGTGTGGAAGTTAAATGATTACATTGAATGTAAATCGAAAAAAAAATGCAAGTACGTATCTAAGCGGGCCTCAATAAAATAGCGGGCCAAAATATATTATATTTCATACTATAAAAAACACCTGATCATATTATTTACGATATACAGTAATATTTAATGAAAATTCCTTATATTGTCAAGCCGTCTCTACACTTCTCTAGCGCAAGCGGACATTAAAATATCTTTGACCATTTATTATATTAGCATCATTTCTTTATCACTTTATCACCGATTGTCTTGATAGGTGCTATTGAAGTGATACACAGGTTATGTTGATAAATAGCCGATGACTAAATGTAAATACGATTGGGTTTTTGTACTAGCGGACTCGTCTGCGCACGAGTTTATTTGGCCACAAGAATCCGATTGATGCTATGTGTGCTCTAAGCATTCCTGACATGATAAATATGAGATGTTATTAATGATCTAAAGGCGTGTGCGGAGCAATGAAAATATAATTTGTTAACGTAATAAAATGGGCACAGGCGTGCTCTTGCAATACGAATAGAATGTACTAAGTCAATCAGTTCATAACATCAATCGATCGATGTTAATGAGACATCTAGGAATAAAACATTCAATGTCTTTTATATTCAAGGAATGTTCTCAGACAAGCTTACATATCATATAATATATCACAACGAAAGAAGCAAGTAAAAACAATGTATAGTAATTGCATTCGAAGTCAAAGTGCATTTAATGTTTAAGTCTAAAGCCGTTATTGTCATATAAAAAAATGTTCAATGCTAAAAGGGTACTGCATCTAAGATCAATAACTTGAGGGGACTAAAACTTTTCTCTAAATATAAACTCACTCATGGTTGATGACCGCAATGGTGAATGCCAGAAAGCAAACTTTTACTAGCTGAACCTTTATTTTCCAGGCACATGATAGAAAACAGCGTCACCAGTGCCACGACCCAAAACGTAAGGGTAGTAAAACGACTCTCGCCAACTCTATTCCAAACCAGCAAGTTAATAAAATGAGTCGTAGAATGTGACCAGAGGTCACTGGGGCTTTGTTGGTCATGTACACACATACACAAATACAGCGGACTGTTTAAACGGAAGATAATGACTTATTTACACTGCATTGCTTTTTGTTATATTTTAATGCGTCATGAAGTAACTATTTGTCATTGCACATATATCGGTAACCACACCGGGCTTTTTTTATTGACATAAAGTTAACTATCTCATTGACTGTAATGAAACAAGTAATTCAATAATTTTATCATTCGAACCCATAATAAATTTATGTGTTCACATTTAAAGGGATAACAAATTCAAATTACTTATATTAAAAACCAAAAAATATTAACTGAACCACTGCAACCCTTTTGCCGTTGAGAAGTCACAAAGAAATAACTATGTCCAATTTATTCAAGAGTCGTCTCCGTGTCTTTTTTTGTTGAGGCTCTATTAACTGCTACAGAAGTTCATAGTATTTTTTGTTCGCAATCAACGTCAGCGACATCTTTTGTTAATGCATGTATTAGAAGTCCCTCGCTGTGAGTCCTGCGGTCGAGGTCTTTTGAATGCTCAACATATTATAAGAGTATTTTGACACATTACTATGTATTGTTTAACTTTTTCATGGTCATAAATTAATCTTGCCATTGTAAGTTTGGAATTTGTAAATTTGACGAAGATACAGTGTTATAAAATGGGATTTATCTTGATATTATGATTTATTTGATTTCTTTTGTATAAAAATTTCGTTGCCGTTATGGCATTTTGTTTTTTCAAATGATAAAACTAGTATTGGCTTCTGCTGCTAAGAGATAGATAGTTGTTTGGTACTTTCTTCTTATCTAAACTCCCTGTTAAAAAAATATATCTTGTTCTTAATTTACACACTTAGATACTTATTTAACATACAGATGTACATATTTATGATATAAGATCATTAAGATATACGGATTATAAAATCATAATCTGCTCTCTAAAGTAGGCCTATGCCCAACAGTGGATTTATATCCTTATGCCATTACTTTTTTTAAGAGCTCTCACTCAGGTCAAGAAATCGCGAATGCTAGTGAAACTACTATGGAATTAGCAGATAGTATTAAAAGTTCTAGTGTCTACCTTATTGACCTATTTACCCCAAGGTAAAATCGTAAAATAGAATAATGAGTATCCCAAGACTTCACCAATCTGCAGAAAGAAGGAGGGGTCTTTCGCACGTAAGCTTGTATTTCGTAAATCGATATAAGAATGAAATAATTTTGGCTAGTCGCGAAGAACGTTGAAGCACGTTATACAATCATATACTTACAACGAACTATACAATGGCTACACCCAGGTTAGACATCAGCACAATGCTAGGTCCTATAGGTAGGAGTTAACCCACAGAAATGTAAACCTAGGTTAGACATTAGTATAATGCCTTGGGCCTGTAGGTAGGAGGTTACCCACAGAAAGGTGAACCCAGTTTTGACATCAACACAATGTTTAGGGCCTTTAGGTAGGAGCTAACCCACAGAAAGGTGAACTCAGGTTAGACATCAGCACAATGCTTAGGTCCTTTAGGTAGGAGCTTACCCACAGAAAGGTGAACCCAGGTTAGACATCAGCACAATGCTTAAGGCCTTTAGGGAGGAGCTCACCCACAGAAAGGTGAACCCTGTTTAGACATCAGCACAATACGTAGGGATTTTAGGTAGGAGCTTACCCAGAGAAAGATGAACCCAGGTTAAACATCCACACAATGTTTAGGGCCTTTAGGTAGGAACTTACCCACAGTAAGGTGAACCCAGGTTAGACATCAGGACAATGCTTAGGGCCTTTAGGTAGGAGTTTACGCATGGAAAGATGATAGTGACAGTTAGGTGAAAATCGAATTCCGTGATAGTATAACTTGCCGTACACTCCTAAGATCTGTTGAGTACCAAATAATGGTTTTTGTCTATAAGGAACAATTACAAAATCTATTATAGCAAAATTGACAGAAAAACAATCCATATCATCAATCGATATTTGCTTCACAACAACGCTAGACCTCATACACCCCAACAAATCATAATACACTACAATAATAGCAGATAGAAAACATGTATCACCCTCCGTACTCGCCGTACTTAGACTTTACCACCGTTCTGCTGGACAGCTTTCTGCAAGGGAAAAATTGCTTAACTGGAAGAAGTAGAAAACTTTTAATACAGTTTAATCATATTCCCATAATTTTTATCCCAACGGCATAAATGACAGAAATGCTATACATTCCTTAGATATTCCATAGACATTATATAGAATTGTGAATAAATGAATATTTCTTTCCATAAGAACTTTTATTTTCAATTTTTCATAGAAAATAGCAATTTTCACTTAAGCCTATATATTTAATTAACTATCTAAAGCGGGTCTTCGTGTCTGTGACTGTTGAATTCATTAGCATTAATGCATCGACGTTACACATCTGACTAAACCAAAATAAAAAGAAATATTTTCTCTGATGAATAGGTAAGGTGTAGTCGGTATATTTGTAGACAGGTGACAATGGGGATCGGCTTCTTTTGGAGCGCAAAGCGTGTCTAAATAGTGTGGAAACTAATTGAAAGAAGCTACGGATACAATGGAATCACACAGTAGCAGGCTTCCGTGTCGCACCAGGCCTAGGTCTAGAAATTAGTACAGAATTGTCATTAGAATATTTAATGTTATATTATTTTATTGCTGTAATATTCATTTAAAAATATAAGTAGCTTGTTATTACTTTAAACAAATTATTTTAAGAGAAATAAAAAGAAACGAACGAAAGTAATTATTCTGAGGACTTATGAAGGTAAAATTGTTAATAAGGCATAACTCATTTGTATTAAGTGTGTCCGTGGCTAGCCATAAAATAGTCGATTCTACCACAGAAATACTGACTGAAAAAAAAACTTTAGTCTGCACGATGTTAAGGAACGGACAATGTTCAGCAATGAACTAATTTTGGATTGACACATCGTTACAAAACAATTTTAGATTTTAGATAATCATTTGAAATAAATACAATATTTAATAAAAAATAGGGGCTTGGATCTTGGATATATGAAAACGCTCTATAATACTACCTATATCTTATTGCCGTTGACCGTAATTATAACATCAAGCCCACCCATTCGTGCTGTGAATTTCTAACTATTGTAAACATATACTTAAATTTATTTTAACGACTTTTTCGTTAAAGACGGTATACCGCACACGAACATACATACATACATTCCTGATTGGGGGACCTTACATGTCATCCAAGTGTTTTTGTGTCTTTATTGGAGACATATTGGTTTTGTTTATTTTCCTTCACGATCCAGGAGCTCCAGTGGGACTGCTCAGCTATTTACTATCTTAAGACACCTGGACAATAGACATTATTATTTTAATGATGCTTTATTAAGAATTTTTATTACTGGTGACGAGGCATTCCATCTAAGTCCTCAGGAATGACAACGCATCTGCATTATGATTTCATGTCAAGGATGAATGCAGATGTCATGGGCCGCAGTTATCACTTACCATCAGGTGAACTGTGTGCTATAAAAAAAATCAAGTGCAATACGGGTACTTAAATGATTATTAAAATCGTTATAAAGATGTCTCTCAATGTACATATTGTTTGGTTACTATTGTAATGCCGTGTTTTATGTGGGAATAGAAAAGGGGAACCCCAAAAAAATGTACGTAGCACGAATATTTGTGAATAGTTTATTTTCCATGCTACTATTCTTATACTGACATTTGATCGCTGAATTTTCACATTTGATCTAAGTATATACTTTCAGGCAGCAAAATAAAATATTATTTTGTAAAGATGAGTTTTCATAACTCCAATGTACCGTAATTTAAACAAATAACTTTGAAGCAATAAGTCCATTGTATAAGATTTCTGATCCCGATTTGACATCATATGTCAAATAAAGGCTAATGTGTTTAATATTAGAAAGAATCAGTCGATAAAGCTGAATGAGCTGCCATGAAATTGTCAATTGCAATTTCAAATCCAGATATATCATACTCTGGTAAGAATCGTAAGCTAACCTGATGGTGACAATTTTTTTTGGCTTGTGAAGACCGTTAATCGGCAATAGAGAGCCACTTAGAGGAACAGGCTCCAATACTTTAGTATACTCGTACATACAACGCTACAATATTGGAACACAGTGTAATGTTTATATAAAAGATTAAGAGAGAAAAATAATTTTGGTAGTGGTTTAAACTACACTGCAGTTTGTTTCAGAATCGAGTCAGCTCGACCACGACGAGTAGGACCACGTCTTCATAGAATACCAGCATAATACTGTGTTACGTCTGGTGAGTGTAGGGACCGGAGATATTTATAACTGGTGACGGGGTATTCCATCTCAGTCCTGAAGGGTAGCATTTTAAACATTTTTATTTATTGTTTCCGAGTATAAAATTATTTTATTTTGTTATAGCAAATGAATGTGTCAGGTTATGCTATTGTAACAAAGAGAATAAACAAAAGGAATAATAAAAATGCACTAAATAGAAAAGACAATTTTGCGATAATGGTCGACAACGTAAAATAGCGTAAAAGTTGACGCTATTGCGTAAAAGTGAAATAAGAGAATAATAAAAAGCGACCTTCTCTCAATGGAGGGTAGGCACGTAGTCACGCAGCTCTTCTGTGGATTGACGACCCACAAATGTTCTCAATTTTTTTTCTTATAGATGCTGGATATATTTCTTTACGGCCGTGCTTAATGGTTTAGGATATGATATGAATCCGCCATTCAATTATTGCCGTGACCATCTCTTAGCACAGGCTTTTTCAGCTTAGTTGGAACGATTAACCGGTGTATACAAAGTAATTTTATAATAGCATTCCTAATATCATTTAAAAAAAAAATTGAGCGCCATGAAAAAAAAGGAAGAAAAAAAAGTAAAGTAACAACCTTGTTAGGGCATAATCCCCTACACGGCTCCACTGCAGACTTCACGTGTCTATGATTTTTTTTTAATTTATTTCTTATACAGGTTTCCTCACGTCGTTTTTCCCGCAACGCCGAGCATGTGGTAGATCAGTACTTAACTTAGTATAATAACCAATTTCATTGGTTTTTATTATTATTTATTTTATTTTTATTTTTTTCATTGCATCGAGGATCGAACTCAGTTTCCTCGCCAATCGATAATTAGCGAGTGATTAGACAATGAGGTGCTTCGACTTCCCTATACCAGTGGTACCAATACTTTAAATTGTAATCGTTTTTAGTTGTAGTATATTAAGCCTTTTTATTAATATGTACTATGATTATTTTGAGTTCTAAATTTGTCTTTTGTAAAAATGTCCTGTCCTATATCTAAACTACAATATTAAACTTTTCGTATCCTTAGCTATTCCTAGCTCTGCTTTAACTTTGGTCTTCGTTGTTATCTCGGTACAAAAACTAATGGCGAGGCACACTTAGTACACGGTAAACAATTACCATAAATTTAAAAATTTATGCCTCTTTGAAATAGGCCGACTCAATGGCATATTTCTATTCAAATGTTAATTATTATAAGATTATATAGGAAATCGTTTATATGTCCCAGTTTCTGTTTATACATACATGGTAGAATCGTGAATAATAGTGACACGAATAGGTCACCTTTACCTCGTTAAGAAACACGCCTAAACGTAATACTAGCGTATAATATTGTCGCAGAGTTGGGAAATCGGAGATACAATTGCTGGTAACGAAGTATTCCATCTTAGTCTTTATGCATATTAACATTAATTTTATACCGTTTAGTATTTAGTTTTACATATGAAATTAATATTTTATAACTTTAGGTTTATGTATGAACTATTTCTGTTATAATAACATTTCTATAATGTCTTACAAAATTATATATACATATATTGGTGAAAATTAAATATATAGACTTGTGGTGATTGACATGTGATCTTCTTTATTAAGTTCACTGAGATTATGACGTACGCATACTCCTTGCTGACTTTCCCTAATTTCTCCAGGTGGCGGATAACAGTTGATTGTGATGTATTCCACCTTTCTGCTATATATCTTTTCAATTGACGTGGATTGTCCAATATTGCCTTTAAAAGGTTGTCGTCAAAGTCGGAAGGACGTCCCGCCCTCAGTTAGTCTCCTTAGGTCGTATCACCAGAACGGAATTTTATAAAACAATTTCTAACTGCCCGATCATTTAGTCTTTCACCATATACACTGTATATTATTTCAGTTGTCCCCTTAGCAGTCAGCTTGGCTTGTTTAAATTCCCAAAGCAAGCAGAGGTTAAAAAAACAGTTTAACGTAACGTGTATCTCACAAAACAGTTGACAAGATCTAACTGAAGCCTCGTTTATATAGTGAAACCAAAAACTTGTTAACTCATAGCGGGTAGACAATTGATTCCATTTAACTGCATTGGAAGTCTTTTATGACTCGATCTAATATAACATGGTTATATTTAAAAAATGTTTTTCACATAAGGAAATAAAAATAAATTTTCTTTAACGTAAATAGAAGTTACTTTAGACCCTTAAAGGAATACATAGGAAACAACGGTGTACATATTTACAGCTTTTATCAAACGATTAATGTGCACTGGGCATGTTCTGTTTACTTACAATGCTGTGTAGTGGGGCCCCTAATGCTTACTCATTGGCGAGCATTCCCCTACCGCTCGCAATTAGTTTTTTACTGCCGCTCTCATTGGCCCGATCGCACAAAGCTTTATTTAGAAAGTCACTTTTAAGAACAGAATGAAGTGCAGGTAAGAAAGTTAACACGTCTCCACATTTGAGGTAAACAATAAGAAATATCACACAGAGCCGCTGATATTGAATATTGTGACGTTTTGAATTTTAATATATGATGAATAAAAAAGAAAATTACATATTGTTATAAGTATAATAAAAAATATTTTCAATTTTGCTAGAAGAAAACATAAAAAAAGATTAATAACTTTAATAATATAAATGGCCGTAAGCGTTTTTAAAAAGTTACCGACGTTAATTAAAAACAAATTACACAATCGCCGTTACATTTTTAAAGTCGCCTTCGGAATGGAACGTATTTTCACATCGCATTTAAAACAATAGCTAGTGGCAGTTGCTCCCTTCACGCTTATCACGCTCAATCAATAAATGCCTTTCTTGGAGCATTGAAATACGTTATGTAAAAGTTAAATTTCAACCATTTATAATAAACTATTAAATACAGTAAAGAAGTTCTTACATTATTGATATAATAGACGTTATATTAAGGTTAAAAGAAAATTCTAATCACACTAGCATAATGAAGTCAAATTTATACGGGTGTAGTTTTTTGCTCGGGTAATTTTGGGTAAATATAAGATGTGGGTGGCGATCGTCATGCTAGATGGTCAGCCTGGTTGATGGGGTTTTAATTACTTATAAGTAAACATTTCAGTCTTACTGGCATATTTTAATATTTTTTAAATTGTCCAAGAATACGTTTCTTAAACAAATTAACATATCTTGAATGTTCATATTTTAATGAACCTATGCTTTATTTAATTAAAGGCACGGGAAGACGCTGATGATATGTCCTTTTGGCCAATATGGACAAGGGGGATAACACGAGGTGAATGGGAGAAATCCATTACACATTTGGTTTACTTTTTGAACCCTAGCAAAGGCTTCAAATTGGTTGAGGGTTGTGAAGGAAGAACGCTTCTGTGTTTGTACGCATAGCTACGGCTGTAAATATCCAAGCAAAGAGGGGCAGTAGTGGACCGGCTGTGACAGGAGTAGCTCAACTCGACCGCAGAAGAGACTATACATTCACTGAATACCAACGTGAAATACCAGTTGAACACTCCTGCAATGTGATTAGTGGGTAAAAAGGAAATCGGGGAACTGGTTGCTGGTACGTTGACAGTTGCCTTACCACCTTGTTGCCGACGCGGCGACAGCGCATCTGTATATTGATTGATGATGGGCCATCATTTAACATCGACTTATCCACGAAAACTGTGTAAATCCTTGTATCTAGTTGGGACTACATATAACCGTGATTTACTAGTTCAAGTTTTCTACTCGTCAAGTTGTTGCTTCATCGCCTTCACTTTAAAAAAAAATGAAATCAGGCCAAAGCTATCTATAATTCCACCTGGTATTAAATGCTGATGTAAGCGTTGATGGTAAAGTGCACTAGTTCAGTAAATGCCTATTCACTCTTCTCTTGAAGACACCCACATTTCACTCGGCCGGAAGACAAATTATGACAATTATCCGCCATTCGCATAAAAAACGACGAAGCTTATAGCATATAGCTTCGTTCGAATGCAAGGAATATCCTTAACGAAAAGATGGCCAACCGTGCGCCTTGGTGTCCGATGATGAAGAGGGGTTGAAAGAATCCTGTTATGTAACTCCTCTGAGCACTCTCCAAAATGTATCCGGTGTAAAACACCGAGCGGCTGGCAACCTTAACCTGTACTTCAAGGCTTCAAGCAGGATGGTTTAACCGAATCTGGGTCACCAATTAGCCTCTTTACATGTTCTGTGCTTTGCCCATTGCTAATTAGTTTGGAATAAAAATGACACTATAATATATTTAATATATAAAGAAAGGCGTGACAAATATTAACATTGCTAATCGTAAGTGAATATATTACATTAATATTTTGAGACTAAGTCACTTCACTTTACAGCTCACAATATAAATATCGCAACACAGCTTTGCATTGGGACACCTGTCTCTATTGTTCGAGTCAGATTCTTTTTGGTTAAAGACCCTTTAAATTATCATGTGCCTTGGGACTTAATGCTTCAAAATTCTAAGTGTCGGCCATCAAAATATCGCAAGGTGTGCATTTGAATATGATTAGCGGCTTGTCAAAAATAAGTTAGTGCTCTAATGTATTCAAATTTAATCAGGAAAGGGTTGCATTTATCTTGGAAATAATCACCGACTAAATTCTTATTAAATATTAGCTTTTATTATTAGCTTTCTTATTCAAATACAGCATGAGGCGTATCTCAATACTTTAATCAATACATTCGAACTTAAAATTTAATTAGTACAGACTACAGTTTTTTTCTCATTTTCGTTGCCTATTAATTGTTAGAGGTGAAAAACGAGTTCACCTGATGGTTATTAATAACTGTGGCACATAATGTACTTTGTCACACTTGAGGACTAAGATAGAATGCCTCGTTACCTGTAATTTAGTCTCCTGATCCTTACGATACACTGCAGCGTTACGTTAATGTTTTCTAGTTCTTCCCAGGTGGAGCCTATCTATTTATGATGGACCTAGAAACTAGCTGCAAATATAGAAAAAAAAAACTATTCTTGTTTGTAGCCATTCATTTGTTTTTGTTCAATTTACACGAGAAATAGTATTTTGTAAACCATTGCAGAAAGTACAGTGTACAATATTCGTTTTAAAGTATCGACACATTGAAGTATACATAAAATATTCGGTTAAGTGTTGGCATTAATAAACTCCCTTATAGTTAAAAAGATATATATATTTTTAACTATATTATAGGAAAAAAGATCATAATTTTGATGTTTTATTATGTGATTAATTGTAATGTGAAAAGAAATCTAAAAATTAAAAATAATTGTACTAATTAAAAACAAGTTCGATAAAATTTGGAATTAAACTATTCATTATTCACCGTTTTCTTTATTAATGACATCAAATAATGTTTCAAACTCTGCAAGTTACCTTCGAATAATTACGTTTTTGTAAGAATACACTATAAACACAATAAACCCTTATATAAATAAATGTAATTAACACGATATAAAACAATTAGCAATAACGATTTGTAATCAAAATTCATAATTAGCGTTTTAAACGGTCCCTCGATGTCAAGAATAGTTAAGTAGATGAAGATATTCGTTGTAGATGTCTCGATAGGTGACCCTCCGATAAGCAGCTACAAATGTATGTATGCCGATACGTCGGGGGTGCTAAATCGTCCCGACATCAGATTACCATATCAGACTTTTATCGTTTTGCATAATTACTATCAATTGTTTTATGAACGTTTGCCACACTTTATTTCGTGAATATTTTTTAAATGTTGAACGATTAACATAAATTAAACATCGCGACGCAGAAAGTAAATTTCTTTTCTTTTTAGTATTTATTTTGAGTTAAATCTATTTTAGTATTTATTTTTATTTGTTAGTGAAGAACTGATTAGGCTTGTAACTACAGAACTTTTTCATATAAGATTAAGAATTCATTCAGACATAATAGACAAACTTATAATTTCCTTAAAATATTTATTTCATCAATCTAAAGTCGGAGAGTCTCTGTGGAAAGCTTGAAAAGTCCAAAATTAAACGATCTTTGTAAGTTGGAGTTTATAGTAAGTCGTCATCTCAGTAAGTAAAGTAATGAAAAACAATTCGAAAAGTCAGAGATTTTAAACAAGTGTTGAGACTGAAAAACGAGCGTACAGTTCATTTCATTCAGACGATCCGATTATCTACACTCACCATACGAAACATAAGCATTATACTGCCATTTCACGATGGTGTGCTGTGAGGATGTGGTCTCCTTGTCACCGGACCAATTTATGTTCCAGATATAGCCAACTGCGTCATGAATTTTATTATTAGCTCGAGTTAAATTAGTTTCAAGATTGATGTGCGTTATGGTAAAATTATATAAAAATATATTAGAGGGCTTAACCTTTCCCAGGGCATGATATTATAAGAGCTGTGAGAGAGTTTCGGGATAGGATCTTAATAAAAGGAAGAAAAATAATAATGCAAGGAAGAAAAGCAAAGAAGTGTTTTACCTTACCTACGTCGTTTTAATGTCTCTAATTGTACATTGAATTAGCAATGACAGGTTCAATATAGAACGGCGTAACTAGCAACAATTGCATGTTCGAGTACGGTAATCATGAAAGCAATGACAGTCAATTGTCTGTAGTGCTTTTTATAGTATAGATGTGTGTAGGAGTAGACAATTATTGCCGAACAATCCGTCAGTATTTTACAAGACCGTTTACTGATAGGAGGACAGTTAAATTTATCTTATTAGCATTAATACTATTTTAAATAAGTTCGACAATAGTCAAATGGAGAATGTATCAATGCTTAATTTTACCTTAAAAAGTTTTGACTGAAAAAACTATTGACGCTTTTGACTGCATTTTATTCGTGAAATCGTTTGAAATTTTTGTATTGTATTTTAGAATACGCAATGAGTTTCAAAGGGTAATATAAATTAGGTATATTAATTACTGAATGCTAAAAATATTTTGAATCAGATTCATTTGTAAACTATATTTTTTAACTCAGTATAGTAAACAACACAGTAAAAGCGCATTGTATATAAATGCTGT
The DNA here is from genome assembly GCA_029286865.1 of Teinopalpus imperialis. Taxonomy (NCBI): domain Eukaryota; kingdom Metazoa; phylum Arthropoda; class Insecta; order Lepidoptera; family Papilionidae; genus Teinopalpus; species Teinopalpus imperialis. Next base: position 2,361,586 of record JAGSMU010000025.1, on the reverse strand, counting down.
GATAATATTTTATGACGATAAACAATCCACTTGTTAATTATTATATTTTTAAAGTTTATTGTCTTCGTTAGCTTAATTTTGGCGTTTAGAATCCTCAAGCGTAAAGGTAAAATACTTTCGATTCAAAAATTCGAATCTAAATTTCTAATATGCCGTTGTATATCCAGCTGCCTTTTACTGAATACGTGACTCGAAATATCTATATATATTTTTTTATATGTAATTTAATTAATAAATTTTATAGATGGTTGCATGTGACGGCCGATAGTTTTGCTAATTAGTGTTGAACCATTGAAGCCAATAATTGTTCAAAATACAAAATGCTATACTAACTTGAAAAGGTATGCGTATTTCCGTGATCGTAGAATTAAATCTCATCTGGCTTGCACCAATGTGGTGGTCCATTTTTGGACCTAAATTACTCAGTGTCCGAATCACTCTGTGCCAGCTTTGGAACCTCATAAGTTTCAGCTGGAATATGGGTAGCAGGGAATAACCGTGTCTATCACGATTAAGACAGGACATGTGAAAACTAATATATATTCATATATAATAATAATAATAATAATAACTCATTTAATCGATCCAGCACCAATAATACAAAAATTAAAAAAGAAGTATTCAACAATAGATACAAACATGAAAAACAAATCATAAAAGAAATGTAAATTTCTATGTAATTTTTATATTAAATAAAAATTCTCTCACTTTATTCCTAACCATATTTTTGACAGTCAAAGATCTTATGGGCGGCGAAATATTATTCCAGCATTTCGCTGCTGCCTACCTGAAGCTACCTCTAAACATTGCTGTCCTGTGTTTTGTGTTGCAAACTGTTGAATACGCTGCCTTCTTTCACGTCGCCTTCCCTCACCAACCCATTTTAATTTGTCTACAAGATATCGTGCTACGTGGTGGTTAATTATACCAAAAAGGAGACACGTAACATGGAGTTTTCTACGATTCTTCATATTCAACATATTATTAGTGTTTAGGAAGGGCGCCTGCATATAGCCGAGTACCATGGACCAAGTCCGAGAAATTCATTTTGGATAAAACTAATGATTCGATCAGTTTAATACGAACTTCCTCGCTTAAATATGGTCTTATTTTGTATAAAATTTTTAATTTGTAAAAACAGCTCCATCAAGCAGCTCATGCTATATGGTTCTCAAGTGTATCAGGAATATACTTCATACAGTCTTCCACTTTATTAGACTCATTTCCTGCCAGAATATTTATGAAAATATAAGATACCTGGGTGACTAATCAGCGAAGCAACCATCTAGGCCACTTACAATACCTTTATCCTTAAATACTAATAATTTAGGAATCTTACTTGTTTCAGGTTTATATATTTTTAATAGATCAAAACTCTATTAAAAATTATAATATTGCTGGCTTCACTCGGGTAATTCTTCAACATCATATTAGAATTTGAAAACATTTATTAAAAGCACACATTTTCTTCATAACTTCGTTAAATTGACATGTCTAACCAGTCAGTCATACACGGGGATCTTGTCATAATATGCAAATCCGCATCCCCCCAGCAAGGTATCTAGCACATTGCAGATCCCGTCGTACGTCTTATTTGAAATTCGTCTTGCCGCGACTCCGATATGCAAATGTCGAGCGACAGTCGAATACAAAAAGCTCGAGCGCGGTGGCAGCGAGTAAATCAATCGATCAACGCCGGATACAGTAAGAATACGTCTTCATTGTGTTCATTAACGTCGTCGAGGGAGCGCGGCGACTCGACTACACCTGCCTCACGGATATGTCCGGCATTCGGCAAAAAGTTTACGAATTAAACAGTGAAACTTGTATTTTTGGTAAAAGCACAATGTTTTAAACTTTAAGTACGTTGTAATTCATCCATTTTAGCTACAACGTGAGTTATTTAGCTTCATTGGGGAAAGTCCACGCCTTCACAGAATATTATTATTACATACCAGTATAACAGTTCTTGTAGGCAACCGCTGATACAATTATAGATATCGACGAGGTGTTTTATCTCAGTCCTCAGGGGTAATATTTGTCATTATTGAGGATGGATTTAAATGTTTAAGGGTTGCAGATAATAACGATCAGATCAAAACGACTTATTTATTTATAAAGAGCGGATATAAAATAATAAAAAAAACGTCTCTTTTTAATTCGAAGAAAGTGGGGGTAGCCACTGCTTTAAACGGAATATACTGAAAGTTTCCGGAACTGGCCATTATCAATAAAAAAAAAAAATAATTTCGGAGTTCGAAAATGGAACTCTCTTTTCAATTTGCGAAACTCACTTGTTTTTTCATTGTGGCATTCTTTAGAAAATTGTGTGTAGCTGTTACAATGAATTTAACTAGTGACAGTTCCGGTTAATAATTTTTATGATACTCGCTGTGGCTTATGTCAATAAGAGAGTTGCCATAGATTTCAATTTGCATTTGGTGATGAAGGATCATTTCTTTTTCGTGGGGAAATCTGCATCTCCTCCGACGCGGGGTGATGGAGCACCATGCCGCAGCTTTTTTTATTCTTATATTGATAACATATACCGAACCACGAATACGTGATTATCTCCATGACGATGTACATGAAGGTCGGCTGACAATGGTTACAGAATCCAATATTGATACAACTGATTGAAACTGACAAAAAAAGTATTTGTCAGGGATTTTTTGAATTGTCTATTATTATCTATTAATACTCTATTAGGCCTTGGAATAAGCCCAGTGCAAAACATTTTGCGTGTGCATCTGAAGGTTCGGATGCTCTACACTCGATGGATACCGCATGATTTAATTGAAGACCAGAAACGACTGCGTGTGGTGCGGTAAAATGATAAAAAAAAATTATGTAGGACAGTCTTTGGATGTCTATAATATTTATTGAATAAACCTGAGAGTCCAACCGCAACGAACGGTCTTATTTATAAAAATCCACAAATTTTCAGTATGACCTGTAAACAATAAAAAACCCTGTCAGATAAATTAACACCGTTTAACAGTAAAGTATAGCATAAAATCGATCGACGAGCTCGCTCCGTTAGCTAGTTGTTTGGCCTGAAAACAAAGAGTTCGATCTCCGTTGCCGGTGCAAATTTACCACATGCTCGACGATGAAGGCGTTCAACGTGAGGAAGTTGCATATCTAAGAAATACATTAAAATATCTTTCAAAGACATGTGAAGTTCGCCAATTCGCAATAGAATTCGTGTAATGGACTATGCCTCAATAAGCTCTCCATAGAATAGGCCTATGCCCATAGAATAGCCACACTGATGCTTTAAGATAGATAGACGTAGGTTGTTTCATTTTATTTCAAAGTCTATTGATGGACACCAGCGCCTAGCCAGCAAAGGTCCACGGAATATATACTTATTTATCGTTTCTCATATTCTCATTTCCTTATTAATAAATGCTAATAATTAGTTCAATGGGTAAGGTAAGGGTAAAGGTATGGGAACAAAATATTAAATAAGGTGAATTAATTTTTTAGAAAAAAATATAATTTCTAAAATAATTTCTAAATTTCTTAAATAATGCACTTCTGGAATATAATTATAACTTTATTCAAGTCGAGCTAATTATTACATACCCTCTTAAAATATTACTTTAACTTAAAATAAATATCCGAAAGGGGAAAATTTTAAAAATAAAATTTTGTACATATGCTACTTATGTTGTAAAATTTAATGTTATTAATTTTTATTTTCATATTATATATTGTAAAAATAATAATTTTAACTTAAAAACATAAATCATATATCAGCATTAAAAGCGTAATAATTAAGTAGACGATTGAGATCGGCCCAATTTAAAGGACATAAGGTTCATTATAATATCTTTTAAGGCTTTTAAAAAGCCGCAGCGTTTAAGTCTTAAAAACACATTGCTATCAGATTGGAACCGTTACACAGAGCTACTATGCTATTAAGCACCCTAATTACAGATCAAACGTCGTAACCACAAAAGCTTCATCTCGCAACGCATTTTCGACTTTTGTGTCGTAAAATTCACGGTGTGAGAGCGGCCGTTTAGCGGTTTTCATAAATTGCTTTTGGGTTTCGCTAAACGCTATTAGTGTTGTAAATGAAAATAAAAAATCTATTGTTTGTTATCGATTGATACCAAAAGCTATTATCTAAAATTATTATGTTATTACTTAAGGCTATTTACAGAGTTAATGACGTTGCTGATTACTTTTTTTAAGTACTTTTATTTTATATGTAGGTTTTTCTTGTTTTAAAAGCTTGGTAAGATATATTTCTATAAGTGGTACTTTCTCGGTACTTGATAAGTTGTAAGTAAAGTGGTAAGTTTAGAATTGAGACCGACCAAATCTAATTAAATTCAACCCTAAGAAGACACAGATTCGCGCGTTCATTATTGTTATAAATACAGTCTTTGTCGTATCTGTTCATTTTAAGAAATTTTTTTTGTTTTTAGTTACGGAATTCATAGCGTTTACTTATTTAGTGAAGTTCAGTTTCTGCAGTCAGCTGGAAGAGAAGGTCGAATTGGTCTCTTAACAGGCCAGCCCACTGCTTGGAGTACTGTTCTCATTATTGGGCAGGGGCACCCCAGTATCAAGTTCTTGCATTTTCTAACCACGGGTAGTGTAGTTTTTCTTGTGTGTTTGTGTGGAAGCATCCACAACAAAAAGTTGGGTTTCGGGGCTATCCTATCCGCGGTCCTTTCCGCGGTCCGCGGTGGGGTGTGTTCTCGTGTATACTTAAAACTACATACTTACTACAGTACATCTACACACATAAGTGTGACTACGCTGCTCTTCTGGTGCTGCGTACGTTCGGGCACGGTGCTGATCTCTTACTTTCAAGTAAGCCGCTAGCTCGTTCGAGGGAGCAAACGAGCTATGCTTCTATAAAAAAAATCCAACCCTTGATGAAAAATGTTTCCAACTAAGATCTTCTAACATAACCTCACTCAGTTATAATTTATTATCATATTTCAGAATTATATACTAAGAAACATTTGGTTTTAAGTGAAAACTACAAAATTATTATAAAAATACAACCTTAAAATTAATCAATTATTGTAAAAAATATACAAAATTGTTTATCTATAACTTAAAATAAATATCCGAAAGGGGAAAATTTTAAAATAAAATTTTGTACATATGCTACTTATGTTGTAAAATTTAATGTTATTAATTTTTATTTTCATATTATATATTGTAAAAATAATAATTTTAACTTAAAAACATAAATCATATATCAGCATTAAAAGCGTAATAATTAAGTAGACGATTGAGATCGTCCCAATTTAAAGGACATAAGGTTCATTATAATATCTTTTACGGCTTTTAAAAAGCCGCAGCGTTTAAGTCTTAAAAACACAATGCTATCAGATTGGAACCGTTACACAGAGCTACTATGCTATTAAGCACCCTAATTACAGATCAAACGTCGTAACCACAAAAGCTTCATCTCGCAACGCATTTTCGACTTTTGTGTCGTAAAATTCACGGTGTGAGAGCGGCCGTTTAGCGGTTTTCATAAATTGCTTTTGGGTTTCGCTAAACGCTATTAGTGTTGTAAATGAAAATAAAAAATCTATTGTTTGTTATCGATTGATACCAAAAGCTATTATCTAAAATTATTATGTTATTACTTAAGGCTATTTACAGAGTTAATGACGTTGCTGATTACTTTTTTTAAGTACTTTTATTTTATATGTAGGTTTTTCTTGTTTTAAAAGCTTGGTAAGATATATTTCTATAAGTGGTACTTTCTCGGTACTTGATAAGTTGTAAGTAAAGTGGTAAGTTTCGAATTGAGACCGACCAAATCTAATCAAATTCAACCCTAAGAAGACACAGATTCGCGCGTTCATTATTGTTATAAATACAGTCTTTGTCGTATCTGTTCATTTTAAGAAATTTTTTTTTTGTTTTTAGTTACGGAATTCATAGCGTTTACTTATTTAGTGAAGTTCAGTTTCTGCAGTCAGCTGGAAGAGAAGGTCGAATTGGTCTCTTAACAGGCCAGCCCACTGCTTGGAGTACTGTTCTCATTATTGGGCAGGGGCACCCCAGTATCAAGTTCTTGCATTTTCTAACCACGGGTAGTGTAGTTTTTCTTGTGTGTTTGTGTGGAAGCATCCACAACAAAAAGTTGGGTTTCGGGGCTATCCTATCCGCGGTCCTTTCCGCGGTCCGCGGTGGGGTGTGTTCTCGTGTATACTTAAAACTACATACTTACTACAGTACATCTACACACATAAGTGTGACTACGCTGCTCTTCTGGTGCTGCGTACGTTCGGGCACGGTGCTGATCTCTTACTTTCAAGTAAGCCGCTAGCTCGTTCGAGGGAGCAAACGAGCTTTGCTTCTATAAAAAAAATCCAACCCTTGATGAAAAATGTTTCCAACTAAGATCTTCTAACATAACCTCACTCAGTTATAATTTATTATCATATTTCAGAATTATATACTAAGAAACATTTGGTTTTAAGTGAAAACTACAAAATTATTATAAAAATACAACCTTAAAATTAATCAATTATTGTAAAAAAATATACAAAATTGTTTATCAGTTTTTGTAAACAATCCAAACTTAAAAATAAATTACTACACAGAATGTTTAACCTTGCTATGTAGAAAGATGATAATTATTAAATTTTATAAGAATTTTATTCTTTTCAAAGGAATAACCGCAAGCACATCTGTTTTATTGTGATTTTGCATTTTGCTTTGTATTGTTGGAATGGTATTACTTGGCATATTTCAACAACAAAACAGTATTGTTAACTTATCGTAATGATTATCGCAACTGTATTGGTATTTTCTCAGAATTATGTTTTCAAAATCAAGAATAGCTTAATCAAAACATTTGAGAAAATAAGTTATTTGTACAATTAAATATTGCTAGACTATAAAACTTTAGTAGTTCTGCTGTAGATCAATAATATAAATTTATTTCAGAAGGTGTCATCTTATTAACGTTAAAAGTTCTTCATTAAAAGACAAGATTTAAATACTCTTGATGCATTTGTTAAGGGTGATGAGAATTAGTAAATTATGCTCTTGTTTTGTGGTGAACTTAAAAGATTGAAGAAAAGGAGGAATAAGACATTGTAGGCAGGAGTTATGAACCGCTTTTTTTTTCGGGTTGATGGCCGCTGTTATCCCGAGGGTTTTTACAGTTTCACCGGGTTGAGAGGTGACTGAGCGCTTATGGCACTCAGTCGAGATCTCTATATATGGTAACCAGCTCAAGGGCTCCCGAGAGGGAGCCTCGGCTTGGACCGTTACCCTGTTTCTCGAGAGCGTCCGACTCGAGGGTGCCCAAGACGGCCTATGAACCGCTTTGTAATAAATAATGAAAGGAGATTTATGCATATTCTATTTATTGTTACAACATGTTATATTTATTTATATTGTGACAAACACTTAACTTCTCATATATCTCACCATATAATTGGACATTACCCGTCGTGCAGTACGGAGACTATGCCCTTGTTTAGCGTAGAAACTTTACAATGACGTTTTATCGCACGAGTGTACATGTTCTGCATTTGCAAACTCGTATGTGCTTTAAATCTAAGCACGGGCGGGTAAGCCGTAAACGTAGTCAACCGTCCATTTTGCCTTTATCGCGACTACAGCTAGTGGACACGCAGCTACATCGATCTTTTTTAGAACCAAAATGTCTTTTAATTCTGGAAGAGTTTGTGATAAATAAACTTTCTAACTTTTCGATAAGGTTGAAATTTCAATGATTCTTATGGTATTGTATAGAAAGATTTGTAAGACAAGAAGTGTATTAGCATAACGATCCGTGCGCACCTTAACGCAACATGCTTGGTCACGTTGCCCCCAGACGTTGGTTGCAATTTCCACAGCGGGACATTTCGTGAAAAGCGACGCGTGTAGAAATCAACGCGGCACCTATTTAGTTTATGTATTTAAAATGTATTATGTACAACGAGCTTAAAGACATGCTAAGTATTTGGTGTGAATGCGGCATTATGTTTATGAATATGTGTACGAGTTGCTACTATAATAAATACACATAAATGAGAATTTATAAAAAAAACTATTTCAATTAATAAATAATAGAATTATTACATTGTATATACGACTATGTATATTTATTTGTTTAAATTTGGTTAATAGAGCACGCGAGTTAATAAAGTAAGTAATTTTACCTTCACAAATTACCTTGGTATTTAAACGGAAATTAGGAACGTTAATTTGTAATGTTTTTTAAATTCACAAAAAAGATATTTGTGTTTTAAATTGTATGTATACATTTGAATTGAATTTATAACATTCTTAAGTTTAAAAGGATAAAGCCAAGAAATAACATATCTTGAACCTTCATGGTATATCGCTGCCTTCATTATATCACAACACCCTAAAAATACATACGTCAGCTACGTTGCGACCAGTAAAACTTGCTTTTCACGTAAATCCAATTTGTGCGGCTCGTACGAAAGGGCGATTCGTGGCTCGATGTAATTATTCACTTGTTATGACATCTCATTTGCATATAATCGCCGAGGCAGTCCTCGATGCGTGAGGCAACGGCGGGCCAACTGTAGGCCATTCACACGAACCTCGCCTATCTTGATCGAAGCCGACCTATGAAAAGCGGTCACTAATTAAAAAATAAACTACCTAAGATGCAACGTGAATTATTCACGAAAGCAACCGGAAGAGTTTCACTCGTCCGCGATCGTCGGTTGTTACGAAATGCGGATGAGAGCAATTAGTTAGAGATTCAGATTAGATACTGGAGCTAGAGGAATAAGCTTTAATCTTTGAATCAAAAATGAAGTCATTTATATGTTCATGATAACCGAATTGTACTAATATTATCGACAATTATGCTAGGAATTTTATCCAAAACAACTCCATTTTTTATTAGAATAATTTGAATTCTTTAAAATTATTCAATAACGTAGTTGTGTTTTTTTATGAATTTTGGCTTTAATCTACATCCTTTATAGAACTTACTAAACATTGTAGTTTTTAATTGAAACAACTTAGTAGTTGTAAATAAAATAACGCTTAAAGAAATTCTTAAAAATGTTCCAGTAAAATCTAACTCTCTACTATGACAATCGCTTATCCATTCACACCAATTTATTTTTATTACGCAATATTTGAGAAAGTTTTTTTTTAAATATTGTATATATAGCAATTTAAGAAGCTGTGATTTCTCAACATTTCATAAGGAAAGTGGAAAGCAATGAGATTGGCGTGCGTGTGAGGCGGGGATCTTAATTTGCATGGACTGCATCACAGCCCGCATATCTATGCATATCGCTGTTCCAAAACCCATTGTGGCTAGTGCAGACCGCGAAGCGAGCAAAATCGCCTCTTCCATTTGCGAAATGTAGGACCGATAGAATAACAATATTTACAATTATAATCATTTTAAACTATTTTTATTTATCAGCGCTATATAATGATGAAGTAAACACCATTGTATAGTTCTAGTCGTCATTGTGTTTTAATCAAGGTGGTATCGTATCAGCGCTCACTCATTACTCATCACCTACAGAATGTTGTACCGAAATCCAATTATTCAATTCATTTTCATCACGAATACATAAGAGAGAAGTGTTGAGTTCAATATATTGCATATTTGAGAGCAACCCGTCGTGTTAATTAGAGTACCTGACTGCTAAGCTGCGGGTCCTCGCATCTATTTGCGTGATATAACATATGTGCATGCGTGTGTCTTTGAAATGTCGTACAATAATTACATCAGAATAAGAAAGGGCGCCGCGAGTGACGCTGTATTTGTTCAAATACTTGCGGCACTACAATATATAATGCGCAGTTGATGTAATTTGTTTATATTTACAGAAGAGATCGCCGTGATCAAAATCGACTAGGTGAACATATTGTTGAAGTTGTGGACAATGCTTGTATGAACTAAGTAAGACACACCATTTTTTGTATTTAATGCGGAAATTAGCAAATTGGGTTTACTTTTTTGGTCACGAATCACAAATTGATTGTATACGGACTTGCAGGCAGAAATACTATTTTACAAAATCGAATATCCATTTTATCAAAAAAGAAATACACGTTATTTTTATATATATTCTAATGTTAAACTTCCAAAATAAACACGACTAAGGCTGAAATAAAATTCTTAACACAAAAAAAAATACTAGAAATATAAATATGTATAATAAAAATACTAATTTTATTGTCCTAAACATCTATCAACATGAAATGCTCATAATTAAACTTACATTTTTTGCTTTTTCATCTGTTTTAATTTTTAATGGATTTCAACAACAAAAGCAATTGTGAACCTTTAATTTCATTTTACTTTTGTTTCTCCGACTTTGTGCGATAATAGTCATAATAGGCTAGCCATGACGGGAGTCGATCAACATTAGCACTCCAAGTGTAAGAAGCCAATAAAAAAAATCAATACTAAGACGTAAATAGCTTTTAGTACATATATCGTAATCTTCCAGTTAACCATATGTAAACGCTCTCTATAAGGGTGGAATAATTTTTCAACTTTGCTTTTTTTTATAAACCTAAGTGTGGCAAACGCATGTTTAGTTAGATGACAGTGCATAAACACCTACAAACATGCTGAACATAACTAATATTATCAATATGAAAATGCTACCAGTATCTGGGCTAAGCCATACACTCACCATACGAAACACAGCAGCATTATGCTGCCATATCACTATGGTGTTGTTCGCCGTGTATGTTCGTTTATATTTCTGATTGTGTCCACCCATCAAGTCTTACAGATCGACTTCGATCGGGTTTTCTATTATCGAGATCTTGGTTTCATCGGATTCAGATTTTTTTACTTGTAAAGTTTACCGTATTTTTCGGACTATAAGACGCACCTTTTTACATAGAAAAATGGACTCAAATTTGGGGTGGATCGTATGGTCCGATGGTAACATTAAAATATTTTTTTCAATAAGTCGTCTCCAAATTTGCCTGCCTATGCAAAACATGCCTTTCGGGTTATTGTAAAATTAAACTTTATTTAATTAACAGTTTTACTAAATGCCATTGGTTGGACGAAACATTCTTATCTTTGGTACGGTATCTATAACGCTAATTGGTAAGTAGGGGACACCAAATTCTAGGTGGAAATATACCGTAGGATTTTTTACATAGAATATATTTTTATGTATTGAGCACTCATATAACGAAAAAATATTAGTAATCACTGAAGACCAACAATTTAATTCATTATCAATAAACAATCAATATTCCGATGCGCTGTCACCCTAGAGGTCTAAGATAAAATCTTTTAATCGCAATAATTAATTAGGTTTGCAATTATTTGAGGATATTAATTAGTTTTCATGATATTAGGGAAATTAATATACATAATAATACATTTCAGTGGTTGTGGTTCCTGGACCCATGACGTCCACATTAACCTTCGACGCGTTCGGCTTCAGCTGACGAAACATAATAGCAAGGCAAAGTAAATTAGAAAATGGGCAAACAAGCATAGGAATAATAATTATATATAAACCAATTTTGATTTACAAACTATTTTAAAAGTTATTAAGTAACTACATGTACTTATCATTAATTATTTTTTTTTATAAGTAGGTGGCCAACGAGCAAGCTTCTGATGGTAAGTGATTACCGCCGCCCATGTAGATCAATAGCAGAGGAGTCGCAGATGCGCTGCCGGTTATTAAGAATTAATTATAATTGTAGTGCAATCCTTACTCAATATGACATTGACTTTTTTATATAACTAGTCTGGCTATAAATACTATTACTATACTTTTCTAATCTAATTTTAAAACTTCTTTCAATTTTGCGCCATTTCACATATTTTTTCGTGTACATTATCAAATTACAGTGCGTAAATCCATAGATTCGTGGCCAAATAGATTAAAGGCCTGTAAAAAAGCCTAAGGTGGCCATTTGAATAGAATATATTTTCATTTTTTGCTGACTGACTAATAAATATGTAGGTATAAATTTTCATAATATCAATTTACTTCATTAAAAAAAAATGCATTTACATTTGTAACAGAACTTATGGCCGGACTAGGTATATTGAAAATAATTATAGTTTACTTATATAAGTTAGCTCATAATGGTTAATTGCCACACTCAGGAAAGGATGAAGTTCAATGAATACTGGTTTATTATTTTTCATGGTTAATGGCCACTGTTAGCCCGAGGACTTTTACTGCTTCACCGAGTTGAAATGTGACCGAGCGCTTCGGGCACTCAGCCGAAACCTTTGTGGGTAACCAGCACAAGGGTTCCCAAGAGTAGAGCCTCTACTTGGACCGTTACGCTACGCGTGAAAGCAACTGGAGGGCTGGTTTCCCATTGAATATAAATTAACAGTGGTAGAGCTACACTGCAGTTTGTTTTTAACTGCAGAATTAATTGGGCAGCTCGACCGGGGTACGACCACGCCCTCACAGAATACCCGAGTGAGATAAACGTTGCTGTGTTTCGTCTGGTGAGTGAAGTGATCCGGAGACCTTTATTACTGTTGACGAGGCATTCCATCTCAGTCCTAAAGGGTGTCAACGCACCTGCACTATGATTCCTTGTCAAGGATGAATGCAGATGTCATGGGCCGCAGGAATCACTCAACATCAGGTGAACTGTGTGATCGTTTGCAACTCTCAATGTAACAAAAAAAATATATATTTTGCTTAGTCTGATCGTTAAAATATTTACATATTTCGTCACTGTACACCAGAAGTCAATTCAATAAACCCCTGAAGCCAAAACTAGTAAAAACAAAGTTCATACTAATACCATTCGTTTTATTTTGTTCACTGTATTTCATTGTATCGCAAAGCATTAAACTGCTTTCAGATATACGTACAACATATATGTCCGTATGTATAAGCTGTTCGTCTGTGAAACCGTATGTGAAATGACGATTAAGAACAGTTGTAAGTAGCCTTTGTTTGATCTCACATCTGATACGAGAGCTATTGTGCCGGTCTAACTGTAGACTTTCGACGTAGGGTGAATTGATCATTAGGGATGTATTATTACGCGTTATTAAATACGTTATCATCGTTCTAACTCTTCTAATTGATTCAATTAGAAGATTGGAATGGCGGTGAAAAGAATGGAAATGGATGTATATGGTAGTTTTTTTTGTGATAGAGTATTAAACATTATATTATGATATCATTTGTTGAAAAAATCGTCGAAATGTTATTTTGTTTGTCCAGAAAATGTTTAATAAGTAATCATTTTCAACTGATTATGCGGGATTGTTTAACGCACTAGTGATATGCTTAGAGCGATAAAAAGTCTGTGTGACATTTAGCTATGGCAAGTTTCCTTAGATTTCCCGCCATTATATGTACATTATTTTTATTTCACAATTAAAGTGATCTAGTTTGTTTGAACCATTTTTGAGAAATTTTACCGATTTTCTTAAAGTAAATATTTTATAAATATAACCTTTATAGGTGCCGCTTAAGTGACAGCTTTTAAAAATGATCAGATGAAAAATTATCTCATCAAATCATTCTTTTTTAAATAATTCATGATTTTTCATCTGATCATTAGTTATATCGTACTCGTATAGTTCCGAGTTGTTAACTTATTTACGTAATAATAAAATGAAGATAATCAAAAGTCTTTGTAATAAGCAACCTAGGTAAATATGGCATTTTATGAAAGAGTTATTAGTTCTGGAAATCTAATCCATAATATTCGTAGGACTACGAATTAGAAATTATTTCTAATCATATTTAAAATGGTATTTTCAATTGGACAAGTTCATCGTGGTATCTCTATAATATAAAGCTAACGTACATTTTACAAAACTAGAATGCATCCGATGTTTTGAGTTTTCTACAAGTTAAAGCCTTGGCCATTGTTAGTTTTAAGTTCTCACCGTCGTTTAATAGCCTAACTACCATTTTGTAATTACAGGTTACTAAATGAAACGGAACGATAATGGTGCTATCGAGTGTCTAAATTACACACGTTATTTAATTAAACATTGACAGTACTGTTGGAGAATCAAGAAAACACAACGAATATACTAGTAACCTATGACTTTGTACCTTTTTGAATCTCCAAACTAAATGCAAAATATGCAATGCTACTCGTAGCTTGAGTACGTTATGCTAGTAATAAGCACTCGAAAAGGCGTAAAATTAATTATGTAAAGTAAAAAACCTATTAACATAAATACTAAAAGTTATTCTAACTTATTAAAGAGTAAAAACTATTTTACTATACTGTTAAGCAATATTTTCTTATATATATATATGTATATATATATATATATATATATATATATATATATATAAATATGCAAATGTTACCGCACTCGCAGATAAACAACAATATTTATTTTTTTAACTATCCTGAATAAATTTGTTATTCAACCAGCAATGATTATTTAGTTCACGATACATGTAATTAATATTGAACGACAATTGATTTCCGTTATAAAATTTTGTTACTTCTAAATTGGCTTACATGATGAGCGGGAGCCTCCCTAATAGGGGTCCTTTGGACTATATAATCTCGTATTTACATAGTGGGTCGCTGGCGTCAGTTGCTCGGCTTTTTTGCCCGTTAATGTATGTAAATGGGAAACAATTAGGCGAGTTAAAACACGGGGTAGGCAGTCTAGGCAAGTGCGCCTCGCGCCCCTTCCTTCCAAACGCCATATGTTAGTGGGCGGGCGGCTAGCGGTCGGTGTGTACAGGCTGTTCCTGTTTTGTTTATCTAAAATATGTAAAAACCTCTTTACCTATATTAATATAAATCGTTAACGAAGATATAAGTTACTTTTAGAGATTTTAAGTCTTGCTACGATCGAATAAATATCAAAATAGAGAAATAAAAGTAAATTAATAATATCAATAAAATTTAAAAGGAGGAAAAACGAGCACACAGTATACCTGATGATAACTGAACTGAAGTGAAAAAAATTAAATTAAAATGCTAATGAGTTATCACTTCTAAGGACTGTGATATGAGGCCTCGTTATCGGGAATAGAGTCACCTCTTCCCTACATGCTATTTTACGCAGGTTTTCTATTAGTGTATGGTATCTAACTGATCAAGCTAAGGCATTTATGGTTCACCTAGAAAGAAACTCAAGGGTCTTTATATAGTAGCTTTCGCTATTGTATTTCGTCTGGTGAAAAAAAGGATTCAGTGATACAGTGATATAGTACAGTGACGTATCAGATATTAGATAGAAATATATATATATATATATATATCTATATATATATATAGATATATATATATATTTATATATATATATATATATATATATATATATATATATATATATATATGTATGTGTATATATATAGAAATAACTTACCATCGGATGAACTGTGTGTTTGTTTGTTATCCCTAATATCATAAAAAGTACTTCTGTATGGTAACTAAATTACAATATGTCAAGATAATTTTTTATTATATATAAGGTCAGAAAGATGTACTAATTGAATGTACTATAGTCGTTTATCACCGCTTATGCAATAAAAAAGTATATTACATACATATTTAGTACATTAATAATTAATTAATAAAATACAATATAATAAGATAAAATTTTATTATAGTTTACATTAAAAGAAAGTATAAATGAGATGAACTCTATGCTCGTTTATCACCCCCTTATATCATAAAAGATTATATAACATAAATAATTAATTAATAATTTACAATATAATAAGATAAAATTTTATTATAGTTTACATTAAAAGAAAGTATAAATGAGATGAACTGTATGCTCGTTTATCACCCCCTTATATCATAAAAGATTATATAACATAAATAATTAATTAATAATTTACAATATAATAAGATAAAATTTTATTATAGTTTACATTAAAAGAAAGTATAAATGAGATGAACTCTATGCTCGTTTATCACCCCTTATATCATAAAAGATTATATAACATTAATAATTAATCAATAGATAACATTTAATATCAATACTAACTAAAACATTATTTTATCACACATAACATAATGTAACTGGATGTTAGCGATCTGCCTGCAAGATTTTAGCGGAGCTACTTTTCGAATCGGCATTAATTTTTATTTAAGTTATTATATTTCATATATATATATATAATTTGCGTTCAGACTTCAAGCTGTAGCTAACAGTTTTCGAGTCCTTGCATGGACGAGAAAAACTGTGAAAAAAAATTAGGTGAATATTTTCACGATTCGACCTCAATAACAACAACAAAGGTAAAATGTGTTTTAATTAAAAATGAAGGTAGCCTGTTAGTCAACAAAGAAAGTAAGAATTTTATTATAAATTTATTATATGGTAAGAGAATGATAATAATAATCTTTATTTATTTACTATAACATAATTACAAGTTTGTGGTAACTCTTAAGCTTGTGCTGGTGTAAACTGTGTTACAAGCACGTTATAGCTGGGGTCCAACTAAAGCATGAATTAGCAGTTCCAACGTGGAAATACCACACCCGCACAGAATACCAGCTTGAAATAGCAGGGAAACATGGTGGAGCTACTCTGCAGTTTATTTCTAGCTGCAGAATGAATGGTTCAGCTCTACCGGGGTAGTACCATGCCCTCACAGAATACTAGCGTAAAATAGTAGCATAATGCTGCTGTGTTTCGTCCGTTAAATGAGGGTAGGGAGGGCCTCGTCACCACTCTGGGCTCCTGGCCCTATGTGGTGACGAGGCATTCCATCTCAATCCTTAAGGGTGTCAGCTACATTATTATTCCTTGTCAATGATGAATGTAGATGTCATGGGCCGCAGCTATCACTTGCCATCAGGTGAACTTCATTCATTTGTTACTCTCAATGTAATACAAAAAAACTATGTTTCGCATGGTAAGTGCCAGAGATCCAATTACTGGTAATGAGGTATTCCATCTCTGACCTTATTACAGAATCACATAATACCAACATAAAATAGCAGCATATTGATACTGTGTTTCGTCTGGTAGAGCTTAGGGATCCGAAGATCTTTAGTGGTGACGTGGCATTCCATCTAAGTCCTCAAGGGTGACAACGTATCTGCATTATGATTCCTTGTCAAGGATGAATGTAGATGTCATGGGCCGCAGGAGTCACTTGCCATCATCAGGTGAACTGTGTGCTCGTTTGTTGCTCTGAATGTACCTAATAAAACAATAAAAACCATGTCACCTGATTCCTGCAGCCAATGACACCAAAATCCATCAACGTCAAGCCAAACATAATGCGTTTGCACTGCCAACCCTGAGCGCGTCACCAGTTATGAAATACAGTAGCTACTATTTTTCTCTGGTATTCCGTAAAGCGTGATTTTTCCCCGATCGAGCCGAATTATTCGTGATAAGCCTAGTTTATAACTGCGCCAAGACTCTACCATGCATAAATTAAATACCATCATCTCAGTCTATCATCAGTCCATTGATGAAGACAGATTTACCCAAATCCATCCATAGAGCACGATGTTGAGCATTTTGCGTACAGTCAGCTTTCAACCCAGTAAAGCTGTAAAAGCCTTCGGACTAACAGTGGCAAGCAGCCAGTTATGGAGTGACAACCCCATCAGACCGATCTTCACGGACTGAGGAATGATGTAAATTTTTCGGAATTCTATCAAGTAATTTTATACTAAAATCACAAAAATATAGTTTGTATAAAAAAAGGCTTCGGTGATTTTTTTCAATAAGGATTTTATATCGTATAAATGAAACCATACTATACATTATTAATTGCTTTTATTTCTTATGGGAAATATTAAAGTAATCTACTGAATCATTTGAAATTAAACAAGCGTGTTTAATGTTATTTTATGAAATTCTCCATGTTTGGAGTATTTAACAGCAGTCATGGTCGCTGGGGGAATGAGGCGTTTAACGTTCTAATGTCATAGTTAACGTTAAATTGCAATGTTTTTAATAGTAACTCAATGTCTGGGCAGTCGCGGTTAATTTAACTGTAAGAGAGTTAACCCAGTGCAATCCCCAGGATTGTCACTAATAAAATGTATTCATTGTAATTACAAACTTTGATTTATCATATTATATAACGTGTTCCAGAGTCAGATGAAAATATCGTGAGACAACCTGTATGTTTAAAAAATAAAAAAATAAAATATCTCCAAGACCATGATTCCACATTTCAGCTACACAACCATATATGAGGAAATAACTAAGTTTTGCACACTAATTATTGCATTGCGTCTTTTTTTACTATCATTACCTCGAGAGTAACAAACGAGCACACAATTCACCTGATGGCAAGTGATTCCTGCGGTCCATGACGTCTACATTCATCCTTGACAAGGAACCATAATGCAGATGCGTTGTCACACTTGAGGGCTGAGATGGAATGCCTCGTCACCAGTAATAAATATCACCGGATCCCTACCCTCACCAGATGACACACAGCAGAATTGTGCAGTTATTTCACGCTGGTATACTTCCCCGGTCGATCAGACACATTCATTATGTAGCTAGAAACAAAGTGCAGCGTAGCTCTACCACTGTTAATTCAAATCTGGTTATGTATTGTGGAACGAAGAGTTCTAGTTACATATGAACATCTTACAAGCTAACAAACATGATAAGTAATCAGTACAATCTTGATTGCTAATGTGGTCTCTCATACATAAGGCAATCAAAAAGATCGATTAAGACGCGTTAAAGAACATATCAATCCGCAGTTTGTCAAAAGTTAGATCAGCCCCACTATTATATTATCGAGGAACATCGATTCCTATCAAGGATAACACGTGAGACTGAAGAAATTAAAAAAAAAATCGTAAAAAAGTAAATTAGATGGCTAAGTGCTATTATTAATAAAACTAAATCCCAAATCATATATACATATAATTACAAGACCAAATACTGAGATCTACTGAGTTAAGATCGAATACAAAAATAAATAATCAAAAGGTGACGGTTTGAGTTAACTGTGATATCAGGGTGTAGTACACATTGAACTCCTCGTAAACATGGAACGATAGGTCGGGAAAAGGTAAAAAAAAGGGAAATGAAATCGTAAAGTTTTTATCAATAATCAGTTTGTCCTATCGGATAGTCATTAGCTTTGATATTGGGAAATTTGATCTTGTTATTTTGAAATATTTTCTGTGCAAAAGACTTTAGGTTTTACCTTATATAGTTAAAACTTTTAAGTATTAACATTAACTAAGCGTCACTAGCTTAATAGTTTAGATATTAGTATTCGTGACGTAAAGTCAAAAGTTATGTTTCGCCATTAGAGATTAGATAGATTATATTTAGCCTAAAGCATAAAATAAAATTTGTTTGAGTGGTTCACGGGAATGTTAGTACGTTTATTTATACATATTTATTTATTGATTGATTTTTTTTATCAATAGTTAAAAAATATATATAATACATTTTTCTTAACTTATAAATGATAAATGTAAAAAAAATATTATATAATAGGTTCGCGTTAAAATAAAATAAAATTAAATTAAAATACTAAATTGACTTGATCAATGCAAAATCCAAATTAGAATCCCATGATCGAACCTTTAATTTATATTCCTATTATGCCAAAATTTGATTACATGTCGAGTCCTCTTTCGTTTAACTTTATCGGATGAGTTCGATGTGAGTCGTGCCCTTGGTCGCGATCTCATGGGGCGGGGTTTTAGCGGCCCCGCCCCTCCACACGCCTAATGGGCGGTTTTAATAACCGTAGTGCTCGTAGATGCTGACTATAGTCACCGTCATAGGATACGATAGGACTTCAAAACCACTTCCTCTCTGATTGAGTTTGTGCACTTTAACTATAAAAGTTGATGGCGGGTGTTGTACCGTAACAATTCATCGAATGGATTACAGAAGTTATATACTATCCTTATAGGATAAATAAAAAAAATGTATAATATTAAGATACAGAGGAAAAAAATATGTAATAAAATTAAAATAACAATTATGGTAAGCGAAATATTAGAACAGAAAAAAAAAGTGATGCTGGATGAATTTGATAGAAGAAGAAATAATTAATACATAATATGACAGCGATGATAAAAACAGATTATTTCTTGTTCGTTAATTAAAAAACAACATTAAAGTAAACATCACATTTTATATGCAGTTGATATTTTAACTTACTTTTCATTTATTATATTACGTAATAATTTAATTTTCTATTTAGACCTGATGTATCGTACATAACCTTTTAATATGCAGACATATATAAGTGTGATTTGGTTATTAAATTTCTATCTGACTAAAAATGAAGTATCACATTACAAAAAATAAATTATCAGAAAAATCCATTGCATTTGAAAATCGTACGCAGTTCACTATACTCTTCATTTATACGACACTAAAAAAAAAACAATGAGTTGAAATTAAAAAAAAATAATTAAAGAAACAAATTAAAAATTAGGATATAATATGAGTCTTTGTTTGTCCGACTAACGATTTATTAGAATACAATAATGGTAATACAAAAAAATTAAAGCAACAAAAATGTAGTAATAATATTCTAATTTATAACACTACTACACTACCCAATACATTTTCCAAATTTAAAAATTAGGATATAATATTAGTCTTATTTATCCGGCTAAGGATTTATTAGAAAACAATAATGGTAATACAAAAAAATTAGGATATAATATTAGAATAAAACAAAAATGTAGTCAAAATATTCTATTCTATAACACTACTGTACTACCCAATATATTATCCAAATTTAAAAATTAGGATATAATATTAGTCTTATTTATCCGACTTACGATTTATTACAATACAATAATAGTAATACAATAAAATTAACGTAGTCTCCATAAATGCACATACAAATAAATATTCCTTAGGTTCAGTTCAAGGAATTTTATTTTTTATTTAACAAGTTTATAAGAACTTGAAAATAAATGCTGGAACTGAATTGTTATCAATAATACAAAATATTATAGTATACAATATATAAATAAATACACATATATAAATTAATTTACAGTATAAACTAGTGTGTAATAAAAATAAATGTATATTTTTTTATATCTCTGCTATTAGTAAAAAGTGATGGCTTCTCGGTATTCTCTAATGTTCTGCATAAGTAATTTTTTAATTTATTGATTAAGAGTAACAGGCGAGTTCACAGTTCACCTGATGGCAAGTGCTTCCTGCAGCCCGTGACATCTACATTCATCCTGGACAAGGTATCATAATGCAGATGCGCTGTTACGTAGTCACCGGTAATAAATGTATCCGGATCCCTACACTCACCAGACGAAACATTATGCTGCTATTTTACGCTGGTATTCTGTGAGGGCGTGGTCCTACCCCGTGTCTAACTGACCCATTCATTCTATAGCTATTAACAAACTGCAGTGTAGCTCTACCTATACGTATTCTAACCAAAATAAAGTTGTTTTTTATATAAAAGTTAGAGCCATACACGAGCATAGCGCTTCACGGTGCAAGATCATTGCGACTCTTCAACACTCATATTTACCGACGATAAAAAGCAGATGCGTGTTTATCGACGACAAAAGGTCCCCAGAGGAATTCAAAAGACTAAGTCACTTAAATAGACTAAGGTTATTTATTGGTGATTGTGTGTCCCATCAAAAAACTTACAGGAAAACGAAAATAAATATTGACACTCATCATAAATAAGAATATAAATGAAATTCTTTTCATGAAAGTAATGGTGACAAACCAACTAATTTAGATATAAGTATATTTAATTACTTTCAATATGACGGACATTCAAACAACCATCCCTTATTTTATACCTTCTTAGGGGCGAAATTTCCAAAAATCCTTCCTTAGTGGATGCTTAAAATATAATGCCAAAATTTCAAGTTTGTAGCCCTAGCTGATGGCTTTACGCTGATGAATATGTCAGTCATTCAGCACAAGTAATTATATGTGTATAGATTATATAAATATATATAAATTATGTCAACTGCGGCCCATAAACTAACACATTTATATTACCAATGAGTTTATTAGGACCTTTACACAATCATTCTCTATTTTACGAGACGTCATGATACAAATCTTCAAAATAATAGGAATCGTTAAATTTGAAAAATTATACCATTAAAAAACAACTTCTGACCATTTTAGTAATGTTACTCATTTGAGTAGTAGTGTATTTTTAATTTTATCTTTATCTCATTTGTTATGTTGTTATTTTATAAAGATAGTTCAAATATTTGACACGTCAGAAATACGCACCAAAAGACATTTTCAATACAAAATAATGGACTACCGTTGGAAGCGGCCGCGTGAATAGAGATAGGCGATGGGCTTTGTTCTATCAGGTAGATGTCAGATCGTATAA
The DNA here is from genome assembly GCA_029286865.1 of Teinopalpus imperialis. Classification (NCBI taxonomy): domain Eukaryota; kingdom Metazoa; phylum Arthropoda; class Insecta; order Lepidoptera; family Papilionidae; genus Teinopalpus; species Teinopalpus imperialis. The sequence continues at coordinate 2,339,324 of JAGSMU010000025.1, read as the reverse complement.
CAACGCCACTTGGGTGGTCTATGATAGATAGCACAAATATTTTGAGCACATTATAATGGAAATGGGCGAAGTATGTTCCGTCGCCTCGGCTTTGTCGAATGGACCACGACGAATGTTGTGTGTCGCGCGTTCGTTACAGCCGCCTATGTAAAATGAACTCTGCATCTGAAACGCGGGGGTATATTGTACACGTAAGTGATTAGTTTCTAGGATATGTTGAAGTGTCAAGATGTTCTGGTTGCACAGGTCTGCACGGACGGTGTGTTGAATCGCGATAGCAATGCGTTCGTGGGTGGAGGCCTCGCGCTATTGTAATAAGTGGGTGACACCTTGTTCTTTTGTGTTTTGTGTTCCATTACGGTCTGCGAAGAGGGGGTAATGCAAAAAAAAAAAACTTAATTATGATGCAATTGAATAGAGCCCTTCGGCTCTTGTATTTTTTTTTGGTATTAAAAAAATACATAAATATACATGAAAAAATATTTTTTTCATGTATATTTGTTTTTGTTTTTTATAGACAATTTTTTTTTCGGGCTGACGGCCGCTCTTATCCTTTACAGTTGCCCCCTGTAATATTACGCAATACTTATGACGGATTGGCGGACTTAGTATATCTATAAAATATTTTCTCTTTTTTTATTTCTTAGACATGAAAGTTTCCTTACGATGTTTTCTTTCATTCAAATCGCCGCCACTCACAAAATAAATCAGCATTTAAAACTGCAATTAACAATTTTATTGATGCCGACACCGAGGATCGGACTCGGTTGCTCGCGTACCGTGAAATTAAAAGTGAACGCCTCGACACACCCTTTGTTTATTATTATATAAAATAACAAAGCTATTCATAAAGTGGTACGATAATAACTAATAATAATATTTAAAAATATCAATATATAATTAATCGGCGTTTTAAAGTGATAATATATACAAGTAATCTTTCTTTATTTATTTGCGATATTTCTAACGCACAAATCAGTGAAATAGTTATAATATCTAAAGTGACTTTTCGCTAACAATAAATTAATTTTAGTTCCGATTCAAAGAGTGAACTGCTATTAACTAAATGAAACTGAAATATTATTATAAATAATTCTAATATTATTTCTTACAAGTCGAGGTGTGTGATAAATATGCATTTAGATGTATGCAATGGGGCAGAAGGACCAAAGAAAAGATGGGTTATATGAAAGCATCGTGAATGTATGTTCAATTGACGGAAGAAAGAGATAAATGGAAGGATATATAAAACATGAAAACATGTTGTTAGCTTAATTATAGTATGTATATAAACGTTAGTAACGTAAAGTTATTTTGTGTTTTGCTGTATGTTTTCCAAATAAAATAAAATAAAAAAATATGATGTACTGTATCACTGTTAGAAATTGAACATGATAATATAATCATGAATATTCTTACTTAATATAAGATATAAGAATTATATTCTTCTTAAAATAATGAGACAAACTTACATTATTTGTTATGCGTATTCGAATAAGTATACTTTACAGCACTGTATTTAATTTTTTTTATTATATATTTTATATAATATCTCATACCGTGTTAAGGTAAATAAAAAAAATACATAAATGTTTATGGGAACACAAATATATCCATCTACCAGAATAAATCATGGTGAAATCATATTCAAAATCCAATCGAATCACAGTATATATAAAATTTTCAAAAAAGTATTAAATTCTGAAGATATTCCGTTAATTAGACGAAAGTTCACGGTAAATAGCTTCTAACGAAATTAAACGATGAAAATTAAACGGGAATAAGTTACATGATTATTATTGCAGCATTGTACTGTAACGTTAATCATCAATCACAATTATTACAAAACCTTTGCTCACAAATAAAAAGTTTTGTGAATTTAGATCGTCACAAAAGCACTTAGAGTTCCCCACAGTTTTATCACGCGAACGAATTGATAGGGAGAAACCTACTCAAACTTGTTCAGGAACAGGGAGGCACCTTACGACTCCCAGATAGGGACTTGTCTCCCGTTGGTGTCAGATAAAAGTCGGCAAGCGCGCCATCACAAATAAATATATTCATTAGGTTACACCCACGCCGTATCTTGGCACTAAATTCTGCCCGTGTCGGCGTCTGTCCAAGGAAGCTGGGCGACACAAGTCTGTTAAAATAAAACAAAAACATACACACCAATAACGACCTTAAGGATATCATTAAATAATACCCCGTGGATTTTTTTTTCACTCGTTCCCTTCGAAACTTGACTACTTAACTTGTTGTAATTTAGAGGTGACGTGATAAAGTATTTTTTAATTGGATTTAAATTTGCTTACATATAATATTATGGGTGTTTATTTGTCCTGTGCGTCATTTGAAACAACGTAACATTTATTGTAACAGTTTTATTAATTTTGATAAAATAGATACTTTTGATGTGATGATGCGACAGCGCAGTAAATTTTTAAAATTCTTAAATATTTTTTAACTCAATATGATGAAATTGGTATTAAAAATATGGTTTTCATATTAGTACGTAGCGAGTATCTATAATAAATGACTAGGATATCACTAAATAATATTAAACTAAATGCTTCTTAGCTAGTTTAACCACTTGGGTGTTGTTGACTCCATAAACGACAACACGACAACCCAACACATTTATAATATATATATAATTTTATTTATAATACAAATTTAACACTTAAATAACATATGTACATTGAGAAAAGTAAATCAACGCTTAAAATATGAATTAATAATCTCATTGGTTAGGCCTATGTCCAGCAATTCAGCTATTAATGAGCTAAAATGATGATAATTATTAATCTAACTGGCATCGGCATCGGAATTCGATGTGACGTTGATTGTACTCTATCAAAATGTTGGGGACACTGAGCTACGGCCCGCGAATTATTCGTTGAAGAAATATTATTGTCCATTTTTAATTTTTTTTATTTTTATTACTTTGAGAATTACAAACGAGCACACAGTTCACCTGATATTAAGTGATTCCTGCGGCCCATGAAATCTACATTTATCCTTGACAAGGAATCATAATGCAGATGCGTTGTCACCCTTGAGGACTGAGATGGAATGCCGTCAATGGTATGTGCATCAAAGATTCAAGATTTACATGCACTGTCGTTCACCACTAATAGAATGCCTCATTTCCTTTGCCACTGCTGTGTTTCTTCTGGTGAGTGAAGGGATCCGGAGACCTTTATTACTGGTGACATGGCATTCCATCTCAGTCCTCAAGGGTGACAACGCTTCTGCATAATGATTCTTTGTCAAAGATGAATATAGATGTCATGGGCCGCAGGTGTCACTTAACATCAGTTGAAATGTGTGCTCGTTTGCAACTCTCAACGTAATAAAAAAAATATCTCATTTGAGGCCGCCTTATAAAGTTGCACACGATGGGCTGACACGAAATAATGTTTTGCAAGTTTTTTAGAGGCAAATTTGGACTTTCATCACTTCCTTCCAAGTGATCGCGAAACTGAAACGCGCTCCATATGCCAACGCCAACGATTCCGATACTAGCTGAAGTAACACGGGAAGTGTTTTCGTAACACGAAGTGTTTTCAAAATCACTGATACTTAACCCTTTCCAACGTCATAATAGTGGTAAAGTCATACCATGCTACTTGCAGTATAAATGGGTCGGCTCGACTCATAAAGGTTCCCTCACAGACAGGTATATTTCGTATATTGTAGGGAATCTCAGACCCAATCACAGGATATTTTTACTGCTATTTCACGCCGGTATTCTGTGAGGGCATGGTTCTACCTCGGTCGAGCTGACCTATTCATTCTGCTAATCAAAGCAGTGTAGTTCTGCCACTGTTAATATTGTTCTCATCTTTGGGCCGTGGCACCCCAGTACCAACGCCTTACATTTGAGCGCATTCAATAAAGAGCGGTACTTTCCGAGCGGCTTGATTCATTAGCATTGCGAATCATGCAATGCAATGCATGCAAATGCAAAATGCTCTATGCAATTTTTTCCCGAATATACCGTGTAGAGTGTTCCGAGGTGTTGTTCGGACTAATTCGCAGTCGCCGAATTCAAAATATCGTATATCACGATGAAATTCAATCTCTCATCCTAACCCTCTCGACGGTTGGCAATCCACTACTGTGCGCTTTACGCGAAATTTTCTGTCACGTACAATTACTCAATCAGCTTACTTTAGACTTGGCGACCTTTGAGAAGAAAGCCAACGATTTTCTTAAAGGTCGGCAGCGCATCTGCGACTGGTTATGGCAACGGTAATCAGTTACCACCAGTTGAGCTGCTTGCTCGTTCGCCACCTTTCTATAAAAAAGAAGAATATCAGCATAAAATAGGATCATCACGCTGCAGAATTTCCTGTGATGAATGTGGGGATGTGGAGAACTTAATTACAGGTCAGGAAGCATTACATCTTAGAGTGTCATGGGCCAAAGGAATCACTTGACATATGATTAACGTGATATGTGTGCTCATTTATCACCCTCGATACAATTAAAATATCTAAAATTAATGCTGTGTAACACTAAGAGAATAATAACTTTGCGCTACTGCTAAGGGCAAGCAAATTAATTTATACAAGATAAACATAGGCCTTTAGAAACTTCTCGAATGGTCCGTTTTAATCTCAATGTTTTTACCGTAACATAACGGATCTGTACTTTACGTAAATGTCTAGACGAAGTTTTTAATCCATGTTTTTTTATTATTATCATGTTTTTTTTTGTTATTACATGGGGGTAATAAACACGCATACAGTTTACCGGATGACAAGTGATACCTGCAGACTGTCATGATCAATAAGGGTCATTTATTCTTCAAAAAGAATCATAATGAAGAGAGATTATCGTGCATGGGGACTAAAATGGAAAGCCTTCTTACGTCAAACGAAACCTAGTTGTCTTAAACTACTATTTTTCGCTGTTATTCTGCTGATCTAGCCGATCTATTTCTTCAGCTAGTATATCTGATGCATGACTCTATCACATTTTTAAATATTACTTTCACAGAAACCAGTATGAATTTGTTCACTGCAACATCAAAGCAATATGTACCTACCTATAAATGGTGACCTTTTAATTCAAACAAAGCATGGAAGCATTCCATCCGATTAAAGCCGTAAAGAGGTATTCACTTACCATCAGTGAACTATGCCCTATTCGTATTACTAGCATGTTATAATTTAAACGTGGAAAGATATGGTTGATACAAGACTTTGTCCATATACATAATTTATCAAGGTTTAAATAAACTTTTAAAAAAATTATAATAAAAAAAATTTATCCAATATCATAAACCGTTTCGTATTTATTTATTTATTTAACTTTTATGTACACAAAGCATTTATACAAGGTAAGTAAGATCAAAAAAGTATGTACAAATGCGCAGCTTATTTTTTCAATAAAAATCTCTTCGAGCAGACCGGGCGTTGGAAATATTATCGGAAAAAAGGAACAACTCACAAAAGAAAAAGAGCGAAAAATAAAAATAAATACATGAATATATTTCTATTTAGCAACTCGAGTAAATGCAATTTATTTTAAAACCCAATAAGCTCATTAATATAAGTAATATCGTATACAAGCAAATCAATGTAAAATTACAAACCTTATACCTGTATTTAAATTACCTACAGGGAATTTTATTGAAAAAGCAAGCGGAAACCACAAATATCATGATTGCTATAGATTAAAGAGGTACGACAAAGAAAGTGTATTTACGATCAAAGGGGTCGATTGAAAAGCCACTTCCACGCACGGCAGTTGCATTTCGGTCGGGACCTTCCGGCGATTCCTTTTTCCCTGTAATTATAAATAAAAACCCTGCACTGATAACGTCGCCATTGTATTTCCAATAAAAAAAGCAACACAAGTCCTACCGCAATTACCGTTTTGTATGAACCATCGCAGAAGAGTCCATACGTTATTCAACTCTAATTTAATTCCTAGCCTTTATTTGCAACAGATTGCATACGAAAGGCGCCATATGACATCTAGGCTTTTTTAATCTTTATTTTTTAATGACGGGTAAAAATGTTTAAACACCGTCTTTATAATAAAAATGCACACGTAGAAAATAACTTGTGTACGTACATAATACGTGTACTAAACGTTGAAATGACATCTTTACTCTTCAACTTAATTAGAATGGAACTCTACGTTACACCAAGTATTAGAATGCCAAGCATGGTCAACTAGAACCGCGTTTAATTAAGAAACAAGTCATTATAGTCTTTGTCTCTAACAGCTCCTATTACGTTATACATGTGCGAAGGAGAAAGATATACATTAACACCTCCGTTGTGAAGAAATGATAAAAGATCACCTGTGCTCACTACCGTAATTTTACCACCAAGCGGTAGAGCACCTGTCCCTTTCATACGGTTCAAGCTTAAGCCGAACCGAACGAGTGTGAGTAGGAGTAGTTCCCAACCAAGTCAGTTCCAAAATGTCATATAAATACTAAAATTGTCAAAGCAAAATAACCTTTATTTATATTATTATAAGTATAAAAAGGCTTACGTATAACGGAAGAACAGGACAGAAGGCTACAAATGAATCGAACGCTGCTGTAGTTTTGACGCGTTCGGAAATCGAATTAAGAGCGCTAGAGTGAGAGGTGCATGGAGGTTCGATACAGTGGAGGTAGTTTTTTGTTATTGTTCGACGGTGGCGATTTTTTCCAAGGCGTGCTAATGGGAGTAGGCGCGCGAGTGGGCGCGCCAGTACAGCAAGCGCGCTCTTCAGTGTTCTGGCTGAGCTTCGGGCGAGCGCGTGCTAGGCGAGTGCCGTCCGTCATACGGTACAACGTTTACTTTTTAAAAAATAAATAGGGGACTGGCTACAGTGGACTGTATCGGTATAGGAGTGAACTGTTGGTTGCGTTAGCTAAGGTCGAATAGATCAGAGACAGTGGACGGGGCTCTACCATGTTGATATCTGCGGGCAGCGGCCCAACGCCTGAGTTTTCGCCTGCCTCGTGCTGCGCCCCTTGGAAGATGGAGCCAGCGCCAGCAGCCATCACGCAATCACTTAATATATCACCTAATGGTAAGATATTGATTATATTGTCATATCAAAACCTTAAAAAAACGCATAATTGTACCTTGTCAGTAAAGTATAATAAATATTTTACATCCAAATAATTCTAAATAATATTTTACATTCTTGCAATTGTTTAGATAAAAAATGGAAACAATAAAATTTAAATGGAGAGATTATTTATCAAATTAAATCTGCACAGTAATGGCGGCAGTTAGTTTGAAATTAATTGCTTAGAAGATTCTAATTAGAAGAAATCAATTGAAATAATTTTGCTGACAGTTTTTTATATATTTCAGTTGATATATACCAATAAGTGTGAAGAATGCTTTAGGTTTAAAATAAAATTTAATAAGTTAAGCTATTTAAAATATTAATACAGCTATTTGGGACTGCATTTCTTAACACAATGACATAAAGATAAAGGATAAAGAAAAGAAAGGATAAAGATATAATAACTTATATCAAAATATATAACATAAATATGCATATAATAAACAGAGCTATTAGAATTATAACAAAATCCCAAAAAAACCTTGAAAAATATACTTTATGGAAATAGAATACACAATAATCCGACGCGAAAGTTAATATTATTTTAAAAGCTAAAAGAAATAAAATGGTCATTATTTTATTGCAAATAACATCATGCAGATTAAATGTAGTCCACCAATAATTTATTTACTTCCTTTCTTTATTGCATTGGTGACAAACGAGCACAGTTCACCCGATGGTCAATGAGTTATCCTCAATAAGGAATCATAATGCAGATAATAATCATAATAATTGCTTGTTTTAGTAAACTTTTAATAAATTTTTAAGATCAAATAATCTTAAAAAATATTATGCGTAAAATTTTTAAGTTTATTTGTGATGTTGTACTAAAATAAAAATAGTTGCATGAATTATTTATATATACATGTATATGCAAATAAATTATATAGGAGTTTTGGTGATATTCAGAATGATTTTTCTTTATTAATTCCGCCATTCTTGAAGCAATAAAACAATTTTTTTTTAAATTATGAATGGAGATTGACTCTTTAAGACTATACTTAGTTTAGCATTGCAAATTTTTGCTGTTCAAGATATTATTACTTAGTAGTATATGCATTTGAACGAATTAAACTATAACATTTGACTTTAAACCATCTGTACGTTTTAAAAAGGGTAAGAAGTTAAAATAGTGATGATTTAAAAATAACGTACAATAATTTATAAACAAGTTAATGTTAAACAAACTGTTATGACTCGACTCCACTCATGTTAAAATTTTTTCGACAGTTGACCTGTTATTGACAGAAACTTGTGTCAAATCTTGTACGCTCATAAATAAAAACGACTCTCCCTCTTATCCGATAGATCTGACGGACGATAGGAGACAAAAAAGGAGGCCGTGTCAATGATACAAGAATGGTTTATACGGATAGATAGTGAAAAAAAAACTTGACAAGACAATAAGAGAGCATTCAGTTGACTTAATAAACAATTTTTCTGTTGATTTGTTTTTATTTTATATTTTGCAACGTAGCTTTGATATTATTGATTTTTGGAAGTGTCTTAGCTTAACGATTTAGGGTACGGTCTGCGAAACTTATGGTCGTAGGTTCGAATCCCTAATTCGACTATTGTTGTGGACAATCCATAATATCAATCACAAGCTACCCAATGTTAACAGCATTGCTTCTCTGCCTCGTTCTTTATATAAAAAAAACTGATAATGAGATAAAAAAAAATATATAGATCATACATTGACAGTTACTTTTAAATTCATTTCTAAAGAAGTAATGGACCTTACACTACGGCCACATTTTGCATGCTACTTTCTATTGCCGTTTTGGTTACAATTATTCCATATCCTATTCCGTTTGTAATAATTATGGTCAAATATGATTTAATTTATTTATGACGTTTTAAGAACTTATTACTCGTTTGTTAAACACATATAATCATAATTTACGTGATGACACGTAATGACTGCGTCCTATAAACACTCGCATCCATTATTAATCTTAGAGTATTTGCAAGATATACATGTCATCCGACCCCCGATGACAAAGATAGAATGTCTCTTTACATATAAATCTCCGGTTCTCTATTTTTTTATGGCTTATGGCCACTGTTAGTCCGAGGGCTGACAGCTTCATCAACTTGAAAGGTGGCCGAGCGCTTAGGGCACTCAGCTGAGACTATTTAGAGATTATTTATGGATATTATATATAACCAGCACTAGGGTTCCCGAGAGGGAGCTCCCTCCTCAGCTTAGACCGTTTACCAGCACATGAAAACAACTGACTCGAGGGTGTCCGAGAAGGTCGAACCTCTGCTCGATCAGTTGCTTCTAACGGAATAACGGAATAAGCTCTGCACACACCATACGAAGCACAGCGTTAGGTCACATGTTGATATTCTATAATGGCATGGTCATTCCCCAGTCGAGCCGAGCCATACATGCAAAAGCTGGCGACTAGTACCGTTAGATACAAGAATCGTCATGTCTGTCACTAAATCGTTTTTTATTTTTCGTAAATTATGGTGTTTTAAACGTCATATATGTAAACTGGACTTAAAATTGACTGTATCAATCATTTTAGTTTTATTTCTTTACTTCAATCAATTATTTTAGTTTAATTAATATATATTTTTTTAATAAATTGCGATTGCAAGGTAAAAGAAAATGGAGTGTACTTATACAGACCAAACATGACACGTTTACGCTATCCATTCCCAAGGGCAACAATAATAATAACTATTTTCATTTTGGATGCTTTTTATAAGCATAGTCTTTTGTGAGTCTAAATAATACGTGCGCGTATAACACCTGTATCATATCTTAACGTAAGGTAAACGTAAGGGTATAAACATTTGGCATAATCCAGTGGACAAAAACCGAAGTGAGAGCCCTGGATAGGAAGGCCCCACAGAATGTATCATCTGATATCATCGATACTTTCTGTGGGACTGTAATAAGAAAGCTGTATATGCCAAGGAGGCATGGTGGAGGAGGGGTTTTAAGTGCTCTCATCATGTACGACTTGTAATTACTTCTTGACGAGATCGAGTGGTATGCGACATGCGGACTTCATGATATGTGACTAGGGGCTAACTCATCCTTAGTCAACCAGCACAGGTACGACACGGTAGCACTATGTCTCCGAAAAGAGAATGAGCTTTATGAGAGGTCTTCATGAAGCTCTACTCAAGCTTCATGAAGACGATGTTGCATCCTTTGTCTAGGTACGCTTTGATGACCACTTTGCGGAAACCGAGGTTTTTGTCTACACAATACAAGATCAGATTATTACGACAAATAACTAGAGATGGTGATACATTCTGGGATGGCACTGACTTTTTAATTAGTTGCGGATGCTTTCTTACTTTAAGTATTTGAACAAACAACCCAGTAGCCAGCATTCTCTCTAGGATCTGGCTCTGAAATAAGTGTAAATAGATCGGAGGTTACCCTATTATAATTATGGAATCTGTGCTTGTAAATAACCGTACCAGATTCTACTGGAACCAGATAATCATCACGGCCTATTCATATGGTGACCGGGATTAATTGAGGCAATTTTTGGTCAACATCACCGTTCCATTTGACGAAAAACCCGAACGAAATAAAAGACACTAAAACAATAAATTTGGCACGGGGTGATCGACATGTGGAGTGGTTTGCCGACCGGAATTATCCCCATACTCTTGTCTGAACAGTCTCGCAACCAGCGTCCCGAGCCATCTGAAGCAGTTAATACACAGATAGCAGCAAATTAATCAACATTGTGTGATGATAACAATTAGAATTAGATTTTTTTTGGAATCGAAGCTCATTGAATTTTAACTGTTTTAAATAGTGATGAAAATGTTATACACATTTTTAGTCGTGTTATTTATTCGAATAATAGATTAACAAGATTACCAAAATAATTTGATGCAATTTTATACGTAACAATAATGTACATAGAGACTGATATCTATCTAACTAATATCGTTTCTTTATGTAGAAGAATTTTTGTCACTATAAAATAAATATATTTAAAAAAAGATTCGTTAACTCTATATACGTATACCCTATTTGATAAAAAAATAAAGCTGTTCAATATATTAGGCACACTAATGATTGGTTATGGCGGTTATCGAATTTAGGGAGACAAGGACGGGTAAAATTAAAGATTAATATTTAAACAAATATCTCATGTCACATTATAGTTATGTCAGGTCTTCTATTCATGTATTAGTATGTACGGCTCGACAGGAGAAGGATCACGCCCCATAAAAATCCTGTCATACCATTATTCTTATGATGATGATATCTTAATCCCCAGGAGTGCCGACGCATGTACATTTGAGGATGGATGTCTTTATTGGTCACAGTTCTTTCACTTACCATTAAGTGAACTGTGTGCTGTTGTATCAGACTTAAGAAAAAGGTCATCGTTTATACCAGCTTCATGGCCTTCTCTTTAGATATGTACAATCAGCAAAAAAATTTTTTTTTCATAAATTTGATCAGGCCATCCCTGCATTAAAGAGGCATAGTTCCATTGCATAGGGCGGGCAATGCAATGACGCCTCAAAGAATTTGTGGCCACAATTCTGTCCCCAATAGTCCTACTCGTAAATATTATCGATATACCTAGTAGCACCATGCTTCTAAATATTACTCTCCGAAGTGTTATCAAAACAACCAGTTCCACTTCCAGACTTATAACCAATAAAATTACGCGAAAACTCTCACTTTTGTTAAAAATAAACGTGACAAATAAGACCATAGTTCACCTAAGAGTAAGTTATAATTGCGGCCTATAGACACTTACATCTTTCCTCAACAAGGATTCAAGATGCCCATCCATTGTCACTCTTGAGGAATACGGTGAAATACCTCGCTATCAGTAACTGAGCCTGCAGACACGATAGTGTTACCCTGGTGTTCCAAGGGAGCGTAGTCTTTCCCTGACGATTAGACATTATTTGCACCGTAGCTCTATCATTATTAATTTTTGTATAAGAACTGTTTGTCCTAGTTCCATTACTTTTTTAACGTAATGAAAATTTATATGGTAATATTTCCACACACTTGAGTCCTTTAACTTTATCATAGTAAGATATAATATATAATAAGGTATTCATAGATAGTCCATCCTTTTTTTTAATTTTATCTTAAAATATTCGAATGAATTTTACAAACTGGATCCGTAAAGTTTCAACGTAACTAACGTTAGACTTTACGGGACCCAGTTTATATTTATACTAATAATAATGTTATTTTCAAAGTTTAAAACTAACACTGTTGTAAAAGCTTTTTTATTTTTAATTTTAAAAGCAAAAAAGCTTTCACAACATTTTTTAATATGATAGCAAACATACATTCATCTATGTTTATACTAATATATACAATAATATATAACTATGCTATAAGTCTCCTGCTGATTATAGGTCTTTGGTTGAAGATGCCAACGTCCTCAAAAGGTATTCTGAGTCATCTACATCCACAAGTACAAGCGCATCTTACTCATAATTTGTGTCGAAAATATAGAATGATCTTAAGAGACATATTACTATTGGTACATATGCCATTATTCCATGAAATGATTCAACAAATATGTATTAATATCAGTCTCACCACCGTCACAGAAACCATCTGTAATGTTCAATACTTTTTCATTGCATACCATTTTCTTCCAGGATATTGTAAATAAAGGTGTTCTTTTATATGTTCTCTAGGACCTCATGTTTTGTTATATATATTGTGGTCATTCAGTGTCTTATTTTTTATAAAAAATCCTATACTTCAATCTTTAACAGCCAAGAGCGTAAAGGATGTGGTCAAGGAAGCCAGTGCTAGGTTGCTCTGACACAATAGTGATGTTTTTATTAACGTAGATATTAAAAAAATCATTATAGGTGCCAACAATTAAATACTTTTTAAATTTAAGTATAAGAAATGAATTTGCAAGGAAACGTTTCTTGTCAACATTACTGCCTTATTTAAAATTTACCAACTTTTTCTGAACAGCAAATCATTCGTTGCGTATATACTTGCGGTATATACTTTATTACGTAACAAATACTAAATGCCATCGGCATTTTCCCCGTTCCAGTCAATAAAACGATTATGATCCACTTAAGTATTTAAGGTATTTTCGCTCCATAGACAGAGGCAAACAACGGTTCGTTTCGAAACTCGATGCAATGCCAACGACGGAGATTGTCATTTATTTTGTCGCGGAGCCGGGACAGCTGCCGTGATGAGTGAGCGAAAACCGCGATCTAACAGGACATTGTATGCATTGTATTGCCGATCGAACTAATTAATCGATAGATCGGGCGCTAGATTGTCCAGTAGCGCTTCCGGTGAAGGTTGCTCAATATTCACCCGACTGTTTTGTAAAGAAATGATATGCACGCTGCATTTTATTTTTAATGTTTCAATGGTTCAAATATTTGAACCGATGTGATGTTTGAAGTTGTGAAAATTGAACTATTATGATTTTATTAAAAATGCATATAACACGAGAAATACACAATTAAATCACAGTTTTATAAAGTACAGACTAAAATTATTATGGTGGTTATTAGAAGAAAACGTGAATTTTCAATTATATTTTTACAAACGAAATTTAAGAAAATAATCACTTTTTATTATATATTTTTCAGTGATTTTACCTTAGTTTAGTCAGCTTAGAAATTTTAAATTTTTATCACCGATCTAGGAACTAGAAGAGGCTTATGTTGACTAGGGGCTGATATTATGAGAATAGTAGATAAATAAAGACCTCAATTTAATTGGTCTTCTTCCATATACCATTAGTTTACCAAAATTAATTATATTTAAAGAAGACGATTATATTTACGTTAACTTCGAAATATTTTATATTCTTTATATTCTTACTCACTTGGTAGAGCTACACTGCAGTTTCTAGCTCTGTAGCTTGATCGGAGTAGGACCACGCTCTCACAGAGTACCAGGGTAAAATAGCAGTATAATATTGCTGTGTTTCGTCTGGTGAGTGCCGGGATCCGGAGACCTTTATTACTGGGAACGAGGCATCCTCTCTCAGTCCTCAAGGGTGACAATGCATCTGCATTATGATTCCTGCTCAAGGATGAATGTAGATGTCATTGGCCGCAGGAATCACTTACTATCAGAACTGTGTGCTTGTTTGTTACATACAATGTACTAAAAAAAGTTACCACCTGATTGTGTTATTTGTTCACTGTTGACCGTACTTATAGATCGCGAATAATAACGATTCTCAGCCACTTTCTTTTTGGAGTATAAACAAAAACAAGCAATCTATTCTATGGTTTTGTTTATACGAAATCCCAATGTATCATAATGAAAAAAAATATCTATAAATATCAATCAATAAATAATAGAAATATAAAATATTAGAATATACCCTGCCGGCCAAATGTTTAAGACCGCACATTTATCAACATAATTAGCCATCAATTGTAATAAAATCCCATAGGATGAATAAAAGAAATGCATATCTGCATATTTTAATGTTAGTATCGAATATTTAAAGAAGTCATTCTTTTGTTTATTTCCAAGTTATTGGACAATAAACATCCTTTTTTTTGAAACACCGACAAACGCTGCGCTAGAGCCTGGTGCTAGAGTCGTAATAATATTTTTATAATGTCGTCATTACTAATTACTTTGCTTTTGTTATGTATTGGTCAATAATTAGGATTATTTAGCTCCTGAAACACGTGTTTCAAAGTTTGCTCACAAACAATCTCAATATGTCTAAACTTGTGGTTTCTACAGTGACCATTTCATACATTGGAAAAAGCTCGAGAAATTATCAGTGTAGTGCGTTCTGCAATCGTTGTTTTAAATAATGAAGGCAAATCCGAATGTGAGATTGCTTCACAACCGAAGTTATCGAAGACTTGTGTTCATGGCACAATAACTCGATACAGGGGGACAGGCAGTTTTCATGATCGTCCACGCTCGGGAAGGTCGAGAGCTACTACGTCTAGTGAAGATAATTTCATTGTTGTTACCAGCAAGCGAAATAGACACTTAACAGCATCAGAAATCCACGTTGAAGTACACAAATCCCGAGTTAAACCTTTATCATTGACTACAGGAAATCGGCGACTGAGAAATACTAAGTTGTATGGTCGTGCCGTTCGAAAAGCTCTGCTAAGGCCGCAAAACAAGAAAAAACGGATGCAGTGGACTCTAGCCCATCGAGATTAGACTGAAGAAGATTTTAAAAAGTGCTTTGGACAGATGAATCCAAGTATGACCTATTCGGTTCAAAAGGTAGTATTTACGTTCGACGCAGTGCCCAAGAAGAGATGATGTCAGATTGTGTAGTCCCAACAATCAACCATGGTGGTGGCTCAATTATAATCTGGGGATGCTTCTCTAGCCAAGGAACTGGCGATTTGAATAAAATTGAAGGAATTTTGAAAAAGGAACAGTTCAAAAACATTTTAGAACAAAATGCCGTTTCTTCCGGGTTGCGATTAATTGGAGATGGATTCATTTTCCAACAAGAAGATCCAAAGCATAGCTCAAATTGTGTAGAAGATATTTAGAAGAGAAAGAGGCACAAGGGGTGTTAAAAAGCATGGTTTGGCCTCCTCAGAGCCCAATCATCTCAATCCCATTGAACTTTTGTGGGAAGAGCTTGATAGGAACGTCCTTAATCGCGGCCTATTCTGTCGAGAAGAAATGTGGAACGCTGTATGCGAAATCTGGAACAATATATCACAAGACACCATTAACAAACTGATTGCCCGTATGCCGAGACTTGTGAAAAAAGTCATAAAATGTAAAGGAGGATTTTTTGATAAAAAATCAGTTCAGTTCAGCTAACTATAGCCTTTTTTTGCATGGACTGTTACTATTTCTTTACGCTTTTAAAGTAATTTGTTTGTTAGTCAATGTTCGATTAGATGATTAAAAAGGTTAATTAAACATTTAATATTTATTGGAGTTTTACTTTTTTTTCCTACTTTAATTAAGGTGGTCTTAAACTTTTGGCCCGCAGATATGGAGTATATTCATATTTTATCTATTGGGATTATTGTCTAAAAATATAAAAACCATTTTTTTTAAAAGTATCTCAAAGTCAAAAAAGTAGATGACTTTTTGTATATCAACTAAATATAGTAGAAACAATATACTACAAAATTTGTATACACATTGTATTTGTACACACAATTTGTACATACATTTCAATTGATATCTATTACTTGAAAATATTTTCTTCATTGACCAATCTGACTCAAACATATAGACAAATTATACCTATGTTATAATGTCGCGATGATTTTATTGTCTATATAATAAACAAGCCTTTTTCAATATTGGAAAATATTATATAAAATATGTGTGAAAATAAACCGATACTATAATTAATTTTAATTAAATTAAATTATCATCTCCTTGTATCTATTTAGACTCCTTACTGTTGGATACTTAAATATGTCATTTCATAGAGGAAAGTGGGTTCAAATTTTGCTTAACAATGGATACGTGGATGTCCACCCTTACCACATTCTATAACAAAATTTGATGGCAGTCAAAACCAAATGTGATCGACTATTAAGAGGACATTGAAAAGGTACGAACACTGCCGAACGGATTTTTTTACACTTTTTGGTCTTCGACAGTTTTGCAAAGTATTCTCCCTGACAATTTATATATACACTTTTGCATTCCTTGAAACCGTTAAAAACAGTTGGCTTACTCTTCTTTAGGGGTCTCTTTATGGCCTCTCGGAACCTAGTACGGGTTGCTGCATCCTGGCTCGTGAACCGTTTTTTCCTAAAGAAAAACAAATGGCATTTACAAAAACATTTTTTTATAGTCAGATAATAACGTTTTCAAAAAAACAAAGAGAATTACTTTTTTGATTATCTTCGATGTCAATGCCTAGTTCCGGTAAATTTCAGTATGTTACTCGTATAAAGAATATCTAGGCAAAACTGAGTGCGAAAACAGAATAAATTATCGACTTGTGGCACTAGATGTTAAAACTTTTATACAAAAATATAGTTCATTAAAAAAAAATGATTTATGTGCACGATTCTGATCTTAGGAATAATATTTTTGTGTTACGAATTGTTTGTTTTCTATATTGTATGTACATATGTCCCGTGTCCCTGTCACTGCATCTGAATTTTACACCGACGTTATTGCACAAGTAATACATGGAATTAGGGAAGTGCACGTTGATTCTGTTTGTCCAATATGGGTGTGAATTGTTGGGTGTAAATGTACTCACCTTTCTATCATTATCTTTTCTTTCACTTTCTGTTTCTCATCCATGGTATAATTGGTTTTCCGTTGGGATAAAGCCTTCCTGTGAGTATCACACACAGGTTTATAAAGCGTATCTTGTTACATCGCATCCGAGGTGACCCGTGCTGTTTGGTGTTTATATGTAAGTGATATATAGGTAAAGTCCAAAGCGGTCCTGTCAGGTTAACGAGAACTCCTGTCTATAGTCACATTAGGGCTTAGTTGTTACTCGTAGTTTCTTTTATTTACCAGTTACTAGTTTAAATGGGTTCTTAGTTATTAAGAGGCCTTACGGAGGTCTTTGTTCTTATTTTTTGGGTTTTTTATAGTTCTTAAATTATTTTTGATTACATAGCGATGAAACGGTGTTAAAATAGTTTCAATTCGTCCCAATTGTTTTTCTCCGCATTTTATGTCTTATACTTTCTCATTTGTATTTGAAACCGACTAAACTTCCATACCAGTAGCGAAAGAAATCCGAAACAAATCTCTTTTTAATTTTAGTCAATAGTAAAGTTTAATGCAGATGTCTGAAAATGCGTAAAGAAACTTAAAGTTTCAAAAATCATGCACACGAGAAAAACAGCTTATAAAACTATGTGGTAAAAAGTTGATCCAAATATTCAATACCTTTGATTTAAAAGTTACAAACTACAAAAGCGTAACTAAAGTCCATTGATAGCCAGCAACCATCTTCGCTACGCGTGTTACATTGGTTAATTTTTTTCCGTGAATTTAAAATGACCGCGATTTAAAAGATAGAAAAAAACAGAAACACTACTAAAGGAAACATGCCAGGCCTAAGCAGAAAATTTAAGGCGCTTGATAATTCTGCAAGTCATTTTATAATGGCATCTGTTACCGTAGATTTTTCCACTCGTTAACTTCTAGGAAACCGATGACAAAAACAATATAATAGTAAAACTGTTTTTGTTACGTTTACTAAAAAAATAAAAAATGATAAATTATGCTCCAATTTTAAACTGACGATAACAAATTAACGGATTACGTTTTCCATTTACTGAGACACTTATGATTTTTTCGTTTTTCTGATAACTCTTTTGGATAGCCTTATGGATTTAAAAGATGTTTAAGTCAATTTATTGACATGTTCACGAGTGAAATTAAATATATCTAACAAACAAAACAATTTCCAAGTGAAGTGAGGAAAGTGTTAAACATATTTACTTTTTAATTTTAATTATCTTAGCTTCGTTGAAATATTTCATACTTAGCTATTACTAACATCATCGTCATCAACATCATCTCATTCTATCTTTAGTCCATTGAGCTGGATGTAGGCTACCACAAATTTCCATGAAGCATGATCCTGAGCCAATTGCACTGCGATTACTAATACGAGGTTGCCACTAACGACCTTCCTTCCACTTCCACTTCGTTTTATTGATCCTTTAACTTCACATTATCTTAGATAGCCCTCTTCATAGCTCGCCAACTAGTTATAAGCTTGCGTAACGTTTAATAAATTATAATTTTCGAAACATAAATACATTTTATGAATGTACATGTACACTACATTTTTTGTATAATTAACAGTAGTAGAGCCACGCTGCAGCAAAACGACCGGAGAGAACTACAACAAACACGAATGTCTGCGTAAAATATTAGCATAGTAGTGTTGTGATTTTTGCTGTGATAGTATAATGGTGCTGTGATTTTTATTGTGATAGCATCATAGTGCCGTGATTCTTATTGTAGGAATCGGGGTACCAGTTAATGGTAAGGAGGCATTCTGTGTAGGTTCTCAGTGTATGGGGTTGACAACACTTCAGCGTTAATGGATCTTTTATGAGAACAGATGATGGTGTTAATAGGGTGCAGTAATCACTTACCATCTGATGGACTATGTGTTAATGACAACCATTAGTATCATTAGTATCAAAAATATAACATGTGCTTTGAAGCCTTGTTACTGATTGTATCACTTTCCTTTGGCGACTTTTATAATATCCACAATATGAATGATGTAATTATTTCTTTACACCACGTCCATTACACATTAAAATACAGACTACGTAATTGTTGTTATACTTTGGTTTACCTCAATATATTATTTTAATCATTAAACTATTGTATAATATAATAAATTATATATATTTTCCCTAACATCAAAATTCACATAACGCTGTCGGTTAGATTTGATCAGGTGCGCTAGTAAATCTAATTAACATTTAAATGGTGATCACGCATAATAATCATCTGGTTTTTAAAAGCGACGTCCCCACTTAATTTAATGAAAATTGCCTCATGAGGCGTAAACTCGACTAAAACATCAGTACATTGCAAACTTGAATAAACTAAAGAACACTTGTTAATACGTAGCGGTGAATGTACAAAGAAATGACGCAAGATATTCAAAAAAGGTTTTCAAAGCCGGCCTGACATGTTTATGATCGAGTTAATTTAAAGTATTAATATGATCAACACTTAAAAATTATAGATTTAAAATCTAATAAAGCATAAATATACTAATGACATTATTGACAATGGATCTCAGGCAAAATTATATATGAATATTAAGTAAATGTGTATTATTCAAAGATTACCAAAGCGTCAACATCTGTATCAATAGCAAGTTATACTTATTTTCTCGTGTCATTTCCTTTTTTTATTAGATATATACTTTTAAAGTAAAGAGGCATGAATATATGTATTTATATAAATTATACCTTTTTGCAGTTAACTTTCGAAGTTGAATTGATATACTTAAGTAGAGACGCAGATTTAAAGAAATCAGATCGGATTACAAACTAGCGGATTTTTCTTCGTTGCTTTCATTCATTATTGACGCGATAACATATCTATTTTTATGAGTCCAAAGTTTTTTTTATGATCACATACCATCATAAATTAACTAAATGTTGCCTTACTCTAAACTTTATTGTCAAGCTGACATACAGAATGAGGAAATAAATAAGTTAAACTGGAAGACGTTTGGAAAGAAATTTTATTGCGTTGTTTACTATTAATATGTGACATGTTATTACAGGAGAGAATACATCTAATGTAAACAAATTGGTACAAATCAGGCAATAATATATTTTCCCCGAAGTTAACTGTACACTTGTACAGTTCGAGTTAATAATTCTTTCGATGTCTTGTATCGGGGTCATAGAAATTGTCAGTGCGCAATTGATATACGATCCTGATAACTATTAAGATCCTGACAGGTGATGGGCTGTTTCTCTCAAATCTGAGTATATTTTAGCCTTAAAACGTGAAAGTTATATTAAAAACGGTCGTCTTGACTTTAAATGACAGGTAATGAAACATATAACCTGAAATGAACCAGTTCTATTTGTTTTAATGAAAGTACGATTTTTTATTCATTTTATCAGATGTAACTGTAATGACAGCTATTATTATAATCATATAGATCTCCTTGATAAATTCGTTAAATTTATTTAAATGTGTATGAATGGAATGCAATGAAGAAAACGGGTATGTTACATTGCAAAGTATTCGTAGTCGTTACCCTGCGCCAGCAAAAAGTTACGAGCGCGGTAGGCAAGTTCATTTGTTTTATTTATTCAAAGCTCAGTTCCGCTGTTAAATCTGAAGCTGACTTATAAATTTGTGGATTCCGCCTACACCGGAAAACCTATTAAAGACAAACGTTAAAGTCAAGGATCACGAATTCAAAATTGTGGGGATTTTTTCACGTAAGGTAATGACTTTAAGAATTCGTAAATATGTATTTTACTATCTTTTTTTCTTGTATAAAGTTATAGGTAAGTAACATAATATACAATATCGATACGTTTTTACTTAGACCATTAATAGACAAAGAAATAATGTATTTGGAATTCTTATATCTAAAGAATATACATAACTTTTCCATTTTAATGGTTAAGTTAGATACTTAAAAAGTAGTAGTAAGTAACTTAGTAACTTACTTAAAAGATGCGTATTCTCGATTACAAATGATTACAACAGTGAGCTTGATAGATATAAAATATTATTGTATACAAATATCTTTCATAGCACTGCCATTACCATAAATAATTATAACAATCATCTCATATATTATTTATTTCATAAAGTCGTGGTATCTCAGTAAACCCCTTCTAGTTGCGCTTATATTATATAAACTGCTACAACAACTAGAAATTATTAAAATTCACCATTTGTAAATGCTGATGCATCACATGTTTGATGATTTAGGTAAAAACTAAAAACTAAATTTTTATAAAAAGTTCCTGAGAAATACAAAAAATATTTCCAGGACTTGTTAAGAACCTTCAAACCTATATTCACATGAATAAATGCAAGAACAGTCTCATACAGGAATGAAATGACTTGTGGATCGTACATATGTATCTAGAATAAGTAATTTTTCTTTTCTTACTACAAAAGGAAACAAATTATCTAATATTAATTAACATTACGTTGTATTTATATTTAAAAAATAAGTATTTTATTATATTTACACTATTCAGAATGCAGTATTGGTTCGTTTGACTTATAACGTTTTTGATTTTGTAATAATAACTGCGTCGTACATAAAAGAGGGATTCTTTTGGTGTAATTTTTAAAGAAAACCTTACAGTTTTGTTTGCTGGAATACGGAATAATAGGACTATAAATTGTTGGATTTATTTAATTGGGGTCCGCTATAATATCTGTGTAATTCAGGATTTTACTCAGTAAATTAAAAGTTTTAATTTTTTTAATGCATATGCATACGATTATGCTACACGATTATACGTTTCTATCTACTGTGCATCCTCGTCTAATAAATAACTTTTTGAAGCTAACGGTGAAAATGGAGCATATAGCATATATATTATGCGATGGTACGTTAGAACTGCAGCCCATAAGAACCGAAATTCATCTTCGTCAACAATCGTTCAGATCCCGAATGACTGGGTGGAATTACCTCATTTCCATATATACCCATATAGGGAGTTGATAAACACACATCATAGGTCCTGTGATTATAAGTGATTCCGGTAGCTCACCCCATGGAATAACCCCTATATAAAAATAAAATGCATCGTCCATAGTATTAAGTCATACCACATCAAACACTGTGACACTAAACTACTATTTTACGCCTGAAAGAGTGGTACGCCTTTACTCGGTCGACACGATCTACAGCTAATGGAAAGCTCCAGTGAGAGTGAATTATTTTCATTTTATTTCCATTTCACTATTTGTTCATCATTTTATATTTATGGTATTTAAATAAGTTCTGTTGATCGGGAAGGACAACGTTCTCACAAAATACCAGCACAAAATTGCGATTTGGTTTCTGAGTTTTGTATGAGGAGTGAACAAAACTAAAGACCGTATCGATAATCTTAACTTTAGTAATCTTTGACCGTTAGTACAACTATTTACTCATTTGTCACCCTTAAGTAAATTCAAAAATTTAGTAATTATTCTATATTAGCAGCCGCGTTTTGTCATTGATGTTAAATATCTGTGAAATGTCAATACATATAAATTTGCATTTATTGTCAGTTTAGATACGTAATATACAAATATATAGAAACAAAGGCTTCAATCATCTTTACAGGGCTGTTATATATAATTACTATTATTCGCGTCTCCTAAGATCCAAATGAAGTTGCAATCGTTTTTGTCTCTCGCCACCAATTCTATGCTATAACTTAAATTTACCATATCATAATATTTTTATATATGCATATATACAATAATTTAGTTTCAAGTTTATACAATACTTTATTTGCCGAAAGTTGATTTTAGATTAAATTGTGAAAATAAAGAGAAACCCAAGATACAATTTTTTTCGAAATCATCATAAACGAACGAACAGTGGTTCTCTTATTTTTATAGACAATTTTGTATATTTTCGAATCAGTTAAAATAATTGGTTAAATATATACGATACACAGAAATAACGGACTTGTAAAATGATCGCATTTAAACCAATACACTTAAGAAATTTCACAGTTCATTTATTGAGTCATTCTTTTTTAAAGTCTTATGGTACAAAAGCAAAATAATAAAATTAACAAGTAGAATCATATCGATAAGTACTTATACCAATCCTTACAATAATAAACACTTAATAAGTTATTCTTATAATAACCAAATCGAATTATTTCATTCTTACAAACAAACGCAGAATTCAGGTTAAGTAGTCAATAATCATAAGCTTATAAAGATAAAATTTACAACATGTTCCGTATAAGCACCATTGTAATCTCTTTAAGGTATCGCATAAAAGAAAAACTTCATGTAATGGCTTCATAGTTACTTTGTTTTTTATTGTAAGAATAAATATGATTTTAGTTCAGGTTGCGAACTTATTTTTTTGTTTAAAAAATGCTGGTTTTGCCATAACCTTGATAACATTCCCGTTAACCACTATAACTAAGCTTCAACGATAAAAGTGCACGAGACCCATTCAGCCAGATCGCAGACCATAGCCTAAACTACTAGGCTGTTGGCCCTTCAAAAGCTCTCTGATAGTGGTAAATTTAATTAATCTGTTACTGACAACTGTTAAAACTAGTTAATGTTAAAAAATAAGAATAAAAAAGACATCATACGAAACAAAAATATTTCAAAAGCCATTAACATCGTGAATTGAAGCATTTCACGGCATATTTAATTTCGTATCTCTTAAATTACATATCATAAAACAGGTTTTTACCTCACTCATCTTCATAATACGTACGAATTTTATACAATGGATGCTAAGTTGATTGTTACTCGTAGCAATCACAAAGCGGAATACGCGACTGCACTTTCGATCCTTTATTGAAATTTGCACAAAAAGGTGGTAATTTTCCATATTGTGATATCATTAACATCGGCAAAACTCGCGGCATAAACAATGTTTTTTTGCATAAAACTGCTTCACATTTGGCCGAACGTAACCCGACCGGACCGCTCCCTTCGCAAAATTGCATTTGTTGATATATTCATACATTCATACCTGCACAGGTGAAATAAGGATCAACATTAAAATAAAATAGTCAAGTTAATTTTTTACTTGCCTTTGATTTTTAATTTTCTATAACCACTTTAAATAACAACTTTGGTGACTAAACTCATTGTTTAATACATAAATTTAATTAACTTTAATTACACCTACACTTCTAAGATCATAATCCATAATTTATTAACGCTTCATCCGCAACTAGTAAACCGTAATTCGATTTGCATCTCATGTTAATTAAGTAAATAATCTTGTTACTAGTTGAGGTGATCGAAGAGAAATAATGAAGTCATAAAAGCCTAAAAGCTAGCGGTGTATAAAGAAGAGAGAGGATCGTGCGCCGGAGTCAACGCCAGTCAATACATTCTAATCAGTGATTTATTGCCCCTAATCCTCAGCTCAGCACAAATAAGCTATCTTGTCGACTTAATGTTGTATCAGCTCAGGCGTGAAACTCCCGCGCACCACTAAGTGGTCCTTCCAGTTTCCACTCGAAATATTTTAATAAGGCCTCGCTGCTCACGCACCCAAATAAAAACACACGCACTCACATACACGAACCATCTAAAACCTCGGCTCGTTTGAGTTGCCTTTATTTATAATAGTAGCGACACTAAGGATCTACATTTTTGCTCTAAACGGTGTTAATTTATTGACCGTGGGCAGATAATATCACTTTTTTCTCCCATTATTGAAGCGATTACACCAGAAATTATACGTCGAAGTCCACTCCCGAGTGCTCGATCAATTGTTATAAAGCAATGGAATCTATATTTTACGACATTGTTTTTAAGTCTATATTCGTTTGTAGGTAGTTGAAAGCCCTGATAATACCTTACTTGTCGAAATCGCCGTATGGACTTGCTAATAAAAAGTGTTAAGTTATGAACAAGTTATGCCACTTGCATTAATTTCGATGCTTAACCCGATAAACAAATTATGGTATATTAAGTTAATAGCTTAATTTATAATTGAAAGTGTTACGGTGTATTCATAAGAACGCATTGTTACAATCCCCTTTAAAGTGTCTGGTCGCAGTTTACGACAAATTGCCGGATAAAAATATCTATATGAGTTAAGAATGCTTTTATTGATTTTGAACTTAAATGTTCGAGAGACGTTTTAATTTTGTCTTTGAACCATCTTAACGAACCGGACTGTGTATAAAATTTTATTGATATAACCTTTTACTTGAATTTACAAAATCGTATTTCCGAACGGTCTTATAAAAATTTAATGGGTTTTGTTGTAAGTTTTCAGTATCAATTTAGAGCCGAGAAAATAATACCAATATTATAGGGGACGCTTGCCGTGGTGTGTTATCAGTGACAGTGATTTCACCATGTGAAATTTCCCACGACATTAATTTAAAGTCTTTTACTATTACGTGAGCTTCTAATAAACTTTGTCATATACTTTTGTCATTAATAATGGTTGAAGAAATGACTGATGTGTGTATGAACATTCTGCAATAATTTGATATAACATTAATTTTATTAAACTAAGCTTGAGCCATTTCGTCAACAGAAACGGAGTAAAAACTAAAATGGTTGAGACTATGCTCATCGGTCGTCTTTGTAAGATATACATATACATTAATAATATCAGGGGTAACCCCATTCAAGAATATTGTTAGTTTTATATGATTTTAAACTATATTACGAATTAAGTAACACTAAAAATAATTGGAGATATGTATTTTTTATGTTTTTCCCATTTTATTCCAATCAAATGATGGACATGGACTAACATAAGATATACGAATTGCGTTTGTTATTTTAAATGAAAAAAACAAGGTAATAACGTAAAGTATCATAATATATGTGTAGCCTTTTACTAAGTCTTACGCAGCTTTATTAACTTTCGTCAAAATGTTTTTCTTTCATCCAATTATTAGACTAACGTAACCTAGACATGCTGGTCTAGGTTAAAATAGGTAAACATCAGAAGATCTTTACAATCAATAATGAAATAAACTTCAAACTATGGCCATGAATGTTAGTGGGTTATATATAAAGATTGACAAGATAAAATTAAGATCTAAATAAATTAAAATCTAAATTAAAATAAATTAAAATCTAAATTAAAATCTACATTTATTCTCGAATTTGAAGATGCAGAGGCGTTGTCATCTCTTAAAACAAATTTGGTATACTTTGTCACGGAATATTGTGTATCCAGTTTTATCCAGTTATTAGAACATGGAAACTAAAAACCATTATTTTACGCTATTAACCTGTTTTAAGCACATAAAATGGACTGGGTTATTCGTTTATTATAAAACTTTAAGTAAACTTTCTACCGTGGCTCTTATTAGAAGGATACTATTCTCGGATTCTGCTGGAAACTGACATGCAAAATTTTTATGGTACATTTCTTGCATTTGGCAAAATCGTTTGCTTGGTAATTTTAAATGTGTACAGCAATTAACCAAATAAGTAATTTGCCGGTGTCCTTAACTAGTAGTAAGTTAAGTGCACTGGCTATGTAATAACTCAAGTGCTATTTAACAGCAAACCAGAATTTAGTGAAGCCGTAGCATTTGTGCCTTAAGAAAATTTCGTAAACAATAATAAAAGGGCATTCTACTGAGAAGCCCTTGGATAAGCTTCTATGTATGTCGTGTGATCCCTTATCAAAATGCAGAGTTACAAGTAAAGATCATTTATTAAAAACAGTTGTATTCCATATATTGCACAGCCTGTATGTTGTTATAAGGATAGTTTGAATTTTAATAACGGATGATTTTTAATTCCGTTGATAATATCAAACAGGGTAACAATTTTAGTGCTTTTCGTTATCGGATCCCGATTCTATAAAAAACCTTATAATACGTGAAAAATATTCTAAATTTAAAAGTTATCATACGATTAAGTATTTGACGTTCGATCAGTCGATTTACATCATATACAAATATTGTAGAATGAGAAATTCTATTATATTTATATATGTTAGTTATAGTTATTTATGTTTATAGCAATTAGTCTCTTACTATATAATAATACAGTTACAAAAAGTACGCAATTTGAAACAGATTAGCATTACTTTTAAACTTAGATATTATTATTTATCCTATTTATTTAATATACTTTGACAGGGATTCTAATCTAATCGTCCGTTAGTCCACTAGCTATGCAATGTACCGCAATTATTAGCGTGTATGTGGTCGAAACATTTTTTAGCAAACTTCAACACGATTTACTGCGATGACTGAAATATTTAAAATATATTTTTAAGATTTAAGTTAAAGTATAAAAGAAATATGTGATACGCACAATATACACATGTGTTTAACTTTTTGCTGCAATTCTAAGAATTCAAAAATTCAAAAGCATTTCTTAATGTCAACGATGTAATATATTTAGTGTTTTATATATGATATCGAACAAATTTGTTATTCATATGTTTTGCCACTTTTAAGTTATGTGGTCGTTTCATCTGATAATGAGAATTTATTTGTTATAAGATATTTTTTTTACAGAAAAAATAACAAACGTTAATAGAAAAATATTTCGAATTATCTTACTCATTCTAATATTTACAATCCATCCTGCGGTAATATTATCTATATTTGAAGAAGCTAGAATAAACTATAGCCTTGGAGCGAAAGTTAAGTAAAGTTTAATAAAAGTTGATCCATAACACAAGGAAATTCATCTTTTCAGTACCGGTTTCACCGTCATCGTCAGGTGGTGGTGGTGCTGGGGGTGGCTCGGGCACACCTTTGTATCCTGGAGCAGCCTCTCATCCGCTGTCATCGCTGCTCTCACAGCAGAGGTTGCTAGAGCTGTCCCGATTCGGATTGAGGCACTATGACATCGCACACCACGTGCTATCCCAGCAAGGTGCTGTAACCAAATTACTCGGTAAGAGTTATAAGTAAATCCGACATGACAATCTAACGGTCGTAATTAATTGCAAAAAATTACTAAAATTTATTTTCATTTTAATATCAATTCAAAAACAATAAAAACTATCTAACAATCTCTCACAGCAAGATCAGATATCCAAATTGATCGATGTTGGTATTAATTAATCAAGAAGTGAACCCAATTGGCAAAAACCAAATTACTCGTTGTATATTAAAAAAAAACCTGGCAACGAATTTGCGACTCCTCTGGTGTAGCGTATGTTCATGGGCAGGGGTGATAACTGACCGTCAGTATGGCTGCATGCTAATTTTCCCAACTGGTCCTAACATTGGTGGTAATTAGTTTTTCTGTCACTATTGTTCAAGTAATTATATCAAGTGGTTTACCACTAGCCTGCAGCTAATTCTAACTGTAACAGAAATATATTGGCTCAACCAGGCAAGGACCGTGCTTTCACAGAGTTATTTTTATATTTAGACATGTACAATGTATAACTAATCAACACTACCAATACATATACCAAATGTTATATTTAAACACGATACATTATTGGATAATGAATTTAATTCCGTATATAGTCATGTACGAGTATTAGAACATGTAACGTTTGATTGCATTCATTAATTGATAAATGAAACCTACCTAAGTTGGGTATCAGTTCCACCAGAATTATCTATATACATATTTTATTTACACAGAAGACTTCGGGCTGTTTTGATTTATACGTGTGATCTTTAAAGAATTGCCTCGCGGTCCGTTATTGCCCGCTACAAAGTTATTTGCAGTAAATACTCAGCCGCCCACCTAGAATTGTCTGTAAGTGTTACGTCCTGTTTAACTAATAAGAACAACATGCTGCTTTATACGTTTATATGAATTATTTAATAATAAAGTATTATATTAGTTTCACGCTAATTAATGTCGTTTCCACAAAAAGTTCTACAAACTAAATCAACTAAAAGCGCAATTGACTGGACTGCAACATGTGAGGACGCTTGCGACTTTGATTTACACTAAAAGATAAAGGCTCTGAGCGGTGAATTGCTAGATGTATAGTGTAAGATACCCTTACTAATAGTATCTAACTACTATTAATGACAATAATGTTGATACTTAGTGGGTTATCAACACTTTTTTTGAAAATTTGATTTAGCAATACTTTTAAAAAAAAATTAGTACATTATTTAGAGCCAAAAACGAGCTCCCAGTTCCCCTAATTAGAGATAGTAGTAGTTAGTGATGACTGCAGCTCATAACATCTAAAAGATTCAAGATGGCCATGCATTGTCATCCCTAAAAACTGAAATGGAGGAATGCCTCATTTCCTGAAATTGGACCCCGCTTACTTTTACTAATTTTACTACGCTTTCAAACAGTTAAATTAATAAACGTATATTCATAAGCAATTACTGTAATGTCTTTTATATTAAGCTCATTTTGCCGGCCTCGTTTAAATATTAATTATCCAAGTATATACATATATTATATTTTTAAAAACACATAATAGTATTTCTATCTGTTGACCAAATAAAATTCTCATTGATTGGTTAATTAATGGAATAAAGGACTAAATAAAATACTAAAATAATCACTAGTAAATTCGGTAACCGCCTTTTCAAGTATTCCAAACAGAAGCATGTAGACCAGTGATGGATAGTAATGTCGAAGGATGAGGATTCTGATCTTCAAATCAAAAGGCGCCATTCCAATGCGCCTTCCAAACGTTATGAATAATTTCCAGGTCAGTGAACCGTGATGTTAAAATTAAAAAAAAATTACGTATTTAAAACTTTTATTTTGAATATTTTTTCACAGAAAGTCTTTACCATTAACGTTGCATAAAACGCACAGAATATATCTTCCTACCAAATCCTATTAAACCTACTCACATACGAAAATAACCGATTATTAGAATGATAAACTATATCTCAGATTCTCAGCATTCAATGAGCAGTTCGGTGATTTGTCGAAAGCGACGCGGCTCGATGCTGCATTTAACTTTGTTCTAATTACACAGCTGCGGCAAAAATCTCAATCGCTATTAATCAATGATAAGCCATCGGCGTGGCCGCTGCGAGAGCCTCTATTGACGAAAGCTTAGATCCTAATCGGTACATAAAACTTGCAGCGTGTTAATTATAAGCCACTGGGCTGCGGACGGATCCCGCCGCCGCGAGCATTCGTTCCGATCCCGAACGATGTCAATCCTATCTGAACATCGATGATTCCTCGCATTCGTAATCGTTTGTTTGACCGCATCCTTTGTTATTATTGCTGTTGCATTTTAAAGCGATCGCAATCTTTATTTGTCTGCCGATTCCAATGAGATTTCGCTTTGTTTTGTTGTCCTAAATTAATTTTTTTTAAGAGGCCTGCTTTCTTTTTGAATACAAGAAAAATTTGTACGATTTTAGAAGTATTATGATTTCATACAACTTACATTGATTCAGGGTAACATTTTTATTAAATACGCTTAAGCAGGTCAACTTCGTTAGTAATATACAGAATATGTCATAGTAAGGTATAAATTGGGTTATAGGTCTCAAACATATCATTAAGATTTTTTACACTTTTTTAGTGATTATTTTAATACACGAATACCCTATAGGTCCTTTAGGCATAGAAAATTATATGTTTAGAAGGATAATTGTCTTATATTCAGATGGCATAACGACCCTGACTGATTTATTACTTTACGTCACGAATGAAACGAAAAGTGTCGATTGATTCTTTGCACGTCCTACTTATAACGCGACGAATATTTAATATGTATAAAAAATACTCAAATATTCAGGCGTCATTTTACTTAAGTCATTAAAAAAAACGCTAAAATACACACAAAATAGGAATACTCCTCTTGTCCTGATATCTAAGCTGTGATATTCAAAATATTATCATGCATTCTTTTTCTATATGTATTTTTAATATACTACCACTAACTAACGAGAACACAATTTGCTTGATAGTGATTTCTGCCGCCCACTACACCTACATTAATCCTTGATAAGATACCATAATCCGTATGAGCCATTACCGTCGTGGACTAAATATAATATTAGTTCATCACTTGTAAGTTTTCCGATGTCTTTTGATCATCTAACGAAAGACAGTAGTGCTGTACAACAATTTTAAATTAGTTCAGAAAATATTTAGTTATTATTATTTTGAAATAAAACATTTCCTAAAACTATCTGTAAGAATAGTAGCAATTCTACGAACTTCGAAAGGTACTTGCTTTAATAGGCTCGACACGCAAGTCGCCTGCAGCCGTACTATCATAAATCAAATGTTCCTCATTAATTAACCAAATTATTTTATTAGTATTAATTGCTTTCCATTACAGTGAATGCTGTTGAGATTGGCTTATCATTTCTAGTAAAATCGTTTGCTCGACAATTCTAGTACTTAAGACCGCGTGTTTGTCAGTAATGCAATTAGTAGCTAATACTTGCTCAGTGTGTGGCAATAGTATCACACTCAGTCACATGAAATGACCGTAAACTTAAATTGACACGAGAATAACACTTTCTATCTCTATCTACCCCTATAGGGATACTTTTTAATACACAAAGGCTGTTGCTCTATAAGAATCTCATCTTTTGTTAAGTGATAAGAAAATAAATTTATTATAACTAAAATTATGGTAACTTTTCGTATCGATACACCGATCAACTCAAAATAAAACCGTAAATATAGTTTTATCAATGAAAATTTTAGAGTTTGATTATTTGTCGCACCTTTCGCAGTTGGTCCCTCTTACATTGCTCTTATATTCTCTTTAAAAAATGGAATGAGTCGATATAAATTAAAAATGTAATACCTAAAAATGCACCTTGTCATGTCAAGTCTTCACCTATTAATTAAAGGGAAAGAAATTATTCCACGCAATTAGATCTTGATATTATAGTCAGTCGCGAATAAAGTGTACGTTAGATTCTACATCGTCGCAAACACTTGGATGTATTCACTTAATTTGAGGAATTAGATTCTCAAGTTATATATAATTAGGACACATGCTCGCTTTGTATTTGTTCAAGAAACGTGAAAGGACGATTTCAAGAGCACTGAAGCGTACGTTACTCAACGTATAATCATTTTGAATGGCGCCCTCACTTGAATAACTGAATGTATAATTCGTGAAATTACTAAATCGTTCTTACAGTTAACTCTTACCTGTGAGAAAACAAAACACACTTTTTTGTGGGTGACACTATCAAAAGCAATTTGAGGGTCTGTCTTTTTACTTTGGATTCGATATATAGCTTATTTCTTTATTCACTACAAGTGTTTAGCAGCTTGGAACACATTTTAGAAATCCTTAGAACCAAGATAAACAATCCATATGTTCATGAATTA
Source organism: Teinopalpus imperialis (assembly GCA_029286865.1). Classification (NCBI taxonomy): domain Eukaryota; kingdom Metazoa; phylum Arthropoda; class Insecta; order Lepidoptera; family Papilionidae; genus Teinopalpus; species Teinopalpus imperialis. The sequence goes on along the minus strand of JAGSMU010000025.1, from coordinate 2,306,857 downwards.
TGACAGAGCAGACTTGTTTAAGTGACAACAATGTCAAGTCCTGATTATACTAATCAGAAATAATCGATAATTAGTCAGCCCATCCTAGTCAATTTTATAATTTTTATTTATTTTATTATATAGAATTATTTAAGTATAGTCTTTGACGAGTGACTTGTGTTTTCAGTTCTAAATATTTCGGCTCAAAACGTTGTTACTTTACCATAAAGTAATATTATCTTTTTTGTTAAATGGTTGTTCGATTTAAAAAGTTTTGAAAACAATAACAAATTGTTTTTAAGCAAACGAACACAGACAGTCGGTCAGCAAATAGACAGTTCATGCACTTTTTAAAAATTTGCAAGTTAGTCTTAGCAGTGTGCTGCTTGACTATCAGAATTTTATTATAGTTTTATGATTGTTTTTCAAGTTTTATCATTTTTAAAAGAAATCAGAGAATATTTGCCCCGTGAATAAAGCGTAGATTCTCAACACAACCTCACAAATTGTTTCACATGATGGTACTCATTTGTATATCATCTCATTCTCTAAACGGTATATTCCTGGAAGAACATATTTTATAAATCAACTATGCAAGTCCGCGTTTCGAATAATCATCACTCATTTCTGATGGATTGTTGACCGTACAGCATCGCAGAGGCTTCATAGTTGAAACGTTCCTGTCTTCATCGTTCAGCATATTGTCCATCTGGCTTGTTGATGATCCTAATGGACAGGTGAGAGGTTAACCGTCTAGGGTAACCTTACATCTGTCCATTAGGGTTGATAAGATCTATTGTAAATTGTTATTTAATTAAACTATCCTGTTTTACAAAGTTTATATATTTATACTAGTGATTGTCTGTTAGGGCTTTAATGTAATCAGATGATTCTGATCAAAATAAAATAATACAACCGTTAGGTATATTTAACAAAAATGGATTGTATAACCTATATTAAAGATAAATCAATTTTTGCCGATGGTGATTTCGGAACGTCACGTGTCGGGTTCCCACGGAAGCACGGTTACGATGCGCCGTAGGCTGTCATGTCCAACCACTTACGTATTTAACATAGGTATATAGCCTTAGCTTAAAAGTCATTATCTAGCTCAAACAACTCGCGAGTTGACGGCGTGGAAATGGGCACGCTTAATCATTATAATGTTCTTTCGCTTCACTTCACAGTTACAATGTTCAGATTACTTAGATATGATGAAAAAAGTTATTACGTCTTAAAGTTGACAGTTGGTACAGCTGGTTAATAGTTTTAAAACGGTATTTCGATACCTTCAAATAATTTGTAAGTTCGTGTATATATAGGTGTGATTGTGTCACACCTATTTTTTTAAAAAGACACTACATTTTTTTTTGGATAATATTATACTATCTTCTTTATTTTTAAGATTGCTAAATTATGTAACTGGCGTTAAAAAAAATATGCTCATAACAATTTCTTAAGTTCATTAAAAAAATTGTAGTGCATTCCATACAAGACATTGAAAAGAATTAAATAAAATAATAACAATTGCTTTAATATGTATATATTTTGAGGCCATATCACTACAATATATATAAATAATTAAAAAAGTATATAAAAAAATTGCAGGAAAAAAAAACAAGCTACATATCGAATATATTACCAGTCCAGGTAAAACAACCTAGCTTTTACAGAATACCAGCTTAAAAAGCGTCTTAACGATGTATTTTTCATACATTCGTTATTGTCCGAATAGACTATACGTAAAACGTATTGTGATTCTTGTAAAGTATCTGATCAAGTTAACTGCGAGGTCATTTGTCGTCCTAACTTCGTAAAAAAGGTATTTTTATATATTATAGCTGCTACTTCTTGGAAATACTCATATCAGACTACTCTAAAACTATCCATTGTCAGTGGTAGAGCTACACTGCAGTTTGTTTTTAGGTGGAGAATGAATGGATCAGCTCGACCGGGGTAGGACCACGCCCTAACAGAATATCAACGTAAAATAGGAGCTCAACGCTGCTGTGTTTCATCTGGTGAGTGCAGGGATACAGAGACCTTTATTACTGGTGACGAGGCATTCCATCTCAGTCCTCCGGGGTGACAACGCATCTGCATTATGATTCCTTGTCAATTATGAATGTAGATGTCATGGGCCACAGGAATCACTTACCATCAGGTGAACTGTGAGCTCGTTTGTTACTTTTAATGCTATAAAAAAAAGCTATCCATCACAAAGTAATTATTGATAAGTGAACAAAGCACCCGAAATCACGAAGTGAGTAATTTCATAATAAACCGGTAATTTTATTTCGATGTAACCAAAATTTCGTAGATAGCTAATGATACCTACTCGAGAAGATTGTCCGCGGATCGCCGCGGCAAGTAATGAAGCTATATTTAGGTTTTGGTCCTATAATCAAAATTGAATTACCAGGGTTGACATTCTTGCTACGTGTGCTCGTTTCTTTCTTTTTATGCTCTAATTCTCGTAGGTTGAGTTTGAATTTATAATGTGCTTCATCGTCGTTCGAACGATATTTTTAGACAAAAGTCGCATGGGTCTTGTCAATAGTACATTAGTTGTAATGATTGATGATTGTTGAAATTTTACAAATTGATATTTCGGTTCAACGGGTAATAAGATGTTAGGAATTGAAGAAATTTGCTTCATTATTTATATTTAAAAGAAATCTATCAAAATGTTATTCATAATTTAAACAGCTATGTGACATAGCCTTCTTGCGGAAGAGTGACAAATAACTGCAGGTTCTTGACAAAGTGTATATTATTTTTTGGGCAGAAGTGAATATCAACTTAAATTTAATTATGAAATAAATTCTAAAAGTTATATAAGTTCGCGGCTATAATCGAAACTTCAAAATCACTAGAAACTATAATAACTGGGAGAACAGCTTTGAGGCACAGCTTGAATCCATGTATGAGATAAACCTATGTCAACCTTCGTATAACCTTCACCAAATAGTATATAACCAATCGGTGATATTATAGCACCAAGGGATATTAGAAAGTGTCTTATATTCAGCGAAATGTTTAAAAAAATGTCGAATACAGAAATATAAAAAAAACGAAAGTCAACAGTAACATAAGACTGTGTCCTCGAACCCTAGTATTATCCGAGTAGTTGTTTACTATTTAATTAATAATATAGTCTATAGTGTGATAGTTTATTGGTAAAACAACACTTGTTAGATATGGAAGAGAGGGGCATCCTGGCACAAGTAAATATTTACTTAAAAGGATGTCTCAAAAATGGTTATATAACTTTTTTTTATGGTCATTAATTTTCAGCATTTAGGTCTTACACGAATTTCACCATCCCATTTTCAAATGGCTCACAGATTTGGTACTTCAAAGATATACTGCGAACTTAACTGAACAATTCCTTTAATTGTTGCATCTCAATGACATTCAAAACCCTTTTATTTCGTCCGTATATTTTTTCCCTTTTACCTAAAATTTGTTTTTCATGTAAGCATTTGGCATGATAAAGATCATCTAGATATACGATGGTAACATTAATGTCTAGTTATCTGACGGAACTCAAAGTCTTTTTCAAACTGCAAGGGCGAGGAACTTAAAACGGCGATGGAAGGACCAATAAGCAAGAAAGAGGAGTTTGCAAAGAAATATTATGTCGCATTTTTATACTACATTGAGAGTAACAAACGAGCACACAGTTCACCGGATGGTATATGATGATTGCAGTACATGCACATCTACACAGTTCCGCAACTAAAATGCACATGAAGTACACATGAGAACTGAGATAGAATGCTTTGTTTCCTGTCATTTGGCCTACGGTCCCAACACTCGACATGAAACGCAACCCGTTTTGCTGCTGTTTCACACTGGTATTCCGTACAGGTGCAGGTTCGATTCCTGTTACAGCTAGTTTCAAGCTGCAACGTGTTAGCGTGAAACAACAACCATTTGCACGTTTGATGATGATCACAGAAATAAAGTTGATATATATAAAACATAACATTTTTTATTTCATAATGAATTGCAGACTTTATGCCCTCCAATTTAATGGATATGTTATTTTTTTGGTATTCTATTATTATAAATTGAAGTACATTAAGGTCTGATAAAAGTACTTGTACAGTACTAGGTAGTTGGCATTTCGGTTATTCTGTCCAATTGTCTAATTATTGTCTTAACCAATTTAGTTTGAAGGTCGATGGTAAATTGAAGTTATTTTAATATTGTCATGATGCCCTACAAGACCACAGTAAATATTTTGGACTCGCGGAACATTGGTACGTAAGAAAAAAACCACTCTTCATTGGTTTTATCCTGTTCTCAAAATTTTAAGCGTTATTTTGTCCACAAGAATGCTTGCACTAACTAGCTTGAATTATTATTTTTGCCTATACTATATTACGTAGACGTGCTGGTTACACTGACTTAGTTTGAGAACATATAAGCAAAACGTATCATCGGCCCAATAGCTGTATTTTGTCATCCTTTGTGTACGAAAATATGTCCACATTTTCTCGTTTCGCAGCTTTAATGAATGCCTTTTTGAGATCGCAGGACAGGTCTAAAAAATATAACTGCGTTTTCAGTAATATTTTTTACAACGAAGCTGCAATTTAAAACTATCTGTTGTACCAATACATATAAAGATTAATAGATTAATTTAAATAATACGAAAAAATAATGGTTCGAAGAAATTTTTATTGAAATTTCATTAACAGGTAACATATAAAAATTACAAAACATTTTATGAAAAAACTGCTTCCACACAAGCAAGCGTTCTATTTTTATAAATGTTCATCAATCATTGAATCAAGCATCGTTAACATACGCGTTGCATTAACTTCTATAAATCAGGACCACTTTGCCTTTAAAGATTCTGATCTATTAGTTTCATGACGAGGCAGTTCCTCGCCATGGTTAGCGCCAGCTAATATAAAACGTCACTTTTTAATACAAATTTAATCAACTGGATTCGAGCCCTTTCTGCATCGTTTACAATGCTCTTATCCTGCTTTACAGAATTACCGTGTAATGACTTTAAGCGCCCATAAACCACTTTTGTATGAAAGTTTATTGACTGACGTTCAGGGAACGTATTGTGCTCTTTGGGACTCGTACTTCCTTCACAGGTTGGAGTGATTAATCGTTTGACATGGTTAGCAATTATATAATGTAAGACGATATGTGCGAACAACTTTTAATTTTAATGAATATTTAGATTTCTTATGCTTTTAAAATGGAACTTATATTTTTTGATACCACCTCGAGTTTTTCTCTATTGTATATAAAATGGCTAATGCAAACATAATAAAGTTTAATGTTGAAAATTTGTAAGGTTTTATATGCATTAGAGCAACGCTTTTGTTATGCTATTTAAAACCGTCTTCTTTTTCAATTGAAACTCTCATGACTGACATGATATTTGCAGAATTCTTTTAAGAGTGGCCGTTAAAGTTAAAAAATTAAAGTTTTATAATTTGTTGCCATTTTAAAGATAGCTTCATAATGACTCTCACATAGAAGTCTTGATCCCTATTGGTGAAAAATTCTAGTAATCGATTTTCGCAATCTTCTCTTGATGCCAATTTCTTAACACTAACACTAAGTTTTGCAATGTAAGAAAACATGGTAATCGCTTGATGCCAGATCCGAAGTATATGGCGGATGCATCAAAAGTTCCCAACCAAGCTCGAGTTTCAGACTCTATCGATGTATGTGGCATGGCGTTGTCGTGATGGAACATACCTATGCTGTTGGCCAATAAAGGCCATTTCTGATCAACCCCTAACTTCAAGCGGTCCGATTGTTGATAGTAGAGATCCGAATTTCGTGTTTGACTATATAGAAGCAACTTATAACAAATTATTCTTTCCAGTCTCGCAAAATGGACAGCAGTATCTTCCTGGTAGTTAGTTCTGGTTTGGCCACTGTTGGAGCCGCTTCTGAATCGGAACCATAAACACAATTTTAGCCGCCTTGCACTTTCACCTTTATCATTGATACTTAACGATATATTGATCACTACAGCCATATTCCGAATGAATAATTGATTTCATTTTTCCCAACCTAATTTAACCTATCATTATATAGTTAGCATACATCTTTTATTATATTGAATACTTCACCCCTAAAGAGTCAAAAGAATTTGTGCAAGACGCATATCTATATAGAGTTATATATTTAGAAGACTTCTATATGAAGACTGCCAATGAATTCGGGTGACGGAATCGAAAAGAATTGTTTCCTGAAGCGGAAACAGCGCTTTTCATTATTTTTACGTTATTGTAAGATATTATCATGATATACAACTATAAATTATATCGAAGTCTACTTCAATACTAACATAACTGCCACATAAAAATGCGGTCATATTTGTACAAAACTTTACTCACGCTTATATGGTTTACGACAAAGGCGGACGATAATGGGCCGAATATAGCTATATTAGCAGATTGTAGTTGTCTGAATTGCTTATTTATATTTATATGTACTATTTAATGTTATTTTTCTTACATTTTGTGTATTGATCTGTTAAATATACTGAAATACTCGACTTTTCGTCTTTACGATTTATCATCAATTATGTGGTGTAAATTTGGTTGAATTGATGCTAGAAATTGTACAATGTAAATAATTTATCACAGTGCAGTGTGAGAGCGCTTTTCAATACTGGAATGAACGCGCCAGAAGCATTCGAGTTTCACGCAAATAATAACAATTTCAAAGGTACCTCACACGATCCGCCTGCGCCTAGCTAACTACAGGTAATTGGCTCTGGTCATGCGATTACGTTTCTAGCCGATTTAATTATCGTAAAATGATCAGTGTGCCGGCCTCCCGCAATTTACCTATCAATCAAATAGAGAGTGGTTCACTTATTGGCGTTCAAAGGCAGACAAAACTGCGATATCAGTTTTCAATCACTCTTGCAAAATACAGACTCAAACTAGGAAAGCAATATCGGTTCTATATAGAGATGTGAATAATTACTTAGATATCATATATACACTACATTAGAAGCTGCATGCACAAGTAAATACCAAATAGATCGTCGCAAGTGACTTTATTAAAGTCGACGTATGGTCGACAGAAAACTTAAAGTCGAGAAAATTTTGTGGATCAGTTTCAGAAATTCATTTGGTTTTATTTGAATAGTTTTATTTATAATAATTGTAACAACGCGGACTTTTAAGAAAAGAAAAATCAACAATTTATAATACACAAATATATATATACATATATATATATATATATATATATATATATAAATATATATGTATATATATATATATATATATATATATATATGCCATGTATTAATAATACTTTGTTTCAAATGACTATAAAGATATATAGAGTAGGTAGAATATGCCTTGGACTATGGTATTATAAGTAATAATTTAAAATGAAATATTTTTCTTATTGGCAGGTCATATAAAAATATTGACTTTATAATGTATAAAAATTAAAACTGTTTAAATATGGCCGACACCAGTGTACGTGATAAACGTGAGATACGGTGTTTTTACCAGACGTTGCCGTTTATGGACTTAAGCATTACTTTTATCAAGACATAAAGACCTATATGAATTTATGGCGTTGACAAAAATGAGAATATAAATAATGTGTTGAATTATTCAGCGTGATCTGTATGGAGGCCATCAGTTGCCAGTGGTGCATAAAAACAGTTCTCGCGGCCGCCTGCCGGAATGCATCACTCAATACGTTTTTATATGATTGTCCCTGGGCACGCACTCATCCATTATCTAACTGAATTAGGAACTGTTGAGGTCTTTTCTTTCCACTCAAATTGTGGACTTAACAGAATAAATGAATTTATTTTTTAATTGTGATAAACAATTACAAGAATTATTTGTTTGAGATCGATTTTGTCGAATTTTTTTGATTTGCGTTCTTGCTACAGCTTAATAATTTTCATTTTTTTTGTATATGATTAAAAAAAAAAACAAATCCATATTCTTAAAAATACTTAAGGAGTGTACAGAATAATCAATTCTGTATATTTATTTAACGCTAAATTGCTTACTCAACTTTTAACTAATAATTTGAACATCATATACTCATACATATACAATATATTATAATAATATATATATCTCACACAATTCAATTTGTTGTTTGACAGTCGGTGATATAAAATAAAGGAGCGCATAAGCTGAAGTATAAAAATGAATTATAAATTCTACTCGCTGCTCGGACTTCATTTAGTCGATTTCATTGTTTCTGTAATTAATACTAATTTGCAGTTCCATTGTTATTCTACGTTGTCGTTCTGATTATCAATTTTTTTAGCTTTGTTAGTCCACTGTCCCTTTGAATGTTGCGGTGCCACCGAGAATTTTGCGCCGCATGGAAATTTGAACTCTATATCTATAACAATTAGTATTGTTTGATGATTGGGGGCATTATTGTTATTTGAAAATTTTATTGCTTCAAGTTCTCGTCGCATACTCACGTTTGGCGCTCAATGAAATTGCATCAATTGCTAACGTGTTGCAATTAGAGGCATTTTTATTAAGGATTTTAAGATGATTTTAACGTTTAGTTTTGTGTACGATGTAATGTAGCAGGTGTCACTTTTTCGTCACAGTTTGGTCCGAAATATCGCTTGTTAGCTATGTATGCCATTGACAAAGATGTTACCTGTCTAAATTTAACGGGAAAGTTGAATGATATTAAAGTACCCTTAATAATTGAGTTTCTCCTTACATCTTAATAAAAAAAACTCAAAGCACAGTGGATGTGATATTTTTTTATGCACGTTGTTCTCAAATTTGTCAGTATATGTATAACGTATAAGAATAATAAAATAGGTTTTTTTGAACGTGCTTATAAATTAAATTAAAACTAAGTATCAATACTGTATTTTTTAATACATTATATGTTATTGAGCATTCATCACCAGACCCCCGCTGGGTTCGGGGCTGTTTCCTATGATATTTCATATAAATACTTTCTTAGATAGATATGTTTCAATTATACCATATAATTTTTTACACGTGTTAAAGTAATTATATATTCCAGGTTCCTTACGACCCCCGGGGCTCATTGGCGGGAGCAAGCCAAAAGTTGCAACTCCCGCTGTAGTGTCAAAGATAGAACAATACAAGCGGGAAAACCCAACGATCTTCGCTTGGGAAATTCGAGAACGACTCATATCTGAAGGTAAAATTTAAACAGTAATTAAAATAAAATAGACGAGAATATATTATAATAATTAATATTAAATGGTAGTAGTAGTATTAAGTAGGGGTAGTGTGTCCACGGTCTTTTGCGGGATTTTATTTCATACTAGGAACCTATGTTCGCCCTGTGTTGTTGTTGTCCATTGTTGTTAGGTGGCATTAGAGCCCACTGAGGAAAATAAATTTATGACTTCGTATCGACAACAGTATAATTATAATCAGTCTAATCACAACGATCACGATAAATCCCCTTAATTTGTGTGAACGAATTTCTTGAAGGTAAACTGTTATATGTTATAGAAAAAGCTTATGTTGTTTGCTCAATAGATGCTAAGTTTAATAATTTCGAATAAACGACCGATGACTCGCGATTTCTTCACTATAGAATTAGAGAAAACAAATCATTCAAGATAGGTTACTGACAATTATCCAGGATAAAATTTACTTGTGACTGAAGTTAAAATATTTCCCATTTCGAGTATAATACGAATAATGCCCGAAGCGATCACGACTAACCAAGCGGGTGCAACTGTGTTCATTTGATCTCTTGCCAGTACGCTAATATGTTATCCTTACGTACGAGGTTCATGCCAAAAGAAAGTGAACACTTAAAAATTATTATTTATGTTTTTCTTTATTACATGTATTGACCATTGAAAAGTATTTATATTGGACATACAATACATATTTCCTTAAAACTTTTAAACCATTTAGAAATACCAATGACCACTTTTCTTTAACCAATTCAAAAATCTCAAAGTCATTACTAGCTAGGGCACCTTCTTTGCTTTCAAATCACTCAACTTTTAACTATTCTTTAATTTTTAGTAAGAGTAAAAGTACAAGATCAGGGGAATGTGGCAGTCAAGCTGCGATATACACGTTTTTCGAATAGAATAGTCTGGTGTTTTAGCCGAAGTGTACAGTGTTATCGCGATGCCAGAGAAGGTGCCGAATTCATGATTCTTGATTCGTTTTTTTGATGTGATCAAGCTGATATCCTAGATTCTGTTGATGTTTATGCTTAGCCTATGCGGCTCTTACAGCGTCATCGATTACAGGGCTCACGGAACAGAGGTCCGTGAGCTAGCTAATGTGTGGAACTGATACCACTTTCGCGGTACAGACTGCCAGATTCCATCCGGTATCCGTCCTTTGAGTCTTAGGCACCACATTTGCCATCTATCCCATCTTGAGGAAAAGTTAGGCAACCTTTGTTTCTTTGTGGCTTCGTTCACGGCAGCATTTCATCGGAGCAAGCATCTTCATCGTACACCACCATCTATCTCTGTTTCAGGATCATAGTTACATGTTTCGTTATTTTTTTATGATATAAGGACAAAGAGGCACTATTCACCTAATGGTAAGAGATGCCTTAGGCCCAAAACAGTACCGCTAAACTATTTTACGCTGGTATTCCGTGTAAAATTGCAGTTGGTTCTACCCTATTCGGACCAACCTATTCATGCTGCTACTTGTTAATATATGTGATTTGACTCTAGATTTTAAATTTAATCAAAAATGAATAGGGGTGTCTATGGACCGGGACTGCAGATTTCGCTTACCATTAGTTGAAGTGTTATAGTGTCACATTGGATGTAATTTAACATCACAGTAGGCTTGAATTAGTAGGGGTTTAAATAATTATTTTTTAAAACAATGAGTAGTGTCAAATATTGACCAAAAACTATTAATAGTGTGATATTCTTGTGACTGTGGTAGAGTAAGTCTTCATGAGTATTTCCACCTGTTGTAAATTTAAAAAATAAATAAGAATGACCGCCGCTTGTTTTAGATTTCTTGAAAGAAATTAAAATGAAAAGAAGAAAAATTTATAGCAAACTCAACTTTAACTGTGAAGTAAACCGCTATTGAGTTTTTGCTTCGGTATAAAAAACTGGGGTAAAAACTTAAATCGCATAAACGAAATCAATAAAATGGCAAACTCGGACAATGATCTCTTTGAAGTTTTATAATATCTTTTTGTTTACAAAGCTTTTTACTATTAGAAAGAAAAAGTACAGTAACGTTGATAATTTTTATTTATTATCCATGTACATATGTGTGTATACAGTAGTTTAATGAAAGTTTCTTAGCATAGTGATGTGTAGCAATTTGTGGGACTCACCCACAAATTGACGTCACCTGACATGTGCTTCTACTATTAAAATAGACTGTTAATGCTTGGCCCATGTAGGCCGAAGTCCTGAAAAACCATCCTAGTGAGCTTAAAACCAAAATCCAGTGGTATTTGCGCGGCAAATAGAATAGTTTATCATAAATCTTGCATTCAGTGTTAATATACTCCTGTGTTCAACTAATTGAGTCAATGTTAGTGTATAATATAATGTGACGTCTATGAATATATGTATATGAAGGTGGCAAGGATATATTCTTACAATTTTCTGCTAAAAGGAGACTACACATTCGTCATTCCACAACGAAGGCACTGACAACTTCTACACTGTCGCGTAGAACTATCTGTGGGTAAACACCAAAAGAAATTTTATTTGTAAAAGAAAAACTGTCACCTTTTATATAAGCGCAACAAAGATTTGCGCATAAATATCATGTGTAAGTGCTATGTGGCCAATGGTCAGGTGTCAATTAATGATTAGACGATGTGGTTATGATGATGAAATTGATCAAACTCTGATTGGGGATTCAATCACCACGGAAATTTGATTCTTTTTGTTTTATTTTATATTCTGAAATAAAGAGTCCAAGTCAAAGTTCAATTTTTCTCTAAAAAGTATTTTGATAGACAAACCGTTCAAGCATGGTAGACGTTAGTATTGTTAGCAGTTACGTACTTAGATAATAGGATTAGGCTACTTGTTTAATGAACTTTATATATTTAGTGTCAAATAGTTTTCGGGGAGGTCAGTAGGTAAAGCCATTGAAGTGCAACCCCGAATATGGTCTAATAGTTTCGTAAATGGCCGCCGGCTTACCGACAACGGATATCTTGTAACATGAGAACCTGTATTGGTTTTAGAGCTACCATGAGCAACAAAAGAATTTGTTGGTTATTTATACTAGAAGCTTATATACACAATAAGTATTGTACTTTTTATATTTATTAAAAAACGGTGGTGTTTATTAATTTCGGTGATTGTGTAGCTAGCTTAGTCAAAGCCTCTAGGATAGCCTAAGGTGCCAAGCCTAAAAGTAATAGTCTAAAAGCTAGGATCTTAAATTTATTCTAGCAGTAGTGTGTTTGAAGTGGTTCCCACTTACAATAATGTCTGTCTATTGATCATAACTACGAGTATCTAGTTTTCCCTATTTTTGAATATTAAATACAAAATACATTCAATTACTTTTAAAACTGATGGCAGATAATAAGCCCGGTGAAATGTTGATAACATTTTGTACAACACGATTGGGATATGCGCTTGAATATTTAAGAAAATAATCTCATACGGGATGATATGACATGTTGCTAGCCTAGACTTAAGTATAATACAACCAGCTGTCGCATTCCGCAGGAATTTCAACATCGGGCAGGAATTACTTGTAGGTGTTCACCAATGAACGCATAAAATTGTTCCAACAGCTTTTAAAATGGATGAAATATTAGATTTTTGATTATAATTTACGTGGCTTTATTTATAGAATTTGACACAGCAAGTAAATACAATATGGTATTTTTAAATATCATCCAAATGTAAATGAAGTACGAGTATAATGCCGAAAAAAGGAGCTACTTAAAAATTATTAAATTTATTAATTAATATAGGTATCGATATATTTAAAGTATAATTCATATAATTTCTCTAAATAAAAAATAAAACTAAACCACTTGGCACATATCAATGTGCCAATATGTGCCAAGTGGTTTAGACACTCCTCTTTACACACCTCAAAAATCAAATCTTCTTTACTTTCAAAGTACTTGTTCTGTAATTTTTTGAAAAAGGAATAAATCTCAAGCTGCCACGTCAGAGGAATATGGCAGTCTAGATACAATAGAGATGTTTTTTGAATTAAAATATTCAAGTGGGCTCTTGCAGAAACGTGCGAAGCGGTATTATTACGCTGCCACAGAAGGTGACAACACTTTTGTAGCACACACTGTTACATTTAATGTGAATATGAATATGGGTGCCATGAGCTGCAGAATCAGTGCCGTCAGGTGAACTATGTGCTATTTTGCCACCTTAAATTTTGTTTAAAAAGCAGCTCACTAAAAGATGTGGTTTATAATTTAATACATTTTTGCCAAAAGCATTGTAATGATCAAAAGCTTATCCTACACACACTCTTGGAAAGAAAAATATTTTATTCAATATGTGTTCCGTTTTCAAATTTATCAACAAATACTTGCCAATGTCTAACAAATAAACAAAGAGTAATTATTTTTTTTTTGCATGACCGTATTTCGTATCGTAAAAATTAAACTAATTACTTTATTTACTTTTTCTTAGTAGATAGTTATTGTTACAGAGATTCTTATGTATATATATAAATATGATATTGACGTATGTTGTATGTGCGTTATTAAAACGTTCTCCATATTGTAGAACGGCGTGTTATGCCAAGTTACTGCAGCACAGTTAAATTGAAGAACATGATGGGCGTCTTTAACCCACGAGCCAATTGCGATAATTGCACCAATGACACCTCTTGTACCCATGCGTGACAATAAACGTCATATATGCTCAAAAAACAACTCAAATGCTTAGAAGACTGTCACTCAATTTTGTACCATATAGTCTTCACTTTAAGTTTAAATTACATTGGTAGCAGTGAGCTAAATTGTTCGTCTTTATAAACTTCAATGCTGTACGTTTTCTCTAGTACTAAGAGGTAAGGTGCGTGCGTGGCTCGTGCAACAGGTTTCGCTTACAAGACCATTTCTGGTTTACGATATCACTGAAGACCGGATTAGGAGACGATAACGTTCGCGATGGGAATATTGCGTTAAAGAGAGTTGTTAAATTGGTCCATACTCATTAAATCTACAGGTGGCGACTTAACTTCGGAGTGCATCACCGCGTAAACATTGATTCGAAAAGAAACTTCATAAGATTATCCTTACCAATGATATTGTTTCGTATACGAATAAGTCCCAATTTTGTTGCATATATTTTTTGCTGCAAATGTTATTAATTGTTCAATATGATATTTATATATAATATCAAGTAAATTTATATAAAATCTTATCTTTCGGTATTATAACTTATGTTATTGCGTTAAAATGTTGCTATTTTTTTAAATAATTCGGTATTTCTACAGCTCTTATATAAAATTATTAATATTTTTGTTTTTGTTGGGTCTAAAAAAGAACATGATGTTTTTCATCATAATATCCGTTCCTGAATTTGAATTTCATGATAATTTCAGAACGTAGTAAACCGAACCTAGGCCTTTTCATGAGTCGTATTTATTTACGTTAATTCAAGCAGACGCACTTTAACTCCATAGCCTCTAGAGCGTATATAGTAACATTTTATTATGAAATTCGTTTTTAATACAAATGAAAAAAGGTCATGGAAAATAAAAAAGTTACCATTACAATATCTTATATAATAAGCAGGATCGTGGTCGATTTCGACCACGGCGATATTTTCTATGGCGATATTACCAGGTGATATCCTCCAGAATATATTATAGCAACGTAAGTATTCGTGAAAACACGGGATCACTCATTCGTCGTCTCCTTCCCTTTTTTTCATAAGCGTGAAATAGCAGCATAACTCTACTGTATTTTGTACGTTGTGTGTAATCCGGAAACCCTTAACGTTTAATTAACAACACATAACGAACCACTCCTTTTTAGTCCGCAGGGATGATAACGCATGTGTATCTTGAAACTTGAGTCTGGACGTAGATATCCGCTCTTACCATCAGGTGAACTGTTTTCGTTTGTCAACCAAAATTTACATATAAAAAAAGGATATTTGTAAGCAGGTTTTACGAGCTTCGGGTCAAAGAATTATTGTTCAATGTCTTCTTTTTTCAACGTATTTTAAAAGTTCGCTGTCATTACCGTCATTTGTTGAAATGTATTTAAAATAATTGCTCGATCGTAGTGCGCGCTCATGCCTCTGTTGTATGCGAAAATTGCACGCAATCCCGTGTCAGTTGTTTTGTACAAATGCTCATTCGTCGTAAATGCATAAGGAATCCATGTTAATGATTTTTTTGTTGAAAAATGTTTGTGTGATAAAAAATAAGTATAAAAAATAGTATAGTTAGCGAAACTAACTATACTATTTTTTTAAAAAAATTAAGATGACACACGTCTTTAATGGGAACCGATTAAACTCCAGCTTGATTTTACTACGTTACAAAACAGTTAGTTGTCGGCCCAACAATTACATTTTGTTCAAATCAACGAACAAAATTTTTGACTTACTGAGCCGTGGTTATGATTGATTCTATTAGATCGAGAGATGGGGTCGGTATATCAAAGCGTGTTGACTGGACCAGACCACCTGCTGTCTAAGGACGCCCCACTACTATTCTTGTTACAGAAATATGAATTTCAAAGAAGTGAAACATAAGAAATCTATTCCACATAGTTCACTTTAAGCGGCATTTACTATCTAAGGCCATGAGTATTATTTTTGTTCTCCTTGACTTTTTGGTATATTTTACGAAATGGGCTTAATAAATTGGATATCTTTCCACATATCTACTACTATATTACCGTAGCTATTTTCCTTAGAGTTGTATAATAATTAATTTTCATGATCAATTTAATTGTCAAGCCATGCAAGATAGGCCTATGAAATACTTATTAAAATTTATATCATAAGTTTTGAATAATACTGTTCTAATTAGTAAATACCAAATTCGAGATAAAGCCATGTAACATAACAAATTATTGAGAATTTTGGTTACATTGTCTTGTCTTTGAATATTATAAGTCTATGGTACAAAAATATAAGTAATAGAATTTAATCAAATTTATAACAAAATGATCGCTCTTACAATGCCAAGAGTTTTTATTGAAACGCGTGCCTATTCTCATTTCGCTTATGAAACTAGTCAAATTGATTAAATTTCATAACTGAACAGCGGTACACTTTCAATTTATATCTTTTATTATAGTATTTCTGCGGAACCGCGTATTGATATTCCACGAGTAAGTTCCGGTGATGATGAACAGCAACATTACCTTTTATAAAAAAGAATACACGTTTTGGATAAAAGTTTGTCCTTAGATGAGATTATGGAAACAAACAGCAAACTTTCAAATCCTTTTCTTATCCTTATCACTGAAATAAATATGGTACTTGTACCGATACCAATAGGCAAAAAGATTGCTTATTTTTTTTTATTCATCGTTAAAATTTTTACATAAACGTCAAAAGTGACTTATACGATATGTATACCATAGATCTATTGTAATAAATTAATGGCACAATATAAATTCTCTAACTTAATCTGTCATTGACTCGCTATCGATAGGTACCTACGTGTTAATTGTCGATAGCCTTCGGAGGCGCAGTTATCAAAACAGAGCGGCTCATCGAAACCGTCTAAATTTTAATAAGGTGCCCACTACCGCCTTTGTTAATGATGACTTGGCAGTTTAGTACAATAGCTTGCGCAACTTATCGACTAAATCGATATCAGTTTACGAGGCGTTACGGGCCGCTATAGCTACTGACCACATTTTGATTAATTGCATTCTTAAGCCACAAAATGTTACAGTGTGTTGGTTGATGCAACCCAAATTATTTACTGGCGCCGATTAATTAGCGAAACCTGTGACGTGTAGTTTTACGAGGGTAGTGTTAAGTATAGTGTTTTTAATGATATTTTTTGTGTCGTTTTTTTTGCCTTTTAATTTTTTTCGACGTAAAATCTTTTTTATAAAAAAAACGTTGCCGTAATCGACAAGCGACAAGAAGCAATCCCTGAATTGTAATGGGAACCAGCTCGAAAGTTTTTTGACGTTTACTAACAAGGCCTCGCTACGTTAGCTTATATTGTTCGATGGAAATAAATCAAATCGCTCTCCACACAGCTTCCAATAAACCGATACATTTATTGATTTGTTACAGCATTAAATTGGTTCCCAGCAGTGGATCACACCCACAATGTGTTTCTTCCTTGTTAGGGTCACGGACTTGATTTCGGTACGATCTTGTCGCTATTAAATGGTTATAAGCTTATAAAGATTCGACTTTGATTTCGAAAAAAGTCGGTGATATAACCCTTTTCCGTATGAGTTATTTTAATTTTGCGATATTTAATACCCTCGAAGAAGATAAAATAAAACGAAGTAAATTTTAGAAACGAAAGGTTTTACTTTTCAGCCAACTTAATGCAGACCATCACCTTTGTTATTTTGCCTATTCATTGCTAATTGAAATGGGAGAAAATCATGTGCGTAGTGTAGGCGTTTAGCGCAACGGTTGCTACGCGTGGCCCCCTACCGGCGCGAACACCTTTTTACTTGGTCCACGCTGCGGGTGCCGCTTGATTGCCTCCGATCTCATCGTTTTATGTTCCTCATAAAGCCAACAATAATTCATTTAGACGACGTGACGCCACTCATTCGTTAACTGGTTCTACTTGTTCAGTTGAGACGTGATTTCGGCTCCGAACCGTTCCGAATCTGTAAAGAAACTTTAAGTTTACTATACATTATCCATGATTCAGACTATAAGGTCAGTACCTATGAGATTTCCTATACGGGTTAATTATTCAGTGATTAATTAAATACCACAAATCTTTCAATCTTGTTTTTCTCACCTCGTCTAAATATATTCCTCGACGTAATTACAGTGTTTCGAAAATGTGATATTAATAAATGTTTGGTAATAATTATTAGTAGTAGATTAGTGACATCACCATTTAATGCGGTTGCCTATCTGAGTTGAGATTTTACGTTCAAGTTCAATATCCATTTACACAATAATGAGCCTAATCAAATTTTTCGGAGAAGCCGACCGGAGTAAAATAAATAAATTCATTCCGAACCATTAGGCACGAGATTCGATTGTTAATGTCTCAATTTAGAAGCGGACGTAAATCTTCAAAGGCGTGACAATTACTGTTACTTTCCAGCAATACAAACAAAAAGGTTTTCCGTCAATTATCGATAAATTAACCCGATTAAACACTCCATAGCAGACGGCGCCGGACTGTCTTATCTTTGGACATGCCACGCTTTTAGGCAGGTACCAACTTAACAACACTTCGGCACAGAAACATTAAGATTTTTTGAACGAATATGCTTTTTATTACGATTTCATGGCAGCAATATCTACCTAATACAGAAGACAGAATAACAAGCAAACTTCCTTAACGACGCTACGTTAATTTCAAAACTAAAATATTTTTGTACCGACACACTTTATTAATTGTTATACTTTTTTAAATAATTCTTATATCGTATAGTATGTTATGAACTTCTATCGCATAGTTACAGAAGAACATAACGAGCTGTTTTTATTTGAAGTATCTAAACCTTTTAATAGAAGCGGACCCTATTGTGACTAATCATGATTAAACGACTTTAGACAAATTGCATGACCGTGACTAGGCATTTAGGGACCCGGGTTCGATCCCAAATGATTAAAAGAACAATTATAGATATCGCATTCCCACCTGCAACTTGTTGAAGGATAATGATCTTTTCAAAACAAATAGTTATACTAGCTAGTGGCCTTTGCTCATTGTTCGAATGAAGATTCGAATGAGCCGAACCGATTCTTCCCTATCAAATGAATTGAATATATTTTGTTCACAGCTAAGTAAAAGAGTAAATGCATTAGTTTTTAAATGCCTTTAACTTGAATTTGGATATGAGGTACAATAAAAAGTTAAAAGTTATTTTGTTGTACATTAAATTAAACGTTTAAAACATCTTTTTATTTTCACATTCAAGACGAGATTTGACTAAATTAAAAACGTTCGATCCTTAAGCAAGTAGACAAAAAGTCGCTAAGCAGATTCTTGTTACTAAACAAAAACCCAATTTAGCTGTTCTCTTAAAGATCAATGAAGTTTTTTGTTTAATGCAGCAAACAAGGAACCCGCCCGATTAAAGACGGCGTCGGGAATCTTTTAGAAAAATATTTCAGAATTTTCAACGGTTTTTCTTCTTTTTAAAACAAGTATGCTCCCATTATGATTGAGGATAGGTCGGTAAATTATGACTGGTCATTGATGTATTTCTTTGGTTTTTTTTTAATTCTTTGATGAGAACAGGAGGCTCTATGGGAGCAACATATCACCGATTATGAAGCAAACAAATTGTGTGGATCTTTTTGTGCCTTCGACGTGTTAACAATGAGCGATCCAGTGCAACTGATCATTACTATTATTCTGTATAAGGCTTTGTATTTTGAGTAAATTATAACAGATCCGGTCTTGCTTTATTTATGCTATTCTTTTTGTGTGCATTGTTGGGTCCAGCAGAGAACAATAGAGCTTCGTTAATTACGGTGACCATTTTTTTTATCTCACAATATTAATTGCAATGATAATTCCAATGATATGTAATTTCTTTAATAAGTTATATATAACAATGGTAAAGCCACGCTGGTACTTGTTTGCAGCTGAACCACGAATCGCTCAATAATACTAGCGAAAACAAATGTAAGACGTTTAAGAATAAAATAAAAAAGGTTTAAGGCCTATCTTTTGTAATATTATGCAAGGTACGCCTCTACATCGACAAAACAAAATAATTTATTTTTCAATTTTGCTCAATTATCGTAACTAACGACTTTGATATACACAAAGTCGTCTATTAAGCAATTATATTGTATAGTTGTCGTTAGATATAATTGTTGGAAGTAGAAAAGACAAGTTCGAATAATAATCCGTAAGTGGAAATCTAATTTAAGTAAATACGTGCAAATTACTTATAACTTTGCAAAATTATAGGAAGCTAAAGTACTTGACGATAATAAAGTCAATTTGTATCTATAAACACTGCCACATTATTCTCTTTATCTATATATATATATATATATATATATATATATATATATATATATATATATATATATATATTATCTTTGATCTGGGGTCAGTATAAGGAAGCCATTTAAGAAAAAAGAAGGGGAAATATAATGAAAGGTACTACTTCTTCACAACAATGCCCCCCATCCACGAGTCCTGTTGCGCTGGCTGCCCTGTATAAAGTGAGCTTTGATATTTTTTTTGCCCTTGAATATTATTGTTTGACCTTATGGTCTATATCTGGCTCCCAGTGATTACTACCTGTTTCCAAAAGTGATAAAAGAAATGCGAATAGCGTCCCGCTATTTCGGATTATTTTTCAGAAAATGACAAAATATGTTTTTATGGAGGTATACATAAACTAATCTAAAGCTAAAGGTTGAGAAAAATTTATTCGTCTTACAGGTGAATATATTGAAAAGTAAAAAAATATTTTGGTTTTTAACCTTCACTTTTGTCCCTTATTCCGCGAACTTAAAAACGCTTCCTCGTATCTTAGTAGAATCGTTAAGAATTATTTCATATCTCATCGAAAAATTATATAATATGAAACAAGTTTTTATGACACACAGCTAGTCCACTGCCTAAATAAACCTTAATGAAACCATATTTAAGTAGATTAAATTAGACCAGATTACTGGCAACGAGGTATTCAATTTCAGCCCTTTGGGGCAATACATTTTCAAACTGAACCTTGAAATATGAAATACAGGCAAGTAGAGTGAGATCTTATTAAAAAATTATAAGGTGATAAAAAAATGCTTTCCGTGACGTCTATGGTATTGATATTTTAACAATTCTTGGTTAAAGGTCTATTTCGACCACGTCGGTATCTTCTAGTTAATTCTCAGATGACATCTGCGCACGATGTTATAGTGCCGTCAGCATTAGCGCTAACACAGAGGCACTTCACTCGTTGTCCGCTTCTCTGGCCCGATGTAATGTATCTACAATAAGATCGCATAGATAATCAGATGCAGTGTCAAAGTCACGGGATATACAGACATCACATCCAGAACCAAAACTCAATCATGTCTGATACATAAATATTGTTTCTCGGCTGGGAATCGAACCAAGTTTCCATAACGCAGTAGCGAGGT
Organism: Teinopalpus imperialis; assembly: GCA_029286865.1. Lineage (NCBI taxonomy): Eukaryota > Metazoa > Arthropoda > Insecta > Lepidoptera > Papilionidae > Teinopalpus > Teinopalpus imperialis. Next base: position 2,285,646 of record JAGSMU010000025.1, on the reverse strand, counting down.
ACTCTATTTATTAGGCCACATAGCCTTCACGTTTGTTACATACAAAACGGAGGAACAATAAAATGCAACCAAAAAATTATTTATTCTTAGCAGCTACTTCAAGAGCGTATTTAAACGGAATCCTACTGTGTAATAGTTTAAAGGGGCAAGCGGGTTATTTTAAATAGCACCGGTATGACGCGGCTGTATCAGTAGCTGAACAACGAATTCTACGACAATTACAAACGAACAGGCTATGATTAAATTATGGCACTTATTCCGAGTGTTTCCTGAAAATTACATGGGATGGCTCTCGCAAGGCTGTGCTCGCACGCGATCTCGCTGCACGTATTAGGGTGATAACATACCAGCGCTTACGAAACATGCATATGTTCTAAAGGGCAAATGAAAGCCAGTGATTCAGAGATATGTATGCTATTGTGTGAGGTAATTAAAATTTATAACAAACAAAAAACTCACTTGATGTCGATGTACGCAAATAAAGACATTTAAATAGAGGATATTTTATGAGTCCGCTGCAAATGAGATTGTTCTGTGTTTTATTTAATAAAAATATTTAACATGTGTATGTATAGATATGTTTTAAACGACAATGCGCATTCAAAAAACGCTAACGCACCAATTATGGGAAACTTATTGTTATCTGTTGAAAAAATCAAATCCATCCATCCATCCAAATACTACTACATCAGATCTTGTTATCTAAATCAGTTCAGTTATGGTGAAGACGTGAGATAACATATTAAATATATAAATACGTGTTATGTAGAGATCCTTTAACGTCGGTAATTAAAACAATTCACACATGGCTGGTTATCTTGCTTGCTTGATTACAATAATTTTGATAGTACGATGTCTTTTTAAATTGCAATTACACCACTATACGTACATAAATTATAAAAGTACTTAATTATCCAACTGTGTATGTTGTCTATGATTTTTTTTTATTTTTAGATAAGTGAAAAGCGAAAAACAAATTATGAAAGATGATACATCATGTCAATGTTTATCTCACCTTTAGCTAAGTAATTCAATGTATGATGCAATTTTTTTTTCAATTGCGTATTTACCTCTTTCGGATTAAACAGCAAGTGTATAAATTCAAAGAAGGTCGAGGTTATCGCCGTACATGAGATAAGAATTCTAAAATCCCAACTCATTCATACATCTGTAATTTAACCCTAGGGTTTAACCCACCACCAACAGCTTCATTAGCAAAGACGAAAAGTAACGTTAAATACTGTTTTATATTGTACTGTTATTTTTAAACATCATATAAGGCGTACTTATAATAATATTTGCTTTCATAATAGTATTTCATAAAAGTAATATTAATTATGTTTAACATAGCTGTCAGTTATGTCTGTAATAGTTTTAGCGAGTGAACTTTATAATTATAATTACGTTATGTAACGGGGGTATGTTTACTCTATTCTATGTATAAAAATCATAGACTACGAAGTAAAGATTTGACTTTTTAAGAGAAATATAAAATGTAATAAACAGTGTATACTGTACACTGTACAGTGTAGTAGAGTCTTTAAGCGAGATAATCGCGAACGATTTTAAAACGCGACCAATGAATGACGCATCGGTTTTAACGTGCTGCTGGTCACTCATTTTACTCGCACATTGCAATTATCTGTACTTTGCTTAAGAAATATCACTGACTACCATAATTATACCACTGTATCGTTTATTCTTGTAACAGCGATGCATATAGCCTTAGGATTCAAGATCGAGGCGAAAATGGAAATGAACTTGGTATAAATAAACAACTATATCATAAAGTTGAAGTATAATCGTTGCTATTATATTACAAATAATTAGAGCAATTATGTGGCATATTAAGTAAAATCCAAAAGATAAAAATATTTTTTGGATTTTATTGCCTCTATTTTAATTTTTGCATATATCAGATCGGACGTCAAACATTTTAGTTACCTTAATGGTCTCTAAAAGTATTGAGATGTTTGACGTTTGAGTGCTGTAAATTACTCGAAATTAAAAAAAAATGCGTTAAATTCCGTAAAATTAGGATAATTTAATAACATATATTTTAATAACATACATATTTTTTTATATGTAATTGAGAGTAACAAACGAGCAGTTCACCTGATGGTTTTGGTTTGAGTGATTCCTGCAGCCCGGCCGATTTGCATTCATCATTGATAAGGAATCATAATGCAGATGCGTTGTCACCCTTGAGGACTGAGATCTCCGGATCCCTGCACTGACCAGACGAAACACAGCAACATTATGCTGCTATTTACGCTAGTATTCTGTGACGGCGTGGTCCTGCTCCGGACGAGCTGATCCATTCAATGCAAATACGTATAGTATACATATACAATATATATATAGAAGTGTAAAAAAACAATTAAAATTGTACAAAAACACCTTAAATTCTTATGACTTATTGCATTCATTTGAAGCTGGCATCTGTATTTGGTTTTAAACTAACAAATTGCTGCGTTTTTCTTATATTTGTTAGGAGTTTATTAAACTGTTAGGTCTTTACATATGAAATTAAGTGGAAAAAGTAAAATACGATTTTTTTTATGATATACATATATAATCAATTGATTTATTATGCACCATTATTATTTATGCACTTTCTCCATTTTATAGGTAGTTCATTGATTCCATTGCTGAAAAAATGTTGGGTGAGAGAATCAATAAAATCTTTAAAAGCAGTTTGGACTGTCTCATCGCAAGTTTTTCTTTGCAAGTAATTGTCGGAATTTCGAAAAATTTGTAAATCTTTCGGAGCAAGGTCCGGGGAGGATGGTGGGTGACAGAGACATTCCAATTGCAGCTCTTCTAATTTAGTGAAGTATGAGGTCCAGCGTTGTCAGTTGTATAACGCCTAGTTTTTTAATAATGGTTTGCAATTGTTGACAATAGATATCAGCCGTAATCGTTTGGCCAGATCTTAGGAAGCTTTAGTATATGATACCAGCACCAGACCCACCGGCACCTTTTCCTGAGTCAACTTTCGCTTGGGATAGGATTTGGCCGATTCTCTTGAGTTCAACCACAGTGATGTGTGTTTTCGATAGTCATACAGTATCCATTTTTCATCACAAGTAAGGATACGATTCAAAATTCCCTCTTAATTGTGACGCCGCATGCGTTACAATAACGAGTCTATAAATCTGTGAACTCAAAATGTTCATAGCATATTCAAAATTTATATACGAGATAAATATGCTTAACTACGAGATAAATTTGATATTCTTACTTTATTCTATAAAAATAATAAATACTACATTAAATTATAAATTTTATAACCTAGTGATAATCTAAAACTCACTCTCACAGATGACGATACATCATCTGTGAGATATATGTAACTATATATAAGAATATTAAAACAAGAAATAACTTAGAAAATAAAACGAAAGCGTTCTGTTTTAGCAAAACATTCAAAATAAATTCAGTATATATTCTGATATATTTTTGAATTTATTGGGTCTTAAGATTTAAGTGTTATATATAATTATGTTATGGCTTTTCGGTGTTATGACGGTTATAAACTTTTTACAAAATCCTTTTAAAACTCAGAAATTGCTAGACTTTTACAAGTTTATTTGTCTTCTACAGGTGTATGCACAAATGCCACCGCACCCAGCGTATCATCTATCAATAGGATACTTAGAAACAGAGCCGCAGAACGAGCTGCGGCAGAGTTTGCCAGGGCAGCTGGCTATGGATTGTATGCGGCACCTCCTCCTTATGGAGGATTTCCTTGGGGAGGAGGAGGTGCGGTGTGGCCACCTGGAGGGCTGCCATTGCCCCCGGGAGTGCCTCCACCAGGTGTGGGAATGCAACACCCAGACGCTGTTCAACAAGGTTTTTTGTCATCATCAGGTCGTGGACTTGTCGGTGAGAAAATTATACATAAAGATTGTTTAGGTGCTTTAAATTATTATCAATTTGTTCGCAATTTATCCCATATTCATAAGAAAAACATTAAAACAATATGTATGCGTTATTTGAACCACTTATAATTTTGTGTCAAATACTAAGGTACAAACGTTTTGTAAATGTATTTATATACTTTTATATTTTTTTTAACAAATAAATAGATAAATAAGTGAACATTTGTATATAAATGAACATAGTAGGGAACAGAGTTATAAATATTCTATTTGTATATTTTTAAGTTAGTTATTTATTTTGAACATTTTGTTTATTCACTTAGATGTCGATGGTGACGATTCGGGATCTCTAGATGGGGAACAACCGAAATTTCGAAGGAATCGTACTACTTTCAGCCCGGATCAACTAGAAGAACTCGAAAAAGAATTCGAAAAATCTCACTACCCGTGTGTCTCAACCCGCGAACGCTTGGCTTCGAAAACTTCACTATCGGAAGCGCGCGTCCAGGTAAAAAAATATTATATCTGGATATAATTCAAACACTAAAGAGATATTATAAAATATCTGTAGTCTTAAAAGTCAATTAATATTACGTGAAATAAAAAAGTCAACAGATCTTGGATTAATCGAATCAAAGCTATCATTTCATTTACATTTACATACATGAATTTGTTAACACAGCGAGAACAGAATACTAATCACGCTTGTTTACCGTTACTGACAGGTTTGGTTTTCCAACAGACGAGCAAAGTGGAGACGCCACCAGCGCATGAACCTTCTCAAGCGCGGTGGCGGCTCGCCCTCGCACCGCCTTCCACATTCCCCCTCCAGATCCCGTTCTCGTTCTTTGTCCCCTACACGAGGTCCATACCATACTCCTCAAATGGGTGGCGAAAATAGCGCTTTTAAAGCCTTATCGCACCAAGATACCAACACCTTAAAGGCCCTGTCTCATCAAGCGCAGTTAGAAAGCAACGCACTGAAAGCTCTTTCGCAAACTCCCTTCGAAGGTGGTGCATTTAAATCTCATCCGGCATTAGAGAACAGTGCATTCAAAGCGCTTGTACCACATTCTGCCGCTGCTGCGCTTCTAGCCGCTCAGTCAATACAACTGGCTCGAGGCTACGAATCTCAATCCGATTCTGACGAAGAGATAAATGTTCATGACGAAAGCGACGACGATGGCGAGAAGCAAAAAAACAAGACCAGGTCCAGGTCACCGAGCCCTTGTCGACAACGACCGTTGACCTCAAGTGACTTACCTTTACAACTTACCAAGCACGACCGTTGATATCCGAGTCTATAAAATTTATATATTTACGCATTAGCAATACTAAAATCATTCTTATCGAATGTCAATGTTCCGAATATAATAATTATGTAAATTAAATTATGTAAAATCCTAGGGTGTTAATACTCCCGTTTACTTGTAAATTTATGTAAATATGTAGAGAATTAAGTTGTTGATTATTGTAATGGTGATGAATGAGTAGCAAATTAAGCAATGCACAAACGACTCGCTTTATTTATAAACTTTGCTATTGTATAGAAGCTATGTTATTATTATTTTAAGTTAAAGATATTTTGTGCCTTAATTTAAAATGTACAATTTATTGCGATTGAATTTTTGTTCGAGAGTGGTATTAAATTTGTATAATGGTTTAAAATGTGTTAATAAGGTATTACCAAAGTTTTAAATTGTTAAAAATACAGTTCAATCAACTCATTAGTTCCTGCACACTTTATCACGAAACCAGGGATTTAATAAATATTATAAAGGAACTTGAAAATAATTACGGACAGTGAAATTGAAATTAACTGTTATCTTTTAATGTTGGCGTATGAAATATACATGTTGTTACGAAGATAGCAACCATTGTGTAACGATGCAATGTAAGATATTGTAAATAATGTATCGTTAAGCTTCCTAAAGCACTGTGTATTATTTATTATCTAAATAAACATATTTTATTGTAAAATATAGTAAAGAATTTACATACGTACCTAAAAAATAAATAAAGTATCTGATTTTTGTCTTTAATTTTTTTTACATGTAGTTATAAGATGATCGAAGACACATATTTTTAACTCTATATTTTTCTTTTATCCATTATAACATTTATAAATATTATAATATAAGAAGCGGATATAGTCTACATCGGTACATAGTCTACAACTATTTCTATTTACCAAGATAAAGTGAAGCGTATGTTTGTTTTTTAATTTATCAGTATGCGTACTAGATAACTATTAGTAGACTTGAAATGTAAATGCTTTTTGCCAATTGCCGCTTCAAGTTATCTGGGGTAGGGGTCAGTAAATACCCCGCGGTGATAGACTGACATAATGCTAAAGCTAGATAACTATTAGTAGACTTGAAGTGTAAATGCTTTTTGCCAATTGCCGTTTCAAGTTATCGGGGGTAGGAGTCAGTAAATACCCCTCGGTGATAGACTGAGTGCGTTGGGAGGGGCTTCGGGAATTCCTATGAAACGCAACAGTGTCCCACTGCACGATTTGGAACTCCCTAATCAGTCGCGGACTTGAAGCCGTCTTTTAGCCGCCTTATACCACCGGGAAAGGATAGCTTAAGCTATAAGCCCTGGGATCGGACCTACAATGTCAAGTTTTACATACCATACATCAATAGGCTTTTAATTTATAATATATAAATCTTTTGAATCTAGTCACATTTACTTGCTGCCATATGATGATTTTAGGCCGAATACGAGATACGGCTATTTTATGGTGAATGATAAGAAACTATATTGACAACCACGTTGTTTGATTTGACCTGAGTATGATTACTGGATAATATTTATGGGACACCGAAATTGGACTTCGGATTTGGGTGTATCGGAACTGTCCCATGTAAACAAACGGTCATTTATTATACATACATAATATTTTTGAAGAAATTGCAATAGTTGGAACGTTGCATGGCCTAGTAGTTGCTAGCTACTAAAACACCTCCGACCCTGATCAACAATGCAATATCATCAGATCTGCATCAGGTGTAATCTTTTAATTTTGGACAAGTGCCTTAAATCAGTTTACAGGGCACAAAAGCACAACGGAATGTATGTTTACGCTAATAAGGCAAAATAACCTTCGGTTTATATATTCTGTTAAAAACAAAATATTTTCGTTGTTAATATTTGTCCACAGGAAAAACTAAATACATAATTATTTGGATCAAGACACATCATCTTAGTTTTAGATGGGAATGTATCAGCATAGTAAAGGACATGAATGACATGACTCATGACATTGGTAGAGCCATGCAGGAGCTAGGTTTTAGCTGCAATATGAATGGGTCAGCTCAAACGAGGAAAGACCATGCTCTTATAGAAAATCAACGTGAAATAGCATAATAACACCGTTGTGTATAGCATGATGAATGTCCGGAACCAGTAAAGTGCGGGAACCAAATTAAAAGTGACCAAGTATTCCAACTCAGTCCTCAGAAGTAAAAACTTTATTTTTTTATAAAATTATATATTTAATCAATCGAAGTATGTACCATCATTATCTATGTATTTTCGCCATCACATAGGTAGTTCATTGATTACATTTCTAGAAAGAATTTGGGAGCGGGAATCAATAACATCTTTGATAGCGATTTGGTCTGCCTCATTGGAATAGAATTTTTTCCCGGGCAAGAAATTGACCGAGTTCCAAAAAAAGTAGTAATCTCTTGGAACAAGTTCCGGGGAGTACGTTGGGTGTCGGAGACGTTCCAATCGCAGCTCCTCTAATTTAGAGACCGACTGTCACGAAGCAGCAGTGGGCTAAAGCAATTGACCAGTCTCGATTATTTTACGGCTAGTTTTTCCATGATGGTTTGCAATTGTTGACAGTACAGATCAGCCTTAATTGGTTGGCCAGATCTCAGGAAGCTGTGTGTGGCACCAGTTCCCTAAGACCCCCATATGGTTCACCAAACACAAAGACACAAGCCTTAAATTGATATACTTTTGAATTTGGAATTCATAACCAAACGCCAGATTATTTGAGACCTAAGTAACCAGTTCGAGAAAACGCCAATTTCATCTGTAAGGACCTAATATGTACAGTCCACTGCTGAACATAGGCCACCCCCTTTGCTTGCCACAACTGAGCAATTTGACTCTTACACTGCAACTGCTAGTCCGAGGTTGCCACTTAGGAACCTTGCTTCCCCATCAGTTATCGGTTCTACGAGTTATAACCCACCTATTGCCATTTCAGCTTGCTAATCTTCCTGGATATGTTAGTCACCCTCATTCTACTGCAGATGTCTACGTTGCATATTCTATCACGCATAGAATCTCCGAGCATAGGCTGCTCCATAGTATGCTGAGTGACCGAGCTTTCTTAAGTGAATGCCTATGTCTCTGTACCGTAAGTCTTCACTGGCAACACGCACTGGTTAAAGATTTTTGTTAATAGACATTCAGGGATGTTGGACGAGAAGATGTGTCGCACTTTCCCGAATACTGCCCATTCGAGTTGAATCCGTCGATTGACCTCTGCGTCGAAGTTGAAGTTCAACTAAATAAATAGGCAAATAGTTCGAATAGGTAAGTACCTATTCGAACTATTTGCCCTAAGTAAGGATACTCGTAAAAAACTTCGAGCGTAGTGCTCACAATAACGTCCATTTTACATAGTGGTTGTTATTGACATGATCTTCGCCTTGTCCATGTTTATCTTAAGACCTATCTGTTGAACCCGTTGAAGACACTATTGAGGCCACTGAGCATAGTGGGTCCTCAGTGATGTACGCGCATTGGCCTTAATACTACATCTTTTTCAGTCCAACAGTTTGAAAGCAATGCAAATACAGCGATGAGAAGTTTCGGGGATATGACAACATCTTGTGTAACACCTTTCTTATCGTAGAAACACCTCATCACCTCAATATACCGACAATCAATTTTGCCCCGATGAAGGGATGAGGGATTTCTAATTACATATGCCAGTCACAGACGCAGAATATACTTCTCTGTGTTCTGTATAATTAGCTGAATGTGCTCCTTGGTATATAGCCCTTTCGGAAGCCAGCTTGTTCCGGAGGTTGGAAGTTATTAAGATAAAAACGCGGCTCAAAAGGGATATCGGTCTATAGTTCCTCAAGAGGGCATTCTTACATTTCTTCTCTACTCATGTATTTAAAATAAATAAATTAGACAAGAGTCGAGCAATTACGATTAAATACCCATGTAAAATATATTTTGCTCTTTGTCGTATTGTACTGGTCTCTCTTCCTAAGGATAAATATACAAATTTTATTTTAGGCGCCCTTACTTTCATACGAAACGGAAAAATAAAAACAATTACAAAATAAAAAAAATAGTTATATCATTATAACCTAGAATTTAGTAAAATAAAATTAAAATTATAACAGCAGGAAGAAGAAAATATAGTAACGTAAAGAACTACGAGTAGTAATAGCTTGCCAACCTTGTCTTTAGTGTATAAACTGCCTTATAGTGGCATGTCGATAAATGTAATGTCAAAGACGGTCAGACTCTTTCGCAACACTAAAACACACTAGATAATAAATCCATACATACTACCGTTTTTGCCTAAATATGCCATGCCATAAATCAAAATCTTTATATTATTCTACTACCTGTATTTATTTATATTTTATTTCAAAGATAGTAAATTATTTAACTTTAACTTAATATCTGATACGTAAATCGTTTCTTCCTTTCATACGCAATTTATTTTTATAATATGCACCTTTTAATTCTCAATTGTTGTAATCGTATCATCGAAAGCAATTATCCTTTTTTCCTCCATTGTTAATAATAAATTCCCGAATTGGTCTTCCCGGATATCGATAATCATGTCAGAGAAAGCCGAAGTCTGTATAAAAACAAGATGGAGGAACGAAGTCCCGACAGTAAATCTCTATATGATTTTCTTTTGTTAACTTCTCTACTCTAAGCATGTATCAATTAGAAACGTGAGGGATTTTAAGTCGAATTTTAGCATGTCGGGTATTTTATCAATGTCCTTTTGGGTAATTCTTTGATTTGCGGCATTGACCGGATATGAAACCACAAAGGAGTAGCCGCAAGTGATATGAAATTTTGTGTAAAAAATAGTTTATTGCATTCATTTGCGACATAAAATGTTAAGAATAGTATTTTAAGTTTTATTATGAGTTACAATGTTAGAAGGGCATAAGTTTAAACCAAATGTTTTATTTTTTAATTGCAATAAATAAGAGAGCATGAGAAGTAAAATATTAGGTTAAGTTGTATATAAAAAATTGACAATGATTGCTACTTATGTAAGTTAACAATGTTACATTTAATACTCTCTAATGCCTTAAGGTTACATTACGCAGTGATGCGAAACAGTAAGTTAATTAAATTACATTTATGTCTGAGGTTCTTAAATCACGTTAGCTCGTTAGCTTTAGAAATAATTCAGGGTCGCGCTTTAGTGACAGTAATACCTTCCAGGGTCGATATAATTAATATGCTACACTAGTATTATAGTGCAATTCGTAGTGAATGTTAAATAAAAATTGCGAGGGATAAAAGATCTCTGCATATTATAAATCTAGTTTTATCTTTATGTATCGGAATGTGCACGTGTATTTGAATAATCGTAAATATATCATTACGCAGATTATTTTGTTATGTATTAAAACATATAAATTTTATTTTATTTCATGGCAATGTTATTGAATGTCCATATTATGTAGATATCTTGCCTATCATTAACAAATTGCCGATGGCGCTAAATGTAATAATATGATCTTCTGTTACAGAAAATGTTCCTATTCTGGGAGCGTTATATCTTTTAAATAATTCTAGTCCGTAACCCAATATTATATTTCAACTCTTGTATACTTAGTGATTTTATAATCAATGAGTGTTTGATATTTACCATTCACTTTAACATATTGTAGGAACTTAAATCATGTTAATGTTCTGACGTCTGCGGGACAAAAGGGTAACAGTAATAAAATTTCTGGTCCGTTGATGTTGTTGGTTTGAATTCTCAGCCGATTAACAATGTTCGTACATGACAAATTGTTGGTTTTCAGGTCTGAACGTTTTGTGTGTCCCGCATACCTAGCACTGTCTTTCAACCTTCTTCCGATCTTATCTAAAGATTGTTTCTGTCCTAGGAGGATCAAAAATTTACACAATTATAAGAGTACGTGAAAAAATATTCTAATTAAGAGTTTAATTTTGCTTTTTAGTTTATTATTATAAATATACAAAATTATGTGTTTATCAATGAAATAAGTTTGGTTACTGTTCTACAAAGTATAAACAAGAAACAAATAATGAACTGTCAGAGAAATTTAATAAAAATAGGATCAGAAAGAACGCCTTCCGTTATTCTCTCCAGAATAGTGCGGCACTTCGATAAAGTTGTTCGTTCGTGATAGCCGCGGAGTGTGGATGCATGTACGCGCGCCGATCCAATAACAATAAATTTTGTGTCGTTTGAAGTACCGAGGGGACAGCACAACACTAACGCAGTCAGGAACACGAGAATAGGGTGCTTTATTACAAAATTATGTTTTTGCGGATAATGTCCTACTAACAGCCCAACTGTTCCACGATTTTGACTATCCACTATTGGTTTTCATAATATTTGTGATCCTGTTGTCTCATTTTGGTCTATTTGTCACTTCTCCCTAACGATTCGCATTAAATAATTCACCAGTAAAATATTTAAGAGTACACAGTTTACGTGAAGCTTGATGAATACTGCATACCCATAGAAACTAACCTCCTTCAATACAAATCTAGACGAAGGTACGTTTTCAAGCCTGATGAGTAATATGTAATATTTCTTTACCAATTCAGTTCCTGTATTCTTTCACTCTTTAAATCATACGTCCTATATTTCAACACATGATCATAGTTCTTAGGAATCCCGGAATAGGTGCCGGCACCAATGACTTTATATAATAAATAAAAAACAATTTTAGTTGTAACCTGCTCCGCGATGAAGGAAAAACATCGGAAAGAAAGGTATAGGGCTCCTGTTGGTTTCTTAAATTTTTTTTTTACATTTAATTTTATATATTATAATTTTGTTTAATTAATTATACATACTCATTGTTTTGTGTAAGTGTACATAATAGTCCTGACCCTTAATATATATATATACATATATATATATATATAAGTATATATATATATACATGTATATATATGTATACATACATGTATATGATATACATGATGATTTCATAAACGAACAAGAAATTGCTATAAAATAAAATATTTAACGTAGACTGTAGAAATATACTAAAAAAAAAATATATTAATTATATTTATACCAACGTAAAGATATAATAGTGATAATGTTGTAGGTAGTTTCCCATAAAACCATGAGCAGATTCGAAATGTAAGCACATTAAGTTATCGGTCAAATTATCTCGATGTGTGTTACAATATTTATTTGTTTCTCACTCGGGACCGGGTTCGGTGATTGTGAGCAGAGTGTTCTCTCCCAATTAGGTGGTTATTGACGTTTTACTGTTATCAGGTAAATCTTGAAACGATGACTCGTATTCGTAGTATCCCTTTATTGTCTTATATGTAAAGAAAAACATTATTATTAATTAGATATTTATTTAAATAAAATAGAAATGCATGGTGAAATTTAAGATACATACAAATTTAAATGTAATAAATAAAAAAGTGTTATATTAGTAATATCTGTAAATGGAACAAGTATTAATAAATTAAACAAAAAAGTATGTAATATTGCTCACATGTTACTATATTATTGGATAACAATATCGTTATTATGATAATGTTATTATTGTTGTATAGAGGCGAACATGAACTTAAATCACAAATTATATTAACCTTTTGTAGTTTCACCCAGACTATACATATGGAGGAACGTTGACACAACCTAAAGTCGACATTTATCCCTAAAAGGGAAGCTGTTAATAGAGTCATTCAACGTTACCGGCCGAATTATCTACAAAGAGAGAAGTCGGTTCGGTGTCGGTCGGAAATATAAATTTATTTGGTGGTTGTCGCCGCGACACGGGCGCCCGCGCCTCTATCTCACCGCGTAATCTTGAACATTGGCGTTAAAGAATTTAAATTATACGCCGATACAAATGAACAGGCGACCTCGTCTTATTTATTGCTTTAATCCAAATTATATCGACTAGGTTTTTTGGATTTTGAGAACATTGTCACGTAATTTGTAGTATTATGTAGATATAGATATTTTGAATATGCGTGCGCCTAAAGTTTTATGTATAGGCAGTAGTTTACCATATGTAGTTTGCAATTGAACAATCTAGACTATGGATTTGTTAATTGAATATAGTTTTATTTTATGATGAAGGTTAAATGAATAACAATAAATAACTTTACTGCGACACCCAGCGAACCTAAATGAAGACTGTACCGTCATATATTATAGGAAGCGGCAGACTAGTACTATAAATTTGCGTCACTAATATTTCTCTCGCCAGGTTCTAATTAAGTTCAGCAACCAATTCACGCATGCGCATCGATCGAGACTGCCTGGAGACACCATTAGTCTTATCACAATATTTCACTTGCAATATATTCATAACATGTGCATTATTAAATCGTATATTCTTTATTTAAATTTCGTGTATTTAAGTAATTGCTGCACCTGTGAAGAATATTCATTTAATCAATTTGAGAAATGTAGCCCAATAGTTTATTTCTATTGGTAAATACCTTTCATAATTTAACTGCCTTAAAATTCAAAATCAGAATACGGAAGTATGCCCCATTACCAGACACTTAATTGAGCAGAGCATATTACATACGTCCTATAGATACAGTTATATAAACAAAAAATCTAATATAATATATATAAGATAATTATAAAAAACATGTCATAATGTTAACTCAATATTAGAGAGAATTTTTTCTAACTCGTAAACGTAATTCACGTTTAGCTTTTAATATAATTTTCAAATTATTTATTTCCTCGGACGTTATATTTTTAGTGATTTTTTTCTGTTTTACATTTTTTTCTCGAAGGTTCTTTCTCTCGTCTAAGTAATCCGAGATGTATTTACGTGTTTCATCTAAAGCCTTTTTCGTAGCCAAGTTTTTTTGTTTAATAAGTTTGTTTTTTACTTCCAATTCCTCTTTGAGAGTTATTCGCATCGAACTTAATCTTTCTTGAAGTTCTGCTATAGACATTTCACACAATAACCCTAAACCCGAAGTTTCTGTTAAATCTATGATCTTTGGAATTTTTGCCCTTTTCGCTATAATAGATAAGATTTTTATTTCTTTAATCACTTGAATTTTGCGTTCTAGTTCCTCATGTTTATTTTTCAAGGCTTTTAAAAGCAGTACTTCAGACTCCTTTCTAATCAAATCTGCCTCCTCCTTTTTTTTATAAGTAGTTTGTTTTCGGGCTTCTATAACATTAAGCTCTAACAATGAAAGTTTTTCAAAGATTTTTCGGTTAACCTCAATTTTTTCCATATTCAATTTTTCGATTTCCTTATTCCATAATTCTTTTTGTTTGACTAATTCCTGGTATTTTCTTTTATTTTCTTCTTGGACCGTTTTCTTTGCTAATACTGCTTCTTCGAATGAAATTTGGCCGAGTAGGTGTTTTTTTTCTATATCAAGTAACCTTTCCCTTTCCCTTTCCTCACGGTCATATGCTTCTAATTGTTGAATTATGTTTGTATTTTTGCAGTCATTAACTAAATCTTGCAGCCATTTTACCTCTTCTTGTTCAGATATCTTAATTCTTTCATTAAATCTTTTAAGCGTTGCAATAGTTTCTTTAACTGGCTTTAACGATTGTCTTCGATTACCATGATTTGATTTTTGGAACGCTTCATTCCACCTATGTTCCGTTCCGTCCTGTAAGCTAAAGCATTTTTTTAAAGTTCTATCGGTTTCTTTTGGTGCATAATGATATGATTCACTTTTCACGTCATTTAGAAGCTTCATTGCTTTTTGTTTATTATTATCATGGGCCTGTTTAAGTTTTTTGTCGATTGAAGTTTTGGTGAGCATACGCCTTGGTTTATCAAATATGGAATTAGGTGGTGTCGCTGGAACTGATATTTTTTGGAGATTGACTACTTCATCTTTTTTGCTTTTTCTTTCTAAAACATTCAACTGTATAGGTATAGTTGGTTGTTTTATTTTTGCAATTTGTACTTTATTTAAATATTCAGAATACATTTCTGCCATTTTATTCATAAGCGGCTGCCAAATTAAAAGAGGACCGATCACTTTCTCGGTGATATAATTTGTATCATAAATTGTCTGCGCTGTCTGAGATATGTGTGATAAAAAGTCATCACTTTTCAAAGAACTTGTGAGTGCGTTTAAAAGAGGTTTATTTAAATTGAAAAGGTTTTTATACAGCACAGCTGTATTAGAAGAGCAAATTTGAAATATTATACCATGCAGTATTATCATAAGATATTTTCTATCTTCTTCGTTTAAATTGAATGGTACGTGAACAATTATCTTATTCAAAAAAATTTCGTGTTTCTTAATGCCAAGAAACGTTTCAACAATCCAGCAAAGTTTTGAATCATCCCTTGATTCATCAAAGTTTTCAATATATAATTTCATATATTCGCAAGGTGACATTTGAGTAGCGTTTTCGTAGTTCGTTAGAATATTATTCAACATTTTCATATTACTGCACGTATAATAGTACACCATTTTAATAGACACAATACTGCAGAAAGTATAAACGAAGTAAATAAATGTCTATATTATGTCATTTACAAATCTTTGACAGATCGTGTATCTTGAATATCTGTTTATGCCTAACTATTCGACCAGTATTTTATGCATAAAAATATTAAAGTATGAAACATTGCTGTTATTGTTTGATATAATTTGCGTAGTATCAGATTTCCCAGTTCGGGGATTTCGTGCTCACCCATGAAACAATAGTTGAGAAAAACATTTAGTTTAGGGTGCAAGTGCATTGCAGTTGAACCTTACTTCCTTCTTTAGATCGAACTAGAAAGGGGACCAAGGATTGAATACATATGTGGAGAAACCGCTTTAAGAGAAAATGTGTGACTTTGTATTGACATGTGCTATTTATAGTGTATAATATTAAGTATTATCTTATCTATTCTATGTTCGCAAAAAAATTACCTGGTAACGATCAAGTGACAATGACGTTGAATTATGAGGATGACAAATCTATCCTCGGTAAATAATTATGATACAGGCAAATTGTATCCTAGAAGTATTATGAAGAACTGCTCTAGTTATCATTAGTCATGATATGAAAACATTACGTTAAATTATGCCAATTTTAAAAATAATAATAGAGTCTATATTGTGAACCATTTTATATATAGTTACAGTTAATTAATTTTATAGCAGTAATTGGTAATTAAAAATAATAACTAAAAGTTGTAAAATGTTAAAGCCATTAAATAATTTGCATATATAATATATATTTATATCATAAATGACATATATCTAAAAAAAATTATAAATCAGAATTTTCCTGTTGATAATAATAAATAATAATAATAAACAGATTAAAGTGTACATTTAGTATTTCGAGCATTTTTGTTCAATATATATAATATATTATATTACGGAAAGAGAGTCAATTGCTAGTCAATCATTCTTAGACTATCTTCACATTATACTCCCGTCGCTCATGTCGGTACTGTCGGGAGTATTTAATTAGGTAGCCAGTCTGTTTTCGCCGGGTCTGTCATTAATCAATCATTTCGACGCAAAGCTATTATTCGACAGTTCGACACCTCAAGCGGGATCGCTCCGGTACACACAAAGTGCAAGTCACATGAGACCTCTTAAAATATAATAATCGTGTTAAAGACAACCATAAAGGCCATATTCGATTAGAAGAATTTTAAACAGGTTCCTGTCTTGTTATCTCCACGCTATTGTCGGCCAGTAACTTACACGTCATGTTAGTGGATCTGTGCATTTTCATTCCCTTTATAATTATTCTTCTTTTGGCTGTCGGTAATCATTAATGAACATTTATTTAACATTGAATACTTTATACTTTTCTCTACATCATTATAATTAAATACCCAAGAAGTAATTACCACTTATATTAATTAATGTGATTTATTTTCAATTTTCACAACGAGATAAATACTTCCGTTTAGTTTCTATATATTGTTGTCATAGGTCTGTGTCTATATTTAACCAAATGGTGTGAGAAAGTGGTGGCTTATTGACTATGTCAAAGTTCATTTAACGTTGATCACAAATCAATTTGAACATAATATTAGCTGTCAAGCGCATATCAAATTATCATCCTTAATTAACGATGCCGCATTTGCTTTGTGCGTATAATATTTATCTACCATTTTTATCTATCATTTTATAAAAGAACAAGTGGAAGATGTTTTGAAGAAATTACAGACCACTATAAATCGGGAACAATTGCATGCAAACTCTATTTCAGAGTTTGCATAGGAATTATTCCTTGGACTACATTGTGGTAATAAGCAGTTTTATATACCACAAACATAACGCGAATTAAGTATGACTACTAAATATATCTGTATGTAATTTAACTTAACTGACCACTTTCCATTTATAACGGTTAAGAAAACTTACGTACGATATTTGTTTAAAATAAGGTATTAGCTTAGTAATATAAACTTAGTTTGATTATATTATATTTAATTTATCGAAGTATGTACCATTATTATCTATGCACTTTCACCATTTTATCGGTAGTTCATTGATTACATTGCTGAAAAAGTTTTGCGAGCGAGAATCAATAAAATCTTTAAAAGTGGTTTGGACTACCTCGGATTTCAAGAATTTTCACTGCACAATCACTGGTAATTTGGTTGATCGATATTGTAGAGGCCGCAGAACTGCCATTCAGTCAACAGTTAACGTCATTCAAATCAGATCACATTTGCAGGCCGCCATCGAACGTGAAATTAGTACATAAGCCATTTGGAATTGCTTACACCAACGAAACCCAGTTCAGTGGACCAAACTGGATAACTTGATATTCAGCATACCCAGTAGAATTTTCGCATGTGTTCGAGCTAGAGGAGGAGTTATTTTGTATTAATTCGTTTTCGTATAATTGAATTTATTGAGGTAAATTAACAACACAGATAGAGTTATTGAAAAGTATGTTCCACCGTTTCTCCTGCCCAGCTCAGTCAATACAGTTTTTTTAAGGGAAGCAATGAAAGAGGTACTTTTTGAGGATCTATCTTATTTAATTATGAAATAAAATATTAGAGTCAACGGAGATCAAAAGTAATTACTTTGCCGCAGGTATTTTAATGTTTATCAGACTCAATGTGCTTGATCTTGATATATAATACATTGTTTTAGTATTTTGTCAAGATGTTTCTGTCATAAATTAAGAGGCGTACTGTCTCTGTAGGGATTGCGCAAAAAAAACAAAAAAACATAAATAAACAAAAGCAATAAATTCTTTACTACACACATTATCACATGGCTAACTCACTTATATAAAGTTTGTGGTAATTGAATACTAACTAGATTTACATTATGGAATGTTAGGTGCCGCATCGTGGTTAGAATGATAACGTAGTACTGGGAGATTTGGAGGGCGACAGAACGTCTCCGACGCAAGCGCGCCCGCTGCGCTCCCGTTATCGCATTGACTTAAATTCCCTCCCGGCTTTAGTACTTTTTGTCTTGACTTCCCCACTTATTGATCTTGATTGAATATTTAAAAATGAAGTTATTCTTGTGAAATTTCAAGTAAACACGTGTCACGAAATGGAATCACCCTATAATTTTGAACACACTATATACTCTATACACATAGGGTTAGGGTTATAAATGCAGGCATTTTAAATCAATCACAAAATTCCCTGAAATCATTAATTCCCAGTTATCATTATATAAAAAGCGAAACAGAATTACCGAAAGCTTATTAACAAGGCCCACCTAAGGCGAGCCTTCATCAATCTCTGTGGCTAGTTACAAAGGACTCTAACAAAGAATTATGAGTCTTTATGTATGCTCGCTACTATGTAGGAGAATTATTACTTCGATTTAATGATCGTTCGGTGATTAGACATTGCCTTTCCTTAGACCTATAGATTTATTACATAAATCTTAGCTCAGTGAGTAATAAACACTGAAATATCTCGATAATTTAAGGCATATAGTCTTCATTAAAAACCTAGTTGCTTCTTTAACGCCCTCATTACAATAAACCCAAATCTATAAAAACTAACTACATTTTGTGCTCGACTTGAACAATTTTAAAGGTTTTTATTTTATTTATTTTACTCTCGTTTCATTCATTTCATGACTAATTTAATTTTATCCAGAAATAGAGAAAAAAAAATAACAGTGATAGTAAGTTCGTGTAAAGGAAAAAGTCCAATTAGCGCGCACTAAGTCATTCAAAACGCTGAGAAATAATTATATAAATGTTACGATACAACTACAAAATCAATGTACAATTTTGATGCATCACGCTCGCTGCCTGAAATAAACTTTGATGACCACTGATGTTATTTATTTGTTTAGTAATTTATATAAGGTTAGTTACTGTTTTATTGACCGCATTAAATCAAGCCCCAATAAGGCAACCATTCATGTTTATTTTTACGAAGTTTCTGCTTGGTATGTCCAATAAATTATTAACTTGGTCACTTTTATCACAGGCCGATGGTAAAATTTATCAGACGTCAATAGATATGTGGATTATACCAAAAATATTAAGCGAGGCCCTATTTTCACGACGGTATTTTTTTAAATATTAATGTCCGTTTAGTCGTTACGAACCTGATCAAATGTGTGACCTATGACCATCAATAAAGCTAATTTTTCGCGTTTATCAATTAATAATTTCCATATTAAAATGTTATTTTCATTTACCGATGACAGCTCATCAATATAAGAATTAAAAACATGCGCCAATGCAAAATGTTAAAGCGATTGGCCGGGTCAAATTTGCCAAGACCACGTCGGAGAATTTTAAATGTAAGGTCATCATACGAGTATGTTACCGTGTGTAATTACTTAGATAAGAATAAATAATATATTGATTATCAATTAATATTTCTACCATTATATCCGCATACGATTTACTTTGGGTTTTGAAACAGAATCCAAATTTATTAAAATTATTTTTAGAATAACAAATGAGACATGTTCGAAACATTCCAATAGCAAGCATATTATTATAAACATTATGAACATATTTTATGCAATTTAATGCTTTCATCATACTAATAATTTCAAACTTTTCCTTTAGTTATATATTTTCAAAAACAATATCCTTATTTATACAATATAACTAAAAAAAAGTATATAAGTAAATAACTTATTAACTTATAAGCAAACTTAAGCTTAGCGATTCTTTGTATCGTATAATCTCGATTTTTAGCAAAAGTTTATCATGGAACATTGTAAATATTTTGGAAAGATAAATTAAGATCTTATCCATACTAAGATCGCTTTTATCACAAAGTGGTCCATCGTACTCGGTTTTATTGATTGACAAACGCAGACTTCGATTAAACTCTCGCGACTCGACCCAGGCATTAGCTTTACACGGAGTCTAAAAAGATATCTCCACGAAATATATCTTCGCCTATACCGCAAGTCAATTATTTTATGTGACGAATAAATCTTTAATAGTGTGTTGGTAATGTGTGTTGTCATCGGGGTTAGGCGTATAGATACTAGAATGATTAAATAATTATTGCATAATTAAAACTAGATGTACCTCGAAATATTTTACTTCTCATTTGTTTTACGTTATTTATAATAGCAAATTGACATCCATTTTTCTGTAACGAAGCATATTTTTATCTATTCATAAAACTTTTCAATAAAATCGCGTCAATATTTACTTTTACGCTTTATCCATTCATTATTGTAAAGCAAAAAAGTAATTAAACCATACTTTTCAATTATATCATCCAACCTCATGTAGCATAATGAACATTTGCTCTAACAGCTCAATAAAGGTACATGTCCAAGAAAAAAATAAAACTTAAATGTATTTTTGTGGGTCTTTCTGTTCATTAATTAGTATAGAATTTATTATCAAGTTGCAACGCTAATAAGATGAATTAGAATATGGTCGTCTGCCTCCTAGGATATAAATCTTCTCTTAAGTTTTTATTGGACCCCAAAAATCTCTGATCATGACGAACCATTCATGTGTAATTGGGCCATTGGCTCCACATAAAATATGAGTTCATGGCTTAAGGTTTTATAGAGAACATAAATACTTTATTGTGTTTTTGTCGAAAGTTCTCTGGAACCCAGTACCTACCGTTGTTGTATCGAATTTATAAAAAGGAATCTAAAATGATCACTGCTGTTTAATATTTTGAGGTACCTAGGCTTTTATAGTGGTAAAGCCAAGCTGCAGCATCAGAACGAGATATAGCATGAAAACATCGGCTCAAACGGGATTAAACTACATTTAAAAGGCCGCGTAAAATAGCAGTTTAGCGTTGCTGTATTTCGTTATGAGAATAAAAGATACCGGAAATCTTTTTATTGGTGACTTATTCCTCAAACTGATAACATCTGCAAGAATCAATAATTATCAGGTGAATTTTGTGTGCGGCTTTGTCACTCACAATATAATAAAAAAATATTACGATGACGCGGCCTCACGGTTCTATCATAGCCACGACCAGTTATGTGTTTAACAATCTGAATATTATAATATATCTTATTTTATAACATTTGAAGTGATAAGCAAGCACACAGTTCACCTAATTGCAAGTTATAAATGCGGCCCATGTCATCTGCACCCGTGCTCAAATAAGATACACATGCATTGACAACTCTAATAACTGAGATAGAATGGCTCGTTAAGTTTAACGTTTTACGACACGTTTAATTGGGTCTCCACGGAGCCCTAGGGAATCCCTGTAGGGAACACCTAACGAAACACAGCAGAGTTATACTGATATTTCACTGATATTCGCGGTCCTTCGCCGGTCGAGACGACCCATTAATGTTGAATATAGAAACTACCTGCAGCGTGTCTCTACGTATCACTGGGATATTAACATTATATCAAAACAGTTATTTTTAATAATTTCTTCCCTTATTTATGTAATATTTTACCGCCGCCCTTGGACATCTGCAATACCGCACCAGAAGAGTCGCAGATGCGCTGCCGACTCTAATTATAATAAATAACTACTGTAGACCATAAACACCTACATGGTAACTCGATCAATTATCAACGTCAAATGTCATCCGCGGTGTCTAAGATGGGAGAAGAAGGGACCCCCCAGTCTCATTAAGTTTCCGGTTTTTATCCCTGAGTGTAGGGAACAAAGTAGCAACGTTGCAATTTTCATCTTTTTTATTAGGGAATTTTTAGTAGGGTTCTATATATTTGTGCTAAAGTTCTAGCATAGGCAGAGATATCCATGTGTCCATTTTTGAGATCTAAAATGGATGCTTCGTATCCTTTTCTGCGTTTCTTTAAGATTTTCTTCACTTAATATTAGTATATATATAGTATAAAGTCACGTGATAATAAGACACATAAGATTAAGCACAAAATTTTAACATTTTGTCTAGTTTAATTCGCTTATAACAATGGCGTCGGAGTTTAAGACGTTATTTATTCTCCATCTCGATAGTGTTTCTTTTTTATGTTAACGAAGAGGTAGCTACAGAAATGTGTTACGCTTCTGTTAATATACATATAAAGCGTAATTGCAATTCAGGTAGTGGACAAAGGTGTGAGATACGGAGCCAAGTAATGTAGCCATTGAAAATTTTCCAAGCGAGTTCCACTCCAACTGAGATTCATTTAAGCATAAAATTACATTGTCTAACCGACATTGTCGAGTGGCAATGAACTGCACTTTGACATAAAATCGCTTTGGAAGTTATAAATCCATTTCATTACCTCAATAAAGGGTGATTGAGGGATTCGATAGGGAAGCCATCATTTCCCTTGACTATGTTCTAAAGTCATAGTCGTTAACATCTTTATATCCTGCGAGAATTTTATTTGCCCTATTCTATTAACTTCATACACGGTGGTTTTTTCCCTTTTTAAGTTTTAAAGAAAGCCTTTTCAAAATATGAAAAATATTGATTTAACATTGGGCCAATTATGTGTGTTTTTATAATAAATAATTTGTTCTTTTATTGTCAAAAATAATTACTTGTTCGAGGCAAGTAATTATTTTTGACTCTTATATTTTTGACACATCTCGTAATAATTCCTATTTAGGTATTGACAATTACGCTAGTTTACATTTTGTGGATCAAATAATGAACCTTATTAAGTTTACCAAAGGACTGGGAGATATGTAAATTTGGGAAAGGTTCCTGCACAAAAAACATCGGATCATGCATGTAACAGGTGTATTCTTGATTTCTAATTGTGGTATTCGTATTGTAATTATGTACGTGAATATGGTATTAAACTTTTTGTCCAATTTTTGCCTTCAAGCAGCCACAAACTTTCGTTTTTATTTTTTGTGGTTGTAAAAAACTCTCTTATTATGATTTTTAAGAATGGAGCATTAAATTATTATTTATGAATGATTGTAAGTGATTTTGTGCATCACATACCAACCGGCACAAATCAAAGGGTTAAACGAATAACCATTGGAAAAACAGGGTGATCTATTGATGCAAATTAAAAAAATCTATGGTCATTTTAGCCTCGAGTTATACTAAAATAGAGGCTTCGGCCTCTTTTATAACTTGTGCTGAATTTAGATTCAGCAGTGGAATGGGATGACTTTTAAAATTCGTATTATTATAAGAAAAATACACGAATCAGGCTAAAAATCCTTTGAGCAATGAGCATGTATTTGCCCTTACTACTACTACTTACATTTCTATTAACATTTTGCTATGGTACACCTATACAGTTTAATTGTAGGTGCAGCATTAATGAATAGTGTTGACCGGGGAAAGACCACGCTTTCACATAATACCAGA
Organism: Teinopalpus imperialis; assembly: GCA_029286865.1. Classification (NCBI taxonomy): domain Eukaryota; kingdom Metazoa; phylum Arthropoda; class Insecta; order Lepidoptera; family Papilionidae; genus Teinopalpus; species Teinopalpus imperialis. The sequence continues at coordinate 2,261,845 of JAGSMU010000025.1, read as the reverse complement.
CAAAAATAGCAACATAACACCGCTGTGTTTCGTGTGTAGGGACCCGTAGATCCTCATTACTAGTGATAAGGCATTCCACTTTTTCGCAATCGTGAGGTAACAACGCATCTGCATTTTGATTCCTTATTGAGGATAAATAGTTTAATTGGCAGCAGAAATAACTTAATATCTACTGAAATAACAGACACCCGCAGTGCAATAAAAAATTTGCTACTTTCTCTACTGTTAACTGACAGCAGTGTATGTGGGATGGAAAAAAATTGCATACGGCCGCTATTCCAAACACTAAACTGGTAAAACGAATGATGATGATTCGGCGATTAATATTTGACTAAATGTAAAAAATAAAACAAGAGGTCAATAACTCTGTAAGCACGAGTTTCTAGAAGGAATAGGTTCAATAATGAAATGTTAAATCGGAATATTTTATCAAGAGCTTCTGAGGTCCGCGGCGTGGGCGCTACCCAGACATAGGATTTACGAGCTTACTCGCCACTTCGCGCCTGCGCTAAGTTCGATAGAGTTATGCTGTGTTATACTATTATTTTCAACATGATAGTAATAATATTGTATCTTCCTCATAACTTTGTATCAGAATAATTTTTAATGGCTTTTATTATTCGTTTAGACTTTACAAAAAAAAAAGAATATAATACCTTATATATAAAAAGGTTATTCGATTCGTTCTAGTGATAACCATGGAAAAATGGTACATGATAGCAATAGCTACCATGTCTGGCGTAGTATTTTCAAAAGACCATTATTTTCTACTCATGTTCAATGGCAGGTGCCAAAGATACAACAACGGGAAACAGACTTCCATACCCAGCCTGTGTCATTTATTTATAATTATTTTTAGCTAAGGATATAAATATTTTAATACTTGTTTTATTCAACGAATAGGGTCCAAATTTTACCTAAATCTTAGTATTTAGACATTTCCTCTTGTAATTTTCTTTTTTTTTAAATCTTATTTTATCGTTTATATTTATAAAACTTTTCTTTATATTATAAATTAATGTATAGAAAAATAAAGTAACTATTTATTATATATACTAGGGCCTTTTTAAATTATTACAATCAGACTAAATTGAATAATATATTTTAGACTCTCTCTTTGTCTTGATATGTAGCTAAACGTTTCTGCAGGTTTGAAGTTGAAACGTCAATAGGTGAACCGAGACAGAACCACGATATTAAAGAATACCTGGTTTAAACAGTAGCTTATAGATGAAATTATTTGTATAGTAAATGAAAGAAAATAGAGAACCCAATTATTAGCAATGAGGCATCCTTATTTCCTGGGGTGATAGACGACATTTACCACTATTTGAACCACACTCCTCATTCATTCTGATGAAATAAAAATATATAGTGAAATAAAATATTTAATAAAAGAAATGAAAGATATAAAATATCTAGTGGCTCGTGGATAAAGTTATTATTTCTAATATTATATTATTTGTATTAACTTGTTACATATAAACATAATCAAAAACTTCACGAATTAAGGCTAAGTAAAATAAAACAGAGAAAAATAATGAATATGGGGAAAATGCAAATAAAATCAAGCAATTTTCTTTTACAAAGTAATAATGTGCGTTTGTATTAAATAAATTTACTTTTTATAATGCTACGATACTTTGGTGTATAATAAATCATAACGCGCTGATTGTCGCATATTGTTTGCAGATTGCGTACAACGGTAGCGCCGCACTTGTGTCCGATCTGCGTCGGTAGGGAGTAAGCCGATTTCTTACAGGGTTACCAGATAGTTTTAAGAATTTACCATTTGTTAAATAAAAAAAGTTGTAGGGTACCCAAAATTTATTTAGATTTTTTGTTTGTTCCTTAATTACTTTAACTGATAATAACATTGGTAGGACCTTTTTGCTTTCAATATTTGTCGACCTTTCAACTCTGTTTTTACTTCATCGTAATTTTATCCAATGTTTTCTTTAATTATTTATTATTACTTATGCGTGTTGGTAAAGCAAAAAATATTCCTATATACTTATTTGTAAAAATAATATATGTAAAAAAAAATGTAGCCATTATTTATCCTTATTTTTTTTTGTTATATTAAAGCATTATTTCGAATTCATATAAGAATGTCAAAAAAAATAAATTGTTGATGATTCATAAAAAAAATTGCCTTATATGTGTATGGTAAGCACAAATAATCTATCATTATTTTTCTGTGTTACCTACTTTTATAAATATTTCATTATATCAACGCACTTAAATATTTCAAACATATTTCTATATCTTTAATGAACAAAATGTAAAAATCGGGACTTATGGAGTTCGTAATTTACATCAAAAATGCGGAATTCGTGTACGTAGCAACACTAGTAGCAACAAGTTTCATGCTTTTAAAGCAGTATTATAATTCTCCTCTGGTAAAGCTTTGATTTATTTGCGTCGATGCAATTATACTACTTGTGCGTGCGAATTCACATTGGAATCTCTTGTAATTTTATTATTCATTAATATACTGGAAGTAACATGCAGTATTTGCATGCACACGGCGTCTTCGTAAAAGTACACAGATATGAAAGCTTTTCGTATTATTCAGATGTCTCTTTTGTCTAAGTATTAACTAAAACTATGTCAACAAACACAACATTAACACTTGGACGTTTGAAACGGAGTTGCGCTGCTTGATATAATAACCAACAGTGGACTGCCGCAAATCGATGATGATGAGGATATTGAAGTGTATAATAAAATTAAAATAAATTATGAATCATAAAAAGCTTTAGAGGTTCATACTATTGCATAAATGTTCCAACTCAGTCCTAAAGGGTGACAAAGCATCTGCATTATGATTCCTTGTCAAGGATGAATGTAGATGTCATGGGCCGCAGGAATCGCTTACCATCAGGTGAACTGTGTGCTCGTTTGTAACTCTTAATGTAATAAAAAAAATGTCTCTTTGATGTAAACAGAGCATGTAATGCAATCATCTTTAGATTTTGTACAGTACACCTTAATAAATAAATATGGTCATGTTTTAATAAAGTAAAATGAATTAAAACTTAAATAAAGTGAAGTGAATATATCAGACAACGGATAATGACTAAATGTTATGGTCTGCTTTATAATTGACGTTAAAACGATCCTCTAACGATTCCCAAAAGGTGCGGTGTGCGGTCGCCTCTCCCAGCGACGAGAGACGATGATGGATGATTACGTCTTCATCCCGAACTTATGTCTTGAATCGTCGTAGTGTATACGATTCAATATCTTTGACAAGAGCAGTGCTACATGTTTTGATCCTTTTCCTGCTCTAAAATACATTGTCCTTTCAAGATTATTAAAGTTAGTATTGTATTTCATCATAAAAACAATAAAAATAACAATATATTGTACATAACGTAAAGTTAAATGTTCGATTATCATTCGTATAGAAATTAAAATAGTCTATAATCATCAGCAAATTAAGTTCGTCATTAATATATATATATATATTTATGTATTTATGACTATATATGTATAATATATATATAAGTATATATTTGGTGTGTATATAAATATGTATTTATGTATCTTATTATATTTATATATACTTAGAATAAATGAAGTTCTTATGTATACCTATGCCTAAATTTTTAAATTGTGTACAACCCAAAGGTTTGATTGGGAGATAATGCCTTAGGCATTAAGTTCGTGTGTACACTCTTTGTGCAAAAGTTTTTAATAAATAAATAAATAAAATAATAAGTCCCTATAGTAATTTCTCACTATTGTATAAGCTTTTATATAAGCAAAAAAAAATACTATCCCTTTAGTAATTTTTATGCAATTTATGTATTATATTACCATTTAAGGGTTATGTACATAAATTGCACCATAACCCTTAAATAGTAATATAAAGCAATAATTTATATATTGAATTAATGTTAATCGGATAAACAATGACCAATTACTACAACATTATTCATAATTATTTTCACATACTATTCTAAACGATAATATTTTTATACTGATTCAATCTATATGTTTGCCACATATATATAATCGTTGAACAAAACTATAATCGGGTTTAGAATAATCCAATTGGTTAGAAAAAATAATTATATGATTTATTTGAGACATTTTCATTAAGAAGATCGTTTTAAAAAGACGAAAATACACGCCAATACTTTGACATTTGATTAATACTATGTTTTTTTTAATTATCGTTAGAGTATAACTTTCAGTAGATTTTGCTAGATGTCTTAGAAAAATATCGGGTCTTAAGTATTATCTAGGATGCCTTTTTTATACTATTGGTTCATCGGACCACGATCAAGATTTACTAACTCTAAAAGGTTTATCTACTTATATATATCTGTGTCACTCACCTTGTTGTTACAGGTCGCTTCGCTTAACATAAAAAAAAACTCCTTTCAAATGTAAATCGGCACAAACCGACAAAGCAAATTGTCACAAATAAACACTGATACATTCGGTTTTTTATGAAACCAAACAAAAAACTCGGGCGCATCACTAAAGGGTCAGACTGGGCCAATCAATCTCGGAATATTTCTTTTATTGATTTTTTGCTACCTCCCATTTTTAAAGCAACTGAACTTTGATTGTTATCCGTGAGACTCGATCAAATGCACGATAAATCCTGCTATGAATAACTTAATCAATTGTATTTGTTTAAAAAAATATTATATTATTTTTATTTATTTGGCTCATGGAGGTTATTGCGTATTAAGTTTTGGTTTCAGTTGCAACTAATTGCTTAATCGGGAGTGGTTCCTCAAATATTTGGAATATAATAAGACGCATAAACATAATTGTGTATTAAGATGATCGTCTTTGCTTTTTATCCAATCATAGGGATTGGCAATTTAGTTTTAAGGATAAAGTAACTATTCCAAAACAGATCAACTAAAATTCTTTATGTAATCGTTTTTCTCATAGTGGAATGATGATAAAATTATACATGAAACAATTTTTTGCAGATAATATAACGCAAAATTTGTAGTTTAATAATGTAACGCTCAGTTTGTAGTAGTTTAGCACTGCTTGGTTTCATATATCGAACGCAAGAAACTGTACTCCCGATAACTGGTAATAAGGCAGTCCATCTAAATCTTCACGAGTGATGACACGGTTCTATGTTGATACCTTATCTAAGATGGAAGGACGATAGATAACATGGACCTCTGAGATTTATCATTTCTCAGTCTAAACATCACTAAAAAATATTAAACGAACTTATCTTATTAAATTTTAACACCTCACAATCATGTATTAATGTCTAGTAACGTTACTATAGTTAATATTTTTAAGGGATTTATTATACGTGTCAAGACCCTAACAAGAAGCAGTAACTACTTTATATTTTTGTGGAAAACGTGAGGGAAGAGTGTTGTGAAAGAAAGTGGAAAAGCCACGATGCAGCTCAAAACCAGTCGGCTCGACCGTGGAAGCGCCTAGATTTTACAGAATACCTGCGTACAATCGCTGCTGGGTTTTGTACGACGAGGGAAAGATACCTGGGAGATGTTCTTAAGGGTAAAGACACCTGCATCTTGATTCTGCGATGGATGTCGATGCTTACATATTTGCAACAAAATATTATAAATTAATCATAAAGAAATAATTGCTTCTATTCATATAGCAATGTGTCTTACTAAAGAATTTAATATATTTTACTTTAGTTCCGATCCTGTCATGGAGCCTATATAGGTCAATACCGTAGTTTCGTTTTGTTTTCCTAGCATGCAAGAAAACTGATCGGCTAAAATCATTAGCTGCATTTTGAAGACCCGGTTAGCCGTGTGTACCATATTTTTCAAGCATTGAAATTCATTATATTATTGATCCGGGGCAACAACATAATTTAAATTATAACATTTCGAATTAAACGTTTAAAATGACAATATTCAGTGGCTGACATCACAAAGGGAACATCTTGTTTCACAAAATAAAGAAAAAGGACAAACGAATTTAAATATTATAATCCAAATATTGATTTAACCCTATCAGCGACGGAAGCAGGTGCTCAGCACACGCGCCTCCGCACTCAGAATCAATGAGCGTTTCCTAACTATGAAATTAAATGATAATCAAGCTTTTTCACATTTGTCTAAGGAGTTTAATAAGCACGTTTTGTTTGTCAAAACAGAAGTCCCCAAACTTTTTGTCTAAACATTAATTACTCAATTTAATTGTATATTAACGCATTATTAGTTATATCATATGTGATTGTTATTCCATAGAAATATGATACTTCTTACTTATTTATTCGACTGGCAAGCCATACGTGTTTTCTACGTAATAATAATAATAAATACAGTAGCTAGCTTCGAGCTTAAAGATGAGTAGGATTCATGCAAATTATTGATAAATAAATTTGACACTGGTGAGAAAAGAAAGCATTTATGATATACTAGAACATGGTGATATAATAATGATCCCGAAACAAAGCGACAATCAACGGTATGGTGCTTTGAATATGAGCCAACTCTCAGCACAGAGAAACAAATGGCTGCTTAATTTTTCTAAATACTCATTACTATTTATATTTTATATCATTTTTACTCATTACTACAGTGGTGCTAGAGGATCCGAATGGTAAGTTAAAGTTTGTGCCTCAAAAGTGATAGCTTGATATGACAAGCGGCTGGAGTCAGGAATCCAGCATATCTTCCGGTATCACGATATTGCCGCTCCGCTTACCTCGACAATTTAAAATCGAAATTTAAAAAATTGTCTGTCCTGTACAAACCACCCTATTTCCCTTACCTTGTGATTTTGAGCTCTTTCCAAAAATAAGTAGCAAACAGTTTGAAACCAAAGAACGCTTTGGAATGAGTAGCATTGTTATATGTACTGCTGTGTATTAAAAATAATATATTCTGCGTATTATTTATTTAACGTTTAAGTTAAACAATTTTTTTTCCGACATGAATCAAAATCAACAAGGGTCAATCATCCTTTGACTTGAGGTCTTACTTTTTTATCGTGCCACTAAATCACTAGTCTCTTTTTCATTAGTTGTTCGATGCTTTAGCGAGACCAAAATTCATCAATTTATCGCTCTCAATCACGCTACTTGGATACATTTATTATTATATAAATTGCAGAAATTATTTTTCTAAGGATATTTCCAATTAAATAAATACGATTAATAATATGTGAATTATAAATAAATACTATAATATTGTTTTAAGAAATGTTAAAATATAAGTTTTAAAAATAACTCATCGTTCAAGGTTTGTCACCTCTGACCTATGAGCGTCATTACTCATTTTAACGGTTTGCTGGCACCCACGAGAGGGTTGTACGTCATGCTTCACTTTGATGTTACGGATAGATACAGGATAAGGTGGTTTTTTTTAGACAGATGCGTAAACTAATAATTAAACCGTATCAAAGTATTAATTGATCGACCCGTCTACTAGCAAACCCGGCTAATGTTGAATCAATTGCGTTCTTACATTATGTTAAGATTTAAAAATATGACATTTATTGAAAAGTTTTAAAATTTAAGTAAAATTTGTAAAGTAAATAAAATCTTAGTAAAAGTAAGATTGATTAACTATGATGATGAAATTAACTAAAACCTTGTAGTCAATAAAGGCAAAAAAGATAATTTTTATAATATACTTATAAAAATTATCTTTAATTTTGAACATAAAATCGAAGAAATTAAAATATTTATAATAAATAAATTAAATTTGTCTAAATGTAATATTTTTTTTAGTAATATTTACTGATTTATTTACTTAGTGATGTCAATTATGCAGTGCAATGAATAAAGGTATATGCATGAAGACTCACTCGTCATTGATTGTCGTAACCCGATTCTTATAATTTAAGTTATAAGAATGGATGAAGGTCAGAATGCCGTTGCATCGAATCATCATTCGGGTCAAGTATATACACAACTGGACACAACTCAAAAACCAAATTTATTGCACAAATCTTAATATGGGATGGTAGAAGCCGATTATTCTCACCACTACGCATCACAGCCGTCACAAAATAAGTAAATACGGATTTTATAGAACAGCAAATTCGACCACCAAATGTTCTTAACGTAAAATTAAGGTCAGAATGAAGTGATAATATTTTGATAATATCGTAACAAACGAATTAGTAAAATAACAGTAACCCATTTCTGAAGTTCTGAAGTAATTTTTATACAGCTAGCAAGTATTTCGATATATGATTTACTCATGATTCATATTGATAGGGATTGAAGTCTAACTTCAAACAGCAAACGAGCAAACCGAATCAATTTGGTCCAGTCGAAGAAGGTCCTCCGTCGCTTTATTGTTGCTTTACTGCGCTTTTACCTACTTCTGGGGTTGACATCCATGGTTGGTTAAAATCCATGCTGCAGACATACAGGGTACTGTAGTGTCACGAAACGTAGTTGTAGAACGCTAAGAACAGCTTTCCTATGCAATGATTTAATGAGAATTTGCATCCATTCGGTTAACCATTACTGCTTGAATACAAAGAATGTCCATAAAAAAAAAATGGTAGATATTTTGCATTCGGATTTGAGCTATGCCATTTTTTGAAAAACAGTGAATTGAGTGAAACGTGGTATTACAGCTGGTTATCGTTATTATTAGTATTATTATTTTGTTTATTATTATTTATCTACGTGACAGATAATCTAAAAGTAAAAAAAAATAATTATTTTCCTATATTTTGATATTTTGTAGACGTACTTTTATAAATTGCTTGGCACGACCATAGAGTTTTTCTAAAAATATATTAGTGATCTACCTAGGAAATATTAAAGGCCTTATGGATTTTCTTCGTCTTTGTTAGAAATTTAAACATCATTCCAAGACGCAGACATACCATGAGGCAGATCCTTCTAGCGAGGGAATACTTGATTGAGCAAAATTAGTTAAGGATGAACTACTTTTGCTCAATCAAGTATTTATCACATCGATATACAATATTAATGTACATATAATATCTAAGTGTACATTTATTACGTGTGTGTCTCCATCATCATTTAAAAAAACGAGTTGCGATAAAAGGAAAATCTCTATCATTCCCGTCGAATCTTAAAATAATAGGGCAATTTATCAGAGGATAGCAGTTTGCATATGAATTCCCTTAAACCAGCCGAGGGCGACTTACGATGTACAGACATATGGCGAAGACAGGCGTTGTATAGCCACGTTAGAAAACGATGTATAATAACTTGAAGATCTACACTTCTCACCCTCAATATATTAAAAACATTAAGTATGAATTTATCTTTAATAATACGCCATTGCAACAGTATCAAGAATATCAACTGTGCACGTCATTTCAATGTCATTGATTGGGCTGAGTCCTGGTAATATTTGGGGGTAATCTTAGAATCTTAGATAGAATTCTTGGGAGGTACATATAATAATGAGTTTAAAAGCGACATAATAAGAAAACTGTTTTGGATTTTTAAAAAAAAACTTTGATCTATGACAAAATTGATAAACCCAATTTATATTTCACTGGCTCAGTCGATATTGGGATACCACATTTGAGTCTAGGGATTTAAGGTAATAGAAAGAATTAAGCGCTGTCTCCTTAAAGTAATGACACACACAGGAACTTTATCATTTTTCCAGCTCTTATTTGTTTCAACGTTTACAAAAAATAAAACAAAATTTGAAATTAATTACCAAAATAATCATAGGTGGAAAAAGCTCTGGAATTCTGTAAGCTGATGACACCGAAGTATATCTTCAGTATAATAAGTAATAAGTTTACATTACCGATTAGGTTATATCTACACATGTTCTGCTAAAGTGATTTCTTAAATAACCTAACTGGTCAGATTGACCACTGGCTGACCGTTTGTCAGGGTATTTGCATATTTTGCGATATATATCGCCGGCTGATCCCAAGATACATACTATCGTATGGTTGGCTGAGCATGGCTTACACTGTTCATCATTATGTTGAGATTTATAAAGGTTAGCTATTAGTTAGTTAGTATATACTAATTATATTCACTAAACATTATTTAGAATAAGGGATATTATTGTATAACACTTGTATAATACGAATACGTACAAACCACCATATACTTTTACATTCCTACTTTTTATACTTTAGCCTATTATTTTGTATAATTTTAGATTAATTACAACATAAGGTTTTGACTAAGGAAGACCAGGGCCTCCGTATTCAAGTATAATACAATTAATAGGCTGAACTTAACTATAGTTTATATTTGAACCATTTTTTTGGTGAAACATTTTATTTGTTTGCATTTTCGCTAAGAAGTTTTATCAGAAGTATATTGAAGTAAGATCGATACTTAAAAAATCGACTTAGAGCTTCTTAAATAGTGATAATCTGAATTAAAGTATTGTAAAATATCTTAATTATCATCGAAAAGTCTGTAATGTTAACTCGCATACTGGCCGCCATCACCTATACGAGTAAAACTCCCGTCACTGGTTTATTTTCATCCATTGCTTATCAGAAGTTGAACAGAAAACATTTCCAAAAGCGAAACTCATCGTTTTTACAAAACTATGGATACTAAGTAAGAAGCCGCTCAAGTTGTTGTTTTATTCCAACAGAGCCTTAGTCAAGGTGCAGCAGCTCGTCAACTAAACTCGTGTTTGTCTGCTATTAGTTGATTCTGACATTCAATCAATATAATTACTAGCGAGGCGAAAAGTCGCGTTGGTTACAGAGAGAAAATGTATATCCATGTCTATTCTGCTCTTCGAATACCATATGTAAATGAATTTTACTCACTTTTGGCATATTATCCTTGTCAGGTCTATATCCTTGTTTATAATTCTATATAATATATCCAACCAAGTTTAAAAAATTAATGACTTAGACATCTTAAGAGAGACTTGCAGTATAATACGCCATTCCATTGCGTATGAGAAGACGTCTTTAAAATAAAGTATTTCTTAGGTACTGAGAGTTTTCTCAAGATCGTTGTACTTTGAACAACCGGGAGAAGATGTCAGCAACAGGGGTCGAAATCGGGTTGCTCGCGTAGCTACGGTATAATTAAAAGTTCCCCGTACGCCGCACGGCCCGTATACTTCGCTAGTGAAGCTTTTAAGCTGTAAAATATAACAGTACTCACATTTTTGCACATATTTAAAGTTTTAACAATTTTTTTTCTTGCAGTTACATACATATTTTGCTTATCCCATGTTTTGTATTAGTAGGTAAAAATTTAAGGTCTAGTATAGGACAATTAATTCATTTATTATTCTATAATATTCATAAAATAGTTTTTATGGACAGTAGATCTCTTTTTGTTTTCTCCATAACTTTCGATATATTTGACACCTACTATAAAAAGCCAAGGAAAGGCTTTTTCCCAAGTTATAAAAGTGTTGGATACTTATTCTCCGTGATAAAGTATGATGTAATGTAACTGTTTGAAAGGTTAATATCGATCAGTGGGAGGGCTTAATGCTTATTCGAAATGTAGGTTCATTCTGTACATGGGATTTGAATGACATTTATTACGCAGAGCTGTTAAATGTAGAAGCTTAAACATTTGTTTCGTCATGTCTTTGATAATTTAAAAGGTAAAGGACATAATTATCTGTTCATTTTATATTGCAATAGAAAATAAGATGGAATTATTTCGGGTGACTTACGGATTTAAATTTAATAAAAAAACAGCATATCGTTATGTGTTTCGTGCCTCGGCATTTGAATATAGTCCTGAGAAGTAACAAACCATATGCATTATTCCTTATTGAGGATGAATGTGGGGTCATGAGCCATAGGAAATACTTACCATATACATATTTCATCTTAAAATTAAAGAGACGCGATATTTAATAAATAACAGTTTGTGTAAGGCCTTAAATTTTATAGTCCTGCTTAAATAACTTGAGTTCAATCTGAAATTGTTATTTAATACTGAATTTCAATTTTAGTCAAGTAAATCTTTTCTTGCAAATATTTAATACTTTTTCTTCTTCAACAACTATTTGTACTAGAACTTTTTTACTGAATGTACGGATATTCTGTCCCTATATACTCTTAGTTCATATTTGAACGGCTAAGTCATAATATAATAACTATATAAACCTATGATTAGATATGCATCCCGCAAGTAATATAAAGGTATGGTAAAATTTTAGTTGACAAATTAGTTAGTTCTGATACTGGGTCGCTTTGTATTAACTCAGGTTACTTGAGTATTATATAAAAAAAATTATAGTGCCTGTCTAAGCTATCCCGACTCATATATCATGGAACTATTATATATGTATAATAAGTATTTTCGCATTTGTGCTATAATTTAATCAACGTAAACAATTTTTTTTTAATATTTTATTTAATAAACAACATTTTTATTTATATTGATATGGTAGACCTTATAGTGATTGATATCTGCCCACAACACGACCATAATGCCGACCTTTGAGGATAAAGATGGCATGACTCGCTACCAGTCATAAGGTCCCGGTTTGTTTCATACAGTGGCATTAACATATTATTTACGTTGGTATTCTCTGAAAGCATGTTTCTTACACGCAGAGTCAATTTATTCGTTCTACAAAAAAATTACTTCATGGCTGCATCGTGACAATATCACGTTAATTTTAGCGCCCTACCGATGGGGGTTTTTATACTGACTTCAGTGGTTACTGGATCGTTTAGTTCTACGTTGAATAGGGTGATGTTGATTAAATTGGGTGATCATATAGCAATATTTAGTGTACTTTATGCTTATTTGCTGATCTTATCCAGTTCTTTAAAATAAATAATATGAGACTAATACTTTGCAAATGATACGCACTAGAAATGTAAAATATGTGACTGTAATGTCTATCGTGTTTATAATATTTAATGAAATATTAAAGCAAAAATGTTTATATGTTGTTTTAGTGGCATCTGTTGACACAAAAAGAAAACCTTAATATTGTGTGGTGTCGGCAAAAATATCTAGTGTAGTAACCAATAAATAGATGTCGCTGCTTAATGTTTGAAAAAGAATCATTGTAGTGCCATCTATTGGCATTTTTTTGAACTTTTAGGCTAGATAACCTTTAAAACTTCTAAACCATTCGCAATCATCATTTAGTTCCCTCTTAACAACAAAGATGGCATAACTGCTAATTTTCCGATTAAAGATGTTACCTAGTTTAATTTGTGATTCAGACTTGTTATTGTTACCGTAAATTGTATATAATTATAAATTACAATTTTCTAAGATCAAAATATAATAATATTTTAATATACCTGCATAATAATGTGTAAGTGAAAAGCGACGCGTGTATGGTTTGTGTTTAATTACATTAATGCTTATTATTTTTTAAGGCCACGTGTGATTAGAGCACTTCAGCTTCGGCGCGGATCCTGAGTTTCAGTTCCACTTGTGGTACAATATTTGTGTCTTTGACACTGCTTCTGAACGCTATACCTGAATCATTCTCAGATCTTATTGCACACATATTACATTAGTATGAGAAAGAGTATTAAGAGTTTAGGCCCCTGGATTTGACAAATACTTAAGGCACTAATTTATTATGTCCTACATAGGTAAATAGTCATTGGTACAGCTACACTGCAGTTTGTTTCTAGTTGCAGAATGAATGGGTCAGCTCGACCGGGGTAGTACTTCGCCCTCACAGAATACCAGCGTAAAATAGCAGCATAATACAGCTGTGTTTCATCTGGTGAGTGTAGGGATCCGGAGACCTTTATTACTGGTGACGAGGCATTCAATTTCAGTCCTCAAGGGTGACAACTCATCCCATGAATTCAGATGTCGTGGGCCGCAGGTATCACTTACCACCAGGTGAACTGTGTGCTCGTTTGTTACTCAAAATGTAATAAAAAATAGCAAAAGATTTATCTGTGATCGAAATTTTATTTTTATATTATGATATTGGGCGTGATAAACGAGCTCACAGTTCAACTGATAGAAGGAGATAAACTGCAACCAGTGACATCTACATCCTACATACACAAACATTCCAGATGCTGGTACGTTGTTATTCTAACTCTAATGGAATGCCTCGTTACCTGTAATTGCGTCTACGGATCATTTTCTTATTATGTTAGTTGACATCAAACAAAACACAGCAGCGTTATGCTGGTATTGCGGCGTTGTCGTCCCCCGGACATAGAAATATAAATAAGAGTATTATAACATGATGTACAATGTACAAGTAAAAACCTTCACTTTGTATATTATATATTGGTTTGTTGTTTCATATGTTGGTTTCAATTGGGGTTTCATTAGATGACATGTTAAATAGCTGAGCTTTTCGCAAGGCTATTAATTACAATGGTAACAACTTTTTTTTAATTCGTCTCCTGCAGAGAGCAAAACTCCTCTTATTTATTTACAACTCTTAATAAAGCTATGAAGTGACGCATTGCATCATCGCGTGTAGATAAACTTCACATATGTTCCGAAACAATAATTATACTTAAAATTTTATTTTATGCTATTACTTTTTAACAGGTAATTGCTAAAATTATTCACAGACATCCATATAATACAAGTTCAACACGGAGCGAATCAGTTGAAGTGATGGCTTAAAAGCTGCCGTATAGTTGAGTATGAAATGTAGAACAGTTTAGCTAGTGTCTTCATCTGAGGTCGTCAAAATTTTAATTCAGTTTAACCCCACTAAAACCTAATCGTACTTGTTCTCAGAGTGGCCGACGTGGGAGTCCGAGCGATGAATTATGGTCCAAAGTTTGGTTTGATTCTGCGAAATCGTCATCGTCCTGAAGGAGATCGCTATGAGGGCTCGAAAGAGAACTGATTCCGCTCGAAGACGGAGGCGGAAGAGGATGGAGCGTCAGCCCTGTAGTTCCGGGTTTATAGATTAGGGCTATGGTATCTCGAATGTATTAGTATATCGTTTAAAAGGGACTTCAAACTTGAAATTTGTATATGAAAATCGAACCCATACGACGCGTTGCAGGAACTAGGTAACTACTAAGTCATGCGGCCGTCAAGTCAATTTAATCAAAGTTTATATGAAAAAAATGCAAAGATATCAAACATACACTGAACCTTATTTTACACGGATATGTAGATAGCTAGCCTCAAGAGAACAATATAAACAAATCGTTTCGAGTCTTCTCGATTTAGCATTCAATATTACGCATCCTACTTTGTATAACCTTCTCCCTAGGGTACTCTTCTTTGTACTAGTTTAAATCATCGTATATATGTTTTTACGAAGACAGCGTACTTTGGTGAACGGCATTCTTCATTCTTAAAAGGTTCGAACGTAAACCCTAGATATACAACATATTTATGCAACACACAACTTATTGAGAGGTAGACCAGTGTTAGGATTTTCACTTTTAATTTCATGGTACGCGAACCTTTAATTTTATCTCCGACGCTGTTACCAACGAAATTGCTTATTGCAATTTTAAGTTGCTCGGCTGTGACTGAAATATTTTAAATAAACCCGCATGAAATAATATTAAAAATATTGAGAAGATTTGTGAATTCCGCCAATCTCCCTCTCTAAAGAGGTGGTTTATGCCCAGCAGTGGAATCTCTATGTAGGCTGTTATTTATACATTTTACTTAATGTTATATTCGGATATGTTCTAACTGTTCTAATAAGCTCCCCTTGTCCTAGAAGTAACGTCCTGCTCTCTTCTTTGACATTAATATTTATTAGTGATTGCAACTTATTTTTATTTTGTTGAAAGTAATGTTGATACAGTATATGACAGAGGAAGAATTTTCTGTAAACGAGAAAATTATCATGATATAGTTTATAAATCGATTACGATGCTTTTAGATTATCCTCGTATCCTTGAACGAATTTCTGATAGTAGTCTGTCATCATACTCAGATTGTTTGAAAACTTTTTAAAAGCTTAATAATTTCATCCTGGTTTAAAATTTGATCTCTGAAACTCCTATACAAGAGCTGTAAAAAATTCTGTCAAATAAAACAAACAGTATATAAATACGCAGAACGCATAAAACAATATCAAAATCATGCGTATCTTAAGTCTTTGTTGACCACAAATATAAATATCTTGGACAGCAATCGTCAAGTAAACTGTAAGCGTTATCTCTAATATTATAAAACCAATCAAGCATTCAATTCACTCGATAGTAAGTAATCTCTTCGACACATGATACCTAGATCCATTACCGATAAGATCCAGATGCTAATAAGATGTTACCCTATGGACTAAGTAAGATTACCTCGAATACATAAGAGGTTGAAGGTATTCGTAACCTTAGGTTTTTCACCATCTCCTCATCATTTTTCCGAACCTGATACACATATTTGTTTCCGGCGTTCACTTTGTCACTCTTTTTGTACGCCACGTTTCCCTGTTTCAGCCTTTTCGTGTTCAGGCCAATTTTGCCTAATTATAGTCAAAAATTTTTTTTTAGTTGATACACTGGATGAGTTCAATTAAATAAATAAAATTTTCAATTCGCTAAGCGATTATTGCCTCAGACGAAAATTTCTTCTTATTCAGTGCCATAATTTATAAAAACTTAAATTTTCAGCTATATGAAGTGCAGCATCAGATTTAGGAATTCCTCATGACGTCTGATTTTCGTTCTCACACTTTAATTCCCTGACAAGAGACAGTCAGAATTCCGAGGCCAATAATTATAATATTCTATATGTACTTTTTTATTCATCATCACACTCGACAAGGAATCATTATGCAGATGAGTTATCGCCCTTGAGGACAAAGATGGAATGCCTCGTCCCCAGTCTCCAGATCCCTACAACAATAATATCACCTACTAATAACCAGAATATATATAGTCTATACAAGAACTATAGAATATAAAAGACGTCGCCGTATATTGATACAAACGTTTTG
The DNA here is from genome assembly GCA_029286865.1 of Teinopalpus imperialis. Taxonomy (NCBI): domain Eukaryota; kingdom Metazoa; phylum Arthropoda; class Insecta; order Lepidoptera; family Papilionidae; genus Teinopalpus; species Teinopalpus imperialis. Next base: position 2,245,049 of record JAGSMU010000025.1, on the reverse strand, counting down.
TTAATAGTTTATTTCTGTATTCATTAGATTTCTGTATATTTTGCAAGTGTTGATTGATCCACTCTCTTAAGCTACAGGGACAGATCTGTCCTGTGCATCGGCAATAAGCACTTAGTTTCAAGTCTTCTTTGATAATTCGTGACGGGAATCTTTATTTTACATGATAATATTTTTAATATGATATTTTTTTATTTCCTTATAGTGTTTTCAAATTCTGCCTGTGTCTCTTATTACTGAGTTCTCAGTAGATTCACATACCACCAATAGGAGCCTATTTAAAACTTCACAAACAGACGCCAGGTACCCAACTAAATTGCTAAACTTTCCCTACAACTCGAGTTTTTTGTGAAATTTCTACCGTTATGTGCTCCTACGGTTTATTTATGCATTATCGTGTGAAATGTAAAGGACTCGAACGATTTATACAATATATTTATAGACCTATGCTAAAAAAAATCAAAACTCTTAATTTAAACCATATATATTTCGGTTAGAGCAGTTCGATGTAAAATTTCCACTTGGAAAAAGACTACGTCCACATTTTCAAATTAGATGTCTTTTGTTACCATTGGTTTGCTTCTTTTCTAATTTCAGAAGCATGTTTAATTTGCTTGAGTATTAAAAAAAATAACCTTTGTAATTTAAAAGTAACCTTTATTACAAGTAAATTATGCTTAGCCTCTTAATACCAATAGCATAACAGTCCACCGCATTTTTTTTTCTAATATAAGGTACGAGATGACACGGATGACGCCAGCCCATGACAGTTACATCCATTCTCAACAAAGTGTCAGAATGCACATTCGTTGCCTGAGGACTGAGATGAAATCCCTTGTTACTTGTTATTGGATCCCCGGAGCTGAGATGACATGCCAATAACAGGTAATGCTGTTATTGTTTCCTACAAACTCATCATATGAATATCATCATGCTACTAATACTTGACTCATCGAAGGCCTTGGCGGTTAGTCTGGACGTAGCGAAGGCCTTCGATCGGGTTTCCCACTAACCGCTTCTTTCCAAATTTCCTTCCTATGGGCTTCCAGAGAAATTATGCAAGTGGGTCACCAGTTTTCTCTCGAACCGTAGAATCAGAGTAGTCGACGGTGTATGCTCATTAATCCAAAACAGTGAATGCCGGTGTTCCACGAGGCTGTGTGCTCTTTCCTACCTTGTATCTTCTGCATATCTATGACATGTTGCAAATTAATAAAATTCATTGCTATGCGGATGATAAAACGGATGATGCGTTATACACTGGCCGCGCCTGCAATGAGTACCGGCACAAATTTGAGTCTGAGGTCGAGACTTTGTTACACAAAGTATTTCAGAATGAGGCCGACAAAATCTAGTCAAATTTAACTCCATGAAGACACAAGTTTGCGCGTTTACTACCCAAAAATATTCCCTTTTGTCACATCTACTTACTTTGTAACCACTACCCTTGCTACCTCAGTTGGTATCGGAACCCTTGGCCGTTGACATTTCGAGCGACGTTCAGTTACTGGTCACTTGGAGGATAATTTGCCAAATTGGCCTCTAAAAAACTGTTTTTAAAAGAGCGAGACAGTATTACATGTCAGCCCACTGTTTGCAACTTAACAAAGCGCAAGTTCAACCTAGCGCCCCAGTACCAGCTTCTTCCGTTTGACCGCATTCAACGGAGAGCGGCTCGAATCATTGATGGCCAGGTACTTTCCGATTGACTTAATTCATAGGCTTTGCGAAAAGATGTTGCATCTCATTGTATTTTTCACCAAATTTACCATGGGAATGTTTTGAGGAGTTGTTCGGATTAATTCTCAGCCGCTGAGTTTAAACAAAGTACAACACGCCAGAATTCAAAATTTTATCTTGTTATTTTTATATGTAAGTTGGCAATTCACCACTGTGCGCTACACGCGAAATTTCCTACCACGAACAACTACTCTGTGAAATCGGCTGTCACCAGCGATGTTTCCGAACCGATACGACTTAGGGACCTTCAAGAAAAGAGCCTACACCTTTCTTAAAGGTCGGCAACGCATTGGCGACTCCTTTGGTGTTGCGAATGTTTACGGGCGGTGGTGATCACTAGCGGTACCACCGGGTGGGCTGCATGCTCGTCTGCTTTCTATTCTATAAAAAAAAACATCATCCTAACGTTGACTGGTAGAGAAATTAAATAAATTGTAATCGTGGTAGAGTCTGTATGGAATCGCTCCAGAATGAATTGGTCAGTTCGAACGTGGTAAGACCAGGCCCTCACAGAATACCAGCGTAAAATTGCAGCATATTGCTGCTGTGTTTTTTCTGGTGAGTGTAGGGATCCGGAGAATTTTATTTTGTATTGAGGGTGATAATTATATGACATTATGAGTCAAAGATGAATGTAGATATCATGGACATGGACCGCAGGAATCACTTTTCATGAGGTGAGCAGTGTGCTCGTTTATTGCTCTCAATATATATATATATATATATATATATAAATATAAATATATATATATATATATAAATATAAATATATATATATATATATATATATATATATACGCCATAATGCAAAGCTAGATCAAGTCTGTGCACGACAGCTATAGTTTCTACATGTTATTCAAATACTAAATGTGTGATGACAAATTTTATATATAAATCTGAAATATAAACATGAAAAAGTTTCATTTAAATAGTGCGTAGAACAAATAGACACGATATTTTTTACGTAAAAGGAGGTTATTTGTGACCAATATTTTTTTTTCTTTCGGTCAATAGTAACTTTTCAGCTTATTAAATAGGCATAATTCATAGAAGAAATACCTGATCGTCAAGTATTCTCCAATCTTTAAGAAGGAAGTTTTAAATATTTAAAGCGTCCTTTATTAAATTTTAGATTATTTGATAAGTTAAGTGCGAAAAAAATCTTTCTGGATACTTTCAGCTATGTACTGAGTATAAATGACACCAAATTACGCTGTCCTATTTAAGACACAATCAATTCAAGCTGTTTTAAAAAAAAATAGAAATATCTTTAAAGTCCGTGCAATTACGGAATACAAAACCAATAGTTTGTAATGTTATTATTTATCATCTTATCAAAATGAGGAGGAAGAAGGGAAGTTTACTCAATCAAGATAAACAGGCCTCTTACAACATCGTCTGTTTCTATTCAGTCTTTAGTCATTCGTTAATTTTATAAGAAGTAATAGATATGTTTATTTCTTGTAAACTTTATGTGACTAGCTTATTCCTATTGAAAGTATCTATTATTTTATTTTTTTATATTAGGTCTTCTAAATTAGTCCAATTGATATGTGTTCAAAATATGAATTCATAAGTGACCCCATAGAAGTATTATATACTGGGTGAACATACTATTTAGCAATTTTTAGGGGTTTTAACCTGTGCGCACTAGAATAGCTGGTATCACATATATACTTTTTCCGCACCACTTCACCGCTTAATTGTCGAAATTTTGCCAACGATCTGAGTTTTAGTTGAGTAGCGGTCGCAGCGTGCCTCTTCCGGTAATTTATACATTATCAAGTTAAGTGAAGAGAAAATACTACTGATTTGTTTCAAATGCCTTGTTACTTAATATTTAAAGGGCATTCTATAAAATATAAAAATTGTATAAAAAAAGAAGAACAAATTGGCCATGCTATATATAACCCTATTTATTTGTAGGAAAGAAAAAAGTGGAATGCATGTAGTTTATAGAGCAACCCCGATGTTATATGCCCCTAGAGTAGGCGCTAAATAGAGGATGACTAGTCTTAAGCTACATTTGGTGAATGCCAGTGAAAACTAGATAAAATCAGAAAGCAGACTCGCATTTGTATCATGTATCGCTCTTGGTTAAGGAGCCTAGTCTGACAGTCTTCTGATGGGCAAGTCGCAGTTGATTGACAGTAGCTAGTCGTGAAACTAAGTGCAGATTCGAGCGAGGAGGGGTTGGGTGACCAGTTTAAAAGTACTGGTAGATCGCTTTCGCACAAATATAAAAATAGGTACTGTGGTCAGAGAAATCTAAATAGATGTGCCGTCATTCCAGGACCAATTTGAATACCACCCTATATGTTTACATATATTTTATATATTTACATACACGCTATGTATTTCAATATGCAATTATGTTATAAAAATATAAAATGACAGTATCTACCATTAATTACATTTCCACTTAATATCAGGTAAGATTTTTAGTTATGCATTGGCTAACTGATTATGTAAAAAAACTGAGAGCATTTCCATGTCCAAATAACCATTTCTTTATAGTATATGTTAGCTCGAAAACTGCAATAACTTAACAAACATGTTCGAGAGTAAACTAACAATTTCTTAACTTAAACGTCATGAAAATATATCAAACTATATAAAAAAATTCTTCCTAAAATGGTATCATTTATCAACCTTCTTAGGCAATTATAGATTATTTATTTCAGCACAATTTATTGCAAAGAACTTTTAAAATGAATTTTACAGCAGACGATGGTCCGGTAGAAATTAAAACTTTAAACGATGTTGCACCATGGAGCAACTTAATTCTAAAACGGCTTCGATTTTTATTCGAGGTTATATTTTATATTATATTTACTTACCGCTCTTGGTTTACCAACTTTGTACATATGAAACACAACATCTAATTTTGTATTTCATTTCCGAATTAAAGGTACAAAAGGTTTTTTTGTATTTTATACACAATAAAATATAAAAAATAAATTCAAGATGTTATTAGTAATAGTTTATTTACATTTGATTATTATATATATGTGCCTTTTTGTTCGATAACTTTTTTTTTTCTCTTTTCTTGCTTGAGTCTCATCAACTGTTGCATCACCTTATTGCGAGTAAATCCAGGTTTTGCTTTAATCTGTGGGGCGTTACTGCCCTTTGACCATGATCTTTTTTACATGTTCTTGTCGTGGGCAATGTTTTACAAAACGGTTCGATTTCATTACGTTGCAATAGAGAATCGCAAATGAGTACACGGTTCATTAAGTTTCTTTCAGTGAGCTCGTGTGGCTCCAAATTTCGAGCTGTTTTATATATCCAGACTTTTTCAAAGGAGTCAAAACTATTTTGTGGTCAAGGGGTTGTAGCTCTTCAGCTATGTCGTAACTACTAATATGCCGATCTTGCACCACTTTTTCAAAAATGGTATGTAATGGTAGGTCTAAGCTTTAAACCCAGATTTTAATCCTACGAAAATTAGATCTTGAGTTTCATGTTTAAATAAGTTAGCACTAGGCTATCATATATACCTCTTGAAGATGTGGTCAAAGTCGATTAAATAAAATATGCTAAATATATAGCACTTATTAAATATTCTTCTCAAACTGGCAACTTGCGAGGTTCTATCATTAACCAACGATCAATAATAAGATATGGTTATGGAAGCTATGAGAGAAGTAATGAAGATGATAATATTAAAATTAAAAGCCTGAATTGTCGCATCTTATTTAAATAATATTGGTTGGAATAAGCATTATACAATTTATATTAGTAGAAAATAAATCAATATTTCATTACTTACAGATACAATTTAATAAAAAATATGCTCTCATTGTATTTGCTATAATGAGCGTATGCGAGGGGCACCTTAAATGTTTTTATTAAGCGCTAAGAATGAGAAGGAACATTAAAATTTAAATTCAGCAGTAAATAGTCGCAGTCAACAATACCAATAGGTACCTACATTAGTTATATAGGTGACAGGAAATACGTTACATTCCTTGCAAGGGGTTAAAGTAGAGCACATTTGCAGCAAATTTGGTCACACGATATAGTGTGTGAAATTTGGTTATTTCTAAGTTATTTAAGATTAAAGAATTTTAAATAAATATAGCAGTTTTCAAATTAAAATAATCCCTAGTAGTTAATTATACTGGATTTTGTTTATTAGCTATTCAAGAAGGTACAGTTATTATCAAAATACGACCAGGCTGATTTACAAAACCCTTGCTCCAGATGTCCGAATTCTGCAAATGTGCTTAGGACGTGTGCTCCAGAGTTGACACCAGTGCTTACGCATGTTCACATCTTTTTCGGTACCCCTAATCTTGAAACAACCTCCCAAACTGCTAGGAGATAGCTTTGGTGCACACGCTCCCTCAAATGATCATGATCGTTCAGATCAGTCTAACTACAGGCCTTTTGCTATGGCCCCCTATGTAAATAATGGAATCTATTGTAAACTGCCAGTTCATGAGGTATCTATAGAAACACCAGCTGATTAGTGACCGCCAGTATGGCCTTCACTGGGTACACTCAGCTGATGAACTTCTGCTCTACTTGCTTTACTTTAAAGGAGAGGTCTTAGTCTCAACGGAGAGTCTGGATGTAGCGATGGCTTCTTTTGAATCTTCCTTCCAATGTGTTTTCCGACAAATAAATCAAGTAGGTCACCAGTTTTCTCACGAACCTTAGCATGAAGGTCATAGTCGATGGTGCATGCTCTGATTCTTAACCAGTGAATGCTGTTCTTCCCCGAGGCTGCTATCTCCTAACTTGTTTCTTCTGCATATCATGCAACATATATATGATATGTTGCAAATTAATGATATGTTGCAAATTAATAACATTCATTGCTATGCGTAAACTGGCCGCGCTTAGATTACTCGGGAAATGAATCAATGAATAAACGTGGGTCCGGGGTCAAGATTTCAGTAAACAAAGTCTTAGATTTGGGCCATCAAAATCTAGTCCAATCTCATTCTACGAAGACACAAGTTTGTGCGTATACTGCTAAAAAAAATCTTTGATGCATCTCCTAATTTTGAAAACATTCTTATACATATATATATATATATATACATATATATATATGTATATATATATATATATATATATATATATACTTTAGCTAGTATCAAAATACTTGGCCTTAACATATCGAGCGACATTCAGTTCCACTGTCACTTGGAGGGTAAGGTCTCTTTTGGCTCTAAAAATCTTGGCGTGCTTAATAGAGCTACACGTACTAAGAGTATTTTATGTCGGACCCACTATGTGCAACTTTACAAGGCATAAGTGAGGCGATCCACATGGAATATTTTTCTAATCTCTGGGCCGGGTACTCCAGCATCAACTTCTTTCATTTGACTCCTTTCAAAGAAGAGCAGCCCGAATCGTTGACGATCCGGTACTTTCCGATCAGATTCATTGGCATTACGGTGAGCTGCTCGCTGGCTTGCTTGTTTGTTCTATAAAAAAAATTAAATGGGCATCCAAATCATGAATGACTTTCCGAAAGTTTTTATTTTACGATATCCTACGTACTTATAAAATAAGTTCATAAGATTTTAACATTTTCACTATACGATTTTTGATTCATATAAAGATATAAGATCACAGAAAACAGTAAAGACAAAATTCTATTTCGATTTTAGTAGTACGCATCAATTCATACGGGTATAATGAATAACTTAGATGAATACTCTACGACGGCTTTCGCTATTCCATAAAACTAGAAAAAAAATCGATGAAGCTGTAATGTGTGGCGCGATCATGGCTGCATTTGACAGTTATGGTCTCTAGTGAAAAATTTATCAATTTTGAGCTCTCTTTAGTAAATATATCTTAGGATATTTTATTTTCGTACCATTTGGTCTCAAAAAACTATTAATTTTAACATTAGACAATATGTGTAATTAAATATGTATATGTATGTTTATATACATAAATATATGTATATATATATATATATATATATATATATATATATATATATATATTATATTTTATAAAGCTGTAATAATTATATAATAAACAAAAGGCCAATGGTCCCTTGTTTAGTATCTGAGTTTCCTTTATATATTACATGATATTTTCCGTAAACTGTCATATCGAGATTTACGCGTCTCGTTCTTTTATTAGTCTTCCGTTACGCGAGAGCACCACGCCACAGTCTGTAGACACGTATTTTATTATGTGTAAAAATGTTTTTCACTTGGCATTAAATACTTTAACTGTATAATTTTATGGCCTTTCTCATAAGCAGACATAGGACTGTGAGGAAGGAAATCACTTTAACGTTAGGTTTCTTATCGCAATTTCTTTTTTCTTCGACGTTTTTATTCATAGCTTAGTAGTTAAAATGCTTAAGAAGTCAAGTCGTAGCGATGTCACGCAGTTATTAGTTCACAACTTAATTGTTAGTCTTTTATTACCTTTTAGATAACTTAGTATAATTATACCCTCGATTATATTCATGTAGGCAATCAGCTTCTTCGAAGTTGCCAGGATTTTCTATAATAGTCACATTAAGCAGGCAGAGGAATTATCATAATATGAGACGGTAAACCTAAAAGAGTTTTGCTTTCTTTAATAAATCATGATTTTCTTATTAGTTCATATTATATCATTATTAAAACAATAACCCCTTAATAATCTCTTGAGATTTACTTAAAATTTTGCTGAATTGTGTCTTACGACACCTATACATACAGGCACGAACAATACAGGACGATTTTATAACGTCACAAACGCATATCGGTCGTCTATAAAATAAATAAAATAATATAAAGTAAAATAAATATTTAATTTTTCTTAGTCATATAATTGTGGAAATGGTTTGGCTTCCTTTTAAATATAAGAACTACCTGTGTGAGGATGAACCACTCTTCCGTAATCATTTGCATTGCAGTCCAAGGTTCAAAACAAGAGTACAGGATGCAAGGGAAAATAACTGGATCTTTGGTAATCCACACTCACTCAAGAAGGGCGTCGTCCTTGCCTAATCATGCGGAACGCTAGAAACAAGCTCGCGTCTCCACCACTTTTCTGTTGATACATATAAAAATTTAACTCTTATAATATAAGTTGACTCGATTAATTTAATAATAAATTCGTCCCTCATATATGGTGGTTTCAACAAAGTAACAGAAATAGAGAGGCTCCGTAGTATTGCTTTTATCTTTAAGCCTTGCTTGATGACTAAGCAACTATTAGAACAAAGGAAGGTTCTTTATAGTCATGTATGTGAAAAAAATACATTGATAGAGCCACGCTGAAGCCTGTTTCTAGTTGTACTGTAGAAGAACCACGCACCTACAGAACACCACCATGAAATAGCAGTATAAAGATTATATATTTCGTATGGTATGTATAGGGGTCCGGGGACCAAATTATAGATAACGAGTCATTGCATCTCAATCCTCAGGGGACGACGCATGTGAAACGACGAATGTGTGAGGATGGTTGTGGATATCATGGGTCAAATAGTCAGTCTCTACTTTCCATTAGGTTCACTTGGGTGTGTGTGTGCTTATTTATTACTTTTTATATTAAAAAAAGTTTTGAATTTTAAAAATAAACACTATTATATTTATGCATCTATACTATATACTTTAATGAACTCTGTTGTTTGTTTTAGTACAAAACCTAATAATAAATATAATAGCTATTTAAGACGATCCTTGTGTTTTAAATTGGTTGCATCAAATACAGTACAAAAATCAATGATAATTGCAATGTTATTATTTTGTGATATCAATTCTCCTCGTAATAAAAGCCAAATATGTTCCATTGTGTTGCTGAATATAAACATCATAGTAAACATAAAATCAGTGTAAAACCATAAATAATAAATAGTTCTGCCCGGAACACCAATGTATTCATCATTTCAATATTTGATTGGACAGAAATTCCAACTCAGGTATTCATAAGCACGCGTCGTTTATCAATCATTATAGACTTGATTCACTTTTCAACTTTCGTTTTATACAAACCTTGGTCTCAATTTCTTTTTACATGTGATTGTGTTTTTAGTTACAGCCATATGATGCCTCCCTTCGTAGGCCACAGTTTTCTTTATATATACTTTAAGACGACTCATTAAAGCTGTGAAAGCTACACTGCTATATTATCTGTTGCTAAAGTAAACTTGTTACTGTAATTATGTTTGCCTGGACTTCAGGTTTGTTTTATAAGTACTAACTTAAGTCACCCGTAGTCTTAGAAACTTAGTAAGTCTGGTAGTATAAGCTGATCCACTATGGAATTGATAGCTGCAATTATTGCATGTAGTATAGATGTATTTAAGTATCAATGTTCATATATGTCTATTTATATTATGTAATTTTTTTATTTGTTTTCTTATATTATGTAATCTTACATAATATATATAGACGTATATAGACAAGAAAATATATAAAACATATATATAAAATCGATTGAAGATGCTTGTAATCCGGTAATACAATTAAATATTAATTAATTAAATATAAATATTATTCAATACCTTTCTAGATCGGCGACCAGCAGTAGAAACCCGTGATTATCGGAGCTTGTATCCCAGCAGTGGTCTATTTGTAGGCTAAAGAAAAATAACAAGAAATTTTAGTTAAATCTAATATTAAATGCATCGTCTATTTCCTAAAGCGCAATTGTACAATAATCTTCTATTTTTTAGTTGCAGGGAAAATAAATATCGATAGCACTAGCCAAGACGGTACGCTGAAAGCCTTTCGACGTCCAAATAGCCATTACACTAAATATTGTTTGTGTAAGCTTGAAATAAGACTACTGAATTTATAGGTAGGTTTTTCCTTTTCTACTTCCAATTTTTCACGTTTTAAAAACTTTTTCTCATCTAAACTTTCATCATCATTGGTACAACTGTTATAGAAATTTAAAGTACTTTAATATTCCTAAAATAAACTAGTGAAGAAACATGTTTTATAATTCTAAAGTCAATAAAATGGTCTCGGTTTTTTGTAACTATCCAAGTTTATTATGTATACAATAACTTGGTCTGTTAATATGTGTGTGACATTGATTTAATTAATTTGGGAGCACTAGCGTAAGGTAGGTAGTAGTAGTAGGTAGGTTTTTTATTTGCGCTAATACATATCCCAAATGACAATGCAAGCGTTGCATTGGAATTTGGAAATAAAGCGAATAAAGCTAAGCAATAAAACATAGTCCAAAAACCATTAGCAAAGTAAGAAAATCCAATGTCTATGGAAGTCAAATACTCTACCACTGAGTAAAAAATGCAATAGTCAAGTAATATGACGAATAGAAAATGAACTAGCAGTGAAATAAATTATTTCTAGCCAGCCTTCTCTATAGATTTTTTGACGAGTGAAGACTAAGTTGCAGAAATGGAAAAGTTGTAAAAGAGATGATGAGACTGATCTATCTTATTGGTAAGATATGTATGGAAAAAAAAGTGGAACAGAAAGTATATAAAAACTACTTTGTGGGAAAATATTTTTCATAAGACGTCCAAAGCAAAGCAATTAACACGATACTGAGCTGATATGGTTTAAAATGTAAGCTCCTAAGATGTATGCTCTTTTATTTTTTTATAATATTAGGGTTGACAAACGGGAACATAGTTCACTTGATGGTAAGTTATGACTACAGCCCATTACATCTTCATGCATTCTCAACAACGATTAAAGCTTCTCAGAGGACTGATGTGGTGAAGCACACTCGGTGTATTTGACGCTGATATATTTGGTGAGGGTGTGATTCTTCCCCGGTCAGTCCGACACATTATTGCTACGGCTAAAAGCAAACCACGTCTAACGGCTTTCAGAAATAGTTTTGTTGGGTGTTTTTAAAATAAAATTGTTGCATAGAAAATCTTTATGTGGTTCAATCAATAAAAATTATAGTTTATTGATTGAACCACATAAAGATTTTGCTGCTTCTAAAATTGTCTACTGGAGAAAAGTTAATAATTGAGATTAAAAATTTTGTGCTTCTTTTGAAATAAATTGTCATGGCAATACATACATTAATTACCGGTAAAAGTACCCTTCGACCGCTATTTGATAAAAACTCCGATCGTTGATAAAAGTTTAGCGATTAAGCGGTGAGGTGTCGAGGAAACAGGTCTGATTGTGACAGCCAGAGCGCCCGCTTGTTAAAATCCTCAAAACTTTTGACCCTTGCTAAGGTATCCAAAGATTAAGTGGTAATAAGTTTTTAAATTTATCACGTTCTACAAATCCTCCGACAACATGAAAGAGCTTCTTTGATTAAATTTCTTGTTTTTGGTATGATGAATTTTAATTTTTTAATAGTTATTTGCATATTAATCGAAGTAAGCATTTATAAAATTTTGTGTTAATAATATTACTGAATGGACACTTTAATAGCATGTTGTTACAATCATCTTTCATATGAAAGTTTTCACGGTAGTGAAAAGAATATCTTCTATGCATGTCTAGGAAATATATATTTGCGTGAACCTATACAAACTTGATCAAGTTGAAGAGTTGCTAGTTAGTTTAGGTAGATGGAGATAATTAACAACGGAAGTCACATTTATTTTATTTATTTATTTTTTATTCCATTAAGAGTAACAAACGAGCATACAGTTCACCTGATGGTAATTCCTGCGGCCCATGACATTCTAATCTTCATCCTTGATAAGGAATCATAATGTAGATGCTTTGTCACACTTGAGGTCTGAAATTCTGTGAGGGCGTGATCCTACCCCGGTCAAGCTGATCCATTAATGCTACAGCTATAAACAACTGCAGCGTAGCTCTACCACTGTCAAGAAACGCAAAATACGTGTTAAAGCAAAAACGATAATTAACTACCTTTTTTGTTTCCGTACACAGATTTATTGATTTAGTAATAAAGATTTATATTATATATAGCTTAGATATATACGCCTAGAAGCAAAGGAAACTTCACAAACTTATTGTGTCAATAAAAATAATCCACTGGAAATTAACCATGCTCAACAGCTTGGAATCTTCAAAAAAGCCGAATGTTAACCTTATGGTTAACCTTAATGTCCTTGTGGAAAAGATGAGTTTGCTCTGCACGATCTATCGATAACTGTATCGATTTCAAATCCTTTGTGGATTTACAGGTCCTAAGCGGGTTTGTTAATTTCTTAATTATTAAGTCCCTCTGGGGTAACTCTATCTCACACATTCACGCCTCGCCATCGTTAGTTGACCACTGGAACCATTATCCTCTCCAAGTAAGGCACATCAGAAATAGGACAACATATGGCTTAAATTTCCACGAGAATCTTTCTGAGTTCGCCACCAGGAGCTCTCATATCTAGGCTGTGGCCCCACCACCGACCATAATTCACCATAAATAATATTAAATGCTTAAAGGTAAGAGTAATATTAAAGTGTTGCGAAATGACGCAAATTTAAAATACTATCACGATATATTTTTTGCGTAGAAAAACCACGCTGTCGAGTTAAGTATGCGTAGAATAATTTATCACAGAAAAATTTGTACTGCACGATAAACTCTTTTAAAATAATATATGGGAAATAGTCCAGCTGCCGTGGAATACGAAAATGTAAGATAATATTATTTGAGTAAGAACTCCCCACATATTTTAGTTTTGCTTAATCTACGAGTAAATATCTTCGAAATACTACATTCTTATGCACAATATTTAGATCATAACCAATAATTACAATCACTCATTAATTTATTGTTGAAAGTAAGCTTATTCTCTATAATGTTAGTAGGGAACTGATGTTGCAATACACTCTTTACATATGTTAGTTATTTGGACAGTTCCTTGGTCAAAATAATGGGGCTTTTTGTATATCCGTGATAATTATTATATTTATTATCATGATTATAAACCACAAATGTCCAAAGCTGACATTGTTTTCTACTCGTATAATACTCGTTTGTATATGTGCCTACGGAGTTTGCTAGCTGAGTTCATCTCCTAACGATGAACACGACAAAAGCCTAACGAGTGAAACGCCAATAATTAATTAATTAATTAATGTCTTAACAATCTCAGTATGACAATTTATAAAATATGTAAAGAAGTAGGAGAAATCTTCAATTCTATAGGTATGTACTAATATTATGGAAAAAATTGGTTCACAAAATTATTTTACTAAGTATAAATAAACCCCTTTCGCTATGTCGTCAATAGATGGCATGGTCCATGTTAAACGATTTAAACTTTAAAACTAAGTTATAAAAAGATATAAAGGTAATATAGTTTTTCTAATTATCTGCCAATTTATACAAGGTATAGCTTAACAAAATCATACATCGTTCGCTGTAAGTTTTAAGACTACGAAATACGAATATTACACACTTAAATGTTCATAGGTATAGATAGGAATTACTTTTAAATTATTTATATTCAAGAGTAAATAATATAAATGTAAAACTATATAAATTATATCATAAAGTAACACTATTAGAACAAAATATAAAAATGCAAAAAAAAAAAAGATATAATGTACTAAAAATTAAATTCATAACGGGTGCTTGTACTTTTCCTTGATATTGGATTTTACTTTTAGTTTGAAAGGTAAATACCGTTTTTGATGATCTAATTTTTAATATGCGCCATAAGAAGTCGTATTACATCTTTTGTTTTAAAAACCTTGCTTCTCCCGGGTGCCATTTTAGAGCAGATGCATAATTTTATGGTCAGTTTGCTTTCATGGCACGTACCTCGCCGCTACGCTTGATAATTGTGAACCTGCGATAACCTTTAAAATTATGTAAAATTTATAATGGAGCTAGATACTTCAGATGTAGAAATAGGTATCACAAAAGGACTAGATTTGTTTTACAAAATTACAAGAAATCTTTAAAACTTACAATATTCTAAGGTAAAATTAGAGTTATGAAAAAGGACATAATTCGACCGGAGATGTCACTGAAAGGTCAAAATTGTAACTCTTAGGTCTCTATTGTTAATTCTGCATGACAATATTGGTAACAGGTTTCCTTAATTCTTCAATAGACGCATCGCAGCGCAAGGTTGCTTTTATTAGCTGAGCTGATATGCCAAAAATTGTCACTGGCAACAAACACTTGTTAAAGACTTTTTTAAGCACCGAGGGATATTGGAATATATATGAATAACTTAGTAATAAATGTTTGTTTAAAATTATTAATAGATTTTTAATTTAAATTTAAAGAAATTAATAGAAATTTATAATAGATAAAAATAAGAAAGAAACGTTGATAAACTACCATTTTCCCAATATAATATAGATAACTACATAAAAGACCTTTATTACTCCTAGAAAAAGGCATTCCATCTCAGTTCCCAAGGGTAACAGCGCATCTGCATAATTATTCCTTGTCAAGGATGAATGTAGATTTCATGGGCCGCTGGAATTACTTACGATCAGGTGAACTGTGTGCTTGTTTGTTACTCTCAATGTAATTTAAAAAATAAGATAAGAGTATAAAGCAAAAATTTGTGAGAATAAGATAAACAAACGACAGGTATGTAATTTTTTTAAACATTATTTGGCCGCTAGTTGATGAGGATGTTCTCTTGTTCCATTTCCACTAAGGGGATATCTTTTTGGTTATTACCAGATGTACAACATTCGTTTAAGCACAGAACCACTCAATTATCATCACCTATCACCATCACCCTAGTCCGACGTAATTTTTTCCCTCGATCGGGGATGATACCCCGGGACGGGTCCTGCAGCAGCCAGGCACTTTTAACACTACGCCACGCCATCTTCATCTACCGCATACCTTGTTTTGGCAGTGTAGTTAATAACCACAGTTATGTTATTTTTATTATCTAACATGAATACGTTGCTATGAATTATATTTTTAAAATTAATTCAATCCAGACAATAAAATCCTCTTAACAATAAAGTTATGAAAAGTAATAAAAGTATACCGTATACTTTTGTTTTTGCTACGTTGTATTGTATTTATCATTTCACAGGTACTTTTGAATTATAACTGAAATGAATAGCGAAAATATATCAAAGTTCACTCTTGTAATAATTACGATTAATAAGGCTTAAGATAATACGTAAGCGTTAGATATCATCCCTTCTTGATATTCAGGATGTAGAATCAATATTGAACAAATCATTTTGTTCATAACAGCTCCAAAGCAATTAAAACTTTAAACGATGCTGCACTAATATAAATCGTCTCGTATTACTAAAATGAGTTTATTTGACGTTGAATGAACTAACTTCCCTAAATACCCGGTAAAATGTTCTACTAAACTAAGATAATTATTTTATTAATATTATATAATTTAAAATTGATACATTATGGAATATTAAAATTAAACAGAGTGGACTAATATTAATGTTTCTTTTAATAAAAGTAATGAAAACAAACAAAGATACGAAGATACTTAAAATTGCGAGTAACAATTACTAGTACTGGTACCGGGGATCGAACTCTGTGTACTTACGTAACGTGAATTATAAGCGAGCGCTTAGACACTGAGCTACCACGGCTCTACGCGTGTGATCACTCTACGCATTTGGTAATAAGACAGGAATAGCGTCATGATAATCACGTCAATTACCTTAAAAAAGCCTTAAAGAAGTAAACAGGTTCCAAAATAAGTTTTATTTGGTGGGAGTATTAATACATTTTATAAAGAACTAATCGGTGATAAATTGACTTATTCTAATTATAAAAAAAAATTATAAAAAGATATAAATACTGAATAAATAAAGAGAACTTCTTAACTAAACAAAAAAAAAACTATTCTTTATACGAACCCTTTAACTAAACCTTTAACTCTTTGTTTAAATTTTATTCCGTTTAAGGAAATTTTCATATTTTTTATAACAAAGTGTACCGACGACATTTGAATAAATATCCAAATATTAACATATTAATAATTACATATCAATATTTCCAAATTATTATCCAAATATTTACATATCAATATTTTACAGATATTTTTTTTATTTCTATCTATATTCATTAAATACTATTTGAATCATATACTAGGTTATGAATCGTATGTATGTTTGGTAGGTTTAGGTAATGCATAAATTATCGGTAAAAGCGTTCTGCTACTGCTATTCTGCAAAAACTCTGGTCGTTGGCAAAAGTTTAGCGATTATACAGTGAGGTGCGCAGAAACATATCTATTTGCGACAGCCAGAGGCCCACTTATTAAAATCTTCAAAACTTTTGACCTTAACTAAGTTATCCAAAGATTAAGTAGTTGTAAGTTTTGGTTAAATTTATTATGTTCCTTTAGGAAACTTCTTTTTACTACATCTAATTGTCCTATAATATCATCCGTATTTCGATTAAATTTGTGTCATAACGGAAAATTTGCGGAGTGGATGCTGTTATAAGTATTTATATGATCATCCTGTGGAATAAATAACAATAGCACTTACCAACGTTGGCAAGTTGAAAGGTTTCCGACGCCCAAGAGGCCGTATACATACTCAGTGTTTATGTACGAGTATGTAAGTCGGTAAACCACAGTAATTTGATGAGATAACAAAAAACTATAGAATTCAACTTCACTGAAAGGTGTTAAGCAATATAGTTTACCCAAGATCGTATTGTGTAATCAATATCTTTGGCAATAATGGATTATTTATATCTGCATGATATAGAAAAAAACAAATCCTATCATTTTAAAACAATTTTATGTTAAATAACTGAAATGTTTTATTTTGTATAACAAAATCATTACCATTATATCGTATTAGAATAAAAGTATTTAAAATTAAAGTATACAATATTAAAAATTCATGACCTCTATGATCTGTGACTAATTTTGACCATAATCAGTTATTTTAATGGTGACTTAGTTGCTACGAGAAAACCGAGTCATGGGATAAGTAAGTCTACACGGGGCTATTATCACAACTTAGTCTTTGTATTAGTATAACCGTATAGCCCGAGGATTAATATGTATTTACTTTGTACTCGTGTTTATGTAATTAAGTCTACACAAGCCGACGTATGGATCTATATTTTAATTATATAAGATAAAAAATTTGTCATAAATCCTCAAAGAGAGACGGGAATTGGTATTTGAATTGACTGTTGTTTTTTATTCAAATATGGTGGGACAAAAAAAAGAAAAGTTAATTACTCTTATATAACAAAAAACCCACTTGTTAAAGTAATGATATATCTATTTATCTCAGGGGCCAAGATATGGGCGTGATGTTCTAAAGACAATAATAAAAAAAATGTACCAATAATTGACAACTCAATAAAGCTGATTATGATTAAAAATAAAACATTGCAAATCAGTTGTGTTATTTTAAATAAAAATATTAAAATAAAATATATAAACGAAGGATAAAAATTATCTATAATATATATTAGAAGCGATAATTTTTCATTAAAATTGAAAACAATGTGAAGAAATGAAAGAAAAAACATACCTCACTGCTGAATTGTGTCATGAGGTACTCGTAAATAAAGTAGACTATCATTAAATAAATTTTAAAATATTTCAAATTAGTTTCTTGTTATTCATGACTGGGACAGTGAATCGTACTTTTTATAAAAAAGCTATAATTTTTCCCGTGAGTATAATAACTGAAAAGCAACATGCTAGTTTGTAGATAAAATCCTAAAGGAATTGTTTTACGCCAGAGGTTACCAGCGACATCAGTTACACGCTTTTATAGCTTTGTAATTTTTTGTTTTATTTATTATAATATGATGTGATGACATAAAATATTATACAATCATATTTTTAGTAACTCTTTAGTTATGTTCGTTTCGAAAAACTTATTTACGGCGTGACTTTAGTGTAACTGAGATCTTTTTCGGATGGATGGAATGTTTTACATAGATTTCTCATTTATAAAGACAGACTCGATAGTATTTAGTGAGTATATTTATATGTACATATAATATTATATAAAAGTTTTAGACGTTATTTCAGACATTTTACTTAAATTTATTTCTTTTCTATTATATTAATGACGAAAATATTATTAATAAATTCATAATAATAAATATTAATATAATAAAAATAAATATATTACAGAAATGAAAAATTATGTTAATAATTATTATTAATTTAAATTTATTTTTTTATAAATCCAATCATTCAAATCTGTTTTTAGTAAGTTTAAAAACATCGATTTATTGGGTTTTATGACTAACCTTTTGGGGTATATAATGATATAAATCAAAATATCAAAAATAAAAATACGCCATTTTTATTATCATCTATATTTAAATTAAAATATGGTCGAGTGTTTGTTTCATTGGTTATTTACCTCTTACTTAACTCTATCATAAAATTTAGGTCTCTTTTTCAAGAACTGAGATAATAATCGCCTTTAGTTTGATAATATGAATGGTATTTTATATGAATAGTTATTGTATACGAGACTGAATATCGCATGAATCTCAATCATGAGAAAGTACCGTTCTTGCAGAATATCAGCATAAAAAACGTTTTGCGACCTGAATCAGTGCAATTAGAAAAACTCTTCTGGAAATGCATGATAAGCAATGAAATACTTAGAAAATGCGTAAAGAGTATTCTTTCTATGTATTATTTTTTTGCGTAAAATACTAAAAATCTATTATTTCATCCCTATAGGATTTTTATCGATTTTAATATTATGCACAGGATAAATATCCACACATAGAAACGAACAATCGGGTTTCCTACCTGCATTTTTCTCATAATACTATGTACGTAACGTCATGACAAAAATGTTCTGTTATTCCATATGGACTGACGTGTAAGTTAATGTTTCCTTCGAATTTATTTTTGTTCGTAGTTCGGGTAATTTACTTTCTATTTCTCGCAATTTTACTTTATATTTACAAAAGATTGGCGGTCATGTACGTAATTTAGATAGTTGTTCCATTCCAAGCAGTTACACTTTGTAAGTCCTTCACTTTTACATAAACAGCTTCTAGTAATCACCGTTTTCAAGTTATTAGGAATTTGTAAATCTTAAAAGTTTGATATTATCTAAACAGAGAATATATCACAATTCAATAAATAGTCCACATAGTTATATTTCAAAGGCCTTCGCCATGAAAGCTGATGCATGTCTTAAAGTGTATCTCACAGTCCTAAAAGTACATTCCTAAAATTCAGAAAGTCTTATTTTATTTTATAAAACAATTCCAGTTAATAATGAGCTCAACAAATGTCGCTTGACATGATCAATTAAAATTTTTAATTATCTTCTCATTGTGGGAACCATTTTAAATGCCGCGTTCGGGCCTTGGTTTATGAAGTTTATGACAATAATACGAATATTTATTTTTACATAATTTCTGAATTTGATTACAACCGGAAAATTAATACATATAATCGTTTTAAGCATATCTCCGAACAATAAATGTTTTAATCACTGTGAAATTTAAATTATCTGAATTATATATTAATAATTCATTAATAATTATTGTATATTATTTATAGTTCTTCAAAAAAAGTGTATTAATTGCTATAATGTAATTGTTTACTTTTTTATTTCATGCATGGACAGATCTGTAAATCAGTTGCACATCATAACATTACAACATAAAAGGTCGCATTTTCTTTAATAATATAGGGGAAAAATTTAATAACAAATCAAAGCCGGTATAAATATACATTATACATTATTTTTAAATATTTATTTCATTCAATGAAACAATGCATTGATCTTGCAATAATGTTTGTAAATAATTTATTAGAAAAGAGAGTACGAACCTGACCTACCTGCAACTATCAATTTCCCGTAACCTTGCATAGGTCGTCGTTCTATCTAGTGAAGCGTTCTACACTGCGATGGTTGCCATTCGAGAACCTTTTTTCCCCATTGATTATCGGTTCTTCGAGATATATAGCTGGCCCATTACCTATTCAGTTTACTAAGAAAAATAAAAACATTTTGATCGCTCTGCAGTAAATAATGGTCAACGGAAGCGCTGTATGTGCCTTCCCTCTTTCTTCAAGAAAAAGTGTCCTCTTGTTGTGTTGGTGAAGTGCGTATTGTGGAAGCTGCCAGTGTTTGTGAATATCATTGAGCGTTCGAGTTTTGTGACAAACTGTGCGTAACCAACACCCTCTAGTAAGTAAGTACACACCCTTGCGCACCTAAAGTGCTAGGAGATCTATCAGATAGGTGTAGGCAACTCTAAAGACTTAGAAGAACACACCGCTTAGGGCGTCGGTCCCAAAGCGACAACATGGACGTCCGTAGTTCGCAAGCTTTCTTTCAAGAGTACCCTGAATTGTAGGAAGAATACTATTGGAACATAGCGACACGCAGCACTGGCGCGGGTCACTTTTGTCGCCGAACCTGGAATTACCGGCACTGTTTTGCAGCCTTTTGTGCACCCAGCGCATTCTGCAGCGCGCCCTCCCACCTCGGCTACGGTCAATAGGCCCGACACCTCTGGCTTGGACTCGAAGCCAGGCGCTTCGGACATAGAAGAGCACTAACGCCTGGGGCTTCACCCTCTTCACATATGAGTAAACGTTTCGCTCCTTCCCGGGCCAACAAGCTGTACTCGGCCACCTCTTCGAGGGCAGGTTCGACCTCGCCCACCAAACTTTAGCAATAAAGCCACACTTCAAGCTCACCAATCACAAGCGCCGCCTGTCAAGCAAAAAGCAAAACCTCCTTCACCCATAATACTAAAGGAGAAATACAAATGGTCTGTTAAAATGGCTGAGCATAAATCATATCAATTGCCCCAAGATGCAAAACACGAACCAGGCCTTTAGAATCAACTTAACGAAGGTTGAAAATTTTAGTGCTGTTGCTAGACACATCCGGAACGCCTACCTAGGCTACCACTCCTACGCTCTCCCCGAGATGCTTGTGTGAGGCAGAGAGGGTCACCTCGCCGCTACGCTTGATAATTGTGAACCTGCGATAACCTTTAAAATTATGTAATATTTATAATGGAGATAGATACTTCAGATATAGTAATAGGTATTCCAAAAGGACTAGATTTGTTTTACAAAATTACAAGAAATTTTTAAAACTTACAATATTCTAAGGTAAGATTAGAGTTATGAAAAGGACATAATTCGACCGGAAATGTCACTGAAAGGTCAAAATTGTAACTCTTAGGTCTCTATTGTTAATTCTGCATGACAATATTGGTAACAGGTTTCCTTAATTCTTCAATAGACGCATCGCAGCGCAAGGTTGCTTTTATTTGCTGAGCTGATATGTCAAAAATTGTCACTGGCAACAAACACTTGTTAAAGACTTTTTTAAGCACCGAGGGATATTGGAATTTATATGAATAACTTAGTAATAAATGTTTGTTTAAAATTGCGTTTTATAATAGATTAAAATAAGAAAGAAAACGTTGATAAACTACCATTTTCCCAATATAATATAGATAACTGCATAAAAGACCTTTATTACTCGTAGAAAAAGGCATTCCATCTCAGTTCCCAACGGTAACAGCGTATCTGCATAATGATTCCTTGTCAAGGATGAATGTAGATTTCATGGAATTACTTACGATCAGGTGAACTGTGTGCTTGTTTGTTACTCTCAATGTAATTTAAAAAATAAGATACGAGTATAAAGCAAAAATTAGTGAGAATAAGATAAACAAACGACAGGTACGTAATTTTTTTAAACATTATTTGGCCGCTAGTTGATGAGGATGTTCTCTTGTTCCATTTCCACTAAAGTGATATCTTTTTGGTTATTACCAGATGACATTATGTCCCGTTATACAGGAAATGTGATCACCTATCACCATCACCCTAGTCCGACGTAATTTTTTCCCTCGATCGGGGATGATACCCAGGGACGGGTCCTGCAGCAGCCAGGCACTTTTAACACTACGCCACGCCATCTTCATCTACCGCATACCTTGTTTTGGCAGTGTAGTTAATAACCACAGTTATGTTATTTTTATTATCTAACATGAATACGTTGCTAAGAATTATATTTTTAAAATTAATTCAATCCAGACAATAAAATCCTCTTAAAACAATAAAGTTATGAAAAGTAATAAAAGTATACCGTATACTTTTGTTTTTGCTACGTTGTATTGTATTTATCATTTCACAGGTACTTTTGAATTATAACTGAAATGAATAGCGAAAATATATCAAAGTTCACTCTTGTAATAATTACGATTAATAAGGCTTAAGATAATACGTAAGCGTTAGATATCATCCCTTCTTGATATTCAGGATGTAGAATCAATATTGAACAAATCATTTTGTTCATAACAGCTCCAAAGCAATTAAAACTTTAAACGATGCTGCACTAATATAAATCGTCTCGTATTACTAAAACGAGTTTATTTGACGTTGAATGAACTAACTTCCCTAAATACCCGGTAAAATGTTCTACTAAACTAAGATAATTATTTTATTAATATTATATAATTTAAAATTGATACATTATGGAATATTAAAATTAAACAGAGTGGACTAATATTAATGTTTCTTTTAATAAAATTAATGAAAACAAACAAAGATACGAAGATACTTAAAATTGCGATTAACAATTACTAGTACTGGTACCGGGGATCGAACTCTGTGTACTTACGTAACGTGAATTATAAGCGAGCGCTTAGACACTGAGCTACCACGGCTCTACGCGTGTGATCAATCTACGCATTTGGTAATAAGACAGGAATAGCATCATGATAATCACGTCAATTACCTTAAAAAAGCCTTAAAGAAGTAAACAGGTTCCAAAATAAGTTTTATTTGGTGGGAGTATTAATACATTTTATAAAGAACTAATCGGTGATAAATTGACTTATTCTAATTATAAAAAAAAATTATAAAAAGATATAAATACTGAATAAATAAAGAGAACTTCTTAACTAAACAAAAAAAAAACTATTCTTTATACGAACCCTTTAACTAAACCTTTAACTCTTTGTTTAAATTTTATTCCGTTTAAGGAAATTTTCATATTTTTTATAACAAAGTGTACCGACGACATTTGAATAAATATCCAAATATTAACATATTAATAATTACATATCAATATTTCCAAATTATTATCCAAATATTTACATATCAATATTTTACAGATATTTTTTTATTTCTATCTATATTCATTAAATACTATTTGAATCATATACTAGGTTATGAATCGTATGTATGTTTGGTAGGTTTAGGTAATGCATAAATTATCGGTAAAAGCGTTCTGCTACTGCTATTCTGCAAAAACTCTGGTCGTTGGCAAAAGTTTAGCGATTATACAGTGAGATGCGCAGAAACATATCTATTTGCGACAGCCAGAGGCCCACTTATTAAAATCTTCAAAACTTTTGACCTTAACTAAGTTATCCAAAGATTAAGTAGTTGTAAGTTTTGGTTAAATTTATTATGTTCCTTTAGGAAACTTCTTTTTACTACATCTAATTGTCCTATAATATCATCCGTATTTCGATTAAATTTGTGTTATAACGGAAAATTTGCGGAGTGGATGCTGTTATAAGTATTTATATGATCATCCTGTGGAATAAATAACAATAGCACTTACCAACGTTGGCAAGTTGAAAGGTTTCCGACGCCCAAGAGGCCGTATACATACTCAGTGTTTATGTACGAGTATGTAAGTCGGTAAACCACAGTAATTTGATGAGATAACAAAAAACTATAGAATTCAACTTCACTGAAAGGTGTTTAGCAATATAGTTTACCCAAGATCATATTGTGTAATCAATATCTTTGGCAATAATCGATTATTTATATCTGCATGATATAGCAAAAAACAAATCCTATCATTTTAAAACAATTTTATACTAAATAACTGAAATGTTTTATTTTGTATAACAAAATCATTACCATTATATCGTATTAGAATAAAAGTATTTAAAATTAAAGTATACAATATTAAAAATTCATGACCTCTATGATCTGTGACTAATTTTGACCATAATCAGTTATTTTAATGGTGACTTAGTTGCTACGAGAAAACCGAGTCATGGGATAAGTAAGTCTACACGGGGCTATTATCACAACTTAGTCTTTGTATTAGTATAACCGTATAGCCCGAGGATTAATATGTATTTACTTTGTGCTCGTGTTTATGTAATTAAGTCTACACAAGCCGACGTATGGATCTATATTTTAATTATATAAGATAAAAAAATTGTCATAAATCCTCAAAGAGAGACGGGAATTGGAATTTGAATTGACTGTTGTTTTTTATTCAAATATGGTGGGACAAAAAAAAGAAAAGTTAATTACTCTTATATAACGACAAAAAACACACTTGTTAAAGTAATGATATATCTATTTATCTCAGGGGCCAAGAGATGGGCGTGATGTTCTAAAGACAATAATAAAAAAAATGTACCAATAATTGACAACTCAATAAAGCTGATTATGATTAAATATAAAACATTGCAAATCAGTTGTGTTATTTTAAATAAAAATATTAAAATAAAATATATAAACGAAGGATAAAAATTATCTATAATATATATTAGAAGCGATAATTTTTCATTAAAATTGAAAACAATGTGAAGAAATGAAAGAAAAAACATACCTCACTGCTGAATTGTGTCATGAGGTACTCGTAAATAAAGTAGACTATCATTAAATAAATTTTAAAATATTTCAAATTAGTTTCTTGTTATTCATGACGTCCCAGTGAATCGTACCTTTTATAAAAAAGCTATAATTTTTCCCGTGAGTATAATAACTGAAAAGCAACATGCTAGTTTGTAGATAAAATCCTAAAGGAATTGTTTCTAATTTTACTTTATATTTACAAAAGATTGGCGGTCATGTACGTAATTTAGATAGTTGTTCCATTCCAAGCAGTTACACTTTGTAAGTCCTTCACTTTTACATAAACAGCTTCTAGTAATCACCGTTTTCAAGTTATTAGGAATTTGTAAATCTTAAAAGTTTGATATTATCTAAACAGAGAATATATCACAATTCAATAAATAGTCCACATAGTTATATTTCAAAGGCCTTCGACATGAAAGTTGATGCATGTCTTAAAGTGTATCTCACAGTTCTAAAAGTACATTCCTAAAATTCAGAAAGTCTTATTTTATTTTATAAAACAATTCCAGTTAATAATGAGCTCAACAAATGTCGCTTGACATGATCAATTAAAATTTTTTAATTATCTTCTCATTGTGGGAACCGTTTTAAATGCCGCATTCGGGCCTTGGTTTATGAAGTTTATGACAATAATACGAATATTTATTTTTACGTAATTTCTGAATTTGATTACAACCGGAAAATTAATACATATAATCGTTTTAAACATATCTCCGAACAATAAATGTTTTAATCACTGTGAAATTTAAATTATCTGAATTATATTTTAATAATTCATTAATAATTATTGTATATTATTAATAGTTCTTCAAAAAAAGTGTATTAATTGCTATAATGTAATTGTTTACTTTTTTATTTCATGCATGGACAGATCTGTAAATCAGTTGCACATCATAACATTTCAACATAAAAGGTCGCATTTTCTTTAATAATATAGGGGAAAAATTTAATAACAAATCAAAGCCGCTATAAATATACATTATACATTATTTTTAAATATTTATTTCATTCAATGAAACAATGCATTGATCTTGCAATGTTTGTTAATAATTTATTAGAAAAGAGATTACGATCCTGACCTACCTGCAACTATCAATTTCCCGTCACTTTGCATAGGTCGTCGTTCTATCTAGTGAAGCGTTCTACACTGCGATGGTTGCCATTCGAGAACCTTTTTTCCCCATTGATTATCGGTTCTTCGAGATATATAGCTGGCCCATTACCTATTCAGTTTACTAAGAAAAATAAAAACATTTTGATCGCTCTGCAGTAAATAATGGTCAGCGGAAGTGCTGTATGTGCCTTCCATCTTTCTTCAAGAAAAAGTGTCCTCTTGTTGTGTTGGTGAAGTGCGTATTGTGGAAGCTGCCAGTGTTTGTGAATATCATTGAGCGTTCGAGTTTTGTGACAAACTGTGCGTAACCAACACCCTCTAGTAAGTAAGTACACACCCTTGCGCACCTAAAGTGCTAGGAGATCTATCAGATAGGTGTAGGCAACTCTAAAGACTTAGAAGAACACACCGCTTAGGGCGTCGGTCCCAAAGCGACAACATGGACGTCCGTAGTACGCAGGCTTTCTTTCAAGAGTACCCTGAATTGTAGGAAGAATACTATTGGAACATAGCGACACGCAGCACTGGCGCGGGTCACTTTTGTCGCCGAACCTGGAATTACCGGCACTGTTTTGCAGCCTTTTGTGCACCCAACGCATTCTGAAGTGCGCCCTCCCACCTCGGCTACGGTCAATAGGCCCGACACCTCTGGTTTGGACTCGAAGCCAGGCGCTTCAGACATAGAAGAGCACTAACGCCTGGGGCCCTCTTCACATATGAGTAAACGTTTCGCTCCTTCCCGGGCCAACAAGCTGTACTCGGCCACCTCTTCGAGGGCAGGTTCGACCTCGCCCACCGAACTTTAGCAAAAAAAGCCACACTTCAAGCTCACCAATCACAAGCGCCGCCTGTCAATCAAAAAGCAAAACCTCCTTCACCCATAATACTAAAGGAGAAATACAAATGGTCTGTTAAAATGGCTGAGCATAAATCATATCAATTGCCCCAAGATGCAAAACACGAACCAGGCCTTTAGAATCAACTTAACGAAGGTTGAAAATTTAAGTGCTGTTGCTAGACACATCCGGAACGCCTACCTAGGCTACCACTCCTACGCTCTCCCCGAGATGCTTGTGTGAGGCAGAGGTCACCCAGCAAGCTATCGTCGGCAAAGCGTAGCACTGGCAATGTGGAGACAAAGGCCACAGTGGTTGGAAGAAGAAGGTTAAGGGCAGCCGAACTAGCTCCCGTCTCGAGATCCGCTCAGGAGACCAAGCCTACTCCTAGGCATGCTCCCGCTGCTGCAACCACTTCTGCTCCAGCTCCCAATTTCACTGCATCTTCGTAAGGCCGCTTCAAATTCAGCTTCGGCAAAGCCACCATCAACGGTGCACAACCATGAGGTCACTTCCCAGCCCTTGCCAACACTGGTGCAGCTCACCAAACCAGCACAGGTGGCACCTTCCAGGCCACCGGGTATGCAAAACCCTATTCCACACTTACTGACCTTCATAAGTTCATTAGATTTTATCGTCATGGAGGACCTCATTAATATGTGGAACTCCAAGAGGCAAAGTTCCCATTCGTAATATAGCAGATGACTGCAGAATACTTGTGCACACCATCCTTAGCAACTGGACTCTGCTGGCAGAACACATTAACTTGGTCAATTTAAATCAAATCGAAGAATCGAAAAGGATGGTCCCTTCACCAATCGATCGTTTCAGGGTCTTTTCCACGAGTGTTTGATTTCTTCACAACCGCTACCGATTGGACAAAAACCGTGTCATACTGCTTACACTTGATTCACTCGCATTCCAGGTAGGTTCTCACAGCGTCTATCTCCCGACAACAGGTGACGATCTTCCGAGGTTATGTCCGCACACCCTTGGAGGATAAGTGGGAGAGTGATATTCTCCACTCTGGAGAATACTCTGATGGCTCAAATATTTGATGGCAAGAAAAATCACGGACCGAGGATGTTTTAGAGTGTTTGGAGTGCACTTCATAGTTTTCAAAAATTCCCAGATGCCCACAGTTCGATTAAGTTGTAAAGAGCCGCATAGGTTAAAGCGCTGACATCAACAAGAACCTACACTCAGCCTAATGATTCTTTGAGCTATGTCGATTGACTTAATTTTACTGCACATATGGTTAGTATTCGATTAAGCCCTCTCGATACCTCGCTGAGTGATTTTGATCATCCTCATAGAGTGAAGGACTACGTCTCAGTATCTTAGGTCTTCACTGGCAACACATATTGATTAAAGACGTTGTTTTTAATCAGGCTTTAATTGGCAGGCTGTGGGGAATGCCTATGTTCAGTAGTGGAAAATCTGAGATGATGCTATGGTGGTCCCTCTGGCAAAATATTTGTGTAAATTAGCAGTGTACCTCTCAAAGTGTGAGATGTGTGGTAAAATGACTGAGAATGCACGTCAAACCAATATTTAGATATGACACAAGCATTTTATCTTTGTGTAATAAGGTCCATTCATCTTTGTCTTAAGTGGGGAACATTGTGGTGGCAGTTCAAAGTGAAGAAAAACTCGCTGCTTTCCATATAAAATTTGGGGTCATAAGTTTGATTCCCAATCCAGCTCAATATGTGGGCCGTAAAAATTGTCTGGGTTGTATATATTTATATTTCATGTCACTGATGTTACATCCGAACCTTTCCGATCCAATTTCTTACGCCTTGAGGTAGCCCGTATTATATAACTTATGAGATAAAAGTGAAGTCATTGACTTCTCCCATTTGAACCACACAGCGACACAACGATTTTATAGGTATGTCCTTGAAATACTGAAGATACTTTTAGTGCCAGGCAAGATATTATTCAATTTAATAGAATCGAGTGTATAAATTTGGATGTAAAATGTTAAAGAATTATAATATAATATGTATTCAAATTTTCGTTTTTTTTATATATAAATGACCAGAAACTTACTCCATTAGAAGAAGATAGTCTATGTTGGTCTTTATGCGAAATTAATGAAGTTTTAATTTGAATATTCGTTAGTCTACTCTTCATTTTACTTTACACGTTACACGGCATACATTTTCAGTAGTTTGTATGGAAACGGCCATTTAGACGTCGGAAGGCTTTCAGCTCACCGTTGTCGGTAAGTGCTATCCTTATTTATTCTCTATCGGATGGTCGTACATGTTGTTGCAACATGTTATATAAGCGCTCACTTAGTAATATTTACATAACATAAATATAGTGGTGATATTACAAAATGGAGTGCTCAAACATTTTATTTGTCAATTTGAAAAATAAAATCTAAGGTGACTAAATTTTAATAGAATATTTTCGATTTTAACATTATTGTTAGAAGCATTGAATATTTCTAAAATTAACTTAACCATATAAAAGGAAATTTCACTTGGTTCATGTTCACTTAATTTATGTTTAAGAGTTTAATTAATAAAAAACATCCCCAAACATAACAAAAATGGCAAGATTCTATATCTTATATTATATTAGCATACATATAAATGTACTCAAATAGGACTAAGCTTCCCTTAGTATTTTTATATCACTTAAAATAAAAGATATAAATAGAATATAAACTTGTCCTTTTTAAAATTATTTTGATCAATCTTTAAATAAGTTCCTTAGAAGGAAAGTCTTTTATTGACATGGGAAAATTTGTTATAAAAAATATTAAAAAATCATATTAGGGGTGACAAATCAGGATACAGTTCACCTGATAGTAAGTGATGACTGAAGCCCCTCACAACGATTCAAGATGTACATGCGTTTTCCCTTGGACTGAGATCGAATGCGTCATTACCTGTGTTATATTGTTATAAAAAATATTTCCTTAATAAACACCACAAATTTAAGAAAACCATGTAACCACGTAATCTTCAGATAACTTCAAAACTTAGCTGTTCTAAAGTTTTGGAAATTTTAGCAAGTGAACAGTATCAGAAAGACCTATTTTCTGTGACACCTCATGGCTTAATCAGTAAACTTTAGCTTTTTTTCCGAATAGCAATCCCCAGGTGCCTTTGATCGGTAATTTACCTCATTGCCATTGTGAAATAAGATGGCCTTCTAGTCGAATGCAAGCACGGCAATATCTTTTGGTCATTAGCAGTTGACGTAAATTAAGTAGAATATTATAGTACTGTATTATTTGCGCAAATATAGATGCACTAGGACATCGACTCCTTCTCTAATCCGATGTAATGCCACATGCAATAATATAGAAGGAATTTGTAGTTGCTCTGTCAGTGACACGGGACATACATGCAGTTCAGCCGAGGTTCGAAAGAAAATGGTATGACTCACTGACAAATATTTTGATTCTTGATGATTTAAATCAGACCCCCGACCCGCGACATAGTGGGTACTAACCGTTATGCCACTGGCCTTCAAAAGATGAAATATAGGAAGTAGTTGAAGAGTGTCGTGATCTGTATTTATCTCATTTTACTATTGTAAAAAGTATAATTTAAATATATATAATATATTTCACCCGTAAGATTAATATGTATGAGATGACTACGCCCACTTATAACTTTACTTAATATAATATTAGGTTTACACTGCTGCGTTGCACCTATAATAGGTATCGGTTTGAAACATTTCCATATGAAAAAGAATATTCTTGTAATAAAATTATTCTCAAAACATTATATCAACGAATTTAACTTAAAAATATTATTTATCAGATTAGAGTAAGTGGTAAAAGAAGAATAAGTAAGCAGTAAGAGAAAAGTAAAAATATTCAGATATCACGGAAATACATAGATCGGGTTGGGTTAATATTTGTAATAATTATAATACGAAGATGACCAGATATAAATTTTTTGACGGTACAGTTTAAATACAATTAATAAAGGATAAATCTTAAGTATATTACATTATTATTTATCCTTTATTAATTGGCTGTAATAATCAGTTTCAGACTCAACAATCTTATTTTATCATTATATTTTGTATATTTATAAAAAAAATTATTTAAACATAGTTATTTGTGGAAAATTTTATTTTACAGTTAATTAGGGAAGTTAAAAACTTCAAATAAAATCGTTATAGTATATTAACTAGAACTTCTAGTATTCGAGATGATCTATATATGTATGTACATGAGTGCAGGGTTTGTTTCAAGTTATAGCTTTGCATCTGTTATGAGTACAAGTTTCGTTCGTTTTAAGATTAATATATTTTGTAATTACGCGTAAATTAACGCGCAATTACAGTATCAGTATCAATAATATATTATTGTCGTTAGAATATTTTTGAGACGAGACGATAGATGACATAAAGTTCCGGCAAAAAAAACGGTTTTTCGAACCGAAGATACCGTTAAGGTTATTAAAAAAACAAAAGAGATTTATTATATTGTAGAAGATTATAAACATACATCAGCGACCAATACGACTTCGTACAATTTATTACTACAATTCATCGTTTGGCGATCTAAACTTGGTTTCATTACAGATTTTTGATTTAAGAGAATATATAAATTTTTAACTTTAGTGTATTTTTGTATACATGTTGTACGTCTTTACATTTTTTTACTCTATGCAGCATTCCTTTAATAAATATGTCAGGTAAGCCATGATAAATAAGCGGTTAAGTAAAACAATAAAGAATAAAAAAATACCTTATGATATCACTATGATGGATTTTATACGTGAAAGTAACCACGCTGTCATGTAAAGTTTTGAATTATGTAGAATAATTAATGGCAGAAGGAATTTTAAACTTGTGTACTGTGTACTGCATGTTAAACCCTTTTATTTTTATAAATATATAGGAACTACTCCAACTGCTGCCAAACTAGAAAATGTAAGATGACAATATAAATATTTAAGGAAAAAATCCTTAAATATTTCGTATCGCTTTACCGAAATATATTTAGGACCAAATATATATCGTACACAATGATAAAAAATTAATTAATTGGTCATTTAAATGCAGAAAGAAGTGGTAGAGGTACGCTGTAGCTTGTTTCTAGCTGTAGTAGAAATGGTGCCCGCTCTACCGGAGAAAGACCACGCCATCACCCGCCCTCTCTGCTCGAGAGAGTTTCGTTTGATTCCACTCGGATCTCTCGAGTGGATAAGACGACCCGGAAGCGCTCTCCATGCGCCTCCAGCCAGAAGCAGTTGATACGTGCAGTGAGATTGTGGCAGTTTTATCAGCAGTGGTGGTTGGTAGTAGTAGTTGCTAAAAGTGCTGTGATATACATTCGTCAGTGGATGTGTGGTGCGACGGAAAACGGGTGGATTACCGCCCTGTGAAGTGCGTCACCGCGCATACCTGCGTGCACACCTGCGCGTCTACCTGCAGCGGCGAACTTGTAAGTTGCCACACCCGTTCACCTCAGATGCGGCTACTGTATTTTCTCTTGTTCTGTCGCATTAGGCGACCGATAGGTACTCACCCTAGCGTACCCAAGACGCTAGGTGTTCTGTGAATAGGATTATAGGTTTGATACACCCCCGCCGCAAGGCGGGGACAATAGCTTTTGTGCCGCGGACGAGCCTTAAGCCCCAAAGCAAACAATTATGGACGTCAACGGATTTATGGTGTTCATTAAGGCGACGTATGGGATAACTATATGTGTCAGCTTGATATACCGCGGGTCGCATTCAGCGACAGCCCGCAATCCCCGGACCCCGTCGTACCCGAGTTAGGCGCACCTTCTGCGCGCCCATCCACCTCCGCCTCTCCCCGATCGCGGGCCTCCTCCGACTCAGAACCGGAGGCGTCCGAATCGTACATGGAGGTGGAGTCAAGCCGACCAGGCGAGGGCTTAACCCTCGTCTCAAACATGCGGAAACGCCCCGCTCAGCCGTTATTAATACGGCCGCTTTCACCAGGCCAGGATGGGCCTCCCCGACCACCACGCCGGCGAAGAAGGCAGCCGCTCAGGCTCGCTAAACCCAAGCGCCACCCGCGGAGCGCAAAGTCAAGCTCCCTCCTCCAATCATATTGCAGGAGAAATCTAAATGGACTGACGTGTCCAAATGGTTCACGTCTTCAAAAATCAGCTACCCGAAGGTACAAAACCTCCCCATCATTATGGCGCGCAGGATGACTGATCCTCGTACAAAAACTACAATATGGCCACCCTGGACCTGACTCCAAAAGGCTAGTCCAATTTTAACATAAAATCTCTTTGCGACTTCTCCGGCATATCCGTTGAGGCCCTCCTCAGGCGCGGACTGGTCGGAAAGTGCCACCGCTGCCAATATTACGGCCACTCGGCCAGAAATTGTTATGCCAGGCCCAGATGCGTCAAATGCATCGGTGACCACAGCACACCTGACTGCTCCAGTCTGACCGGAGCGACCGAATCTCTGGCGTGCTATGCGAGGCAGAGGGTCACCCAGCGAGTTACCGCGGGTGTCCCAAAGCGCCGCAGACGCAACGCGGTGGGCAAGTCCACAACGGTAAAAAGCCAAGGCCAAAAAAGCCACAGGGGCTTCTCAGCCAGCCCCCGCCATTACTTTCAGGGCTGCGTCTGCTCTCAGGCCCGCCCCCACTGCAGCTGTAACTCCAGCTCAAGCTCCCCAACCCGCTGCTCCGTTGCAAGCCCCTAAGGCCCCTGCAAAGTCAGTCTGGGCAATGCCTCCAGCCATGGCGCGCAAACAAGGCACGTCTATCTCCAGGCCGAACCCCTCCCTGGTGCAGTCTGCCACCTTAGCGCAGGTTACACCTCCCCAACCTCAGGATATACAAAACCCTACTTACTACTACTATAACATCATCCGTGGAGAGAGGCTGACCGCCTCCAAAGGCGGCACCCTGATCTACTACAAAAGGTGCTTGCACTGCGTAGCGCTCGAGGTTCCGCGATTAACGAACATCGAAGCTACCGCGTGTAGGGTGGCTATGACCGGTCATAGCCCGATAGTTATCGCCTCGGTTTATCTATCACCGACGAAAACAGTTCTAGAATCGGACATCAGAACCTTAATTAACCCAGGTCCCTCGGTCGTCATAGCAGGCGACTTAAATAGCAAACATGCCTCCTGGCACTCGACAAGGGGAATAAAAACGGCAAGGTGCTTCACGTCATCATGGGCTCATATAGCTTCGACTTTATAGCCCCCGACTCCCCGACACGATACGCTCTTAACATTGCACGTCAAACACCTAACGTACTAGACATAGCGTTAATTAAAACCGTCACCCTAGAGGTCGACTCCATCGAACCGCTACACGAATTATCATCGGATCATAGGCCGGTGCTCCTCAAGCTGGGCCAGTCGGCAGGCGAGGTCCCTCAGACCAAAACCATCGTAGACTGGCAAACTCACCACGACCACCCAACAGATAGACGTTGTTCCTTACGAGATCGACTCACCCGATAAGGCGTATCGGGCGATCGACTCTTTATCTTCACACCTTACCTCGGCCGTCGATAATTCGAAAAGGACGACGTCTCCGCGTCGACCGATCAATTCGGAGTCCTACCCTCGAGTCTCCGTCGACTGATAAGGTAAATAAATCGCGTGGCAAAGCTTCTTCAAGTTCTCACTGTCCACAGCTTCCAATTGACAGACAACAGGTGGCGTCCGTCAGAGGCTAGGTCCGCATATCAAAACCTCGGACGGTCAGTAGTCATCACCATTCATTCTCCACTCGCGAGAATCTTTCGATAGCTAGGGATGGAGGCAACTTCGGTGGCACCATCAGATAGGTACGAGATCAGAGCAGACCAACACGCTCAGTTTATGAGTGCTTTGTGTAAGTAAAAGAACCACAAATAGGGAAAACTAATAACCAGGTCACGGATCCCTCATTTCCGTGAGCCCTGCGTCCGATGAAGCTGTAAGAGCCTTATAGGCTAACAGCATCAACATCAATAGAATTTAGATCTCTGCTCAAATTGCATGGTCGGTCGATCGAGTGGAAACCAATGCCGTCTACCTTGAACGCCGTATCGACCGCAAGTTGCACGAAGGTCGAGAATACTCGATTTGAACTACGAAGGCAGCCAGGGCAGAAGTGATATGCTGCAACAGACACTGGCATCCCAACTACCAATGCATGCCAATGGTATTTATAAAATCTACATCCGCTCTCGTCTGAATTGCGCTGCTCCAGCGTGCCCCTCACCCTCTCGCGTTTGTCTCGCAACTGAAACGCATCAGAACGTGGCTGTTAGGGAAATTTTGAAGCTGGTCGCTACGTTAGGAATGATGTTATCATGGCCAACTTATAGTTAGATTCTATCTTCGATTTATAACACGTACTGCGCGTCCGTACTATCACGTTAGCAACGGGGTGTCCGCTCTTCGCGCTATATAGCCCCTTATTGATCGTAATTTGGCCTGCATGCAGGATTGTTGTGTGCCTTTACTCAACATTATTTCGTCTAACATCACCCAATTTCTCTTCAACAATATATCTAATGCCAAATAACCTTTCTCATTAAAATTCCTGTTAAAGTCACAAATTGAAATTACATTTCAATATGTGACTAAGAAGAAAGAAGACAATTAAATGTGCACATATCACACATATCAGCAAGCAGTTTTTACCTACCACTTTTTCTTACTATCAATTATTTTTTTAAATACAGTTTTCAGCTGAAAAATTTATTATTATTTTCTCCAATTCCTGGATTTTCTCCTACTATTAACGATGTCGTGATCCGTCCTCATTACTAGTGCTCCTTCACTCTTTGATTTTTGTTTCTAAGTTTGGCACACTAACTTCTTTTTTTCGTCTTAATTTTTGTTCTCTGCGCATTACTTATTTCATTTCTCTAATTTTTTGACGATTAGTCTTTATAAATTTTTAAAAAATAAAACATATTGAAATAAAACATATAATGGCAATATTATAAAATAAATTTTAGAATACTTGATGATAGGTACAATTCGTGTTATTCATGACCTCGTAACTGAAAAAAGATGTAACTTTACCCGTGAGTATAATAACTGAAAAAGAACATGCCAGTTCGTGCATAAAAAATCCTAAAGGAATTGTTTATACCAGAGGTCACAAGCGATAACAACTACACGCTCTATAGCTTTGTTAATTTTTATTTAATTTATTATAAAACAAATATTGTTGTTATTTGCAAATTTTAAAAATGACAAAAATCATCATCAATGTCACAGCCCATTCAAAGTCCATTGCCGAACATAAGCCTCCACCGTAGACTAGATTACCACCAAGTAATATTCTATGCCACCTGCATCCGTCGAATTCTAGCAAATTTGGTCGTCACACCTTTTGTATCTGTGGGTCGTCCTACATTGTAACTGAGATTCTCAGGTCAAAAATATAAACTTATAATTTTTTTGGTGTTGCCGCTTTCCTTCTGCTCAAAAAAACTTATGATTTAATAAAATTATACGAGAAAAGAGTAAATGTGGGTGGTTTGAATTGGTTTGGTACTGTAAAATTCTATTAATTGTAAAACCGAACAATGTCAATGGTCCATCTTTTATGCCACTAAATATTGTTGTCAACACTGACATCAAGTCTGTTTAAAGATTATTGATATATTTTTTGTTTTGTCTATTGTTGTTGGTTTATATATATATAAGAATAAATAAAAGTAATAGTATTAACTTTTATTTATTCTTAGGTAAAGGTAAATTAAATGCGTTAAGCAATCACGTTGTCATCTTAAGTATGCGTAGAATAATTAATTGCAGAAATAATTATAAACGGAACGTATTGTAAGATAAACCCCTTTAGAAGAATGCGTGAGAATTACCCCAGCTGCTTTAGAACACGAAAATTTAAGATAATACCAATATTTAAGTAAGAATTCCTGAAATATTTCAGTTTTGCTTAACCTAAATAATTTGGAGGTACGATACTTGTCGATTATTATATATCATTATTCATCAATAACAATATTAATTAAGCTATCTGTATTTTACACTGCTGAATGTAATATGTGTAGTATAGATATATTATATACTATAATACACACATATGTATTATGTTTAGTATAGTATATATAGCATGTTTTGCTATTAGCAGAAATGGTAATAGGCTGGTAGAAATGGTGATAGCTCGAAGATGGCTGAGAACTAGAGTACCCGAATGGAAACCATTGTTTTGAGTAAACCCTCACAAGACTGCCCAAAATTGCAAGTAATTGTTGGGTACCTCCAACTTAGGAATCATACATGTAGTGGATTTAATTCTATTAAATTTATCAGTTCAAAAAATTCTTGGACAAAAGTGGATTTAGTTTGGTAGATGACTTGCCCAAGCTTAGCTATCAACTGACAGATATTAGAATACATTTTATTAGTCGGTAGGTATATAATAAAACGATTACTTTGCAATGTAGATTGGTGTGTTTTGCTACTATCGTTGGCTTAATTTCTTAAGTTATCTCCGAAAACTTTACTTTAATTACGCTGTGCTATATAGAGATTCGCGCTATGTTTTTTGTTATTTAAATAATTGTGGAGCTGTACAAGTTTCGATGCTTACACTTTTTAAGATAAACATCGCGAGAGCAAAACGAGCGCAAAGAATAAAAGAAACGAGGCTTGATGATTTAAAAGCTATTATTAGAATCTCTTCTAATACTCGTATAAATTATAATCAATGTATCATCCTCTATGTAACAGAAGTGGCTCATCGGAATCGTGTCGGTTAATTCATAGTCAGGGTCCGACCTCAGTCAGTTGCTAGTAAGCAGAGTATCTGAAACCACAATCCTTATAGATCATCCAACAAGCGTGCAAAAGAGATATTATTGCCTTTTTACTGTCTGAATCAACGTTAGTTCACATGTTTGTAATGTATTTGAAGTGTGTGCACAAATGTAAGGTGAACAACGGTATTATCTGAAGCTTCGAAAGAATAATATTTTGTTTTTTGTTGCGTCCTTTCACTGTCTCCGCTTCAATGGCCTTTTTGGGGAAACCGAGGGTTTTGTCTGTGCCATACAGGATCAGGTAATTAAGAACAACAACTATCGGATAATATATACTTAAGGACGGCACCGTCCACATGTGTCGTGTTTGTCATGGTGAGTCCCTTAGGCATATTCCGATTGTTTGGTGCTTTGTAACTCTGAGGCATTCCACAGGTACAACCTAGTAGCCTAGATTCTCCACCTGGAGCTCACTCTGGAATTTGGTATTGTGGGGGGAGATTGCATTATTATAAGTACACACCGGAAGCCGTGACTAAATGACAATGCCAGGCTCTACTGTAACTAGCCCGTCATCACAGACAGGACTATTCTTGCGAATAAGCCTGATATCGTGTCGATGGACCGAGCACAGTCAAGGATATTTTTGGTCGACATTTCTATCCCATATGACGAGAACCTCGTGGCAGCCAAAGCACGACGAACGACATGTAGGAAATTATTCCAATAGAATCTGCAAATGAATTAATCTCGAATCACCTGAGGTGGTTGGTACTCCGAGACAGGCAGGTCCTGGCTCAAATGCAGAAAGCGATGCTCCTGGACATCCCTCTTATAGCCCGCAAGTTTCTCGCCCTTTCACCCTAACCCTAGACCGTTAGGACTCCCCTATTGAGGGATTCCCGTCTTGTTGGTCTTTATATATTATGTATTATATTATATTGCATATATTTGTTTTATCAATGTTAGAATTTGTTAGAACTGAATAACTCCCATAATAATCAGATAATAATAATATTTTTTATTTCCTTAACAAGTTACATTTATTTCATTTCTACCGATTGGAGCCTCCTTTAAAGCATATTATAATGACTGAATGTGAATAAGCATTTGTTAAGCTACACTAGTTTCACATATAATGTGTCACCTTAACATCAAATTGGATTCTAGTTAAGCATTAGTTTATGTGTATTCAAATGCTAATTTTTATAATGACTTCATAAGCTTTCATATTGGTGGGTTACAGAATATTATTGACTATAATTTATAGCTCGGTTACTTCTGTTATACCGCATAGCTATACCGATTTACTTGGAAAGTGTGTGCAGGTAGCAGAAAAGATTTTTAAGCCTCCACTACATGGTGAACGGTACATGAGAGAATTGATAAAAGGAATTGAGGTATCATCATTTACCATCAGATAAAATGTGTGTTCATTTGTGATGTTTTTAATGTATAAAATAGCCATAAAATTTTATATTTTAAACCTATTAAGCAGATCAGGTTTTCTTATATTTATGAATTGACATATCGCTGATACATTTCAAAGTTCTGTCTGCACTGTTAACATCTGAAGCGCGAATTTGCCATGCCACCTTTAAGAACAATACATTACCATCAGGTAGTAATAAAAAATAATCTCGTTCACGTTACGTCGTAATACAATTATAGGCTTTTAAGGTTGCATTTGATAACGTCTTTACACATAGTATTAGTGATTGCATTACGAGAATTTATTGACTGACACCAATGTTTAATTACTGTTAGATAGCTTTATTATCATGTTCATTTATTTTCTTTTAATTATGTACATATGTTCGGTGATATGATTACCAAGCATATGTACAAGTATGGCGTAAAATAAATAAATTTTATCTCTTAATGTGTCCCAAGATCATTCTATCGATCACGCTCATTCAGCTATATGTTGTCACGGTCAGGAAATTGTCTTTTGGTGAGAAGGCACCAGAAAGGTGACTTATGTGAAAATACCGTCTCTTGGGATCCTTTATTTATTTTGTACCAAAATAGCAATTTGTATTCTTTTGTACAGATTTATTATATTTGGATGTGCTCAGATGTTCCACCTTAGCCTTATATTCTTGTTTACTTATTTTTAAAGAACAATTTTTATTGTTATTGTTGTGTTGAGTTGTAAATGTCAAAAGATGTAACAAATCTATTTTCAATATAACAGAACATGCACATGAACATATATCATGACAAAAATATTAAATTACAAGCAAATGACACTATTATAATACAATTTATTTATACTATTAATGAGTTCATTATTCATCATATTAATATCGGTACATTGTATTTTACTATTATTGTCTGAAATGATTTTAGATTTGTGGAACTTGTTTAAACAATGGTAAAAATCCTTTAAAATACATCTTTCTATTAAGTTCAGTGTTTATTTTTGTACATGAATTTCAAAATTTAAAGAGTAGCTCTGTAAAATCGTTATCTCAAAAGATAGTAATTTCGCGCCACTGTTTACAATTGGTTTAATGAGTTTAAGTATGGGCGCAGCAATCTCTGTGATGACCTGCGTGGGGGAGGCCCTTCAACAGCGACAGCTGAAGATAATATCAGTGCTGTGCAACGCATGACAGAGGAAGATAAGAGTGAGACCTATCAGCATATGCGGGCAAGTTTTGTCATTGGTATGGGTCGAGTACAAAAAATATTAAACAAACATTTAGGCTTCAGGAAACTTTGCACCAAATGGATTACCCATACTTTGACCGAAGACCAGAAACGCCTTCACATGGACTGGTGTCATGAAATGGTAGAAAAGTTCAACGGAGGTCACTCGAATGCTGTATTTAACATCGTTACAGATGATGAAAGCTGGATATATTGCTACGAACCCAAAACCAAAAGATAATATGGTCATTGGGTGTTTCCTTTCGTGGATTAGCGATCTAAGGTAAAGAAACGAAGAAGTCAAGGAAAAAAGATGATTACCTCGTTCTTTCGTCGGAAAGATAATTTCGCGACAGTTGTGCTGGAAAATGGGAAGAAAGTTACTACAGGCTGGTATGTTAATTGTCATTGGGCTGTTGTCTCAAAAAATGTTCGACAGCAGCGCCCTCGAAGAAGGATCCTCTTTCACCACGACAACGCTTCAGCGTTCCGCAAAATGAACAATTGAATATCCAACTATGGCAGGTGTCGAAAAAATGAGTTATCTGTCATATAGTCCTGACCTGGCACCCTGCAACTTTATTTATTTCCAAGAACCAAAGATAATCTTCGAGGTATTCGCTTTACGAGCTTTTTTATTTTCTAAAGACTTTCAGTGTGACATAGGTAATTTGATTACGTCGAAGTTTGGGCAGTGTTTCATTACCTTCAATGGTGCCTAATTGACTGACATATACCGACATATATTGACGTTCATAGGTCTTTGTACAAAAAGGATACCTTGTCTGTCCAAGTACAGTCCAGCAGTACGTAACTTGTGCCAACAGCAGTAAAGTGTTAGACAGGGTGGTGTTATATCCACTGCATTCGAAAATATTTTTTAAGTTGTTGGGCTGGAAAGAGTATGATACTAACGTCAATGGTGAGTTTATAATCCACCTTCTATTTGCCGACGACATAGTCATCTTGGCAGAATCACTGCGTGACCTGAGCAGTATACTAAATGATTATATAGTAGTAGTATAGATTCTCCCATAGGGTAGGTTTTAAGATGAACATATACAAAGTGGAGATCGTGTCTAACATCAATGTCATACCTATATCGGTTGTTGTTTGGAGCACTCCGTTCGAAGTTGTTGACGAGTATACTTACCTAGAGCAAATAGTCCAGTCAGTTATGGCATCATGCCTAGACTGCAGCATGCATTCACTGCAAGATCTGCAAGTTATTATACCAATAGACCGTCTGTATAGCTCGTTGAACCGATATCTAAAAGGGTAAGAAAGGTTCTTGTACGACCTGCAGTCAAACCTTGACTGACAGTCACAAACAGCAAATGAGCTCGAAATTCACATGATAGTAAATGATAACTGTGTCTTATACGCAACTATCTACATATATATCTGACAAAGATTGAAGATACACATGGGCCTTCACCCTTGAGGACTAAGACGGAATACCTTATTATAAGTAATTAGGTCTTCCAAGACTCTTCAAGGTTTAACGTCATAAAAGCTTATAAGTACTATGATTTTAAGTATACGTTTGCCATTTATCTGGGGAGTTATACTAGCAAAATTGTCTAATTAGCTTTTGTCGGAAATAATGAAGATTTATATATAACTTTAGAGCATTACAACTAACAATATGGCGACGGATATTCAAGATTCTCAATTTGCAAACATCGCTGCTTAGTACGTGCCATGAAAACAAACCAGCCATGAAATTAAACGTTTCTTCTAAAACGACAACCGGGAGTAACAATAAAGAGAAGAACAAGTCGCTCTTATTCATGTTCCTAGAAATTTTCTTGAGTTTACCTTTATTAATTTATTTAACTAAATTGAGTCACTGAAAAGCTTTTTTTTTTTTTTATTTATCAAAACCATACACTTTTAATTGCTATTTTTATCTATAATCTGAGAACTGTTTTAGGTTTGTCCGGGATGTATACACGTGTACGTAATGCTATAGCTTTTTACAATATGATTTAAGATATGTTTCTTTGTAATATATCCTATATATATAATAATATATACGCAGCTTTAGCTGTATTAAGCAGAGTTTTTAATCAACAAGCACAAAACAATTGACATTACGGTTCACCGGATTATAAATGATGATGTTTATAAGTAGTTCCACTTCGACAACAAAGTAAGACAAGATAAGATGAACGTTAGTTATTTCAAAAATTAGTAATAATTGGGATTTTCTTACACACTTGCGAAATATTGGGTCAAGGAAAAGGTTTTTCGTATTTTATAAGTAAAAAGATGCAGTAAAATCTCATTGCTTGTACTGCTTGTATCTGGTAGGTTTTGATACCATTAAATAGATGACACTCACCATGGTAAATTAAGTAAAAAATACAAAGAGATCATCTCAACAACATCTCTTCGCAACGCCAGTGAATCAAGCCGATCGAAAAGTACATGGTCATCAACGATTCGAGCCGCTCTGCGTTGAATGCGGTCAAATGGAAGAAGCCGTATTCCATGTGAAGCCGAACTTGCGCTTTGTAAGGTTGCACACAGTGGGCCAACATAAAATACTGTCTCCGCGACCGCGGAATTGAACGTCCCTCAACGCCAAGGACTCCTATACTAGCTGAGGTAGCAAGGGTAGTGTTTTCAAAAT
Organism: Teinopalpus imperialis; assembly: GCA_029286865.1. NCBI lineage: Eukaryota > Metazoa > Arthropoda > Insecta > Lepidoptera > Papilionidae > Teinopalpus > Teinopalpus imperialis. The sequence continues at coordinate 2,201,897 of JAGSMU010000025.1, read as the reverse complement.
AAGGAGATGCGACAAAGGGATTATCTTTAGCGGTAAACACGCATACTTGTGTATTTTTGAGGTTCTTCAGCTCCCGTTACCCGTTCCTGTTTTTGCTAACGTCTATCAATCTCGATTCGAAGAACTAAAGTGTCGCATTAGGCGACCGACAGGTACTCACCCTAAGCGTACCCAAGACGCTAGGATTTTATTGTATAGTTTTTAGGTTTTACACCCCCGCCGCAAGGCGGGGACAATAAAATCGTTTTCTTCCCGCGATCGGGCGTTAAGCCCTACGCAATTAATATGGACGCCAACATCCTTATGGCGTTCATCCAATCGACGTGCCCCGAAGCGTGGGCAAACTACGTCCGTCAGCTTGAAACCCCGCGGGTCGCCTTCAGCGACAGCCCGCAATCACCGGACCCATCACCAAACGAAACCGCAACCGTAGCGCCTTCCGCGCGCCCTGCCACCTCCGCCTCTCCCCGATCACGGTCGACCTCCGACTCAGACTCGGAGTCCTCCGCATCGGACATGGAGGTAGGGCCTAGTCAACCGGACGAGGGCTTCACCCTCGTCACCAACAAGAGGAAACGCCCTGCTCAGCCGGCCGTCGTCAATACGGCCACGTTTTCCAGGCCGGGTTCAGTCTCGCCGACCGCCACACCGGCGAAGAAGGCAGCCCCTCAGGCTCGCCAAGCGCCCCCTGCGGAGCGCAAAACGAAGCCCCCGCCCCCTGTAATCCTACAGGAAAAGTCCAAATGGACTGACGTCTCGAGGTGGTTCGCCACCCTAAAAATATCGTGCCCTAAGGCCCAAAATACGCCACAAGGCATACGTCTTAACCTACAAACAGTAGGTGACTTCCGCGCGGCCACGAAACTGCTGCGCGAGAAAAACATAGGTTTCCACACCTATGCCCTCCCGGAAGAAAGGAAACTCCGGGTTGTTATTCGCGGTCTCCCATTCGAGACAGAACTGGAGGAAGTGATCCGATCCCTTAAGGATCAAGACCTCCCAATCCTCGATGCGCGCAGGATGACAGATCCGCGCACAAAAAAACAAATGCCCCTAATTCTGGCCACCCTGGACCTGACTCCAGAAGGCAAGGCCATTTTCAATTTCAAGACCCTTTGCGGCCTCTCCGGCATATCTGTGGAGGCCCCCCTCAAACGCGGACTCGTAGGACAGTGTCATCGCTGTCAATTTTACGGCCACTCGGCCAGAAACTGTTTTGCCAGGCCCAGATGCGTCAAATGCATCGGGGACCATGGCACCCCGGACTGTTCGCGCCCCTCCGGAGCGACAGAGCCCCCAGCGTGCTGTCTATGCGAGGCAGAGGGCCACCCAGCGAGTTATCGCGGGTGTCCTAAAGCACCGCAGAGGCAACGCGGCGGGACTACTCAAAATGGCAAAAAAGCCAAACCAAAAAAAGCGACACCAACCCCAGCCATCCCCGTAAGGGCCGCGCCTGCTCCCAGGCCCGCCCCCACTCCAGCTGCAGCTCCAGCTCCAGCCCCCAAACCCGCTGCCCCCTTGCAAGCCCCTAAGGCCCCTGCAAAGCCAGCCTGGGCAATGCCTCCTGCTATGGCGCGCAAACAAGTCGCGCCTATCACTAGGCCAAACCCCTCCCCCGTGCAGCCTGCCACCTCAGCGCAGGCCACACCTCAACCTCTGGGTATGCAAAACCCAATTACTTACTCGCTTAACTTCATCAGCTCACTCGATTTCAACGCCCTGGAGGACCTCACCAACATGGGGATCCGCCTCCAGCAGGCCAAAACGCCCTTCGAAATGCTGCAGATCACTGCAGAACACATGGGCACCATACGCTCCTTCTGGGCTCTCCAGAATGGTCCCATGCCCAGTAGGGCAACCCCCTAGTTCTGTCTCCAATGGCTAACACACCATTAGGTCGAGTCAAACCCCGCTCTCTGACTGTCTCGTATTTCAACGCGGACGGACTCAGGTCTCAAAAGGACGAAGTAGCGATCCATTTAAAGAAACACAACGTCGACGTTATGCTAGTGCAAGAAACCTTCTTAAAACCTAGCCACAGCGATCCCAAGATCGCAAATTACAGAGTCATCCGTGGTGACAGGTTGTCCGCCCGCAAAGGCGGCACCCTGATCTACTACAAAAGGTGCTTGCACTGCGTACCGCTCGAGGTTCCGCGATTAACAAACATAGAAGCCACCGCGTGTAGGGTGGCTATGACCGGTCATAGCCCGATAGTTATCGCCTCGGTTTATCTATCACCGACGAAAACAGTTCTAGAATCGGACATCAGGACCCTAATCAACCTAGGGCCGTCGGTCGTCTTAGCAGGCGACCTAAACAGCAAACATGCCTCCTGGCATTCGATAAGGGAGAACAAAAACGGCAAGGCGCTTCACGCCCTCATGGGCTCTTATAGCTTCGACGTTATAGCCCCCGTCTCCCCGACACGTTACGCTCTAAACTTTACACGTCAAACACCCGACGTTTTAGATATTGCGTTAATCAAAAATATCACCCTAGCGGTCGACTCCATCGAACCGCTACACGAATTATCATCGGATCATAGGCCGGTGCTCCTCAAGCTGGGCCAATCGACAGGCGAGGTCCCTCAGACCAAAACCGTAGTCAACTGGCGTGCTCTCGAAGGTAAACTCAGAGCCACGACCACCCAGCAGCTAGATATTTCGACTAACGAGATCGACTCACCCGACAAGGCGTTTCGGGCGATCGACTCTTTAACTTCACACCTTAGCTCGGCCGTCGAAGACTCGAAAGGACGGTCCCCGCGTCGACCGATCAATTCGGGGTCCTTCCTCGAGTCTCCGTCGACTGATAAGATCAAAAATCGCGCGGCAAAGCTTCACGATAGATACCCGACGGATGTTAATCGCGTTAGACTGCGCCACCTCCAAAGGGAGGTCAAAGAGCGCATAAAATCATATAACGATCAAAATGGGGCGACCTGCTAGCAGACCTGGAGCCTTCGAATACCGCCTACTGGCGTGTGGCGCAGGGTCTCAAAGCAGACACCATCTCACCAATGCCTCCTCTAATTTTACCGGACAACGCTACTCTCGCTTTCGATGACACGGAGAAAGCCGAATATCTCGCGGACAGTCTAGAGAGCCAATGCTCCCCGTCGAACTCCCCGCGGACCAAGACCACCTCCTAAAGGTGAACGCCGACGTGGCGCTTAGGCGTCGTTACCACCAGCGGGCGAACTGTTAGAACCCGTGACCACCGACGAGGTCACAAATATTATAAAACCTCAAAAGAGGTCAGCTCCCGGTCCCGACGGGATTAACAATAAAATAATTAAAGCGCTTCCCGCTAATATCATCTGCCTCCTTGTGGCAATATTCAACACGCTCCTCTCCAGCTGCTCCTTCCCGGATGCCTGGAAGGAAGCGGACGTCATCGGGATACCCAAACCGCACAAACCGCGGAACCTCCCACCAGCTATCGCCCAATCAGTCTTTTAAACTCCGTGGGCAAGATATACGAAAGGATTATTCTTAGGCGACTTAAAGAACACGTCCTAGCTAATAGATTACTTCCCGACGAACAGTTCGGGTTTAGGAATACGCACTCTTGCGTTCAACAGGCCTTCCGCTTAACGGAACACATTCTTGCAGGGCTAACCCTGAAAACCCCATCGGTACTGGTGCACTATTCTTCGATGTCGCAAAGGCATTCGACAAAGTCTGGCATAACGGTTTAATTTATAAACTGCACTCTATCAACATACCAGACAGGCTCGTGCACATCATACGAGCCTTCTTGTCGAATCGCACTTTTCGATATCGAGTCGACGGCACGCGCTCCTCTAGCCGGCCACTCCTGGCAGGTGTCCCTCAGGGCTCCGTTCTTTCCCCCCTCTTATTCTCACTTTACACAAGTGATGTCCCGAAAGATCCGCAGGTCAGTCTTGCGCTTTTCGCAGACGATACCGCCCTATACTATTCAAACTTACACAAGGGCCGTATCACCATTCGACTCCAAGCCGCAGCCAACCGCCTCGCCGAGTGGTTTCGGTTATGGAGAATCGAAGTTAACCCGGATAAAAGTGCAGCAGTCTTTTTCTGGAGAGGCTCATCCGATCCATTCTGCACCGCATCAGTACCTAGTCGTAGAAAGCTAGGACCTATCACGATCTTCGACCGACCCATTCCCTGGGTAGAAACGGTCAAATACCTAGGGTCACCTTTGACCGTAAACTAAGTTTCCGCCCGCATATTAAAAATGCGAGAAACAAGGCCGCGTTTGTCATGAGCCGGCTTCACCCGCTCATCTGCGCTAAAAGCAAAATGTCCCTAAGACATAAACTCCTTCTGTACAAGACCTGTATAAGGCCTATTATGACCTACGCCAGCGTCGTCTTCGCCCACGTAGCCGAAATCAAAATCAAACAACTCCAGACGGTTCAAAACCGTTTCACTAGAATCGCAACCGGAGCAGAACCGTACCAACGCGACGTCGATCTGCACAGTGACTTACATCTCGTCACCATTCCGGAATACCTCAAATCCATCTCGCAGCGCTTCTTCGAGAAAGCGCTTTCGCACTCTAACCCGCTAGTGGTAAACGCCGCAACCTACGAGCCGGATCCGAATCCGGTAACTATAAACCGTAGACCCCGTCACGTCCTCGACGACCCCACTTCATGGGGGAATCCAACGCCAGTCCGTCCTCAACGGACCCCGGACCCACACACAATACCTACACCTCGTCGCGTCGCCCTCGCCTCCGAGCGCGACGCAATCTTCGCGACACCGCGTACACTCGCTACACCCGCGTGTCAGGGCGGTTCTCACCGCCCACAGTCTCCGATTGATATGACAACAGGTGGCGTCCGTCAGAGGCTAGGTTCGCATACCGAAACCTAGGACGGTCATTAGTCATCACCATCCATTCTCCACTCGGGAGAATCGCAATATAGCTAGGGAACTGGCAACTTGGGTGGCATCATCAGATAGGTATGAGATCAAGAGTAGACCGACACGCTCAGTTATGAGCGCTTTGTGTAAGTAAGAGAACCACAGTAGGCAAAACACGGTTAAAATAAAACCAGCTCACGGACCCCTCAGTTCCGTGAGCCCTGTATCCGATGAAGCTGTAAGAGCCGCATAGGCTAACAGCATAAACATCAACAGAATCTAGAAAAAGAACTAAAGTATTTATAGGAATTGCAACAAATGTATATGTAATATACGTAAAAAAACTCCTAATGATATATATAACTATAATTATTTAATTTTCTACGTATATTACTGAATTAAAAATCTATATGCGATTTATATTTATGCCGTATGAAATGTTGTGCCTAATTAAAAAATCAATAAGAATAATTTCGCGTATTGATGGCACAATAAATATCTATTTATTGTTCAAGTAATTATGTTAATTATGCTGTTAACTTAATGTTATATAAGTTTTAGTAAATTACTGATGGGGCAGCAATTCTTAACTCATCAACAGATTCTTAACAGATAGTTTAGATTATTTAAATACAATATTGGTAACGCAATCTGTATAAACGTATATTTTGATTTCATATCATTTGAAATTAGGAATTTAGCCATAGTCTGGCTAAGGCTTAAAACATTTATTTTAAATAATTCTTTAAATTATCTGGCGTTTTAACGCTCAAAAAATCTATTGAATTAATTACTTATTGTTTCCGATTCTTAAATTAGCAATCAGACTTTGATTGAAATATCAAAATGTCAAATAATTCCCTATTTAAACAAGGAACACTGAAGCAAAACATATTTAAAGGTTGTTATTAAAAAAAATCCATACTACCAAAACGATTTCTTCCTATTATTTTTTCTATTATTAACGAATAATAGAAAAAATATTAGGAAAGAAACTAATGCCAACATATAAATATTTTCACCTAGCGGTAAACGGTTTTCAATTTTCCTTCAAGCTTTATGTGAACGCTCGAGCCTTTGGCAAATATAATAGCAAGTACAATAGCTCTCGAGTAGAACCAATCAAATCGAAGAAAGTGTCGAGTAAACAATAACTGCCTTGTTACACAATGTAGAATAATAATATTTATAGCAGTATTATTTCCTGATACTGCTTTTATATAAACAAAGTTTGTAATATTTATTTCATTCATAAAGTACATATAAATATTTTTATCTCATCTTAATCTTCACTTTAACAACGCAAATTAAGACAATTAAGACTTTGTAGTCCTGATATACTAACCTTGCGGCTATATGAGTGACCAATGCTTGGAATAAGAACACGGTGATTCTTACGTAGCAAGACTAGCCTTAAGGTAAAATAATGTCATGCTAAACCATTAAGTGTTGAAAAGAGCAATTCCTGAGTTTTTCACCAGTACATCTAAACAAATATTTACTGCTATTCCAAATAAAATTTGATGAGTCGTAAGTGATTTCTCAGAATAAACGGATAGAAGAAATTAAATTTCTTGTCTATACGATTTCCATACTACAACTGGTTAGCATTTAACATATTTGTTGACAAAAATATTCTGCTATTCCATACAGACTGACATGTAAGTTATTGTTTCCTCGGATTTCAATTTTGTTCGTGGTTCAGTTACTTCCTTTCAAGCCCCGTTGCAATCCCTCTTATATTTACAAAAGACTGGCGGTCATGTTGATTAAAATAGGATGGAGGAAAAGTAGTTTTCATTTATTGAAAATGAAAAATTTCTTTCAGAACAACTGCATATAAAAATTTTCATTTATACTTTTAAAGGAAGTTCGTTTTCTTTGAAAACGTAGATTCAAGTTTATATTATGTGACATTTTAAAAATTTTAGATCATCAAACATTGATTTTGAAGTGGGAAGGAACAGTTTGGTGGGACACGTCCAACTCTCTGTCCACTCGCGAATATTCCGTAGCCACACTAGAAAAAGTTTTGAAAATTTTCACTGCTTGATGGACTGTAAAAGTTTGCAATTCTGAGTCCATGATATGAAAAGTATACGTCAGTAGGTCAAATGCTTACGTTTACATACGTTTCTTCGTTTCCCTCGATGCTCTTTAATAGTTCAAGCCGAGCATTCGTTGTGAAGTACGGGCCAGATGTAACACTGTAAAAGGAATGCAGGGAGTGGGAAAGATATGCAGTTAGATCTCTAGACTGGGGTTGCACAGTGCTTTTTCATTTTACGAAAGACCTTCGGGCAACTTCTTAATCGCCACATCTTCGTCTCATTCTTCACCATATACAAATTTTTTTGTATTATTATTCATATACCTGACTGTAACGTTTGGTTGAGTATTACAGTTATTGAAGCACAATGAATGAATCGGTCAGTTCATCTGGGTTTGGACCACGCCCTCACAGAATACCAGCCTGAAATAGCAGCATAATGTTGCTGTGTTTCGTCTGGTGAGTGTAGCAATCCTGAGACCTGTATTACTAGTGACGAGGCATTCCGTCTCAGCCCTCAAAGGTGACAACGCATCCGCATTACGATTCCTTGTCAAGGATGAATGTAGATGTCATGGGCCGCAAGAATCACTTGTCATCATGTGTATTGGTGCTCGTTTGTTACTCTCAATGAATTATTTTTAGTATTATTACACATTTGTCTTGCAAATATTCAGTCTCACCCCACTAAGTTTATTTACGCGATTCACAATTTCCTGCAATTTTGATTCTATAGACAGTATATAAACCATATCATCTGCGTACCTCAAGTTGTTTATAATGCGTTAATTGACTTACACCTCAGTTTAGGTCATTAAAGCTTCGGATATAATTGCCTCCAAGTATAAGTTGAATAATGTGGATGAAAAACCCACCACATTCACCTTTCAATGGATTTCTCCTCTTCAATACTGACAAAAGCTCGTTGACTTTAATATAGGTTCTGTATAGAGTGGATTTTTATTGAAATTGGATTCAATAGTGAGTGACGTACCAAAACATGGCTGCGAAACACTCTTGTTTAACTACATAGTCTCTCCTTATCAACTGCACTCCCACCTACACCTGATGAACTCTGTTACCTCGAGCAACCTATCGCCGAGATTGTGGGATCTAATCTTTTTATGGTTGTCGACAAGCAAACGAGACAAAAAGGGATTCGGTTTTTCCAGTTTTTTACCTCTATCGGATGTCAGGCGTTTGAAGCTGGACGTATTTTTAACATCACTGCGATGCAGTAAGCAAGGGCAAACCACTGCACTATTTTGCCTAAGAAATCGGGTGATAGTAAACCACATAAAGAATTAAAAAGTGTGTGACTCGGCTACCAACTAAAACTTACCGTGGTGCTGATTGTGGAAACGACCAGTGAGCTTTTAGTAGCTGAAATAAGTTAAAAGCTTAAAAAGTGGCTGCAAAATTAGACTAATTTTAATTGATATTAATGATCAAGCTACAGAAAGGTGGCCACAATACTGAGGTATTCTATATCCTGCAACTAGGACTGTAGACGAGCATAATATAGAACACGAAATTCTGATATCCAAAATCAGAAATGCACTGAGTAAAATTAAAGCAATAAGTCAGCAATAAGTTGTGTCTTTACCACAATTTTTGTTGTAGAAATCATATATCTAAGAGACCGAGGGGTAAAAATTATGCTTGATATTTATGTAATCAAGAATGGAAAGTAGAATGGATGGGTGGAACTGCAATGAATCCCTATTAATTTCATCGCACAAGAGAGGATCAACAAGATTGTGTGCAAACTATCGTACAGTGGCACTCATACCTTATGCCAAGATAATGATTTATACTATTAATGACCACCTACAGTCCTTCCTCCAGTAGCAAATTTCTAATGAGCATGTTTCGTAAAAGAACAGATTATCAATCAGACGCAATCGAGAGAAGTCGGAAGTTCAATTCACTAGTCCATCGATGATTATAAGATGTGTGATTGTGTAAGATGGGACTGTCTGTGGACCATACTTCAAATATTGGGTGTACCTCAACATCTTATAGCACTGATCGCGAATCTTTACCAAGTCTGGTTCTATAGAAAGACTCACTGACATCATCACAGGACTGGATATATTCAGTCTTCTATTCTCTTCAACATGTATGAAAAATACATAATGAGAAATACCTTAGAGGATAGGGTGGGAGGCATAACTGCCTGTATTGTAACAAGTGGTAAGCTAAGATATGTGGCCGAACTCTTTGGCACGGTAGAGTGGGTGAGTTTGGCTTACTATTAATAAGTTGAAAACGAAAGTAATGCTAATCGACAGAACTAGTCAACGACTGGAGAACTCTCGAAGTTAGAATTTGTCAATGAATTTGTCTACCTTGGATCATTATTTTCTGATCAAGGGGTGAGCTGAGCGAACAAAAAATTAAAAGAGGGACACAAATGATCAAATCTGCTAAGACCAGACTAACATGTATATAGTAAAATAGAAAAATAGCTAATACCACCAAACTAAGACTTGTTCGGAGTTTGGTTTTCTCAATACTTCTCTATGTCTCGGAGTCATGGACAATTCTGAATATTTATAGCAAAAAGATAGATGCCCTAGATATGTGGCACTAGAGAAGTATACTTTGCATACTATGGAATGCCAAGAGGATAAACAAGTGTATATTGGATCAATTAATATATGTAGAAGCAAGTTTCTCCACGTTTTGCTATCAAAGAATACTTGCCTTCTTCTGTCAGATTGCCTGTTGGCAACCAGACAACCTTGTTCAGCTATTTGTGTGTAGTAGGTAAAGTTGAAGGATAAATACTACATGGAGGAGCGCCGTTGGCCGTGACCCAGTAACGGTACTGACTGGTTTCTCAGTTACAACCGCATTCAGAGAAACTGTAAACCGAGTAAAATGGAAGGAAATATTTCAGGACTTTCAAAGAGATGAACTTTAGTAATGAAGAAAACGACCAGGAAGATGCAAATTGAATGCGTCGTTTTATGAAACGTTCCTCTGATGATGTTGAAATTTCTGTGCGCATCTCACTTTTCTCCGTATGGTTCTGTGGTTTCCGTTGTTTTAGTTTGTTGCTAAATTTATATTTGGATTATTAAATATATAGACCAAAATAAATAATTTTGTGCTTTTGTTATCTTTTGATTTGATAAATCCGTACCACAACGGAACGATATATCATTGCAACATTGCGTACTAGAAACATTGGATAAATTCATTTGAAACTGGCAATTCGATAGCTTCACAAAGCAGCGAATATGACGGCATAGACAGCTAAACAAATAGCAGCCATTTCGTTTCTCGGATCGGTTACGGGCGCGGTCGGTAGTAAGTGGCATATGAGATTGATGGAAATGAAACAGTATGTTGCTGCCCACTTATAACGATGAATATAGTAAATATAATGCACAGGTAAAACAATAATTGCCTGCGTAATTTGGATACTAATTTTACTCATTATCACGAAAAGTAATTTAAAATAGAAAATACATATAAATAATAGTCGGGTATTTATTGTAGTTCAAGTGTGGACGCATGTATTCTCAATTTTATCTTCGCAAGTGGGAAGTGAGTATTTGTTTATCATGGTGGTATTCGATGAGGGTTTGGTCCCTCCCCGCTGAAGCCTGATGAGATTTCAGAAGAGATGAGTTGCCAGAAACTTTAATTGGTATTTGGTTATGGAGCCTCATGTCACAGCTCTATGTATTCGAGGTTCGGAGAGTTTAGACGTATACGTAATCATTTCTGTCTCAATGTACGTGAATGTCGGCCAGCTGCTGCTGGATCCAATATTGATACCGTACGATAACAGATTGAAGGTGACAAAAAATAATTTTCAGACAATTTGTACTATATTACGCATTGAAGTGAGCTAAGTGCAAAACGTTTTGCATGTGCATCTACAGGCTTGGAAGCTTTGCACTCGATGATTAAACAGAAGACCTGAAACAACGGCGTACGACGGGGATGATAAGTGGTGCTGTAAAATGATAAAAAGTTTGGAGGATAGCTCTAGGCCTGTAGCAGTTATAGCTTATTTTCTCCAAATCTACTGAAGTACTAAAGAGTGAATTATATTTAGTAGTATGAACCTGATACAGATTAGCGCGTTATGTAGGTATTCATTTTTAACTGCTTAACCTGGTTGCCTGTAATCTCCACAATAAGCAGAGCTTGTCTCGTGAGAACCCTCTCATAGCTATAAAGACACTGCGATCTTGTAGTTGATTACTAATATACAATATAATGTTCTAAACTAAGCGAATTATGGGTAAATAAATAATGATAAAAATTAAAATATATATTTCAAGATGTAGAAAAAATGTACTCCATATTTTTTTTTTATGTGTGTGAATGAGCGATAGAGTAAGAGAGTACGCACTGTCATATACATGTGTCTATTCCTGCTCGAGTATAGTTTAAATTAATTAATTATGATATCGAAACTATAATATTCTTACTGTACACATTTTGTTCTTAGTTTCACTAAAAGGTACATGATGTACTTTTTTTAAAAGAGCAAAAAATTTTTCTAATAGTAAGTGATTCATGTGGTCAAAACATTATTTTCACATTTCACATTCAAAAATTTAGTATAGATGCGTTTGCGTTATCACCTCTGAGAACTAAGATGGAATATACCTTCATAAGTAACAAGGCCTCTGGCTTCTTGACTCACCAGATGAAATACAGTTACGCTAAGCAACATGCAAATAGCCTAATGGTTAAAGATATGGCTAATGAAACTTGATGTCGTAGAATCGAATTCACCGTTTGACTAACTTCGTAAAGAATCTCTAGCACAAGCATTTAAGCTTAGTTGAACTGGTTAACATGAATGTTATTAGTTACTAAAGATTGTTAACTTAAAAAAAAGACAAAGTAATAAACACTACAATTTTCTAAATCATTTTAGAAACTCATATTTACAGAGCTCATGATCACGGGGTGGCTGGTAGAACATTCGGATATATAATTAATCCGAGCTGCCGTGAGCTTTTAATCTTTTTTTGGTCAGATATACGCAGAAAAAACTCACAATATTTTATATTAAATAGTTAATAGTTTGAGTTTTTTTGACAACATAACATCAACAAAACGTCCACGATACACGTTCTTATTTTTAAATTAATTACTGATGGGACGACAATCCTTAACTCCAACCCTTATCAAAGTAAAGTACAATAGTTAAACTGAACTATTCTTGTAAAACATTCGTATATAATATGTATAATTATTCACAGCCATTAATTACTAATTAGGGTTTAGGTGTCTGACTTTGTAAGGCCTGACATTAATTTATGATAGTTTTTTTTATTCCCTTGTAGTTTGGCGTTCTATATTAAAAATTTGTTTCCCCATTTCTTCTTTGTTTTTTTCTATTCCTAACTTAAATTTAAAGGCATACAATCATTATGGTTATATAAACCGTATACTTTAGCAAATTATCCAAGAAATTAATATACACATTTATATTTATTACCCAATCTAATAAAGCTGAAATACAAACTGGTAAAGGTATCCTTTATTGTACCTAGGAAGCCCAAATACTGAAGTTTCATTATGTCATGAACGACTTCGAATTCAAAGACAGAACACACGCACAAAGTCATTGAAGAAAATGTGAAATTGACAATAACCTTTTACCAATAGCCTTGTTAAACAATATAAAAAAACTATGTATTCATACGTGAACAATTGAAAAGATGGCATACATTTTTTAAAAACATTTATTATAAATAGAGCGAGGAGAGATATAAATGTGCACAAATAAAAATCAAGTGTGTATGTTGCCATTAAGGCAGGTAAAATATTGGTCAAATTCCGAACACTTAATTTAATACAGTTATATTTCCTATTTCAATTAAAAAAAGCTTGATATTTATTGCGTATTATAACAAAAATATATAAATATTATTAATAATAAATCATCATCACTAATGTAATGCAAAATAATCTGATACCCATGCCGTTAGTCTAACGTTTTTCTATGTGTGATATGTACGTTTTTATGATATTGATTTTCACGGAAATAACTCACAAACATAAGTATCCGGTGAACGCCCTTACCATCTGTCAACATAATGGTAGTTGATAAACTGTTGACGAATGGTGGCGGTCAAATCTTGGCCAGGCCCATGTTTCGAAATCACCGTGCTATTAAACCAGTTAAGTGCGGGCAAAGAGTATAGAACCAAAGCTCAGGGAAATTGGTCTTGAAGATATAATTGCTTATAAATAATATATTTATCCTCATTTGTTTCACTTGCACTGCTCTGGTTTTGTTCAGCTCTAGGGTTCACCTGATTCAGTCAAATTTAGAGTGTAATGTAAATGACGTGTATTTACGTAGTGTTTAAGGTGAAAACTAGAATATATGTCGGAATTATCTGCTGCAGCATTAATGGGTTGGTTTGATTGAGGAAGAACTAGGTGAAATAGAAGTATGTGTTTCATATTGTGAGCGTAGGGATCCGGTAACCCAATTTCAGGTAATGAAGCATTCCATCGCAGTCAGTAGATGGTATGGGTAGCACTTGTCGACCATATGAACTGTGTACTCGTTTGATTATAAAAAAATCCATAGTAGAGTAAAGATAATCGTTATATATGGAATAATTAGTAAGCTTAACTAGCTCTGGGCCAACCACATAGCTCGTAAAATCGAAAACGCCGAGGAGTAAAGTTTGCAGAGTGGGAGGACCCCGCAATGGTTTGAGAGATGACCTATGCCAGTCACGAAGTCGATGAATGCTTTGTCATCATCCTTCGTGACAGTAAATGTAAATGATAAGAAAACATATTCAGCAGTGAGCTAGTGATGGGCTGAGATGATGATGATGATGTATAAATGTGGAGAGGAAGATAAAGGGAAAGATAAATGAAAATGATATGAATGCAGTTAGAGTGGATGTGCTATCAATGAAAAAACTAGATGGAATGGAATGACATGCACGTCAATCCTAGTTATAAAGGTAACGATGGATAATTTTTTGTTTGTGTAATGTTGCTGGCTATATTTATCCAAACATCTTCATCCGCGCTCACCCAACGCTCCTGGAAACTGCTTTATTTCGACTCCAGTATACGACAAAATGATGTCATAGTTTATACAACTAGGAACTAGTCAATATCACGTGAATTGTGGGTTCATTTGTCATAATTATGGAGGCAGTCACAAGGATGGAAATGTTAACAACGTGCATATTTACATTTGTGTGAATAGAGTACGCGCCGAATACCAGTATAAAACAGTAACAGTAGTGTATTACTATATTAGTAACAAACTGTTTCGCGTGGAAGAAACGAGTAGGTGAGAGAATTCAGAGACTTAATTTTTGAACAAAAAAGTATTCGTGATATGGTAGATATGATAATGCAATGTATTGTGACGCTTGGTCAAGTTGTTATCATTGGGCTGAAGCGAACCTTTGAGTGAATTTTGCGCTCGTACGTGTTCAAGTAAAAAGCTTAAAATTTTATAAATAAACCGATTCCCAATTTAGTTTTATAATTTGGTGTTTGTGTTTTTGTTAAACAAAAACAATAATAGCAGTTTAATTTTTACCATAACTAGTATGTATTTTTGGCAAATATATAATTAATAAAAATATATTATGCAGTTCACCCAGTTAACAGCAGTTCTTTTCTTTTTGGGTTTTTTATTATTTACGTTAGGTCACTGCTATATCATCAGTGCTATGCATTAGTGGATGCAAATAATGACCAAATCATTATTTCTAAATTCACAAAATGTAATGGAAAAAAGTAGTCTAAAGTCAACTTTCACTTGATTTAGAAAAGCTAAAAACGTTCAAAAAGTACATATCTTTTACTTCTCTAGGTTTGAGATATCAAAATTGTACAATATTGGTATAAAACAAACAAAGACAACACAAACAACAACAAACAACACAACAACAACAAAGTGAGGTTTTCCCTTGAAGTGAAATTAAAAAACGAGTCCGAGAAGTTTATTTAGAAATATGATGTCCAAGACAGAAGCTGGATCATTTTAGCCTTCTTTCATTTTGTTCAACGAGGTTATCCTAATTTTAGTGTAAGTACATTTTTTTCTGCATTCTAACGTATCATATCCTCAATTTTGTGGACGGGTCATATTCTTGAGCTTCGGTGTTAGGTGCCTAACCTGAGAGATAACAATTATGTACTTACAGGCTAAATACTTAACTTTTATTATACCTATATTAAAATGTAAATGAAAATTTCAATTGTAATTATTCTACGAAAATGTTTAGCTCTATACAGAATATATTAGTATTATAGTCATCCATCTATATATATTATAGTCACATATATCATAGTAGAATATATTAGTATTATAGTGAAATATTTTCCCTGAAAATGTTTTTAAATTGTCTCAGGTATCAGGTAGTATGTTCCATTGCAATAATCCGTGTTGGAAATATAGGATATATTAATTTCTTTACAAAGCAACGAGTTTGATACCACAGACGTGATGTTAGCAGATAGCGTTACAAAGAGAATTTCGTTGCTTGTATAGGTTACGGGTGCTGTGGTAGTAAGAGTCATATGAGATTGATTTGTATAAAACGGTTATGTTGCTCATAACAACAAATATAGTGTAAAGTAAAGTGCCTTGAATGTGTTGGCTGGGCCCGCTTTTTTATATTTTACTAGGCATTATTTTATATATTAGGTTAGTAAGAGAAACTGAAAATTCTTTCCTAGACATCGTAGCAATTTACTTATATCTAGGGCTCACAACTCTGCTACATTTTAATTTCTTATCTAGGATGGTTTTGTGACCCTCAATGCGACTAACAACTACAGTGGTGCTGGCACTCGGAATTGAACTTAGGTTACTCTCATAATATAAAACTTAAAAAGACCGCTCTGCCAACACGACATACGTACGTAGTGATAAACACCTATTAAAAAATAATTAAATTAATTTGATACGAAAAGATATAAATAATTTACATTCACATGTTTCAAACACTAAAATTTAAGCTCATACACGTTAATATTTTCAAAAAGGTATCAATGTAGTCTCTTAGGATCCATGTGATCATGGTAACATATAAATAACTTGGACTTGCTCTTTTTATCTGTTGGAAATTCACCTTTAAATTAGAAAAAAATAAAGTGTGACGTTTTTGGGAAATGAATTTATAAATTGCAAAATTTCCAAAAGATTTTCCGTTGAAAAAAGTGTCACTCATTACTTAGATTATTCTAGAGACACCAGGCCACAGAGAAGGTAAAAGACTAGGACCAAGACCTAATGATTTAACTGACACTGCCTTGAATGTAAAAAAGCATAAGAGATTGACTACACCCCTACATAATATCAGGTGTAATTGTAGTTAGGAGTAAGCTTACATTGACTAAAGAAAATAAAACTTGTACTTAATATATTATAATAAAGCTCACTGAAGTCACTGCTGGCAATACATAGAGTCAACATTCATTCAAAATTTGTAATCAATACCCGACGTCTGTAATCGTTCCGGCCTCGGTTAATTTCAGGAATATATACATATGTACATGCCCAGCGGAACGAAATCTTGTCTACTTTATGTAGAACTATTAATTCTGTCAAGCAATTGCATTGACTTATTGTATACAGAATAATTACTTAAGCGACAAAACTTCAGTTATAAGTCGATAAATAAAAACCTTTAGAAAAGCTTTTGAGTAAAACCTTATAATTGTTACAAATAAGTGATATCAGATAAGAGGACAGGTCTGGGTAATAAAGTATTATTAACAAATGTAGCTTGTAAAAAAAGATGTCCAATTACTGATTTATGTAAAATAAAGCTTATAATTGTGATATGTATTAAATATTTTAAGCGGAAAGTACTACGAGCAATAAACCTATGAACAAACACCGATATCAGGCAGCGTTAATTTATAGGATTACAGTGGACAATGAGTTAATATCGAACAAAGCCAAATAGAATTTAATAACGTAAATATAGTTTCCACATATTCTAATCAAGGCAGAGCCTGCCAAGCGTTATTCAAACACGTGTTAACGACGTCCTAAACGTGACATGGTTTGAACACTACCGCCACAAATAGAGATGAGAGTCTTTCTTTGCATGTGAATATTCACAAAACATAATTTTATTGGTATAAGCAAGCACCACTATGTTTGATAGTTGAATATCATAACACGCCAACGATGTTATCCTGATTGATTTCGACCAAGGCGATATTTTGTGGTTATTATTTGATGACACACGTATCAGCACAGGATATATAGCCATAATATCAGCCATATAAAACATATATAGTCTCATAAGAATTTGCGCCAATACAGAAGCAGTCACTCATCATGCCATTCCGTTTGGGGAAAGGTTCAGATACGGTGTCAAAGACATATTCATAAGTTACATCGTACCCAGACACGAAAACTAACATTTGTGATACACACATATGGTATTGTCCTTTGGCTGGGAATTGAACATGGGGCTCTCAACACAGTAACCAGTATGCCCACATAACATATTATGAACAGCTTTTATTTTTTGAATCAATCAATAGAGATTCACAGATCGACCTAATTCAGTAATAAAAAATCAAATTTGTACTAAGTCGTTTCAAATTTAAAACCATATATTATTTTTTAGGAAGTACTTATTACTTATTTAAATAAATATGTAATAAAAACTTATGTACAGTTTACCACGACAAAGTTATGACATCTAAGATATATACTCTTTTTCTCATTTCCGATTAGCTTTCGATCTAAAGCTGCTTTTTACCCTCAATAAATGACCACAGCTTCGCCGCCGTTTCCATTTTTAATCAACATGAACGCTAGAGCCTTTTGTAAATATAAGCGGGATTGCAACGGGACTTCAATGGAGGTAATCGAACCGCGAATGAAGAAGAGATCCGAGCGATTAATAACCTACATGTCGGTTTAAATGAAAAGACTGGAAACTCATACAAGGGGTATCGTAATAATTTTCTTATTTAAAAATATTTTATCATATTAAACCAATTTAAACAAACTATTCTGAAGGCAAATTGTAAACATGTAAATACTACATTACTAAAAGGAAAACATTTAACTACACTGTACTCTCGTAAAAAAATAATTATCTTCCGATTGTCAATTTATTTGACAAGCGTGGCAATTTTAGTAATTAGTGACATAATATTTTTTTTAAGATTTGTTATCAATTAGTTAAACTAATGAAGGTGATAAATTGACTTCCTTGTTACTATTTGTCAAGTTATTTTATAAAATAAAATTAAACATAAATTGGTTTTAAATTTTTAAAGTAAGAAGAAAAATATTAAATTATACTACGAACTGATTTTTTCAAAAATGTATTTTACTAATAAAATTATTTTGCATTATGTATGTTTAATTTAAATAATAAGTACATTTCTATAATTATAAACTAATGCTCTATTTAAGACTGAATAAATTATCATAAAATCTCACTTTTGTATATGGCTACTTCCTTTTTAGAAAATGAAGAGTATCGATCACCGTTAATTATGGTATAGTAACCTTTTTTACTACCTAATTGAATACCTTAAGTTTAAAGTCAATTATTTGTGGTTATAACATGATTTTGATTTTAAAAGTTGTGGCTCCATAAAACTTTTAAATTGTGACCGCTTTGTTCACTTAAAAGTGAAGTTAATAGGAGGCCGGAAGCCGCCCGGCACCGCGACACGTTATTGCACTCGAACAAAAAAGGAGATGCATTTGTGTGGTCAGACAAGATATGCTTTTCTTAAGTAATAAATAATAATTTATAGATATAGTTTAAATATCAAACATTCTAACCATAAACCTAGGGTTATTTGTTTGAATGTTTGATCGAGAAAGAAGGATAATTTCAACACAAGAAACCTTTCTTATAACAAATGCTTAATTAGATCTTTCGAAAAAAATAATATATGATGCCGAACAACCGTGCTTCATCCTCCTATAATTATTATTGACTTTGCAATTAAGGATAATGGTGAATATAGTTAAGAAACTCGATACAGATTGAGAAGAACGCCTTAGATCAAAAATCTACTTAATTGTATAATAAAAGTACTCGTTCACAGGACTGCAGTGTCAAGCTGAAATAATGAATAATTGCAAACCATAAATTTAAGATGTCAATGGGATAAAGAAGAATAAAAAGGTTTTTAACATTAATACATAAGTTATAAATATCATCGAGGTGCGTGTGCTAGAATAATGTACTAAATTTAAGTCGTCGATTATTCCAGTTCCATTTCAAGGGATGTTGAAGAAACATGCCATACTTTTGGAATGTTTTTCCTTACTTACTAGCTAATGCCCATCATGTTGCAATGCTTCTTTCAATATTTTTATAGTTAGGTTTATTTTTGTAAATGATGGACTATCAATACGCCAGAAATTTTCACATAAACAACAGTAAAAAGTTTAACGTGTACGTGCGAACGCATAGAACATGAAATCACATTACACACACATTTTTTCATATAAAATATTTATCAGTTTCTTCACGATGATCTTGCTCTAGTTAAGACGTAGATCTCAGCGGTTGAAATCGACCTGGAGGACATCATCATCAATTAAAATAACTTCTAAGTATATAATATGTAGTGCAGGCATATTGAATCAAAGTGAAATACAAACTAAACGCAGCGGACCTATAGTGTGTTGTGTGCATTTTAATCGAAAAGTGTTAATGTAGCATGTGTAAAACTAATATGGTAAAACAGAATCTTATGCCAAGGACGATATTGTTTATAATGTTCTAAACATTTTTTTTTTATAAAATACGATAAGCTTTCTCTTAATATTCATGAAAATGTTTGGAGGCGAATTGCCATATTAATTACGCGGCAAGATTAAACTCAATTAAAATTTGCTTATCACAGCTATAAAGTGATTAAAACTTTTAAACGATGCAGCGCCGATGAAGATCATGTAATTTAAATGGGTGTATTTACATTTAAAGTTCCTGAATTTCCTCAGGCAAATAACCACTTTATATTTTACATTTTTATACATAAGCAATGTTTTATTCATAGAAGCTAAATTAATACAATGGTCCATATTAAATATGATAAAACCAAATTATGTTACAGGGCTAAATATTACGTTTTTATTTAGTTTTAACGTATCTGTAATCGACAAGGCATAGACGTTAATAAATTTGGGAAGGGTTGTCCTGTATTCGGATACTTATTTTATATTCTAACGACTATCACTGACTCTTGGGGCGCTCCCAAAATGATTAATCTCGCAACGTGGGTATCGTGGTTACCGCTGTTGAGTTTCTGTTTTTCGTAGAAAAAATATTTTCCGAACATTTGTCGCTGGTAAAGGAAAAGTCTGTCGTGTTTGGCAACTAAGGCTCGAAGCGAAATGAAGATAATCATCATAAATATAAACTAACAAATAAAATACAACTAACTGCACTAACTACAAAATAAAATACAAACGATTAAGAATGGGTATCAGCTTATTATAACATTAAAGTTTATTTAGCAAACTTCTGAATAATGCATAAATAAACTAGTCCTTAATCTTTTTTTTTTGATGTGAATTTATTTTATATCCCTCTTACAAAAACGAAATATGCCCAGAGCTCAGTCTTATATAGGTGTATGCAAATCTATAATGATATGTTTGGAAAAAGTGACATATTCCATCTTAAGCGAAATCAGTTTCTTAACAATGTTTCTGAAGCACTCCTGAATTCTCCTTAATAAGATGCATGCGCTAAAACACAGACGTGCATAAACACAGACGCGCATATACACACACGCACGCACGAACGCACGCACACACGCACGCACATGCACACACACAGACACACACTCTACACTACAGATTAAAATGTATGTTACTCCTGTTGCACACATATATTTAAAAAAAAATGTATATAGTTGTAACTTCTTTGATGGCTAAATATCCTTGTTAATTGTATTTATGTTTAATGTTTCCTGTATGCTGTGAAGTTTCCTAATAAAGTAAATAAATAAATAATTATAAGGACTCAATTTTTATAAAATTATTTTTATAGAATATATTTTCCTCAATTACGGTAAAAAATTTCACAGGACACGTCTTACTAAACCAGCACTGAATACTGTATTTCGTAATTATCTTAGCGCAAACAACGTTCATCGTAATAGAATTAATTTGCATCCTTTTCTGTATTAAGCTAGCTAACAAGCTTACAAAATATTTCTCACTTTGAAATTTTAATACTGAGATTTTCAAATCTTTGTTGATCATCAACACAGGTTAATTTAAGCTAAAATATGTTTTAGATTTTTTAATTATTTTATCACTGTTCACACATAACGTGCGAGAAGACGTGGTGGTAATCTTAGAAATTACCAAAGAAATTATGTGAAGATTTTGTTTGTATAATTTTTAAAGGTATTGTATGTATACGTGATTACGTATACCTGAGGATATGACCGCTTGTAAAAAAAATATATCCAGAATTTGTAAAATTAGAAACTCCAGGCGGACCCGAAGCAGTGAGATAGGTCAGTAGCGTGATAACAATTACACTTATGTCAAAATTATTATAACCGCGATGACAGCAAACATTTATGGTGTCTAACAAGGACCTAATTATACAAAATGTATGGCCTATTGTTTATGACGTGTTATGAGATGATTTTGTATGTCTCATTACAAAATCGTCTTAAATATAAAAGTAATATATAAAAGATGTTTGAAAAAAAACAAATTTAAAATAGTCGTTATAGTCGTAATAATTTACCGCAAATGATGGGCACAGATCAATTACACATAACATGACAATACAGAAACTTGATCAATTTAATATTTCTAGCGGAAAGCACATATTGTTATATTTTTATATTACTCATGAACCTTCCATACGTATAATTTATAAATATCAAATAGACGTTCTGTAAAACACGCAATTAACCCCAAAAGCCACAAATATAAACAGTGAATAAGAATTGGCAAGAAATCACAGAAATTTGAAAACTTTTTGTGGTATTAAAATTCCACTCCATTCCCCATCATTGCTCCTAGTGCAAAGGCATGTCAAGCCGCCGGGCATTTTCCGGTCTTCGAGAAACTTCGCCGTCAACTGGTCAAAATGGCCGCTGATTAAAGTTCCTTTTTAGTTTTATTTTTTGTTATTTTAAATGTTGTTTGACATTCACTTTGAAATAACATACATATTTAGATTTTAGAATGCATCAAAAACTATGTTTCTTTTGGCTTGTCCCGCAGTTTAGTTATGATGACGTCTTTAAATACTTATTTCTGTGACTATGTATAATGTGATGTGTATAGTATAATATGCATGTATATGTGCATGGTATATCAAATGAGTATAGGTTTTATTTAATGACAATTATTCAATTATGGCACTATTATGTAAACATATTTGTTAATAAAAAAAATATTTTATGTATGGAATATTTATGTTTATATAAACCAAAAAATAATTGATATGAAAACCTTATAACTCTATTGCTCTATTTCGTCAAAACACAACTGAGGGTGGGCAGCGACCAAAAGTGAGTCTTGGCCTTCGACATCAAAAGACGCCATTCGTGATTTTTCCGCACAACGTCAGTTTTACCAACCGAGCCGCTTACGGCTTTTTGATCACTTTTTACCTCTACCAATGTCTAGAGCATTCGACTGACCGATTTCCATCCATGTTCTTTATTTTTTACATCGTTTCTTCATCCATCCTTTCATTATGACCAAGCAAGTCTGATTCTGAGTACTGCAATGATATTAGCGTCGGCCACAATTCTTATTTTTTACTTTATTTAGTCATTAGCAAGTGAGATAACATTAAAAATATACAAAATGCCATAAGAAAATAGTAAAAATATACAAAAGTTCAAAGCTGTAATCACTTAAATTATCTTCTATATGTTTTAAAATTTAGTTTTTTTATTGACTTGTGGTATTTAACTGTATGTCATTTTTTCCCCCTTAATCTTCCGGTTCAATCTTTTCCAAGTTCTTGTCTACAAAACAATATTTCAAATCGTAAAATTTCAATCGGTTTTTGGGAAAGTTTAGATTATTTACGTGTTTTTCTTAAAAATACTTTATATTTCTTAAATAATTACAATACATACGAAATACGGTTGAAAGTTAAAATTCACTTTATTATTGTGATAATTAAATTGTACACACTATCGTTACGAATTAATAGTATATATTCCTATCTTAGTGGCGTATTAGTTACGAGTATTTTTTATTCCGTTATTGCGTCATCCCAGACAAGGAATACAAATATTATTGTGTAATAAACCCTGTGTTATGTATGCGTTGTACTTGTAGCGTGTCTGTTTTCTTCGTGTTCTTTCGTTCACACACGTTACTTCAGACTACGGAGAGCACGAGGAGTAAACCATGTGTTAGCGCATACGCTTACGGAACTATAATATATATCTTGTACAATAAAGCCGTCTGGTATTGATCAGAGGATATCTTAGTGTTCGACATTGACCAGAAGGTCGTCTTCATCCTTATTATTATGATATGTTGATTTCGGTAGTAAAGAGTCAAGCTAACAAAAAACCATAAAAAGGGCTAGACATATTAAATACGTTGGAATATGTCTATTTGTTTGCTAATAATAAAATAAACAAACAGTCAGCTATCTTATTACCTTAAGCTTAACAATTACCTTATTAGAACCGAATTTATAAATAATTTAGTTTTAGAAAACCTCATACCTCAGAAAGTGCAATAATTAATTTTCTGTATTGCGCTGTGGTGGGCTATTGACATTACAAATGAGTCCTTTTATTGAATTTAAACTATTTATATCCACAAAAGATGATAAGTTTTTCTATAATTTCACATTCGCGTATATCTATTTTTCGGTGTTCGCACCCTTGGGTGTCATTTTCCTAAACGCGAAGATGCCGTGAAACGATTTCGGGGCAATGAACGAACACACCTCATATATTATGATATCCTTTCGTAAGGAACTAACACGGTCTAGAGTACATTAAAACTTTTGAATTTTGTGAGCCATTTATGTTTCGCCATGAGTTATTTAAGTTGTTGATATTTTTCCCTAGAGTCATTGTGTATCGTTATTAACGAATAAAAACGTTAATTTATATACATATATCGTTACATTAATCGTTATAATTTATATATTTTCCAAAAATTTCTATTCTCAGTTAATTATTGTTGTACAAAAATTGAAAAGTTGTTTTTTAATTTCTCAAAACTATAATCGATTTGTTGTAAAAAGAAATAGAAGAAATGTAAGTGGAAAGTAATTGAGAAATTTTATGGACGATTGTAAAAGATTAATTTAAGTTGACGGGTCATATTTCTAGACAATACCGCACGATTTAATAATAACAAGAAATTCCCTTGTATATATTTATACGTTATAACAAAGATCTCAGTATCAGGCAATGTATTGTAAATATAATTGCCTATACAATGTTACTATATTAAGCAACTTTAAATTTTTTATTGAAATTATAGCAATTTAATTTTGTAAACGATATACGACAACATTGTTTATAGGAAAACACCATTTTCTTATTTCGCTTGTAACACATATCAAGTTGATTTCATCTTGCAGCTGAATGGATCTACGGATAAGTTTTCCCCGACGTATCATATAAATAAATTGTTTTCAGTCTTTATTACATCCAGTGTACGGATTACATTCTCTCGAGTTTTTTCTTCGCTACTGTACGTGCCTTTTGTGTCTTTGATTTCAAAGTAGCACAGGGAAATTATATTATCATGATTTATAGGCCTATTTTTTTATGAACTGCCATTATAGTAACTGCATTATGAGCTGAATCTTTTTTTTTCTTACTAGGCTGCTACAAAATCTAAGCCAAAAGACAAAAGATTCCGTAAAGTCCGACTGTTCCTGCCAATGGGTACGTGGTAAAGCTTAACTGACTACGGCATGACAATGACAGAACAACTGGAAGACCTTCCACATGCTGTCACTAGAAAGATCCAATAACGGGTAACGAGGTATTCCATTTCATTCCTCGGGGGAGACAAGCATATATGTACATATATTTTGAGGATGGATATGTTCTATAAGCATTCATTACTTACCTACTTTACACTGAAGCAATTCTAGAATTTTAGCCTGCGCTTAACCAGCACTCAGTCAAGACAATGACCATCAGATGATCTCTGAGCCATCATTGTTTAATAAAAAATGATTTGAGTAAATAGAAAATCTGCTCTATTATTATCATCATCTATGAATATCGACTTAAAATTGCTGTAAAACGTGGCTGTGTTTCGTATACTAAGCTAGATAATAGTCAATTATCATTAATGCAATATTATGCATTAGTACTTAGGATCAATATATTATCTACATCTTTTTGTCTGAGCGATCGCTATTGCAATCATTACTATTACATGAAATGTGTCACTAAATGCTTAAGAAACCATTGTACCTTAGTTTTAAGGAATCTTCTTCTTTACTATGGTTCTCAGTTTCTTTACAATCTGATTACGTGTATGCTGCTTTATTATCGTTATAAGTAAATTGTTAGTATTTAGTTTAAGTTAAGTAAGGGAGTTGATGATGTAACATTTATTGAAATTTATTAATTATAACCCTATCTATATAGAATATACATGTTAAAACAGAACCACCCAATTTAAATAAAAAAGTGATCGTCAAATAAAACAAATGGAGGAAAGGAGCTCCTAACGAAACGTGTTATTGAACGGACTAACGAAAAGTTTTATTTCGCCTTGATTTGTCCAGTGCAAAATGTAGAGTCCAATTCGTCTGACATACAGGGAGATTAAGCGGTTACACAGAAATGTATACGGTAGGGATTATTTCTCGTGCTGGAAGTTTCTGTTACATGAAACTCATTACAAAAACGTTTTGTAAAACCTGTCATCTTCTCAATAATACGAAAATGGTTGTTTTTTATACTAATTTAATATAGCACAAAATATATAATAGGGTAATTTAATTGTTATTTATAGCTCTTATTAATAATATAATTTAAATAACATGTAACTAGCGAAATTTAAAAAATACAGTATACTACTACTATAAATATAATAACTTTTTAAAAATGAAAAGCTACATATTTAAGAAATTCATCAAAATCGTTTTCTAGCTGTTATAAAATAATTCATGAAATCGGATTCAATAAAATGAATAGCGGACAATGCTACACAATGATAGTGCAAAATTTAGTTATACTCGAATCACAATTTTCAACAAAATATCATACACATTTTTGTCGCATCTATCATATATATGACAGTAATAGGTTTCTGATATATGGATTCTACATTTATATTTTGGTGCTTCTAAGAACGATTTCCTTAAACAAGTACATACATATTTGTATAAGAAAATAAGTATTGTGTTCTCTATTGAGTATAAGTTAACTTAATAGAAATATAAAAATCCAAGGGCGTTATTTATATGTATAGCTAAGTTCGAACATCCACATTGTATTGAAGGGAAAGCACGACGTAGTTTATGTATTCATATCTATTTGCCAATTAATTTATTAAATAAATTAGTCTATTACCTATACAGATTTACCTTGAGCTTAATAGGCCCACAGGCGTCTTGATACGTTCCCAAGCCTATCGCAGTAGACTGATTATTTTCGTTAGATTTCGAAACACATGAGGCTACGTACACCAGGTATGAGTAGATCAAACGACGGTTAAGCCGAGAGCCTTATTCCCAGTCTAGCATTTTATAATATAAAATTGTTTACGAATTTACAATAAAACCAACACAAAGAATATCATGCGCCAACTTTAATGACGACGGTTCAATATTTTATTTTAAATAATTCTCATCCCATAAATAATTTTTAGTATAAATTTTTTATGGGATATACAAAAATTTCCTTCTATCAAATATAAGAAGAATCATACAGATCATCCCAGCAAATTAAAAAATCTGTATATCTGTATATTGACGTAGTACTGAAAACCTCTCTGTATGAGCTTGAGCTTCCGTATATGTCCAGTAGTGACGGTCCACATCTTAATTCCGTAGGTTATCAATGTCAAGCACGTGTAGAATTTAATTATTGTGTTCTGAGGGGGTCCCCAACTCGAGCATCCGTGTTTTAAAGGTCTTTGTTTTTTTTTAACTTAGAGTTAATATAATTCTATTAAAAGCATCAGCTACTACTGGTAGTTCGTCCTCTGCAAGAAGATACACTTGTTGCCATGTTTCAGGGTAAAATATGATCACTGTATCGTCTGCGTAAGATAATATTTTGCCATTGGTTAGTGTGAGTTATGAGTATGACGTTAATGAAGAAAGTAAAAAGAGCAGGTTCGAGTAGTATACTCCGACTACTGTTTGGACCAGTTTCTGAGCGAAATTGCAGCCATTGTCATGGTCGGTGGTTGGACATTTACAGATGTTGATGAAGATTTTATAAACGTGTCTGACATGATGATTTAACAACCTGGCTCTGGTTGGCATAGTTATCGCAGGTATTAAGCCATGATGTGCCATAAAGTTTTACTATTCGGTGTGTCCATTGCTTATCGTGTTGCAGATATCAATATTAATGTCACCAGTGACGATAACTTTTGGGTTCTATTCAAGGTTGTCCAAGTCCTGTATAAAATTATCAAGGTTTACATACGAAGGCGATCGATAGATACATAATAGTGCAATACTGTCATTGATTTATATAAGAATACTATCTGCATTGACACAGTGGGATTTGAGACGGTAATGATTCAGACGGACTTAGTATAGATGACTACACTTCCATTTTTATTTCTTTGTGAACATGTACAATTTACAATGAAGCAATTCTAGAATTTTACCTACGCTTAACCAGCACTCAGTCAAGGCAATGACGTAGATTTTTGTATCGAAACGCTAAAGGGCAGTCGGAAGCGGTGACAGCTCTTTGGTAAGTATTTTGAACGTTCGGAGTTATATAATTGTTTTCAACAAGCTTCCAGCTACGTAAGAATAAGTAAGGACATTTACAGTTTTTATTAGTATAAAATTAACGCTAATTAATGATTGCATGTATCATACATGTCACATTCACATTTCATGTTCACTGAAGTAATTTTACGAGAACGTAGAAATGTTTTATCACACATCCAGTGTTTAACATTCCCACATTCCTCTAGGGCTTACTTTATTTCTTCATTAACAAGGGCTATGAGTATGAAAGTAACGAGTGTATGAATTAATGTCACTTGTTTGTATAGTGTTTGAGTAAAATATTAATAACTTGGGAGGTAATTTATACAAATATTAAAAAAGCGAATTAATGATAAAAGTTTTTAGTACGTTAGAACTACACAAATGACTTTTAAAATATATAAATCTAAGGTTAATAGGTTTGCGAATTGTCTTGCACATAAACGATAAGGATAGTTGGATTTCCTTTTTTTTCACGAGTTCTTGAGCCAGCAGAATAAGTAATCATGTTCTTGTGGTATTTCCTAGTAGGTCAAGGGATTTTAATGTTAAATATGTAATTGTTGGTCTCATCTTAGTAGTTCTAATAAAGTTATCCCGTTTGGTTCGGTGAACAAAGCATGCAACCCCGAATGCCGAAGATTGATGATTGTCACTTCTTTCGATAGCTGGCGCTTATTACCTACTTTTGTTTCGTAGTCCAAGTCTAGTCGATAGTTTACCTTCCGCCTGAATTTATAATAGTTATTGCAGACCTGAATTAAGAACAATTATATCGTCATCACGTTTCACAAGCAATTTAATTATTTCATCGTACTCATCAAGACGGACATTCCATTGTGCCAGATGGTTGGTGAAGGTTTTGATGTGTTCTTTCTTTCTCCCCTGCGTCCTCATGGAAAAGTTTCATCTCGGTGGCAAGGATGCGTTAAGTGTCATCTTGGGACACAGTGGAAAGATAACATTGAAAAATTGCTTTCGCGATTGTTTTTTTAATTTTTTTTCCCATAATTTCGCAATGGGGTGGTTGTATTGTCACCCTTTCTTTCTTTACATCGATACAATGCCTATTCAAGTTAGTATGCCTATACTCACTTATTTTTTTATCTTCCAATAGTGTCGTTATGTACACATATAGAGTAAAAAGTCCGCTCGGCAGCCCGGCTCGTTTCTTCAAAAGGGGCTTACCTCAGCAATAAGGCCGTAAGGCAACGGGTTTATGCAAAATTTTAAATTAATCATTTGCACTCAACTTTGGTACTAATTGCTAGTAATTGAATTTAATCAAAGTTAGACTTACCTAACTGGCTAGGTAAACATATTGGTCGACATGGACGTGTACACTATGTTCGTCTTGTCCATGTTCACCGTAAGACCTACTCGTAAGGAGACACGATTGAAATCATTGAGAATAGAGCTAAGATCTGTATCAGTGATTCTGCCACCACAATCTGCGTAGTCGGATTATATTTTATTACTCTTACTGACGAACAATTTACAATACTTATAGTAATGAGTATTGTATAGTACTTTACAATACTCATAGTAATGAGTATTGTAAAGTACTAGAAACGTTGAAATAAAAATAAGTTTTCAATAAACGCGAGTAATTCCTTAAAATTATTTGTTTTATTCAAGATAAAGCTACTTGGGTCACCTATATACACTTAAACGTAAATTTTAAGTACACTAGTAACATCAAATTAGTAATAAAATTATATCATGTTACGATTATATTTATATTGATTCGTGTCATAAATTACCCATAATTCGCTGTTTGCTATTTCAGACAGCTAGTGAAATAATCTGGAAAACCTGTGAACCAGTGCCAATACGAGATAGTTCATCTAAGTTCTCAAGAGGGACAGATTATTTAATTCATTTTTGCAGATGAATAGGGTGAAATTAACTACGGCCCATCGATCACCATAATCAGAGGAAGAGCATTTTTTTGTGTGATTTCATATAACATTCCATTCCTATGAACTTCATGATAATTTGTGTGAGTATTGAAAATACATTGTCCGACGTGAATTCGATTATGCTAGATTCCAATGAATGCTATTGCTGCGGTATTTCCAACCCGTTAAATCTAGACATCCTGCATGTATTACGCATCATTTGCTTATAATTTTTTACTTTGTGATTGTTCTACAAATTATTTATTAAGCTATAAGTGTATGTTACGTATTCGTTTCACATTATCTTAATCATTTCATATTTGATACAGGTTTGTGTTCTTATGATGTTATCTTGTATTTAAATATGAATTATTGCTATACATTATTTGAGTATAAAAAAGCCAATTATGATAATAAAAATCATTTTAACTCGCTCACAGGAGTAGAATTATTAATTTCTCATCTATTTACGTGTAAATTACGTTATACTCGTATCAAAGTATAAAATGTTCGTTTTAATTTTCTTAACAAATTTTAACCAAGATTCTTTGTTTTATTTAAATATAGTAATAGTGTTAGGATGATTATGCCCTTAATTGCGTAATTTTCTTTTTTGCGGTATTTATATAATACTCGTATTATTATTTCGGTGGTACCGAAGCCTGGACTCCCTTACTTATCTTGCATACTGTTACTGTTGTTGTACATGAGTGACGAATGCCTGCTTTTTACCACGGCTCTCTTTCTTTGTATAATACGAGTTAAATTATTTTTGTTAGTGTAAGGAAGTGCTGAAAGATTAGTAATTTAATTAATAATTATTGATAATTTAGTTACTTCTGCTTTTGCTCTTGCCAAAAAGGAAGGTTTGACACTCTTGTTACAATACTTTTTGCTAGAAAATAACTTAAAAATAAATTAATATAAAATCCAAATAGAAATATTAAGCTATCTTATTATCTACGATCCATCATTATAAGAGTTCTTTTCCCTGTCACATGTATGATTAATGTTCGGAAATGAAGACGATACCCTCCAAAGCGTACATGTTACGATAAGGGCAAGGGATCACCTTACACTTTGAACAATTTTATTGCCAAAGATATTGTAGTGATACATTACGAATAAAACAGAAAAAGAGAATAAAATTGTACATTGCCCATGATATGTATACAATCCTATATGGCTTACTAGGTTTCCACCCGAGGACCAACCCCAAGTACATCGGTTATTGATACTACGAACTCCACCGGATGCAGCTATGCCAGTCTGCAGCATCTTTGGGAAAGGGTTGACATAAACAGCAGCCAGCTCTTTATTGCAGATTATGACAACTATTGAAAATAACTTTACATAATAAACTTACCCAGTAAAATAATTAAAAATTTTATAACGTCATTTAGGAATAAGTTTAGTATAAATACAAAAAGCTATATTTAATGTGAAGCCGTTGGTAGCTTTGGCAATAGAAATCATTTCCGGTATGTCAATCATACGTCTACTCTGTCCGTCGGACATCAGATAATGAGTGAGAGGGTGCAGCTTCAAGTTTCTCAATTTACAAATGTTTGAGTACAATCTTCTTCAAATTAAGGTCATTTAAATATATTATTGAATAGATTAAGAAAACAGTAAAAATTTTCGTATTTACATTATTTTTAAATGAATATTATATATTTATACTATGAGTCTTTATTTAATTTTTTTTTTAATTTTATCATTTTATTTTAATTAAAATAAAAGTGTGTTTAAAATTCAGGGCAAGGTTGACCAAACTAATCTGGTTATATTTAAGGCGATAGCACAAATATATAAGTTTTAAGTAACAGGGTCTCTTTTATTAATTTAACATTGTATTTACAACTAAAACCTCATAACACATAAGTATATTGATAAAGCACAATTAAAGAAAGTTCGTCTCATTTTTTAAATGCCTTAGCATTACTTAATTATTTTAAGTACTTTTAAACTACTATCGTTTTAGATAAATTTTTACCAGAGAATTTTGTACCTCTAGATTTTGGGTTCTTCCCTCAACCTCCAGCTTTATAAGAAGCGGGTATGCCTAAGCCACCTCTAGTGGCTCATCTGATCCGTCCAGAGTCAAATATAAAGGCTCTGCGAGAAGGCACGTGAGGCAACCTGTAGTAATGGACGAATTCATTGTTTCTTGTAATTTTCTTTTTGGCACGTAAGGAAAAAAGTAAACCCATCGTAGATCCTACTGTACATCGACGTAAAAAATACTATTATCGTCGAATAGTTGTAAGTTAATTTGCTAAACCTTTTGATTTTGGTCAGATGTGTATGTATGTGCTCAGAGAAATCTGTATCCTTAGGAGTCTTGTACCGCATAAATAATATATAATATATAATATAGCGATATATTAGATACTCAGTGTACATGACTCATTTATAAACGATATCTTTGAGTGTTGTAATCCCTTACAGTTAGCAAAGAAGCCGTAAAGCGATTTCGGGTAATTTAACTCCATGAATACACCTCGTGTATTATTTTATTATCCTAGCAGATACATATTTAAAGATACGCTTCTAAAAAAAACAAATCTTAACTTATACATGTAAAAGTAACGTAGGTTTAAGGTGATTAAAAATAAGGAAGGAGTAACAGAGTTGCCTCGATTTGGGCCTTCTGTATCTGTAGTGTTCATTACCAAATTAATTATTATTTTGGTGTTCTGTCTAGGCTTAACGGTTATTATAGTGGAACATAGTAACATATTGCATGCAGATGTTGAAAGATGGGTATTCTCTTAATCATTAAGAATTTGCCATTATGCAAGTGCACTCTACTAAACCGTCGAGGCTTATATCTGGCATATGGAAAGCAGATAGATAATAATCTGCAACATGAAGAAATGTGATTGCAATGAACATTACACTTTGTTGCACGCTACATCAGAAAATATATATGTATTTATAAATAATAGTAACAGTTTTACTTTAATATAGCACGTCGAGATCTTAGATTAAAATAAGACCTCGAGGGTATAATTCGTACGGAAACTGTTACAGCGTTTGCTTTGCTAGGATTGCAAAAATGAATTCCTTTGCAGACATTATGTTAAAAGTGTTTTCATATTAAACTTCAACGTAACTTATTAAGAAAAAAATATATTTCCTAAACATATTACAATAAAAGGAAATAGAAATTGTTTAGTATTGTATTTAAATTTAAAGCGTAAATAAATCACTATTAAATGTATTAATTTTCTACTGACATGTTGTATTTGACATGTTGGGTTTACACATCCAGCTTGTTTAAAGTCGGTCCGATACACGAGCATCCGAATATTAAGGCTGACTGATTTCAATATGTATCTATTGGGACAGAGATTTTGGAATTTCCAATTCGCCTAGTCTTTTAGGATTGCTCACTTGTGTAGGTATATTCAGAGAACACTCTATTTATATAAAATCTAATTTTACTGTTCAAAAAGTAAAGTGCAAACTTAGAATATTTTTTCTACTACTGTCATGTAGAAATAAAAATTTTACTTCCCCTTACAAAATTTACGAACAGTAAATGGCAATGATTATTAAAAAAAACTGTCTTTTAATATAAAATCATCTAAATAATATATAACAGTTGTTAATGTTATTTATGATCTTTTTAAGCCCTCGTATTGTACATAATAAATTAACACAGAAAGGAGTTAATATTGGTATGAATTGTAAATGTAAAATTTTTGGAAAGGAATTTGTAATGGGACATTTAAGGTTCATGATTTCTACACATTTACGAACGAAAAGGTTATAAAATACTGGTGGGTACGGTGGATGAGGGAGAGCTTCCAACCCCAACTCAGCTTGGACTGCAGCTTGGAGAATGTCTGTTGTGCAATATGGGGTCAAATTTTGTCGTGTAAGACCAGCGGGGACGACCGATTGACCAAAGCGGGTTGCAAATGTGTGTGCTTTTCCATCATTGTCTTCAGTCATGCCGTTTGGTAAAAAACTGTGATGAATCACACTGGCACTAGACCACCAAAGAGTGACCATCAACTTTCTAGAGGTCATTTTTCGTTTAGGTAGGTTGCTTTGGTGTTGAACCAGAATCTAACGAACTTGCTGAGCACTTTCGATTGTCAAACAGAATCCATTTATCGTCGCACGTAACAATTCGGTTCAAAATTCTTTCATTTCTGTGCCTATTGAGCAGCGCGAGGCAGGTCTCAACGCGTACGTTGCGCTGGCAATCGTTAAGTTCGTGGGGCACCCATCTATCAAGCGTTTTTACCTTGCCAATTCGTCGCAAATGGACCAATATTGTTTTGATTTTAACATCAAAAGCTGCTATTAACTCGGCTATAGATTGAGTATCATCAGCTTCCTCAGTTGCCCTTAATTCATCATTGTTGACCAAAGTGTCCGGACGACCATGAGGTTCATTTTTCAAATCAAAATTTCTAAAACGTAACCGGGTAAACCAATAACGGGTTGTGCGTTGGTTTGTAAAGTTCTCTCCGTAAACGTTGTGTCGGTGCCGTTTGTGCCGCGTTGATGCCACGTCGGAACTCATATTCCATAATTACACGAATTTTTAAAGTATCATTATGACGAAAAATGTTCAAACGTAATGAAAATACAAAGCTAATAAATAAAAAAAAGACTGATTTTGGAAAAAGAATGTCATGTTTTTAAAACAAAATTAATTTGAATTTAGAATTCACAGCCAATCAAAACTTTTTTTTGGTTTGAAATGGCCAATACTGAAGAACGGAAATTTCATAGGTTCATACCAAATATTAAATATTTGATGCGAACAGTTTTTAGTTTGTACTTATTTCAAAAACTTTTATAGCATTAAAAAATTAAAAAAAATCTACATCCTCAGAGAAATCAAAGTTGAGAGTACTAACAATACTCGTATGTAGAGCATTCTGATTTGCAAGGCTCGTAACATATTCCTAACAGTTTTTAGAGATGAAATTTAAATCCAAAAAATTTTTGTGTGGATTTTAATTCTGTATTTTTTTGTACAAATTTATATAGTTTTAATTTATATATTTAAAAAAAAATAATAACACAACACTTAAATTTATTACAATCAACAAACAACGACGTAGTCGGGCGTGTTTTTATATTTATTAGTTGTACCTAAACATTTCAACAAATTCCTCGTTACGTATCAGAACAAATATATTGCTCTACGTCTAATCAAATTAAGTTCCACTTGGTTTGTTAGACCATATTAGAGCGTGACCAATTTTAATTTAATTTTAATATGAAAATTATATTTTTATTAAATAGGGGATCGTAAGAAACTTGAAAGTGCGATTTACCAGCTTTTTTTAAGATACCTGTTTATTTTAGATAAGGTATCCACAGCTTAGGAAATCCATAGAAAGATAAAGATATCTTCTAGGCACACTAGAATTATATAAATTTTTCTTTTTTAGGGTTGATGGCCGCTGTTAGCCCGAGGGTTTTTACAGTTTCGCCGGGTTGAGAGGTATGCTTATGGCGCTAATACGAGACCTCTATTAGTGGGTAACCAGCACAAGGGCTCCCTCAAGAGGGAGCCTCGCCTTGGACCGTTACTTTGTTCCGCGAGAGCGTCTGACTCGAAGGTGCCCAAGAGGGCCGAACCTCGGCTCGGTCAGTTGCTTCTGACTAAGAATTATCTACATTAATATCTCTATTATTATTATTGGCTATCTGTACCACCACTTCAGAATGCGTAGGTGCTGGAGAAGAAGTGGCGCAAGAAACTCCAGCGATCTGTATTGACTTGAGAGAACTTGCCTGTGACATGGCGGTATCGCGAATAATCTTGTTTGCGACGCCCTTGCCGTTAGCGGGGGTGG
Organism: Teinopalpus imperialis; assembly: GCA_029286865.1. Classification (NCBI taxonomy): domain Eukaryota; kingdom Metazoa; phylum Arthropoda; class Insecta; order Lepidoptera; family Papilionidae; genus Teinopalpus; species Teinopalpus imperialis. Next base: position 2,166,350 of record JAGSMU010000025.1, on the reverse strand, counting down.
TATGAGGGTGCAATGTACGTGTGTAGTATTTTATGAAAGGCTTCGGCCCTGGTGGTCGCGTCGTCGGGGTCGTCGAGGGCGTGCCTCGGTCTCCTTCGGACGCGGGTGAATCTATGATTCGCGATGGGATTGTAAGTGGCGACACAATCAAGGGGTTTGGGTGTGTGACGGCTGAGTCGAAAAAATACATCAAAAAGGTATAAACTTATATAAGCTATTTTTTGTACCGACAATGAATGTTACTTTTTTTATAAATGTAAATCATTTCAAAAAATATCGAACTATTAAATTTACGGATGCATTTGTCTTTCAAATGAAGTAAAATTATGTTTGGCATCACTTTTATCATCAATACAAAAAAGGGTGGGCTAGATATCATTGCTGATGAGCCGCTGATTCCACCTGAAGGCCTCTGTTTGAAAAATGTCGGGTTTTGCTTGTGCGGTGCATCTTAATCTTTTTACTATCTTATTACACATTTATTACATTTTGTTATCTAAAGTCACATTGTGCGCGAGTATCTCGCATGTTTAAACTAATACTTTTTACACTATAGTATATGTTATGCACTTAATACCATCTGGTAATCATAATCATACCTATAATTAAAAAATATGTTTTGTTAATTCGTGTGTTAATAAGATGATATATACCTGTAGTTTACCACACGTAAATTATCACTTATATCGTTAAATATAAAATAAACAACTGCAGTCACTTATTGTAATTATAGTTAACGTTATAAATATAATATCTAATTTAAGAAAAAAATATAAACAAAGCATTGCAAGACTTTGCTGTTTCTATTGCCAGGCACTGTAAAATTAAAATTTTATAAACATCTAAAGTATTAACAGCTTGTGGTTATAATATATTATTTAAACGCTGTATTCAAGGTGGTTCCGTGATTTATCGTAGTTGGTCTCGACCGCTAACGACGGCCGACGTAACCCAAGCACCCGTTGATTGATGCCCTACATTTGTTTTAACTGATTTACTTAGGAATTTACCCATATTTGTTCAGGTCGACGTTGAAACAAAATGTGATGTTAATATTAGAACCGTAAATTGTAATAGAAAATATTTAACTCCAAAATTAACTTACACGCCGTGCATCTTGCTAGTTAAGGGTCCAATGACCATGACGATCGCCAGTTATCAGAAAATCAATAATATATAATTACATAATTCTCTAGCTAATAATTGTTCAAAATCGTATCGAATCGAACAAACCGGAACAAGGTAGGCACAGAGATGAAGTGAGCATGGAAAAATTTTGCAGTGCCCGTTTTTGCTTTCGGAGTAGTCATATATCTATATTTGATCTCGAACTTATCAGGTTGCAAATGTGATCGAGTCAATTTCCAAATTTAACTAAGTATATGTATTTTATTTAAAATGTTGATTTTATTTTTAATTGTAATTGAAAATAGACTATTTATATTTTTTTATAGCTAATAGCCACTGCTTTACAGTTTCACCGGCATGAAAGGTAGCCCAGCACTTAGGACACACATCCGAGACCTTTATTTTGGGAACCCTGCACACGGGTTCCCGAGAGGGATCCTCAGCTTAGACTGTAACTCTACGTGCGAAAGCGAATGATCCGAGGATGCTCGAGAGGGCCGAACCTCAGCTCAGTCAGTTGCATCTGACGGATTAACTATTATATTTACGACATTTACCACCAGGAATGCGTTGTCGCTGGAGAATTGGCGCAAGAAACTCCAGCGACACTCTTATCTATGGTATTTGGGAAAACTGACGTGAGATATGGCGGTATCATTATTAACTTTATTTGCAACTTTGGCGCGGTATAACAGTTCAGTGTGTAGTGTTTTGCGGAGGGCTCGAGTCCTGATGGTCGCATCCTCGGGGTCGGAGGGTCGTGTCTCTGTCTCATTTGGATGAGAGGGAACTGATGGTTCGCGAAGAAATTGTGTGGTGGCATAATCAGCGGATTTGAGTCTGTGACAACACGAGTTGAAGTAGCGGCGGGAAGCTAACTTCAGGTATGGTCGGAAGGTCAAGATTTAAATGTAGATTTTTACGCAAGAACCACGGCGCACCGGTAATAAAGCGATTCTACCTGAAGTCGTTAAATGAGACCCGGGGAGGTATGCGCAACAACGGGACTTACGTATGTCATTATGGGTCGGATGCACGTTTTGTACAGTATGGTTTTATTACGTAGGGATATTTTGCTTTTTTATTTATCAATCGGCGCAAACGACTGAGAATGGAGGCTGACCGATTCCGTACGCATTAGGCAGTACACGGACCGAACGTGACTCTTTCATCTTATGAAAAGTATTTGACTGTCTTTTCCCAGGAATTGGACTATCAAATAACTCTATGTTCGGGACATGTGGCGTTATGCACTTTGAAAAGTACATGGCTGCACTTTTAGTGGAACTTACATTACATACAATACAACCTATACTTCCAAAACTAGTTCCCTAAGGTGTTAACTGAAAATTGGAGGCTTTTACATATGGTGTCTGGTTTAGATCCAGATATGTAGGAGCCGGTATCATAGGTGAAAAGGGCTAGCAAAGTATATGAATCCTTTGTCTGGCACAAGTTTCTACTGACTACTTAAGACTTCTTCGGTTTTAAGTAGTCATTACTTCAAATAAAAAAATGAAAAAGTTCTTAATATTTTTTCCAACTTTCAATTTTGGTGGGAACAAGATTTTACGTTTATAGAAGATATATTAAATATATTAATTAAACACTTAATTAAGTAGCACATGAGACATCATTTCTCATCGTCGTAATATACTAGGGTCACGTCAGTGAAACCTGCGCGCTAATAAATCCTATCACTTTAAAACTATCTAAGCTTCGATTAAATAATTACAAATATTTACGTACATTTAGATTCTGTTTTGGTTATCCCAGAAATAACATATTTTATTAAAACTTGATTTAATAAAAATAATAATATTTATTAGGCTTAAACTATTACAATAACTTTTATTTTAAAAATTGTATAAAATTTAAAAAGGAAACCTTAATTTATTAATCTATAAATAGGGCCCTATGATATACTAAACACGTATTGTGTTTTAAGAGAAATCTCTTGTATCTTCCATTGTGCCCTTGATCCGAGTATAACTGGAGAGACGACTTTTTTTTTTTTAAATATGTGTATATGTGTATTTCGCGTGATGTTTTGATTATAGGTAACTATTAATTATAGGTAACTAGGCATTGGATCAGTCGTCATAAATGATAACGCGTGTGCAACCTGAAATTTTGTTGAGGATAGATGTTATGGGCCCATTTAGTAGTTACCAAGTTGTTAAAAAAATTCAATGTTTACATTTTCTTGGTGCATACTCAAATTTTCAATTTACTTTCAATTTACGGGTCTATTTGACATTCTCCAACAGCAAATCGAAAAAATGTACATATCGAGAGATTGCGTTTTCACGAGCCATCTAAAATTTTAAATTAATTTTGTTTCAGCTACGGATTTCGCTTTTTTAACTACAAATTGTAAGACGGCGCAGATTATTTTCAGTTAAGCCTGTTTCCTGGGTATATAAATAATCGATATAAATATTGACCACCACCCATTTTACTCCAAATACAAAACTCACTTGCAAGTGGTGTACCGTGTTAACGGGTGGATGAAGCTACTACGGCTTTTTATGATAATTAATCCTTCCAAATGATAATATCCTCCTAGTCGATTGCATCCATGATACCTTCTGATTTAACCAGAACCAGATGACATCCAATGCGAAGGATATATTTCTATCTGTAAGTATCTTCACTAACATAGAGGCCCTCTTCTCTAATCTAATGTAACAGTAAAAAAAAAACTAATACCTTAATTAATAAAAATATTGTTGAAAAAAAAGGAAAAGAAGAATAAAATCATATTAAATATTTTGTTTGTAATTATGTGTATCTGTGTGTACACGCTTTAGTGTGGTTTGTTTGTTGCATTTATGTTATTTTTGTATTGAGGTATGAAAAGGAACACCGGCACACCCTCCTACACGGCCCTATGTCTTTAAATAAGCCCGAGGCCATGGGGACCTGAGTGAAATTTTTGAAAGACGAAAGACATTCTCAGCACATGGTGTATTGGCATATTGGGTTTAGATCACGAGTAAAGTTAATCAATATAATAACTTTTTTTTTGTCGGAGGGGAGTCTTTAAAAGATACCCAGCCTCCTGGGACGGGGTTATGTGGGACTCTTAACCACTGAACCCCTCCGGTGGTCATCCTCAGCGCATTAGGAGGGGCCCCGGGATCTCCAAAGGAAAGCACCGGTGCCCCTCAGCACAGTGCTTTAGCTCGTCTCAGGGGAGGCCGTGCCCTCCCCTCCCCTCACACCCTCGCCGTGCTATGGCAGCCCTGGACCACTTCGGGTTGCCGTCCTTCCCGGGTTCGCTTGCCTGGGCGTTCAGAGCCATCACCCTGAGCGCCTGCAAACCTGCAGTCCCCTTTCAGTCGCCTTGTGCGACAGGCAGGGGGAACCTTAGCCCTATTCTTATGCCCGGGCAAAAGGGCTGAATCAATATCTTACCTATGCTAACCACGTTCTAATGATTGGCACTACGAATTTTGTTCGGATTATTAAGTGGCCTGCTTTTCGCAGGAACTAATTAGAAAGAGTAGAGTTACCGCAATCAGTATTTGTTTAATTTGATGACTTAGAATCAAACGTCCGGCTTTTGTGGATCTCAGTTCACGTATCTTTACCAAGGTTTAAGCTCACTCAGCTCTTATCTCGGTAACAACATTGACTTGGTCAGCTACCTAGTGACGTTAATTCTAAAAAGCTCTTGGATCGTCAACACATAATTCTTCGAAAGAGCTCCAACGTCAGCGGGATTTTAACTCTCAGACTGATATTTTGCAGTAGCTTGACAGAATAAAACTTCCCTCTAATTTAATATAGTTAGATCCATACGTTATGACATTCAAGTTATATTTGTAATATAGTATATTTTTGTATTGAACAAGAAAACTTTTGCATAAATGCATCCTTATGACTGTGAATTTTTCTTTTGCTGAATCAAAATATGTAAATAAATTATAAAACTTGTTAATTTTTGCAGCAAAATTGTAGATAAAACAGAATTAAAATTTTGCTGCAAGCCTCTTACTTAATGCTTCTTGTCTTGAAGCGTGGTGCATATATCTGATAATGACGATGTTTGATGGTAGTACAGATAGCCAATAATAATAATAGTGATATTAATGTAGATAATTCTTAGTCAGAAGCAGTTGACTGGGCCGAGGTTCAGCCCTCTCGGGCACCCTTGAGTTAGACGCTCTCGCGGAACAGGGTAACGGTCCAAGCCGAGGCTCCCTCTTGGAAGCCCTTATGCTGGTTACCCACTAATAGAGGTCTCAACTGAGCACTATAAGCGCTCGGTCAACTCTCAACCCGGTGAAACTATAAATGGCCTCAAGCTAACAGCAACCATCAGACCGAAAAAAAAGACAATGTTTGATGTTAACATTCTCATATTTTTATATATTTTATTGCTGTGTTGTGTTTGGCGTAGTGGTTAGAATACCTGGCTTCTGATTCACGAGTTTTGGGTTCGACTCCTAAGGGAGGAACATATTATCAATATAACAAATTGCTGGTTTTCGGGTCTGAGTATGTTTTATGTGTATCCTGTGACATGATTATGATTATGATATGATTATGTGACACATTAATTTCTGGTTCATATCTTAAGAAGCCAGACTATCAGAGAAAAATTAAAAATGAATGAAAATGAGAAAAAGAACATTCTGTTTGCTTTGTTTATATCTAAGACAATTTGTGATTGATCCAACTGCCGAAAGAAATTTGTTTGAACATATTTGTTAAGTGTTTAGGACAAATAGCTTCCGAACCGCGTGCTAAAAGTTTTAATTAACATATTAACATTTATTCTTAATTCTTTGTGCAATATATCAAATTTTGAATTGGTAATGTTTACGCCATTAAGTTTTGTATAGACTTCATTGTGAATACTCGTAAACAACTAATAATAGTATCCTCAGCTTCTGGGACATAACTTGAATACTAAATATTTACGAGTATTTTGCAACGACTATCACCACCATTATCATCAGCCTATAAAAGTTTACTTGCTAGACATATGGATAATAAATACTACTTACTACTTACATCCGGTTTCGGTTCGATGCAACCGATCTAGTTGCCGCTAGCTTTTAATAATAAACAATTTAAGAAAATAATACAAGTATAAAATAAAATATTATTTGGTTATATAATTTATAAATATACAAAGGCGAAAGTGTATATACTAAATATTGTGTAAGAGTAATAAACTAATATTAACAAGTAAGCAACACAAACCGCAAGATCGTGAAAATTTACCTCGATACCCTTTGGCAATGATATGAATAACTTCCATGTTTCACTTACATACATTATTAATGTATCAAATATTTGAATAGTTGACTATGGGTAAGGGATATTTACCTTTGTACCCTACACAATATATCAGACATTTGAATTTTTATTCCCTTTATAGAATTCACTTCAAAATCTTTGCTTTTTACAATTATCTAATGTTTATAATAAATATTAAAAATTAGGTTGAGTACAATCTGAAATTTGTTGCAATATTGTTGAGTAAGTGTAAATATTTCACTTAAATATCCTGTTGCATATCCTTTATCAAGCAGATTTTATTAAACAGTAAATTCTTGAACCTCAATCATATACCTATATAATATCATTTAAATGCAATAATTGGGATGGGAATTTTTAGGTGATATTTGAATAATTAATGGTAATGTTCTCATCTTGTTGTGTTACGGATTTTAGTTTTTTTACCCAAAAGGAGTCAAACCGTATTAAAAATTAAGAATGTACTTAATGTACTTTTGAAACTTTGTAATACAACCGATTACAAAATTTTAAAATACTGTTTATCAGCAATTATTCCTTATAAACAAAAATTATTATTAAGGATGAGTTGCAGTTTAAACAGTTCACTCTCACTCATTAGTGGAAGTACATCCAACCGGACAAACATGACGTGTGACTGACACATCGGAAATGATTCCTGTTCCCACCGCTGAGTGCGTTATCTCAGAGAAAGATACTTGCTTTATTCGTAAAAATATTTTTCAACTATTTAGAATCACATATTTACACAATATCAGTTTTATTCTCAATTAACTTTTATTCTTAACGAAGCATTTAGATGTGTTATTTGCGAATAAAAATTTACTATAAGATCTAGATTGAAAAATGTGTGTTTAAAATGTTCTTGGTAAAAAGTATAACTTTCAAAAGTAGAATAATTTAAAATGTGTAGTAAAATTTTAATTACTGTCCACCTTAAGTGTCATTTGCTAGAGATATTATAACAAATATGCAAGTATGTGTAGTGTATTTTAAGTGATATGTTGTAATATTGCTTCAATTTCAATGTAGGTTATTGGTTTGATGCATTGTGTTACAATTTTTTTACCGTTACGGCAATGTAATTTATTTATTTATGTCATAAGTTGTTAATGTACGCCGATTGTGTCAAGTACTGCCATAGGGCAAATTCATTTTTGATAATTATTGATTCATGAACTTGAGTTTTTTCCTTCGTAGAAGTTTGGTTAGCATTAAATGGGTGCCAATAATGTAGTCGTATTACGATATATGATTATATGTAAAGTTTTCTTACCGATAGGATATCGCACGTATTATAAAGACCTTAAAATACATCGTGTTTAACATACAACACTGAATTCTTTCAATTTCAAGAAACTTTGTTCTAACTCCCGAAACTGAAGTGCAATCTTTCTTCTTCGAGATGTTATTAGAGATTCTGCCACTATGACATAGATTTGGTTTATCAATTTTTTAGAACTCTCATGTCTCAACTTTCTGAAGATCCAAATCAATATCCTGATTTAGCCACTCGTGTATTCTACAAAAGGATACCAACTTAAGTGTTGTTCCAGCTCCACCTCCAGATACATTATAGTTGTAATTCTGTTAATAATGTTACATGTGTAATTAGAGACTACCTGTTACCGATTATTGCAATGTTGCCAGGCTGCGTCTATCATTAATGATGTTGGCACTTATAATTACAGGCTCCAGGCCCTCCAGCTCCATTGCCCGTAAAGACTATGACTATATCAGCATAGGAAAATACCCAATCATTCTCTATTATCAAATCTGACTGTGAATATATATATATATATATATATATATATAGAAACAAGCTAGGGTTTACACACTTCCCTGTGGAATACATAATAAGACCCTTTTATATTCATCAATTTTTACTTGTTATCTGTTCCGCAAATAATTTTAAAGCAGTTTTATCTGAGCGTTCCGTATACCAATTGATTCCAGTTTATGTACAAGAGTGGGAAGCGAAACGGTTTCATTAGTCTTTTTCAAATCAAGATAAATAAAGAATAAAAATACAGAATACATCAGTACGTTATCCGCCTCTTAAGGGTAGTGAATTGAGGAGATCATTGAGTTGATGAATAAGATAAGCTCTTCCAATTTCTTCAGCGGGACTGCTTTTAATATTATCATAATATTCACTAACAAAATTAACTGAATATCTGGGAGTAGTTTTTGTATCTATCAACGCAGAATTGGATGTTATATTAGACTTTAGATAAGTTATTGTTTTCAAAATAGTTTTAAATATTTTGTAGCTATAGATATTTTTAATAACCAATTACAATTTTCTGTATCTTTTATATGTCATTTTTAATATATTTGTCTAGGGGTTAATGTGTAATTTAATTTGCATCTCATTTGTATTATTAAATTAATTCCCAATTCTTAAAAATATGTTGAATTTTTGATCGCTCTTTAAAGTTTTACTTTCCTCAAGACACTCAATTATTCATTTTATCAGTTGTCCGGCAACTTCATTAGGATCATCATAATATAGCAAATTAGAAAGAATGTATTGCATAAATTTAATAGCTTTATTATAGACAATAAAATCTTTAATTTTAGGCCAATAAATGTTTTGTTATAGTTTTGATAGTTTCATAAAAATATTGTAATGATCAGTAAGTATTTATGGTGGCTATATGAGATGATAATTTATTTTCATCTAATTTCAACATGATCTGATACAGACTACTGCCATCTCTAGTTGGAAAAGAATGACCTGGTATTCCATTTAGTATGCTATTAAGTATTAGACTTGATAGCATATTTAAATAGTTTATTTCGTATTTTCATTTAACCTTTATGTTTAGGAATTAATATATTAGTCACTCCAGTAATTGTTACTACGAAATGACTTTAAGTGATTGTTCAAAGAAATCACGATATTGCTCGCAGTATGATTTGAGGGAGGACGATAAATATTAGGTCCTTACATATGAAATAGCGTATTATATGGAAATAGAGAAAAACTATTTTTTATGAAGATATACATATATACATTTAATCAACTGCTGTATGTACCATTATTATCATTATTAGGATTGAATTGCTGAAATAAAATTTAGGAGTGAGAATCAATAAAATCTTTGAAAGCGGTTTGGATTGCCTCATAGGTATTGAATTTTGTTCCTTGCAAGTAATTGTCCAAATTCTGAAAGATGTGGTAATCTGTTGTAGCGAGGTCCGGGGAGTATGGTGGGTGTCGGAGACATTCCAATCGCAGCTCCTCTCATTTAGCGTCTGTCTGTCGTGAAGAATAGGGTCTAGTGTTGTCATGAAGCAGCAGTGGGCTAGAACAATAGATAGTGGGATAGAGCTAGCTTTTCCATCATGGTTTGCAATTGTTGACAATAAAGATCTGCCGTAATCGTCTGGCCAGATTTTAGGAAGATGTAGCGTATAAAACCAGGTCCATCAAACACTAAACAGTACCTTTTTTGAATCAACTTTCGCTTGGGACAGGATTTCGTTCTTCTGGGTTCAACCACTGTGATGAGCGTTTCCGATTGTCGTACAGTATTCATTTTTCATTGCGCTGCGATGGTGAAACTCATATTCGTAAATAACGCGATATTTCAAGTTTTCCATTTCGTTAACAGATGGATGTCAAAGAAAAAACAAATTAATCATTAAATTGGAACCCCCAAATACACATGACTAAATTTGAAATACATTTTAATTTGGTATTTCTAACCAAACACAAGATTATTTAAGATCAAAGGGGCCAAGTATAAATGAGAGAATAAAACTTTAATCGATTTATATTATTGAAATAATTAAAAATTATAAGATTCATCAAAAAAGTAAAATTCAAATTATATTTCCGTTCTTTATTCCTTGTTGGAGCGGAGACGTAGAGCTATTCTGTACGAATGAAACCCCGGGGCATAAATTTAATCTCAGTACACAGAGCGGTAGATTCATGAAAATAGTGTTCATAGATATTTTGCAATTCTTGTTTAATTTTATTATTTGAATATTTCAGAAACACATAGTATATCTATATAATATTTGAAACAATTAAGTATATGAAATATTATAATTTTTTGTCGCTCACTCATACAATATTACAAATAGAAAAGACAGAGCGTGTTTTTTATATAGTGTTTTCATCATCATCTCAGCCTATCCCTAGTCTACTGTACAGGCGGGAAGGCCGCACACACACCACAAAGCACGGTGCTAGGCCATCCATCCATCGAATTACCGTAGATTTACTTGAATCGTCAATCCATCCAACGGGGGATCGTATTACACTGCTATGGCCAATACGAGGTTGCCACTCCAAAACCTTTTTCCCCATCGGTTATAAGTTCTACGACCTATATGACCGACTATTGTCATTCAGCTTACTTATGTTTTGAGCTATGACAGTTACCTTAGTTTTACTATTTTTGCATTCGATCACACAGAAAAACACCAAGCATAGCCTTTCCTCAGCCCAGGGACTTTGAGCTTCATATTACCAGCAGTAAAGGATAATGTCTCAGTTTTGTAGATCATCACTGGCAATTGTTTAAAGACGTTTGTCTTTGAGTATTGAGGGATATTCTATGAGTAGATATACAGCGTATTAAAGAACGCTCCCCATTCGAGTTGTCAATTGACTTCTGCGTCGATGTTGGCCTCATAACCGTAATATTTTCCCGAAATAAATATATTGATAGAGAATATAATATTTCTATACAATAAAATATTATATTCCGAAATTTATCAAACAATAATCAACAACTCGGTACAAAAGAAAGTACAATTTAAGTACAATTTAATTTTACACATTAGTTTAGAAAAAATTAATAGGTTGCGAGTTATTTCAAATTTGGTAAAAATTGAAATGTTGTCAGGTTTAGGTATATTTTTTTATATGTTTACGTTTGCACTGTGCAAAAAGTTCTCCAATTTAGATATAATGTTTAGATAAATTCACATCGGAAAACTCGACCAGGATTCCACTATATTGCCTTAATATGCAGGGCCATTTCTAACAGCGGTTATTTGCGTGTGGCCACGTGTTTGAGCTTTATTAATTTTACATTGATATGTTCAATCATGTTTGACGGTGGCTCTGGTGTGATTTTGAACCCCTTGCGTTCCACCACCTTTTTCATGACCATGCATCGTCAGCCATTAGCTGCATGAGCTACTGCGTAGTTTGCTCATCTATTTTATACTTATTAAGGTCCTGCGAGACTGGGTATTCCTCCTCTCACCGGACGCATCTGAAAGCCCAGAATCAATTCGTAAAGGGATGTTTGAAACCTTGGCATTATACCGGTCTTACTCACCCTTCATATACTTCAATGGCGATTCCCGCAACGTATATGAGCTCCGTGGTTTCGTATTGCCATTGTAGTTCTGATTTGCTGAGATGTTCAATTTTTTTATGAAACAAGCACTCTGGTCGGCCTCCGTTTCCTTAAGGTCTGTCGTATATCACCAAGAATTGTGTCTGCAGGTAACCCTCTCAGTCCTCTATTTTTGTCAAGCCTATGTAAATAGCCATCAGAAAATTCTGAAATATAGTTATCTGATGGTACCTAGCAGGTTATTTATGTATAAATTAGATCCCTGTACGACTGGGACTCTGAAAACCTAATTCGATGCCTCAAGAACGAAATCAAAATATGAAGCTTGGCATCTTTTTTTGTTCAGTAAACTAACTAAAAACTGTTTTATGTGAACAAAGAGACTATCCATAACTTATGGCTAAAACTTCAAAACATTCTTCTGGTTTTAAACCTTTTATGTAGTCCTTATAAATAATAATGTGAAAGTCACGTCGAGTGAACTCCATTGTTGCGAGCATATTCCGGCTACAACCTCTAGGAATAACAAAAAGTAATAATTTTTAATAAATGTTCCATTTTCAAATACTTTATCAAATAACCAGCCTTCACGTTGGTGTATAACTAAGTAAGGAGTAACTTTATCAATCTTATTATTATTTTTTGAGAATCCAAATCTCTGATTCATACTTTAATAATGATCGTACAAAACAGTTATATAGAAGATGTGAAGGAAGCTTGAAATCTCTACTCACTCCTAAAGGAAAAACACGAGAAGATTTGACAACATACAACTGATATGGATTTTCAACGTTAATTTGCTATCCAAAATTATATCTAGATTGCGCATTTCACAAATTCAATTTAGTAGTTCAACTTTAAATTTTATCGTATTTGCTTTTTAAATGTAATATTTTCACAGCAACAAAATACACAGATTATTTCTAATTTTACAAAGTCTTAAAAGGTTAGTAGCACATTTTCAACTCCTCTGCTATTGCAGATGTTCATGGGTGGTGGTAATCACTTACCATTAGATGAGCTGCTTGCCACGTTCTATACTTATGTTCAAACAGCAGTTTATTTTCGGGTATATTTATATAGACAGCCTATAAATAAGCGCTGATGATGATATCCAGGCTGATTTCGGCCATGGCGACTGTGTCACTGGACAAGCATTTTAACTATGAGACTTCATTCATATAGGGCTTTCGGTTTTCTGCCCTCTCATGTGCTCTTTGGTGGCTGACGTACCCGAGCTTAGATTATAACTACTACTTATTATTGTATTATTATTATTATTATTATAGAGATTACTTACCGTAACGTTTTTTAAATGCATTCATTCTTCTTATATATCTTATGACCAGAACATTGGAGCCACCCTTTGTGCTGCAAACTGAGATAACAAACAGTGCACACAAAGTGGCGGTGCATTCAAAACACGGAGAATTAAGAGCTAAGTCAACTATCCATCGCTCTCTATTTGCACACTATGAATCCGAAAGGTCCCAGCGCTCCCATAGTCGGAAATGAATAACAGACTCAATTAACTGATAAATGTAAGACGAACGTTTTTTTAAGAGTTGTTTAAGTATTGGTTTATTTAAGAGGTATACAACTGTAACTTTTACTTGTACTTAAAAAAAAAGAAAAAAAAAATACAAAGGTTAAATTATATTCTTACATAGGTATATACCCGCATAATAAAGTGCTGAAACCAATCTGCTCAGTCTTGAGCACAGGCGTAAGGTGGCTAGCCTTTCAGATTTTTACAGAATGCATTTTGGAGAGTGTGCTCAGGAATTACATGATCTAATGAACATCCCTCAAACTCGAACGAAGCGCTTTGCTTCGTCTTTCATTATTCGTACAACAAAGGAATAGTTTGCCCGCGTCTGTCTTTCCCTCCGATTACAATGTGGGTATTTTCAAGAGTAGAGTGAATAGGCCTTTACTGAACTAGTGCGCCTTACGCGCATCCAGGACTGCATTTCCACTTAACATCAGTCAGGGAGTGTTCAAGCACTTGCTTAGAAAGTTAAATAAAAAAAAATTGACATCAAATCAATGTGCATCAATATTATGTTTTTGATGTCTTTCAAAATTTGGATTTCTTATTTTATCTATGTAATTAATATGCATATTGGTTTGATGTTACTTTTGGTATCAGAGGAACTGCACTGCACTGAATTGGTAAGTCATTGATCTACAGATACGACTTCCAATTTTACTTTTACGACGTCCACTTGTAAATTATTAATATGTTAAACGATTTATACGGTTAAACGATTAGATAAATAGTCAGTAAAAAACATAAGAGTCATTACAGTAGATCTGCGCTCAACGCTACCATGGTGGTGCGGCATTTTCGAGTAAAGTTGATTATGAACTATTCTTGCGAATAGATTCGATAGATTCGACAAAGTACAAACTGTAGAGATAGTAGTTTTCAATGTCATGCATCGATCCGTTCAGATGATCTTTTGAATATTTATTATACGGTAAATGAAACGCAAAGGTGAACATATACTGCTAAATATACTTTTGATAAAGGAATAAAGCAGGCGCACCACCAAGCCTGTGTTATTTAGTAACGTCCAAATTATAGTTCTGTACGGATTAGAGCTATGCAAGTATATATACAAGTTACTAACGTATATGTCATAGATTAAGAGACGGTGACCATTCGCTATTAATTATTGTTGTGGATTCATACACTAAATAGAAATAGTAGGCGAATACGTCGCAGATTTCAGTAAGGTTAGTTGATTTTGATTTTACTGGATTTGCGGAAGTATGGATAAAATGTTATGGCAGTTATCACACTCTTTTGTTCTCATATTCACTGCACGAAAATAAATATAATGTGTAAAATGACATTTTTGGATGAAGTTATATTTTTAAATAGATGTTGCGTTTAATCTGCTTTTTAGAATAATTTATTACACGAAAATAAACAAACTGATAGAGAAAGCGATCAGCATGTTTCCTTTATCCTCGTGATTATACGTCGGCACGTAGCGGGGATTGTCTACTAAAGCGCAGAAATTTTATAAAATTGAATTCATACTTTAAAAAAACTCTTTAGATATACTACTTTCTTCCACAATATAAGAAATCTGTTTAAAAATGTCTCTTTCTCATAAACTTATTTTATAAAACTTGACTTCCGTAAACCTTAGTGAATTCTTCCTATGATTGCTATATCTGAATAATAATTAGAAGTTATTTTGAAGTATTTTGTGCCAATATAGTTATAATATTGTTAACCTTGTATCGTACGCCATCATTAGGGAAAGGGACATCTATCCAGTACACCGTATCGCTAAAAGTTTTGATTTATCGGTTATCAAGCGGTGAAGAAAAATATGATGGTATGATGGTTTATGTGAAAGATTTTTCTTTTACCGAAAACATGTGAATTCTGGCAATGAGCAGTGACCAGTTTAATATTATCTATTAACAACAGATAGAGACTTATTTAATGCTATGATAGATTTTTTTCGATATCCACTGTCTTTGTTTTTATAGTATAGTCGGCAAACAGGCATTCAGTCCACCTAATGGTAAGTGATCACCACCGCCCATGAACATCCGCAACACCAGAGAGGTCGCAAATGCGTTGCCGGCCTTTAAGGAAGGTGTAGGCGCTTTTCTTCCCCTAAGTCGTATCGGTTCGGAAACACCGCCGCTCTCCGTTGAATACGGTTTAACGGAAGAAGCTGGTACTGGGGTGCCCCGGCCCAGAGGTGAGAACAGTATTCTATGTGAGGCCGCACTTGTGCTTTGTAAAGTTGCAAAAAGTGGGCTGACATGAAATACTGTCTCGCTCCTTTAAGCACGCCCGATTTTTTAGAGGCCAGTTTGGCCTTACCCTCCAACTGACTGCGGAACTGAATGGTGCTCGATATGTCAACGCCAAGGATTCCGATACCAGCTGAGGTAACAAGGGGAGTGTTTTCAAAATAAGGAGATGCGACAAAGGGAATCTTTTTAGTGGTAAACGGCAAACTTGAGTCTACGTGGGATTAAATAGGACAAGATTTTGCTGGCCCCAATCTGAAACTTTTTTGAACAAAGTCTCGACACAAGTTTTTTCCGGCACTCATTGACGTTTTCTTAAGAAATATTGTCATGGCCAGTGTATAACGCATACCTGTACTGCATAGCAATTAATGTTATGTATCTTGCGTTGGAAATCCATTTAATAAATAAATCAATAAACAAATGTAAGTATATTTTATACAACAATAACACCTACCGTAGAACATGTTAAATGTGTATTCAGAAATCTTTCAGTAAATAAATTAAGGTAATTTTGACTCGTCAACTAGTTCGCCTTGCTTGGAAAGCAAGCGAAGAACTCGGCATGACTTCTCTTTTGTGTCTGCTTAATAAAATGATTATTTTCTGTTTTAAAATGTGTCTATGCTCGAAATAGACCAAAGCAAAACTTTTTCTCGAACTAAGTCTCAGGCAATATCTATTTTATCATAAAATAAATTACATAATATATTTAAGAACCGTTTAAGTTAATAAAAATAAAAAATATTTCTCGAGGATTCTGTAAAAAAAAGTAACAAGTAATAAAAAAAAACTATATCTTGCATGGAATGTGAACACATAAACAAACCAATCATTACAGCAATCTATGTGTTGAAAATAAAATTGCAAATAAATGCAATCTCTTTATAATTCAGTCAATGTAAAATAAAATCTGACAACAAGTAAATCACAATTTAACAATGTACTTATAATATTTTCCTACATTTATTCGTTTTTTAAATGGCATTACCCAAATTTAGCTGAGCATGCCACTTCACTATAAAGTGCTCTCCTTCAAAAGGTCTACCCAGTGATAAAAAATCAGCACTTTCACTAATAACTCCAAAAATAATGATTTAAATTTTGCGGATCATTAACGAAATTATTCTTAATATTGAGATTAATTAAGATATCATATCTGATTAAAAATAATTAAGAACTCTAAATTTCATATCCTTAACCAATTTTAGGATATATACAAGATATCCGAAAAACTTAATAAAAAAAGTCAAAATAAAGTTATAACGAAATTTTAAATCGGTCTACATGATAATATGCGTGTATTTATGATGAAAAATGTAGGAGGCGTATGTTCAGCAGTGGACTGAGATAATGGCAATGATGATCGTATAAAAGAAGAACATTATATCCAGTAGTAGGCTGCCGCGCTGCAGTGCTTAATAAACTAAAGTTGTAAGAACGTCACACATTGGAATTATCCAAGCATGTTAAAATGCTGTATGTTTAAAATTCAATTCTATCTGTTCATTCTAGTGTTAGGCAAAAGAGGCAGGAAGAGGAAGCGTCTTATCTGTGCTCCGGAAGTCGAGTATGAGTACGCTAGCTTCTGTCTTGACTTCCGCTAAATTCCTTTAGACGCTATATATTTATTCCAGTTTAAGTTACACTTTAATTTATTTCTGTATTTAGTCGAAATTTTTGGTAATTATGCATAGATATAAAATGTGTATAATGATAATATATTAAATATATAAACAATTTAATAAATTTATACGTAATATATTACCTAGTTCAAGTTCCGTTTAACAGATTCTTCAGTTCCTTGGGCTTTCCGGATATTTTTGTTGGTATTTCTCATATTACGTAATTAAACCTGCTTGGATTGCTGCGTATGCTTTTTAATCATGTTACGTTACGAAAATAGGTCAGCTCTTTCTTTAAATTAGAACTACTTACATTGAGTATTTTGTCTATTTATAGATTTAGAATGACTAAATATAACGCGTACTCATGCAATATCCAGTAACCCAAATCTGTCCTTGTTAGAAATCAAAATGCAGACGGTAAGGACTAAAACGAAATGCAGTTTGTAGCTAAATAATCAGTATTCCAAAATCCGTGCTGACGGCCTTCAAGAAACGTATAGGCTCTTTTCTTGGAGGTACCTAAGTCGTATCAGGTCGGAAATACCGCTAGCAACAGCTGATTCCACAAAGTAGCTGTTCGTGACAGAAAACTTCGCGTAAAATGCGCAGTGGTGGATTGCCAACTATCGAGACAATGAAATTACGATTACACTGGTTTAAAGTTATTGCATGCACCGTAGTCTACAACTTTGATGCTATGGTTGTTGAGATAACTGGTGAACTACTTGCATAATTTGTCGGGAAGCCCATAGGAAGGAAGCCTTGAAAGAAGCGCTTTGTGTCAAACCCGTTCGAAGGCCTTCACTACGTCCAAACTAATCACCAAGGCCTCTCTCTTGGTTTCGACTGCCTGCGTCATCGATGAGTTAAATAGACCAGAAGGTCACCGGCTGAGTTATCCCGATGGAAGCTGTACTAGCGTTCACTAATTGGCTGGTGTTCCTCTAGGTACCTCATGAGCTGGCAGTTTAGTTTACAATGGATTCCATTATTTTCGAGAACAAGGCTGGCAATAGACCTGTAGTTGGACGGATCTCAGCGATCTCCATTTTTAGGGATCGGGTGCAACAAAGCAATATTCCAGCAGTTCGGTACGACGCCTAAGGAGTATGAGTACCAAAAAAGATGCGTAAGAACCGTTGACATTTCTGGAGTTCACCTAAATTGTTTATAAAAGTAGCAAATGATATTATTTTATCATTTTAGTGGATTAATTTCGTCTACATACAGATGGTACGACCCTTAATTGGGCGTTTATAAAAACTGAAAAAATATTGGTAAAAATATGCAGCCGTTTGGTACGCCAGATTCAAGATCTGTCCATTATGATGACTCCTTGCCCAAGTGAACAGATTTTAGCTCTTTATTGAAATTAAAGTAGAATTTATTTATTTAAACTACATGAAATTGCACTATACTCTTTCAATCTACAGGCATCCTAAATTTTACTGAAGTTGTATGATTCACTGCATATTCATATTTCATTAAATAATTGAACAGACTTTTATTTTGCGGCTAGTCAAGTGTATCAAAACTATTTAAATGTACTTTTATAATGTACTTGTAATGTATTTGGAAAAATACTTTTTATTTGTTAGACTATCCTCGACCGCTCGGGACGTTGTATAAGCATTCAATGATTCATTTCTATATGTGTAGGTAGGTACTCTAGTTCTTTACTCTATAAGTACTTTATTCACTTATGTTGTAATAACTTAAATATTCCTGATGATTTAAGTAAATAATAACAATTGAACGTGCTTTACTTAGAACTTTAAAATAATACATCATGTCTAACTTTCATGCAATTCCCACTTGTTCATTAAATCATGCATAGTAATGGTAGGCCATTAATAGAACAGTTACGATTTATGACTTACCTTTCGTTAACAAACCCGTTTGTAACTCTTATTTTAGCGGCTGTATTTGCATCGCTGTTGTTGTTAAAGGGAAATAGCATCATTAGGTTTCCGGGCATTTCTCACTGTAAAATATTATACAGTAATATTTTAAATATTAGATCAAATTAAAGGTTTTATACCTTTTTCAGTCGAGTACTAAAACAATGGTCAAATTTTGGGTAGAAGTTAAAACTTGTGATTAAAATTAAATCGTACTAATTTTAATTACAAGTTAAATTAAATAAGGTTTTTATATTTGGTGGCATGCGGCAACAGATTACTTTTTAGGGATCGGGTGCACCAAAGCTGTATTCCAGCAATTCTGTACGACGCCCAAAGAGTAGGAGTACCGAAAAAGACGCATTCTTATGCGTCTTTTTACCGGTGCCAACCTCTGGGGCACACGTCCTCAGCACAGTTGGAGGGATTCTGTTTCTGTCCTAAAATGTAAATTTTAATAAGCATTTTGTTTCTCTTTATATTTATTTGGAGGAACTGACGGATGCCATATCTAAGTCACGGATTAATATGGTAAGTCATGTTATCAATTACTGATAGCAAGAAACTCAATTTTAATAACTTCCTTTGTGATCAATTAAAATAAGTAATTATTAGAAAGAAATTAGAGTAACAGCAACAGAACTCACTCTGTACAAAATATAGCACTTGTACTTTTTTTATTACTGACGATTAAGCCTCGTTATTTTTCTGATAATATCCTAGTTAAGTAAATTGAAGAGTTATTATAAAGCATATATGTAGTTTGCGAGCATCGTAACATAATAAAAAATTATACTCCATAAAGAGAAAAGCTTGGTGCCCCTCAAGCGTTCGTACAGAGGTCGGGATCAATTAGCGTGATTGCCTATCCCTGAGTGACTGCGTCCGGAAATGAGGGTTTCATATTGTAGTGTCTACGGTGGTAAATATTCCTGTAGTAATAAAACAAACATGATGGGTTTTTTAATCGGGTTTTAAACTATAACTAATTACAAATTACTTTTTTAATATATAATTTGTTATTTTTAATATATTATAATAATAATTAATTACTATGGTCAAATTTATTAAAATTTAATTCACATTTATTAAATAAAAACATTTAACGTTTTAAAATCATGTACGCGAAACACGCTGTTGTTTCAATGCACAAGCATCATATTTTTTTTATGTATCATTTTATTTAATCTATGTAAATTGGAGTATTCATTAAAATTGTTTGTAAAAATATTTAAATTAATACACCTATTCAATGCTTTACCGGTAAGTTCCATAGATTATACCATAGACTTCACTTCTTCTATCAATACAAAAATTATATAAAATACGCCTTATTAATTGTGTTAAATGATTGCTTAATTGATGAATACATACAATTACATGCATACAGCTAATTCATTTTTAAATTTCATAATTTCTTTAGTGATTGGTTGTTTTGGAGCCATTAGAAAAATTGTAAGTTTTATGCAAGTGTTATTAGTAAATTTGACTGTAAATTATTATTAATTAAACTAGCAATAAATTATAAATATATAATTTTAATATTATTATTTAAATAGTTGCATAAAATAACATCCGGGAAGAATCTAAAATGTATAAAGTTGGTTAAATGATTTCAGTGTAAGTGGCCTTGGACCGTATAAGAGTGTAGTGTAGTTATTGTAAAATGATGGAAACATTGAGTACAGGGCTTAGAAATCTAACGTGCTTATCATTTAAACCTGCCATCGTTTCGATCTCGCGACTCATGTTAATATCACAACTAACTGGATAAACCTTTTTAATACTAACTGTATGCTTATTTTCTAATATTAAAAATATACTTTACTAATTGTAAGCAACTTTTGAAGTCATCAAATCGAATTCTTCTTGTTTTAACAATGCATCCACCGAACAATAACAATTCAACCTTAATAAACTAACACCTATGGTACTTGCCCTTGAGTTTTATATAACCTCAATTATAAATGTAGTGATAATTTGGATGATATTATTAAGATCGGCGACAGTAAAACTTAATTATCATATAAATCGCTACGCAAATGATTTTTTTTACCCATTTACCCTGTTTTTCTTATTCGTTATCTTTTGAAATGAGACTAACAGTTGAAAGAAAACGATAACTACAATTTGAATCTTTTTATAAAAGATAATTTATGCCTTTTACTAACTCGGGTATGTATATATAAATATCTTTTGGTTTAAAAAAGTTTAGTGTTCATTGTTTTCAAATTTTATCATATAAATATGATTTATAGTGAAGGCGTTAGATTAGTTAGGTTAGTTACCACGCAGTTATCACCAAAACTAAAGAATGAGTGGATTGTTATTGTCTTTTATATTTTAAATATTGAACTTCTAATACATAATTTAAAATATTGTTAAACATCGTTTATCATAAGCTCTAATTTCTATTCTGGGTAGGGTATGATACTTATTACAATTTGTTGCAAATCCTTAACATTTCCAGCATTAAAACCGTTTTTATAACTATCATAAAGCTTTCTCAAATGAAGATGCAACTTCATAAGTACATCATTCATCATATCATCATACATTAAGGGAATGAAAATAGAGCAATGCGACGAATATTTTCTATTGGAAATGCTTACAAAAACCAACCATAGTGCCAAATGTTTTCGCAAAGCACTAGCAAAGCGGGCGTTTTCTATACTCTATCTACTGCATGCTTAGCATTGTAAACATGCAAAATATTGCAAAACCAAACAAAGCAATTCGCATTTGCTTCCATGTATATATCTAATGAAGCAACAATCTCATATACATTTTCGGCCATAAATTGAAGTAAGTTTGCAGTTAAAATATTAAATTCTTGTTTACACTTATGATGAGTCTGAGATAAAATATTATTGGAAACATATTCTGCAGAACAGAAAAGTTAAGCAAATTTTAGATATCGAATAAAAGGTCGGTTCTACCGGGGAAGAACCATGTCCTCGGAGAATACTAACTCCAGTATGATGATGGTTGTTTATGGGCTACAGTCATTACTAACCATCAGGTAAACTGAGTGCTAGTTTGCCACGGTGAACTGAATGTTCGTTGCCGCCAAAATAATGATAATAACTAAAAAAAATGTATTTTTGTTCATAATAACCATCTGAAACAAAATTAATTTATGAGGGCGGCAAAATTTATGTGTTTAGAAATGCTAAATACTAATACGTAAGTACTCGTAGATACGTGAAATTGCAATAATATCGTGAATATCAGTGACTATATTAAAATATAAATATAGCCAGTAATATTGACACGGTAAGAAAATGCACTGTAGATTAATTTAAATCTTTCGGGAAATAACTAGATTTCAATTTTAATTAAGTTTTTAGCTGCTGTATAAAACTGACGGTATATTTAAAACGAAGCATATACATTATAACGTAATACGCTGCTTTTATTTAAATTATATTTTAGGAATTGTAATATGATATGAAAATGATTAATATTGACATATACTATAGGCCATGAGAAGTATCCAAAAATTTTCTATGCAATTTATGTTTTACTGTACTTGGTGTACAGTACATAAATAGAATAAAAAATGCTTAAAAAATAAAAGATTGGTAAAAATTTGGAGATCGTCGGCACACAAATGCAAATACAAATACTAATGTGAAAATTTAAAGCACTGGGATTCCTGATTGGAATCAAAAATGAGAAAAAAACTAAAGGATCAAAAGACTTTTTAAATTATTTCAAGCCCATCAATTTCCAGACCCTAGCAGGGTTAGGATCTATAACCGATTTGTGAATATGGTGAGGTTGTGCATTTCTATAGAAATTGTTGCAACGATTCAGTATCTACCTATACTTTTATTTCCATACTGCTTATTTTTTGTTTTTACCCTATTTGTATTTTCTATATATTTTTTACTTCGTCGTTTAACCATGGAGATGAAGAAGATCCTTTTCATCAAGCATCCCCGATTGCTGAAAAGAAACATAAATGTCGTAGAGATGATACAGATTACAAGAGAATTGAAAAAAGACACCTAAATCATCAGTCATTTAAATGATTAGTAAATTTTTAAAACTGACGTATACAAACTTGAGGATAAACAAAAGATAATAATAATAATAACCCGAATAATAACGCATAGATTAAGAGAAACATTAGCGTTCTAAGAAGTTTGTTTTCTATGATTACAATCCATCACCCTAGTCTAGCACATGGGTGGCTATGTGTTACCACTAGTTTGGACATTTTTGATAAATAGAAAGCCAGCATACCATGGAATCTCAATACAAACTTGAGCACCTTCTGCGTAGGACTAAAATAATAACTAGAGGCTGACCTTAGCCTGGGCGAACTATGATATTAGGAGATAGGCAACACTTTACTTTACCTTTTAGTGTAAAAGTTGTTTATCAATGAATGTTTACTTGTATATATTCCTACTTCAAAAACAATTCAAAGTAATGAAACGTAAGCATGGGCCCAGACTTAAATATGGTACTTGAAAAAGATATTTAGTTTTAATACTTCTTTAACTTTAAAGTAATATTAATATCGAAAATTCCACCTCGGCCAAGTCTTAAATCATGCAAACTATGGGTATCCAACCCATTACTATAACAGATAAAATTTATAACTTACCTATCGTTAACAAACCGGTTTGAGAGTCGTATTTAGCGACTGAAACTGCGTTGCTGTTGTAGTGAAAGGAAATAGCATCATTAGGTTCTCATAACGTAATATTATATTTTAATTTTAATCGTAAATCAAATTTTCATTTGGAATGATGTACAATAACGTTTTTAGAATGCTGCCGAAATAATTTATGTATTTTTTTACCTTATGATTTTTTTTTCATATCATTATATGATAAGGAATACACTTAAAATAGAATATTGTTCTGATTTAGTTGCAAGGTAAATTTAAATAATTGTGCAACTAATTTGAACGTAAAATTCTTGTTACAGTAGTATCAGACAAAATCAACAAAGAATATTATTTATCAATTTGAAATGTTTTTTAAAAATTCTACATATTAAATTTGTAGTTTGAATGGAACAAGTCTTTTTTAGCACCAGAATAAAAAATATAAAATACTTCCCCCATTCTCGTACTGTCGCCGCAACTGCCGATTGCACCGCTAGCCACCTGACTTTTTTATTACATTCAAAGTAACGAACGAGCATACAGTTCACCTGGTGATAAGAATTCCTGCAGTGGAATGCCTCGTCACCAATAATATAGGTCTTCGGATAGATCCCTAAGATAGTGAATGTCAATGACTTATTAAATGAATGACTTACTGGGAACAAAACAAATATATCAGTCAATACGGGTTATCAGTTAACATCTCAGAAATATGCGTTAATGCCACGTACTTATTCTATGAGTGATGGAAACACAAGTGACGCTTTGCAGAAATATATATCGTGAATTGTCCCGATACTTTCGGAAATCCAACGACGAGACTATACCTTTGGGATTGTAGCAAGCTTCCTGGACCTTTGTTCGTCGTTAACATACAGTACGTCGATTTGATTAGTAAGTAGTTATGTACATCACTTTATTCAGGGTTTCTGCAATTTTTTATTCAATTTTCCCTTGTTAAATAATAACTAGAGGCTGACCTTAGCCTGGGCGAACTATGATATTAGGAGATAGGCAACACTTTACTTTTACCTTTTAGTGTAAAAGTTGTTTATCAATGAATGTTTACTTGTATATATTCCTACTTCAAAAACAAGTCAAAGTAATGAAACGTAAGCATGGGCCCAGGCTTAAATATGGTACTTGAATAAGATATTTAGTTTTAATACTTCTTTAACTTGAAAGTAATATTAATATCGAAAATTCCACCTCGGCCAAGTCTTAAATCATGCAAACTATGGGTATCCAACCCATTACTATAACAGTTAAAATTTATAACTTACCTATCGTTAACAAACCGGTTTGAGAGTTTTATTTAGCGACTGAAACTGCGTTGCTGTTGTAGTGAAAGGAAATAGCATCATTAGGTTCTCATAACGTAATATTATATTTTAATTTTAATCGTAAATTAAATTTTTCATAAAAGAACCCGAATTGTATTCACTGCTTTTTATTTGCATGAAGTGTTGAATGCAATATTGAAGACATGCAGAGCCAATCACTAGTAACTTGAATTTTTCTCTTAATTCTTAATGAATAAAAAGGCACCTGGCACCTTAATATATTTGTTTCGCTGTGTGTGGGCAAGGAGTAACTCCATATGCACTGTATTCTCGTTTGTTGTTCTTCTTATTTTCAATGTTTACTGTTCACTATACACATATTACAACGAAACCGCAGCATAACTGGTACTCTTCGAAACAGTTATCCATTCCTCTCACGATACAATAGTGCGTTAAAGATGCCTAAGATAACGAAAGTCAATAAAACTTTAATAAAATAAAGGTAGTAGTAAAGGTAGGTAGTCAAATAAATACAGCACATAATATAAATATTATAATGTCTATATTTATTTGACGAATGAGCATTGTAATATAAAAATAGTTTAGACTCTAAAATGACAAAAGCTTGGTGCTCTTGAATGGTACATCGAGTAGGGTTGGGATCAATTAACGTGATTGAGCGTCCATAAGTGGCTAAGGAAATAAGAATTTCATATTTTACTTTGTACTGGGGCAATTTTTCTGTAGTGATATAATAAATATACCATTTTATTTATATTATAATAAATTTTATATATATAACAAGTAGATGTTATGACAAACTTTATAATTTTAATGGAACAAGTCTTTTTTAGCACCAGAATAAAAAATATAAAATACTTCCCCCATTCTCGTACTGTCGCCGCAACTGCCGATTGCACCGCTAGCCACCTGATTTTTTTTTATTACATTCAGAGTAACGAACGAACATACTGTTCACCTGGTGATAAGAATTCCTGCAGTGGAATGCCTCGTCACCAATAATATAGGTCTTCGGATAGATCCCTAAGATAGTGAATGTCAATGACTTATTAAATGAATGACTTACTGGGAACAAAAACAAATATATCAGTCAATACGGGTCATCAGTTAACATCTCAGGAATATGCGTTAATGCCACGTACTGATTTTATGAGTTATGGAAACACAAGTGACGCTTTGCAGATATATATATCGTGAATTGTATCGATACTTTCGGAAATCCAACGACGAGACTATAACTTTGGGAGTGTAACAACGCTTGCTGGACCTTTGTTCGTCGTTAACATCCAGTACGTCGATTTGATTAGTAAGTAGTTATGTACATCACTTTATTCAGGGTTTCTGCAATTTTTTTATTCAATTTTCCCTTGTTAAATAACTAAAAAGCTCTGACTGCATATTTACAATCTCGTGCCATCATTGCTCAAAAAATTGTAGTATGTATAATTGGAATTAATATGCGAGATTGAATTCATATAAATATTTTTAATTAATATACCAATTAGCGCGTAACATAAACTACATCCGAAAAGCTTATAAATAGTAGGAATGCTAAATTGATAACACTTTTTAATTCCGATTCCTATGAGACTAGATCTGAAGACACGATTACCGAAATATAAGAGGAATCTTTGTCTGCTGCGGTATTAAAGTTCCAACAAAATATATTATTTGGTCAGGATCCATGCTAATTACTTATTGTTTGAAATTATGCGTAAGATTCTATATAAATTCTGAAGATTAAGTGTAGTCTTCTTTCTAAGTAAGTCTTTATTATAATCTTACTAACAATATATAGCCAGAAACAAACATACCACATTAGCCTAGTAGCAAATGCCAAAAATCATTGGCACACACATTGCTAATCCAAAATTTACTATAACAATGTCATAGTTACATTACACAAAATTTGATAAAACATAATCCCTTAAAGTTAAAAACTTGGGAGTTGTCTTTTGCCAAATGTCTTCTCAGGAATGTTCATATCATAGCTAGTCTTCTATTCTGTATTCTGGTCATTCCTAATACGCCTAACTATCTGAAAGATCGATTTAAATTTTAAGTGGCTTTTAAGGCATTTTATTACGCTCTAATGTGAATTTAGTCCTACAAATTCCCCCACTAGTCCCATTACCTTTCATACAAACTCTTTTTCTTTTCCAACCCTGCATCTATCTAATTTTTTATTCATAGAAGCTAGGCAAGCTTAATCACTACTTATTTTAAAAAGTACTTATTTTTTATTAATTGTGGTGTTAGTCTAAATATACGAGTCTATCCATATTATTTATTCTATGTCATCCTTATTTTTATTTCATGCTTACAATTGGATTATATATTTCCTTTGTATTCGCACACCCCTCTCCTCATTTCCGAAAAAGATTACCCAACCTGTTGCCTGGAACAGATCATTCTATAGCGATAACGCCACCTTTTACTATCTAAAATAAGTATTATTTAATATTTTTAATGGTTTATTGGTAATAAAAAATATTTTCTTTGATTAGGTTATCCCCAATTAGGTACTGTTCTTATTATAATAACATATATATTGAATTGCAAAAGACCAGGTCTAACATAGATTCTCATTTTAAATTATATTTCGTCGATAAGAACAGTTCTTAGCTTTCTTTAGAGCGTGAAGTGAATGTAATTTTACTCATACAGATAGCACTAAATGCAAGGCTGTCAGTTGCACGTTAGAAGTTTCGCAAAGTGAAAAAACTGAAGACCTTATAACAAGTGACAGGGAGGCACTAGATTATCGTTCTCAGATAATAAATATAGTGTGTCTAATATAGAAATATTTTTATGTTATTGCTTTATTACTGATTACCGTTTCTCTTTACGGATATATTGTAAAAGTCAGTAAAAATACAGTTAGACAACGTTTAATAGCTAATTTAAGTATTGACCAGTAGGTCGAAGTAGAACAATACTACTTCAATAAATTTATTTTATTTGATCCCTATGCAAATAATATTGAATCGATGAGCGGTCCAGAACACAGGTACTCAAGTAGGCAGGATACTTAGAAAGTTCTGAGCTTTCATAAACAAAAATAATCTTAAATTTACCATAAGGCAGAATTGTTTAACATTAGGTGTTTTATTGAAATATTATATTTCAAAGATAGGAAAATTGGGTGATGATTTACATCTTAACTTATGTACTATAAGATACCCTGTTACTTTACTTAATTTTATATCTCGAGTGATAAACAGTTTTACGATACATAAAGATTCATATTTAAAACACTCGATCAATAATTTTGAGCAATGGATTGCTATTTTTTTATTTCCCTTTATATAGGAAGTGGGCATCGCATGGAAAAACCTCATAATTGACCAACAGTCTTATGGTTTTCTTTTACCTTTCGAGATCACCTGATCTCATTTAGAACTTATGACAGACTACTGAGATACGTAGTTGTTAAAGATCTAAATTATGACACAAATGTTTAATTTAATTTTTAACGTTTGAACGGTCCTATTCACATAAATAATTTCTAATATTACTTTATAATTTCTTCGGATACATTTTAGATGCAAGATCCCAAATACTGGAAACTGTTTTTTTTTATGTAGTCTCTGGCAATAATAATGCTCTTCTTTCTTGAAACGTTCCAAAAATAATATAAATCGTTAACGGTAGGGATCAGTATTCTTATTAAATAAACAATGTGTACGTTAGGAACGATTTGTTTTCCCTATTCCTTACCATCATTAAAGTCAGTATATTATGCCATCATGTATAGTCATAGTATCAGTACAATTGACGCACCTCGGAAGTTTCTCATATGTTTACAATATTATAGGACATAATGTTGTAGGGATTTGTCTAAAGTCCACCAACGAGCAGTGTAACATAATCCATAATGAGAAAAGCTCGGTACCACTCAAGCGTAGCTAGAGAGTTTGGAATCAATTAGCGTAATTGCCTATTCCTGAGTGACTGCTTTAAAAATTAAAGTTCTGCAGTGATGAAATAAATATCACCTTGTTTTATCTTTTTACAAATTCATTGGCATAAAGAAATTTACTCCTACATAATAAAAACCGTTAAAATTAAACACGGTTATAGGATATACTATATTAACCGCAGTATAACATGAGGTATGATTCTAATATTAATCTATAGGTTAATCAATTTATAATGACTAAATCATTCACGACTTTGTATTTACTTGATATTAGTAATTAAATTATAGTATAATTTTGTTCCGATATTTAAAATCACAACACAAACTTCTCACTAAATTATAATATATAATTGTATTAACAGTAATTGATCTCAACATTTTAGACATGTATTACATATTATGGAAATAAAATCGATAGATTATTTATCTATGAATTCCATTTTTAATCAATGTAAAATTATAAAAAAATACTCATTCTTGACAAATGCCACATTTATTATATTTATATTTTGTTTTTAAAAATCCTTAGTTAAAAATAAGAAAGAATACTTTATAGCGATTGTAGGCATTGCCAGGGGCGAGTTTTCATGATTTATATTCCTAGACTAACGTCTGTGAAAAGGCAGGTAGCATTGTGCCAAGTATTATATGCGGCAAGACTATCCGTGGATCATTAAAAATTAAGCATGGATGAATGTAATCCGAAGAGGTATGAATTGAAGGAGAATGGAGAAAACATTGAAATATTTTTTTTAAATATTGCCATTATAATCAATAACGTTTTAAATAGACGATATTGAACCGACCTTCAACTAAAATGAGAATATAATAACTGTTTTACAATAACTGCTCTTTTTTATGCAGTCAAAGGCCGCCTATAAATTGACATAGAAATCATTTAACCATTTTCACACACTTAAGATATTTCCCGAAGTATATTTCACAAATATTTAAATAGTATAATTATATATTAATATTTAATTATATGTTTAATTTATAATAATTATGTTGCACCAAAATATTGTAATACAAAGTACTAATCAAGAAGCTGAATTGAGATAAACATCCAAATCATCTAATGGCCCTAAAATAATCATTCACCTATGGTATAAGCTACGGGAACAGCCCGTATTTGCTAATCACTCATCCTGAAACGGATGTGTCCCACGGCTGTCGGTCAAACAGAATCCTGGTTTCCGCATCATGAGAGCCTAATCTATCCATGTTTATAGCTTCTCAAAAGAATTTTGTCATATTACTCGTCTTTCTTCGTCTTTTTCGCTAACTAACTCTAAATAAAAAAAAAGTAAGCTAGCAAAAAGAATATAGGAAATATGGAAACTATATAAAGATTGTGACAGTCAAAGCAGCTGTATTTAGAACATGGTTTACAGGCAGTGGGAATCTTAGTCACAAGGGCAATAGAAATCAGTCATATAGTCGATAGGAATATTAGACACACAGGTAAAAGTATACCAATTGTATTGCTAACATATGCCTTTTATTTACGACAAGAGTATTTAAATTACTACGTTTTTTAATTATTATTTAAGTGTCACAAGGGCAATAGAAATCAGTCATATAGTCGATAGGAATATTAGACACACAGGTAAAAGTATACCAATTGTATTGCTAACATATGCCTTTTATTTACGACAAGAGTATTTAAATTACTACGTTTTTTTAATTATTATTTAAGTGTCACAAGGGCAATAGAAATCAGTCATATAGTCGATAGGAATATTAGACACACAGGTAAAAGTATACCAATTGTATTGCTAACATATGCCTTTTATTTACGACAAGAGTATTTAAATTACTACGTTTTTTTTAAATTATTATTTAAGTGTCAACGCTAGGGGCAAGTTTTATCGCCAACTTTTTTTTTATATAAACTTTATTGTTCACATCCTACAAAACGAGATTCAAAGGGCGAACTTAATGTGTTAAGGAATTCTCTACCAGTTAACAACCAGTGGAGTGGAGAGAAATGTAGGTAGGCACACATTGTAAAAAAGATGTATGTAATTATAATAATAAGAAATAATTATACTATTAAAAACAACATACCATATATGTAGAAATAGGCCGTACGCTTGGGTAAAAATATCCTTGTAAAAAAATCTGTGCCTCAGATTTATTTTTTGACCATAGTAGATTAAAGTTAAATGTTTTAGCTTTAAAATGAGATGACATTCATATTAATAAATAATTTATTACTTATTTCAATATATGTATACAAAATTGGTCTTAAACTCTAAAATAAGGAAACATTGGTGGTAGAGCAAGCATCAGCTTTTGTTGTTGCATGAATGGGCCGGCTCGACCGGGAAAGTACCACCGCCTCACAGACCACCACCGTAAAGTAGATGTGTCATACATTTCTGCGTTTTGTCCGGTGAGTGAGGTAGCCGCCCACCCATCTCTTCCCCTCTCCCTAAACAACATGGTAGTGGTAATTTCGCAATTTACCCCAGAAAGGTACCAGAACTTTCGGTTTTGGAGAAGCCGTCACTAATCTGCCAGTGTTCCTCATGAGGTACCTCATGAACTGGCAGTTTATAATGGATTCTATTATTTTCGTGAGCAATGAGTTATGGGAGTTGTGGGATCGGGTTCACCACAGCTGTCTTCCAGCAGTTCGGGCCACTTATAAGCCTAAAGAGTACTGAAAAAGACGCGTACAATCGGTACCAACTCTGGAGCACACGTTTGTGTCACGCGCCAACGATAAAAAAAGCAGAAGTTTATGGCACATCTACCTTACGCTGATATTCTGTGGGGCGGTGGTACAGTCCCGGTCGAGCTGGATCATTCATATAACAACAAAAGCTGATGCTTGCTCGAGAAGGTAGGCTAGAAGGTTGACTTCTACAAACCTACCAATTAACTTACTAAAAAAAAATGAATCATATGTTGTTGCTTTTTAAAACACATAGTATACAGTTAAGGTAATTTGTAGTTAAAGGGGGTAGTTCTACAGTTGATGAGGTTATCCAGCTTATTAAGAATATAGTACTATAGTATAAGATCTACGCTTAATCATCTGACGTCGTCCTTGAAGTATCGACAATTGAGAGTTGATGTGAATACCAATAGATACCAATGAGGGGTAAACACAGGAGCCCGACACGGATTTATTTTGGATCTTTTCTCTTCCTTTTATATATAAATAACCTGTCACATCTTATAAATAGTTTGTTGCTTATCTCTATTTAGTGTTTAAAGTTCAACGATACACCTTAATTACTGAAAATATAAACAATGCTCTCTCTTAGATAGATCATTACTTAAGAGCTAAGAATTTAAAGTTAAATAGCAAAATATTAAATTCATTACATATGAAATTCCCAAAGTGAAGCACCACTCTAATTCTGCCAACATGTGTCTTACCGCGCGTGGTGGGAAAAATAGTAGTTCTCCATGGACAAAAACACATTGTGAATGATTATGACTGACCCAAAATGATTTTACGGAATGGCATCCGAGTGACTACATATTTAAAAATTGTAGGTAAATCTTTTAGCTGCAAAACCTGTACTTCCCCTGATAAATTTGAATCAAAAACGTCTGCACTGAAAAGCAAGTCCATCATTCTGGTACAAACGATTAGCGAAATGGTACTAAGAGGAAAATTGGTTGAATTGCAGACCCTTGCAATGAGCGTGTCCGTCATTGCTATATGATTAACCCCGTTCCGGTTAAGACAGTAACGCATGATACCTTGGCAGTAATGGCAGAGCCGTGACCGCTTGCAATCCCTCCACAAATGCTTTCCTGAACAGGAATAATACCAATTTACCAATTTTTTTTTTTTGACTAATTTTCTCATAAGATTTTCCACAAAAAAGAGAATTTGAGATCAATTGCCATTGACTGTATAAATAATAAAGGATGCGATTTTAAAGAAAATCTGTAAGGATTTTTTACGAGTTCTCAAGGGTGATGGCGTAGATACATACATCTTGAATCTTTGTTGACGATAGATGTAAAGATGTAATCAAAACTTGATGAACTGGGTGCTCCTTTCTTTATAGAAAAACACAGTGCCTGGAACAACTTTGTATTTGGTAGAACCAAACTGTAGCCGGATGGTAGCTGCATCATGAGTGGATTGGATATGGCTTGAAAGGGGATGACCCACCGTCTTAAAGAATACCAGTGAGAAATAGCAGCATAATGCTGTTGTCTTTCTTATGTGTGCAGAGTGCAATGAACTGGAGACCCAATAGCAGGCGAGATACTTCATACCAGTCTTAAGATGTTATAACGCATTTGAGTAACGTAATTTCTTATCAGAGATGAATGTGTGTGATATGGCTACACTTACGCCTCATCAATGACATAATTTATCCTCTTATTTTTTTTAAAGAAATCTTATTATAGGAGTCATTTTCAAAATTTAAATCCCCGAAACTTTTATATCAAATCATATATCAATTATAGCAAATCATCTTTATTTTAAACATTGAAATAACACTGTTTACAAAGGTGTTGTGAAACTGTTCATAAACTAACATGCCCTGAAATTTACCACAAGTTATAAAGTTCGACAACTTTAATCGTGCTCATTGTCCCAATATTAATGTATTTCAGCAGATTATACATCTATGTACCATGTACAATAATAATACCACATAATATGAAATTTTGATTTCTCTTGCACAAAGGTACATAAAATGAATAAAGTAGTATTTTTATACAATAAATCATATTCTTTTATCTGATCTGTACTAGGATGCCTTGTGTGACAACTTTTTTTTTATTATATGTGGCAAACGAGCACACAGTTCACCTGATGGAAAGTGAGGACTGCTGCCCATGACATTTATATTCTACAAAGGTTCAAAATGTACGTGTGTTGTCACCCCATAGATCTACATTGGAATACCTCGTTACCTCTTATCGGGTCACCGCATCCGTACACTCAACTCACGAAACAAAGAATCGTTATCCCACAATTTCACATTCAATCGAGCCAATTCTTTTATGTTGCAGATATAAACTATAGTTTTTTTAGTTCATCGCTGCAGCAAAGTACTATCACCGTTACATTATCAGGCTCTCCTCACACCGATATATCGTAGTGTAGCAGTAATTTACAAAAAAAGTAAAATGTAATAAATGGAGAACAAAAATCTTTGCATCTGATCTGAGTATATGATTAGCGAACGTATACAATGTATAAAAAAAAATATGAGACCTTAATTACCAATTTTGTTAGTCTTAGTATAATTTATTATTATTAAAATGTCTTTGGTGATACTCCAAAAACTTAAGTTTTAAGCACTGCTAGTTTTAGTTCGACTGTATCTTAGAAAATAAAATAAAATAATTAAATCCCGCTGCTGCGCATTGGCCTCCTCTTCCGAATGGACATTAGTGTGTAGTGCTCCACGTGGATCATCTGCGGATTAGCGGACTTAAAATGTCCTAGAAATATTTGTTTCACCTATACCTTAGAAGTGCAGGTTTCCACACTGTATTTTTCCCCACAGCATAGCACGTAGTAAATCAACACTTAAAATTGCAATTAACAAATTTAATGGTGCAGGCACCGGGAATTAAACTAGATTTGTTTGCATAATATAAATCGCGATCACTTAGACAGTGGGATACTATGGCTCTTATGAATTTAAAGAAATGCTATTTAAACTGCTTCCAATAATTATACAAAAGTGATGCAGTAAACCCCACAAATGTTAAAGTAGGATAACGTGAAGAATTAAAAAACATGTCAACGTATTCTAAATGAATATAGTATAAAGTAAGCATAACAAAAACATACAAAATATATTTTCCCTAAACTACAGCCATCTTAAAATGATATAACTCAAACGAATGTTCGTAATATCGCTCCTGTACCTTATTTTTACATTATATGGCCTGTATCACCTTTTCAGCAGCATATTGTATGAATAAAAAATTACATATTGCCGACACAAATACATATTTTTTTATCCAAAGAGTATCTTTCGTGTAAGAGTCAATGGTACGTTTTCTTTGTTAGAGATTTTAAAACCCATATTATATATGATAATTAATAATAAAACGTATTTTATGATTAAACTACATACGATACAAATAAAATATATAATATCAGCGGAGCACTGAAACCGCTCGTGTATGGATTAATGTGGGGGTGGTAGGGGGCAAAGGATACATACACTTACCATACCAAACACAGCACCGTCGAGCTGTTATTTCAGGCAGGTATTCTGTGAGAGCGTGGACTTTCCCCGGTCGAACCGACCAATTCAAGAAACATTTAAGTTAATTTTAGATGCACGCTGTCAATTTTAGTTACAGTTACTAATAATAAAATTTAATACTTATGTTTGGCATAACCACGAAAACAAATTTAAACACATATTTAGATGGATTTCTGATGCTTTTCTAATGTTGTGTCTGACAAGGGATGTAATTTAGTGTGGCTTCCTTTATATATTGTATAACTTTAAATACCGATATAAGAATAAATTTACCTACAGTAGACATTGTAATGTGTTTTTGTTTTTATATCATGTGTTTTACATGTGACATTTTAATGTTGTTGCGTTGTGGGATTTAACTTAATTATCATCGTTTTAATCTAGTGCCTTTATATACTTGTACATACACTGTGACCACACATCATTCGTAACAAAACTTGGTACATCAATTCTCAAACATCTAAAGAAACCCTCGGTTTATTTGTTACTCTGTAATCAGAGACGCTGCAAATAAATGGCGGTAGTTAGTCGAGCACCGTTGAGGGCAGTTTCTAAGATTTATGTGCCGGGAAGCAAAATTCGCGGGAGGAGAACACCGTTGGTCGTAAGTGTTGTATCCTTTACAAGTTTGGGTCACTAAAGTTACCCGCTACAGATTTATAATTTAAAGATCGGAATTTAATGACTGTCCTTAATAGATCCTAGTAAACGTAACTACTTTATTAAAGTCAATAAGTTTATTTTTTAGCTGTCGCAATGTAGTTGATTTCTTATAAGAATGAGGCTGCTCCTCTTTTTTTATCTTTTTTATTTAATAAGTTATTTCTGACTTTTAGTTGTATATGAGGCCATTTGGAAAGACAATCTTATTCTATTTACTTGCATATTATTATATATATTATTATTATATATTACAATTTAAATTAATAATTGGCTTCATCCCATTGCGTATTATTTCTTTTTCCCATGCACAAAGCATATTATTATGTATTTTACAGTTCAGATGTATGTATAGTATACTATAGTAACGTAATTGTTCTTCCTCACCTAATAATTAAAGTTAAAAGCTTAGTTAAAATAAGTTATTTAGATCTAATTTATTTATTTTAAACACCGTTTCATGAAAATTTAACTCTGGCTTTTATCTCATGATCCTTTCTTATGTCGGTTGCATTAATATGGTAATAAAAAGTTTATGAAAATTATAACAAGCGTCTGCTATGACAGTCTAGTATTGAACTATCACGGAACAGAAAAATATGTACGATATTTGATAACAACATTTTGGGTAATAAAACAAGTTTAATGTATTCTTTCAGTATTAAATTTAAACAACACATCTTGACCACAGACAGAAATAAAATAAAATACCAGCAAGGGGAAAGAAATGAAAAGGGAAAGAATCTTAATCTCTTGATAAAATTATGGTCATAATTACAAATATTGATATTGTAATATCAGTTTGAAATTTAGTTTTCAAATTCAGTACAAGTAATTAAGTTTTTTGATAAAATTTGGTTCGATGCTTAAGTTATAAGTATGCATTGCTCACCTGACATATCACAATTTATCATACCCTATAGGGATTCGGGCCATAGATAGAAATATTTATAGGCTCGACGAAAGAAAGATTATGTAGTCAGCGTTAAAATAATTTAAACTCTAAAGCCACTTAAGTTCACATATTTATTTATTCACAAGTAAGTGATTCCCTTTACTTGCTATGTGAAGCATCGATAAGATATTAAGAATTAAGAGATTCCAGTCCATACAGATAGAAGCGTTGCTGGAGTTTCTAGCACCACTTCTTCTCCAGCGCCCACGCATTCTGAAGTGGTGGTACAGGTAATTAATAATAATAGTGATATTAATTAAGATAATCCTCTGTCAGAAGCAACTGACCGAGCCGAGGTTCGGCCCTCTCGGGCACCCTTGAGT
This sequence comes from Teinopalpus imperialis, assembly GCA_029286865.1. NCBI lineage: Eukaryota > Metazoa > Arthropoda > Insecta > Lepidoptera > Papilionidae > Teinopalpus > Teinopalpus imperialis. The sequence goes on along the minus strand of JAGSMU010000025.1, from coordinate 2,129,306 downwards.
CAGATGCTCTCGCGAAACAGGGTAACGGTCCAAGCCGAGGCTCCCTCTCAGGAGCCCTTGTGCTGGTTACCCATATATAGAGGTCTCAACTGAGAGCCATAAGCGCTCGGTCACCTCTCAACCCGGTGAAACTGTAAAAGCCCTGGGGCTAACAGCGGCCATCAGCCCGAAAAATGAAGTCGATAAGAAACTATATGTGGCGTCTAATTAAATGATTTGGTTGTAAATTTTCTTTCATTAGTTCACTACTATAAATCAAAATATATGGTTACAAAAACTGCATTACGACGCTACTGAAAATGTGCTCCAAAAATTACCCTAAATCAAAGCAAACTTATAATATATTATAGATATATATTTATGTAACAAAATAACTATTAATCTACTGAAAAAAAATTCCGCATACCCAAAAGCCAACAACAGCTAGCCCAACAGTGTTGATACACAAAAATACCTACAACAATCACAATTAAACATTACGCATGAAGACACACACACACTATAAAGATTGACTCATCACAATTAGATGCTCACTCACAGACTTTTTTGTTTTTGCCATTTTTTTCAAATATCTTTCTTTTTATTTATTTTACTTGCAAAATTATAGGCAAAAAACAGTATCAATGTCAAGTCGAGGGCCTGTAATCTGTCTGACAGGGAAACCTAAAAAGTTGTTATAGAAACCTAGTACCGGTCTATCACAAAGAAATATATATTGTATAACACTGTCTTATTCATTTTGTGTACCTTTGTGATTGAGAACGTTGTGTCAAGGAACATCATTTAAAAAATATATGTACATATATATAAGAATTTTAGTACAATCTTAAATTATTTCATGAATGTTAAAGAAGTTTAAATTTTCACTTTAAGTTACTAAATATTTGTTTTCTAAGTTCCGGGTTGAAGATAAACCGCTTCCTTTTCCTGTTATGTTGCCTAACACCGTGCGAAAGATATAGAACAAAGCAAGTGTTGTTTTTAATGACTTAATTTTTCAATTTTTTGACATTTTATATTACTAAACAGTAATTACAAATCCAAACACAAAAAAAGATCTACCAATTTCTAGTTAAGGTGAGTTCTAATGTTCAATAAATGGTAATGAAAACTAGCATGTAATATAAAACAAAAATTATAATTTAAATTCAAGGTAAATTCTCGTTATTTAGAAGAGTTAACAAAACTATTTGAAAATTTAATATGTATCAATAATTAAAAAATAAATATGTATGTATGCGCTCATGTTTTGTATTTCGCATAAGTTTCCGTTTTTCGTATATTTACGGATAAAAATCATTATTTATATTTGTGATCAGTGTACGGTGTGTCTCTCATGAGAATAAAAAACCTCTGGCAGATATGTAGACAACTTTAATTGTCTCTGTTTACCCCAATGGGAATAAAAGTACATGCGTATAGAGCGACACTGTTTCAGGAAAACCTTACCTTAGTTAAATCTTATTAGATTAACTATTTTAGACGCTTCATTATGATTATTATTCTCTTTTCTCTGGCTCGCGTTTCGGTTTATATTAAACATTTATGTTATTAAATCATAATATTACAACTTCTAAGGCGGAGAATTATAAAAATAACAATGTTAATGGCTAGAAAACATTCAGTGAAGCAAGAAATAAATCTTTTAATAGATTTTTTAAAAAGGTAAATAAAAATCATTATTCTTATCTATTGTTGTTGTGTAAAGAGGCATAACATTAATATAGAATGCAAACTATACTAAAAATATATATTTAACAGGATGATGGTGAAATATTTAGTTAATATTGATATACAGTCATTAATTTTATTTGTTTTGAGAAAAAAAAAACAATGTATAAAAACAGGTCTACCCGATGCGATAAATAAATGAAGTGGTAAAACCATAGACCGACAGCACCACAAAATTCAATTTCGTTGCAGACAAAATAAAAACGATTCAAATAGCACGACATTGTTTATTTCGAATATGTTACAACATTTCCATGGGACTTAGATTATAAAACTGGACCTAAATTTTGTATGTAACGGTGAAAAATATTATTAATTTATTAACAGTAACGGATATTTATGGTTGCACGAAACAGTATTTACGAATACTACCCACTTATCTGTTCTTTATATATAATATATACTATATATATATATATATATAATATATAAAGAACATATATAATCTATTTTATATATTATACTAGGTGGAGCTTACATTTGGAGAAAAAGACATGTCCATAGTTATATATATATATATATATTTATACATATATTCCTTATAATATCTAAGATTTGACAACAAACTACTGCTTCGCAAGGACAATGTACCCATTTGTGTGGAATAGAGAAATATCGGTCTCAAATTCTTAGTGAATTCTTGTCGAATACAGAATCTGTGATCGTATAATATATATATCTACGATGGGTTCAACCATATATACCTTAAATGCCAATATAAGTTACTTCCAATTTAAAATAATCTTTAAAAAGGACTAGGAATAAATTTTTATTATGCTATTATATATACTGGCTTAAAATGGTTAAAAACTAATTAAAATTTGCACAAAGGTACGATGAAGTGTACACTGTGCATATAGGTAGTTCCAACCGCAGAATTCAATTTGTAACATAGAAAACAAAGGTATTCGTTGCATCTTCAAAAGGCGATTTTACCATTATTACAACATATTGTTTAATATAAAACGATCATCGTTTCTGTGGCTTAAAATAATAAGTAATTTTACTATTTTTTGTTAGCGTCCATTGCCTGTATCATCATAAATTTCTAATTTTGACGTAATAAATTACTTTCGTTAAATTCGTTTCGTCAAACATTCGGTATCTCAATTCAAATTGCAATAAAAGAAATGAACGTACTAACACATAACGTATATACTTTTTACGTAGAATAAGTGGGTACGAACAAGCAGCTCACTGATGGTAAGTAATTAGCGCCGTCCATAGAACACATCAGAGGGGTCACAGATGCGCTACCGGCCTTAAAGAAAGGTAGGCTCTTTTCTTAAAGATCCCTAAGTCGTATCGGTTCGGTACTGCTGGCGACAGTTATACCTAGTCCGGCCGGTCTGTTGCAAATGAAAATACCGTTTTGTTTTAATGAAGTAATGTAATATTATTCAAATTTATACCTACATATTTATTAGACTCAGCAAAAATAAAAAAATATATTATATTTGTAATGGCCACCTTTGGCTTTTATACAGGCCTTTAATCTGTTTGGCCACGAATTTATGGATTTACGTACTGTTTCCAAGGGAAATTTCGCCATTGCTAGCTCCAAAGATTTTTTAAGAGACTCAATGTTGCCGCGTCGTTTAGAGCAGGCCATGTCCTCTAAAACTGACCATAATTTGAAGTCTAAAGGGTTGAGGTCTGGGCTAGATGAGGGCCAGTCTTCAGCTCTTATAAAGTCCGGAACGTTGGTTTCAAGCCAGACTTGGGTATATCGTGCCTTGTGACCAGGTGCAGAGTCCTGCTGGAAAGACGATGGTATATTTTTAAAAAGTGTATTGCTGAGAGGTTTCACAACATGATCCAAGACTGTATCTTAATACACTTTGGCTGAAGTTTTCAGTCCTTTTTCACAAATGGTTTTGTGACTCCTTGATAAGACGTGGTTATCACCACTGACGCAGGATGATAACCAGGTTGTACCTTTCCTACCACTTGAGCAGCTTCTTTAGAACTGTGAGCGTACACTTTATTATTTTGCTTATTGTAGTGTTCTACAATCGTGAATATTTTTTCATCGGCAAAGAGGATATTACTGTGCCTTTCCCATGTGTATCGCGACAGAAGGCGTTTTGAACGATCCATTCTCTTTAATTGTAAAGATTGATTTAGGGCATGTCCTGTATATCGACGATAAGCACCGAGCTTCAGATCTTGTTTTTAATACGCGACAGAGTCCTAGCAGGAATCTTCATGTCTCGCGATAAGATATTTTGCTTCCTAATGGGGTTTCGACGAATTCTGGCTTTAACAGCATTCACAGCCTTTGTAGTTCTAACAGCATGCGGCCGCCCCGATCTTTTCAGGTCTTCGACAGAGGAAGTGTTGATGTATCTGTTGATAGTACGATATACGAACATACGGCTGATACCAAGCTTTAGAAGTTTCTGGAATATGATCGACGGCTCCATACCCACTTTGTGCAATGCGAATAGCGCCAAATCGAAACAAGTTTTTAAAATAATATACGTGTTCCTAATTCAAAATAATTAAAAAGTTGAAAAAAGAAAAGTTTTTATGTAACAGTATTTATGGCCAGACTTTTACTGTATAGAGAGTAGTTCTGCATGGAAAATTTCACGTAAAGCGCACAATGATGGATTGCCAACCATCGAGATGATGAGTATGAAATTTTGAATTCTGTCATGATGAACCACAGAAGAGTTTAAACTCGGTGACTGGAATTAATCCAAATAACTCCTCAGAACACTCTCTATCGTAAATGCGGTAAAAAATACAAAGATAACAAACATCTCTTCGCAACGCCAATGAATCATGCCGATCAGAAAGTACCTAGTCATGAACGACGAGAGCTGCTCTTCGTTGAATGTGGTCAAATGAAAGGAGCTCGTACTGGGGTGCCCCGGCCCAGAGATGAGAACAGTGTTCCAGGTGAAGCTGAACTTGCGCATCGTGAAGTTGCACGTCTGTGGAGTTGACTGTGGAACTGAACGTCGCTCGATATGTAATCGCCTAGGATTCCGATACTAGCTGAAGTAGCAAGGAGAGTGTTTTGTTCAAAATTAGGAGATGCGACAAAGGGGTTCTTTTAGGCAGCAAACTAGTGTCTTTCTGAGGGTAAATTGAACTAGATTTTGTGGACTCCAATCTGAGACGATTTAAAAAAACTCTGCCTCGGTCACAAGTTTGTTACGGCATTTATTGAAGTTTTCCCGAGTAGTATTGGCGCGGCAAGTGCGTAACGCATCCCCTGTGCTGTCAGCCACATAGCAATGAATTTTAAAAGAGTATCGTTACCCTTAGTCTCGAATGCCTGCGCCTATCGATATACTAGCTAAGCAAACCCGACAGAAGCCATACTGGCGGTCGCTTATCACCTCATGTTCTTTTAGGTATCTCATGAGCTGGCAGTTTATAATATGTAATTCCATTATTATCGAGAACAAGAGCATAGATAGGAAATAAGCCTGTAGTTGGACGGATCTGACCGAGTGAAGCTGTCTTCCAGCAGTTTGGGACGAGGCCTTAAGGTTAGGAGCACCGAAAAAATATGTAAGTACCGGTTTCAACTCTGGAGTACACATCTTTAGCTCAATTAGAGGGACTCCATCAGACTTTCTAGACTTGTGGATTTCCAAGGAGAGAAGTACTTTGCGCTCTGACGTGTTCAGAAATCGGACATCTGGCATTATGCTCTCACACCGCAAGATGGTCGGCGGTGAACTCCCCCTGTCGTCAAGAGTCAAGTTGGACCAGCGTGTCGTCTCCTTTGAGCAGAGATGATAGCTAGGGCTGAAAGAAATTTCCTTGGACAGCTTTGGCTAGAGACCAAAATGCACGTGTTCCCGAAGAGGAGAACTAGAATCTCGTGTGCTAGTCTTGCCAATGTACATAGACTTTGCCTCTGCAATAGCCCTTTTGAAGGACCTGGAGGAAAAGTTGTACTTTTCTTTTAAAAAGTTGGATTTTGCAAACCGTGACGGTGATTAATTTGCCCAGGCCCGGTAATGCTCCTGCTTATAGCGTGACACTATTTTACAGGACCGCCCAAAGCAATGCAAGGGATCTGCCCCTAATGGGCACCATTAAAGATGGAGTGAGTTCCATCCCCTGAAGTACCATATCAGAGATAGAATCGGCACAGCGTTGGGTTGAGCCCGTGAGAGGCACTATACTCTGGATTAAACAATGATCTGAAGAGCGTAGAAAGGTATCTATGGAGACTAGATAGTTGTCCGGATGAGAGTTCAGTAGTAGGTCCAACGGGGAGGTGTATGATCCTCTACGTCTGAAACCCGCTTGAACACACAAAGCGGTCGGTTGTATCAGATCATATGCCAAAGCAAAGTCGTAAAAGGATCTCCGCGCATGATTGGTTGTACGCGATCTAAGCCATTCAGCGTGGTAGGTGTTAATGTTACCGATTATGACGATCTCTGCGGATGGGATCTGTTGTTGCACGCAGTCTCTAGGCATTTGGACGTAGTCGATGAGTCGGTCAGTTCCAGTATTACTTCTATGGGACCTATAAAAACGCATAGACGCTGATATGGTCATCTAGGGTAGCCTTAGCGCTAACGCTCAGTGAGAGATTCTCCAAAACCGAAGGTACCTTCCTGCGTTAGATTTTTTATTACCGCTACCATGTTGTTTGGGGAAGGAGGAGATGGTAAGACTACGACTTCCGCACTTTGTGAGGCGTAAGTACTACGTTCCCTGGTCGAGCCGGCCCATTCATGCAACAACAAAGGCTAAAAGCTTGACTCTACTACCTTAATTATATAAATGTAATGTGTTACGATGTATCGGGTGATAAGATATACGTATAATATAATATAATATACGTATGTTATACAGCTATCTTTACTCAGCGCTTTTATACTTATTATGACTAATATGTATTATATTAATTATGAAAATAAGCGAAAAAATCTCATGAGGTTATTATATTATAAATATTTATTAGTTGCTTAATCTATATCTCCCAGGCGATTGTCTCGAGGGAAATTATTTTACAAATAGAATTGAAGAAAACTGGTGCACCTATAAAACTTCTATCGTAACATTTTATCAAGAGTTATTTTGTTTTCAATTAAATACACAAAAATTAACAAGTGTGTAAAATAAAAAATCACGGGATTAAGTAATTTGAGATAGAATGATAAGGATTTAATTTCTATTTTTTTGTAGCGTATTACAAAGCAGTTTCGAAGCAGTCGAAAGTTTTCGAATTAAAATTATATACTATTTAACTCACTGATCTACAATTTTCTAGAGTATATGTTGTGAAAAAAACTTGCCATTATAGCTTTGTCAACTATTCATCTGCAAACACCCTCACCCAGCAATGCTCCTAGTGATGCGTAAAAACATCTCGATATCCTCTTTCTCACTCTTTTTCAATTCGAAATTTTATATCTATACGTTTCGTCCTAACCAAATTTGTATATTACCAATCACATATTATGAGATATAAGTACTAGTGATAAGTTATTGCGATTTAAGTATTTCATTTGAGGGTAATTAAACCATCTAACTTTTTTTTTGTTCTCTAGTCCCAAGCCTAAAGATCTCGTTATGGGCGAAGGAATGAATATCACTTATAAGATAATTATATAGCTATTATTTGCTAATGTTTCACTTCTTCTTTAAGTATAACGTTATCTAATAATCGATTAAAACTTCGTCATCGTCATATGAGCCTATAATTAATTTACTGCCGAAGATAGGTTTCCACCACAGATTGGCATCAAGTACCATCCTGAGCCACCTACATCCACCGTCTTCCCGCGGTAGTCACGGTCTCGTATGGGTCATCCTTTACGGCGACGGCAAATCGGTTAAGTTTTTAAATTATTTATTCAGTTTATGGTTATTAGTTCTACGAGCTGTATATATAGCCGGCTCATTACCAATTTGGTTACTGACCCTTTAAGCTATATCAGTTACCCTAGCATTTCTGTGGTTATCTTAGTTTAGTATTCGACCACACAGAAACAGTGACTTTGAGCTTCCTCAGCTGTGAAAGATTACGTCACAGTTCACAGTTCCGTACGTTAAGGGTTATAGGTTATGGGTTAATCAATTAAAACCTACTTTTATATAACTATTTTTAATACAAAACTTGAGAACAATAAAATTTCAGGATGTGACAAAGACAGTAACTATTTATACTCTGCTTTGTGTTTTATTATGCATTTCCATTACCGTATTTCAATAAGTATTGAAATATGAGACGTTTTTACGAGTTTTACGACGTAGTCGTCCACGATTTTTATTACCGCTTCTTTGTTGTTTTATTTAAATTTCTATAGAAACTATTTATTTGTAGGTAACTGCGATGGAGTCTAATGTTTATAACTAATTGTGTAATTATGGCAAACAGTAATTATCAATATCACTTATCATATTATATCATAACCGTAATTGGTTCACAACAAGATATTAAAAACTCCTGAATTAAAAGATGTACATAATATAATTTTACAATCGACAGTCCAGTTGAAGCTACAACTTATTTCTTCTTCTTACCTTAGGATTATGCCAAAATATATTAGATGTTCTTTACTTTATTGACAATGGATACACCATCTTATCTTAATGATTTAATAAGCATCGTAAATCACACTTCCTCAAACTGGTTTTGAGAAGGTATCCACTTAAATTATTTTGACTGCACAGTACCAGTACCTCTCACGTCTGAGCTACATCCAAACAAATATTACAAAGAACGTTTACAGTCCTGCAACATAACGAATATATCGTATATAAGTCATTCGACGAGTGACAAGGTTTCTGCAGTTGCGATTAGGTCAATGACAATAAAGTATTAGAGATCTCTTTTCTCTTTCTTTGTAAATACTAAATGTATATACTACGAATGAATATATTCTTGCAGGATTGGAGTTCACTCTACGTAATTTTAGCGTTATAGCTTATAGTAGTCATACTACAAAAATTGTATAAAACTGCAAAAAATGTATACCGTACTCAGTGGGCCTTCTGCTCACAAGTCTGTTTCGTATTGATTTGAGATTGTTTTTTGTACACAAAAAGAAAAATAAAGATGATGAAATGATGACGCTTTGAGCCACAACATATATTGTCTGTTTTATTAACAGTTGTAATGGTTTGTTACATTCAAAAGGGGACGTAGAGGCTCAGATAAGGCCTGCGGTACGACTACTGAAGAAAATCTTCAAGTTATCCTTAAACGAGAATTGGGTATTGGATCAATAGCATTGCAAACTATCACATGATCACATGTCCATCTGTAAGCATTATTCGAGATGGGTGCCACAAAAACTTAACGATAAACAGAAATAACATCACGTGGATTGGTGCAAATTTATTATATATAAATTCGACGCGGGCGAGAAAAGAAAACCCTCATGTTAAATGGGAACTGTAAACTCATATAACTAAGATCTTGAAACAGTCAAAGTTATGGTGCTTGAAAAATAATCCAATTCCAATAAAATGTTACCGTGTATGAAATACAGTTGGTTTCTTCATTTTTTTTCCCGCCATTATACCTATGACATAGCACCGATTTTTACCTTTTTCGATAAATAAAAGAAAATGCCCTGGCTGCTTATAATTTTGAGATTTCTGAAGTGTCTACAGAAGAGCGGGATGAAAAATAGTATTTTTGAAGTAAGTAAGTTTAGACGAATGGAAAAGTGTTAAATTGTCCAAAGAAAATACTTTGTAATGATTGATAGCCTGTAATAAGGAAAAAATATATAATTCAAACTATCTTTATACGTCCCTTCCGACGAATGATATTAATATATACGAGGATAATTAGGTGGTGTAAATTCATATTTGGGTTTCGATATTTGCTATTATACGATTATACTTTTAAATGTAGAAATAACTTATTTGCGAATTAAGCCGTTAACAATCCACGTCGTGCGACAAAAAAAGTATTTACTGATATTTCTGAATCTCTTTTTCGAAATAAAATACAGAACTTAATTTATTTTTATGAATGCGGTGTTTAAATACCAATATTTTAACGACATAGAAATGTAAAATTTTATATGTCATTATACTTTAAAAGTACGTTACGTACCTTGCAGGTATTTAAAAAGCACATAGAAAATGTATACATATTTTCAACTCCGTTTTGTATGTCTGTTACACAATGTAAAGACGCAGGAACGGGAAGCGTTTTATCTGTGACCCGGAACTCAGAAAGATGCACGTTCGCTTCAGTCCTGACTTCCGTTAAATTCCTTTAGGCGTAACATTAGTACGAACCGAACTTTTTACAATGTTGAAACTGGACTTTGAATGGGTTATAATGCACTTTTATCGTTTTCTATCACTGTCGGAATGTTGGTAGTTTACATTTTTGTTTTACTGTATTAACAAACGGTAATATAGATATTTTTAATGTATAAATTGGTGGCTAAGAAATAAAATAAAAATTAAATTATTCAAGTATTGGGAGAGTCTTTATTTAAAAAGATAAATTAAATAAATCTAAAAAAGTGTTGCCACATTTGGGGCTAATACGCAATGAATGTGTATATAAAACAGGATGTAGAAAATTATTATAATAACTAAGGTTAATACAAATATTTCTGGAAGCACATCATCTATGCTTTTATGCTGACATACATACGTGATGTATACGGGTTGTGCTTCTATAACTTCAAAGATTGTGTTTTAGTTATTTTAATAAATAATTAATTAAACTAAAAATGAAAAAATGTATGAAAATGAAAATTTGGTATATATCGAGAGCTTAAAAAGAAAATAATTTGATAATTATTTGCTAAGCTGTAGGATTCTGCGGTTCATTTCGCCAACTTCTTATGTGTTGGCTCATGCATAGTCGGCCCATCTGAGGTGTTAGCATAAGTTAAGAGCATGAAACCTCCTAGTCACTTGGCATGTACCCTTGTTAGCCACCCAAACTTCACTTTCATAGTTTCAAAATCAAAAAGGTTCAGAGGCTCAACGGCACGAGCACTTTTTTGTTCTATATACCCATGGGGATCAGCAAAACTGGAGCAAATTTTATTTTTAAGTAAGCAATGCTCAAGCATCAGAGAGTCATTGACACATGGGAATTACGACAAAGACAAGTTCTAGTGCTACCGTAGACAAAATTTGAGTACAAAGTACGAGTATATCTATTAAAACAATAGCATATGTATTTTTTTTATATAAAACCACACTTCATATATATATTTCATATATATAGGCTGGGCCCAAAGCACCTCATCTTTCGACACTGTTAATGAAAATGAATGTCGAGATGTATTGTTATCTGTGGACTTTATGTTGATTTTGTACAAGTAGTGTTAAATTGTTGTCTTTTTACTTGTCGAGTACATACGACTTTTATGCGCCCGTCACGTAATTATGATTAAAGGGAAATACTAAAATTGCCGTCTAGTGTTAGCGTGTGTGTAAACCACCCCATCTCTTTCTGTGGGTGTTGTAATAGGTGACCGTGGGATTTGCCACAAACGCCAAGTTGCTCCCGACAGAAGGCAGAACATCCATCTCAATGTACCAGATGCAAATCAGACCGACAACGAACAACAGCGTATGAGGTACAAGGTACCTAGTTACTGCGGATGCATACCTAGGCCTGGTTAGTCCCACTGACCTCTGACATTGATAGCCATCACGGTCACGGCAAGGCTGATGCTAAGAATCTCCGTCTGTGGTTAGGCTACAACCAACGTCGACTGAAGAATAGTCCGTGGAGCTCGACTGCCCTTTGACCATGATCTTGCTCGCACGTTTTTATCGTAGGTCTTTTTTCATCTAATTTTCATCACCAGTGGTCAACTTTTCAAAAGCGATTCGGTTTGATTACGTTTCCATAGAGAATCGCAAATGAGTACACGATTCATTAGGTTTCTTTCGGTGAGCTCGTGTGGCAACCAAATATCGAGCTTTTGTTGGTCAACCTCCAGCTCTTCAATTATGTCGTAACTACTAATTTGCCGATCTTCGTCCATTTTATCAAAAATGTCATCGACTTTATCTGTAACAAGTCGACCAGAGTGAACTTCATCTTTGACATTATCATTCCTGGACTGGAAACGCTTGAACTAATTTTGTGCTACTCTTACACAGCGTGAAGTCACAAACGAAACAATATTTTAAAACGCAGCTTTTGTTGCATTTGTACCTTTTTTGAACTTCAAAATGATCGAATTTCTTCATTAGGTTCACTCATTTTGGTGGACAGAAAATCAATAGGAAAATGGCAGGAAACTGTTTTTACTTTTTATTTTTCTATTTTTGAAATACCAACGATTTAATTGTGTCTTAACCAGCCAAATACAAACAGTACAACCAAAGCGATTTTACTGTAACTTTCTACATTTAGAACGCGAAAAAAGTTAAGACCCATTATGTATTAATTAAAATACAGCTATGTTTTAAAATTTTACAGTGTTGTACTAAATAATAAAAAAAATCTTCTAAAGACTAACAAAAAGCTTAAGATAGTTATTACGTCCTGAACGATATTGATTCTACAATATAGACGGATGCTTCCGCTTGATGCATTTTTGATGTTTTTCTGATATGGGTCTATCGAACCAATCTATCTAAATGTATCAAAAGTACACAAGGTTGGTTTAACGAAGATATGTCTGAATAAATTTAATTAAGTTGGTTATTAAAACTTGTTCCTCATTTATATGTTATATCTATGTTGTACCAACAGTAAATAATCTTAGTAAAAAATTATAAAACTTCTCTCATAGCAAGAAATCTCAAATAATTGGAGAAGTCAATAGGCCTATTTTTTGAGGTTGAGCCATCAGCGTTAATGGAGTCTAAGTATAATAAGAGACAAGCATCAGCAGTACAGGTACGGTTCGTTTGGTATTGCCATCACCAGTTCGTTACTAACCAGTGTATCTCCTGTCAACCAAGAACGACAGATGGACACAAATTGAAAGTAAAGCCCAATGTAATTAGGATCCGTAAACAGTATTTAATAAATGAGAAATAAAAAAACGACTCGGTTTCAAATTTCTGACGGACGTGCTGCTGATATTCCCAGGCAGCGGTGATAACTTACCACCGAGTGGGCTGCTAGCTCGTTTGCCATCTATTCTATACAAAAAAACGGTTTTCCGATTTCCTTCAATTGCAAAGCGAATACAAATAAATTGAAAAGATGACACAAGCTATAATTTTAATAATGTACCCAACCCCGGGATTCCTAGCTTTCTAGCACTGTAGGATGAATTTATCGGGACTTATGTGTGCTGTTATCATTGTTTCTAGTAATATGAATTGTACCAATTTAGACACAAAAAGTACTCATGCTTGCCCATTAGATCTGGATATATTATCCACCAGATATCACTTATAAAGAATTTAAAATAATATTGCACTTCAGCTGCGACAGCTTGAACAGTCACACAAATAGCATAAAATATTAAAGCTATATGGTTTGGCTTCTAAATAATGTAAACAAATGTTATATTTTCTTTAGAATGAATGTTTCCTTATTGCTTTAAGATGAATTTTGTTCAATAACTATTTAGTATATAAAAATAATTTAATGATATGAATGTCATCTCATTTTAATGCTTAAACCTTTTTCTTTAATCTACTATAGTCTAAAATAAATCTGAGCAATAGATCTTTTAATAGAATACTTTGACCGCAAGCGCACGGCTATAGTTCAATTTTTTGCACATAACTGCATATAAAATGTAATTTTTATAAATTAATTTTAATATAGAAAAAGAACAAATCTGTTATTAATATATTTGGATAGACCGACATCTTTCATTTCTTGAATTGTGTGATAATGTATAATTTAGTACGTACAATTTTTTTTTTAATTAAACAAAATGAAAGAAATATATGGGTGTATCCACATTATATATAACAATTACTATATTTCAGGACGACGACGTCTGTAAAAGCCTATCAAATAAAAAACGCTTCTGTGCATAGATAAAAGACATTTGACCTGTCGTCTACGAAATTGGATTTTGTTCGGATAAATTTCAATAACAAAGTTTAAGCTTGAAAAATAACAACGGTCCAACTTTTCATTGATCCGTTAGCAAAATTGTGTTCATATGAAGTGTATAGGTTAGGTTTATTTATAGAAAAAGTCTTAGTTTGTCTAATTAATCAAAAAGTATTCCTAATTCAAAATGTAATTTTTTACTATATTTGAGTCACAAATTACAAAATAATTCATGGTTGACCAATTATTTTATTCCACAAAATGTTTTATTATGTATTGACTTCCAGAGTATCTTTTTTCGCACAAAACGACCAAGCTCATTTCAAGCACCAAACTAAGATAACAAACAGCGAATGTAGACCGGCGGTGCATCGAAAACACGGAGAATCAAGAGCTAAGTCAACTAGCCATTGCTCCCTATTTGCACGGTAGGAATCCGAGGTCACTTCATCATATTTACAAACGAGCGCTTGAATTAATTATTTTTCTTTTCTTATCAAAATATTTAAATAAGAGTTTGATAATGAGTGATAATTTTACAAAAATATACATGTAACATAGAAGAAATTATACGAGTATGGCAACGAACCGAAATGACTGCCACTAAAAAACTATTAAGCCCTACGACTGTATTATGCTTCAATGGGTAAAAGACCAGCGGCAACATATTGAATTTATGAGTTTTAGGTGTCTTTGGCTTCCACTATACGTCAGTAAGTAAAATTACATATGCGCTACTCTATACTTACAATACAAAATTATGTCTTGTAAGAAAAGCACTGGACAAATCTTTAACGGAAAATGTCTAACATTAATTATTTTCGAGTATGTATCGATGGCCCCTTCATAAATTGTCACATGCAAAAAAAGGTTAATTTTCATGTTTAGATTAATTAGTAATCAAATAATAACTTATATTTATACAATATACAAAAAATTAAATATATAAGAAGCAATACCATTTATCATGTAACAAATTCATGCACGCGTTGTTAATTAAATAATAATTTTGCGATCGAGTATGATCGTGTATATGACTCACTTTATAAATATTTTTCCCACAAACATGGAAAAACATAATTCATGCAGTATTCGAACTCTCGACCCAAGTACTTGAGTTTATAAATCTAAGCAACTGTGCCATAGATTGTTCAGCATGGTTAAATATAGATTTATTTTTACTACATTAAAGCTATAGTTATAATGTATGTTACAAGGGGAATTATTCTAAATGTTTTAAACAATTAATATAATTTCTCTAAAAATTCTATATTACCGCATTCTGTATTTCGTATTATCTTTTAGGCTCTCTTTCTCAACATGAAGAGCAATGCCTCCTTATTATATTATAGAGAATTAAACATATCACGTTTTGTTCAATTTTTTGTTTTTCAGTACAGAAATATTTTACTAATTTGTACTATACTATGGCCCTAATTTGCAAATTATTTTAAAAAACTTACGATTACTTACATGGTTTTCATAGTGGACTTTTTTTGTACGTTGTCGACATTGAAATGTAAATAGGTGCCACTCATTGCCATCTCTTTTCCACTCTTTGTATAGCTATTATGTTAAAAATGTCCAAGAAATTCCAATGATTAAAAGAAAGAAACATAAGGATAATTTAGAAAAAACATGAGCGTGTGTGGACTAGCGTAATAATAAAAAGGAAATCTCAAGAAATCTCGGTAGGCCATACGTTAGCTTTAAAGGTATTATTTACATATTATAAGGTAATTATAAAATTATCATTTAAAATGCTTTGAAAAATCTTAAATAGAAAATGTCGTTTTTAAAGCTTGAGTTGAATATTTTCAATTTTCTTATCGAAAATGGTCATAAGGGGACGACCAATTTGTCATTAGGATACTGTTCTTCAAGAAAGACGATAGAACTCGCTTAAAAAACCATAAATAGATTTTCCTTCTGAGCTGCGTCTTCTATTGTTTTCAATTTCAAACTCGATGGCATCCAGCCTCCCGAACAATTCGAAAATGCCCGAAATTCCGATAATATTTTAGAACTATAGACCACACACATACTCTTCTACAGGTTATATAAATGATGGAAAAACATAATCTACCTTTATGCCTGATGTATGTGGACTATGAGAAAGCTTTTGACTCCATCGAAACATGGGCTGTGCCTTAGTCCCTTCAGTAGAGCAAAACTGACTATTGGTATATCAAATTGCTTAAGTATTTATCCAGTAAGGCAGTCAAGCAATGTCAGTTCGAGTACAGTCCAGCATCATGTAACCTCTCCAAATGCAGAAAGAAACACTGTCCAATAAGACATGGTAATGTCATATCCCCGAAACTCTATACCGCTGCCATTGATGTCATTGAATACTCTATACGGTATTAAGATCAATGACGAGTAAATAAACCACCTTCGATTTGCCGATGAGATAGTCATCATGGCAGAATGACTAAGGGACCTTAGTTCTACACCCAGTGACCTCAATAGTGTCTTCCAACGCGTTGGTCTAAAGATGGACAAGACGAAGATCATGTCTGACATTCATGTCACACCTATACCGGTTGTTGTTGAGAACACTACGCTAAAGGTTATTCAAATATATAGCAAATAGTCCGGTTAGGTATAGCTTCGACCCAGAAGTCAATCGTGGGATTCAAATCGAATGGGCAGAGTTGAAATAGCGGGAAAATGTCTTTAAAAAAATAACTGAGCCCTTTTTTTCTATTGAATCATTAAATCTGTATGTTTTCGCTTCTAAATAATGTAAACAAATGTTATCTTTTCCAAGAATACCCCCCAAAAACAACGACGGCGAACCGATATATTGAAGAGATATTAGGGGATCATTCCATTCGTAGCCAATTTATATCTTGTAATCTGATATAAAAAAAAATCACAAAATATTCTTTACCATTTAATTCTTTTCACTAAATTGTTTTTTATTATTTAATTTATCATTGTTTTGTCTTCCGTCTTTATTTTCTTTAAAGTGAATTTTTCCTTATTTTAGACTATAAGACGAATTTTGGATAAATATTTTTTTTATTAATAAAAAAGAATTCATTTATTGATATGAATATCATCTCATTTTAAAGCTAAAACCTTCACCCACCTTGAATCTACTATAGAAACAACTATAAACAATAATCTGAGCAACAGATTTTTTAGGAGAATATTTTGACGGCAAGCGTACTGTTTGAGTCGATTATGCTCACTTTGTATCCAAGTAAGACACCGTAACTAAACCATACAAATATAAAATAAAACATACTATATTGACAATGAATTATAATACAGTGGAGAAAATCATAAGTTTCACGACATATTTTTTATATATATACAACGCAACATACTTACAGTTTTAGGCTAAAGTTGAAAATAAATATTTGCAAAGACCAACAAAATAAAAAAGTGCAAACTTTTGACACAAGTGGTATTTAAGCAATATATTTATTAAATATATTATTTAATATAATATTAAAATTTAGTTACTAATGTTTAAATTTATTTACTTCATAAACTTTAAAAACACAATACATAGCCAGATATGTATATTTTACCTTTATATCGTATTTTGTATTGATATGTTGTTATATTACTGTCTACTACTACAGTGCTCGTTAGCACTGTCCTTAATGCCATATTCGAGCATTTCGTCTTTGCCTTCTGAGGTTTTAAATCTCGTTAGCATTCACTTGTCTATACTAAATTTATTATTCATTCTATTTTCATTGATCTTGTATAGTTAACTTGTATCTTTATCTATTTATCTACCTAGTATTAGTTTAACCCTTATTGTAATTTTTTTTTCGCTTATATGCTATTAATCTGCGCTGTGGTGTCTTTAAATAGAAGACCATCCCGGAAAACAAGTCCGATTATTTACATCTAGTTTATTATGCAGTATAATTATATTTGTACATTTGATTTATAATTAATAGGCCTATGAAATAAGTTGAAGTATTTTTTTTTCAAACTTTTTTATTTCTGTAATTCAAAGTATGAATGAAAGACAATGTAATATTATACAAAGGGATGACCGATTGACCAAAGCTGGTTGCAGATGTCCGAGCTTCTCCATCATCGTCTTCAGTTTTTCACAGTATACATCTGCAGTAATGCTCATGCCGTTTGGTAAAAAAACTCCGTCACACCATCACTAGACCACCAAACAGTCTTCATCAACTTTCTAGAGGTCATTTTTCGTTTAGGGCATTGCTTTGGTGATGAACCAGGATCAGCTTGTTGAGCGCTTTCGATTGTCGAACAGAATCCACTTTTGATTCTGTTCATCGCACGTAACAATTGGGTTCAAAATTCTTTCATTTCTGTGCCTGTTGAGCAGCGCAACCATCTATCAAGCTTTTTTACCTTGCGAATCTGTCACAAATGCACCAGTAATGTTTTGATGTTATCATCAAAAGCTGCAGCTAGCTCGGCTCTAGATTGATGTATCATTAGCTTCCACCTTCTTCCTTTAATTCATCATTGTTGATCAAAGTGCCCGGACGACCACGAGGTTCTTGTTTCAAATCAAAATTTCCGGAACGGAACCGGGCAAAGCAATAACGGGTTGTGTATTCGTTTGTATAATTTTCTCCGTGAATGTTGTTGATGTTACGCGTGCTATTTGCGCCGCGTTGATGCCACGATGGAACTCATATTCTATAATTATACGATTTTTTAAAGTATCCATTATGACGAAAAATGTTCAAACGTAGTGAAAATACAAAGCTTATCAATAAACAAAAGACTGACTTTGTAAAAAGAATGTCATGTTTTAACAACAAAATTAATTTGAATTTAGAATTCACAGCCAATCAAAACTTTTTTTTGGTTTGAAATGGCCAATACTGATGAACGGCAATTTCATAGGTAAAGACATAATATTATGATATATTTCTTTCTTTCTCTCTTGTATATGCTTAACAGTGCCAATGTGTAATATAAATAATGAACATGGATCATACCTTATAGGATAAATGGCATAGTATGGGAGCTGAGTTTTACCCGCAATACCACCATCAAAGAAAGTTTAAAATGTTAGTCCTCAGGGGCAATAACGTATATGCGTCTTAAATCTTTGTCGAGAATGTATTTATGGGCCCTAGTTCAACTTAGTTAATTTTTTTACATGTCAGAGAAATTAAAAAAAATCGAAGTCCACCAATCCGAATTGAATTCTTTTAGCAGACCATGCTCAATAATCTTCTAGAGTTGTACCTAACTGTGGGATTGTTATTTTAATGTCACATTAAGTAAATATAAAAATATTATTTATATGTCGATACAATTTAATTTAAACATGTCATTGTTACAGGTAAATATAAAAATGATGCGTCGAAATAAAAATGTCTGTAATAAATAAGGCTCGTTTTCTGGGACTTTGAACGACCTGCATATGTCAACTTGACAGTGAAACTATTTTATAACATTGTGTAGTAAAATATTCCATCTGAAAAGATACAATTCCTTAAAGTATGTGCCTTGATAGTAAAATTGTACTGTTAAAATTGTGCTTGGAACAAAAATCAACCAAAATATTCCCCATATAAAAAAAAACAAGTCAAATTCGTAAAATATTATATTCTATGGAAGTTCGAATTTTAAAAAAACATTCAAAATAAGGTTTAAATCTAAAACACGCGGCCTTAAATTACACAAGCTTAATGGTTGCTTTACATTGTATGGCATATCTTTATTACTATATTTATTGTATGCATGTGAAATCAGTATTAGAAAAAAAGTTGATTTTATTACGCTACCTATATTAACATCATTTTGAATAAGTGTTGAAAATAAAATATGAATATAATTTATAAAGGTCTTTTATAACCGTATTTAAACGAAAAGACGATGTTTATATTATTTTTTATTTACAGAAACACATTGAAATACGTTCTGTAACGAGTATTTTGAATAATGTAGTAGCATTCACAATACTGCGAGATTGTATTGTTTACCTTCATAAAACAATATCGAATGCAGCGATGACAAATATTTATATGTCCCGGAGCATATTGTGAATATTTTATAAGAGTAAAAAATGTATTTTTAATTTAGTCATTTGTTACCTAAGTTATTTTAGATAATAAATGACTAATATATAACAAATATTTTTTATAAAAATAAAGGCAAAAATAAACGATTGTTTCGTTTAATTTTCGTCATGTAAGCAAAAAAATAATTCAATACATAATCGTCTTCTAGCATTCCTAGCAAAAAAAAAATTAACAAGATAATTAACAGCTTATGAAGAGCTTCATATAAATGTTATACCAAAAAAGAATTTATGCGAACATAAAATGAAACGCATCTAGCCTTTAATGTATATGGGTGGGTGATTATCTCTCAAAATTATTCATATAAGTAATAACTACGCCAAATGCAGTATAAAATAAGCAAAGTACATTTATACATATAATAAAAATAACAAAACGTAAATGTTACAGTAGTTAAAATTTGATTTTTATTTTGTAATACTATATGGTTAAAAGTTTATGATATGTAATCAATCTTCAAATTTACTTTCTGAACCCACAAAGTGCAAATGCATGTTAAATTGACGTATAAAGTCCAGAAATGCAAAATTTTGGAGGACAAAATTTGTCGCCGAATAAAATTATTATTTTATTACAGATAATTTTATTAAACATAAATATCTTATATTTGTATAACTATTTTCTAATAACTTAAGTATAGTCTTGTGTTTTTTTTAAGGTTTGTATAAAAATGCTTAAATAAATTTTCAAGAGACACTTGACAAAGTTTTTTTTTATTAAAAGAAATAAAATTCATTCTATTTCTAATATTATGTTTCCTACATTGAAATTACCAAATAACAAAAAATAAATTATTTGTTCACTGATTTGAGAAGAACCAATGAGTTATATAGAAAAAATAACAAAACAGATTGATAAATATGATAGTAAATAGGGTGTGTAAATACACACTTAAATTATTATTATATTAGGCTATACGAGTACATGTTCTTACGATAAACGTACGATTGCTTAAAGATATTTTTATATAGACATAATGTATTTGATTTTATTTTTATATAAGATCTTATTATAAAAAGAACAGCCGAATTTGTTAACTTTTGTAAAAATAATATAAATTATGATACTATCCTTTTGGTCTATTTAGACGCCGGCGTTATGCTATTTATCTGTAAGGTCGATGAAATGCAAATGCAATAAGATTCCAGGTTAGTTCAAATGCGGTGTCATTCATATGGGATTAACTATATAGCCTCAACCCGCAACTGACCATATTTTTTTGTGGATCCAGGACCAGCGTGTACACAGGTAAGATCATTTAATACAGAAACGTGTCTAGAAAAGAAAAAGGAGATAAGCAATAACTGATAGAGGAAATATCTGTAAAAAAAAAGTAAAAAAAAAACAATAATAATATATTAGTGGTACAACATGTTTTTCTATCATGCTCTAACCATAACAAGGAGAAACAGTTTGTACTTGCATGTGTTTACAGCTCGTGAGATTAAAAACCTGGTAGTTACAGTTGGTTGCGGTGATGCGTTAACTTCCCTATTGCATGCACAAGCTCTCGTCAGAATATCGTTGCATTGTTTTTGTTTCTATTGCAAAGATTTATGTTCGATCTATATACGTTTTTTTTTTTTGTGCTGCTATTTTTATTACTATGTTATGTTTATATATAAAAATACATATTCCAGCGCTGGCTTTATTTTTGCTACTTTTATTTCATATTATTTTTACCTCTATAGGCTCTCTAGCTCTATGGAGCAGCGGTCTGAACGAGGTGGCTGAGCAACAAATGTATGTATAGCCTGCGACGGGGTCTCACATTATTAATGATGTATTAGCTAGTATATAAGTTTTGTTTGTCATATCAGACCATAATAATTATGTGAAACAGTTTCAACTCCGAGGGATAAATTTGTGGGTCTACGCTCGTCGCCAGTGTGTTATCATAATGAATTTGAGGTAAATTCAATATTTCTTTTTAAAAGAAGATATTCATGTACATATGAACATTTTTTCACCTTTAAGAATGTAAGGTTAACCTTTTCTTAGATCATGTAAGTCGACAAAAAACAAGAACAATAGAACTTCAATATGTTCTTTAGAGCTATTAAAACCCAAGTCCTGTACCTGATATTGATAGGGCAAGTGAGAATAGTTACTTTGTTTTTTTAATGGTTCAAAGTTATTTTTCTTAATTACAACACCAAGGAATGATTTATAATGAGTAAAAATATCAAGGCAAGGAAAATATAAACATAAAAAGTTTTTATTTTGTCTAAGTGTCCGAAATAGAATATGTGTATATGATCACTTTCAGAGGACATTCTAATTGTTATATTTTCTAGATAGACAAAATTATAATAATAAAATACTTTTCCACAGCATT
Organism: Teinopalpus imperialis; assembly: GCA_029286865.1. Lineage (NCBI taxonomy): Eukaryota > Metazoa > Arthropoda > Insecta > Lepidoptera > Papilionidae > Teinopalpus > Teinopalpus imperialis. Next base: position 2,107,243 of record JAGSMU010000025.1, on the reverse strand, counting down.
TGAGAAACATCCAGGCACTTTACCCACAAAGTTTACGTTATTAACGGGCATAAGTTTACAATGAACTACTGGGAATGTTTGTCAGACTGCGATAACACAACAGACAGCTTATTGTACCCATGTTGATTGTCACTTCCTACTCTAACTTGAATTAAGTTTATTTCGAGTGATTATCTTTTTAGTAGTTAGAAAGATTTGTTTGTGCTTACATTTTCGCAACAGAAAAATTAATCAGTTTTCTGTTATTTAAAATAATTGAATAGAGGCCAATGTTTTAATGAACGCAAAGTTATAAAAGCTCAATTACAATTAATGTTTGCTCGTTTGTTTCTCTAAATGAAGTAAAAAAATATGTATATAATTACGTAACTATAGAGTAAATAAGGATATGTAAAATCTTGTATCTGAATATAAATATATCATTCGAATTTTGTTGCCGCAAAATGTGAGAATATCGCCTTCGGTTGTTTTTGGTCGTACTTGCAATATTACATTAATTTAAAGTTCTATTTTGTGTTTAAAACAGTACTTCAATATATATATACCTAGTCCATAGCCATAAATTCTGTTACAAATGAAAATGCATTTTTTTTAATGAAGTAATGATAAAAATATTAGTCAAATTTATACCTTCATATTTATTAGTCTCAGAAAAAAATAAAAAAATATTCTATTCGAAAGGTGGCTCCTTTGGCTTTTATACAGGTCTTTAATCTGTTTGGCCACGAATATATGGATTTACGCACTGTTTCCAAGGGAAATTTCGCCAGTAAGCTCCAAAGATTTTTTAAGAGACTCAATGTCGACGTGTCGTTTAGAGCAGGCCATGTCCTCTGAAACTGACTGATTTGAAGTCTAAAGGGTTAAGGTCTGGGCTAGATGAGGGCCAGACTTCAGCTCTTATAACGTCCGGTTGGTTTCAAGCCAGACTTGGGTAGTTCGTGCCTTGTGACCAGGTGCAGAGTCCTGCTGGAAAGTCCACAGTATATTTTTAAAAAGTGTATTGCTGAAAGCTTTTACAACATGATCCAAGACTGCATCTTGATACACTTTGGCTGAAGTTTTCACTCCTTTTTCACAAAAATGTAGTTTTGTGACTCCTCGATAAGTCACGCCCCACCAAACCATCACTGACGCAGGATGATGACTACGGTGTACCTCTTCGACCACTTGAGCAGCTTCTTTAGAACTGTGAGCATACACTTTATCATTTTGCTTATTGTAGTGTTCTTCAATAGTGAAATTTTTTTCATCGGTAAAGAGGATATTTCTGTGCCTTACACCTGCGTATCGCGAAAAAAGGTGTTTTGATCGATCCACTCTCTTTAATTGTAAAGATTGATTTAGTCATGTCCTGTATATCGACGATAAGCACCGAGCTTCAGGTCTTGTTTTATAATACGCGACAGAGTCCTAGCGGGAATCTTCATGTCTCGCGATAAGATATTTTGCTTTCTAATGGAGTTTCGACGATTCTGGCTTTAACAGCATTCACAACCTTTGTAGTTCTAACAGCACGCGGCCGCCCCGATCTTTTCAGGTCTTCGACAGAGGAAGTGTTGTTGTATCTATTGATAGTATACGATATACGAAAATACGGCTGATAAAAAGCTTTTGAAGTGTCTGGAATATGACCGACGGTTCTACTTTGTACAAGGCGGTCACTGCAATCCTATTTTCTTTAACACCGCATTCCATATTGTAATTTGATAACGAACACGAAAAAATATGTGAAATAGCGCAAAATCAAAAGAAGTTTTTAAAATAATATACGTGTCAAAATTATTTAAAAAGTTAAAAAAAGAAAAGTTTTTATGTAACAGTATTTATGGCCAGACTAGTCATATATACACATTTCATATTATACATATGTAAGCACAATTTAATATAATCCTCTGGGTGTCGGTTAAAGTGAAAACCGTTATGGACACGAATATCTCTTAGCATACGGTATGATTGTAGTCAAATATATACCAGATCTCAACCTTGGGTAATCAAATAAAAAAATACTATACAAAAGAATCTGTAAAAATATTCTATTTTCAGTAAACATTATATATGCTACAAAGCATCGTGATTGATTGAAAATGTTTGGCGCCATCTACTAGATTGAGATGGTAGCTCTTCTTTTGTTGTATTTAATATCATTGTGCCAGCACCCTCTAGCGGAATAAACAATTCTACGACGATCTAGGTTCACAGTCTATAGTATACCTAGTTATAGTCAAGGTAAAAAATATACATTGTATAATATAATAGGTTTAAACAAGCGTTTTATTATTAACATAACTTGTAAAAATAAAATTTTATTTATATTTTGATGAAATAATATATGGTTTTTTGTACAAATAAAAATAAACTAAATAGTAAAATATATTTTATAAACAAACAGATTTTAATAAAATTTATTAAATAAAGCAATAATGCTATGAATTAGAAACGGGCACACAGTTCACCTGATGATAAGTGATGTCAAATGATGAATATGATAAGTGATGCGGCCAAAAACACGTATGTACATCCAACAAAGTTGTCACAACCGAAGACCGAGACGGAATGCCTGCGAACCCAGAAACTGGGTCTTCGGATGCCTACACTCATTATTAAAAACAGCATCGTTATTCTGTTATTTCACGGTGATAATCTGTGAGGGCATAGTTCAACCGCAGTTGAGCCAACCCAATCTTGTTTCGGCTAGGAACTCGTTGCAACGTGGCTCTAGAATGATATAGGGTCATGCTAAAATGAATTAGATCGTAAAATGTATTCTTTATCACATATGTTGTTTTTATACCACTGCATTTTCGTATGAACACAAAATTTTTAAAGTTATTGAAATCATAGCGACCTATAGGCCGACGCCCTGAAAATTTGAAGTAAATTGGTGTAAATGAATGTATGAAATCGAAAATATTTAGCTTATTGAATTCAGCTAAAAAGTAGCAAAAAGAAACAAAACTTAAGCCTTTATTGTTACCATAAATTTACGCACACCGTTCTGTTCGTCTTAAATATGCACACAATTTTTGTGCAATCCGAACGATCATGGCTGAAGATATAAAACAAAATAAATATTCTTAGAACTGCAGTATACGAGGAGCCTAGATAAAAATAAGTATTAGTATTACTGATGACATCTTAGTCCTGAGGACAACGATTTGCATTATTCTTAGAGAGTATGAATCTGGGTGTCAGGAATCATTTACCATCAGATGAACCATGTGCTCGTTTTTCACATTCAAAATTACAGACAAAAATAGATCACGCTAGCACCTGTATGCAAAAGCTCTCTAACACGTTAAAGTTATTTAATTTAAAAACAATCATTATAATAACATTTTATACAAGTTTAGTTTATCTTTTAATATTACTGCTCAAACTGTTTAATTAATGTATTTTCTTAGGTATTTTTTCCAAATTAACTTTATTTTTAGATTTTTAATTTATTTATATGAGTAATATAGTATAACAGGTACATTTATTTCTAAATATTTTGTCTGGTTAACAATGTATTCAAACTCCGAAAGTTAAAAGCAATAAACATCGATATACTGAATAATTCATTCAGAAAAGTATCATTGAATGGAAATGCTTTTGACATCAGCCATTCTTTACTGCATACTTACTCCTGAATGATGGGTTTCTTTTGTGTGCACAGCTTTTGATATTCTTTGCAAATGAAGTGAATCATTTGTCAAATTCCATCACACTTATCTCTTCCATAACCGAAGACTGTTTTATAAAGCAATATTAAAGAAACTCCATACAAAAAATGTTTCTTTTATTTACCACTGCAAAATTCATTTTCTTTCATTTTTGAATTATGGTTACAACTTCATCGGGTCTTTATTTTACTGAACTGCATGTTTAAGTTAATGTTAAGAATATTTATTTGAAGGGATGAAATGTAAGATGGTGACCAAGGAAAAGATGATTGGACTGAAAGAAGATTGATATAAAAGTAGCGATAAAAGAGAACTGAAAAAAGAGATGAATGGGAATATATTATATAACGTAATTCATACACCATCTTAAATTATTTATCAAAGAAAAAAATGTATGATGGAGTATCAAATTTCAATTGTATAGTTGATATAACAATACTAATCATGAGTACTGTGGAAGATTAGTTCATGAGTGCTATATTGTATGTAAACAAGATAAACATGTAACCTGAACTTATACGGCAATCAGTATTAGCAATTATAAGTGAATATTGACTGATATTTGGCGTTGAAGAAAAACACCTTGAGGAAATGCTGCTTGTTTAAGAAATAAAAAGTAAAATATTTCCATCAATCTACAGTGAAGCCTCGTGGTAGACAAAGTATCAATATCCTCTTTAGAGAACCATCATCAGTCTTCAAATAATACCCTCGTTCAACAACCAATGCATCGCAACATGGTACATTTTGCAACTTCATTGTTGTGCCATTGTTCTTTCGTCTTCTGTTTCTTACATAAATCACAAAATTTTGTAACGAGATATACTAAAGTTATTTCTTTGCTTAAATAATGTTTTTCTGAAGTTTAATTAAACATCCATCCTTTAGAAACGGTCACGAAACATAGATCACTGATATCATTATTTCATTGCCCTGTCAATTGACTGACTTGAGGAAATTGGAGTTCTAAAACTTGAAGTTGAATATTTGCGTATTCAGTAACAGTAAAATTCATCATACATCATTCTTACATATATTACATGTTCTTAATGTACATACATTCTTTAGAATGTTTACATGTGATAAAATTCAACTGCAGCAGGTGAAGTTTACTAAAAACTTTTCCTAAGATAACAAGAATTCTCCTACGGATAAAATGCTACTTCAATGTTCTGCTATTGTGAAATATGTCAAGAAAATAATGGCGTACTCCTTTCGTAATAGCAGCAAACGTTCGGTGAGATAATGTCTGAAAATATTAAAATTGTAGAATACTTACATGTTTTTCCCAAACATATGCATGAAAATGCTTAAGTTTTTCGCATTTGCAAGTCGATGTTGGATTGCAGTTTTTTAATTTAAAAAAATTTATATGATTAAATTGAAACTATATTTTGTAGGTAAGTAAGCATATTAATACTTTATGTTACCAAATAAATTTTTAAAGTATTGTGAAGTATAAACATAATTTCGTCGGTATATTTTTCTATTATTACCAATTTCATCATTAACCGAAAATATATGTACAAAATCTAAATTCTCTGAGAGTCGATGTATGAATATATCATGTTCTAACAGAGAGATGTATTAATTCTGTTTTGTACTGGAGTGCTGCAAAATAAATCCTCTTTCTTACAGTGGGGGAAATTTCCCGTGAAATTAACTTTAAGATTCAGTTCACACTGAACACCTCTCAGGTACAAAAGACAAACGGCCGTAGAGACAATAACTTTAGAGCGAAACTAGTTAGCTGAACAGAAACTTGTTTTTATAATAAAAAAAATAATTATATTTAGAAATATGTGTTCAACTCTATTTCTTCTCTCTATTTCTAATCCCTCGAAAATATCATTTATATATCAATTTCCCTCCAAATTTCAAGAAAATGACTAAGTGATATAAGTGGCAGCACCTTGTTCCTCTACTGGATACTTTAGGTTGTCGGCAAGCGTCCATAAAAAAGACAATTTCCCTTATTGCCGCAATCTGTTACACATGTTCCGCACAGGGTTATGTCTACAGCAGCCCTCATAAACGACAAAGTAAACCATAATTTATTGCTCAAATTTAGGGACAAGCAGTGAAGTCATAAATTGTTTTACTATATTATTTCATGATACATTAAAGGCGACTAAGAAGAAAATAATTTCTGTCGATATTATTAGTAACACATTCAAGATGAGCTTAACCAACGACCTTAATAATAATGAAAAATAATTGGTTTCTTATTTTTAAATCTCCATGAAATACAAGAAAAATAATTGTTGGTATTGACCATACGGATTCAAGATATAAAGCACGATAAGCGAAGATATACATTTTGAAAAATATGATTAAAAGATAAACGATCAAAAATATCGTGTACATAACGGGTTCTATTTATATGAAACCGATCATTAGGGAACGGTTGCAAGTGTCTTTAGTCTTTGTATCTACATAGCGGATAGATATTATAATATTCTAGTACCAATAATGAGGTGGGTTCAAATTATCAAGGCTGCATAGAGAATCGTGTACTGCGAGAGAGGATGCGAAGAGCATGAGAATGTACCTCAACAATAACTCATTTATTTTTAAACAACTGAGCAATAATACATGTATAACGTATATATTACTAATAACAAAGTTACAAGTTAATACATTAATATTTAAATAAATAAATAAATAAAATAATTAATAAAGGAACAGTTAATAAAAACCCTAGAGGCAGAAACTAAAATAAGCATTATTATTTTTTAGTTCATCGAGTACATCATAAAAATAGTTTTATTTGTCAGAATAATATTCACTTAATATATACTGTATAAAATAAATAGTTATTTTGCTTTGAAAAATATTGGTAAAACTTTTAAAAGTCTGAAACACAGCTCGTCTTTTATTCATGCTCTGACATGTGGGGTTTTCTTCGTTGTATACAGGCTTTCTTCTTTAACAAAATAAACTACATTTTGCTTTGAGTTAAGTCCTTTGAGAGACTGCATCACATGTTTTATGAATGAGTTCTTATGCAGTTAGGTTTTAATAGGTGTTTGATTTCTTTCAATTTCTTTCATACATAACAACAACTGATAAGAAGTCTTAAACGAGAAAAAAAAATGCCAATCATCGATCCTGAAAAAAAAAAGTTTTATTCTACCTTACACTTATTCTTAGAGCGAACTTAAGAACATCCCCACTACAATATTTGTGTAGGCCGTACCCTTAGCTACTTAAACCTATATTTATCTCCTTCTAACACAGAAAAACTCAAGCCTTTCTCTGAGTTTCCGAACACAATCGTTGTAAGATAACACATTTGATTTTAAATTGTAACTCGTGTGTAAAAGGTTCAATATCATATAACGGATGTAAGAACATCGATCGTTTTTAGGCTACGTACAAACACCTAAGGATTCGTTGCAAGTGAAAAAGGAATAAGAACGAATATTAACAAAGCAAATTGTACCTTAATCCATAAGCAAATATGGCACTTTTGTGGCATTAACTTTTTTGTTACTTGGATGTTTAAAGTGCACACATGCACAGAAAACTTGAAAGGTAGGCTGGTGGAAATGCGTTGACTACGGGTTCCAGTATAACGTGCCTTCAGTCGCTTTGCGCATTTGCTTGCGTGAAGACAAAAATAATAAATTAGTTTTGCCGTTACATGGCGGGAACTTTTGATACTTTCGTAACGTAATACGTACGCTCAAGTTTTTTTATTCGTTTAAACGGAAATAAAACGTGATCTGAGTAAAAATAATAAAGTAATTAATTTAAAAAAGTGTCGGTAGTCTAAAAAAATATTTTTGGTTCCTTCAACTGCAACAAATACTGGTAGGTCTTAAATAATTTTCTGGATAAAATTATTTTGTTTCCAATATTTTTTTCCAATTCAAGCAAACATTTTACAATAATCTAATTATGTATATAAGTATAAATATTATATCCGATAATTTTTATTTTATAATAATTATAAATAGACATATTACACATAAAAAGCATATTAGTGGAGACGTAATTTAATAGTTCTAATTTAAAAAATATTCAAAATCCATATATTTTTACTTATAGTGTATACCATACACTATAAGTAAAAATATATCGAATAGTTTCGAATATATAATTATATTAATAATAATATTATAGTAAAATCTTGCACAATAAATAAAATAAGGTAAATAGATAAATTTAAATTGATATCAATTAAAATATTTTTATTTATTATAACGAACAATTAAACATTTTGACAGATTAATTTCTTCGCGGATCCTTTAACTAGGCTTTATGTTCGTAAGATGCTTAATAGTAGTACTTTAAAACTCTTCTAATGGTGATCTTTACATCTGTATCTGATGGGAATTGATTTATTGAAATTACCTACAACAACATTCCATACATCGTAAATTACTATCTACTAAAATATATATACTACTAAATATAATAAAATATATACTACTATAATAAAATATATCCTACTAAAACAAAATCAATTTACCCGTATTATATATAAGAAAGTTATTCGTTAAGGAAATTTATAAATAATAAAGGCTTATAGGATTTGTAATTGAATTTTAGAAAACTATTATATTCAAATTCTAAGCATAGGTTTTAGATATATCGATAAAATATTATCCATTCCAAACCAAAAGCATAGTGAAAAATTAAATTACTTTTAAGGTAATTGTGATGAATAAATATTGTGTAAATTTGTTTTCACTGAGATTAAATTATAAAACGCTGTCACTAATATACTTTTTGTAAAAACGTCACTTGTGTTACAAACTTAAATAAAAAGGGTAGGAAAACTAGCTTATTAAAAAATGCATTGCATTATAATATTTTAAGACAAATAATTTTAAATAGTTAAATTATAAGCAAAGAAAAATAATAACCATAAATACCGATCTAATTTCATTAAAAAAAGGGATTTGTCCTTTTATATTTTAATATAAAAACAAAAAAATACGATCTTATATTACACATTGAAATAACGTTTAGAGTAGACTTGGCGATTTATATATGTGTTAGTTTCATGTATTTATAAATTTTGAATCATACATTTGTACATATCGTTCCTGCATGTGTACTATGGTTAAGTCCCTTAACATAAACGACAATGTATAAAGTCATTATTAACGGTACTCATACAAAATCTATTAATCGAAATTGAAAATATTCATTTAAGTGCCGCGAAATACCCAATGGAAATAATATTCGGACAAAATGAAAATTCCGACTGATGCATTTGGAATCGCGAGCGCCGGGTGGAGATTTTAATTCCCTTGACTGTTGCGAATCGGCGCATGTTTTTTCATTAAAACGCATTCAATACGACTACGACGTGGCTTTGAAAAAGCAGACCTTTTCAAAATATTTCCCTGACATTCCAGCCCGTACGGATGCTGCTATTCACTTCTTTTTATTTAAATAAAGCTATTGACGTTTTTCATGCAATCAAAAGCGAGAAGTTATAATAATTCGCAAAATACTGAAATGAAATTGTGAAAATAAGTTTGTTTGAACACAATACATGTATGTATATCTAACAATGTGGTTGCGAACAAGACCATAATTTAACACAACTATATAACCACCTTGGTTTTGCGGATTGCAATATAGTTTAAAATTAGACATTCCATTTTAAACAGATAAATGGATAAAGTTCCATTTATTTTTAACAATTAATTACGTAAAATTGTATTGCAATTGCAAAAATATATGCATTTATAACTTTATCATTGTTATAAATGCATATATTTTGTATAACTTTTTTTAATACATCCTCCATGCTATTTATTATATTAAGTAGCTAAGTATTTTACTTCTTGATTAATATTTTTTGTATAATAGCCTATTAATAGACCAATAAACAAAAATGTTTAATATTCTGTTTATATTTATTAATTTATATATTTCGTAAAAATATCCTAAAAAATAAAGTAAGCCACGACAATATACTCCTTTATTAAAACTTTTCTTACAAATTAACCATTTGTATCATATTTTGGACGAAGTTTTAGGTCATCAACTTAAATAAAAATTAATCGCAGGAACTCGTTTTATAAAACTATTTCTCATGTTTATATTCTAAACTAAATATAATAAACATAATGTACTGAAATTTGCCATATGTCACTATCGAACAACACCTAGGTGCGTTAATTAGAATCCTTCCTTGACGGGCAGCGTTGTAGCGGTTTAGTTGCGGTCACGCTGACACCCTCACCTCTCCATTAGAACGTTGTGTAGCAGGGTTAACGACCAGTTTGCGTGTTACCGCACTACTTCACGCTTATTTATACGTTGAGGCGAACAAACCTGGGACCCGACATTCAAGTGTTACAACACACGGTGCGACCTATCAAATTTCCATTATCAGCAAGTTTCTAAAGGCGAGCAGGACCCTCAAGTTATTGTAATGTACAAATATTAGCGTCAATGTTCTTGCTAGATTTATTGTCGTAAGTGAAATCTGTGGGTGGTATAAATTATAATATATTATTGAATATAATAATACGGTATCAAACACCTTAATTTGTTAAATATTTTATTGTTTTTATTTTTTTAATTATAATATAAAATAAAAAAACCTTTAAAACAAAATCTTTCACGTGTATTAAAATAAAAACTAGCATTTGTTAATTCAACGCAATAAAACTAACCATGGAGTTAATCTCGGCACTTATTTCAGTTTATTGCTGCTTAAACACTAGAATTTGAAAACCTATATCAAAATCGAACCCCCAGTTTTCGATAACAAATAAATAAAAAATATGAGCTAAAGTTAAAATTAAAGCTAAATTTAAATTTTAGAGTAGTATTAATAAGGACTGAAATTATTATAATATATCTTAAATATCTCGTCTATATTAAGCCACGAGTGTCCGTACGTAAATTATTACTACTACAAAGTTTCAAGCCTTTTTTTTTAATAGAATAGGTGGCAAACGAGCAAGTGGTTCACCTAATAGTAAGTGATTACCGCAGCCCATGAACACCCGCAACTTCAGAGGAATCTCAAATGCTTTGCCGGCCTTTAAGACAGGTCTAGGCTCTTTTCTTGAAGGTCCCTAAGTCGTACCAGTGCGGAAACATCGCTGGCGATAACTGATTCCATAGATTAGTTGTGCACGGCAGGTAATTTCGCGTAAAGCACACAGTTATAGATGGCCAACCGTAGTGATGATGAGGATAAATCTTTCAATTCTTCGTGACGGTGTTTAAACTAAGTGGCTAGAATTAATCCAAACAACTCCTCAGAACACTCCCAATGGTAAATTCGCTAAAAAATGCAAAGAGATGCAACATCTCTTCGCAACGCCAGCGAATCAAGCTGTTTAGAAAGTACCTGGTCTCAAGGATTTAAGCCGCTCTCCGGTGAATGCGGTTAAATGGAAGAAGCCAGCACCAGTACCATAGTGTGCAGGGCCAGAGATGAAAACATTATTTCATGTGAGGCCGAACTTGCGCTTTTTAAAGTTGCACACAGTGGGCCAACATGAAATACTGTCCCACTCTTTTATGAACGCCCAGTTTTTTAGAGGCCAATTTGGCCTTACCCTCCAAGCGACCGGCCCCGATCTAAGACTTTGTTTAATAAAATCTCGACCTCCGGCATTCATTGACGTTTTCTCGAGAAATATTGGCGCTCTATAACGTAACCCCTGTGCTGTCATCACCATAACAAGGAATGTTTTTAAATTGCAATATGTCATTGATATGCAGACGAAACAAGGTAGGAGATAGCATAGCCTCATGGAACACCAGCATTCACTGGTTTAGTGACAGAGCATGCACCGTCGACTTAGATCTTGATGCTTTGGTCCGAGAGAAAACTGGTGGCCCATTTGCATGATTTCTCGGGAAGCTCATAGAAAGGAAGCTTCGAAAGAAGCGCATTGTGCCAATGAGCCAAGTAGACCAGAAGGTCTGCTAGCGGTCGCAAATCAGCTCGTGTTCTTTTAGGTTGCTAATGGACTGGCAGCTTGTCACGAATCCGTCAATACACTTTTTAATAGACTCGAAAACGATGTTATATGATATTTTTACGATTAAGAAACACCACAAGATTCTTCCTAAGCATTTATACTTCTCAGTATAAAATGTGATAGCATGCTACTGAATAACTTATACTTTAAATAAGCATCCTAAGCTCTAGGAGCTCTAACTATTATAGGAATGCTAAGTTACAGTTTTTAAAGACATCTTTTATTGCGCTTACACTACACCAGTGTAAGCGCAATAATAGATTTCTTTAAAAATGTGTATAAAATATAATTTATTCATTCAAACTCTATATTAGATTGCCACATAATAGATCTGATAGTACTTCTAATATGACAGTACAACAATATAGTGTAATTATATAATTATTATCTCATAATTTATGAGTTATTGAATATGTACTGTAACAGTGTGTACAGGATAACTTAATGTCCATAGCTTGTATTATAACAACTTACTCTGGGATCTTTTATATTATTTAAATATTAATATGCTATAACATAAATGTTAATCGTATTTAAGAATTAACTCTATGACCTTAAAAATTTACTTCTTAATAACTACAACATAAAATTTTAAGCTTTCCTTCCGCCCCTTATCGGAGATTTAAAAATATAATCGAAATCCTATGAATACATGTTAAATGGTCATTTTATTACTTTATCCTCATAATTTTTACCAGTCTGCAATAAGCAAAACGATCTTAAGACACCCATCGAGGTTGCGTGAAATAACGAGGTGATTACGGATATTAACATTCCCAAAATAACGACATATTATTTAGTCAAATATTGAATGACAAATCTTGAACTTGTCTTGCCACCATCCAGCTTATAGTGCCAAATCTAGAGTCACTCTAACTTCAAGACCTTCAAGCCAGTGATTCTTTGTCATTTTAAATACAATATACATTTTATTATTTTTGTTTCAGGTTGACAGAGCATGCGTCACGAAAACAATTAAAAGTGAAATTAAAAAGTCATACATATTTTTTGTATATATAACAAAAGTTAATATGAAAGAAACAAATCTGAATATTATATAGTTTTACAAATGTGAATAAAATGTCCAATGCCGCATTTGCAAGATAAAGTCTCGTGGAAATGCATAGCTACCTTGAAGCGGCTATAGTTACTACCTTATTACAGATTCTGTTTTCCTTCTCAGGTAAGTTTTCATCTGTATCTTTTCCATTGATTGTCAATCTAGTTTTGATCATAGTTTGGGATTTGCCATTGGTGTTAATTTAAATAGCAAGCCGGAGGCGCAGAGTAGTTGTGCGAGGCAGAAAGTTTCGCGTAAAATCTCGACTGTCTGCGCCCCCCGGTCGCTAATCATCTGGTGTTCTTCTTGGCACCTCATGAGCAGGCAGGTGCCAACGGAATTATTTTCGAGAACACGGGCGTAATGGCAATAGGCCTGTAGTTGATCGGATGTGTGCGATCACCTTTTTAGGGATCGGGTGCACCAAAACTGGTTTCCAGAAGTTCGGTATAACGCGTAAAGAGTAGGCGTACTGAAAAAACCTATACATATATATAGGTGCAAACTTTGGATCACACGTTTTCAGCACAATTAGAGGGATTTCATCAGGCCCACTCGACTTGTAGAGTCCAGGGAAAGAAGTGCTTTGCGTATTGACCTCTGTAGAAATCGGATATCTGACATAGAGCTCTCACTCTGCACGGTGAGTTACCCCTGTCTTCATGAGCTGAGATGGACGCAAAAAGAGACCCTAAGAAATCAGCGTCTCAATTGCTTCATGAACCAGCATGTCATCTCTTTTGTGCAGACATGGAAGTGACAGAAATTCTCTTGAACAGCTTTGGTAACCTGACTAAATGCACGAGTTCCCAAAGGGGGACGAACTAGTCTCTTCCTTTGTCCAATTATAGATTTTCATTCTCAAAACAGGTTTGAAAACCAAAAGTTGTTTCTAAAGTGAATAGTCTTTTATAATTTTATGGTAATTATTTTCGACATTTGAGTTTTAAGTCTACTACAGAAATGACCTATGGAAAACTTAGCTATTTATAGAAGTGAAAAAAATACTGGATGTTTATGGAAAACCATAAACACGACTCATGGCTCGCCTATTACACACTGTCACCTGTCTTAAATGGATTCGGTCTTCTTGTTCTCAGGCAGTTACCAGATAACATCTTTTTGTCCATACACTTTTTGTGTTCTACGTTTGTTTATATTCTATTATATATCTAGTTAACAAATTAGAAGGCATTTTTGTGGCTTATAATTTTAGCATTACGTCGAAATTATTATTTAATTAAAAATTCACTCCTACGTTCTAAGATAATTAAATTATAATATTATTAATACCGCTTTTAAATTAAATTATGGTAAGCCCAATACCTAATTATGACATCGTATATTTTCTTTTCACTTTTTTTGTTTAAGAAATTAAATAAAAATTGTGGCTTCCTTTCGCTTATCACTGAAAGAAAAATCTGACAAATATCAACGTATTTAACAAAATATTGGTAATTGACTTCTTTATTCTTAGAAAATATTGAAGATGTTTAAAGGATATACCCACTTTTATTTCAAGCCTCATCTGCATGCGATCTAAACTTACAAAGGGCTTGTGTACCGACTGATGGCAGAAAATACGGAATCTCCTACCGATTACGAAATACAAGGACTAGTGAATGTCTCTTTGCTAACGTTAATATTTTCAACGCTAGTATTTATTTTTTCATTAATCAACATATAATTATTCCAAAAGTGATTACTAAACTCACAAAAAATCTGCCAAATAGCTCAACCATAACTGTTGTGAAATGTGGTATCACGGGGCTATATAACTGTACAAGTACAAATAAGTAAAATTTGATGGTAAAAATAAGTCGATAACTTCAAGATATATGTACATATTAAAGAAGAATACGAAGTATTACTAGTCTAGCTCTAAACTAGATAATTGAATAAACTTACATGGTACGAGTATCAGTACCTGCCTGAATCCTCTTCTCATAATCATTTTAAACATTTATCAATCTCGTCATTCAAATAATGCCTTATTTAGGAATGGAACCAAGGACAAATGATCCTGCTCTGAGACAGATTAAAAACCTCTTGCATGTTTTCGTCACCATATGTTAATGTATCCATTTAAGCAATCTTCTTTGCCTAAGAATTTAAGAGGCTTGTCTACCTAGTCCTTTACCAACTTCTACAATTGATTACAAATAGGGAAATCGTAGCTATAACGTCTATTACATAAAATCTCCAAGTAAATCGTGACAGTTACACAAAATCACAACCCCGTTAGTACATAAAATAGTTATAAAATATCTGGATTCAGAACTGAGACCTTTTATTTCGTTCGCTGTATCTTACTCGAATATTTTATATGCATTGTAGCAGTAATTATAACTAGGGATGACAAATGTGTACGTCTGCATTTATTATAATGTCTGCACAATAATAACTTTATATACATATACAGTGGTGGTCATATAAATAAAGACACTCAAGGGATATTATATACTGAGATTTTTGAATATATATATGAAGTTTTAAAACATTAGGAACTTGCAAGAATATTTCAATCATTTGTGTAGGCATTGTGAGATAAATATTAGAAATATTTTCAATAAAGTTGAGATATCTTTTTATTCGGCTTAACTATATTTTTCAAGCTCTATGAATTCAAAAAAGGTATGGCCAATTGAAGACACAAATTAAAGACACACAAAGAGAGAAAGAAAAAATAAATGTTTTCTTACATATTAAATGAAGTATATTATAATTAAAAGATATTTATAGCATGTCCTTTAGCAGAAATAATATTCCGAAATCGCTTTGTCACTGAAGAGATTAATTGGTTTCCAGTTAGATATTGGATTTTGCTCCCATGTTTCGTATAAAGATGATGAATGTTAGTGGTATGTTTTGTAGACACTTTTTCTTCACATGATTTTCAATAGGGTTCTTTTACAAATTTTCAAAGATCAATTAAGATTATTACTGATTTAAATCATTCATTATTGTCTTGTTGGAAGTCCAAACCACTAGCAAACGTTCCTCTCCATGGGACCCATCAAAATATTCCTGTACTGGAATTTATCAATATTGCCTACAATTTTCCCTACAGGTTCAACACCACGTCCGGAAAAACCACCTAAAACTTCAGTCTCTGCTTCACTGTTTTCTTCGAATATTTAGCATCCATTACTTTATTAGGAGGTGTCACATATCGTTAATTTTTGTTTCATCCGAGAATAGTATGTTTTTCCAATCATGTTCAGGTCCAACGATCATATTTTTTTGCAAACTATAAACTTTAATATTTGCTTAATATTTTCTCCCGAGATATTCTTCCAAAAAAGTACATATTGCTAAATAATCAAATAATCGCCTTCTCATTGATCTTGCTGATATAACTTTCTTTTTTTGATTACTTTGATGACTCTCCAGCACCAAATACTTCCAACTCTTTTGAATGGTTCTTATGGCTAACAATATCATTCTTAAATCTTCACGTAGAGTTGTTTTCTAGGTTTGGTCTCCTTGATATGTTTTCTGTTATGTGAAACTTCTTGAACAGCTTGATAGTATTTATTACTGTATATTTAGAGCATCGCAAGTGCTACGCAATTTTCCTTTGTCATACAAATTGAAAATGATCTTTCTTATAGAGGAATCGTAATTTGTTTTTTCCAATAGTAGCTCTAGGTGAAAATGATCAAAATGATATTAACATTGAGATAGCGATAATCTAGTTTTTACTTTAGGCGCGTTGCTTGAAAACGCCCAGGAAAATGGAAAAATCAGTGCACAGTTTTTTATTTTTTAAATACGAACATGAATCATAACTGTCTTATGGAATCAAGCATATTAAAAAAGTTTGTGTTGTGTTTGTGTTTTGTTTATTTAAAAACGAATAAGGTCTCAACTATTACTAAAAATAGTTTATTGCTTTCGTTTTAATAAGTTCGTTAGTGTAATGATTTATTTTCAATTGAAGTAGAATTAATACTTATGTTCACTATTGATAATACTATAAATAAAGTGTCTTTAATTATGTGTATATAATAGATATATTATATATCACTGTATATCATAGATATAATATTTATCATAGGTATTTCATTTTTATTTTAATTGTAAGAAGTTTCGCTTATATGATAACATTATCCGATCATTCATCATCATCATTTCCCGATAAATATCAATAAGTGTGAGATAGCAGTTAAACACTAGTTCATTCGGAAAAAGTGAATAAATTGAACGACAACAACAGATACTGAATCAAAAAGTGGAAACGAATTCAGAATCCGCATTTTATTAACCGATTCTTCTGACCACTATACTCATTTAACTTTGACAAATTGTTGTCTACATAAAAAAATCAAATTATATAATATTTTATTCCCAGAATATTTCTCTACCTTATCTCTCAGATCTACCTTAGTTAAATTACCTCTTCTTTTCCGATTACCACTAAACATACTATATTTAAACTAAGTTAACTTTTGCATACAATACATTAAGTACACAATTGAATTTAGGCAATTTAAGAAGTAATCACATCTATTCATTACAGAAGTCATCAGGTTCACAATATTTTTTATACGTAACATTTCTTTATTATAAGACAATACGGCAAGTAAGCAGCGATGAAACGGACGGCGGAAACAGCTGTGTCGTTCGCGTGCTGTTTACCAATTTATCACTAAGCTGATTATATATAGGCTCTTTCTTGTGACGTGCTTTATGACCTTGTTTACTCTCCTTCTATTGTTTTATACAACTATATTTGCACACCTTTTAAATCCAAGACAAGCCAGCCGAAATTTCTGCGTCGATATTGCAAACAACTTTATTACTGTAAGGATTTTTCTTGTCTATTCACTCATAAACTTTCTTATTTGTAGGTATGTAATTACTTATTATAACTTTAATAGAACGTGCTTGAAATTAGAAAAAAATATTTTATAAATTTTATAAATTTATAAAAATTATTATTATTGTTATTTGTATTAACATTACTGTTGTTGGGAGAACAGCTGGTGAATTAGAAGAAACCTAGAATATATAGCAATGCGCATAAAGTTGAAAAACAAATTGCATAAAAGTAAACAGGAGTCACAAAAGGCGCACCGCAAATTGTGTTTTCAGTGCTAGGTTCGGAGCGCAGGTGGCGAAGCCGGCCTTAAGCTCAAGCGGACCGCCGCCAAATCCGCATACGACTTTAATTTAACTTCGCCCGTATATATTGTCTCTCCACTAAAATTTGAATTATAATTTGAATGAAACAATGTTACAAAGCAAATCTTGACATGATTTTTTTAAAGAATAAGTTGTATTTAACAAACATAAACAGTTTATTATTTCATAAAAATATTCAACAAAATTCTAGGTTAGATATATTATTTTGGTAATAACGTAGAATGTAACGCCTATTTAGAGCAAATCATTAGTATTTTACATTTTCATACACTTAAACAAGCGATGGAAAAGCAAATTTGCAATATCAACATTCCAGAACGATAGAAAGATTACATTCAATTTCATAAAGACAAAGAAAAATCCATTAGTATCATCGCAGTAACAAATACTTGGAGGCGAGCAAATGCAATATTGTAAAATTTGCATAGGTAGGAGTTCACCCGCGCGCTGCTGCGCACTACGGTATGAATACGTAACACAGTTACATCAATATACAGCTCGAAAATATTGTTCTCATAAGCGGCAAACCATATTCTCTTGCCCTATTTTTATCTCTATTAAAAAAGATATCACTTATGTCCTTAATCTACGACTATTCATTGCACATCAAGTGACGCGTAACGTATTGGAATATAATTATTATTAACACTTGGTATGTAATATTTATTGCGATCATAGTATTTTTGAAAACTATGCCAACATTCTGATTGAAAATCAATTTTAACAGAAAGTATGTAGTATGTAGTACATTTTATGAACGATGGAGTAGACTTTAGTGACCATCTAATCTTTGAACGCAGAAACTTCATCCTAAATATTCGGAATCCCTCATAAATCGAAATATTGTTGAATAGCACCATAAGGCTGATATTTCGTATGGGGAATGTCGGGATCCCGATATCCAGTTACAGGTCACGGTTATCATCCCTGAGGGCTGAGACGGAAAGTTCCATCTCAGCCCTCAGGGATGACAACTTAGAATTTAAATGCGATAGTAAATATACTGCATCACAATCCCAACCTAGATATGTATATATACCCTGTAGAACCGAAAATATTTTAAATTAGCTATTCTTCAAAACGAAGAAAAAGGTCTTGAATTTACGCCCCGGTTAAGGTTCTGCGATGCGGGCGTCGAGAACGACGATTGCACTGCAGCCTTGCACTTGCCACGCAAAGAATTCCCAATGCACCGTGAAATTGCCTATTTTCCGCGTGATTTTATTTATTCATTTCATACATCAATGACATTACCATTCTATTGCTAAGCCCTGGTATCGGATAATCTGTAAATTTTAAGCCGCGTCAAAGTTTGTTATTAAGGCGTCGACGACAAGGCGGATAGTTCTTTTAATTAAAATCCTTTATATTCTTAAAATTTCACAAACTAAGGCTATGAAATTTAAATGTGAGAACTTTGAGTGCAATGTGTCTCCGCAAGAAACAGCAACCGGTTTCAGTATTGTAAATTTAATCGAAATTCAGCGGTATCCCTCTAAAATTAGCGTTTAATTTAGAATATCAACTTTTATAGAGATGTATCATTTGCCATACTGGATACGGAAACTGATTCATTTCCGATGCATGGTTGAAGCTCTTTGTAGAGTCTGTCGGCTGCGAATTGCTCACGTTTTCAACATTTGATTGCGACATTAATACCTTTGAAATATTGTTGCCTCATTAAGGTATTTATTGAATATATAAATATAATCAAATGATATTTTAGTCTTTCCTTTTATTTAATTTAATTCAAAACATTTTGGATTTGTATAATAATTTCATAGACCCGAAGGCAAATCAGTGTCTTACAGACTCAGTCGAGAGTTAAGACTGCAAAACAGATGCTGACTGGCATCTCCCAGGCGAGCACTCAGCTCCGTCACGTAGTAATACCGTCTGTGAAATGCGAGAATGCATAAGAATTCAATCTTACGAGTATATTTTGTAACGTGGCGTAGTAAGCATCAAAAGATTCAAGAACACAAATGAACGTCAAAATATTTTAGAAATATATATTATTGATAATATAACATATGTGCGAGATATATATTTTTAAATATGTACAATTTCGATTAATAAGGATGTCTACTTATACTTCATACTCATAGTCCTATATCATCGTACCTAACTGCAATCTGGCTCCAAGTTATTTTTATATTTAAAATTTTAACTAATTTAACTGTTGACAATTCAACAAAATAGTCAAGCTTAATCAGTCAAGTATATATTGAAATTAATATATGGAGATTAAAAACTACATATATATATATGGCGTTTCACCATGAGACAAAAATCGCAAGTATTGATTTTAAATATATGTTATGCTGTTAACGTTGAATTTATCTCACTTGTATATAACTCGAAGAACATACATGTAATAAAAAAGTTTATTTATGCCTTTATTTTATATGCAAATATTTTAAATTAACTATTTGATAAGATGAACATGTTGTCTCAGGTGTTGTTTTCACGGTAAAGTTGCTTTAAGCTACACTAAATTATATCTAACATATTGTCTGTAGTCTCATAAGCCTAGTTAATGTTATTTCTGTTCTTGTATCATTATAATATTATACCATAATAATAATACCGTATTTAACATAATAATAATTTATTAATACATGTTATTTCATAATCATCAATCAACAAAGAAAGATATGAGACTTTGTTCTATAGTTTAAAATTATTAACTTTAATCTTTATAAATCACCGAGATCTTTGATAAGCATTGTCAAACGTAACAAATTAACCAAATTATTTTTAAGTTTTGTAATCTAATAGCGCTGAGTCTACTTAACCTTTAGTGGTAGGGGAAGGCGACCCGATAAAATGCTGTAAAAGTCATTGGATGCAAATGGAACAAATCATCTGTCTCTCATGTGGCAATCTCAATCTATGCGCATTTTGTAGTAATCTATTGACGAACGACCGACGATCGGACGAATTGGAGCTTCAACAAATAAATTTGTGTTAGTCTGAGGAACTGAAAATACTATTTTATAAATTAGGGTTTTTCTAATTTAAAGATTTCGTCAAAATGATGATTCTTTTGGTATAAAAAGGAATCACAAAAATCTTTCTAGAAAGAAATGTTGCAAAAATCACTGTATATTCATTAAAAAGCATTGAATCCAGGAACTCCCCTTTCTGAAATCGGTAAAAGAATAATGTATACTCATCACATCATCATCATCAGCTCATCAATAGTTCACTGCTGAACATAGATCTCCCGTACAAAGTGCCACGATACATAATATACGTTTCAATTTAAATAAATAAAACCTAAAATTGTATTATCCTACCAAAATAGCATTCTGCAAGGTAAAAGTTTGTTGAGTAGCATTAAAAGATTAAAAGTCGACAATTCACTCAGCCTGTATCGAATCGTAACTGGAAACGATCTCTACTCCGCTGCGACATATATTTGCGATGCAAGCGGCGCGTCCGTGGCGAACTTCGCCTAGCGAATGCAAAAATTTAAATTAAAAGCATAAATCAGGCATGTATCGAGTAAGTTTTGAGATTGGTATACATTTCAACTGTTTGCCTCTGAATATGTATTAGTATGGATGTTTTCATTTTAAATCTTATGCTACACAATGACTGATTTAAAATTACAGCCTCTTTTCCTAATAAATTTCATATTTAATATATACTTTATAAATTAATAGTTAAAATATCTAATGTTTAAAGTATATTGTATATGTGCAGCATGAACTTGTCGTTTTGATTGGGGAAGCACCACCCATTGAATACCAGCGTTGAATAGCAGCATGACGCTTCTGTGAGTGTCATCTTTTGATGAGTGTAGGAATCAAGGAGCACAGTTATTGATTGCGTGACATTCCACTTTAGTCCAGGGATGGCAACGCATATGTATCTTGATTCTTTGTTCAGTATACTGAAGATAATTATGGCCTGCAGTCTACTATAACTTTCTATGCGGTTTCATTAAAAAAAAATAAGAAAATTCCAATATTTCTAGTAATTATTTAGTGCTTACCGGTAAAGATTAAATTTCATAAATATTCGGTATTAATTATCTGGCATCCCTTAAATGAGTGGCATATCTTATGACAAGAAAATTTACTTCATAAATAATTAAGGAGTAAGAATTTCTGTTCAGTATTTTCGATTTAATTATTCCAAAATATTATGAGTATCATAATTTCGTAACCTTAATTTAGAGTACTTAAGGAAGTTCAAATAAGAAAATTAAATCCCATGCAAATCTGTTAGGGCTGTGATTAGTACAAAATATATATTATTTGTCATAACTGAATGATAAAAAATGATTTAGCTCCTAAACGTATATAAGAATAAATCTTTGGTTAATCTATAAAGCAAGATAATTTAAATTATTTAGTTCTGAAAAGCGCGGATATCAGTAGAAGTAAATGAAATTATACGCTAATAATGGGACCCTATGTGCCATAGGCTCCATAACTAAGTAGTGTAATAAATTAGTTGAGAAGATAAAAAAAATCAAATTGAAAAAATAAACTTTTAGATTTCAGTAAAACGAAATAAAACTGTCTACTACGAGGATAAAAATAAAACAGGCTAAATAAGTAAAGTTTATGGTTGATGACTTTATACGCTACCAAGTACCTTTTTACCGAATCATGCATTAGTAAACAGATACTCAAACCTAGGTTTTTTTCCAGAGACGTTTAATGTTTGAACTACGGTTTAATTTATACTTCTTGGGTTGGAAAGGGTGTATTTATTTTGTGTCGCCAATACTGCAATAGAACCTTCCATTGATCTTGTTACCTGGTGCCCAACATCGCATTAGAGACGGCAACGATTTGTATGTCCACATACTACAATAATATAAAATATCCTGCGCACGTGAAAAATATTTTATCTAATCTTTATTGAAATTAAAACACAGAGCCGTATTTCGAAGGCAGTGTCATAATTAAAGTTTTTCATTCCGAATATTCGAACATCAAGAAGAACCCATGGATCAAAAGAGAGGACGCTATTCAGTTCAACGGTTTTGTTTCTTTGTTTCGTTGTCGTTTATGTTTTTGTTGTTATATTGATAAAAAAAGGTCAATAATATATTTAACAAGATAAATTAGAAAAAAATATTTAAAGTTCCTTCAAAATAAACTTATATATGTTTTCTACATCTTACGCGATTTTTCTTTTTTTTTCGAGCTGATGGCTGCTGTTAGCCCGAGAGCTTTTACAGTTTCACCGGGTTGAGAGGTGACCGAGCGCTTATGGCACTCCGTTGAGACCTCTATATATGGGTAACCAGCACAAGGGCACCCGAGAGGGTGCCCGACAGGGCCGAACTTCGGCTCGGTCACTTGCTTCTGACTAAGAATTATCTACATTAATATTTCGATTATTATTATTGGCTATCTGTACCACCACTTCGGAATGCGTGGGCGCTGGAGAAGAAGTGGCGCAAGAAACTCCAGCGACGCTTCTATCTGTATGGACTGGAGAACCGGCCAGTGGCATGGCGGTATCGCGAACAACCTTGTTCGCGTTGCCCTCGCCGTCGGGGGGCGATATGAGGGTGCAATGTACGTGTGTTGTATTTTACGAAGGGCCCTGGTGGTCGCGTCTTCGGGGTCGTTGAGGGCGTGCCTCGGTCTTCATCGGACACGGGTGAATCTGTGATTCGCGATGGGATTGTAAGTGGCGGCACTTACAATCAAGGGGTTAGAGTGTGTGTAATTGCACAATCAGAGACAGTCACTCTTCATCGAAAGGAGATTATGTAAAACACGTACGATAATTACACGCATATATCGTTTCTAAGCTGGGAATAGAGCCCAGGATTCGTAGCGTAGCTACTAATAGTTGAAACCACTACGGTACAACAACTGTTAAAATACGGTATATAATCTACAAAAAAAACGCATAAGATCCAAGGGATAGAGGTAATCCACGAGCTCGAGGCAGGTTCCTTCGGTGGAAGACCACCGATGGACCCTGCCAAATGACATACAGGACCTAATGAGGCGCAAGAATGCGGCGACTAGAGCACACGACTTATATCCCACTGAAAGTACCCGGCGGGTGCTAAGGAACCACCTTGCTATTCCGTTACTCAAGTAAGATGCACCAAAGTTGAATCCATAATTAAAAACCTGTGACCAAGCCTACTTAAAGTCTTGGGTAAGGTATATGAAAGGCTCATCCTCGCGCGCCTAAAGGACTTCACGCTGTCCCGAGAGCTATCAAGTCCGGATTTCGCACCCAACACTCATGCACACATCAAGTGCACCGCATTACGGAGCACATCCTCAGTAAATTCCTTTGGGTCTACCAAATTGGGGCACTCTTCCTCGACGTGGCGAAAACTTTCGACAAGGTCTGGCACAACGGGATCATATGCAAAATATATGAGCTCGGTGTGCCAGATCAACTTGTACTTATCATACGAGACTCTCTCAGAAATCGAAACTTTCGTTACCGCGTTCTGAGGTTCACCCCATTTGTGCCGGAGTACAAGGCTTCGTCCTAGATCCTATTTTATGCACACTCTACACCAACGACATATCGTGCACTCGCTACCCTTTTCGCCGATGACACTGGCCTCTACGTATCTGGATTCTAACCAGACGCTATTTGTAAACGCCTCCAATCCGCAACACCTTAGGGTAATGGTTTCGGAAATGGAGGATCGTGGTTAACCCCACCAAAAGTGCAGCCATGTACTTCTCTCGGCGCAACAAAACGCCGCATCTCCCACTATAGAGTTATTTGATCGTCCAATCCCCTGGGAAAAGACAGTCAAATACTTAGGCGTCACATTAGACGAAAGACTCACCTTCGGTCCGCATATCAACCGTGTACGGAATTGAGCAGCGTTCGTCCTACGTTGCTTGCACCCGTTACTCAATAAAAATAGCATAATGTCCCTACGTAATAAAATTACACTATACAAAGCGTGCATTCGCAAATGCGAAATTGCCAAAATTGTTTCATGCGCAAGGCCACCGGTGTGCCGTGGTTCTTGCGTGACGAAAATCTACACATATGTACATAGATCTTGAGCTGCCGACCATAGCTCAGCTCCTGAAGCAGGCTTCCCGCCGATATTTCAAATACAACTCTCTTAATAAGAATTGTGCAAGCTTAATTGGAAGGAATTTGTTGCAGCCGTGAGCGGCGTCAGCTGGGAGGAATGGTGGACCTACGACGGTATTTCAGGTGAGAGCTGCGCCTATGCTTATGTCGATACATGTATAGTTTTTACTGAATTTCATGCTTTTATGTCCTCACAAACACGGCTAACAATTGATGAGTTCTGACGCCACTCATCAACTCAACAAAAACTCCATCAACGCTTCTGAATTTTGATGCTTTATCAAAGTTCGATGTGGATGTCACTTCTTGATATATGATAAGTTGTAAGATCGGCAAATTATTTCTGTATAAAAAAAACACTGTGTATTTGTACGTTATATTTATTATATTCGTTATATTCACTAACCTGTGTCGAGCTGATCCATATCTCGGATTAATTGGTAACATTATTACAAATTGGTTAAATTGGTTAGCGTTGATCATTTATTATAGCATAATAAAATACTTACTTTGGTGAAGTTTTGACATAAAGAGAATACAAGATAAAACAAGTGTGTTAATAAAAGAAGGTTACATTTTGGAATAATTATATTTTTCAACAAAAAAAAGCCTCTGATATGATAGCACACCTCACAATTTTGGGTGGAACGTAATATGAATGCAAGATAAATCGCTCGTATAAATTTCACGTCACGTAGACCGTCAAAAATGTTATCGGTGCAAAAGAAATTGATACTACTCACAATCGTAATATTTGCGGAGGGATTGAGATAGGTCAATAAATGACTCTAACTCTTCCAATAATCATTAATGGTTAAAATTATGAAATATAACATAAAATTTATTTATATTTAGAGCAAGTTTTAATTTGTTTTAATAATAGTTCATAATTAGTTTTTATATGTCATCAAAAACTAACATACACACATCACAGTTTGTTCATAACTGTAGTGTGTGTATGTAAGTTTTTGATTAAAGAAGAACACTATTATCTTAAAAGTTTTAGTGCATCGTTTTTGTAAATCAAACGTAATAAGTAACGTCTCAAATAGACAGCAATACACGATTCGTATTGCGGAAAAGTTTTCAAGCTTAACTCCACTGCCAGTCTTATTAATAGTTTTGGTACACGGTGGTCATGATTGTATACGTAACACGTCACGTCTAACTGGATCCGTGAAAACTTATACAAGATCTATTTTGTGAGATAAAAATTCGAAAGGTCGTCCTTAGGCCATGCATTTATTATAATATTTCATATTTTAATGATTATCTTTAGTAAAATATTTTTCTTATTAAATATATATATATATATATATATATATATACACATACATATTAACATAAATATATAAATATCCATTCTACGAGGTCGTGGTTTCTCCGATCGAACTGACTCATCCATGTTCTGTTCACCTAGTGTTATCCCGTTTTAAGCATTACTATAATATAACTATATATATAACATAACTTAAATTTTGAGGTTCAAGACAAGCTGCAGTTTAATATCAAACATTCTGTAGTAACTAAATTATTCACTATGGGATGAAATGTACTGAACTTGACATATATCAAAAAAAATGGTTCTTAAAAATGTAAAAAAAATTGAATTTTTTAAGAAAAGATTGACATTATTCAAAGGAATTACTGGTGAACATGTAAAGATATATTTAATGTAAAAAATAGCTATGGAACAAATGTTAGTAGTTTTGGGTTGTGACTGTAAGAAACCGGGAACCCGATCACTGGTAATGACGTATTTCAGCTTAGTTCTCAAGAGGCGAAGGATCTGCATTATCTATTTTTCGAAAATAGATGTTAGCGCTTATGAGCTGCAGATCTCTTTTATTAGTGACATTAGAGTATAGAAAATGGTCATATGTGATGGCATAAAAACATAAATGAGTACGTATAAAATATGTAGTTACTAAATGCATATTATAATGTGCTTTAAATGACTTAAAAAAACGCTAATCTTTGTCAAGTAGTTATTTATGATATTTATGATTAGTAGGCATATCATTTTATTAATAATACATATGCTGATAAACTTGGTAAGTTCATATTGAGAGTAATATATAGCACATTTAAATAATTAAAGGTCTGAACTAAATTCATAATAACTTAAGTAGACGCAAATTGCCAAAAACAATAAAAGAATGCTCTAAAGCAACGTTCACTTAACGCGTTCCCATAAAGAAGGCGTGACCGCAACCGCACCGCTGGCTTACTCATGCAATTTTCAAGGTCATAAATAATAAAACCGTGAACGCGATCCAAAGTGCTTTGGCTACTTTTATTCCGCAATTTTCTGCCATATTGAAATACCTTGCAGACGCTAATGCTTTTCCCACTTCTGCTACATAATCGTGTAGCAAAAGAAGAAAAGCAAAGCATTGATTACTGATCCTGCTATATGAATTAATTATGCATTATACAATAACTATTTATAAGAGGTTTTTATTAAACGAATAAAGTAAAACTAGTAAGACGAGTATATTCGTATAGACTTATAAGTCTATACGAATAAAGTATAACGAGTAAGGAATTTTGATGATTTTTTTTTTATTTGCAATTACTAGTAAAATAATATCGCAAATAACTGGTTACCTCTAAATAGTAATTAATTTAAAAAAAAAAAAATTAGTCAGAATAAATAGAATATGATTATCATATTACTTAATATTTATGATTTAATCATATTTTAAGTACAGGCATATTTTAAGTGTTCGCAAATTCAAAAAACATCAGCCGTAAGATTAGGTATAAATTATTTTTTAGTAAATTGAAGTAATTAATTCGTAATACCTAAATCATTTATTTATTGCAATAATTATTTTATTCACTTCTGTTATACATTCTACATACATCTATTGCTATTTATGTTATTTTCAAATTCCAATCATTTATTTCATTCCTGTTAAGATTCTTTAATTATTAATATTACAAAGAATATAGTAACTATATATAGTTATATAATCTTTTAGGTCCAGCTTTCTGGGGGTTGATAAACCCAGAATGGTCCTTATGCAACAAAGGCCGACGGCAATCCCCGGTGAATCTCGAACCGGAAAAGTTGCTTTTCGACCCCAACCTTCGCTTTTTACACATAGATAAACACAGGGTATGAATTCATTTACGATATTTTTTAGAAAAGTATACTTTATAATTTATTTTATTTATCTTTATCTTTTTATTTTCTTAATTTTGTTATATAAATAAAAGTATTTATACTCTTATTATTTCTATTTATTACTTTATTATTTTGTTTAATATATATTCTTAGTAAAATATATTATATGTATAGTTCAAAAATATATAGTTGAGCTTGATAAACTTGAATCTATATCTATATTATGATTTTAATGTTGTATTCGACTTCAAAAAAGTAAGATTTCAGATTCAGTGCATTAATTCTCACAAATATTTATTAATATTGACTAAACCTGGAAGATTGTTAAACTTATAAATTATTGTATGTACTCAATCTAAATTAAGACGATTTTTCGCTTGATTTGAATAGTTTTAACTATATTTTTATTCATAATTAGGTATAATAAAAACTTTTAGTTTCTTAACTTGGCTACCTTACTTGACTATGTCCATTTTTAGGATTGTTTTTTAATATTATATTACGGGCAATAGTAAAAAATATATTATGTATAAATAATATTGTTTTAACAATAACAAAGGATTAAAGCGGAAATTTAGCTAGTTTAAAAAGAATAAACTGCCAACAGATAAACGGACTTATAAGCAATACGGGTCACTCAGTTATATTCACGGTAGAGAACGAGACCCGTCATCACATAAACATTACGGGGGGCCCACTGTCATATAAGTATCAATTCCATGAGATACATATTCACTATGGACTTCACGATCAATTTGGATCCGAACACGCTATCAATGGATATTCATTTCCCGCCGAGGTGAGTGTGGATATCATATTTACTGTTTTTCTATTAGCGCATTGTATGAAATTGTAATACGGCTAGATTATCTAATAGGCTTATAGTATAATATATCTATATATATCTAATATCAACTGTTAGTAACTATGACTATGCAATATTATTAATCACCGTCATCGTCTGTAATCCACTGCTGAAGGTCTCTTTCTTAGTTGCTGACCGCGGATAGAATCGTTATGTATTAAATTATATAACAAATTAGTAAAGTGCGTTATTCAAAAGAAAGAAATAACATTTTTTATTGTTTCCTATGGAGTAATTAGTAATTATTGATTAAAACAACAAGAGTAAGTTTAAATACAAGCACGCTAAGACTAAATGGTATTGAGCACACAATAATCCATTGTTGTAGTTCCGTCGAAGTTCCTTCAGTAAACAAAGAGATAGACGTTCTACTAATTGATTGCAGACACTTTCTAATACAAACATTTAAGGTGATATTAATTGTTACTATACAGTAATTAAACCATCCAACTACAGTATAGTTCACTTGCAGCTGTTTTTCATCTGTATTGCATCTGTTGCCAATATAACAAATTATTTTAAAACTCTTCATTCGACTTAACATAACATTTTTGATTCAATACTGATATAAATCAATTTACTTTGAATAATTGTTCATTAATTTGATTAAGAACATGTGTATTTATTTTTTTGCATAAAATATTCCAACATTACATTCCCTTTTGCGTGTATTAAGATGTTGACATGGATTCTATGTGAGTTTATCAAAAGAATTCCTAACAGATGTTTTTTCACGCATCACCCTGTCGCGCCACACTTTCTTCTCCGGGGCGCTGAAATCCCAAATGTAATCCCGAGGAACGACTGAGAGCCAACTCAAGCATGCCTCTTGTTTATTTATGTGACAAATTCTTACGCAAACGTGTTAAATCTAAAATCATGTGCTTATCCTCCTGTGTATCCCATTTTATTCGTCAGCTTTTATCGCAGATTATTCCAGTTAATTTTATCATATTTCACTGCGTTTCTTGTGGATAACGTTTACCATCTTAGTTAATGTACACCATACATATTATATCTTTATTTATAACTATCAGCTTTAGATGCAGTTTAGTATACCGATACGCTTTTAATTAAACTAATTGATCGAACTTAACATAACATTTTAAATTATCATTTAAGCTTCGTAGAGAAATTTGCATATCTGAAAAATAATTAGAATATGTCGAAGACATGTGATGTGCTATAATTTGCAGCGAAGTTATGTGAAAAAATTTAAGCAGATAACTTTTTAGAGTAAGAAAAGGTCTTGCGACTGCATTTATTATATACTATACTTAACCTAACAAAACACAAAATTATAGAGAAAAAAATTGGTACAAGAAATGGGTGAAATTATTACACAAAATCTAATACAAAATATTAAAATTTTTCTCTAATTTCAGATTCAAATCTTCGGTTTTAACTCTCAACTTTATTCAAACTTTTCCGAGGCCTTGCATAAAGCTCAAGGAATCGTATCAATATCTTTGCTTTTACAAGTAAGTACTGTTTTTAAAAGTGTTCAATATCATTTTTAATTAATGAAAATCTTTAATAACTAAGTTGGCATGAGCACGTAAAAGTACTGAAAATATTTTTTTATTAAAGTGCAGAAACGTGGTTTTCGGCAAAATTATGGATTATCGAAAAATAGAAGTGCGCTTTAACACGATCGGAATTATCGGCGGAGCGTTATCACCGGTGCCGCACCTATTCATAGCTAGCTGGAGGTAGTTAATTAAGGAAATTGGAATTTTCTGTGTGGCATCGGATTAGCCGCCAAAGCTATTAGTTCAAATTAAGAGCTGCCCAATAGAAGAGTATATTCAAAATACAATTTAGTATCATCCATTATTTATATAATGAAAGATGGTAAATCCATTACCCTATTTACCTAACAACTATGTGTAAGCACACAGCTATTACTTAAATACACAAAATGTAAATATTTTTTTAATTTAATTATATATAATGCAAGTAAAATTCACTTATTAAGTGTAATTAACACTTCGTTAACTCAATAAAGATACCCGTTAAGTTTTAGTTCAAAAGGAAAGTAATTATTTGGTCGTTTGATGGCTTTCCTTAATGAATGCTAGCGACATTATTGTCTTACAGTTATCTGCTATTTGGCTCCTATGGTACAAGAATTTTATTTATTTAATTAAAAATACAACTTTGGTTTCAGCTTGGAGATTTATCGAATCCTGAGCTTAGAATATTGACGGAAGAGTTAGAAAATATTAAATACGGAGGTAATGATCAAAGTCATATTCGCTTTAAGGCTATTTAAATGTGTAATTATATATATAAAATACTTATAAGTTTGGAAAATATATTCTTCGATTCTTTATTGTAGCTTGTTCTGTTTTTAAAGTCTGTTTTTATTATCTTATACTGATAATCATATATCAGCATTGACACAAAGTCACTAATGTGTTTATATGTTTTATATGTATTGAAATGTTTGAAACGCCATATTTCCCTTTACTTCCACCGAAATTACATCGATATATTGTTTGTCGTGTCGACAACGATAGGTTGGAATAAGTATCGGTCAATAAAAAAGTTCTTTTCTTAATACACGAGCTTCATGGCAAAAAAATGAAATACTCAAAAACTATAATATTTATTCTTTATTACAAGCGTCGTTATCTTCAAAGAATTCACCTTGCTTATGTATACACCATTCTATGCGTCTTAACTATTTGGAAAATATTAATGACCTTCTGAATTTCGTCTGTGCATGATCTTCCTGAAATTTTTTAGACACCTCAGAAATCTTAAACATTTTATATAAGCAAACAGGACATCTTCTTTCCTTTCAAGATACTTGATCTTTAGTTTCTCTTAAATTGTTGTAAAGAGGTAAAAATCACAAGGTAGGTCAGAAGAATATGGTGGATGTGGGAGGACACGTTTTTGGAAATAATATAGTTAAGTATTCTAAAATAAATGTGCAGAGTGGATGGCGATTCCATAAAAGGTTGGCGGATTCACGAGGTGGCCGCACTGAGGTACAAACTGTTACATATCATTCGGAGTAAGCTGTTCTTTGATCCTCTAGCACGGTAGCAATGTGGGATACATGTCTTACACAAAAATGACACAACCATCTGTTTCTGTGTACATTTCGTAGACGTAAGCTCAAATCAAAATTTAATTGGTATATATTATTTTAGGTGCTGAAATGCCTATAAACAGGTTATCAGTTCGGGGACTGTTACCTGATACGGACTACTATATGACCTATGACGGGTCAACAACGGCCCCAGCTTGTTTTGAGACCGTGACGTGGATCATAATCAACAAACCAATATATATCACTAAACAACAGGTATTTACTAATTACTTCAGCTCTCCTATCGAAACTAAAATGCAAATCACATTATGATATAATATCATAATGTGATTTGCATTTTAGTTTAACGTATTTGTTCTAGTAAGGTTTCTATTTAGAGCAATATTGTAATAAATATAATTAGATCTAAACTACCACTCCTATGAATGATATCATCATGTTTGATACAAGAAAATGAATCCAAAATATATTTTTGTGCCTACTACTTAGTTGATAATGTCGGCAATAGAAAAGGATGTCAAGGAAAATAGAAACATAACTGGAGTCCTTACAATAATTTCTAATGATGATTATTTCGTTTTTGAAACAATGGATACTTAGTTGGTAATCTCGACGAATTTTAATTTAATTTTAACGAAATTTTATTCTTAATATCTGGTTCATCTAGAATCCTTAGATATTGTTTTGATATCATAAGATTACTTAATATTAATTTAGGCCTTTATACGTACTTTCCTTATCTTAATTCCTTATATAAAAGCTTTTTGTACATAAAAGTTAAATAAATATAATAAAATAAAATTTATTATACGTTGAACAATAATGTAAAACTATTAAAATTGTTAAATATAGACATACTAACAGCTTTACCATGATAATAAAATTATTTTATCAGATTATAATTTCAGTAAAATTGAGTTACTTATAAATTAAATAAAAAGAAACAAATGGCATATAATTTAATTTGTTGAATATTAACACCATTGATTATCCTCACCCAATGTTGTAGGACATAACTATCCGTTCGTTCAGCGATTATCTTTAGATTGCTTTTGCCACTGGCTCGCACACGAAGGAGAAAGAACAAACTATTTGCGCATTATGGCAAGAAAGCCATCACTGCGTGCTTTCAAGAACATATTTGTCACGCTGTAGGATGTGGGACAGCCCCAACAGTATCCTAAGGGTATTTTTATACGTGTATTGTGCTTGGATATTTCGTGTATCGAACCAGAAGTAATGTGCCATATGCTTGGTTGTGTAAAAAGAAGTACAGAATTTAATTTAATTTAATTTGTAAACCCTCGAACTTTGAATACTTTACCCCTTGTCGCTAATGCCCTGAGTACTTTCTCTATATCAGGGTCATCTTTCAAGTCCTCATTAACTACATGATCCAAGTATTTATACCTGTCGATGATTTTAAAGCGGTACCAGCCACCACGATAGATGGTATCCACAGCCTTAGATTTTCCAGCTTTGAGAAGAACTGGACTGAATTCTTATTAACATTGCATTTTGGGCTTCCATAATATGTTGTCAGTCCCCCCTGCCTAATATTACACTCTAGTTTGTACTCGTCCGACAGACTATCCGCCCATCTTACCCGATTCACTTGATATTGATCTAAGCAAAGATATACATACAGTTGGCAAACCCGAGTATCTGAGTTAGTTCCAAAGAATATCGAAAGCAACTAGAGGGCCAACACCAGTATCTCCCTATTTGTGTAATACCCTACAGAATGCTGAGTCTATCCAATGTATTTTATGTCTCAAATAAAACATTTGTCATGTCCTGGTGATTTTAGAGATTGCATATTCATTATCATCCTTAGATCCTTCGCAGACTTCCTCACCGTTACTTGTACTTTAGCATATCGATAATGTTATCAAAAGATCTTTCAAGTGATGATTCACTGTAAAAGAATCTTTTAAAATATTGAAGATGCACATACATATCTATATGTGAGAGAAATATAATTATTTTCAAAAATGGCAGTTAACATTTTTCCATCAACAAATTTGTTGTAATATATTCCAATATTTGCAATAATCCTGAAACATATTTTAAAGGAACAACTAAAAAAATAATAGTATGAGTAAAGTGCGCATCAAATCATTGCGATATAGTTTAGTTGTGGTCGAGGGCACAATAATAACATTTTCATTTGTGCTCACGCTACAATAAACAACTCACGTCCCGCGCCTTTAGACAAAGACTCCGCCGTGAATTATGTACGTGTTAAAAGTAAACTGAAAGTACCGCGTTGTATGGCTGTTATTATAAATCATTGTTTATGTTTTCCGTTTGTGTTGGTGGGGAAATTAAGTGCTAGTGGAAACTGCTTGCAATCTCGCGGGAAGTTGAGTGAACGCCATGCGGTTCTTGTTTGAAGCGGAACATATTGCTAATATATATACATTTTCAGTTCCAATTTTGCGCAAATAAATTTTAAGTCTCAAAGTTTTATCCATCTTCACGAATGGCAAATCTGTATTTAAGTTAAAGCGGAAATTTTCTAAAATTAATTAATATCTTATATACAACGATAATTCTATCAAAATTAGTACACTGTTTTAATATGAAATATTTTGTAATGTATTACAAATAATATTAAATATTTAAGTGACTATTCCAAAATAAAGTCATTTCAACTTTGATTGGAAGTATAATTACAAACAAATTGTCTGATATAACGAAAAGCGCGAAGCGAATGAGATAGCAACTATCGCGTGTGTCGGGAACATTAATCCCATCGCTTAAACCTTACCTACCTGAACAACGGTCGACACTATACATTAAAGGAAGAAGGAAATTTCAATTTACTTGAAATAGTTTCTGAGATTTAATGATTTACCCTTACTTTTGGGACTAATAATGGAAATGATTTTATTACTTTTGAAATCGTTGTGCCAAAACATATACATTTTTATTTTATATCTTTAGTTGGAAGCAATACCTTTTATTATAAAATTATTATATTTGTTTTAAAATGTTTTATTTGTTTCGAGGCATTAAATATGAATTCTAAAACACTCTAACTTAAAAATCGATTCAATACGTTTAACTAGATTGAAATAAAAATTGTATCTTTGTTGATAAACGTTATCGAGAAACCACTAAATTATTCGTATATTTCAGCTGCATGCATTAAGGCGTCTCATGCAAGGCGACGCTCGACATCCCAAAGCACCTCTTGGAAATAACTTTAGACCACCGCAACCCCTTCATCATCGAGCGGTTCGGACAAACATTGATTTTGATTTGAGCAAGGTAATATCATAAGTTTAATGCTATTTATTAACTATTTGGAATAGAATTAGCCAAGATATTCAGCTCTGGCATCAATTATTTTCCAAATCATTGATAGCTTCGCCGATTGTAAATAGTTCTCCAAACCTTTAAGCACTCTCTGGATGAAAGCATATATATTCTTAAGTTTGTTTTTCCAGCATATGTGTTTTTGATGTTTATTAATTATTCATTTCCTTTAACAATGTTTTCCTTTAAAAGTAAAGTAAAAGTATTTTCAATAATAATGGATCTCACATCCATCGCTCTAACGTCATTCATAGTCCTTGAATTATTTGCGATAATAGTATAACAGAAAGAAATATATTATTATGGATTAAAGTTTCGCAGGCCGTACTCTAAACAACATATGACTTTTCTGAAGACATTCATAAAATCTAACAGCGCATTACACCTTGGCGTTAAAATAAAATTAATATCAATTATTTTCAGTACCCTGGGAAAACTTGTCCAAGTATGCATCGGGACATGCATTACAAAGGTATGTAAAGCTGGCCAAAAACGTTAATTATAAAATATAATTGATGATCACTACTTCCTTATTTTTAT
Organism: Teinopalpus imperialis; assembly: GCA_029286865.1. Lineage (NCBI taxonomy): Eukaryota > Metazoa > Arthropoda > Insecta > Lepidoptera > Papilionidae > Teinopalpus > Teinopalpus imperialis. Next base: position 2,071,415 of record JAGSMU010000025.1, on the reverse strand, counting down.
TTCAGCCAAAACATGGACACAATATTAAAAATGCAACTAAGTCTTTGCTTATATATATTTGTTTATATAAAGACTTTGTAGAAACTTTAGTTGTTTAATAATATGCTAATGTATATAATTATTCTGTATAGTCTTGTCGAAATAATTTGCTTATGATCAATGGAGCTATTAAGTGTATTGTTAAGTAGAAAAATGTATTGTATCATACTAATACATTTAATTGTATTAAAATTACCACAATAAGGCAAGTAATTTTTAAGAAAATATATGAAATAATATTAGTATAATAGTAAAAAGGCCTCTTATTCGTAGTTTATAGATATTTTCGGATAGATTATGCAAAACAAGTCTTATTGTCTATTAAAAATTATAAAATTTAGAGATAAAATGTATTAATAATATTAAATAAGGTTTATGTAATTCAGGACAGAATATGAAGTATTAAATAATAATTATTTATCATATCTATTGTAACATATCAAGTAGAAATTTTATCCGAATTTAGCATGATTTGTTATATTTATTATTTATCTATTCTTATAAGAATTGGCATGAATTCATTTCGATATTCAATAAATTATCATTAATGTAACAAGAAATTATTGAGTATCTTGAGTAAATTAATATTGATTTCTTGTTTTCGCAAATAATGCACATTGAAAAAAATTACTTTACGGATTTTATCGCGTTTATTATAACTTTTTAATTTCAGAAGTTTCCAGTGCTTTATAGCACTCAAGTTACGGTGGACGAGTGGACTAATGTATTTGACCTTCTGATATAATAGTTATGCCTAACCACCCTATGATTGTTATTAATCTTAAGCTGGTATACGCAGAAATACTAACAGATTTCATAATGTAGCTCTGTTAATTTTGAGAAGCAAATCTATTTATCACAGGATCCCAGACAGCACCCATCCATCTACTCAATTAAAATTGAGATGTTATTTTTTATTTCAATGGTCTAACGAATCATTCATGGTAGGAATCGGTGTACTTTTTAGTACTTTGCGAATATTGGCAAAATATTAATATTTATAAGATGTCGATAGCCCGGAACAATTATGAAAACACCTAAGTCCTCTCCGTGACCAAAAATAGATGCGATTACATTCTTAAAATTAGTTTTATTCAAAATATTTTTTAATATATGGCAAACTATTAAGAATTGCTGACAAGGATCCACAGCTTTAACTAATTGATAAATACGGTCGCTTGGAGTGAAATAGATTGTATAATAAATAGTAAACTATGTGAAATGTATTCAGCTTTTGCATTATCTTGTAGAATTTGGAATAATTATTTGAATAAACGATACCTCTTGAAATATTTTCTTTATTTACATTTTCCTCCTTTTTCTACACTACAGTGCAAAATTATCAAATACTCAAATGCTTAAGGCAATGGTAACCATTCAATTCTATTCACAGAGCTTTTTAGCAAAGTCACAAAGTCAGCGATCACAAGCTTAAAAATATACCTCGTTGCTTTTTCAACTCAACGGAGTTGAACCGTCTGTTTTAGTGTTTTCTTCAGTTCTGTATTTGAATAAGAAGCTCATTTGAATTCTACGTGAATCGAAATTGCTCTCTTTTTCGTTGTAGTAACTTAATTTAATCGAGTTCCTTCAAGATGTCCTTTAGATTAGATACCCTTAATACGAGCTATGGCGGTTATGTAATAATTTCACTTTATAAAAATTTGCCTTTACAAAAATGTAAATGAAATAAAAAGTGGAAGTTTTTTTTTAAAATATGTAACCATTTCCTTATATAACAATTAATAAGTGATAAGGCTTTCATAGAGTTTATTCTTTCTTCTTTTATCGGTGTAAGCTTTTTGACTTCGCTATATTTTATTAATACTATACTCATTATTATATTACTGTGGAAGCAAGATAATTTTAGTAATTATCTATCACGAGTTATAATTTTTTCGCCTCATATATAATAAAATGTAAGAGGGTGTTTACAAAGTTGGATGAACACTTCCCGAATGGGACACGTTTTGAGTATATACTTGAAGACGAGTGTGAATTGAATGTGCTCGAGCGTCGAGATTATTTGCTTTATATTCATCCAGTAACATCTCGTGAGACTGCGCAACTTGTCGCTTACAAAATGTTCCATTTTGACATTATCTTATCAGACACGTGACGGTAATTAATCGATTAGTTTCTTATATTTTATGTTTTTTATTTGTCAATTGTACTAGTATTTTATAATTAAAATTTAATTTCAACCTGAGACTGGCGGACTCTTCACATCATTGGCTTAACTGATGTCAAATGATCACAGAGGACCACATCATTTTTAATTAGGGAAATAAACATAACATCTTTGATAAATGGTAAACCCACTCTACAACTTGTTTCTAATTCTACTGCTTTACAAATTCTTCGTAAAGGGATCAGCACGTCATCATATCAGCGTTCAATAACAATATAATTCTGCTCTGTATAGTTGGGTGACTGTAGATTCCGAGACCTAGTTATTGGTACCAATGCATTTCGTCGCAATCTTCAAAAGTGGCAAAAAACATGTGCACCTTCAATCTTTCTTCGAATGAAGTGAACTGTGTGCACTATCACCCTTAGTTGCTTTAAAAGTAAGTGATGGGAGTTCAACCATAGATACACATTTCATCGATAGGGATTTAAAATGCAGATGTTGTCCTGAGTGCAATTGTCTCTTTGAGTGATCGGGGCTCGGATACCACATTTTGTCGGTTTTAAGCCACAATCTACACAAGCTCCTTACCAGGTAGAAGTATGAAATGCGGATATTTTATCTAGAAAACATGTTAAATTAGCATGAATGATAAAAAGTGCTTTATTCAAAGTATACTCCAACGCCATCCGTCCACTTTACAACATACATTTCATTCACATCTTTCGAGTAATTTGTGAATACCACGCCAGTAAAAATCTTCCCCTTTTACTGCGCATCATTTTTTCATATGAACTTTGTATGAACCTAAGCATTGTTCAGCAAGTACGTGACCCATCTATGCAAGTAAATAGTAGGAAGGAGTCCGGTAAGTTAGTCGCACGGTGTAAAACTCCATAGCTGAGTGCTTCCAACGAGTCGCAATCCGGTTTTGCTGTATGGATGGAGAATTCGGTATTCTGGCCTTTTTTAAGGCAGTGAACGGTTCAAATCAGTCAACTGTTGTTAGTTTCGGTTAGTATCAACCGTTTGTCTAAGTTTTAGCAGCTCATCAAACTTTAGCACCTGTGATACTCCCCCAACTACAAAGCATAGTTTTATGCCCACGCGATTCGGTCGTTGTGGAAGTGCACAACTTCGGTATTTATGAATTTTTACGCTTGATATTCTCAAAATGAATCCAATTTTTATCCACTTCAACTATACGATACAAAAATGACTTTTTTTTTTTAATTTCATATGTGTTTTTGCGCTTTTCCACTTGCATGTCGTTCTACTCATGTGGTACCAATGTACCTCTAATCTCTTCTGAATTTTCGAAAACCAATTGGATAAATATCTCTTTCGCATATCTTGTGGTATGGAAATAAGAGCTTATTTTATTTTAAATATACAAAATACGAATTAACCATACTATTAACTAAAATACAATTTGAAATAGGTTTACGGTTTTATACTCTCCGTTTGAGATGTACCAACAGGCCCCAGGGGTCTCGTAGTAAACTACCGACCATATTGTGTACTTTATGCTTTGTTCGCCATTTTCTGGGCTGTGTTCGTTCTGTAAGTGTGTGGGGTGTACAGAAAATATACAGTTGTTAACACAATTATTTAAAATGTTTGTCAATTAATTACGCACACCTAAGATTTATGAACCGTTAACTGTTTGGGTTCACAGCTTTACGATTGTGATTTATGATTACATTATTAAAAGAAAAATAAGTAATATAAAATTAAGAAATGGATGTAATAAGTTTTAACATTCTGAATATAGTTTTTAAGTTTTATTATATACAGTCAAACTTTATAGTCATGACGATCAAAAGCCGTTTATCAATATAAAACGGCGTTTTGTTGTCACTGCAAAACATACGCGTATCTCAAACAACACATGTAGCGGCGTGGAGACAGATGATTTGCGCGCAAACATTATGTCTACATTGAGCTTTGCAAAGACCCGATATATGAATTACAAATCTGGGTTATATGAACCCTAGACTACATTTAATTCTGATACATGAAGTATTGCTTTCCTTAAGTAGACGTAAGTGTAAATATGAAAAGCAAAGGTTTTCTATATTTCAATATAAATTGAAACAAAATATTTAGAAGCATATCGTTTATTAGTTTAAATTTAGTTTATTTAAAATAGTTAACATTGTGACTGGTACTTCATCAAGCATCTTTAAGGTCAGAATCTGCTTTCAGAGAATGTTTTTTGAACTATATTACGAAACTATTATAAAGTTTATAGTATTGAAAATATTTTACTTCATTTTTGTATTAAACATTATTTTAGTATAAAGAAATACTTGATTCCTAATACAATATACTAAAATAAAAACTATTGATCTTAATTCCACAAAAGGTGCAGATAGAAATACTTATAAAACTTTATAATACCGCAATGTCAACTTTATAAACGAAGAAAAATTGTCCCGACAAAAATATTTTCATAAGAAGAAATCAACTTTTATACCTTCACTAACTCTTTATTTATTTGGCTGATCCTGGGGGGAAGAAGTTAAAAACAGCTTTCACCGGCCGACGCGTTTGAATAAGTTTCAGTGAAGTTTTATTGAAGTTGTAACATCGGCCCGGTTTGATATATGTACTTCGGCCATCTGTAGTGAACAGGCCCGTCGTGGGCAAAGTTAGTGCACTCGTAAATTATTCAACCCCTCCTTACGTGTATACTGACACATCGCGCCCAATGCCTAAAATATCGTAATATGTGATTTTTGAGATTAAATGTAAGTTTCTTCGTTTCAGATACAGGGAATTCCTTTCTTAATAAAAGAGTTTTAAGTCATATATTAATAATACTATAAGTCGTGCGCACAAGATCAAAGTTACTCAGTAACTTATGGGGGCTATGTTCCATGATCCACTACGTGACATATTATCTCATTGTCATAGATGATCTACCATAGGTCATATCTACTGAAAGTTCAGCCAGCGAGAGATCAATCCATACTTGATACCGCTAGTTATTAGGGTCCCATTAAAAGATCAATATTAACATTTAAATTTTAATTTATCATATAATAGACATTTTATCGTAATCTTAATTAACTCCTGGAAAATTCAAAGAATACATTTTTTATTTTTCAATTTCCGACTGGAATGTGAAACGAAAATAGTGTGTTATAGTTTCCATATCCAAAATCATTTTAATCAAAACTGAAATCAATTTGATTCCTGTAACGATTTTAAAAAAACATCGTTTTAGATTGCCTTACGCTAAAAGAAGGGAAAGATAATGATGAAATAAATATTATATCAAAATGTATTGTTGTATAAACAGGAAATTATAAAATATAACTGTTTTTAACTAAAAGTCAACCACACATTGTTACGTATTATCTTTTTTTATACTGCTGTTCATTTATCAAAACTTTTATGTATTCTAAACATAAAGTTACTTTAGACTATACATTGTCTTGTTGAAAGGTTTATTTAGTCTTTAGAGCTAATTCTTTTTATTTCTAAACATAAAACTTGGATCAAAAAGATTTAGTATTATTAATGGAGGTAAATCAATCTGAGATAAGTCGATTTTCAAAGATTGTATAACGATACATCATCATAAGATCACAAATATTTAACAAATGGGTACGAAATATATAATGCTACGTCTGTACAATTTTGATAACATGATAAATAAAGGTTTACCTTGGTAATGGTGGTTCGACTTTTATATTCTTTTTCGCTTATATATTGATCGCTGCTCTACACGTTAATTCAAGTTAAACAAAAATCTTTGGCATTCTTATTTAATTGTTTTGGAAATTAAATTATTATAATATACTGAAATGTCGTTCCTAATTTGATTTACAAAATTAGGCTAGAATAATCATCTTTATTGAAAGCATAAAAAAAACGCAATATTCAGTTTTAATCTCTTTAGATTTATTAAATGCCAGATCCATGGCAAGTATCGGATATCGTACTTCATTAATTTGCATATAAGCGATATATATCAGCATAGTGTCGAGTAGCATACAAAGGGGTATCCGACAAAGGCTAATAATATTGCATACTCAGCGCTATGAATTCACAAGACTATAAGCTACAGCACTAAGAGCCGACCTGGCTCGCAACTAACCCGAACGCCGAATTCCTCAATGCATTATTAGAAATACACTATACAAACACTCTTGGATTCATACGTCAGCGTTAACCATTATTATAATGATATGGATAATTATGTCAATCACCTTTGAACATGGTTCAACTGATATAAAGCTCAAATTTTTTAATTTCTTTAGTTACCCTTAGTTATTATATTTCTTTAGTCATAAAAAAATATTCACTAAAAATAATAATAATAATAATAATATGTGCTTCAATATAATATAATGTTAGACTATAATGAAGCAGCTTTTTCACTCGCGAGTCCCATGTGCACTCTATCCAACCCTATCCAGCCAAGACCCAAGTCATTTTTTCCCATCTGTTTAATCATTGAATTTTTTTTTGCTTTAGATTATTATAAATGACAGTCAAATAATGAAAAAGATATTAAAATTGCTCATCAAGTGGTCACTATGACAATATTTGCATGCTAGGTGTTTATGAACTATAGTGACTTCACACATAAGTGGGTTAACTTCCAATTAAAAAACTAAAGAGATAATAAGTATAAATAATATAAATAAATATTGTGAATAAGTCATATGAAACGGAGTAATGTTTAATATGATAATCCGATATATATTTAACGGAAATATTACTTGTGTTAAAATTTTAAGAGAAAATCTAACATCAATTTTCATTCAAACTACTGGAGACCTCATTAAAATGCTTCGAACAATAACCGCTGTCCCGTGCGGGACCAATTGTGGCTACCGAGTTTTATTTCGAATTTCATTCTATTATTCATTGTTCATATGTAGGTAATATAATTTCCTAAATCTTTTTTCTTGATACACAGTTAAGAAAGAAATCAAATAATATTCGAAAATAACAATTGCAATTCAGCGTGTTGCATGCTAGAAATATTATTCAATTATCAAATAACTAAAACCAAGGAACGAAAAGAAGCTTTCAAGACAGTCATAGAAATAATAATAAATAATCGAATGGTTAGTTAATGTGTTCATTTCGATACTTTTATTAATTGTGGCAAAATTTTATAAATTTTTCATTAGAAACCTTTTCTAGAACATTTTTGAAGTGTCTTTTAGATACCCTTCAACTTCACTTGAATCATATCGGATAACAAACGTCTAAAGACAATCGATATAATTTGGTTATGACGCCATGTCTACCTTTATATAATAACATATTAAAGATAGAAATATATAGTTGCTCGTGCACTCGATGGAAATTAAATATGTTTGAGAAAAAAAACGTGGCAGAATAAGAGAAAGGGAGAAAGACTAAATAAGATTTATGCATCAAACATAGCAACAAAATTTAAAATAATTTATATTATTAATATATTGCAAACTTGATATCTTTTTTATTTTGGTATAGCTCCTGTTACTTGCTTATGACTTACTAGCTAATGTTACAGGAGTAAGACCGGTAGGACTGAGTATTATGAAATGTTTGTTAGAGTAGCTAATTACACTGCTTTCTTAGCATTCTGCGATGAAAGCATGAATTTTTTCTACCCCCTAATATTATATTATCTTCAATGCACCTAATTTTTCAACAACAACTGATCTAAAGTAGTTTCACGCAAATTAAATGTAACTAAAATGTATTTTAGCAAAATATAAATTCTTCTAAATCAAGTTTTTTAGCATGTTTTACCAATTTCTTAATGTAATTGCTACAAAAAAGCGTAAGTCAAATATTCGCTTCATTTCAGATACGGCCTATTCAAAAGCTGCTCTAAACGGAAGGATACGATCCGTAAAATAGGATTTCACGCATGTGTTGGTGTGTGTGAACAAAAATATTCGGTTGACATCGTAAGAACCTCGCACAAATTTTCATCGAAAAAGTTTTTATTTTTTCTAATCTGTTGTAAAAATACAAGATGATATTCTATTTTGACCTTTATTGTTTTATTTTGTTGTTTCAAATAATTACATATATATATATGTATATATATATATATATATATATATATATATATATATATATATATATATATATATACTGCAACATAGAATAACAGACAACAACGTAAGTAGATATACGAAATATGATAGATTTGCCTAGATGCCCACATAATAGGTATAATAGAATTAACTTCACAACCTCCTTTCTTAAAAATCGATTAAAAATAAAAAGTAGTTACATATTTACATTCTCACAAGTTAAGGGTTACATCCATTGTTTTTTTTTCTATAATTGACGCAAAAACAATATGCTACTTCAAACATCATAATGTGACTTTCAATAGCGGGAACCCTATATTAATGTTTATATTTACATGTAATATACGCAACGGTAACTCGATTCTATTTCATACTTAATCATATTACTGTCTCATACCTGATTGTGAGTTAATAAACGTAAAACTTCATCTTGGAGTAGCATACGCTTGTGTCTTGTATAGTGAGATTCGGGGTCCGGAGGTTTAGGCTGGAAATGAGCTATTCCGCCTTAATCCTCAGAGGTGACTTCGTATCTTCATGTTTGTTGAAGATGCATGTAATTGTTATGGGGTGCAGTGAAGTGATCACTTACCATCGGGTGAACCGTATGCACGTTCGTCACCCTTGGTTTTATAAAAGGAGCCAAAAACGAAAGCTCATGCATAGTATTTGGATCTTCGATATCTTTTACACACTAGGTGATCTAGGTGACTAGGTCACCGCTGATATTTTACATTTCAACAACACATTCTTTAAATTTTAAAATTGTTTGCATCCAAATTAAAAGTAAATTTTAAGCACTATAAATCGGTATTTTTAACAATGAATAATAATTGTAATGAACTGTGTTATCAGATTATATTTTTATGTTTAATGTAGAATCGATCTAAAAGATGTATTGACGCGAAAGTTTCCTCTCTCAAAGGATTTAAAGTGTATCAGAACGAAGTCGTAGGTGACATTGTTGAACACGTTTTCTCGCTCACTAATTCCTATACTCGGTACGATCGAAGCACCTAACTTTTCTTTGAAATTCACACTAGTCTGTATAAGATATTTTTAACTCGACTTTCCACTTCCTTTGTACACATGTATTTAAATTAAACTTATATCAAACATTAATGTATTAACATAATCTTATTAATGTTTCAAATATATTTTTAACATGGTTTTTCTTTATTTCTTCTACTTCTACATCTTTACTTTACGTGTATAATAATAAAAAATAATAGTCATCCTTTCAACCTGTCAGAAGTCTAAGCACTGTGGAAAATAAGCCTCCCCCTACAACAATCATCTTTTATACGGTAAAGTATGTTGCACCCATAAGCTATCAGCCGGCTTGACCAAAGAAGGTCAAGCTTTCACAGAACATCATCATAAATTAATAGTTTAGTTTTGCTTTCAAAAGTCCGCTCACTGCTAATAATAAACCTCCCCCATGCAATAATTACATTTTTATGTGGTAAAGTATGCTGCACCTATAAACTATTAATCTAAGTAAGGACTTTCGCGGAACATGATCAAAAATAATAGCATAGAGTTGCTGTATTTATGTTACTGCGGTGTTTACTTTTACTTTTATTTTTTTATTTTATTTATTTTCACCACAACTAAATACATAGAATAAAAAAAATGTTCAGGTATTCTATTTTAATCTTCATAGGTGACAACTTATCCGGATTCCTTATCGTATAGATGTTGCTGCTACGCTGCCCAAGGAATAATTTACCACCTAGTACCCCGGTAAACATGTTTGTCACACCTAATATCGTAAAATAATTTCGCTTAAGCAAATAAAAACAACAGCAAAATGTAAAATAAAAGTAAAATTAGTATATTCTTTCTTAGCTTAAATATAAAAGGTGACGTTTGTGGCAATTCTCTATTTAAATATATACATTAATGGTAAAATTTACTGAGCATAAATTAAAAACGCAATCATTATTATTGATCTTTAAGGAACACATAAATTAAAAACGTACATTTACAACAACATTTTTGTTTGTTCCCCTTACTAACATTTTAAAATGTTTGAAAGCTGCCAATCAACTATGATATAGAACTGTGTGGAGTGACAGTGAAACAGTGGCTCAATTACTAGTTATGAAGCATCCATCTCAGTCCTCAGGGAAGACGTCACCACGGTACTTTGGTTCCTTATCTTTCTATAGTCTGTAGACTGCAGGGATTCCTGACCATACAATTATTAACCATAATCTCATTAAAATAATTGTTGTATATAGCATCTAGAATCAAAAAGTTACAAAGTTTCAGTCTCCTATGCTGGAAGAAAAAAAAGAGAATACTCCTCAATAATACTAAAATTATAGCATATTGAAGAATCCATTGTTAACATTATATTTTGATGATAATTTCCTCATCGGCTGACTTCAAACACGGTGATATATTCTGGTTATTACTAACTTATTAACAGCGGCAGTCACTCATCCTTCCCTATTCCGATATAGTACATGCAACAACAATGCAAGGGTTATGTCAAGAGATGAATAAAAAAAATTATGCATCTTTTTCACCATAAACATCCTCTACTTTGATATCCAAACGGGTAGTACAAATAATGCAAAGGAGCATAAGCCTTCCTACATGAATATTTTTTATAATATTAGGGTGACAAACTAGCAAACGGTTCAACTGATGGTAAGTGATTACTGCAGTCCATGAAATTCATATTCAACCTCGATATGAAATCCTAATTGTCACCTTATGACTAAGAAAGAATGCTTCTTTACCAGTAATGGGGTATCCGAATTCTTTCATCAATCGTATGAAATTTTGTTAAACTAAAATTTATGCTGGTATCTTGTAACGTTTTGTCCAGGTTGAACTTACCCGCAAGTACTTTATGCACTGCGGCGTGACTCCAGCAACCACACTTGTGTTATGAAATTTCCTTTCAAATTAATATGATATGTATAAGTAAGGAAAAAATGCCGCTAATCGCGGCTGTTAAAAATAATTTTAAAAAGAAATAGGCTATTACTTAATAAGTTATTGGACACGTAATAAATGTTCTCGGTTTATTTATAACTTAGTTACTCATTATTATTCATCGCAAATGTAGAAGGTCTCATTAAAATGCGTCAAACAATAAACGCTGTCCTTAGAGGCTTATCGAGGTTGCGCAACTTTTATTGGCATTGTATGTAATTAGTTCTGCAATATTATTATTAACTTTGAGTACTTTTTGATCGTCTAATTTACGATTAAACAGTACTGCAATTCTCTTGGAATCAATAATGTACTGTTTAAATTTTAACAGTACAGAAAAATCACATACTTGCATTAACAAAGACAGAAACGTCAATAGCCTAATGGTTTAGGATACTGTCTGCAAAACTTAGGGTCGTATGTTCTAATCTGCCATTCGGATATTGTCGTAAACTATTTCCTACCACTAGCATTTAAGCTTAGTTGGAGTAGTTAACCGGAATGCTAATACTAATAGTTAATACTTTCCATAAAAAAAATGTTGGACCTATTTGGGGGACCGAAACTGAAGTTATTTTAGTATTTGCAGCAGGGGAATTAGGACATCAGAAATAAAACTAAGCTTGTATTTCAATAAAGGGTTCCTTTTATTGTATTGAAACTTTTTTATAAGATTTTTATTGGAATGAAAAGTTCAAAAATGTTTAGGTCTGTGAAACACCACAGTGCGATGTAATAGCCTACTAGCGCCATCTAACCAACGCTTGAAAGCTTAGAGACAATTTCAAACAAAGTATTTCAATCTATATTACCTTTTAAAATATATCACCTGGATGCATTTTCTTTTCTGATACTAAGAGGAATGCCTCAGGGACATCGTAGAATTAAATATAGCGTAGAACACTTAGTGACTGCTAATAGGAGAGGAAAATATAATTATTCTATTATTTGGCATCATCGAGAGATACCGAATTTGAATAGTGGACCTTAAGAGATTATGGTAAGGGAATAAGTTAGTGCGTTACGATACTATAATATATATATATATATATATATATATATATATTTATATATATATACATATATACTGTTGATATCATCTTGTAATAAATAACATGATGAGTGAATATAATATGTTCTTTTTAATAAACATATTTTATTTTTCATTAACATCTTTATGTTTTATATAGGAATAGAATAAAGAAGATAAATATTGTATATGGGTTTCCAGGGCACTGTTAGAGTCACTAAGACTAAACCAGAATTTTCTTATATTTTAGTTTCTGAAAACTCATAAATACAAGTTGTTCATCTCTTGACTCCCTATTTAATATCAGTGGTGGTGATAAATTGGTATTTAAGCACATAACGTTATCGATGATCTGCCTATCCTAGTAGGAATAAAGTTCTTTTCGTTTATATTTGTATGCTGTCTTTGCTCTACGAAATCGACAATTAAATTTTTCCATTATAAGATTAAATTTGTCTATAGTGCTTCATGGACGTATGAATGCTTCAGGAATGCAATGCCACAGGTCGTTTCTTTTATGCCCACTTTAATGTTATTTTCCCGTTTATGACACTATAAAGACGATATCAGCCACTACGTGTAATGAAATCTTCCGCTCGATACCTTGTGATAGCGATTTTATCAGATATAGACGGAACGTATGGAGTATATTTTAATTTTATTTTGTTAACATCTTTCAAAAAAAAGATCAACAAGTTAAATAAATATCCAAGTGGGATTACTTTCTTGTAAAAAGGATATTAGAGGCGGACTTAATGCCATTTGATTTAAAAGATTCAAAGTAAGTACAAAAGAATGATTATGTTGTTTAGAGGAAATTTAACATCACTTATAATAAACATATCTATTTGTTATTGCAATTTGTGTGGATGCAATCATTTATGTGGCACCTAATAGGTAACGTTCACTAATACACGTCCATTAATTAATAAGTTTTAAAAAAAGCGGCAAAAGGTGCCTTAACTTGGTTTAAAGTTTTTAAATGTAATTTTCTTACAGTCTATTTTCATATATAGGCAACTACCTGCAATATGTTTTGTAACAATGGAATAATAGTTAATTTTTGGTGACTGGTATATATTCTCTTCTAATCACTAAAATTATTAGTGTGATATTAATGTAAAAATGTGAATAAACAACATTTTTAGACTGACAGAACCAAGACATAGCAAGCCCTTGTTATGAAAGACTCGCATCAGTTACTTGGCCAGAAAAGCTTGCGATCATTAAAACAGCTTTGACAATTCAGTTGTACTAAGATATTTGCATAATCGTGAACTTTTGATCCTTGTTTATGTCACATAAATGAAATTTGCCTTAAAGACTCCATGACATTAACATACAAAAACATTTAAAAATCAACAAATCTTTCGAAACAATACTTTTTTATATAAATGTAGTGAACTACGCCCGTTTTGCTAGTATGTTTACCACAAATAATATATCAAAAACCCTTTCATAAAAATAATCCAGATCAGAACAAACGAACTCCTGACATTAGTTAGAGATTACCCTGGTTGAAAATAAACAGATGTCCCAGCATCCGATTGTACACTAAGTATAGATACATCTTTTTTCAACTATCATTCAATTACATTGAAACACTAAGCATTTCGTACACAAATAGGATTCTATTATTTATATTACAGAGATATTTTGTTTAATTATGTATTATATATAAATCTTAAGTTACATTATAAATCTCCTGTTGATAGAACTTGATAAATAAATATAGGCAGCACTCACTCGTCGTCTATTGATGAAAAATGACTTATTGAGGGTAAGGCCTGTCTGCCATGCCATTCCACTGCTTGCCGTTGTTCTTGCACAATCATAGTTCTGCTCCCATAACTCTCCTCCAATTACTGTATAAGGTGTATCATCTACGTTCCTGTTTTCTTTTTTTTTAATCTTTAGAACAATTCTTTTGAAGATAATGAAAGGGCTACATTTACAAACGCTACTTTTTTAAAAGTATTTTTTTTTAAATTTAAAGAATTAAATAAATTAAATAAAAGAAAAAAAAATACGATAAATAATGTTCCAACTAACTTCATTTTTATTATAAAAATACCACACCTAAATTTAACTGGTTATTCTAATTATGACGAATTTTAATCACCTACGTGAAATAATTTCTAAGAATAAGGACAGACACAGACAGGCAGACACAGGTGATTCCATAAGTATTTTGTTTGTTGAGCATCAATCAATAAAATAGGTTCTAATTCTCTTTGGTTTTAAAGTCTTAATTTCGTCTTTTAATTACTATTTGACATGCTCGGAAGATTTTAATTAAATGTATTTTTTTCACAATATACATCAACTCAAATTAAATGTGATCATGTAAACCCCAAGCGGCCTCTCTCTGTTCAAACTAAAGATGAATTATTCAGAGAGCTAGAAACGGTTCAATGAGCTATCTATGAAAAAGGAAGTAGTTCCTTCACTACTCATTTCCTTTGGGAATTTCACCCTTTTTTAATTTCATTATTTTTATGAATGCGACCTATGCTATAATTGTAATAAAAAAAGAATTACCAGAAAATCTGATGATTTAATATGAAGAAAGACAAGATTTTTTATCGAATGTTTATATAATTATCCATACAAAAATAGTAGTTTTAACTACAATGACAAACATACGAGTATTTGCTTTGAATTCTACATCTAAGTTACTAAGCGAATTGAGGAATTACTTAGAGTTGTAGACTTAAGACTTTACTTCATTTAACTAATGCTTTGTCCGACTATTGGTCTTGGTGCAAACGAAGCACTTTCTTCCTTTAGTATCTAACTTATTAGCTTGATTCCTTAGCAAGACTAATATGTAAATTGATTTAAGCTTTATTCTAATTAGCCCTAAGTGTTAGAGATATGTATATTCTTATTTATGTGGAAAAGGTGTCATATTAGCTGGTTGGTTCGCTCTTTGATGGCTGCGGTCAAATAGGAAATTCAAAGATGACAACAGTATTATATACGCTGAACTTGCGCCTTGTATAGTTACAAGCATGAACTCTTGCATGAAATACAGTATTGCAGTATTGTACAAGCTTTTTAGAGGCCAATTTGATCTTTTCTTTCAGGTAACTGCAGAACTGAACGCTACGCACTCGACTCGACTCGACTTAAATAAAGTGCTTGTGTCTTGTGTGTTAGTACCGTTATTACCAAAACTTAAGTACAATGGTAAGTTTTATAAATACATATTTTTAATTTAATTTCCATAAAATAAGCAATTAATATATACAGATATTCCTTTACGTCTAATCAGTTTAACGTTTCACCCGTTACACGTTATTACACTATTCGACAGCATGCAATGACGACAAGGTGTTTTGCATGGCGCCGCTTTGAAACTAACCATCTCATCATAGGCTGTGTCAGCATTTTGCTATTGGTCTGATGCAACTGTAGCTAGGAAGCGTCACGTTTACAACTGTACAAAAAAAATTCGAATGCACTACATTTAACTTATAAAAAAAATGTCAGCGAAACAAACGTAATAAATATAATTATAAATTCAAAACGAAACTTCCAAGCTGAAGTTGATTTAAAGTAGCATTTTGCTGCCTAAACATGGGTGTAACAAATTCCTTTAAACATATGGCAGGAACGCTACGCAAAGTTTTGGGTGGTTAACTTTTCTGGTCTCTTGCTTGCGCCGGGATTAAATTTATAACTTCCCTTGACTATCCTCATAAACTCAATGTAAATGTACGTGCACGGTTTAATATACATTTTATTTTTAGTACATTTCATTGTATAATTATTAGAAGTGTACTCTAGTCATATATCCATGTTCTGATGATATTATGAACAAACGAGCACGCGGTTCACGTGGTGAGATGATTGTTTAACAGTTTTACAAATAAACGTGGTATAAAGATAAACTTACGAATAAACTAAGAATAAGCAAAATTTGTACTAATAAACCAAGAATACGTTATACCTGATATAACGTTGACGTTTTTGTTCATACAACCGTTATTCCGAAGTTATAACGACGTACACCCTTGTTTAAGTCCAGTATAACATTTAAAATACCACGGTTTGTGTTTATGTTCGCGCATTTAAATTAACTTATTATGGAATAAAGGGCAATAGAGGAATTAGAAAGAGTAAATGACTTAATACATATCATTCAGTCTCCAAGAAAAGTAAAATATTTAAAAGAAGGGATTTCCCTTCTTTTAAATATTTTTTTTTTTATATGACGATGAAGTTTCAATTAAAATATCGGTTTTCTAAAAGTGGTGAAATGTTTCTATACCAATTATTTGGAAGGTCTCTTACTATGGACAAGCGTGGAGGTGGATTATCTTCAGTTTTACAAATACTGATGCTAGGACTCAAAATACTATTGAAAGATGTTTTGGTGTTTGATTCAGATGTGTACTAAATGGATTTAAAACATCTTTGGAGAACACAAAGATGTAGGTATATATATTATATAGCTCTTGCAGTTCTATATAATATAGCCATAGAATTGAATGAGGAACCTTTTCCAGGCGATGACAATTTAAGTGTCACAGTTCAGCCCACTGTGATATACCCACAAAGGAACAAGTTTCAATAAATGAAAAATAATTTTAACTGAATATTAAGTTTTATTTAAATGTTTCCTAAGAATTTATTCTTGTCATTTTAAGTTCACCATGTCATGTCTTTATTTTCTATTATATCCATAAATGGTCAAATTATTTCCCTTGGTGCAATCAAACAGGAACTTTTAAATAATGAAACGTTAAATGAAAATATAACTCGTGTGCGTACACGCGATAAAAAAAAATTAACATTACTTACCTCTCCCAGTTAATAAAACGCTCTCTTTTATTCATTTTTTAATATTTTTTTATTTAGCTAAAATTTGAAAACCTACAATTATTTTTTTAGACAATTTTCTATGGTTTCTTTTTCGGAACTTTTTCCAACTCGTGCATTTTGACGTAACGGAAGAATAGATAAACCATAGTTATTCCGAATTTATTTGTGGTGAACTATTCTTAGCTTATTCTTAATTTATTCCTGGTTTAATTAAACTTAGTATAAGGGTGGAATAAATATGTTATAACTCATTTTTATTTGTAAGGCTGTAAGTGTTTCTTAATCATCTGTTATGGACACCTAGTAAAAAGTATAATAACAAAAATGATCTGGTAAACAAGTACAAAATATAAAGCAAACGTTCATTGCGGTTGATTAGCTTTTACATCTATTCTCGTTCACCGGCTCAGTACACTCTCCATAACATATAAAAAATTGTCTACTCCAGATATTTAGGGCATTTTTATCAGTTTACTAGATATCGTCGTATATATTCACAAAATTTTTGAATAGTGAAAAAAAACCTATTACTCCGTCGTTATCGTTGGGGCATTGTCATTTCCGAGGTAGACCTTGTCTTGTGAAGTTCTTGTAACTGACACCAAATGATGTCCGAGGCAATACGCGTCCTTGTACGTCGATTTCAAGTAGAGTGACGGATTCTCTGGGAGTTCACCGTTTGAGAAATTGATTGCATAACAAATATCGCCCACGATAGAGGTGATTCTTTCAGCAGTACAATCCATATTATAATTAAATAAAAGACATCCACATCACAGAAATAAATAAATATAGCATCACACTACATAAATCAGTTCGGGTATTTGTTATTGTATACAATTGTATTGGATAATTGGTAAAGTAAACGTTAGCAAATTTGAGAGTACATGTAAATATAATTATTTATAAAAAAGCTTTAAATATTTAATAAAAAATATTTTACTACTTTTCTCGGCAATGAAGATCTATGTCTCGCTTAATTATCTTAAAGAAAAGGGCTTGGGTGCATTTCACTGGAAAAGCTTCTTAGTGCAGGATTCGTTTCTAATTATGAATGAAAAAACACCATGCACTCTGTGTATTTTTTCATCTTTTACTTCTTCATTTTCATCATTTACTCATGTTCAAAAAATATTTACAATAAATATATTTTTATTTCTTTTTATTTTATTTAGGACAATAAACGATTAATTCAGAAGCACTAAGGTAAGCAGCACAATATTCACAACATAATATCTTTTTACTACGTAATTAGCGGTAAGAGTATTTTACACTATATTCAATATATTATTATATTTGTATAAAATATAAAGTTACATAACAGAAGACAATTTCTCTATCCATATTAAATGGCAAATGAGTCAATATCGGTGAAATAGTAATTGTATCGTTTCAAAACGTGTCATAAAGGAGAATGCTCACCTGCTGCTATTTTGCACAACTTCGGGGCAAATAGACTGTGTTGATGATATGTGTGCGAATTCGCTAGAAACTACAAGAAACAATAAATATTCTAGTAGTAAGTACTATTAACAATCAAAATAATTGTGACAGAGAGAGTCGGAGCATTCCCTGCCTAAAGGGCTGCAGGAAACGGGCCTCGGGGCTGTCCCCTTTACTTGGATGACAAATTCACTCCCGGTTTTTTATCCAGCGCTCGGCGGCTGAGGGTAAGGGTGTGTGCGTATACTTACATAATTACGATAATATATACATTAAATCACAATGTGAAGACACATGGCTAAAAGGCATTAAAAAGGCATATGTCGGGCGTGTATCCTCTGAACTCCTCATTACAGTTCGTTGGAGACTTTGGTAATATGAAAAAATAATAGTAATAAGAGTTATAATATCCTACAATAAATATAAATTTTCTAATCTGAGGAGCCATTGTGAGCAATGTTCAAGGTTTGACTAGCCTGGATAATCGAGGCGAGTGAAAGGTTGCTGGTGACTAAGTAACTAGGACATGCCCTAGGGTGCCCATCATCTGTTGTAAAATATCATGATCGCGGATTCTATGGTGTATGTTCTAGGTGTTTGTTATGTGTGATGTTTGCAGTTTGTTCGCTACTTCTTTTTATTATAAAGGGCATTTGTGGGTTTGTTATGTTACTACTATGTCTTAATTTAGTTCTGGTATCTCAGGGTTGGTTGGTGGTGATGTTCTGGCTGGCACCTTCACCCCCTGTCGTCTAGCAATTATTTGCAGCATGACGTAACGTTGGTCATTTGCCGACACCTGAAGGGGCGATAACATATGAACGACGAAAGTAGCTGCTGACGTAGTCGGCTGCGGATTGTCTGGCACAATGGTGGCATAATAAGTGGTATCCCATCAGTTTTCCCCGTGAGAGTCCTTCTCGTCGAATTCCACCAGTGACTGCAGGAGGGAGTGAGCATGTTTGGACTTAAAGATCGATCTTCTGTGACCTTTTATTAGGTCGTGGTGTTCTATCTTTTCTTGTTCTGAGGTGATTTTACTTCGAGTAGTCCTTCTCCTCGTCACCATCATCATAAGGCTCTGGTATGCGGGAGAAGGCGAGGTTCATATATCTGGTAATAAAGCACTTTTTTGGTTTAGTTTTAATGGTTAGCAGATATGTTAATATGAATTTTAAAAAAATTTAAACTCCATTACAATTTCAGTATTTACATTATCTTAAAAAAAAATATAGAGAATGTAATTCTATTGCAATTAACCTTAATAAAGGAATATACATTGAGTATTCACTAGTATTCCCTATTTCTTGCAATGCAATGCATAGACTTCCTTCATTTATTACACGAGGGCATAAAATATAATCCACATCACTGCTCGATTGAGGAACGTCCAGCGGTGAATAAAGTGCCGTTTAGAAAAAACACTAATTTACTACGTAATAATTTAAATGTCTTTAGTCAAACTTCAGCACGTTTTAACTCTACTACTATATATTAATAAGAGTTTTATCACTGAACCCAGCTTTTATATACATTGTAAAAATATCAGATATATATTAGTTTTAAACTTAAAGGTAACTAAGGTTTAAAAATATACTATAGACTTGATATCGACGGCTGACTATTCTTGCTTCATCTTATATTGTCTTTGCTGTGAAAGAGGGATGCCAGATACTTTAATACTATTATCCATTCGAAGTACAGAGTTCAGTAAAATAAATAATCGGTTACATCATCTGCTACTTTTTGTCTTAGTTGTGGTTAAAGAAATGTTTTGAAGTAATTTGATCTTTAACGCTACAAATATATTCTCTAGAAGATTAATTACAAGTCAAATAAAAAATATAGGCTAGGAAGCTGCTCTACTCTCTCTATTTTATTTTTCTAACCCACTGAAGATAGTTTCAGTTATAAAAGATTAAAAATACTGTGGGTGATAGAATTATTAGAAATTTTCTTGATAAATTTACAACAGATAAAGCACTAGAAGCAGTAACGTACAGGACCGCGTGCGCTGGTTCCCACGCTCTCACGCCACAGACACGCGACGTTTATTAAACTCTTCACGTTTTGTTGCCTGCTGGGAGATTTATTACTTTTAATTATTACTCATTGTCCGCCAACGTTTTCTAAGAGGCATCTTGCTTAAATTAGATACTCACACAAAAGTGATTTACTGCATGGTGTAAGTAATCCACGATGCCAAAAAGGAAATTCCATAAAATCTACTTTTGTCAATTAGTCATGTTATTCCATAAATCTCGGGATTTTATTATATTATTATACTTGAGTAATTAAAGAAATGGTACAGCTCGAAATAGAATTTCTTACAGTGGTAAGTGTGATAAACAATTACACAATTGACTTAAAGAAGAGTGATGCCCGTTACCTGTGGACATATTACCCATTCCAGATAAAGAATTATAATGCCGGTGCGTTTTATAAGTAATAAAATCTCCGGTTTGTTTTATTACATTATGATTCTTGATTTCTTATAATACTTATTTTATTCCAAACGCAAGACTGCAGTGCAATGTGGCAATTTCTATATGGTATTCTTATTTATTTGTTTAACTCTTATGCACACAAAGCATTTATATAAGAAAACTAAGAAAAGTATGTAGAAAGGCGCAACTTATTTAACAATAAAAATCTCTTCCAGTGGCCTGGTTTTGATATATTATCGGAAAAAAGAAACAGTCTACTCACAAAATAAAGAAAAATAGAGAAAAAATTAAATAAAAAAAAATAAACAGGACTATATTTATTTACAAACACATGCATATGAATACATAAATAATAATACGTATAATATATAATATAAACATAAATAATATTTATATTGTACCATACAATAAAGTTAACATAATATTTAATTATATATTGAACTGGATAAAAATAAGTAGTGTTCCTTCACTAGTTTTTTAAATAGCACAGCAGTTCTCGATGACGATTTTTTCAGGAAGAGCATTCCACAAACGAATTCCTAAATTCCTGCACAGTTAAGTAGTTGGTATAGAAACTAGTTTTATGAGAAGCAAATTTAAGGAGTTTTAATCTAAGCTGCGAGGTGCAGCATTCATCAGACGGATATACAAATGAAAATCGCTTGCCGGAGTCTTACTATAAGGTAAAAAAAGTTTCTTGGTGTTGTTGTCCAATTTATGCTATATCATGTTATATATATATGTATAGTTTGTAGGTATACCGTGTCTCTACCATGTAGGCATACCAACTACACCGTATGTCTGTAATGTTATGGATAAAACGACTTGATCGAAGAAGACCTGTCTCACATAAAAAGAACTTAAAAAGAATGTGGAACCAAATTATTGGAAATGCACATAATTATTATGCTTCGTCAAGGAACTGTGTCTGTGAATATGTGATTACTTACCATGTGGAAGCTGAGTGCCCGTTTTTTAACTTAACTTTTTGAAAAGTTATAATTTATCGCTACACATTCACGCCTATACCGTGTTCCAGAAATTTTGTAGTCGCCTCGCGTTCTTAGTTTCCATAATGATACAGTGAAAACATATTTTTTATTGGAGTTATAAATGTTATTATTAATTTTCCTTTATAATGTAGAAATATGTAGAATGTGTGAATAGTGTAGAATGTTTGAAATGTTTGTTGAATGTAAATAAAAATTAGGGCATAGTTTAACTATTATTGAATTGCATCTGCAGAACATTCGGTCCTATGAAAATGAAGATTTTAGCGTCAATTGTTATTTTGTTTAAAAAAAAATTGTTTTTTACATTTTCGCTTTACAAACCTATCATAGTCAGAGCTCTACGAGAACATAGATTAAACACAAAGTTACCTCTGTAAGTAGTATCGATGTGTACGAAGGAATTACCTTATTAATCCCACAATACAATTTCAGTCCTCTTTGTAACTTAAATGAGGCACGAGCAATGTTATTAGTTTCAATTAACGTTGCAACCTCAGCCCATGTATGAGCAATTAAGTAGAGTGATACCTTACTTCCATTAGCTAAAGCGGTGTTGTTTACATTAATGAACTAACATGGTAATTTTGTAGGTCGAATATACACACCATTCTTTATGATATTTTATAAAATAAAATGTTAATAAAAGACAAAAGGTGAAACACTATCCTACTTGGATACGGTAGTAGCATAAATAACTCAGTTTAACCAGGTTAAAACCACTCTCTAAGAAACCTAATGTAAAACAGCGATATAATACGCTGTTATTATTTTTATAATATAAATACAATAAGGTGACAAACAACAGTTAATCTCGTAGTAAGTGATGACTGCGTCCTCTGATCAACTCCATCTATCCTCTACTAAGATTCAAAATGAACGTACGTCGTCACTCCTGAGGGCACTAATGCCTAGTTACAAGTGATTGAGCGACTGTATCCCGTTACTCGCCTTACGAAATACATCAACTATGTAGCTTCAACGTAATAAAAATAGACATATACACATTAAGATACCCGAAGACTTCTATTCGTATTTTTCTATTTCAGTTTCCACAGTCTTGATTTTGATTCTTTTGCGAAAACCGATATAAGATATGAAATAACTAAACATTTGAGAAGATAGAATTCCTAAATATGTTAGCAAATAGAGTCACAGGCAACACAGCTAGTATCAAATAGCAATAGATAGTAATTAGTGTACTTAGTAACATATCCAAATTTATAAGTAATTATGATTTAATACATCCGTGAACTAATCTTAATTGATTTTTCCAATATTTAATTCAAACTTTAAACTTTTACAACTTATTGAAATAAAGTTCTGTAAAGCTTTAAATATGTAAGAAATTTCGTTATATATAAGTTTTATTAAAACAATAATATCTCTTAATTAATCAATGCAAAAATGCAAACGTACATATACATAATTAAGAATTTTTAGATTTCTTTGAAGCTACGAGTAATATTTAACTCAAATATTATTAAATGATCGTCTATGCAGTATGTTATAAAAATTTTACAGAATGAAATGAGATGTCAATCATATCATCTCTAATCATATCATAACAATAATACTTGCTATATATAATACTATGCTCTATGTACAATACTTGCTCCGTTTTTTACAAGATGTCTATAACTTAATTTTTCTCTAATTCATACACATCCAGAAATTTTCGTTACAATCTTTTAACCTTTGGGTATTCTTACAGTGTGATACTGATAAGAACGTGGAAAGAATCATAATGTACGACTAACCAATAAAAATTCCATGCATTTACACGAGTTTACTACAAATGGAAACCATATAATTGTGGTTGATACATTAATATAGTTTTCACATATTGCTTCATTTATTTTTTGTTTATTTATTATTTCATAATTATCTAATAACTTCAACAAATCTTATATCATTCTTTTGTAGGTATTTAACAGTTATGGAAAAATGTGTAAAGATCTAATCGACAACTTAAAAGAATATAAATACGTTGAATTTGAGATGTATAAATATGTTGAACGAAAGAAGGCGTTTCTTTAATACGCTAAATACGATGAACACAAAAGTATGAACTCTTTGGACCTACATCCATTTACTGAAAATAGGATATTCGGTCTTAACGTCTGTGACTCGCATTTTTTTTGCATTGATCGTATTCTTACATATTAGGTGAACGATTTCAGTAATTGTTTAGAATATAAAATATTTAATTATGGATATGGAGGGATTTTTTAAAATATATAGAATTAAATCCTTCTCATTAATTTTATGGACAGATTGTTGAAGTTGAAATTTATTCCGAGCGTGGGTAAGAGACTAGAAAAATTAAATCTCCAAAAGTTTATGCAGCATTTCTGTCATGTTTTGGAGCATGAAACATTTATATTTTTTAAATATTTATATCAAGTTTTAGTAAATTACATTGTTTTCAAGCTGTAATTTGTGTTTACTTATTTTATTACTGATGTAAATAAGTTACATTATATTACAATTATACAGACTAAACGCATAACGTATATTGCAGGCTTTTAAAAAATCGTTCTTGATTTTGTTACGAAATTAAATACTCAGTGTTAAAACGCTAGATGAAATTAATTGTTTTATTATATGATAAGGTGTCATTTGAAAATACATTAAAGTGCAGTCATTAAATACTGCATTTAATTCGTCTACCGTACGATCTTGGTTTCAACTTGGTGTTTTATTTATGACTTTATTTATAAATAATTACTAAATTTATAACTTGTTACATTTAAAAAATAATAATAATCATAAAGTATGAAATGGTTTCAGAAATGCAGGATCGAGGTTAACCCCACCAAAAATGCAGTCATGCACTTTTCTCGGCACAACAAAACACCGCAACAACCAACCATCGAGCTATTTGATCGTCCAATCCTTTGGAAAAAGATAGACAAATACTTAGGCGTCACATTACATGAAAGACTCATCTTTGGTATGCACATCAACCACGTACGAAACTGGGCAGTCTTTGTTCTCAGTGGTTTGCACCCGTTACTTAATAAAAATAGCAAAATGTCCCTACGTAATAAAATAACACTTTACAATGCGTGCATCCGACCCATAATGACATACGCAAGCCCCGTCTTTGCGTATGCCTCCCCACGTCTTATTGTCCGACTCCGGGAAATCCAAAATCGCTTCAAACGTAAAGTGCACCGTGGTTCTTGCCTAATGAAAATTTGCACATAGATCTTGAGCTCCCGATCATAACTTGAAGCAGGCTTCCTGCCGCTTCTTAACTACTTCATCTCACTCTCTAGTTCATCTCTGCTGTCACACACCTAATCCCATTGATTGTTAGTGCCACCCTTACAATCCCATCTCGATAATTCCCCGCGTCCGAAGGAGACCGAGGCACGCCAGCATCAACGACCCTGACGACGCGACCACCAAAGCCCGAGCCGTGATCAACACTAAACTCCAACACTGCAACAAACTACCGTCCCCACATCCGGCAAGGGCTTTGCAAATAAAATTATTCACGATATCGCCATTTCATAAATAGGCCGGTTCTCACCAGTTAACACAGAAGCGTCGCTGGAGTTTCTTGCGCCACTTCTTCTCCAGCGCCTACGCATTCCGAATTGGTGGTACAGATAGTTAATAATAATACTAATATAAAATTAGATAATCCATTCTCACAAGGAAGCAAGAAAGATCCCTCTCGGACACTTTCGAGTCATTCGCTGTCGCGCAACAGGGCAACTATCTAGCCGAAGCTCCCTGTCGCGAGCATTTATGCTGGTAACCTACTAATAAAGGTCTCGGCTAAGCGACAAAAGCGCTGGGTCACCTTTCAACCCGATGAAACTGTAAAAGCCCTCGGGCTAACAGAGGCTATCAGGCCGAACAATAAGAAAGAAAAAAAATCGCCTACACGCTATTGCAACATACAAAGTCTTGTTTTATTTCTTGAAGAAAAAAAGAAGACAGTTCCCTCTCTTGTTCGTTTTCCTGGCGGTAGGAAAGTTGGTAGTCAAACTTGGCTAAAAACTATTAATTATTTGTGTAGTTGATGTATAATTTATTCGTCAACATATGTACATACATTTGAATACAATATTCGGTAAAGTTTTCTCGTAACTATGAACAAGAATTTTTTTCCTTTTTTTACATTAAAATTGATATTTAAATATATCAATTGTTCCGGGAATAAGTTAAATATTAAATTTAAAAGTAATAATAAATTAAAGAAACGTATTAGGTAGCCAATTCACTCAAATATGTATTTAATATTGATCACTTGTCTTAATTTACTTCTTAATTCAATTCTAATATCCGGGTAAAGTCAAGGCAAGATTAACACCCTAACTGTTGGAAATTTTGCAATCAGCGCCTGTAAATTAGAAAAGTTTAATATGAGTTCAAAGTCCAGGTGTAGCCATTGCTACAGTTCTGATTCCGTTTAAGTTTTTAATCAACGTTTTGCCTTCAGCATGGATATGCTATAGTTTATATTAGAAGTAAAATTTATACGAATGCTTGAGAATCGTGGACATTAATTATCATTTTTAAATTGAATGGTATTTATGCTAACTGAAGTAAATATGGAGAGTTAAATAATATTTCAACTTGTTTTGGGAAAAGTGGATTTGATATAGGTTTTTACATTTCATAGGTTCAACGGACGGTGCCCGCAACGTGCAGACTCACGACAAATTTTTGTTTTGTTAAATGATTTTTTCGATTAATTAGTTGCTATAACTTTTATAAATGGGTAAAATATATATAGGAACCAAATATAAAAAATGCACTAACTGGTTCATTATTATTTAATTACAATCAATATTATCTGGTGATAAATATTTTTTATATAACAATAATCTGGTTGAAAATAATACATTTCAAATGACGAAACTACGAATTCATTGAACATTTAGTACTTGTGATAACAAAATAACACAGCAATTATGTGTGCATTGCATTATTTGGCTCAATACAGTACGCCACAGTGCCCCTTATTAGTGGCCGTTTGCGATTTTGGCAAAGCTTCATCAGCCTGTTTCTAATATATGACTCTACCAGATTCCAAAACCGCATAATTGTTTTCAATTTTATTATAATTGCTTAATTATGTATTTTCATTGGTGTATTGCAAAAAGGCCATTAAACGTCAATAATTTATTATATACTTTATAATGTTAAGTAATCCAGTAATAAGTAGTAAAGTGATCCTTAATTATGAGTACGTTATGAGACGTTAGACGATTGTAATAAAGGTCGTCTCGATATCGTGATATTTATGGTGATAATATAGAAAGTCTGACAAAAATAAATTTGCAACATCGTTTGAAGGCGGAGGGTTTATCAATAATTTTTTTAAATTTATGAAAGAATATATTCATATGCGTACAAAGACGGAAGAGGTAATATTATCTTAAATTTCCCAAAGAGTTCTCGGGTTTTTAAATGTATCCAGAATAATTTTATACATAAAGTTACACTGTTTATAGGCACAAATTATTACTATTTAAATATGTCAGTTAACTACGTTATATTTTGTTAAATTTTCTTGCTGTCACTTGTACTATCAATGGTTCCACGCAGTCAAAATCGAGTCGAAAAAGCTCGATGATGTATGAGGGAAACTTCTAGGCATGAGTATGGTCCGTTTGTATTTAATATAAGTTCGTTTTATCTAAATGGAGTAACAATGGTGCACATAGTTCATTTGGTTGTGAGTGAACCTGCGCATCAAAAATATTACGAATCAAAACGAAATAACTTTCACATTCATCTTAAATTTCATTAGAAAATCAACAAAAGACTATATACAACGAATACATCGAAATTGTTAGTATCGAACTTGAGAAAAGGTTATAACAGCATCGTTTTACAGTGAAATAAAAAATGAATAGAAAATATTACAGATTGAAAACTAAAACCTACAATGGGAATGTTAGAATTACTGGTTACACTTTTATTTTAGGACCTTCATGAAACGAGTCTACTCCCTTCTAACAGGCCGGCAATACGTCTGCAACTCCGTTCGCATCTTATCTCTATTGTAACAAAACAAAGCAATGATGGTTCGTCGCCAAGAAAAGAAGAGTGAAAACCACGGTCTGAAAAACATAAACTCAATTCCGTAGATACGCTATCAATTGCATCAAGAGAAATTATTCTTTATATTATTATGATAATATTGAAATAATATCTTCTCTGATCTAGAACGGTTACCTGACCTATTCATGGTACAACAAATTTATAACTGCAGCTTCTTTAAATTACACTTTATTAAGATAAAATAAGAGCAATATTGTAATAAACACCATATATTTTGAAAAACGTGTACCATCCGTTTTATTGGTAAAAAAACTAAAATTTTTCACTACTACAACAAAAGATCAACTTTATCTGCCCTTTTATCCAATTCAAAGTTATAACAAAATCAAGGCTGGATTAACACTAAAACTTGTAGAAATTTTCCAATCCACGTCTGTTAATTAGAAAAGTTTAATATAAGACCATAGTCCACGTGTAGCTAGTAGTAACACCATTCAATTTTCATTAACTGTGTAATATAAAGTTTATTTTTTGTTGCTGAAATAATAATTAATAAGTGAAATAACTTTAATGCCATGTTGATAAACCACTGTTAAATGTACATAAAAAGTATTTACTTTTTTATATATTTTTTTAAGAATATTAGCAATGCTATTAATATTACTAATAATCCAGTTATCCACTACAACTAAGCTGAAAAATGCTTGTGCTATGAGATGGTTCACGGCAATAGTCGAATGGTGGCTTCGAACCTACGACTTTAAGTTCGCAGACCGTACCCTAAACCATTAGGCTATTTGGAGTGACCAACGAACAAACATTAACTGGTAATTGTGCCCGTCACATTTACATCCATTCTCTACGAAGATTCAAGACGTACGTTGGTTATTGACCCTGAGAACTAAGATGGAATGCCTAGTTACTTTAGGAATTGGGTCCGTACTAAATGAAACGCAGTAGTGTTATTTGCTATTACGAACGATTTGCTCGCTGGTATTTTGTGACGGTGTGAACCTTCCTTGATTGACCTACCACAAGCTGCAGCGTGGGTCTACCACACCACAAATTTAAAAATCTCAATTCTTCTCGTTGTTACGAAATATGTATTTATTAAGCACGTGCACAACAAATCCGCGTAGGTAGACAAAGCTACATTATTGAATAAAATAACTACATTTAAATGTAACAATGTGGTAACAAAAAAAAGCATAGCTTGAGTCAACGCGATCTGCTTGCGGCATACCACTTCTGGAGATAGGCCTCACCCAAGATGCACGCTTATCCTGATCCTCAGTTACCCGGATCCAGTTGATACCTACTACAGTAGTGTAGCTTTGTGAAGATCGTCGCTCCATGAAGCATAGGTATTTTATTCATATACATGGGTGTAAATATCATGTCATATCATATTATATATATCATATTACATGGGTATTTTGCTTGCAAGAAGGAAAACCAAACTAGTGAATATAAATCAAAAAAAAATAAGAAAGGAAATAAAATATAAAAATACAGATGGGATTGACAAAACTTCTTGCCAAAATCAGTAAATGCTTTTCAGTAAACATTAAGGTGCAGCTTTTTGAGTTTATCCCATATATCATTATTGACATTAAAGTAAAAAAACTATGTCAATTATATTGTATTTCCTGCAACAATACTAGATGGCGTTGTACCGTACGTCTAGTATACGCTATGGTTTGACTATGAGCGTAGAATAAAGTCAGTAGAATTTCAGGGTCATTGACAGTTTAAATATACTTGCTACAGACCAGTGCACACTTGTTGTTTTATTTTTCCTCGCTTCGAGTGTTCAAAGGGCGCCAGTTCGTTCAAAGAGCTAAAAAATACATGACATATAAACATAATTAATAAAAAGTAATAATAATTAACAATAATAATATATGATTACGTAATAAACGTATGTATATTTATAATATGTATCGAGTACAATTTAAATGTTTGCGTTCACTTGGAAAAACTGAGATTATATTTTTATACTTTTTGAATTTTGTTTTCACGCCACAGGATGCGTTGCCATTATTGACTCAAATTCAATGTAATAACGTCTCACAATTTTATAAAGAGAATGAAACAATGAAAACTCAAATGACAGTCTCGCAGATTAAAAAGTAACATGCTCCCGAAGATGTTCCATTTGGGTTTTTTATCATTTTATTGTACGTGGCCAGATCTTCATAATCAGCTTGGAAAATAAAATGTGGCCGCGCAACTCAGATCCATAGCATCCTGGCCACTAATCCTCGTGGCGATAGTATAATTACAATTAAAATATATCAATCGAAACACTCAAGCATACAAAATAGTACATAAAACTCGATTTCAATAAATTTAGTCGTATTTTGCTAACATGATCATAAAATCGTATAATAAAAATCAAGTTTTGGTAATTATCAAACAATACTGTTTAATTGTTTGGGTCTATAAGGCCAGCTTACAAGCTGCTGTAATTTGATATTGATTTTATACTCGTACTACTGGCAAATATAATTTACTATTTTAATTTAATATTATTTAACACTACAATTTATTTGAAAATTTTACATTTTTAATGACTATGTATGTTGACCAATGATACGAGTAAAGGCTTTGTCTAAAGTAAAATAAGTTCGTGTAAAAGTTTTGTCTTTGGATTTTACAAATAATAGGTCATATAATAATTATTTTAAATATAAGAAAAAATATTTTACAAATGTAAATTTTGGATTAAATTCGCTTCATTTCTTAACCACATTTCCCCATAATTTACTCAAGTGCGTACTTAACTGCTGGCAGAGCTCTTATATTGCGAATTTATAATATTACTGCTCTAAGTTGCCCTGATTTCAAGTAGCCTTAAGTGATAATATTTTATAAACTTAACATTAATGCCTACTTTATGCTAAAATTACAGTTAATTCAGTATATATATTTATATCATTTTTAATATTCCTTACTCAAAATAAAAGAATCACTTATGGAATCCTACGTCACTGTGTGTCGGTCACAGGTATTTTGGTGAAAGACTATTTTTGTAAACTATTTAAATTACCTATTATTTTATGCATTTAAACACCAAATAAAAAGATAATTTTCAAAATTTGGACTGTTTGTCCAAAAGCTATGATGTTTGCAGGTTTTTTACTAAAGCGTAAATCAATATCAGTATGTAAATATCATCTAATCACAAAAAAGCCTAATCTGATATGTAGAAGAGTCTAACATCAGGCAACGTAATACTGCATTTTGCAAATATTACTTATTTTTTACAGAGGTTACCCTGTAGCCATTTTTTAGTCGAATATCCTCAGCCGAGCCCAATCAAAATAACTATTGAAACAAATAAAAAACTTATCAATCTTACAAAGTTAACACTGGTTTATAAGTTAATATAATATTTTTTCAGTTTTTTAACGTACAAAGTATCTAATTCTGGACATTTCATTTACATAATATCATACAGATTGCAAAGACACAATTGGAGGAGCATCCTCAGCCTGGAAGGTTGCAGGTAATGCTCCTTGAGGCGTTTACTTGAAGGGCAACTACTCCCCCGGTGTTTGATCCACCGCTCGACGGCTAGAGAAAGGGTATGTGTGTATACTTACTAATCGAGCAGCACCATTCACCGGCGGCAGGTTTCGACCGCTGGCTATTAGTTACTAACCATCGGCCAAAGTCATGCCGCCAAGTGATTTACATCGCTTTCCAGCGTTATGTCTAATGAAGTCTTAAAGAATGGACCTGAACAATCACATCGTGGGGACGAACCGAGTACGTTGCGTCAGTGGTTGCTGTGTCGGGTGCTCGATCGAAAAGGGTGGCGGGATCCAAACCACGGTGCTCCGCTGGCTGACCGCAGGTAGTAGATACAGTAAAAAAAAGGCAGTGGAATAATATTATACATAAAAAACAAACACACCTTTACTCAAACTAAAAATAAAATTTCTTTATTTCGAATGTAAAATAACCATACTATCCACAAGTAAACAACTAAATAAGTTGGCTGACACTGGTTCTGAATTTTTAGACGGCTTAACCATTGATTTTAAGCTCAAGACTCAACCAAAAAACTATACATAAATGAAATGTGTGGACTCTGTCTGTGGATATCGGAATACACGCAAATAGAAACTGACAAAACAAAAGTAACTAAAAGTTGAATCAATCATATATTTGAAAGGTCCCGCACTAGAGACGGCTACGCCACAGAAGCGAGAGGCGCTGTACTAGCTGATGACAGAATAACGACAGTCTAGTGGTCAGTGAGTCGGACATACAGGCTGATTTCAACGTAAAAACGTTAAATAAATACCTATAAAGTAGATTGGACACTTACACAAGTCATGAACTGTCCTATTCTATAAAATATAATATTATCAACGGCTACAATCAAGCGGATTATAATCAAGAAGTACGAAAATCTAAACGAAATGTTTATGTCTGTCTATAATTATGGCTGGTTAAATAAAAATATTACGTAATACATTATATATACACGTTACATAATATAAAAAGTTATGTCGCAGACGAGATTTCTTTTCGTAGTAAATAAAAGATTCCAGTAATAAAGACACTAACTTAACTGTACTAAAATTAAACAAATTATAAACACTACGATTAATTAATCTTAGTATATCCACAATATTATCTAAATACTACTTTTTTACTTTCTAGATTACACAGAATACAGAAATGCGTATAGATTCAAAAACGTGTTATTCTGGTTTTTATTGATTACGTAGTCAGAAAGGTGTATCACAAGCTCAAACATACCCTACATTATAAGAAATCGAATAATCACGATATTAGGGGGAAACTGTTGCACTGGTGTAACAATTACCTAGATAGTTGTAAGTATCAAGTTCAAATAGCGTATTACAGCAATAGCGTCACTATTACCGAAGGCACGGTGCAAAGATTAGTCCTTGGTCCTTTACATTATCTATAATACGTCAACGATATCAAGAATTTTAAGAAGGTTTTTAAGGAGGTAAAGGAGGTAAATAAAAAATAAAATATTAACTGAACAATATTTCCGCACTGAAATTCAAACTCTTATTGATCACCAATATAGGACTAAAAGCATTTGTCATAAAAAAATAACTATTCCATCCCATTGTAATATGGTAAACGAACAACGCAATTTATAATCTATTCATTGATCAATAAAATATCCTTAGTAATTAAAACCGTAATTTATGAGGAAACATCCTATATATTTTTTTAGTCGTAGAGCTACGGTGCAGTTTGTTTCTAGCTGTTAAATGAATGGGTCAGCTCAACCGGGAAAGGACCACGTCCTCACAGAATACTGGGGTGAAATAGCATATTAACGCCGATGTATTTCGTCTGGTGAGTGTAGGGATCTGGAGACCCACATATTACTGCTGACAAGGTATTCCATCTCAATCCTCTAGGCACAAAATGACAACGCATTTGACTACAATGTCGCACGCATCTGTGTCTCTCAAAAAATTCCTCAAAAATTAACCTCCCTCTGAATTTATTTCACATTTATTACATTGAACTAGAAAAGGGGATTACCAGTGGAATACCTTTGCATAAGCCCAAATATTTACCGGACTATTAAAGTATATCCTTCACAGTTGATGCCATATAAAAATATTACCGTGGTTGGAACTGTCCCAGATCATTTACTCTACGATTATTTAATTTAAATCTGCTAACATTTGAGTCCAGTTCCATCCCCACTTCTAGCTATATGACATTATCTTTACCCAAATAGGATAAAAGTCGTAACAGTTTATTATAAAACCTACCTACTCATTAGTCCATCTACTCAGTGTAGTAAGTGTATAAAAATAGAAGTGCCGGTCCGCAATTTGTTATTCTAGAATTGCTGTAAAATTACTTATGTTTTATATTTATAGGTAGCAAATATATTGCTTAAGTCTGATAGTAATATAAAACAACGCAAATGATGAGCTACTGAAAATTTATTTTCAGCTTAATAAAGCGCACCATTTCAGTTTATAACAATTTTGGCAAAGCTAGTGTATGAACTACCGAAACTACATTTTGTTAGCTTTTTAATATGATTAAAGCATTTTATATTGCAAAAGATATCTAATTATTATAAAAGTGTCTCAGTGCAATTTTTAATAACGATGACTTAAAAAAAAGTGGTCGTTGATTTGAGTACTTCACTTAATTCTTAAAACAACAGAAGAGCTCATATTTCCCAGTGCTTGCTTTCCTGGCCCCCCTGGCTTAGGAAGTGGTCGATAGGTCGAAATAGTCAGTAACCTACGTGGAGATAGAAAACTATGTAAAAAGGCAGACCCCATGTTCCAACGCGCGTTATCTGTTCGTCATATCAACAGCAGTCATAACAATCAGTAAATTGTAATTGTGATTTTTTTTAAATCTACCAAACTCTTTGGTCCACGCTGTATTTCTCCATATTTTTGATGAATTCGTTACCTACACCGCTTAAATCAATCTTTTAATGATTATCCATTTATGTTCTTGTCTATAAGCTTATCCTTCCTTAACTGGGAGCGTTCATGGGTTCTGTTTAAGTTTTTTAAGATCACGGCCCTGGCGTGAAAGAAGAAAGGTCACTACGACCACGCACCATCTGTTGAGGGCGTTTAATATTCTTTTCCCTACTTTGGTCTGTCTTTACCCTATTTCTATCAGTGCTACATTTTTTTTACTTTCTTCGTAACTGCCGCCTTTTTTTACCCAGTCTTATATATATTTCTTTTGTAAACTCTCTATACATATACACATTCGATTTTCCCTGATCTTTTATTTTATTTCAATTATCAGATATATACATATAAAGATTTTAATACGCTTAGCGTGATGTTTTAATAGTTGTATTGTATATTATTTTTCGAATTGACCGTCAATGGCTTTACTAGAATCCAGGTGCCCGTAAACTTTTTCAATCGGTGTGAGACCGGTCATTCTACGTATGATATTGTTGTACGTCATTATGCAGTAACGTTTAAAGGTATAAACGATGTCATATCATTGATTCTGATTGAATTGTACTTTAAAGTGTATGAGTTTTCTATTTATCAAATCTACTTATTAAACAATGCAAATTTACAAAATTGAAGGTAAGATTTCGATAACCTTTAAAAGTTGGAGTCTATTGATAGAGTTGCTAAAGTAATTTCATTACATTCTATGCCACGATAGTTTTAAGCACATATTAAGAAAAAAATATCCAATATTATTTCTTACCAACATTATTTTTATTTCTCAATTCTATTCAATAAAAAAAATATTTTCCTAATTTGTTGAAGTATTCGGTAAAGGAAAAAAAGTTATTGGTAATTATAGGAAATACTTGGTTCCATTAAATTAAACATATACATAACATTAAACTAGAATTTGTAAACTAAAATCATTAAATCGTTCAGACTTCTATTTCATGATCACATACTTCTTCGTCCTCAGGGATTACAGTGAAGTCTCTTTTCACCCGTCGTTGAAGAGAATGTAGATATCAATGGGACACAGAGAGAACTTGTTGTTGTTTGTTAATTATGTCATATTCAATCAATTCAATATTGATTATGGCATAATTATGATGTTGTCTATAATATTTCTAATAAATGTAGTATAAATTGATATTTACATTGTTGATACTATGTATTATAGAATGGAAAATTAAATTTTCTACAAACATTAAAAACATCGAGTTGTATAATAATTATAACAATAAACCATTTTGAGATTATTTTAAAGTTAATAAGATTTGACACAATATTTTACTTCTATTATTATGATATTTTTCAATACGTTATCAACACTTAACACGAGAGGTCTTATAAAACTTGAGTTGAGTTTTTAAGTTAAGAAAGTATTTCTCAGATATATATAAGTTTCCTTCACGCCATTTCCCTTCACTTTCAAACACCTGATATATCATTAATATAAATTGTCATAAACAATTTCTTTCGTACCAGTATCGGGAATAGAACGCAGATTTCTCACATACCGTGAATTTAAAATCGTGCACCAGGATACTAATAAACACGGATTTAATGATGAAATAAAGTCTATACCGACCTTAACAGGCGGAGATGGTTGTCGCTGCACATTCGCAGCAAAAGCACCGGCATCACCGACTCGATATGGTAGTGGACGGCGTTAAGGTTGGATTAAAATCTCCCGATTTCGCAGATACGGCAGACCCTGTAGCCTGTTTGCTCCTCTTTCCCCTTTCAGGATAATTTTATTTTTGCCCTCTTAATGTTGATGGAGGAGAGGATTTTGACGAACATTTGAAAGACAAATTAACATTCCAACACAAAAAAGTCAAATTATTTATTTTTTTCAAATTATAATTATTTATTCGAACTAATATAAAATAAATGCTCATTTCAACGCTGTTATTACAAATTCAGCATTCATGCAGCATCGCGTTCGTTAGTTCATTCTTCTCACGCTGGTGAACTTCGTTTCTAGACATTTCAGTTATATAATAAAATTGACGTCTGGGCTTTGATAAAAATAAAAAATAATCTTAAACATTCCAATAAAACAAATAAATACTTTTTGCACAGAAAACATAATGAAATGTTACAAAAACAAAAAAAAGACCAATTTCAACAATAAATATCTTCGATGTTTAATCATCGCTAAATAGCTTCAATGCATTTTGTCGGCAGATAAAGAGAATATTTCTTTTTAATTTGAGCATCGATTTCAATCACAAAAGATCAAAGAATCACCACCCGGCCTTTTCTTCATTGTTCAAAACGATGAATTATTCAAAGATCTGGAAATGTTTCAATTGGCTAGCTATAAAAAATGAAACGGTTCGTTGCTTTCCCTCTTAGTTAAATTGTCTATTCATTTTAAAAGACGAATCATATTTGATCGGTTAAAATATCAAAGTTTTTCTTTCTTTCTGTGTTTATTTCAAGTAGACGTGATCTCTTTTCAACAAATTTTCTAGAAAAATAATAATCTTACTGCCTCAATAAAACCTTTGATAAATGTAGCATTTAAGTTTATATATAAAAGTACAGACAAATAAAATATATGAAGGTAAATTTTCTGAGACTGTTATTTCTTATACCATACTTTACGGAAAAAGAAAATTTTGTGTAATAATCGGTGGTAAAATTACATTCATTTAATTATGTATGCAAATAATTGTATTTTTTTTAATAAGAGTATCATGTAAAGATTAGACATACCTATATATGTCATCATTTTCTACCATTTTTCAAACCTTTCTATTGATAAAAACAAAATAAGTAAATATGTTCTCGTATACGCGTAGGTATTTTCCTTATTGATTACTTTATTTATGTCCTCATCAGCGAAAATTCAATAAATCCTTAAGACATCGTTTCTCGACCGCAATCTGTTCAAAAAATAAGACCTGTACACAAGAGATTCGTTTTTCGAATTAAATATTACGATCTAATAACAATATAAAAATATATTTATATTTTGCTTTTTTTAAAATGACAAATCATTACGTCTAAATCATTAATGCGACAGTTGGCTTTGTTTTTCACTTAGAATTATTTCTATACGTGGATCTGGAGTAAATTGGGCCTACCTGGGGGAGCCTTGCAAGTATACAAATTAAACGTATAATTAAACTATTGATTCAAATGTTATTATAATTTTATAGTGAATGGGGCGTCAGGCTTTTTCCTTACCTTTTTGGCCTTTTCGTGGGTCGCGACGTATAAATGGTTGAGAATCAATACGTACTAATTTGTAAGTAAAATTTGCCAGCTCGTATTCGAGTTACGCTGTACGGAGTATACTTAATTTTTTCACAAATATGAATTGACCCCTACTAACGACACGGTAGTTTACTACAATAGAAAAATTAACTTCAACTGCTTCTTTTTAACAATTGATATTGCATATCTTAATAATAATTACACTTGTACAACGAAGACAATCAATGTACCAGAGAAATAAATTAAATTAAAAGAAATTTATTCCAGAGAACAAAATTCTCCATTATCATTATTAATTTCCTACATAGATTTCTGAGAAGTTTTACTTATAACAAAAAAAATACATTGAGAAAAAAGGAATAAATGTAATCTAAGTAATCTAAACGGAGGTCTACGCTCCTTTTTCTTTTTTTTTCGGGCTGATGTCGCTGTTGGCCCAAGGGCTTGTACAGTGGGGTTGGGGGGTACGGGGTTGAGAGGAGATGTCCAGGAGGAGGCCAATGTCCAGCAATGGGACCTATTATATATAGACTAATTTATTTTACAAATTGAGCCCACCATCCCGTACTCGAGCAGGGAGGTGCTTTATGCTGCCTAATAAATTTTCTATAGATTTTACTACTACTATAAATTTTCTTTACTACTTAAATAAAAAGAATAAAATATAGAAAGCGAAAGTTTTACTTGCAATGAACATTTTCGAGTCTTCTAGTGGTTTTACAAATTTAGCACCTAATTTTTCTGCAGCCAGGTGTGACACGAAACTTAATTTCAAAGGCGAGCAAATTGTGACCATTAATATTTTTATATTAATTCAGCTACGGCCATTATCGCAGTAATGCAGGTGCCACCTGTAAATATATTCCTATCTATAATTTCGTCTCAATCTATGTTTTTTTCTATGTCAACTTTGAGAATTGATTTGAGATTTATGGTTTATTCATTTAAAGCCAATAATCTTGTAAACCAAATATAACATTATGATGTTATCGATTGTGGTAGGACGTATTGTGACTAT
This sequence comes from Teinopalpus imperialis, assembly GCA_029286865.1. Lineage (NCBI taxonomy): Eukaryota > Metazoa > Arthropoda > Insecta > Lepidoptera > Papilionidae > Teinopalpus > Teinopalpus imperialis. The sequence continues at coordinate 2,032,737 of JAGSMU010000025.1, read as the reverse complement.
TCAAGCTCCCTGACATAATATATGAACTTTCTCACAATCGATGAACTGAAAATTTACCATAAATAAGATCTAGTTTTGATATATATAAATTTGAATTATAAAACTATTTTATGATCGTTTACGTTATATAATATGAAATACTATATAAATAAAAAGTGTTCCGATTTTCGGACAAGTAATTTAACAAGTCGGATAAGAATTAGAATGTGATGAAATTTGAAATTTATATGAGAGAGATGTTGAACGAAAACGATGCAATAAACGATAAGCGGAAATAGTATCTGTACAGAAGGCGGACTATTAGATTTGAAATAAAGCTAACGAACCGTTCAATCATGTAAACAGGAGCAAGACAACCGTCTTGTTTACCTAAAGCGCCTTTGTTTCATTAGGATCCAATTTACTGACAATAAATTGATTCCCATTTCGATATAATAATCACACATCATAGCTTGACTTATATTAATTAGCTTGATATTGAAATTGATATTGTATTTAAATATAAATATATGATAGACAATACAAATGCACTTTACTATTGTGATAAAGAATTACATTATAAATTAGGATTAGGAATCATTTTATTAAACTGAAATACGTAATAGCCAATCACTAAGCACCTACTATAATGTCTGTATTTCAAAAAAAAACCCAAATTCTTGTATAACCCTACGCTCGTGAAATCAATGCGGTCTTGTTTGCGGTTTCCTAATGAATAGTTTTCCGGAATCCTTAACATAATTCGAAAACGTGCCATAAATACACTCTATTCGCACAAAAACTCAATAAAAAGTCAAATTGAAAATCAATAAAACAACATGTACTTTTTTTTGTTGTTTTGTGTACGTCACTTCTCGTTTTGGTTTTTCCTGAGTTTATTTAATCTGAAGAAATTGATGGTAGTCTTTTCGTAGACGTTTCTAGATAATGAGTTATAAGTTCTCTTTCTCTCTCACTCACTCATCATATTTGATAAACCATAAGATGCCTCCCAAGGATTCGGGACTATTCTAATTAAAAACCATTCCAATTTTGATAGAGAAGATGATTGAACGCTGCCGGTTTGAGATACTGTGATAAATATAATTAAGTCCCAAACCAAAAATTCCACTGCAAGACCTCAATACACTATGAGTTTTTTCTGTGTAGAGTGGACTATGAACATAAAGCTATGAAACGTCGGAAATTTCTTGTTTTCATCGGATATGCTATGTTAATAGCACTGAGCATTATTTGATAAATACTGAAATATTTTAGTTAAATTTTCACCCACTTCCAAACGTCCACGTCCAACGTAAATTTTGCTGACATATAAAGAACTGATGATAATACAATAATGCCACCGCTATGGATGTTGTTTTAGTATTTTAAAACTCTAAAAAATATTTAAATGATTTCGCCGATCAGTATAAAATTCTTTGCAGTGCAGATTTTTTAAGACCTCTTAGTTTTATGTTCTTTAGGATTATTGATTTTCTCAAGATAATTTTCTAGTAACTTAACATTATTACAATATTCATGTTGTGGCTGGCCTAAAACCTATTATAACTATTACTATTTAGCTTATAGCATCCAATTAATAATGATGACTCTCTCTTCCAGCATAATTCTTTGAAATTTATTTACTTTTTTTTCCTATGAGATATAAGATCTTCCACAGAGTTGTTAGTTTTCTGCAAAGTGCATCCATCACACGTTTCCTGCTTAGTTCCATTTTAGCTTAGCTGGTGTTTACTTTTATCGCAATCGCCGCTATCGGAAATTTTATTTAATGGGTCATTAATATAAATGATTATTTTTTGGTAGTGTTGTGGTATTTATTGTGGTATTAGTAGTAGCAGTAGCAGTAGTGCGCTGGTGTATAAAGGGGCGTGGAAGGCGCTGGTCTCTTTCTGTGAAGCCGTCATGGCACGATCGTGATCGGGAGATGGGCGATCCCACTCGGAGACGGCGACGCCGTCTAGTCCCGGGCATAAGAATAATCTCGAGTTGCCTTAGCACAGCGAGGGTGCTAGGGAAGGCGATACCTCCCCTGAGATGTGCTCAGGCACCGTGCATTCCGTAGGAGATCCCGGAGCCCCTCTCGATGCGCTGATGACCACCATGGGGGCATTTTAGTGGCTAGAAATCCTACATATCTCTGTCTCTTTCCCAGGAGGCAGGGTATCTTTCGAAGATTTTCCCTCCGAAAAAAAAATAGTACTTAAATGCCTGGTAGACAAAATTATGTTTTGTCCCATGCTCCTTTATGGCAGAGAAACGTTGCCTGCCTTTTTTTTACATGGGGAATGCCTACGCATACCCACCCCTGTGGGGGCAAGGATAGTTTGTGCCGGACTCACACCGACTAAAACCCCATGGTGTTCCTCCATCATCGTAAGGCGGGGTCAGGGGAACGCTTTGGCACACATCCGTGACCCCACGTGCTCTGGCTGGCAAGCCAGCCTTTCCTCCGGGGCGAGGACATCCTACTCGGCCTCATATGTCGGTGGGAAGCGGAATCCACGAGTCCGCCCCCTAGAGGCCATGGGGGCCAGGAATAAATAGTCCCAGCCCCCTGCGGCGGATCTCATGTTTGGCTCCGCCGCCAACCTAATTAAGGCCGCGGAGGACAGCGGTTGGCAAATACGACACTCCACGAAACCCGCAGCCACACCACGGCTGCATCAGCGGTGCGGCGATGCAGAGGGTGGGTAGTGTATGGGATGTATGTATAGGGTGGCTGGCCGTTTGGGTTCCTCTTATCTTCAAATGGCCAACACCAAACCACAGTTACTAAGCCCCTCCGCCACGACGATGCGAGATCCCTTCGGGGGGGGAACGTTGAGTGCCTGGCCCAAAATGTTCAGTAGCTAGTAGAGCGGCGCTGTAATTAGTTTCTTATACTTTTAGCTGCAACACGAATGAGTAGGTTCCACTGGGGTAAGACCACATCTCACAACAGAAAATGAGAGTGTGTTTTCCACACCACATATTATTAAAAAAAGTATCTTCATGCGATTTCATATAAGGTGCATAAAAATTGGTTGAGTTGTTATGGCCCTTACAATATTAGGCCTTAAACAGCAACAATGCAGGCTGAAAATCGCATAAAATGACGTGGTTTTAAACATTTTCAAGGAAAGCCGATATTAGGTTAGAAAGAAGTGGATGATACGACTTTAAACCTCAGTAAGTCATGTCTTTTTATTCTGTGTTGACATAATAAACATTTTAATTCGTTTATTTTACTCCGTAGTTATTCCAGGAGGCGACTTCATTAGAAAAGTTTCGTTCCCTCAAAGCTTAAGCTCCTGCCGGTATTAATAAAGTTTTGATTCGGAGCCTCTGGAAAATGAATGTGTTAATTACCTTTGGTTAACTCCGGCCATCCGTCACGTCATCAGTTGCTTTTGAAATTTTTGGCGAATGTTATATTTAATCTCGAATATTTGTTGATGTTTTGAATACATAAAATCTCTATTAAAATGACAATTTTCACGATCGCTTGGGCCGCACTTATGATTCTGATATTGATATTCCTTCTGGTCTTCGTAATCTAAGTGAATCCAACCAAGTTTATATATATTTGCGCCGGTTTTGAGAGAATTCCTTATTGAATTTCGGAGTTATACTTGTAACTTGTATTTGTTAAGTATTTGACACTTAAACGACTCAGTCGTGAGATAAAACTTTAATGATTGAAAGTGTATATGGTCAATAAAAGCGTTTATAGTGTGACTCCGACGTAAGCCGTAGTGGAAAACAATACTAATCAGTTGGTGTTTCTCTTGGTACCTCATGAGCTGGCAGTTTACATTGAATTCCATTATTGTCCAGATTTAGGGCGTAATAGCAAGAGGCCTATATTTGGAAGGATCCAAGCGATGACCCTTTTTAGGATACCCTAGGGATCGGGCGTACCAAAACTGTCTTCCAGCAGTTCCAGATGGCGTTTAGAGAGATGTAGCACCGATAAAGATGCATAAAAACCGGTTCTACTTCTGTACCATACGTCCTCAGAACAGTTGGAGGGATTCCATCAGACCCACTCAACTTAGGGAAGTCCAGGAAGAGAAGTGCTTTGCGCACTGATACTTGCGGAAATCGGACAACTAAAATCAAAATCAGAGCTTAAGAAATAGGCTTTTTCCTTTGTGTCATAGTCCAGCATGTCATCTGGTTGGTGCAGAGACGAAAGAGACGAAAATGCACGGGTTTCCGATGGGAGGCGAACTAGACTCTCACCAATTCTGACAATGTGCACCGAATTCGCGTTTCCAATAACTCTTTTGAAGGACCTGGTGGCAGAGTTATACTTTTTTTTTTAATAAAGATGGATTAAACATCCCGAGACGCCAATGCAAATGAAGGATTCCATCTCCTGAAGTATCATATCGGAAACAGAATCGGCAACAGTGTTAGGAGATAAAAGCTAATCCCCCATTGGGTAGATATTTGAAAATATCTATGTTTTTGTTTAGGGGGAGGCTACATTACTCACAAGACGAAACACAGTAGCTAATTTGCCGGTATTCTATGAGGCGGTGGTGCTTTCCCGGTCGATCCAGCTCATTCATGCAAGACCAAAAATTTTATGCTTAACCCTACCACTCATAAAACACAAAAACTATTGGTATTAAATTGTTTATGGATCAAATTTTCGGGTATACTACAAACGCTTAAAATATTAATACTACGCACATTATGGTAAATATTATGGGATGTATAATGGTGATACATATATTACACATACACTATTACTATATAATTAAAGCCAGAGTATATACATACATATATTCTGGCCATAATTATATATTTTATTTTCAGTCATAGATTAAGAATAAAACTATTATGTTATTATTGCGCGAGACCAGATTGCGTTTACAGATAACGAGGCATTTCATTCTCAGTCCTCAGGGGTGACAACGCAAGATACAAGATCTTTGTTGAGGATAGATGTAGATTATCAAGAGGAACAGGAACTGTATGCTTGATTCTAACTCCTTAAAACCTTTCAAACACTAGATAGAAACACTAATAAACTAGAAATCCTTTCTTTCTTCTTTCTTTCTAGCTCGAATCCTCTATTAATATCTGGACTGAAATGATTAATAATCTTATTAATGGGTCATTTGAATTACTTACGAGATAGGTCTTTTTGATTATTTTGCGCGAAGATATCTGCCTTAGTTGCTACAAGACGTCCCTTTGTCGAGACTAAACATGTCCCTACAGTTAGGTGTCGCCCCGGCACATTATGCAAGATCAGTTTCATCACGTTACTACCGAGAACTATCCAAGGTGGATTGGCAGAGGTCTAGTGGCATGGGCCCCAAGGATTTAATACCCCTTGATTACTTTTTCTCTTTACTTTTGGGGCTACATAAAACAAAAAGTTTATGCTGTGCCGATAGTTACAAGAGAGTAACTGGAAAAGAGAATCGATGCTGCTATCACAGAAATTCTGATATTTCCTTTGAGAATTATACTGACCCAAAGTAAGTCGTTAAGAGCCCTAGCCTACGTAACCGCTAACGGGGGTCATTTTGAAACCCTGGGTAATTTAAATAATTTATTTTAATTTTAAATAAATGATTTATATTTAAACTTATTTTTGTTAAACTGCAATGAAATTATCCTATCAAATTAAAAGAAGAATTAACTTGTATTAATAAAACACTTAAGTGTTGCAACAGATACTTTATCCGAAATCAAATGAAGGACCTAAGGTATTAACCTTGAATCGATAAAATATGTATATATATTATATGATTATGTATAGTTATAACAACTAATAATTAAATAAAAAATGGTAAATTAAAAAAATCTTAAAAATAGCACAGGTTAAAAAAACAAAGATATAACCTCTAGTAAGGGTATTTCTTACTAGAGGTTCTATCTACATTATATTGCTATTCAAATATGAACTCGATTACGGTGAAAAAAAATTATGCAATAAACGATATGCAGGAATACTAATCGACGGCAAGCGAGCTATTGGATTCGAAACAAAGCTAACGAACCGTTGAATCATGTAAACAGCAGCAAGACGATCGTCTTGTTTGCCTAGAGTGCCTTTGCTTCATTAGGATCCAATTTAGTGACAACGAATTAAATTCCATTTAAGGATAGTATACTTTACATGGCATACTATACCATGGTTTCTAGTTAGATATTGATAAAAATTTAAAAATATAGAGATGCAATTTAATATTGTTATTTATTTTCATAGTATATATTTTTATCATATTCACAAACCATTTGTAGTCAAAAATATTTTTATTAAGAACTTGCTTAATGTCATCCAGCAGAACGTCCCAGAGCTTTATAACCTGAACAGTAAAAGAAGAATTAAAGAAACTAGTGTTGTGCTATAGTATACAAAACTTGTGATTATTAAAAGGATGAGGTACTCTGATATGAGTAAAATAAAAATAAAAAGAATTCTCATAATAAAATGATAAATTATGTAGAATTGTTTAAAATTGAGAATGAACACTTCTAGAATTCTGGAGCAACGCCTTTAACGGATAGAAATCCGTTTAAGTTTAAAGGGTTAAAAGGAAGTATGATCATATTTACGTAAGCTGTAGATAAATCTAATACAGTTATTGAGAAGGCGCTCCAATTTATTAAGAAAGTATTGAGACAGATCTGGGTATGCACACATCAGCATAATCGATGATGGGAAGAATTAGGAAATGACCGAGCATAAGCTAAGTTTTATAAGGTTTTTTGTCTTTTTGTTAATGTTTTTAAGACGGTAAAGGGCACGTATGGTGGCATTAACTTTTCGGCTGGTTTCACGATGGAGCTGTTCAAGTACAAGCCCCGATTTTTATTGTATCAACTAATGGCAATTTTAATACTATTATAAAATATGGGAAAGAGTTTACCTAAATCTATCTTAACCAGCCTTGAATACCTGCAATAATGACTTTACATTTCGTAGGATTAACCAATACACCATAACTGTACGACCAAATGCTGATAACTTCAAGATTGTCATTGAGCTTTTTAATGGTAACGACAATAACGTAAATGTCGAATTGGATATAAAGCTGAAGATCTATAAAGATGAGAGTAAGCATAGAGATGGTACGATCACTTATTAACAAAGGTAATAGAGTTTATAAACAAAGGAAACATAAAAGGACAAAGTATACCACCTTGGTGCACACCAGTAAAAATATATTGGCCCGTATAGAGAACCTCTGCCACACACCGTACATGTACTGACTGCTGGTGCCCGTGAAGATAAAATGAAAGCCAATCCAAAGCTGGAGCTGAAATAAAAATATCATTATTGTTAGTGTATTTATAATACAAACAAATATAAGACACAAATACACTATATGTGTTTTTGTTTAAAATCTATATTTTTAATATGTTCTCTTCTATTTTGTTCACATTTCTAATGCGAATAGATATAATATATTACCTAGATAATTCTGGTTTTATTCCAAAAGTTAGTATCATTTCCATCCAAGATAAGTAATTGCAACATGAATTGCTCGTTTTCCTATCTTTACGCATCAGACTTTATGATATATGAGGTAGGTAAAGGCGCGTTCTTTTTTCTAATATTTTAAAACGAAGCAAAAATAAAATTGATTTCAAAATATTTTTATTAAGAACTTGCTTAATGTCATCCAGCAGAACGTCCCAGAGCTTTATAACCTGAACAGTAAAAGAAGAATTAAAGAAACTAGTGTTGTGCTATAGTATACAAAACTTGTGATTATTAAAAGGATGAGGTACTCTGATATGAGTAAAATAAAAATAAAAAGAATTCTCATAATAAAATGATAAATTATGTAGAATTGTTTAAAATTGAGAATGAACACTTCTAGAATTCTGGAGCAACGCCTTTAACGGATAGAAATCCGTTTAAGTTTAAAGGGTTAAAAGGAAGTATGATCATATTTACGTAAGCTGTAGATAAATCTAATACAGTTATTGAGAAGGCGCTCCAATTTATTAAGAAAGTATTGAGACAGATCTGGGTATGCACACATCAGCATAATCGATGATGGGAAGAATTAGGAAATGACCGAGCATAAGCTAAGTTTTATAAGGTTTTTTTGTCTTTTTGTTAATGTTTTTAAGACGGTAAAGGGCACGTATGGTGGCATTAACTTTTCGGCTGGTTTCACGATGGAGCTGTTCAAGTACAAGCCCCGATTTTTATTGTATCAACTAATGGCAATTTTAATACTATTATAAAATATGGGAAAGAGTTTACCTAAATCTATCTTAACCAGCCTTGAATACCTGCAATAATGACTTTACATTTCGTAGGATTAACCAATACACCATAACTGTACGACCAAATGCTGATAACTTCAAGATTGTCATTGAGCTTTTTAATGGTAACGACAATAACGTAAATGTCGAATTGGATATAAAGCTGAAGATCTATAAAGATGAGAGTAAGCATAGAGATGGTACGATCACTTATTAACAAAGGTAATAGAGTTTATAAACAAAGGAAACATAAAAGGACAAAGTATACCACCTTGGTGCACACCAGTAAAAATATATTGGCCCGTATAGAGAACCTCTGCCACACACCGTACATGTACTGACTGCTGGTGCCCGTGAAGATAAAATGAAAGCCAATCCAAAGCTGGAGCTGAAATAAAAATATCATTATTGTTAGTGTATTTATAATACAAACAAATATAAGACACAAATACACTATATGTGTTTTTGTTTAAAACCTATATTTTTAATATGTTCTCTTCTATTTTGTTCACATTTCTAATGCGAATAGATATAATATATTACCTAGATAATTCTGGTTTTATTCCAAAAGTTAGTATCATTTCCATCCAAGATAAGTAATTGCAACATGAATTGCTCGTTTTCCTATCTTTACGCATCAGACTTTATGATATATGAGGTAGGTAAAGGCGCGTTCTTTTTTCTAATATTTTAAAACGAAGCAAAAATAAAATTGATTTCAAAATATTTTTATAATATAATTAATAAAACTTACGTGGAGATATTGTTTCATAATTAATTAATAATGAAATAATATTATTTAAGATCCTTTCTTACTATCTCGTTATTGCATGTAAAAGAAAGAGGTTAACATAACAACGGGTTACATGAATCTGTCAATGAAAAAAAAGCAAACAAAAAAATTTGGATGAGCTTTGTCACAGTATGTTTACCTCGATATCCTTCTCTAAAATGAAAATAAACAATTAAGTCTAAAGTAAAAAATCTTAATAGTACATTGTTAGAAGATGCCGTCTCCAAATGGTTAGCATAGCTCGAATTGACGTAGGTCAGTGCCTCACCACTGTTTGTCACTCTGAGTATCAAATTTACATTGCACACATATTTGCGGCTCGGGGTAGCAATCCCACTTTGCATTAACAATGCCTGCCAATACAAGCACTTAGTTTGTGGTTAAATATTCTAGCATGATTGAATAAAAAGAATTATAAATTAAATACTGTTTTAAGATACTTGATAAGACACTAAATTATTATTATAAATACACTCGGTAGCAACCAAATGGACACATTTACGATCTTTTCAAAAACATTCAATTTAGTTATTATAACCATATGTGTATTAAAAGTTTGATAAATTAACATAACATTAAAACCCTTCTCATTTATAAATATTCAGGCAATTTAAATGCGCGTAGAGGAAAATGACTCTACCGTACCCACGAGTTGCTCTACAAACCACCTCTATAAAAAAACCTCCGCAATCGGTTTTACGTTATCAGTAAGTGACATTCCCCTTACGAAAGGTAAGGATTTGGCACAGAACGCCGACAACACCGCTCTCTACACCGCGAACGAGCAGGAGCGGTCATCATGATAGGTTCCCTTACAACCTTACAAGCAGCCGCTGCAAAATGCCCTTAACGTATACGTTGCTTATCTACAAAACTTGCATATGACTTATTATGTCGTATGCAAATATTTCATTTGCACGTCTTGGAGGTTCTACAAATGTTGCAAAATAAACTTCTCCATAAGAAATTCAGAAATACACCGTAACCTAAAATGTCTTCTTTATGCAACGAAATATCCTTATGATATTTCAATAAAATCTATAGATATAGAATAAGAAGAGATAATAGGAATCACCCGAACCGATAGGTCGTGGCTGCAGTTCACTACCCCGTAAAGGATACGCTTCCATTTGAAAGACCTCCAGAATACGATACAACAATAGTGCTCGATAATATTCTAACGGAATAAAGTAATTTTAATTATAACGAAATCCTGCCCGCGCCAAGCGGACAGGCAGTAAGTACTACGCCAACGAGTAGACGAACGTGCATACGTACATGCACGCACACAGTCACCAATACACCATAATGCGCAATTAAACGTCTTCCCCCTCCAGCGGCCTACGTGAGATTACCTCGTGTTCCAAGCCGCTTTTAAATCGCACGGTCCACCCTTAATGTTCGGAGACTGTTTTAATGTCTCAACTTCGATGCGTAATCGACACCCTACGGGTGTTGATGTGCGCCAGGAGCTGTAAAAGTGTTCGTGGATTCGCTGTCAGCGAGCGGACAGTTAGGAGACGGTTAAGAGAAGCCAATCTCCCTCCAAAAACGGCGTACCCCGGGCGAAAAATTGACTGCAGGGCACGGACAAGCCTGTTTTTAATTTACTAGAGAGCGTCTTAATTGGTGCATCAAGCAATGGGAGTCAGTATTATTCACTGATGAGTGTAGAATGTATCTACATGTCAATGACAGGAGACATACTAGATTTACATTATCACTACAGGCGTCCTGGTCAGCGATTAGATTAGATCAGTTGCAAACGGCGGCGGCTCCTGCATGTTAGGAGAAAAAGCCGAGGTCGTTTTCATACCTGGGGGAGGCTGTAATGATAATGATGACGTTGTCTTACCCTTTGAATTTTTATAGAGCTATACTATATTCGATATCAGTTATATATCTCGATATGTACTTCGGTTGCTTCTAGTTCCAATAAACGCTTATTCGTTTAATAACATCGAGAAGACGTCACCAGGGTGAAATCGAGGAGAGGATCATCACTGATTTCGTTCCTGATAGCATGATCAACCAATATTATCTGTATTAATGTTCTATTCCTTACTTAGGCATATCTATAAAATAAAATTCATAAATCATATTCTTCTATTAAATTTAAACTTGCTAATACATTTACAAGCTAGGAGCAAGTGAAAATTGAAAGTATAATATATATTATAGGCGCTTAAACTCTGTGAAAACTGTTGTAAAAGTAGAGCAAGCACGTTTTATCGGAGAACGCAAAAGTGATGATAATGATAGCTAATAAAGAAGTGATGCAGGGGCCGATAGATTCCGCAAGTTAACAACTTTTCGGAAGTTGTACCGCTATTAGGCGGGTACAAGTGCGGTCACCCTACAAACTGCCGCTAATGTTAAAATAATGACTAAAATTTTAATTTAGAGTAGTATTTTATAAAATTTTTCAACATATATTTATCTCATTTTTTCACAACGATATATATTAGTTTGTGATGGTTTTTAATATTGTTAATGTTGTTTGAAGTAAATAATTATATCCGTAAAAGTAACTATAACGAGGTTCATTCGAAAAGAAAGCCGATATAATGGGTTTTCCAACAAGGATTTGACAACTTTTTTTCAAAATAAAATGAAAACCATTTGACTTTATTATCGGGTTGAAGTACATTCAAAACATTTATGAATGGAACTCGACTTCGCTCATATGGCCACCGCGGGCACGTTTGCAGCGGTCGATTCGTTGGACCTAATTTTCCATGACTCGGCCACACATTTCGGCCGAAACAACTGCTATTTCGCGTTCAATGTTGGCTTTGAGCTCTTCCAACATCGTCGGCTTATTAGCCACCATTGACTTGACGTAGTCCCAAAAAAAAATCTAGAGGTGTTAAATCGCACGAACGAGGCGGCCAATCGACTGGTCCATTTCTTGAATACGCTCATAAAGCTTGTTCTTCAATAAATCGATTGTGACGTGTGCTGTGTGGCTTGTGGCGCCGTCCTGTTAAAACCACATGCTGTCCAAGTCCATATATTCCAATTCGGGCCAAAAATAATCGATAATCATGGCGCGATAACGATCACCATTCACAGTAACGTGGCGACCACTATCGTCGACGAAAAAATATGGCCCTATGACGCCGCCGGCATGCAAACCGCACCAAACAGTTATCTTTTGTGGATGAAGTGGATTTTCATTAAGCACATGTAGATTTTCACCCGCCCAATACCGCATATTTTGTTTATTGACAAACCCATTGAGCCAGAAATTAGCGTCCCTAAAGATGATTTTAGCGATGAAATTGATCATCTTGGCGCATCTTTTCCAGAGCCCAATTGGAGAACGTACATCGCTTCGAATGGCTCATCGGCTTCAATTCTTGAATGAGCCTGATCTTGTATGGGTGTAAAGTAAGATCCTTATGCAAAATTCGGCATAAAGTGGTCTTGGCGATGCCCAACTTTTGAAAACGCCGTGGAATTAACTGATTTGGATCATTTGCTACGGACGTTTCAACGGCAGCGATATTTTCGACACTTCGACCAACCCGTAGTCTCACTGGCACGGCAACATCACACAACGTATATGTAGACTCAAACTTTTTCACTAAACTTGTTACTGCCTGTCTACTAGGGCAAGAATTACGACCGAAAATTGGAGTTAACGCTCTTAAAGTAGCGGCCACCGTCTCCGAAATTCTGTAGTAAATTTTTAAGGATTGCAGACGATGTTAGTTCGTGTACTTCACCATGATGAAAAGGTTATGTCTGCTGAATAATGATGATGATATTAATTTATCCCTAATGGGAAAGGCAAAGGACTTTAGTCCATACAGCCAGGTCTTGTTCGTATGATGGTTGGTCTGAAACTCTCTACTGAATAAACTGACGGTGACAGTTCGATGTTAAGTGAAAAGGTGCGTTCACAAACTAAATTCAAAATTGTCAAGTCCCTATTGGAAAACCCCTTACAAAAATTATAAAATTTATTCACATCTGATATATTATATATCCCATATATATATATATATTTAAATATGTCTAAACTACCTTAAAAATACTAATAAGTTCTCTCTTTTAGATACCTCAAAAATATTAAAGTTATAAGTAGTCAGGGCATTCTTTCATTCTTTCCTTTCAATACGCTTGCCCTATAATTTTTCTCAAATTATTGGAAAGAGGTAAAAGTCACAGTCGAGTATTTTGAAAGAAGTGTGAACAGCAACGTTTTTATATTGCCAGAAATGGTACCGACAACCTGACTTCTGCCACTTATCACAACAAGCTCACAGCACTTTTGGGACACAAACTGCCTCTATCATTAAGAGTCATTGTTTTTATGAAATATGAGGTGCACGACGATATTTCGTTGGAATCATCTTCACAGCACTCCAATATCAACCGTTGTTTTGTTTCAAAATCATCATTCATTAAATAACCATGATTTGTCTTCTGTTAGTTTACCATAAACATAAAAGAAAAAAAATATCACCAGTCTGTGAATTTATATGTTATAAATTTGCACTAATCCGCGCAACGGTCTTTCTGGTCATCGTTAAGTTTGTGCAGCACCTTTCTCGAGCAACGCTTACGGGGGGACAGTTTCCATGAATAATAGTTTGCAATGATTTGATCTGATTCAATACCCGTTTCTCGCTCAAGCAACACATGTATTTTTTGAGTTTTTGATGAATGATGTTTTGACAGCTTGAACATTTTCTGGACTAGACGCTGTTGACGGCCGTCCCGTCTTTGCCTCATTGCCTTGGTTCAGTTTTTAATTCATAACTGTGGCTCGTGAACGTAAACGATCAGACTCCAATAATTTTGACTAAAAGCTTAAGCACTCTTGTGTCTTGAAGCTTTTTTTGTAGTCGTAATAAATAATAACGTGAAAATCACGTTGTATGAACTCCATTGCTGCGAGCAATTTCCCGCCAAATTCTCCCGGAAAAAATATATTTACTTATATTTAAAAAATAAATAATTCGTATTCGTTATAAAAATATTCCATTTTAATATAATATCTATATAACTTACCAGTTTTAAATAAAAGAGTTAGTATCTAATTTCCTACCCCTCTTATAAGCAAAGAGAGTAATGTAGACATGTCCAATAGTTGGTTATATGTGTCTAAATATGGGATTTATTATATAACGATCATATTACGCATTGAAAATTTGCATAAGAATTTATTTAAAAGCAAATCAAAAACCATACGATTTTGTGAGCAATCGACAACACATATTGCCATTTATAATTTTAGTATTAGTGTTTATTGACTCTTTGTCCTACCACAACCATAAATGTTATTTTGTTCAATTTTTTTTGAAAGATCAATTATTTCTAGGACATTTTTAAACTTAGTAGAATAATGTTTAATAATTAATTATCAAGGGAAAGGAACTTATTAAACACAATCAATACGGAAATAAAAAATAAAAAGGCAATTCTTCATCTTCAGGTAAAAATACCTAATCTAGTATTCAAAAGCTTTCTTGATAAAATAGGTAAGGGTATTCTAGGGTAAATTACTTTAGGTATTTATTGTTTGTAGTGAATGAGAAATGGATATTGACACATCATTCCTTATGGGAGATAGATAGTTCGGACTATACACCATCGTATGGATAACGTTAGGTGACTGGGCTACATTGCTACCGTACAAAAATATACTGTTTTATATTCATAGTATAAATAACTAATTTATTCATTTAAAATGAAAATGAAACAACTTTAGGAACTTCTATATCTAAATAGCTTTCTTATATTTAAATTTACATATATTCTATATCTATACTATTATTATATATTCTATATCTAACGCCTTGTCGAATACATAAACGGTAATTACACACCTCTGTCGTATACAATACTCAAAGCATATTGCCCGAATCTGTCAAAGGGCTTTAACGTATACTCTCTATGACCACCCTAGGACGACAGATGCACAATATGGTAATGACAACAGGAACACGATTTCGATTCGTTTATTATGCAATATAATATTTTTTTGACAAAAATAACAATTTATTTCTCTATATGGTTGAAAAGTAAGGAACAAACTTTGTTTGTTCTATTGTGGCAATTTGTTATATCCTTATTTTTTCACTCCAAGCCGCCATGCTACCTTTATGGGATTTCTTGTAACATTTTTTTTACGGAAGGGTGTGAGGGAGGCTATGCTCCTTCGACGGGCTCAGACTTTGATAGCATAAACGTAGGACGAAATAATAACACTAGAATCCCGGAACTAAGTTCTCAAATTAAAACCTTCACAATTAGTCACAATATTTTTTTATAAGACAATACAATGCAACAGACACTAGAGTGGTGTTTTAATATATACGGAAACCGTTATATTTTATAAACCAACAATAATTTTAGACCACCACGAACCATCAGTCTGACGGGTGGTAGGACTGTGCGAACCTACTAATGTTGAATATGGTCTTTCAGTAAAATTAGAGTAGTAAATTGAATCTTGGCTAAATAAAACCAAATCTTATTACAAGGATGTGCATCCTCTAGTATCTATAGTTTTTCTTCTAGTTCGTCGATCAAGGGATTATACTGGCTGGGCCCATGACTTCGTGCCCAGATTCCTTTTCTTCAGTTATCGTAAAATTTTAAACTAAAATCTAATATTTTCGTGTTCTCATAATCTTCTATTGTTCTCATAAATTCTACATTACATCTACAATTGTGCCTAATTATAATGTATTAAATTGAAATATATGTTTTAATATGAATCAAATGTATATTTATAATATATATTATGTATATATTTATAAATAGATGGAACTAAAAAATTAGGTTTGGGACGAACACTAAACTGTGCATCGTAATTAATCCTAAGCGGTGTTCCTTTTTAGTGCATTGCGGCGGTCTACTAGTGTCTCACTTGCTTTCAGTGTTATCTGTATGTGTGTATTTGTTTCCTTTTTTAATTTTTATTCATATACCTTATTCTTTTACAATTTTATGTTCAAGTCTAGTTTAGTAGTTAATAATTGTAACCTATGCGTATTTTTGTTTCTTTATTTATGCTTGGTTATTATTATATTA
This sequence comes from Teinopalpus imperialis, assembly GCA_029286865.1. Classification (NCBI taxonomy): domain Eukaryota; kingdom Metazoa; phylum Arthropoda; class Insecta; order Lepidoptera; family Papilionidae; genus Teinopalpus; species Teinopalpus imperialis. Next base: position 2,016,665 of record JAGSMU010000025.1, on the reverse strand, counting down.
TTTAATAACACAACTTGTGTGTTTAAATAAATTTGTGGTATTTGTGCCTTTCTTTATTTTATTTAAAATCAATAGACAGAGTATGTGAATAGATAGAGTGAATAATATTAATCACTGATAGGTATCGAATTTTTAAGATATTTGTGGCAAAAAAATGACTTACCGAACTTGAGATAATAAGGATTATAAGCACTGATTATAGCATATTGGTTAAAGTGGAAGAAAATGGAGAGTGATATTGGTGATGGTAAGAAAATGGTAAGAAAAGATTTGAATTAATCAATTAAGAGTATCTTGTAAAGTATTGCTAAATCTAATTTTTTGTTTTTTAGTACTTTCACTCAATTGATTCTGTCATTTTCAAAAAATGTAGTCGATGAAAAATCCCATATTTTTCTAGTCTGTAATTTATATTTAATTTTCATTTACATACACACTTTTATTATCGTAGTATTTCCGGATTGTATTTGTAGGATACATTCTCTTGAACAGTCCCTTTGTTTGTTCTATTCAAATCCAATACTAACACGTTTACTGAACCAAAGCTGACATCTTCCTACCCTTGGTATATGTACTTATTATATACGTGGCTTATTAATTTTAAAAATGTAATTCTATTTCGTGTTTAGATTGTGTATGTCTGTGGGGATAATTAAGTAGTTGGGCATAACTAAACAATTAAGGTATTGACATCTAAAGTCTTTTGAGGAAAGCTTTTGAGAAAATAAATGTCTGTCTAAAGAACAACCTACTGAAAACGTTTTATAGGAAGCCAGCGTCAAATAATGGTTAATAGTCAGTGTATAGTATTATACTATACAGAAAATACCGAAGTCCTTATGACTGGTGGCAAGTATTCCATCTTAGTCCTTACCTTTACTACTTGGAATATCATACCATACGCATTATATCATATTCATTATACACACATTATATTCATAGACGTATTGTATATATATATATATATATATATATATATATATATTTCAATAATGTTCAAAAAAGCATTTACTTTTCTTTCATCTTAATTTTTATTTACAAAATAAACTAAAACTGATTTTTAAAACATAGTTAAAATACCTTTTTTACTAAGTTTAATTTCACGGTTTCAAACCGCAATTAGTAGCAAGAAAGCCTTTTTGTTTTGTCAACATAAAGAAATTAAAAGTAAGTCATAGTTATTCCACGAGTCGACTTCATTAGAAAAGTTTGGTTCTCTCAAAGCTTAAGCCCGTTCCGGTATTAATAAAGTTTTGTTTCGGAGTCGCTGGAAAAGAAATGTGTTAATTATCTGTGATTCATTGTGGCCATCTGTCACTTGACCAATAGCCGTAGGAATTTCAGATAAACATTTCAGTTTTTGGTAAATTTGAGAAGGCCACCTGTTATTGAGGGATGACTTTGGTCTACCAATATCCATTCTGAGCAATGATTCTATACGCACATGTGTTATCACGTCTGATGACTGAGATGGAATCTCTTTACATTAAATACGGTAATTGGGTCTCGAACACGCATCACCATGCTGAGCGTACTTGCAGGGCTATATGATTGTTCATTCCAAATGTCTTTTTTTATTAATTTAATTATTCTTGTTACTTTTTTTAATTTAAGTTAGGGTCACCATGGTCCATCTTGATGACGGGTCAAAATGTTATGCGCCTAAGTACTGAGATGGAATGATTCCTTTATTTTTTATACAATAGGTGGCAAACGAGCAAGCAGCTCACCTCGCAGTTAAGTGATTACCACTGCCCATGAACAACCAACTTTATAAAATAAAAACTCCATTATATAGATATTATAGACAGTAATCTCACTTAATTTTTTTTTATAGAATAGATGGCAAAAGAGCTAGTAGCCCACCCGATGGCTTACCATTAAGCAATCATCGCCAGCCATGCACATCGGCAACAATAATTAAATAATTGTAACGTATTTGCATCTCCTCTGTCGCAAATGCGTTGCAAATTAAAAATAATAGAAAGAGGTAGCTAATGCCTATTATTACATATATATCGCAGAATATCTGGTGCTGAGAGCGATCGGACAAAACTATTCTACACTAATGATTAGTTTTGACTGAATGAGCACAAAATCTTTTTATTTCTATCATATGATTTAATAACGTATTGTATTATACTATATACGGTGCCACTAGTTGTGAAATACCTCGTGGAAAAAAACTTAATTCTAGTGAAATTATTTCGATTATTGTTAATAATTTAATATTAAAAAAAAGTAATTTAAATAAAATATCTCAAATAGCCGGCATAAAACAGAAGTAGAAAAACCATTCTTAAATATATCTATATTATATAATAAATAAATATATATAAATAAATATTCTCTAAGTAAGGAAAAATCTAAAATAAAATCCAGAAGGTTTACCACAGCTGTTAAGCGATAGAGACAAAACAGCCATTGATCGAGTTGCTCCAAATTCAATTTCAGGATAGCAAGGTAAATCTTTACAATAGCAGATTTTTAGGAAATGGTTAAAGAATAGTAGAAATATTCAAGTAGTATTTTGAGACAAGTGGTGAGACGGAGCAGTTTGCAGAAACCATCTCCGAATAATGAACATGGGAATGAACAAGTTTAATGTTAACAGACCTAATGGAATGAATAACCATTAGGTCATCTCATAAAAAACAGGTCACTTTGACCTGATGGCAGTTTGATGGAGGAAGTGTTATAGGTTATCAAGGTATAATTGAAATAAATTTTATTTCAGGGATAATTAGTAGCGCCAGTTATGTAAAATTGACTATTGAACAATTTATTAAAATTTGTGATAGAAATTATATCTTTCAACACGGCTATCCAAAATTTAGGAAAATTGGACAAAATAAATTGGTTGGCGAATTATTTAAATATTTTAAACTAAACAATAGCCAGTGCTTTCACCCAATTTCAATAATTTGAAGATTTGGGGGTCAACTAGCACGAACCACTAATAAAAATTAAGGAAGACAATTAAGGAGAGTTATTAAACTACTAACAAAAATACTGTGTTCAAAAAATACATAATTCACTCCCTAAGAGAAAGTATTGTGGAGATTGTACAAATTATTAAAATCAATTCAAATATTACTGTTTAATTTCCATAAATATTCAGTATGCTATTCTTATCATTATCTTTCTAGGTGTTATGTCAAAAGTTCGGCTTTCTCTGGTGCTCCATATTGCCTTGCGCCCAAACTGTCCACAAGTTAAGCTGGTGGACACCACCAGCGTAGTATCGAGTAATCTGCCATTTGAGATCAGGCTGGGAGGTTTAGTGTTCCAACACAAGGTGTATATGTTACCTAGCCACCTACAAAACTCTTCCCACAGCTCCTCTGACAGCCCATTTATGCATGTTTTCACTGCGGACAGCGGTTTTGCCATAGTTTTGATACATTTGGACATAGTTTCCGTTGATCCCGTTTATATATTTATTTAATGAGCGAAGATTTTCACGAGTTAAATTCATTGTAATAGCGACACACAATTTTCTAAATAACAAAACTAAGATGAAAAAACAAATCACAATCTCACAAATTAAAAAGTAACATGTTCCTTCCTGGAGAGTTTTATTTTCGATGTGTTTTATTTCGTATCTTGTAAGCTCACAGCACGGGTGATTAGAAAATAGACTTTAGCGAAAATAGTCCATTTCTCTTTTCTAAGGTCAACACACATTTTAAATTTAAATGTCTTACATCGATATTTTAAATAAAATAAAATTTTATAAAGTAGTAAAATTTTTTGTATGTACGTACGGGGTAGTATGACAAATTTCAGTTTTAATAATTGTCAGTCACTTATCGAATTATAGTAGAGCTGCATTTACAGTAGGCGTCGTGATGTAGAATACATTAGATTATTGATTCCTATGCTGTCTGTATAGCAGCCTCTAGTAAACTTGCACTTTTGCGAAGAGTAAAAATGTAATACTTCAGATGGTGATACAAATGATAAATATATTCTGCACAAGCCAGACCAAATTATATTAATCAACCACCATATTGCCAATTCGATCCATATGTTTACATGGATTTCAAATTCGTTTAAAATAAAAATATTATAAACTAAGAAAATAAACGATAACTTCTTATATTTTAGTCATCAGAGAATAACAACATTATAACACTTGTGGTTTAATTACATTTTCCATCTCAGTTAATTGCAGAAGAAATTACTTCTACACTCTTGGGAATACCACGATATCTTAATAAGAAATTTATATGATACAAATACGTAGATTTTGTCGGTATAACAATATAATAATAATTGCTCTATTTATTTTACTATTTCATAATACTTATTATTTATTTAATTGACCAACCAAAGAGGATTACAATAATGTATGTAATTATTGTAATCCTCAATTATATAATAATAGTAATAATAATATATAATTATTATACTAATGTAATATATAGTATAATCTTGATTATACTAATGTAATATAAATATGCATCTGTGAGCTGCACTTATGGCAACATACGGGTTACACCAGCTAGAAATTTCTAAATCTACTTGGTGTAACTTAACAGCTTCAGTCACGATTATTAAGAGTAGACCGCGAATACAAGCTGTGCCAGTAATGTTACAGAATACTTAAAATAAGGTAAATTATAAATATAATAATATGTAAAAAGTAAGGAAACCTGAAGAGGCTGGAGGTATTTAGTATGTTAAGACCGTCGGCTTCAATGCAAATTGGCGTGGTACGCTTAGAACAATTATATGAAATATTTTTAATATATACATTTATTTTCTTATACAGTGAGTTTTCTAAGAAAAATTTACCACCACGCACATGATAGTCGGCACATTAAATAAAAAAAAATAGTAATTAGTGCCGGTACTATAGATTATTGAATTGAGATTGAACTCTTTTCCACTTCTACTGCTAAGCTACTACCTACACTACCGAGCATGTTAATATACAACAACTGTTTTTATTTAAATATAATTTCGCTATCATCATATAACTGCCGCAGCAGTACATATACAAAGCCTTTACTAAGAACTAGGTACCGAGCATGAATATGACACCTTGTTCTAACCAATTCAACTGGCCGGGATTCTGCAATTTACCTATTTTAAAGTAGTATAATTCAATTAATAATTGTAAGAGATATAAAAATAGCTTATTCGAATGCTTGTAAAACTATGAATACTTAAAGTAATCAATAGTAATTTATTCATACCATCTGTTCATTTATCATTTAACTTTCGTTTTTCTTACAAAACAAAGACTAGGAGGCTAATAAATTCACTATTATTTATTGTAAAAAGTTTGTAATAACAAAAATAATTCTAGAAGGTTTAGTATATTTATAATCTTTATTGATTTAAATAAAATAAGTTTTAAAAAGCTTTAACGTTTCAGATGTTTATTTTCTTAAATGAGTTCCATAAAAGTGAACGACTGGTTCTTAATAGACATTTGCTACATCATTAACACGGATCATAGAATTTGCAGCAATCATAGCAATCATGCATATCAGAAGCCCCTGACTTCTGAGCTAGGCTCTAAGCCTGTGTTACAGAGTTCAGTGTCTTCTCTCATAGTGATTACAAATAATTTATTTAAATAAAATATTATAAATAAATAAGCATACTGAGCAAAAATGTACTTATCATTGTCTGATCTATGACCACAGATTTAGATAGAATTTATACCAATTATATATATAAATATATATATATATATATATATATATATATATATATATATATATATATATATATATATATATATATATATATAAATATATATATATATATATATATATATTTATATATATATACAATTTATACCAATTAAGAATAGCATATTACATTGCCCTTTATCTGCTTTGCCTTCAAATCAATTCCCCACAATACATTTACAAATTGTTCGTACCTTGAAATACAATGAGAACCTGCACATAACAGTGTGCGCAACAGATTTATGTAATAGGCTAAGTTGTATTAGTAGATAATGGACGTTAGGACGTAAAGAATATTATATATTTTTTTATCGTTTATAATATTTTTACTTTATGGTTTTATTTAACCAACACGCTTGAGATATTATAAACGTTGTAATAGTAGTGTAGTGTATAATATCGGATCTTCGATGTAGGCAATTTCCAATCCAACTGGATCGATTTTTGGATTTTCATGGAATAAAATGCCACCAAGTGAACAGAGACACCTAATCTTTTTATGAGACTACTTAGACATAGACATAGACTTCAGACAAATTGTGGATACTGTCTTGGATTCCATATTTACTCTAATTTTAAAAAATGTTTATTTATTTCATTATATTCATACATCATACCTTATTGTTAGACCATACTTTATGATGTTCGTGAAATGGTACGGTTAAATGGCGTACAATTATTATATCACAGAGCTGAATTTCTTCGAGGTAATTGAAATTCATGAACGTCGAATGATAAAATCGTATGTAACGTGCAATAAAACGTAATTAGGGAAGCAGCTAATACATTTATACCAAACTGACTAAATCCGAAAATTTATTAACTAAATACACTCGTACACACGTTTTATTTGTAGCAAGTATAAGGGAAGATAAAACATTTTCGGTTTAGTAAGCCTCGCTTACATGCGGTACATTTATTTTTAGAGTATAGGTGGCAAACGAGCAAGCAGCACACCTACTGGTAGGTGATGATGACGCCGCCCATGAACATCTGCAACACCAGAGGATTCACAGATGCACTGCCGGTAGTTGTAAATTTCTAAAGAATCGTCAAATTTCGCGTAAAGCGCACCCGGTGGTTTGCCAACCATAGAGATAATGAGGATGAAATTTTAAATTCTGTCATGATTTACCATGTTTAAACTCAGCGGCTGGATTATCAATTATAATTAATAATTAAGCCGAATTATATAATATAAATTATATTATTATAATTAATCCGAACAATTCCTCTGACAACTCGTTATGTTAAATTCTGTAAAAAATGCACAGAGATGGAACATCTGTTCGCAATGCCAGTGAATCAAGCCGATCGAAAAGTATCCGGTCGTCGACGATAGAAGCCGGTCTCCGTTGAATGCAGTCAAATGAAAGATACTGCGGCGCCCCGGCCCTGATATGCCAAACTTGCACCTAGACATCCTGCACATCCTGCAGATTTGCGGAGGAAACTAAGATACACTTAGTGAGTCCAAATTTCTTTGGCCGGTGATGCAGAATAATATTTGAAATTGCACATATCAAACTGTTTGTGAAGTGGTGTGGTGATTATGAACAATTCTTTTAGGAAGCCCCATTTTAGCTGGCGCTTTCTTAGAAGGACGAAGGACCCAGCCGAATTTAAACACTGTGGAATAAAAAGATAATAGTTTATCATTTTAATTATAATAAAATCGGATTAAATATTCTAAATAAATTCTATATTTTGCAATGTTATTTCTATTTATGCCAATGATTGCTTGAAAACAATATTTTTATTCCAATTCAAAAACACTAATAATATATCAATATATTGTAGTATTTATTGAAACAAAGAACAAAAAAGACAAATGTTGGCTTTCGATTTGTAATTATATAAGCACTAATCATTAATATATATTTGTAATAATTTGTGTCGAGAGTAACGAAATCCTAAATACGTATTGAAAATAGAAGTAGGCCAAATGTGCACACTATAATGTGCAGCTCTAACCGTAAACACATTATTAAAAAAAACCAAAACACTTCAATTAAACTTTTTTATAATATAGTGATAAAAGTTCTTTAAATAAGTTACCTAAATCATAAAATTTAATTTGATAATATTTATGGGTAATGCCCACTGAATGAGAATATTGAATTTCAACTTATGAACTCCTTTTGATATTTCTTGCTGGTTCAGTCTATGTAAATTCACATACGGAATACAAAATGTATCAATACGACCGTGTTATTAACTCCTGAGCAGGGACACCCTTATTTCTAACTTTCTCTATTCCAATCTAAAGGGGATACGAGAAGACTGAAAAACAATAATAAATATACTATTCGAAGATTAATTTTTATAATTAATTTTATGTCATCGACTAACTTTGAAGTGCTGGTAACTGGTTCATTTTTCTTAGGAAATGAAACACCATTTCAATCAAGGAAGATTATGGAACTTTGTCGTCTGTAAGAAAATAAAAAATATATAAAATACTCAATTTACTGGCAGTAGCAAGGAAATCGTGCCTTCGGTGCTCACTTAACTTTATTAGTAACATCGATTCAGTTTTGTAGGTAGACGATTTTATAATGTTTCATGCGATGTAAAATTTCAACATAAAGTTATCGAGCTAACCGAAGTTAACAATATGCTATCAACGGTAATTTCTTTATGAATATGTGCTTGCACCTAAGTCTACACGCACATTTAATATTAGACCATAACATATAGTGCGCGAAAAAATGAGAATGAACAGTCTAAGAAGGTGCTCGTACGGAGTGTACTACGTAATACTTTCAGACCACCATAAGAAAACAAACAAACAAAAAAACAAACCAATAATCTCTTCAGTCTTAGTTTTTTAAAATTCATTTTTTTAATTCCAAACTTCTATATTTTCAAAGAAGTATTTTGAAACTAAATCCAATCTAATTGCTTGTTAAAATTTTCAAATTAATTCAAAATAGGCTAACGCCGAGTGCAACAAACTTGTTTGTAGCACCTGCAATAAATTGCAATTAGGAAAACAGTTCCTGTCTTGTTATCAAGTTAGCAGCCTACAAGCATCTCTTCAATGTAGACGTACTTCAAATCAACGGTTCCAAAATAAATTAATGCTCTTTGTCTCATAAAATATAAACAGTAAATTGGAGATTCAATATTATTAAACTTGTTTGGTATTTTGAAATTATACCGTAGGTTTTTGTCCTTTAATTCCTTTAATGAAACAATGCTGAATACATATTTATTACGGGTATATCAAGAACTTCGAGCATAGTACCCAACAACAACGGGTGAAGGTGTAATATGGAAATTAGACATGATCTTAGTCTTGTCTATGTTCATTTTTAGATCTACCCGTTGGCAGATACTATATAGGTCATGGAGCATAGTTCTCGGGTCCCTTATCGATTCTGCCATGATGACTATGTCGTCGGAAAATTGAAGGTGGCGAATCGCGATGGATGACTCGGGTAATCCCGTATCTCCTCGATTATAGTATCTTCCAATGAAGTGGTTAAGAGTTTCGGGGATATGATATGACCCTGTCAAACACCTTTCTACAATAGGATAGGTTTCGTACTGCTGAACTAAACTCGGACAGATATCACAGCCTTGTACAAAAACCTTAGGTATTTTTAATATACTGATAGTCAATTTGGCACCGCTAAACGGACAGAAGCACCGCCCATACTTCAACGGATTCAAAGGCTGTCTCGTGTAGTCAGGCAACGAGGCATTATATTTCTCAGTCTTCTGTATTATTTATGATTTACTATGTTATTTTGTTAGTAATTTTATTTTTATTAGTAATTCCCTAATTGTTAGTAACGTCATTCCATCTGGATATGGCTGCACCACATATGCATATTGAATCTTTTTGTGGATAGATGTAATTATTTATGTGGGTGTGTATGGTGAACTGTTGTAGATATACTCGGTAAAAATGAAAGAGGATGCTAATGCTTTTACTCCTGTTTCCCTGTACAGCGCCGACAACATACACATATAGAAATAGAATTCATACAATACAGAAATACAATTCCGCTGTTACAAAATTATTCATGCGCAATCTTTTAATTAACTAAGCATACGTCTATTCGCATCGCTGACTGAAATCCATTTTGTTTTGCTTTTACTGGATATGTAAGCTTTTTAGTGGATAATGTTAATATAGCTTATAAGAATTTAAAATACGAATATTATCTCTAAAACTAAAAGAAATATATAAAAAACCATATTAAATAATGCCTAAGCTCACACTTTTTTTCCGGTCTAGAAAAGAAAGACGACGAAGCATATTTAAATCAATAGCGTATATAAATCTTAATAATTTTTACATACAATTTTCATGATTTATTTTATATTATAACAAAGAGTGTAATTACCATAGACCGTAATTTTGTATTCGTGTGTATATAGATAACGCATTTGGCACAGCGTCAGGTGTGCCTAACAGATTCATGTGATAGGCTCTGCTCATTGTCTGCGGTGTAAGTGCATAATTGGTGACGGCTTAGTGGACATATATCTCCCAGGCTTTTAGAGGATTTAATTATTACTAAATACTTCAATGTAATAAATGTGTGCCCTAAAATTTGAAATACTATAAAATATTTTTAATATTGACGTCATTATTTTTGGGGGGTACATTTTATTTTATTTATTTTTTGCTATAATTTTATAAAAAATTTCTAGATTTCCGATCCGTTAAAATTCTGAAAAGTTCTCTTTGGTTGCCGTGAGAGCTGCAGCGCCCGTTTCTATTGTCGTTTAATTTTATAGCAATATTCATTAATATTTATATATTTATAATAGTACCGTTATATATAAGGATATATGAATAGAGGCAATCACTCGTATTCCCTTTCTCTAGTCCGACAATAAATGTGGACCCCATCAGTGGAAAGCTCAGATTGGGGAGGAAGTCAGGAACAAATAACCTACATACAATTAACTCAGACCGATAAACCAACACGAATGTTACACAAATATTGTTTCTTTTGAAATTGAAATCGAACCCAGCGCTCGTAAATCAGAAACGATATTATCGAACATTACCCCATGCGGCTGACTTTACTTGATTCTTGCTGCGGTTTTACGCAACGATTGGGACAACTGAAAAGTGATTCAATATTAGACCTCAGGAGTTTATTGCACAATGAGTCTTCTTAGAGGATGAAAGTAATAATAGATATCTTTGGACCGCACTAGCTAATGTTTTCTTTTTATTTTACCACCGTAACGTTTATTTAATACTTGATATAGTAAATAAAAATTAAATTGAAGAAAGTTAATTTTGATGTGTTAGTTTTTAACTAAAATTAAAACGTATAATATATAAATAATACTAAGAACAACAAATAATATCAATTAAGTGACATTACTAATCCACAAGAAATTATAGTAAATTTACTAATGTTAAAAATGTATTCAGTTTTATTAAGTTCAATGTGAGTTTTATAATTTATTTATTTATAGTATGTTCGCTTTGTGAAATTTCTGTAAGTAGTTAAAGTTATTTCATGTAATTTATCACGACAAGGCAATGAAAAAAGCAATTCGCTTTCCATAAAACTAATTCAGTTCAAAGAGCGTCTGGGCAATAAAAAGGGTGAGTAGGAATTAAACCTTTAGCAGTAGAGGACGTGAGAATCCTAGCACCTGTTAAATAGCAAGGAATAAAGGAAGGCCTATTAAGTGCTCACACCATGCGAGGCAATCTAACGAACTACGGTATTTTGGATAGTTCATTTTCAAGCTCAATGACAAAAAGAGTTAAAAGGTTTTGTTTGCAATATTTGATTAATGTTCAAATGATGTTACATTTCAATGAAACATTTGGAATTTTAATTTCGTTAATTCGTTTAGTATTCTAGATGTGATTTTTTATTATATTCCATTCTTTCCCTTATTATATTTTATTAGTACTATTAAAGTAAAGTTAAGCCTATATTTTGTATCCTGTTTATGAATATGGGTACTTTCCACCACTTATCCAATGAGCAATAGGAGCTTAGTCCGCAAAGCGTCTCCACTGTGCATCTGTAGACTTCACATATGTTTTTAATATATTTTTATTTATAATCACATATAATCGAGTTGATTTACTATAGCGGAAATCAATTAGCAAATTAGTACTTCAAATTTTAATTGAATTTGCTTCGTCGAAATACAACATGTCCAAAGATAGAGTTGATCTAGTTTTTTTATAACAATTCGTTGTAATATATTTTTTAATAGAAATCTTAAACATTCACTGCGGAGTATGCAGCGGTTTAAATGCGGGTGGTGTCGTAAAAGTCTGAGCAAATATAACAAAGAAAGCACTAACGTTTCAGTAACCTTATTTGATACATATGGCAACCGTATTAAGCAAGAATAAAGTTATAGTCTTAAATCCTTTATTGGTCAACGACTTCCTTCACTTTTGTTTTTCCAGTTACTATCTTAATCATCTCATGCGATCATTATCAATCTATATAAAGTTGTTTCATTCGTTACTTTGGAGGGGATGAGATATCTTTTAGGTTATAGCGTGTTCAGTGTTTCATATTTCAACATCTCATAATTAATAGAAATATGAAGTTATATCATAATTATGTCATAAGGTTTTAAACTACCAAGCAACTAAATCGGCTAGAAAGTGTGAAGTGTGAGATGTGGAAATCGAGTAACGCAGTATAATCAAGTTTCTTACCAAGGAAGGAAAATCTGTTCAAGCCATGATAGAAGAGATGTCATCACATTTACCGGGACTCTTGTCTCTTGTTTATAAGTGGCACAATCACAGGCAGGGAATCACTTGAGGACGACCCAGGGCCGGAGCAGCCCATTGAATTTAACACTCGAGAAATTCTTGAAAAAGTCGTAAAATTCATATTGGAAGTTGCTCAGAAAAATGCAATTTCTGCGTATTTGTCATATAAGGACAAAATTTTTTTTATGAAGATATACACAAGCTAATTGAAAGGTCTGAAAATTTTTTAGTGTTTCAGGTTGTCTTTTATTTTTTATTTCTCCCTCATTCCGCGAACTTAAAAAAAGTCCCTAGCGCTATACTAGTATTTTAGTTTTTTATTAATAAAAAAAATATATGCTATCAGTGCTATTAACATAATTAACTTTTCCGTTAACCACTCCAACTTAAATGCTTGTGCTAGGAGAAGGTTTGTGATAATAGTCTACTAACGGATTTGAACCAAGGATCTAAAGTTCCACAGACCTTATCCTAACTCATTAGGCTATTGATGCGTTTTAAAGCGCTGTCTTCCCGGTCTAGCCAACATATTAGCGCTATAGCTAGTGTGTGGCTCTATGTAAAATAGTTTCAAGTATTTCCAGTATTTCGAACCAATTGAAAAAGTGCCCCCAGATAAATAATCATAACGGCTTTATAATTTGAACCTATGTTAATATTACTGCCTTATGTACTTAGTATAAGAGGTAAGTTTAATTCTTAAGTTTTGTTAAAGATTCCAAACCTGTCACCCTTTATTATACCTTTATATAATAATTCAAAATTCCATTAGATTAAATATCATTATAAGAATTCTATGCGGTTATCCATTAAAGTCTTCCTTTTTATAGAAGTATAATGAGTATAATATATTCTATTCCTGTTTCAACTAATATATTTCAAACTCACTACTATTTGCTTTATGCGTAAATTCTCACAAACATTCAAATTTTTCAGGTCCCCTTATGACATGATTTAACGAAATCTTTTCTTAAAGGCCGGCAACTCTGATATTGCTGATGTTCATGGGCGGCGGTGATCACTTACGATCGGGCTGCTTGGCCCTTTGCCACCTATTCTATAAAATAAAAAAAAAACTAAATTATGCTTATTAAAATCCCACGAGATTAATTTTAATACTCTTTTCTTTTAAATCATAGAATATTATTATATTTTTTAAGATTATTTTATAATAAAATTGTTCTTATTTAATCAGGCATTAATTTATGGAAATCCATAACCAACGAATCAAATTTATTTAACACTGATTATTATTAACCAGTCAACTGGTGTTCCTAATTACTAACCTAACCTGGATGTGCCTAAGTGGGACGTCTTTGTTTGTTATGACAAATGGTGGTCCATAGAAAGCCAAAGCCTTTACTCATGATAACGGACGACCACTGCTCAACGAAGTGGTCGTCCGTTTATCTGTCAGAAACGACAACACATTATTCGTACGGATGGTTTCTTCCTTTATAGGTGAAACATGTGACGCGACTTAGTTCCGTGTGTTACCTACATTTGTGTGTTGGTCTAGTGCTTGTCATTCTAAGTACTATATAAGGTAGGCATAATTCATTTGTTTTTAATTTGTAATGATAAAAAGAACTATGCTGGATAAAGGGTTTTTTATGCCAGTTCTTTTTGTTTTTAGGCATACATGAAAGACGTGAAACATCAATTTAGTCCAATATGTATGTAAGTTTATGTAGTTATATAAAGAAAAAGTCCCAGGTCCCATTTTAGCATATGAATCCATTTTAGTATATGAACACTTGAAACAAAACATTCGTTAATTTTAATAAAATTACGAGAAGACCAAACAGAGCAATTCATAATTAAATTAAACTCGAACAAAGCCAGTCATAAGGCCATACTTCAATTAACAATACATAGCAGTTAATAAAGGACATCCCTGAATAAACCAGTTAAAGAAAGCAAGAAGCTAATAGCGAAGCACAATACATCAAAACGTGGAAGTTTTCTATTGTCGATGTTGAATTAATTGCTCTCGAATAAACGGGGACCTCGAATAATAAATAATCAGATATTGAGCATTCCTCCTCACAAGATGATCTAAACTTATTTAGGTCTGTACTATGGCGTGATAAACAAAAATGTAAATCGCTTTTCACCCTTTTTCAATTTTATGATATTGTCTTTCTAGGTACATAAAATAGTTTGCATTCACTTGGCAAATTTAAGATATTTTATGGTACTGATAAAATATATAAAAAATGCTTATTAATAAATACAAATATAAACTACAAAATAATTTAATATTATTTTGTATTTTTGGACAAAATGAAGTCAAACAATCCTAAAATAATTCAATTTATGAATTTTTTCATAGTTATTTTTACCAATTAATACAAAATCTCTACGTCTAGCTCAAACACATGCGATATGAAATCAAAGCTGTTCTAGCTCTAATCAATATTCCTATTTAAAACAGCACGTACATATTTGACGTCCTGCTGAATGGTTGCAGCGATAGTTCTTTGTCTTTACGAGTCTCTTGGCTTTATCTAGAAACGAACACGTCGTTTAGGTGGATGATTATCTCCTTGAGTACTAATCCGGATTTTGTCAAAGAAAAGACAATTTTTCTACATGTGTTCGTCCTCATGTTTCTTTTTGATCACACTTTCACGCTGTCAACGGGTGGGCATTGTAATCTGCGTTGGCGTCTTTAACGGCTTAGTGGTGCTCTTCGGTACCTCATTGCTCGTAATCCAAACTGGTGTAAGTAATTTTACATGGTTCAAATGCTAATTTCACGCCCAATGGCGGCTTGCAACTGTGATCTGATTTAAGTGACGCATGGCTGTTTAATGCATGCACGGGCAGTCAGCAATCTGATGTGGCAGTTCTAAAGAACAGTTGGGCGACCGCTACGAGGTCGATCAGCCAAGTTACCCGGGAACCTCTGGATACAACTCAGATTTGAGAGACAGAGACTCTGAGCGCTATTTCTCTCGTAGAGTACCTTCTTCACCTAATGTTATTATTCTTGCTCCCAAAACTTACGATAACTAATCCTTGTGGCATTTTGGAATTAAATATGATAACATTTCAGTTACATACAGTGACTGAAATATCTTGTCTATGTCTGAAACAAGAATAAGCGTCAAAATTTTTATATGATAAAACAAAAGAAGTTCTCGTTTTCATATTTTTAAACAAATGCTTAAAATAAAATTGATTTTCTTTTTATGAATGTCTAAAAACAATAGGGTTAACATATGAATTGTAAATGACTTTTCACACATTTAGTATTTCTATAATGGTATTACTGAAATTTGTAATGTGAATGTATCAGATTACCAACTTTCTAAGTGGGTAATCTAGAGCCTAGTAGGGTCGTGGCTTAAATTCCTAGCTGATCTGTGTGATGATTCTATGACACGGGACTCTGTCATAGCTTCTGAATCTTCAATAAATGAGACGAAGTGAATGCCTTTCCGTATGCGTGAATGCTGACGCCACTATATCATATATTGTGCCCTGTTTATTAAAAGTTTATGTAACCTTGTAACAACAATATCAAAATAATATCAGCATCGTCGAATCGTCTAGGTCCGTCGTCGTAATGCTACTAGTAATAAATCTATTAATCATAGTACCGATACTAACCACGCCTCGCAACTATTTTGCTTATTAAGAAAATGTACCAGAGGTAGAAGAAAATCTCGATATCCTTAGCAAGTGATACACGCTTTAATAAATTGATACTGAGAAGACACTGCGTATAACTGGTGTGAAAAAGTGAAGTTTTATCAAAGATGCATATATTAATAAGTATCTCTCTCTATTTCTCCATGTACAAAATTATCCGACTGCGCCTTTACGGGTGCTAAGTACGTTACATCTATTACATATAATATATTACATCTAATTCTATTACAGTTTCATAAATAGTGATGGTGTATATAAAACAATTTATTCTTTATGGCGTCTGGATACGTTTATACTTGTTCTGTGGTAGTGATCATCCCAACCTTCTTTCGATTTTATGGCATATTAGCACAAATACTAGATATAATAATACGATCCTAATCTGTGCAATAACAACGTCTGGTAACTAGTATCTTACTGCTGTTTTGTAAATCGAATCGATTATAGTACGTCATTTTTCAATGGTGCTATCGTATAACACATGTGTAAAACTGCAAAGATAAGTAAATACAAATAATCAAATCATAAACGGGATGTCTGTGCATTTGAAATGTGCTTATTTCCACAACGGTTTAACCAATATGGATTGACTTTTAGTGTAGTATTAAAATTTTGTTACATCTTAATGTTGTTCCAATTAAATTCGTTAACAAATAAAAAAGATATACCAAATTAAAGTGCGTCTCGCGTACGTAAATGATTAAACTTTTGTTCGTATGAAATCACAGATAGAGGTAGTTGTAGAATAAAATTTTGAGTATAATATATAAATAAATAAATTGTGAGTAAATTATTTTATAACTTTTTAGGTCATTAATTATTTGTTCTATATTTTAATTCATAAAGGCCACCATCACAAAGCAAACTACATTTGTTTTGTTTTTTCTATAGATCATATTCGATAACTCAGGTCAATAATATTACCAAAATTATTTACCGTTTTATTAAAAAGCAGAAGTAGTAACATAATAAAAATAATACGGCCACGACACGAAAATAAAGAGAACTCGGGGTCACGTATAACAATTGAACTCATAATGCTTCCACATCCTGGAAAAAGAATCTAACTCTCACCTCTGTTATCCACATGGGGCTATATAATGCTTTTGGAAATGGTGTAACTTTAACGCAAACATTGTCCTTAATGTAATTTAAAGAAACATACTTGCATTTTTTTATGTGTATGTGTGATGCTGTTGGTCTAGTGACTTCTACAGTTTTATTGAAAGACTGTCAGCTATCGCCTTTGGTGTTTTACAAACCGATACGACCTTCAAGAAAAGAGCCTACACCTTTCTTAAAGGCCGGCAACGCATTTGCAATCTGGTGTTGCTGATGTTCATGGGCGGCGGTGATCAATTACCATCATGGCGGCTGCTTACTCGTTTGCCACTTATTCTATAAAAAAAAATTCACAAGCGGAGGGCCCGCTGAGTACTTACGTCATTACACGTGCATGTTTATTTGTACACTAAAGGTAAACGTATACGTGCAACAAATGTTAATTATATTTATGTATTTATAAATACAGATTCAAACACAGCTCTTGAAAATATTTCATCGTAATAAATATCATCAGGAAAATATTAATTCTGCATAATTTTCTATAATACCAAACACACAAAAGCATAATTTTACTCGCTAGAGTAACATTATTGCACGCAAAAATAGTACGTAGTGTTGCGTTGTAAGATTTGTACTAAATCATGCTACATTAAGCGTCACTTTTGCTAAAAGCCTGACGTTCTGCATCAAAACCTTTAAATGTTGTTATTATTCTTGCTTAAAATTGTAAGATAATTACTAAAAAAATCACATTTTTAATGCAAGTTTGCTAACGTTGGCTATAATTTTCCTTTTTTTATTTAAGGTGTGGAATATTTCACAAGACGCCTTCAGTAAAATAATAATATCAATGAATAACCTACTGCAAGCCATGATTACTATTACTAAAATCCCATTTTGATTCCAGATATCTTTATATATAAAGTACTGAATTAATTTTTCCAATAATGATATAATTTAATGCTGACTTCTGAAGTTTTAAATATTAATATAATAATCATAAATTATTTTATAGAGAGAAGTAAAGAATTAAAAAAAAACGTATGTGTTTATAAATTGAGTCGATTTGGTTGCTCCCGAGTGTAATATTGCTACGTGAAACACTTTGTTTTCAAACGTGTCTTGGGAACGTGCTACTGGTATATATTGGATGAATTGTAATGTGAAAGCAAGGTTCATTGAATATTTAGAGAGTAACAAACATTTCGTTTAATGATAGAAATGTTTACAAATAAATGTCTAGCATTCCCATCCTCCCGGACTATGCAGTATGCTAACGCGTGTTTGGTAAGTTAAATTATATCTTCCAATAATATTATAAATAAATAGTGCACAAATAATAGGAGCACCTTGTCTGGATTCTTGTTGATGTTCACGCTGTTAGGCTATGCGGCTCACAGCTTCATCAGTGGCGGATTGTGGAACTCCTATTCAATTAATTTAATTCTAGTTGGTAGGTTGGCTACGCTTACCACTAGCGGGTGTGAGCGAAAGAATGCTCTGTTAAAGAAGCGTTAGCTAGTATAGACTTTGAAAGTTCCACGGTATAATGTAATTCTCTATGCAGATCGATATCACGTTGATACCACTCTAATCTTTACATGGCCAGCTTGAGCGAATATGACACTGGCATAGGCCATTATCGGTTTTATGCAGGACGTGTAGAGATGGAGTTTATTTCTTAGGGATATTTTAATGTTTGCGCAGTTGAAGGGGCAAAGTTTGCTCGTAACGAAGACGGCCTTGTTTTTCGCATTCTTAATGTGCGAGGCGAAGGAGAGTTTGTGGTCAAAGGTAAGCCCTAGATTAATATGTTTATGGGCAAAAGAATGAAATGGCCGGATGTGGATGGTCACACAGCTAATTGGACCTTCTGTTGACCTCTGATCCAGATAGATACGTTGTCGAAGTCTCTTCACCATTGGGAACTTCTGATCACTGTGTGGTGAAATCTGAATCGTCCCATTCTCCGCCGGATATCGATGCTCGTGGTGTCCGGCTTATGTGGCGTTACATGTTTGCAGATTGGGACGAGATGCGGCACTTCTTTGCATCTTATCCATGGCGTCAGGTTTGCTTTTCTTCCAATGATTCATCGATATGTGCAGAAGCTATAACCGATGTGATGAGTCAATCCATGGAATATTTTATTCCTCACGCTGACGTATCCATTGGTGGCAAAGCTGACCCATGGGTTAATGCTGAGTGCGTCCAAGCGGTATATTTATCCTGGGTGATGCACGTAACCGCAAACCTCTGGATGTCAAAACGAAGAAGAAAGCCTTTAATCGAGCCGCCAAGTCCTTTAAAAAGGAATAACAAAAAGCTCGCCTAGTAGTAGAGCGTTTTGTTCTCTTGCCAAAGCGATTGAGGCAAAGTACTGTTGGTCCTTTCATTGCTCCCACTGGTTAAGCCTGACGGCTCTCTGGCCCACACAGCAAAAGAGAAAGCAGAACTCTTTGAAAATTTCTTTGCCCAAAGCTCTCGTTTAGACTCCGGCGATAGTATTCCACCTACCTTACCTCACAGTAATACTTCTATTACAGAGGTACACATTATTTACAAAGAAGTACTTAAGAGGCTGCGCTGTCTAGACGTGTGCAAAACCAATGGGTCCGACGGTATTCCAGCCATAGCTCTCTAGTCTTGTGCTCCCGAGTTGTCTCCCGTTTTAACACGCCTGTCTCTCCTTAAAGATCTTCTAGTGCACTCCACTCATCTCTTTGGTGAGGATCTCGAAAACAATGATGAAGCACTAGCTGTCTCACTTAATGTTTCGAAGGCCTTTGACGGGGTCTGGCACGATAGCCTTATCAGCAAGCTTCCAGCGTATGGTATCTATCCTGGCTTGATCACCTGGAACGCTGACTTCCTGAAGGAGTGATCTCTGCGAGTAGTCATAGAAGGCTGCTCGTCTGAGACAATGGCGATAAACGCTGGAGTTCCTCAGGGGTCTGTTCTCTCTGCCACTCTGTTTCTGCTGCATATTAATGATCTGTTAAAACCCGGTATCTTTGGGTATGCAGACGACAGCACAGTTGTAGAGAGTTACCAGTTAGGTGCTAATACCACCAAGGATCAAGTACAGTCCCAAAGAATGAGTACCTTGGTAGAGCGATTGAGTTTCACATTACAGGAGGTTTCCAGTTGGGACGATGATGAGATTCAATGCCACCAAAATACAGGCGTGTCTTTTTTCAGCCAAAAGGAGCCAGTACAAGGTGCACCAAGATCTATCTGTGGAACTCACTGATCGCCTTCAGTTATTGGGAATCGATATTTAATCGCACCTTAACTATGAACGATTCATCGAATCTAAGGCGAAGCTAGCTGTAAAAAACTTGGGATCCTGGTCAAAGTGCAGCGGTATTTCTCCACAAGGAAGCTTTTAACGCTCTATAAAGCTCAAGTCCAATTGGTGACGCAGCTGAAACCAATCTGCTCAGTCTCGAGCACAGGCGTAAGGTAGCTAGCCTTTCAGGGTTTTACAGAATGAATTTTGGAGATTGTGATCAGGAATTACATGATCTAATTCCCCATCCCCGTCACACCATCGGACTTCACGACGCACTACTGGATTTCATCCTTTTGTTGCGGACATCCCTCAAACTCATTATTTGTACAGCAAAGGTCTGAAATAGTTTGCCCGCGTCTGTCTTTCCCTCCGATTACAATGTGAATAGGCATTTATTGAGCTAGCGTGCCTCACCATCCAGGACTTGCTTAGAAAGTTTTTAAAAAAAAGAAAAAAAGATGGTGATCTGTCTAGGTGCCTACGAGTAGATACGGGTATAGACGAGAATTGGGCGTGCCAAGTAGGTGGCGGCACTCTTCTCTGGATTAATTTATATTCTCCATTTTCAGAACCACTCGGCGAGGTGATTGCCTGCGGATTGGGGACGTATGCTAGGTTGTGGTATTTTGAGAATGTGCAATTTGTGATTTAAACCATTACCAGACTTTATTGAATGCTTTTGCAATATCGAAGAATAGTGCTACTACCTACAGGTTTTCCTAGGGTAAACACGTAGGTTATACACACGGTCGCTTCCTAGCGTACACTCTAGTAACACCACGATAAAATGTGCCTGAAAAAAAAGTAATCTTAAAACAACAACTAATGCTATATGTGATGCAATATATAAATAGCACATACACAATGCAATGCTTATCTACGGACACTAAACGAAATTAAAATAATAGAAAATTTGTGTACCACAAAAACTGTAATTAATTATCCTATATTTGAATATAACTGAATTATATATTTTTAAATTATATATATTGGAATATGATTTATTTATATATTTATGAATGCACAAACACAAATTTCGTTCTTTCGAATTTCTGGCATTCTGGTTCAATTCAAAAGAAGTGAGAATTCTTTTAAGAATCGGTTTAATATGATCTTGTTTTGTATAATAACTCTTTGAAGAATCCAAACTTGTTTTATGTGTACATTTTGATAAATATATAATATATAAAAATGCTATAACTAATTTAGCCTAAAGTTGATTCTCACTTTGATAATGTTGAACTGTAGACATAAAAAATATATTTTGTAATATCCTGCGAAATTGCTTTAACATTTTAATTTTATCCTACTCATAGATTAATGTTTTCTAATAAGATTTAACATGAACTACTAAAAATTCTGAGGTATAAAATAGCCCCCGTGATATTATTTTGGTTACACAATAGCTAAAATGAAGATACGTAATGAAAAACGTATATGATAACTACAAATATTTAATTATAATTATATACTAGTATTATTAATATTATTATACTAGTGTGACCATTTTTACGTTTGTTTATTTTAATTTCATGAAAGTCACGTACTAACCACAAAAGTGCATTGAGGTTGGAAGGAGAGATCTTCCTGTGCACCTCATTAGCGCAGTTTAATGCATCACTTACGGCGCCTTTCGTATTATTATGCAAACGCTCATATATTACAATATTTGTGTACATTATCGGTGTAGCACTCTGCATATTTAAAGTGTCGTGAAGATGTACGTTAAGTTGTTGTAAATACTGCGTTAAAAATAAAGGATGTTATGTTTGCGAAAAATATGAGAACAAATTTTTTATTGTGTCACATATATCTTTCTGCCACACGCAGGGTGACAGGATAGTTTCATATTGAAAAGATTATTTTATCTCATAAAGTTGGCCACTTTGTGAATAATAAAGGCAGAGTACACAGTTTACCTTGCAGGTATTGCTTAGCAAGCCAAGTTCTGGTGATATTAAGCGACAAAATATATTTTGTACTTAGTCGCAAACACATAGACATTTCATCGTCCTACCCTTGTCCAATTTAATGCATGTGTAATAATATAGTAAGAATGTTTAGATCCAGTGTGAAGAACCCGAAATAAACATAAAAACATATTCAGAACTCGTGATGCAGCAGTCTATTCTAACCACTACGCCACATGGTCATTTTTTATACTAATGATGAGTATGTACTGAAAAATATTTCGATCGTGATAAAGCCACGGTGAAGTTTCTTACTAGCTGGATTATAATTACATGGGGTCGACAGAGGAACAACCCATACCCTTAGAGAATATCTACCAGAAATAGCAGTATAATGCTGGTGTGGTTTATTTAGTGAGAGTAGAAACAGGTGACTTAATTATTGCTAAGGAGGAATTAAATTTCAGTCCATTATGTCGATATTAGGTATCACAACAATGTTCTTGTACGTGATACCTAATATGGAATATGATTTACAAAGGTTAAAATACAAAGGTTATTAAAATATGTCCATAGTCCCGATTAAGCTAAAGCTTAGAGAGAAACACCAAAGGGTGCGAGCCAGTGAGTATCCTTTTCCGTTGGGGTGTATAATAGGGGGACCACATGAGGGATTTTCCCACACTAAAAAAGACAAAAATAAAAATATCGAAAGCTAGTACGATATTTTTATTTTCACCACGTCTCTTCTCCAGTATATATAAATTGAATATAGGGAATCATATGTTTTGCTATATGCTTCCTATAGGCCTTCAATAAATAACTATACTACTTGAATTTATACACAATATAAATGCTAGCGTTAAGTAGATTTAGTAACTTTTCATTTCGTGATTATCACATGAAGAAATAAAGTCAAAAATAAATATATAAATGTATATCCATTTTTCTTCAAAGATAGTATAATGAACTTCAGAGAAATTCACTTCCTGAAAAAATACGTTGTGAAAATACGAAGTCGCATTCAATTTCCGGTGACGCCTCGTTACTGCACTTTTTATGTTTCACCTTTAATGACCTTTTTTTAGTCTCATATTAAAACATTTTAAGTAAGTCGTAGACAAAGCACTTTTATGCAAAAACACGTAAGATTTGCACAACACCATGCATCATTAAATTTTACTTTTTATGAAAGCTTGGCGTTACTTCAAAACACTTTACAATTTTATTGTGTTCAGACACTTAAAGCGTATTTATAGGTTTTGCAATGTTGCAAGATTTTTGTGTTATTACAATTTTTAAAAAATACTGAGCATAGACTTTTCCAAAGCTCACTGAGTGGTTCTTTTATTAATGCAACAATACACTAAAGTTTATAATTCAGCAACTCAGCATATTTAAAAGTAGAGTGCATTATTTTAACAATTATTTTAGCCAACCGTTTAGCCAAAGTTCAAATTTACATTAAATTTAGAAACCTTCGGTAGTACATATAGCAATTATTGAAACATTCGAATGAAGAGATAATATTCCAAGCCATATGCTTTAGACAGTCGGGACACATCTCGACCCAAACGATTTAAATATTACGCGACATTTTTCCAAATGTAGCTATTGACACCGGCCAATAGAGTTATTATTTTTCAGAAGGAAATTGTTTCATAGAAACAGATATCCAATACTACTAACAAAGTGATAAAAGGAAACTATTCGTATTCTGTACATTGATTATTTATGAGAATTTGATATGGAGAAAACTATATTACTTGTACAAAATTCAGTGCTATTCAGGGCTTTAATTGTTAAAATAAATAACAAGTATCACTTCTTTAATAGGAACTATAGACAGTATTCAAATAAGTCTAACGATCATTATAAAAATATAGAGGAAAATAACTCTTTGGATGAATAATTTTCAAGTCTAAAGGTCTTACTAACTTATTAACAAACAAACGGTTATAAATGGACCAATCCGTGGATTTAAATAGTCAATCACGGTTGATACATCAGAAATATGGACATTGTGTCATTTGTACATATTATATAGTATATTATATGCAGTAAATTTATGATTGCAATTATATATTCATATGACAGGATTTATTATTGTTCTCAGCGGCGAAATATTGTTTTTTCAATAAATTTATGTAATGAATATGCTATTCCGGATGATTCTTAGAGATATTTCTCTTTCAGTACATAATTTAATGTCAAAAGTACTACTAGGTACTAAAAATAAATATAATCATACCTTATCCCTCTTGAACTTCCCTTCCCGTCCTAGTAGACCTAAAACTGCGATACCCTGATAGCACAAATAGATTCTTTTTAAGTATTTTTTGAAATTGACGACTTGCATTTAAAATTCGTGTAAATATTACAATTATATTTTTTTGGCAATAAGAATGTATTTCCAAAATTAAAGTAGATTTATCAGCGTCGGTAAAAACTATACCAATCACAGGAATCGTGGGAAACTTAGAAATTGTTAAATGTAAAACCCAATCCGTTCTGGCACTATGCATTAAAACTTAATAAAAAAATTATGTCAATTTTTATTTATGACTCTATTAGTATATAAGGAATAAACATGAACATGATTGTATAAATTATTATTATAAAATAATATAAATTTATAAAATAAAATATAGAAGTATAAACTACTTTTATTTTTTTATTTATATGCAGCTTATGTTTAGTACTTTATTTCCTTTGTATAAAAAATATATAACTTGTATGTTCCCTTAAAATAATAAATAAATTGCAATATTAATGTAAGTTATTTTATATAAATTGTTTGGTCAGATTATTTGAATGAATGTATAAAATACGTTCCTTAGAAGAGCTACAATATGACTAATTTGCAGTATATTCAGTAATTTAATACTCTATTCCAAAATCATAATTCTCCAAATTAATAATTATATTATTCATATCATGATCTAATGTATCACATAACAATATTTTAGTTTCTGTTTTCTTTTAAAAATACTTCTTAGAACCCGATGTCAATGTCGACTTTTCCAATAATAATATGAATAAGAATATTAGTCTTCTTTGACTTCACAAACGTATTACTATAGCATTTGAATAAAACACACAAAGGGATTGCCTAAGACAATGTTTTCGCAAGTGTTTGCGGATTGAGGGTATCGTAAAAATTCAAGCTTAGATCTTCACTTCGAGGATACAAACATACTTTCACGTTGATCTAAATTCAGTTACATGTTTTTGTTATGAAAACTTCAGTAAAAGAAAAATTCTTTTACTTATTCAATAAGGGAAGCTAATATATAATATATAACGGAACTATCTAACTGGGATATAGAAACCAAAGGTTTATTGTTAATCATTTCATAAATGTCGGATTGGGCATAAAGCTTAAGATCGTCAGTAGAAATGGTACGAACAATCAATAACAGAGGTATAAACAAAGAAAACATAATAGGAAAAAGTATATCACGTTACGGCATCGGTTACTGATGTCAGCCCACTCAAAGAACTTTCGTCACACATACTGACAGCTGGCGGCTGCGAAGATAACATGTAAATAAATCCAAAGCTGGAGCTGAGAATCTGAGACTGGTAGGGATGGCAATAAGAATATCATGACATTGTTAAAAGCGTTAAAAAAGTCCACAAGCACCACTACTGTTCACCATCTTTTGTTCATCCACCCTTTTCATCATGTCGTCAATGACTTTAATCAGTGCAGTGATGTATGTGTCCTGGACGAAACCTCGATTGATAAATATTCAATATGTCATTTTGTAATAAACATGAAAATTTGCTATCGAAAGTCTTGGAAACACGTTTAATAAACACGAAATGAAAGAATAGAGTCTCACGAGACTCATTGAGCACTGAAGGATTAGAAGTCTTGGTAAGAGGTTGTACATACGCTTTTTCCACTTATTTACACAGTCCAAGGAGTAATTTATAACATAAGTACGCCCACAATACTGCACTTAATAGCTAAAATAGCCTTTTTTTTTGACAAGTGCAAATTGAAAATAAGATATTGAAAGTGGTTGGATTAGAGCAATGGAAGTTATTGTTTGAGAGCGGACATTAAAGCAATGAAATGTTGTTGGTGATATATGATCTAATAATGTGGAAATGAAGTGACTATTTAAGTCATTCTACGACGGCAATGAGACACATCAGACGTCAAAGAGTTAAAAAAAAAAAAAAATAAATAGAAAGTATTAAAACATGCTAGTAAAGGGGATTAAAACACAATTTAATTTGTAATCAGAAAAGAAAGAGATTTAAATAACGCTATGAGAGGTTTGTGGAATGACTATTGTCTTTAGTCCACTTTTCAGCAGTGTAGTAAAGCTCTTTGTAGTATTTCCGAGATGTCTGAATATTTTCCATTTGTTAGTACAACTAAGTCCACATCGCATACCGTATAGAATAGTCTATTGTTTAATTCTACTAGTTACTCATTTAGTTAATTTTCTGTCATAAACATGGCTTGTCTCACTTTTTATTTTCGTTGGATCAAATAAGCATATCTTTAATTGCTTTTTTATTTGAGAAGCATTTGTTTAAATTATTCCAATAGTGTGGTAGATTAAACAGGTTTCAGGGTTTGGGGTAGGATTATGGAATTATGTATCAAATCGCAGGACAACAAGCTTCCTAATTTAATTGCAGTACTGTTTCTCACGTAATCAATATTATTCTCTCAGACGCGCAGGTACAAGAAATGTTTTATACTAAGACTTTTTGAAACAACAAAGTTGTGTGAAATAATATAAGCTCATTTCTAAGCTTAGCAATATTTATTATTGAAAAATTTCATAACTGAAGAATAGTAGGATTATTTTTAGGAGGTTTAAGTTTATAAGAGAAATACAGAGAAATAAGAAAAATTTGGAGCCAAAAGCTAAACTAAGGGTTTATAAAACTATAAGATACATTAATAGACATAAATAAAATGTGATCTAAATACAAACTGGCATTCCATTTTCTTGTACCAAAGTACGTGCCTGCATGGATAATAAGCCTTTATCATGTGTTATTTATAATTAAAGAAGATCAACCACAGAATTATTATTCGAACTCATTTTTGAAAGAATACTATAAAAATATATATATAATTTCTGAACGTTTTTTACTTTGACACGACAAGAATGTCGATGAGTAGATTCCAAATGATAGAACCAAGTATAATAGAAGATATTATAGGAGCCATATACTAAAATAAAAATAAATAGAAAGTATTAAAACATACTAGTAAAGGGGATTAAAACACAATTTAATTTGTAATCAGAAAAGAAAGAGATTTAAATAACGCTATGAGAGGTTTGTGGAATGACTATTGTCTTTAGTCCACTTTTCAGCAGTGTAGTAAAGCTCTTTGTAGTATTTCCGAGATGTCTGAATATTTTCCATTTGTTAGTACAACTAAGTCCACATCGCATACCGTATAAAATAGTCTATTGTTTAATTCTACTAGTTACTCGTTTAGTTAATTTTCTGTCATAAACATGGCTTGTCTCACTTTTTATTTTCGTTGGATCAAATAAGCATATCTTTAATTGCTTTTTTATTTGAGAAGCATTTGTTTAAATTATTCCAATAGTGTGGTAGATTAAACAGGTTTCAGGGTTTGGGGTAGGATTATGGAATTATGTATCAAATCGCAGGACAACAAGCTTCCTAATTTAATTGCAGTACTGTTTCTCACGTAATCAATATTATTCTCTCAGACGCGCAGGTACAAGAAATGTTTTATACTAAGACTTTTTGAAACAACAAAGTTGTGTGAAATAATATAAGCTCATTTCTAAGCTAGTTACGTAAAATTACATAATATTAAATAATTAAAATTAATTACGAAAAATATCTGTAATATAAGGGCAATAAGGTCTACGAGAATTTTAGAGAATGAAGAGCAAAATAAAGTTTATCGAAAAATTGTCTCAATATCTATGCATATGCACCATATTACTAAATAAATAATAAATAACATTTTGTTCAAAAAACCACATAACCAAGGCATACCGGGAATAATGTCCTTTATCGTTTAAAAGTCTCCACCATATTTCTCTAATAACCTGTATTTAGCACCACATAAAAGCAGTGGACACTGAGGTCTAATTTTATATTATATATAAAGAAGAATAAAAAGCTCTAAATTTCTTGGAGACTTCCAGAAAATTTAATCATTAAAAAGAATAAAAGGAGCAATAGGCGGTTTTTTGAAATTCTTCCATTGCGGGAGCCAAATAAATCTTAACGTTGACATAAGTTTTCGCCTTTAGAATTTACCCAGGTAAGTAATGCCTGGCTGCTAAACGTCACAGGAAATATTTACGAGAACCAATGTGACCTATTAGCGTTAGCTTTTTTATATATTAGTCAATAAAAAGACGCTTTATTTAAGTATGTTTATACAAAACACTTTTGAATCGTCAAGATAACTAATATACAACTCGACTAGTTGCTCTTTCTTTTGTCCCTAAATAATAAGTAACAAAATGTCCAAGGGTTGTGCAGTATTTAACCCAGAGTTCAAAACTTAAATGCAAACATTTTTATCAGAAAATATTCTGACAAAGAGTTGTAAGATTTTTTGATTAGTTGGTTAAATTCTGTTCAATGGAAAATATAATTATTTTCGGAATGTTATTAAATATGTGTATGCTATTGCTCAAGAATGATTTCTGTACCTTTTTAAAAGAAGAATAGGTCACAAGTTTGTTATTACTATAATTCTTACGTATACGCAATATGCTATCGTAAATATGTTGTGAGGTAATCGGTAATATGGCTATTAGCTAAATGTTTATCCGATGAAAGACCAAATTACCAAAATTTTATAAATTATTTCTTATAATTAGATAATAATGTTATCTTTCGTACTAAAAATCCTTCTTCCTATTCCTATTCTAATAATATATAGATGACACAACATGTACATTGTTAAAATTTTCCATATGAAATGCACCCACCTTTTTTTATTTCATCATCTAGCATGTTTATCTTGCCCACTAACTCTTGCTAGCTTAGCCCCATTCATTTTCAGCCTTCATCAAAGTCATCCAATTGTTCCAACCTATGTTTAACTTTTTCATTATTAACAAATTTTAGACCTGCCTTATAAGAGCTGCAAATGAACTTAAAACGAAAACAAAAAAATAATACTTATAAGTGACACAAAAATTTTATATATATATATAAAATATATATATATTTTTTACCCATACTCAAATCCATTGGAAATAAGACTGGAAATAAATAAATAAACGAGTCTTGCAGCATTAATATCTGAGTTGTCTGATATTTTAATTGCATAAATTGCACTACTAAGTCTTCCTGCTAGGGCGGATAAATGGACGCTCCCCTGAAGCTTTGAGCCAAGGGTTATTCCTAGGAAAAGCGTCGACTCAATAAACTCGGTCCGTTCATTATTTAAAGTATACGCGGAAAAGTTCAATTTAACGTTAAGCAACGAAATCAAAACACTCTTAGTTTTCTTCTTCTTTAGAACTAACTTATTTATACCAGTGTAAAGTACCTTTAAGAGCACTGTTTACACCGTCATGGTTATTTGTCTTATCAATTTTAAAAATTAATAATTTATCACCTATTACTGGTGACGAGGTCTTGCATCTCAGTCCTCAAGGACAACGCATCTGGATTATGCTTCCATGTCAAGGATGAATGTAGGTATGATGGGCAGCAGGAAACACTTACCATCAGGTGAACTGTGTGCTCGTTTGTTACTCACTTTGTAATAATACATTGAAAAGCTTCAAGTCTAAGGTTGACATTTACATTCAAAAGAAAAAATAATAGTGGCACGTAAAAGCCATTTCTTTTTTAATCTGACTTTTGTTATTCTCAAAATTGTTGTCAAAATTGCAAAATTTGTGATCGATTTAACAAACGAAGTTCGTGGCTTCCGTAGAAATGGATAAAATTGAGCACCGTTCCGTCATAAAATATTTACAAAAAAAGGATTAACGCCAAAACAAACTTATGAAGATATGGTCCATCATATGCCACTGTCAAAAGATAGGTAGCGGATTTCAAACGTGGCAGAGAAGCGGAGCAAGATGAACCTAGGAGTGGTAGGCCGCCGACGGCTACCACAGACGAAAATACCAATAAAATATTAGACCTGATTTTGAATGACAGGAGATTAACGATTGCAGAGATAGCAGAAACAATATGCATTTCCTATGAACGAGCACAGAACATAATTTGCAACGATCTTGAATTTTCTAAGGTCTCTGCCAGATGGGTACCTAGACTGCTTTCAGATGAAAACAAACGCACCCGGCAAACAGTATCACAGGATTGTATGGATCTGTTCTAAAGTGATCCTCAAGATTTTCGTAACCGTTTCGTAACTATGGACGAAACTTGGGTTCACCACAATACACCAGAGTCCAAAGTACAATCCAAGCAATGGAAACGGGCAGGGTCACCGCCCCCAAAAAGTTCGGGCCGTTTTGTCAACCAAGAAGGTAATGGCTTCAGTTTTTGGGACTGTAGAGGGGTCATTATGGCTAACTACCTTGAAAAAGGTAAAACCATAAATGCGGACTATTATTGCACACTCTTACAACGTTTGCGTGAAGAAATAAAAATAAAAAGACCTGGTATGTTGTCTAAGAAAGTTTTGTTCCACCAAGATAACGCTCCTGTCCATACTGCGGCGAAATCAATCGCACAAATACACAATTGTAGCTTTGAATTGTTGCCGCATCCACCCTATCTGCCGGACTTGGCCCCGTCTGATTACCATCTATTCCCCAATCTAAAAAAACACATGGCAGGACGAAAGTTTTCGACGAATATACGAGGTACAAGAAGCTATGACTGAATATTTTGATGAAATTGAAGATTCTTTTTTTTTTAGAAGGAATACTGAAGCTAGAGACAAGATGGCAAAAGTGTATTGATCATTCTGGAGACTATGTAGAGAAATAAAATAATCATTTAGAAAAAAATCTTTTTTTTAAGGTCGGGCTCAATACTTTTCAATGTGCCTATATATCAAAAATAAAAGAGGCCCTAAAATTGAATAGATGGCAAACGAGCAAGTAGCTTACATTTTGGTAAGTGATTTCCATTGCCCATGGCAACACCAGAGGAGACGCAGATGCGCCGCCGGCCTTTTAACGTTGGTTCCAGTATACGAATTACAAGTAGTCTTGAACGCACAGAAAATTGTCCTTATCGGCACATACAAGGAAATTAAGATGATATTGCACACCTGTTGCTAGTGTAGCTAGCACTCATATTCAATGAACTAGAAGTCACATATAGGAGATAATATTATTATATAAATTTTTCTTTATTTTTTGATTTAGATAGAGAGATTATATATGTATAAATAATCATGAAATGTTTCGTAACTCATTAAAAATTAAGCATTACAATGGAAAATATCCAACTAATGTTTCTTTATTCGTATGGGAACTGGAGGAATTAATTTATATCAGCACTCAACTAATGTATGCCAACGAGTTTGTCACTCTCATAAGAAATTAATTGATATATTTTATATGAATAAGTAGCCCACTTATACATTCTATAGCTGTCGTTATGTAAGAAAAAATTAGATGTTAAATTATTTTCTTTTGTGTAGTGCATAGACGCAAGATAATGTGTTTCAAAATCGAAATAAAGAATGCCCACCAATATTAGTAGTCCCTCAGCGCTAAGCCTTATCTTAAAGATAAAGCTATACGAACTACGGTTCGCTCAATTGGCATGCTGATCCTCTAAGCTGAATTGGTTTACTTTGGTAATATTTTGTTTTATTATAGTAGCGAACGTAATAATAACATCGGCCTTGTACGTAATTAACTAGTAAAATTTGTCATTTTGCTTGTATTTTGAATATAAATGTAACCGCCACTAACGTTATTACTAATTTTACAACGTTTGTTCCATTACATTCCTCCTGTGTTCTTGTATAACGTAACGGAAGAGCGTGATAAACTTATTGTTAATTTCTTAGTTTACACTTTACCCATATCTAACAACATTTTAATGATGAAAATAATGATGTCCTCCTTAGCCTTATATTTCCTGTTTATTACCAGATGACATCCTGCGCAGATAAATTATACTGTTATAAGCATTCGCGTAACATACATAGAAGCAATAACGCGACACATTCTTCCCAAGTCAGATTTAAAGCATATGGAATATGTATTTGTATTGCATAAAGGTTCTTATATAGCGTCACGGTACTTACACACATCCAGACCCGTGAATTAACTAATTGTCTTACACAAATACTTTTTCCCAGCTAGACTGACTGCGTCACGCGGTCATCTTATTAAATCTTATTAAAAATATTTATTAATTATGTTCACTATTGAGACTTTAATACTTTGGAATGCCCTTCCCGCTGATATCAAGAAAGCTCAAAACGTCTAAACTTACTAGACAATATTATATTAAGAAAGGGTTTATTTCATTTAGTTGTCTGTGTTGTTTGTACGTATTTCATTTATTTATGTATGTATGTGTATATAGTGGAATCTCTATAACTCTAATATCACGGGTGGAAAAAAATCGAGTTTTCGATGTAACTAGAATTTTGAGATACGAATACGGATTTAACTGCTGAAATTTCAATTTAGACAGGCACAATTTTTAAGAATATTTTTCGACTTGTAGACTCAAATTTAAAAAACGACTTAAGTTTTATGCTATATATTTATACATATTAAAACAAATTTTATATTAGTGAGGTGAACTGTACAAACAACTAAAAAAAATCTGTTATCTTCTTTTGATTTAAGCAATTTTTTTTTCTATTATTTTTTCAAGTTCAAATATCCATATACATGGTCCTCGATATCATCACATCTTTCAACGTAAGTTCGTAGAGCATTGATTCCTGCTTCTTCTAGCTTCTGTTAATGCTGGATCAGTATGACTAACATCATTTTCATTATTGTTACCTTCATCTATATTCTGATTAAATATGTAATGATTTTAGTGCCAGTTATGTAACAGTAGTAGCCCTTCATCACATATCACATAATCTTCAAATGGAACTTCTATGTTCTGAAGTTTATTATTGACACTTGAACTTTCGCCGTAAACTTTCCTAAACACAAGTTCATGACGCTTCTTAAAATTCACCAACCAACCATTGATAGCCATTTGAACCAGGTGAGTAAGCATTCCTCTAAATCAGGAAACTCGGCTAGACGTCGTCTTTTGCAAGAGAAAATGCTACTTGATACGAAACAAGCGTAATATTTCGGTTTCATTCTTAATTATTAAAGACAATGTGCTTGCTGGTAATCCGTATTCAGCTGCCACCTCTTTTTTTTCGAGACAATTTTTACCGCATATCAATTTTACACGTAGAATTAGATTTTAGTTTCCTTTTAGTACTCATGTTGTTGCTAGTTAACAACCAAATAAATACTGACTGACAAAGAACAAACATAAGATAAAAATTGCGGCAAATAAGTCTAGCGTTGACATTGAATGCGCAGAAGTCGAAAATAAGGTATCCCCGGGGGCTCAAGGGGGCGAGGATGGCCATGCGTAAGCTCTTATTAGGCTCTCCAGTCGTACTCTGCCCCGCGCGCCGATACGACACCCCGCTCGCTCCTGGTGTAGTCGCTTTCTCGTCGTTCATTGACTGTTATTTTCTGTTAAGTTCGAGTTTGTTTTTTATTGTTTGTGTTTATTTTTTATTTTGTTTTTATTGTTTGTGTTTATTTTTTATTTTGTTTTTATTTAATTAAGCTTGAGCTATGTGGTGGATGCATTAACACTTCCCAACCAAGCTCTTTCAATATGGCTCAAGTCTGAAGTTATCGTGATAAAACCGCACCATTTTTCAAGTACCAGTTTACACACTTGTGTGCGACTGCAAACTTCAATTTTTTTTAGTTAGAGCAGCAGTAGTTAGAGCCTCGTTTACAAGAGCTAGAAAGTTAGGCGACAACGTCATCATCAACACTATCTTTGCAAACATAATGATTTCATATTTTATTTATAAATAATTACAATGCTTTTTATGAATTTATTGGAAGTTGACTTATAATTCTAACGTAATAAATATTCAGCAACAGACAAACATTTAGCATCAGAGGTACCAAAGTTTGTACGTATTTCATTTATTTATGTATGTATGTGTATATAGTGGAATCTCTATAACTCTAATATCACGGGTGGAAAAAAATCGAGTTTTCGATGTAACTAGAATTTTGAGATACGAAGGATTTAACTGCTGAAATTTCAATTTAGACAGGCACAATTTTTAAGAATATTTTTCGACTTGTAGACTCAAATTTAAAAAACGACTTAAGTTTTATGCTATATATTTATACATATTAAAACAAATTTTATATTAGTGAGGTGAACTGTACAAACAACTAAAAAAAATCTGTTATCTTCTTTTGATTTAAGCAATTTTTTTTTCTATTATTTTTTCAAGTTCAAATATCCATATACATGGTCCTCGATATCATCACATCTTTCAACGTAAGTTCGTAGAGCATTGATTCCTGCTTCTTCTAGCTTCTGTTAATGCTGGATCAGTATGACTAACATCATTTTCATTATTGTTACCTTCATCTATATTGTGATTAAATATGTAATGATTTTAGTGTCAGTTATGTAACAGTAGTAGCCCTTCATCACATATCACATAATCTTCAAATTGAACTTCTATGTTCTGAAGTTTATTATTGACACTTGAACTTTCGCCGTAAACTTTCCTAAACACAAGTTCATGACGCTTCTTAAAATTCACCAACCAACCATTGATAGCCATTTGAACCACGTGAGTAAGCATTCCTCTAAATCAGGAAACTCGGCTAGACTTCGTCTTTTGCAAGAGAAAATGCTACTTGATACGAAACATGCGTAATATTTCGGTTTCATTCTTAATTATTAAAGACAATGTGGTTGCTGGTAATCCGTATTCAGCTGCCACCTCTTTTTGTTCGAGACAATTTTTACCGCATATCAATTTTACACGTAGAATTAGATTTTAGTTTCCTTTTAGTACTCTTGTTGTTGCTAGTTAACAACCAAATAAATACTGACTGACAAAGAACAAACATAAGATATAAATTGCGGCAAATAAGTCTAGCGTTGACATTGAAAGCGCAGAAGTCGAAAATAAGGTATCCCCGGGGGCTCAAGGGGTCGAGGGTGGCCATTCGTAAGCTCTTATTAGGCTCTCCAGTCGTACTCTGCCCCGCGCGCCGATACGACACCCCGCTCGCTCCTGGTGTAGTCGCTTTCTCGTCGTTCATTGACTGTTATTTTCTGTTAAGTTCGAGTTTGTTTTTTATTGTTTGTGTTTATTTTTTATTTTGTTTTTATTTAATTAAGCTTGAGCTATGTGGTGGATGCATTAACACTTCCCAACCAAGCTCTTTCAATATGGCTCAAGTCTGAAGTTATCGTGATAAAAAACCACACCCTTTCTGTTGATCCATTCTGGCCCTTTTTTCTCTATTGATTGCTTGACTCTCATCAGCCTTTGGTACAGCCAATATAGAGATATAAATCGATGATTTTGCCCGGTGGTAAAAGTTCATACTGAACGTTGGCCTTCCAATCCTATCATACACACAGCGCATCACCGTATTGCGAGTTAATGCAGTTCTCGCTATATATAGTCTGTGTAGCTTGACTGCTCTTTGATCATGATCTTTTTCACACGTTCTTGTCACTTTTGATCAACGGGGATACATTTTTTCAAAAATGGTTTGGTTTCATTCCGTTTCAAATATAGAAAACGAGTATAGATTTCATTAGATTTCTTTCTGTGAGCTCGTGTGGCACCCAAATATCGCGAAGATTATTTTATCATCAATGAGACGCGGCAACATCGATATTGCGGAAGAAAAAAAATTAAAGCATTTTTAGTTGGCAATGATTAAGCCAGAGGCATGTTTTAGGTATTGTAGTATAATTCGCTACGACTTAACATCAATAAAGCATCCAACAAATATCGTTTGTCTTAACGTAGAAGTTAACGTTAAGTTAAGTTAACGTTAATAACGGTTTTTATGTAAATATTTCCGATTTAATAAAAAACAATATAGTCGTGATTAGTTAAGCACCGTTAAATTATTAACAGTTATACAAAATTACTATTGCCTAGAAGCTTTAATTTAACCTGTCACTATAGCCGACATCACTAATGCCAAAAGGTTTTACTCCCGAGGGCTCAAACATGCACAATGTAAACTTCATGCTAGTAGTGGCAAAACCAGTTTGGCCCCCGTCACTCTTGACTACAGCACAAATTCCGAGTTAACATGTTTAACAAGGCGACTCGATTTTAAAACAGACTTTTTAAACCAGCTAATTTATATAATAAAAAAGTTATGCTATAAATTTGTAATACTAAATTTGTAATTACTGTACTAAATGATTATTATACATTGTTAATAACATACCATTTATAACATATCTTAATAGAAAATTAAAAATGATCTAAAATATTAGTAAAAAATGTAATAATTATTATATTTTATTACTTTTTTTTGCAATTTCACACTTTCTTATTATTTTATTAATATAAAATAATAAGAAAGGGTGAAATTGATAATTTATTATATTTTCAATTTAAAATTGGGATAATCATTTTTTTATTATTCGAGTGATAAACGAGCACACAGGTCACCTAGTGCTAAGTTATCTGAAAGAAAGGTGATTACGATGAAAGATAAAGGTGAAAAATTAGATTAGATGAAATCTCAATCCCGAGAGTAACAATAATTTGTTCTGTGGATCCTTTCAATTACCGTGCAAAATACATTAGCAATTTAGGGCTATTTTATGCTGCTATCCTGTGTTGTCCATTCTCGTCCGCCCCAATCTCATAACGCTGCATTTAATTTATAGCCTTAGCGTATCTTTACCACTAATAAGAAATATTTTATTTTATGAGATATTACTATTAATTTAATTATTACTATACCACCACAACAAATAACGTAGCTTTGAGGTATTTAAATATTTATCTGATTCTATTCAGTTCGTAGTATATAAATTGAATTTGAATGAATATGATATTTAATTGTATGTTATATGTATTTTATTGTTATATATACGTCCATCCGATTAACTCAAAGAGAATACGTAAATTACATAGTCAGTTATATCAAGCTGATTCACGTAATAAGTAAGCTCGTTGTCTTATACCTTAGTATATTATTAATAACGTTTTAATAGCTACATACTGTATCAATTAATAACTTTGAGCAATTTTTCCAAAATTTAATATAGAACTTATATATCCTTGATAGTCATTCTAACAAACGTTTTAAATTCATTTTCTCCATATCTATTTGATTCAATTTATATTATTTTAATTGCTAAACTTATTATAATAAGAAACTTATCGGTTTTGTCGAAACAGCATATTAACAATAGCCGCGACATGTTAAAGTAAAGTAAAGTTAAGTTTACTTCCCTGCAGTCCCGGCCCTATTTCTACATTCCTAATTCCAATAAATATTGCATAGAGTGTCACACTTGCTATAAGTCGCTAATTGGTAAGAGACTTAAGGTCATCCCGTAGCCCGGTCGACGAACGCTCTATTTGTTACTACATAACTTCTTTGGACTGTGTACATATTTTTTTATGTCGGAAAACACAAGGTCTTTTCATATTTATAATAAATACGTTTATTTTAATATATTTCTCGTTAATATATTTTTATATAAATTATATTTTATAATATTTTTTGCTGTGACTGGCCCCCAAGAAATCCGGCCATGTGCAATTTTTCTAAGATATGGTTAAAAATTATTATTGCTTTAATTTTGTCATAAATTTAAAATGCAATTTAGGGATTGTAAATACAGTATATAAACACATCATGGAAGTTTCAAAAAATATTAATAAAAAAGGGAACTTACCAAAAATCTGATCAATATTTACCAAACAGTTATGTGCGTTTTCCCGATTTAATATTATAAAATTAAATTTCCTGATCTTCTCTTTCGTTTTATCGGACTCCAGACGTCTTCTACACCATACCAGCTTCATAAAGATATTAAGAGGCAATACTGGCTACTTGAGGTCTTGTAGTCATGGATATCATAAGGAATGAAATGAGGTTCCTGGATGTCTGTTATGTCATTTTCGGTATTAACAGCGCAAATCTGAATAAAACCATCTTCAAAGTTGTGTAGCCGCGACTTGTGTAATTTCCCTTTCGACATGCACATGACTAGATGCTATCTATGCTAATCGTTTTTAAAATACAATAAAAAAAAGTATCGTACATAACATATCCGTAACAACCCAGGAACTTAAAGCGTAAAGAAGGAATTCTATAGGCGTATAAAAAACCATTTTCAAGTACCAGTTTACACACTTGTGTGCGACTGCAAACTTCAAATGTTTAGTTAGAGCCTCGTTTACAAGAGCTAGAAAGTTAGGCGACAACGTCATCATCAACACTATCTTTGCAAACATAATGATTTCATATTTTATTTATAAATAATTACAATGCTTTTTATGAATTTATTGGAAGTTGACTTATAATTCTAACGTCATAAATATTCAGCAACAGACAAACATTTAGCATCAGAGGTACCAAAGTTTGCGGTGAAGTGTAAGACGCGAGTTCAAACCCTAAAGCGCCCCGGGCGAAAACAAAAAGGACAACGAAGCTTTTAAAACATAAAGAAAACACCACAGACAAGTTAAGCGGAAAGTTAGCAGACTTTACGCTTCTATTTTTATTTACGAACTGTTCGTGGAGTAATAAAGTAGCAACAAAAAGTTAAAAATATTAAGAACTGTACTTAATACCTGTGTTGTTATATATAATCACATGCTAGAAATAATTTTTAAAATGTTATTTATGTTCCTGAATTTAATTAATGGCCTGGTTTATTTAATAGCTAACTCAATTTTAGCATTGGGACAGTTTAGTTATTAGCACAGGAGTAGAGGTATTCTATTACTTATAACCGGAGACTACAAACGGCTACGAGGCATTCCATCTTAGTCCGCAGGGGAAGCCCGTTTAGTTCCTGAGAAATTATTATTATCGCTTATCCAGAATGAATGCTAACCACCCCTTATATCATGAAATATTCTAATTATAATTCATTATAATAAATTTATATATAATCTATAATAAATCCTATAATGTTTAAACAAAACACGAGAATAAGCCTTTTTTCCAAGATTTGTGTGCTAAAACTAATTTGATTTAAATATTTATTAAAATTGTAATACCTACCTATGATTACATCACATTTTACAAATAATAAATAAAATAAAAGCAGTCTCACTGCAATAGTAAAATTAAAAAAATAAGATGTCATAAAAGAAAATGGTTTTAAATAATATTATAATTTTCTCAAGAGTGACAAACTGAAATACACAAACCAAGAGAATATTTTTATTATTCATTTAATTTTACTAATTTGGATTTGCCACATAATCCAATTTTGACAAATAAAGATAGAGACTAATTGTGTTTTTATTTTGTTAAAAAAGGAGCGATAATATGTTATAATACAAATTATAATTCAAATAATTATTCTCAACTAAATAAACTCAAATAAATAAACAAGCATTTGCTTTATTTATTTGAACGTAAAATAAATTGTTATTACTAAATTGGATCCTAATGAAGCAAAGGCACTTTAGGTAAACAAGACGGTTGTCTTGCCCTGTTTACATGACTCAACGGTTCGTTAGCTTTGTTTTAAATCCAATATTCCGTGTGCTATTCAACTACCGAGTCCAATTATCATAGACTGCATTTTTTTAAATATTAAAATTAATTCCATTACTTACATTACCTAAGCAAAATTATTGTGATAATTTTAGACTACTCCATCATATTTATCACCAAGATTATTAATGAATGAACTAATAAATAATAAAAAAAATGTTTACAAAAAATATTCTTTCCTCACTTTCACTTTTTACCAAATTTGAGATAATTTACGTATATTAAGTAGCAGCAGTTTAAAAAACGGTAACTCACCTACAGAAACTTCCAATCTATCTTTTTACGTCAAACGACAAATAATTAGACGAATTAATAAAAAGGCTGAAAAACCTGAAGACTATCAATGGATTGCGCACTATCTTTAATATTACCATCATTACAACCTATTGTTTCTCCATAGCATGGATATCACATGAATAACATTTGACCTTCGTTTTCTACCTCACGTTAAAATCACATACTCTAATATTTTAATGGATTCACGTATCTCCAGTCACCCAAAAATGCAGACTGCAACTGGTCTTAGCAGCCTACTTAATATGAAAAAATGTTCAGACCGAACAACAGACAAATGAACAATACAACAATAGTAAAATAATTATATATTTACCACGAATTATTAATTTTTGAATTTATTTTTATAATATGGTATTAGTGATAACATTTGGCTGAATAGGGAGAAAGGATAATAATTATTGATCAACAAAAATCGGAGATACATCTTGAAGGGCCGTCCCGACGACATCTGTCGAGCCTGCCATGGCCTGGTGAGCCCCTGAGGCATGTTACCTCCGGTTGTTGTCTTAGTATCAGCACAGGCACAACCTAGTAGGCAGGATTCCCCACATGGAGCTCGCTCTGAAATATGTTCTTGTGGATGGGAAATTGCCTTATTATAAGTATACACCGGAAGCCTTGCTCGAAACTAAACATGCCAGGCTCTACTCGGACCAGCCCATAGACACAGACAGGACTATTCATGCGAATAAGCCTGATATCGTGTTGATGGACCGGGCACAGTCGAGGATATTTTTGGTTGATATCACTATCCCATATGAGGAGAGCCTCGTGAAAGACCTGGCACAAGAAGTGACCGACATCTGGGGTGGTCATGGTGGTGGAAATTATTCCTATAGTCGTATCTGGAAACGGGGTAATCCCAACCAGCCTCTTGAATCATGTTAGGTGGTTGGGAGTCTAGGATGGGCAGTTTCGTGCTCAAATACAGAAGGCAGTGCTCCTCGAGACCGCTCGTATAGTCCGCAGGTTTCTATTCATTTTGCACTAACGCTCAACCGTTTGGGTTCCCCTGTGGAGGGATTCCCATCTGGTTGGTATTGTATGTATTTGTTTCATTATATGTCTAGAGTATTTTATTTATTTTACTAACCAACCAGAAAAAAAATTGCCCCAAAAATAATAATAATAAATATATGTACTCGGAAAATATTTGTCAATATCATCATCATCAAAAGTAAATAAGAGTAAAAAAAAAGTTAATTGCTACAAAATTAACTCGATTGAAAAACTTAAGTACAAAATAATGTTTTCACATGCTTTCATGAAGTTTATGCACCTACAAAATTAACTCAATACAATCTTTACCTCAGTAGTCTACTGCCTTTGAACTGAAACTCGTATTTTCTCATAAAAGAGGAGAAAATACCATAATAACTTACGGTTACTCGGCTCCCCAGAGCGTAGTAAAGATGCTCTTAACACTAGTCT
Organism: Teinopalpus imperialis; assembly: GCA_029286865.1. Classification (NCBI taxonomy): domain Eukaryota; kingdom Metazoa; phylum Arthropoda; class Insecta; order Lepidoptera; family Papilionidae; genus Teinopalpus; species Teinopalpus imperialis. The sequence goes on along the minus strand of JAGSMU010000025.1, from coordinate 1,974,843 downwards.
TTATTTACTTCTAAGTAAACAGCATTTGCTTTAGACACAAGTTTCCAAAAGTTTGACATTAATTTATGTATTAACAAATGAAATTGGTAACAACAACTCTAGAAATTAAAATCTCTAAGTTGTAATAATGATAATTTATTTTTACTTTTTGCAATTTTTTTGAATTGAAGGAAGCACTGAATGATAAAAACGATGTTATATCGCTCAAGCTCTTAAGTCAATTTGTTCGGCAAAGAACTTCTTTTCAAAGTTAACGTTTAGATACCAGGAGGGGAAATTTACATGTTATTGAATTTTTGTTCCTTCGTTAAAGTGATCCTTTATTGGGAAATGTGACTTTGAAATGAAAGAGGTTTAATTATTTTGTTTAACATATTATACGTATTTATGCTAAAAGTTATCTTGCCAGTGTTTGTTTATTAAGCTAATAGTTATTTAAAATATACATAACTATTTTTGTGTGCAGAAATTCTTTATGGATAACTATTATTGACTCTAAATTTGACGTTAAAAAAACGATGCGAAAACGCTCACGCATCATCACCTCACTACCAGTGCCAGCCGCCACTGGCTTCCGTTCTTGGCAGAGAAAACGCACCACACCTCCTTTCCTAGCATTCTACATGCGCGCCAAAGACATGGCTCCATCTTCACATGCGCAAGCTACCTCGATGAGTACCTACGCTATGCAGGGTTTGGGGCTCTCAGAAGCACCAGCTCTCCCGGCCTCCATGTCCACAAGGCAGGGTAACTCCTTGCAAAATGTTCACTTCCTTTGTGGATTCCCTTCCTGGAGATTTAGTCACGACTGTTTTGCCGAAGGCAGTACGAAGCTGGTCCTAGAGTGCCCCGGCCCAGCGATGAGAACATTAATGCATGTGAGGTCGAACTTGCGTTGCGTGCGTAAAGATGCACACAGTGGGCCGTTTTTAGAGGCCAATTTGGCCTTGCCCTCCAAGTGACCGCGGAACTGCACGCTATGTCAATGCCAAGGATTCCAAAACTAGCTAAGGTAGCAAGGGGAGTGTTTTATAAATAAGGAAATGCGACAAAAGGATTCTTTTTAGCTGTAAACGCGCAAACTTGTGTCTTCGTGGAGTTAAATTGGACTAGATTTTGTCGGCCCGAATCTGAGACTTTGTTTAACAAAGTCTCGATCTCAGACACAAGTTTGTTCACTCGCTCGTTGCACTCATTGACATTTTGTCAAGGAATGTGGGCGCGGCAAGTGTAACACATCTCCTGTGCTGTCATCCGCATAGCAATTAATGTTATTAATTTGCAACATGTGTCATTGCTATGCAGAAGAAAAAACTTATAGATCACCAGTATTCACTTGTTTGGAGTTGGTGTATGCACCATCGACTAAGACCTTGATGCTACGAACCTGGTGACCCACTTGCGTAATTTCTGGGAAGGCCATAGGAAGGAAGCTTCAAAAGAAGCGCTCTGTTTCAAACCCGATCGGTCCAGACTAACTACCAAGGCTCTCCCTTGGACTCGGCCACCTGCGCCCTTCGATGAGTCAAGTAGAACAGATAGTTACTAGCTGAGCGACCCCGACGGAAGTACTCATGGTCGCTAATCAGCTCGCGTTCTTCTAGGTGACTCATTAGCTGGCAGTTTACAATTGATTCCATTAATTTCGAGAATAAGGGCGTAATAGCAATAGGCCTGTAGTTTGACGGATCTGATCGTTCCCCTTTTTTAGGGATCTTGTGGATGTCCAGGGAGAGAAGTACTGTGCGCAGTGACGTTTGCAAAAATCGGACATCTGGCAAGGAGCTCTCACACCACAAGATGGTCGGTGGTGAGTTCCCCTGTCGTCAAAAATTGAGTTGAATGCAAAAAGAGAGCCTAACAATCTCTTCAGACTTACAGTTAAATAAAACAATACAATGTCCATATTTATTTACTTTTTATTTATTTTCTTAACTTTACCAAAATTAGAAGTTCACAAAGGGTGAACTTTGTGAACCTCTACTACCAAAGGTATTCTCTACTAGTCAACCTAAGGTATGGCGATATATTGTAATAGGTGTAGCAATAAAATCAATAATAAAAAGGAAAGAATAAGATAGAACTAATATAAAATATACAAATAGACAAAAATACATACATATGAATATAATAAACAAACCAGTTGATGGGTGTCGAATTGTGCTCGGCAATCTTGGAGGCCTATATACGTCAATTAACTATTGACAGTTTACGATGGTGATGATTAGGTCGTTATGCCATTATGACCACGACATTGGGAAATATAAATTGATGTTGATTCCCATTGTTCACAAAGCCAGCATCCGCTAAGCTGTGAATAGTTTCGACGATATAAAATCACCCGTGTCACAAACTGCTGCAATTGGAGAGTCTTAGACTAGGTCTGAACTCAAAAGGTTATCGTTACAACGTAGTCTACTTGCCATTGATTGCCATTATGCTATAATTCATCAGGTTTCGATGGAGTTGACTTTTTGTTATCCTCAAAAACCATATTATATTCTGTTTATTTTATGTTTTACAGCATTGCATAGATGAAGTTCGGACGAAGCCTTTATGAAACCTGGCTTGTTCGATGCCTGGTAGTCAACGAGCCTTGAACGGCAATCAGTTGTGATAACCATTGAAAAGACATTAAGAATATAGCTTATAAGTGAGATCGATATACACTGAAGAATACTTAAATTAGTTTTAACGGGAGGTATAAAGAATATGACGTACCAAATATATAATCATGGAACTCATAAGCTAAGGTGCCACATTATTGTTGTATAAGTGCGATTATAAATCGAAAAAAAAATATCTTCTATCATAGTATGGTAAGGTCTTGTAATAAGCAATAATAAGAAAAAAAATATGTAGATTTTATTTATTACAATAAAATATAAACAAAAACATATAAATCTCCAGTTTCACTTCCTCATGCAATTCCTTACGAAATTATTCTACGTTTTATTTCTAAAATAAAACGAAAAAGCAACGTTATATATTAAATATCTTAGTCAAAGCTCTATAAGTATGTCACGTTCTGCGTAAATTGTTTAGACCCCTACTTTCTTAAATGGAGTAAAACTTTTATGTTTAATATATTTAGTTAAACATAAATATATGGTAATTGCAATTTGTAATTTTTGTAAGAAATTATAAAATAAATTAATGGTAGTGTCACTTTCAAACGTAAAAGTAATTTTACATTATTATATATACAGATATATAAATATATTTAAACATGCGTATTAGCCTACATATGACAAATATTTAGGCTAATACGCAAAGAAATAGTATGACTGACTATACTCTGATATCATCTTTAGAGTAATTTCATGCCCATTAATTGGACATATAAGCTTTTACATCAGTAAAATTATACCAAAATAAAATTGTTTATTACGCAAATGAATTGTTTATTAGCTTACCAAGATTTTAAATTCTCTTTATGATACTAATATTTTTAGTTCATATTTAAAATTAAAGGTATATCTCTAGAGAGTTAAGAATACTGTTAAAGGATTCTTTTTTTGACAAATTACAATAATAGTTGTACATTTTAAGATTACACTTATGGAGAAAGAGATAAGTTGGTGTGCAGATAAAAATGTAAAACAATTATATGAAAATTTTCGCCTCTGGAAGAGAATCTTGTCTAATTAAAGTCTTATTTAGAATTTCTTAAGGCATTAAATTGAATAAAGAGGTTCAAAGATATAAATATGTTATTCTTGGAATATCTAAATGATCACATATTGTTTTATTACCATTCATTTAACATTTTTTTCACCACTTTAAAAGTTACAACACAGAAATCAATGTTTCTAGTAAGTCAAATATTTCTTCCGGAGGATTAAGTAATAAATATTTGGCCTCATAGTCTTATACCAGGTAACATCAGTTGGTCGTCGTGTACTTCATAATATTATCGACTGTGACAATTTGCTTAAGGATATTGCTTCCAGTACGGATCAAGAAGTCAGAGTTTTAACATAGAATTTGTAGTGGAAATGCATATTTCCATTCTAATAGAAAATCTAAAATGTAAATATAAGATATAGACTATTTGTTAAGTAAATATTTAACATGAGTTACTATTTATTTCTACTTCTTATAGAATTTGTATAACAGTTGCATAACACTTTGAATTGTATGATCAATTTAATTGACTACAAAAATCACCATCATTCACTAAGACTGTCATTATTTTAGTGTTAAACACAGGTTCTTAAACGATTGGCACGAAGCACAATCTTCGTATTCATTTTCTGTAACGTTTCGTAGATAAATCCACCTAGTTGAGTTGTCGCACTCTGCGTTTGTCGGTTATAGGTTAATGTCTGAACCTTGTACTTAAAAACGATGTGTACTCGAGTATACCTAGCGATAAACATTACAAAAAAAAACATAAAAAATTAAGTAAAGTAGCAGAATAGCATGCGGACACAGAATTACTCTCGAGAAAGGGTCAAAGCCCACCACGCCGGTCCTCTATGGAATGGTAGACTTTATACTAGTATTTCTGCTAAATATGCTAAGATATGCAGGTAGCCCCACAGGTATTTGCAGTCGTGGTGAATTCAATTCCAATTCAAGGATCAACGAAAAACAAGAATTAATAGATGATAGTCATTGGCTGTCCAAAATATCGTGACAGGTGACGAAACCTGGGTAAACTGCTTTGAGTGGGAAAGAAAAAGCTAGTTGGCAGAATGGGTGTTTCCTTTTCAAAACTTGCCAAAGAAAAGTCACAGAGGCCTCATCTGAACTAAACCAAACGGTGGAACTGATGACGTCCGCTACACAGCTCGGTTCTCGTACCATGCCACTTCTATTTATTTCCGAAAATTAAAAATAAGCTTATGATTTAGATGCCCGGAGACAGCGGTTAATGCGTTCCATGAAGCCATTGAAGGAGTCCCTTCCGATGACTGGATCTATTGCTTCACACAATGGTTCAAACGAATGCAAAAATGTTGAAATATTTAGGGCATATACTACGAAAAATAATAAATATAATACTTGGTTCTATTTATCCAAATTCAGAAACTTTTAGTATAACCTAATCCGTACCTAATTATGACCTATCTTCAATTTCTTGTCAAATTGCATATGTGTATCCTTGGATATAAATAGTAAACATAAATATAGTATATTTTTGAATCTCATTAATTTAATGCTATGTTTTCAAAATTATCTTACGTTTAACTACTATGAAGTGATTGGAAAGAAGTGTAAGGTGAAGTGAAGCGAAAAATAATAAATTCCTTATTTATTAAATATTTTAGTGCATTTAGTTGTAGTTGTAGTTCTACAAGTATCTCACATTTTATGTAAATTGTTCCTACTTTTCTTGAACGGAGAGAATTGTTACGTGAATAAGACTTTTTAAAAAAGGAAATAAACTAGTGTCTCCATAGTACTGACTTTGTTTATATATTTATGTGCCTTCTTAATTACTTTAAATTGTTAAATTTATTAATAAAATAATGTTATTAAAAAAGGTTTAAATTTATTACTTTAAATACAGTTATGTATAACGGCGGACTTAATGCCTTAGCCATTCTCTACCAGTCAACCTTCGGGTAATGCAGAGATGAAATCAGGTAGGTGTTTGCTTAAACACTTTGTCGCGATTAAAATACTATCATATTAATTATATTATATAAATAAAGAAAATATGCGTAATTATAATATACATATGTATATAACAAATACAAATAAACAAACGTATATATGATATATATTATATGCAAATACATAATTATTTAACATTGAGATGATTCTGCCAATCTGTTGAGAAATAGCTCCAGAATTTTTAACTTAAATGCGTTACGATTTGTAGCCGCCTTGACTGTGGGAGAGCATTCCAGAGAAGAACGGATTGAACAAAGAAGGAATGGATAAAGTCGGAGTTATGAGAAGGACACAGAAGTAGATGGTTGTTAGTCGAGGGAAGGTTTTTATCGTGGTTAGAGCTAAGGTATTGAAAATAGGAAGCTAGATAGGAAGGAGGAATGGTAGATGTCAGGATAGAATAAAGGGTAGTGAGACCACGTAGACTTCGCCGCGGATAAATTTTAGATTGCCATTCGACCCAGATCAACTAATGCTTTCGGTGTATAATACTGTTATGATTTTTATTATCCAATCTAATAACAATTTAGAAAGAAAATATGATATATTTTCAAAAATAATCGTCCTTGTATAGGAAGTATAAATAATAATAATGATTCAGTTGGTACTGGTACATTGCTGGTACTAAGAATATTATATTCGTTACAATTATTATTTGTTTTATTATTCTAGTGTTATTTCTATAATAGTAATATTAAACATTTAATAGTAAACATTAATAATACTTTAGATAACGAGTCATAGCATTAACAAGTGAAACAGAATGTTATACGATGTGCTAGTTCCATCGACAAAGTACAATTCACAAAGCCATAACGATTGTGAGGATTTACGTGGGGATATTGCTCTCGGTACAGAACAATAACAGAGGGGAGACTTGAATCATAGGATTTGTATAAAAACTACTATTTTATATTATTACAAAATTTTAAAGTAACGCATAGATTATTTGCTTCGTAAAATATTGTTTTTTCTTCGTAGAATATCAACTTAAGCAATACAAATTCTACAACTTATAGGTTACCCGACAATAAACAACATTTATAATAATGACCAGCTTGACGTGCTTTGATAACTTGCATAAAGCAGACCTTAATCCATATACATCAATCGACTTACCGTTAAGTTTAATATTATCCTCCATCTAGTATTAGGTCGTCCTTCTTTCCAGTACAAGTAAAACGTTGCCAGAATACTAGTGACAGCAATTACATATATAATAATGCATAGTGATACCTATTTATTTGTATAGATATAAATTAATTAATTTAGGGCTTCACGGAATTGTTCATTCATTACCGAGCTATCAATTATGCACTTCCAATGCAGACAAGTAGCAAATCCTATCACATTAATGTGTTATGTACATTTGATGCTGCGACGTTCACTTCGACGACATGACGATTCATAAGATAGGTACCTAGCAGTTCATTAGACATTAATTCAAATAATACGGTAATAAAACGAAAAGAGTATTATTATATTCGAGCTTGTTATCGTTTTTCATTATTTCTATTAAAAAATGATTTGATGATGATAATGAACTACCTACCTACCTATCGACCTACTGGTCGATTCCGACAATGCGATATTTTATTTTTATAGCCAGATGACATAATCTAGCAGAATACAGTTATTGCGCCGTAAGCGTTTGCTCAAACACAGAGACATCCAATCGTCATCCCCTTCCCTATTCAGATGTTATGCATGTGCAATAATATCGTAGGAAGTTTCTGACTCTGAATATAAAATACTTTGATTTTTCTATTTATGAACATCGACCGTCCCTTTGTTTGCTTCTTATTTTTCAGTTTACCATTCCAATGAACACTTAAAATGGTTAAATTCAGCGCTCAGAACTATATAAGCCAGATAAGATACAAACTGAAGAAACATTCTAAAAAACTGTCGTTTCGAATACGTATTTAAAAAAAAATAAGGCTTTCAATGGCGCAAAATTAATACAATTAGTACTTTAGCACATGTGATTAAGCAACGAAAAGGTGAACTCATATTCAAGTCAGAGATTTTAAATGTCAAGTACGGTGAGGGTGTGAAAATCTGAGTAAATGTGTTTATGCAAATTACGGACTACATTAACATCGCTTCTTCAGGAAAGATAGCTTACACACGTGTTTGTTTTGTAAATAAGTTACAACATCTCGTAGCACAAAGCGAACGATTAGTTATTTAAATTAACTTTGGAAGTTTATTTCAATTGGAAACTGTTTATGTAAAACATTATATTTAAAAATATAATTATAATATACACAAGTTTCCGTTAGACTCTATAAAATTATAAAAAAAGTAAGAAACACAACTTATTTTCTTATGATATGTATTTATTTTGATTACGAATAGTAAAATTATTATTTAGCTAAACAAACCTAATAAGTTATTGATATAAAACAGGAAAATAGCATTTACCTGATTCTCTATTTTAATCATGAATAACGAAGCTGTCACAAATAATGCAAATTTGATTATTCAGCACGAATTAGACTGCTATTCAAGCAAGTGACGTCTCTGTTGAGACTGAATTATCTATAACACAACTGTCTATATTAACTTGGTACATTATTTGCTGGCTTATCTTGTTTCGTTAAGCAGTGAAATTATGTAAATATAATGAGTATTTTCAATTGTAACATGTAACAAAAAGTATTAATTGATTTATACTCGAATGAGTATATCTAATGGTTATCGAATAAGGTTCGGTAATCGGTATTTTCAAATAAATTTTAAAATTTCGTTTAAGAGATTAAAATTGTAAATCAGCACTTAAAATTGCATTAAACTATTTAATTAGTGCCGATATCGGGGATCAAACTCAGGTTGCTTTCATACCGTGAAATTAAAAGCTATACTGGACGTTGAGCTACTATGTTTGCCGGTTAAGGACTGGTTGAGGAAACGTACATATATGCCTTTTATCTTTACTATGACCTCTCAAGAGGCGAGTAAAATAATGATGATAATTTTGTTGAATAAGTAGATATATATTGAGTAAGATTATATTATTCAGATTATATAAACAGATGCAGTATTATTATTAATAATCTAAAAAATATTTTAAATTGTCTGTATATGTACAATTACTGCAAAACTAAAATTGAAAAGCTCACAGTGCAATGCCACCCGCTGCGGATTGTGTCTACCAGATTCAGCTCAAGAGGAGAAAGTCCAGCGTGAAATATCAACATGCCTGTTTCGTTTGCCGAGTAGAGAATCCGGAAGTCTAGATACTGGAAGTGGGACATTTTATCTCCGTATTCAGAGGTTATTGTTGTGTACCTAAATACAGTAGGTAGCGGTAGCTGTGTTTTAGGAACTCATCTAGTTACCCCTATAATGTAAACTCACGGGTGTATTCCACTGAATAGAAGTAGAAAAAGGATAACTAAAACTCTTTTAGAAAAACTTAAACATGGTTAGGACTGATATGACTAAAGTTTAAATTTAATAAATATTTTAAGACTAACTAATGGAGTCCAAATTAGGTATTAGCATTTCTTGTTAATCTTTAGATTGAAACGGGAACCTCATGTCCAATCATACTCTTAACTCTCTCTCTCTCTCTCACTAGCTTGTATCCCATATGGTGGTGGGGTCAGTTTTCCTTATCTTTCTCCTCCACTTCGCTCTTTCCTCGACATCCCTGTCTGAGACTTGGCAGTCACGCATATCTTTGAGCACTACATCTTTCCATCTTGTTTTGGGTCTGCCCTTGTATCTGTGACCGGGAAGGGAAAGATGCAGTGTCAAGTTTCCGACGTAGTCGGGTGGCCTCCTTTTTACGTGGCCATACAGCCTACTCTCCTGCATCTTGTCGGCAATGTCACGATCACCGAGGCTGCCTCGCACGTACTCGTTGCGGATCTTATCGAGCCTGATTACGCCACACATCCACCTTAGCATCTTCATTTCAGCAACTTGAATAGTATGCATGTTCTTTTGGGTCACGGCCCATGTTTCGATGCCGGTCTGGTCTTATCATGGACTTATAAACCAAACACTTGAGTTTTACCGGCATTCTTCTGTCACAAATGACACCAGTCACTTCTCGCCATTTTAACCAGGCTGCGACTATTCGATGTTGAATAATGTTTTCCAAGTTCCTAGAAATGTGCATCATACTTTCCAGATATTTGTACTGATCGCACAAGGTGACTAATTGACCGTCAATAGGATCAGTCGGTTATCACTTGAATTGGGATCATTAAATGACATACCTGGGTCTTTACAACACTCAACACTAGGCCACCGGTATGCAACTGATGTTTCCATGCCAGAAGTTCCTCTTGTAACTCTGCGCGGCTCTCGGTGCAGATAGCTACGTCGTCTGCATAGATGAAGGTCCACGCAGCTGAGGTCTGCGCCAACTCGGTAAGTAAGTCTAAAACCACGCAAAACAGAAAAGGGCTGAGTACTGAGCCTAGGTGCATGCCTTCTGTGACCGTTATTTGTTTCATCTCACCCACAATTGTCCGCACCATTGATCGTGCGTTTCTGTACATGTCGGATAGGATGTTAATATATAGTTCCGGGACACACTTTTTCCGTAAGCTCTACCAGATCGTGTCCTACGGGACTCGATCAAATGCCTTTTCCATGTCCAAGAAAGCCGCACACACACACTCATAACTATATTTTCAAATGTATTGGACAAGTGCACACTAAAATTAGAGAATCTCTCAACAAAAATAAAGTAACAAGTAAAACTCGATACAGATTCCAAAAGGCTAATTCTACAACTTTTATTTAATATAGGCTTTAATTTAATAAAGGTGATTTTAATGAAAACAAATGAGAAAAGGTTTACAACTGCTGTCTTTTTTGATATGGCTTTCGACTTGGTTACTCACGATCAAATGCTCTTAAAATTTAAGAACAATGTCTTAATCAGTGGTCTTGCGTACATATGTACATAAAAGATGCGTAAATATCATATATGAAAACAATGCTTTTAAGTGCTTAAACTTAACAGAAGCAGTGTGTAGTGCTATACACAGCAATATATGTTGCATTTCGAAGTAAAAATATTCAGAGTGCCTCAAGGTAATATTCTCGGACCACTTCTGTTCCTGATATAAACGATTTGCCTGATGTGTTCCACTGAATTGTTATAATCAGAGTTTATTGCACAGAAGAAATGTGTTTGTGCTCTTTGCAGTTTTCCATCGTATGTTTCACATACATCGTGCAGAACATTATTTTTGAAAGAATTTGAAATTAGAATTTGAAAAGCAACATCACTACAAGATGAACACTGATATCGCTCACTAAAATATTACAATCCCAAACAAATTAATAATAGAAGATATCCCTAGAACGAAAAGGTTTAACAAAATCAACAACGCACTCCTCTGGTGTCTCAAATGTTCATGGGTGGTGGTAATCACTTACCATCAGCTGCTTGCACGTTTGCCACCTAATCTGTGTAAAAATAAATTAAAAAAAACTGTTACTGGATAGGAAAAAATTGTTTAATAATATACTTTATTAATATAAATTATACTAAGACTGCTACTACACGAATTTAAAAAGACACTATCAGTGGCTCTTAAAATACACATAATACTAGGTTAAACAATTCATGTCATAAAGAAAATTAATACGTAAAATAATTCATTTATAGGTTAAAGAGTTTAAAGAGTAAATAAAATAAAGGTACTATAGCACAAAAGCAAAAATAAATAAAATTGTAGTAATTATGTCTTTTGTGAATAATCATTGTATGTATGTAATCATATTGTAATAAATTTTGCATGCTATTTTTAATAATAATTATAATCAAAGGCAAATAAACTATTATTATTATTATTGAAGCATTTGAGTCACTACTCTTTAGCCAGTAGTGATTCAGTCCATCAGGATCCGTTTCATTTTGGGGCTCGTTCAACCGCATCGCCGACGTCATCGGTGTAAAACGATGGGTCCATATGCTAATACTTGTACACACATATATTCGTCATAACTTCGATCCAAGGCTCGATCGCTATTGTTTACCGGCTCTAACCACAGAAAGCGCCTACGGTGCTTATTATTCATGGAGCACATATTAAGTTTCATCAGAAATTCTATATAAACGTAATAAGTTTAAGTAGAAGGTATAGCTATAGGATTAGAAATTAACTACACATTCAAATTTGGATTAACGCATAATAAAAATGATGATTATTAACTTCAGTTATTTCATTTTAAATTAAAATATAAAACTGTGTCTTAAATCTTAATGGAGCTACATGTGGTGTAACTTAGTGACTGTCGAATAAAGTCCTAATGACATAAACCAATACGTTACATATTTTAAAGCTTATATACTGACGCATTACCATTTAGCTATGCTGCTCATTTGCTACTATTTTGTAATATCAATTTTGATCTCGGTGACATCCAGGTTATTACCAAATGATGTTGATGGCATAAGACGTGTTATAATGCTCATGAATCTATAATAAAGACAAGGCAGTACCACTGATTTTGACGCACAATTGCATTGCTGAGCTTCCCTATTCCTATGAAATGAGTGTTAGTGAAACGCTTGCTTCTTTTTCTTGGTAGATAATAACTTCTTTATATTGCACGAAGTAACTTTTGCAACAGAAAAAGAAGCTGGAAAGTTAACTTCAATGGTTTAACGACAAAGGAGGCATGACGTGAGGAGAGTAAAAACCACATAGAATTTTTTTTTAATCGAGTGTTATTTTGTAATTGAACATAGTTTCCATAACAAAGAAACAATAACTAAACATGAGTATGCCAGAATTCATACGTAAAACTTATCTAAGTCTTAAGTTATATGAATAATTTTAAGTTTACTTAGTAACGACGACATAGTACTTAGTGTATATTTAATTACAACAGTTCTATTTGTGCATTCTTTTTACTTGGAAATGTTTCAATAGACTCTTATTAGTGTTTAATAAACATCACATCAAATACTAGTAGAAACAGGGATATAAATAGATGTAAATAACTTATGGGGACATTCAAAACATGCGGTAAATCTGACATCCGTCTAACTGCACATTCAATTTGAATTCGTGCATTATGAATGCGACCGGTCATTTCGAGCTCTGGGTACGTTTGCCGCATCTAATTTCGCATAATGTTTTGCTGTACATATAGACAGTCACATGTACAGATTTGAATATTTAATGAACGTCACACTAAAGCATGTAAGTTACCGACGATATGTGATTAATAGTGACAAATAATAATTATTTTTGCTAAACACAATTTTATTTCATACTTTTTCCTCTGTGTGACTTTGTTCACAAACAATATTTTTCATCGTTTATTTCAAACGTATAAACCGTGAAAATAACTCATTTAATTATTTAGAACCTAATTTTATTCTAATAACACATAATTTCATCAAACATGTATATATGACGTATATGATTAAAGCATCGATCAAATGTGTATCAGACTTATGCAACGCGTTTTCCGTTCATTATTATATTTAAAAATCTTACAAAGCCACGGTCTAAGTAGATACATTCAGTAAATATGTAAATAATTAGATAGTAGCTATCTTTTATTATACATACACACAGGCCCTTGATCACTAATTATATCCTATTTTTTTGCTTGCAAGCTTTTAAAAAGGAGGTTGAAATCGTAAAATGATTAAGTGATTAAGTGTAATATAACTATGGTAATTCAATAATAACTTTTAACGTTCATTTTTGAACAATCAAAATTATGTAATATCTACACATGTTTAAATTAAGTTATAACAAAGTAAGGTCATAGATCATTTCTATCATGATTATGTGTCATGATAGGAATAGTTAAAGAATACGATGGTTACTCTTTGTACATACTGGGTAGTCACAGTGAATTAAAATTAAATTGCATATCTTATATTTTTATTCACATTGTAAAACTTCCTTTCGGTATATCGTAAATGAAAGAAATTAGTCTTCTCAGGAATCTCGTACGCATGAATGCCAATAATAATTATACATTATTAAAAAAAAATTAGAATCTAACATTCAGCTTCAGCAACGATTAAATGTGGAAATGGTACTTAAATTTTAAGCGGAACTGCGAAAGGTTCTGTTTGTATTTACTTTTTAAAAAGCAAAGCTCAGTGGAGCTTCATTATTTGTTAAGAATATAAAATGCTAGTGTATGTAGGCTTGCATCTATCTGGATTAAGTTTTAATTCTTAATGAATTCTTTGTAAGTAAATAAATTCTTGTGCATGCTCCTGCACTTTCATTAATATTACAAATACGCCTTATTTACTAGAACAACGATGCGTTATTAATTATTGATGATATAATCCTTCTGATCCATTTCAATCACGGTGATAACTTCTGGTTTTTGCCAGATGGCACCAACTGAGCAGATACAGTATCAGGGCTGAAACTTGTCAGAAACTGAAATAGAATATTAGGAAGACGTAAGTTTAGTAAGGTGGAATTATTCTTAATCCTACTGCTGAATTAGTAGCTTTATTATTCACTAATTTAAATTGAGTGAGCAAGTAGTAAAACCGATGTAATTAATGCATTTATAGAATTAAATGTTTCATCCTTTTAGTCAAAATAAGAAAGAAAAAAATATTTGTTTAACTGATTGGATTGATAGAAATTTTGTATATTTATTAAGGCATAAATTATCACATAATTCATATAATTGCCTAAGTTTGTTACATGTTACATGGGAATTAAAAATAGAGCAATAAGTGTATGCATCTATGAATCCCTCCATCTATCGCATGTATGCATGCATCTCTATAACTACTTAGCAATTGATGTCATCTGGTAACCAAAAGAAAGTATTCCTTTTTTATTTTATATTGACTAAAAAAATTGATAATCATGTGTAAATATTATTATTCACATCCTATAGTTTTTTTATTAGCTTAATAAATTGTAATCATCCTTTCACGTCTTCTCAGCTCGCCTAATAACGTTTTAGTATCCACTTCAGTTGTTGCTTTAGTTATAATAAACTGAATAAATGTTGTAATTTAGTCAGAACAACGCGCTCACCTGTTCCCAGCACCCGGTACACTGATGGCTATAATCAAAGAAAGCAGCACACTAATTAAGTTTGTGCCCAACATATTTTTTGTTAATTTTTTTAGAGTGTCTTTTGTTTTTAATATTAGGTCCTTACATGAAATTACCGTATTATATGAAAAAAGGATAAACTATTTTTTTTATGAAATTATATATTTAGTCAATCGCAGTATAAGTCATTATTATCCATGCACCTCCACCATTTTATAGCTAGTTCATTGATTCCATTTCTGAAAATAATCCTGGTAGCCAAAATCAATAAAATCTTTGAAAGCGGAATTGGGTTTTTTCCTTGCAAGAAATTGTCCAAATTTAAAAATAAGTGATAATCTCTCCGAGCAAAGTCTGGGGTAGTATGGTGCGTGTTGGAGACATTCTAATCACAGCGCCTCTAATTTAGCGACCATCTGTCGTATAGTATGGGATTTAATATGGGCTACCTATCGTAGTATAAATAAAGTTAAAAAACTATTTTTCAGTGCAGACGCCTCATCCAATCTCGAAATATAGTGAAAGATAAAATAATAATTATTTTGGAAAATTATAGACACACTCGTGAGCAAAAGAATCGACTCACTCCGTACGCTTACGGTCAAAATATTCTAGTGAAAATCTGTTGCTCAAATTTATTTTTTGACTATAGTAGATTAACGGTAAAGGTGTTTAAAATAATATGACATTCATATTAATACATTTTTAAAACATTTTTATTTAATAAAATTCGTCTTAAACTCTAAAATAAGGAAAAATTCACTAAAGAAAATACAGACAAAACAATCATAAATTAAATAATAAAAAATAATTCAATATTTAGTATTAGGATATAAGAGAAATAAGTGTACCGTTTGACGTTTGACGACTAACCGATAAGGATATCTATCTATTCTGTTGATGTTGACGCTATTAGCTTATGCCGCCTTTACAGCTTCATCAACATACACAGGGCTCACGGAACTGAGGGGTCCGTGAGCAGGTTAGTTAGTTGGTAAAGTAAAGTAAGATAAATGAAGTTTTATAGGGCATGACAACCCCTTATTAGCGCTGTTGCAAACAGGTGCAAATATGGTGATTAGTAAAATCAAAAATTTTTTGTATGGTTCTTGGAAAAGATAAAATCGTTTTGACATTATTTAGAAGCGAAAACATACAGCTTTAATAATTTAAAAATAAATTAAAATTCAAAGCACAGTTCTTTTTTTAAACACATTCAACCTCGTGCACGACGCTCGATTCGAGTTTTTAACTCACGAGTGTATTCATGTATATTTGTACGGTTTTAACAATATTGTAAATAAAATGAAGATTACCTTTGAATCTGGTTACTTTCTTAATTATATCAGTTATCATGTCTGTTAATTACAATGGATTTTCGTTATTCATAGTTGATAATATGTACAACATAGTCATTCTTTTACAAAGGCACATGCCATTTGTCCGGCCTCTAGTTCAGCTAGCGTTTCGGGTAATAGAAAACCTTCTAGTTGTATTAAGAACTTACTGTTTGAATTGTAATGTTTATGGTTCGATTCCACTGAATTAATTTAAACATATAAGTTTCATATAGTTATCAAATTACTTAACAGACCAGAATAAAAATGCAGAGCTTTTAAATAAATTATTATGCATTATCTATTATTGATCTTAGATTGTTAAAAATATTAGCACTTAATATACGAAATTTCGTTTCCTAAAAGATCATTTAGATCATTTATCTCATATATATATATATATATATATATATATGAAATTGTAATTACATAGATAATATATTTTTTGTAGGTATAAAACACAGCAACTTAATTTTCATAAAAGTTTTGCATAACATCAGAAATCCATAAAACAAATGATACCAACTAAGAATTTTCTCTCGATGACGTTTCATCTTCATCGTCAGGTTATGGTCATCACACCCTTAAATCAATTTTACATCAGGGCTATACAGATTTCACTAAATCTATCCTATAATAGGCAAAAGTTAATTTAAATAAAACGATGACTTATTCACTATTTCATTCTATTCTTAGTATGAACTATTTTAAGCAAATACTATAGTTTTCATGTAATACTTTAAACCTTTGAAAAAATCCATCCGGATTTTCATTGATGCAAATTGAACTCGAACTCTTGGGTTCATCGAGGAACCAAATTAAATTTCAAATCATAGACTGGCCTCGGAGTTTAGTCAAACTTATCAAGAAACCAAGGTGAATCAGATAGATATATCGATGTATTTTGCTTGTATAAGATTTTTAGATAATATAAGTGTACGTAAAAATAATATTAATATAATCAAATTAGTAAATTAGGTAAAAAAAATACATATTAAGTAAGTATTAAAATAAATTTAGTATTAATAAAAAGTATGTGTTGTACAGCGTTCTAAGTGTTTGTGTGTATGTGTGTGTGTGTTTTATACACACAGTGTTGTACAGTTTTCTAAATCTCATCCTGAGTAACAGGAGAGAACAGAAATTGAGGAATTTTGAGAGGTTGCATTAACTCAATCGAAACATTTGTTTGTAATCAGACAATTGGGTATATAGACGGTGCAGAGGCAAAATGACGATAAATTATATTTATCGAATTCAAGGCTAATAATGTTGGATGTTGAAATGTTAGGCTTTCTAAAGCCAAGAGATTTTAGAAAATTCCACACAACCTCGGATGAAGAATTAATAATATTGTCATGCTGCACATTAGGGAAAGATCGATAAGGGTAGTTTCAATCCTGAGTCTATCAATATTTATCATAGAAAATTTGCGTAAATGCAGAATAGTGGGTTTGTACTTTGGAGGTTTAAATTTATATGCAAAGTAAATTGGGTCATGATGTGAGAAACGTGGAGCGTAAATTCTCCCAATTGTAAGCATATGGTCAGGTGAATCTGTAATGATAAGATCAATCATTGAGCCATCAGTGTCAATATTGTGGTGAGTTGCCACTAAGAGAGGAATGCAGAGAACGACTAACTCAATAATAGAATGGAGTTTTCGAGTGAAAGAAGAACTGCGTAACAAAACCAGTGTTGAACATAACTAATATCGATGACAATAACTCTATGTTATTGGATTAATATAATATATATATCAATAATATATATAATATATAATATCAATCAGTTTCATAAGGTTTCATTCCGTTATATTCCAAATAAAAGCTGAAACTGCATTTTAAAATTGCTAACTCGGAGAATTCAGACGTTAAGGGGATTATAACGGTGCGCCGTTGTCATCATAACCATGATCACTACTACTAATGAATATTTTTTTAATGCATTCACCGTCTTTATAGTTATTAGTAAGCTATACTCATGATGGCAGACTATGACCTACGTAGGCGTTGCAATACCATTACTTGTCAAAAACTATTAAAGAATTAGATTATTTGTATATGTATAACTTTCGCCTTTTGAGTGCTTAACATGTATCGTAACAGGTGACTGAAAATTGCTTATAATTTTTTTACAGTTTCCGTATTAAAGCGATAATGACCACTTTGATAACTAGCCCATTGCTAAAAAATATTTTTTATAATTTATGTAATGTAATTTAGTCTCTAGATTCTCTAAATCCTGTTAACCTTTGCGCACAGTGGATTTAATACTGCATACAGAAGTTACGTTTATGTTTATAAATTACTAAATAATTTAATAAACACGTATCATTATGTATCTTAACATAAACAGCGCTGATGAAAAATAAATTTTTAAAAATTGTATTTTATTTTATTTATTGAATAGTATTTCAAATAAACAAAACATTATATAATAATTTTGTTTTTTCATCTCCTCTTCACAAAAGGTCAAATTATTTAAATTAAGGATTTTGAAAAATACGCTCTGAATACTGATTTACTAAATGTCGCTTCCTTGATCACTTCCTTTCAGAATGTTTTAGTAAAAAGTCAAAAAAAAATGTATTTCATTTTCTTCTAAAGTTCATTAGTGCAGTTTAATGCTGAGCCCGTTGCGAACCTTGTTATATTATGCGAAGGGCCTGCAGCAATTTAAGAAAGTCGCCGGTTTTGACACGTTTCATTATAAAAAATAGCGAGACATTCCCTAGCAATTGTAAAATGAAAATACTAAAATCCTTTCATAAAAGTTAAAATTTTAAGGAATAGCAATTGTTGAATTTACTTGAAAAATAGGTATTAAATTGTGAATTTTATACGATGTGTTGTTGCATATTAACTAAACAGAATTTGTGAAATGCAATATTGAAATTTACAATTATTACATTTAAGTTAAACTTTCAGACTACAAAATGAAAATAATTCTTAGGTATATCTGGGACGAATAATCTGATTAGGTAAGTCCAACTTGAACTAAGAAGTCAACTACCAATTATTTCACCGGTAGCTGCACCGAAAAACTGCAATGTCATTTGCACGTATTTTTAATGTTTTTAAAAATATGAATCTTTATCGCCGCCTATTACCACTGGTGACATAAGGGACTGAAAATATAATTTCACTGGTGTCTGCATGTACTGCTTAGGATAGGTGAATTATCTATGAATATATAATAAAGGCTGAATATATCCTATATTCAGCCTTGTTTATATATTATGTCCATAACCAACAAGGATACGCTACCCATTAAAAAAAAGTTTAGAACTATAACCCAAAAGCTGATTAAACTAAAAAAAAGAAGTTAGTTGAATTTACACAGAAATATTGACCATTTTCATAGTTACGATACATACAATATATAATAGGAATCTGAAAAAACCTGAAGAATATACAGCAAAAGTTTATATAAGTAAACTTTTGGCTGCTTGCTTATATATAAAGGCTTAAATTGAGACCTATCTGTTTCTAATGTCTTTCAATACCTGTCTACGGTGTAGATGGACGACCGGTAGCATAAAGGGCACAAAAAAAGCGTACGAGTATAGCTTAGTGTGCTGTACTCGTACGCACTCTTTAATAACTTTAATAAATTAAAAAAAAAGAGTAGTTTGTTTAATATTAAAACTAATATTTAAAGTGATGACCGCATGGCCTAGTGCCTCCTGGATGGAAATCGCATGTCCTGGATTCTATACTCCACTACGGATATAATTTTTATGTACCACTATTTTTTTCTTTCTTGTTTGAATCATTCGATGATTATACTGACAACTAAAAAATTATTCTAATGTTAATTGTATTATTATATATTACTTTGAATCCAAGCAATATATATTTAATATGTGAATTAAATCACTTTTATTTTGAACGTTGTTTAATTATCACATAAAACACTTGATATGTAAAAATATTCTCCATTAGATATGGCAACATAATATTTCTATAATAAAATAAAATATGACAACCATATCTATCAAAGTTATATACTAATGTCATGTATTTATTAAACTGTAGTTGTAGTCTCAAAATACTTGCAATTAAAGAAAGAAGATTTTGGATGTGATTAAAATGGATTACCCCGGGAAACTGATTGATCCTGTACACTAATGATTCCTAGTTAGTCTTTACCCAGATACTCAAAAACCAAAAGCATGTGACCTAGTTTTCGCGCTTGGTATGGAGATGGATAGTAATACACCTGATAATAAACCTATGGGGCAAAATTATATAAAATACCTACCTAATAATAGAAAACTTATTATTAGGTCTTTACCTATGAAATTGCCGTTCATCAGTATTAGCTATTTCAAACCAAAAAAAAGTTTTGATTGGCTGTGAATTCTAAATTCAAATTAATTTTGTTTTAAAAACATGACATTCTTTTTACAACGTCAGTCTTTTGTTTATTGATTAGCTTTGTATTTTCTTTACGTTTGTACATTTTTCGTTATAATGGATACTTAAAAATTCATGTAATTATGGAATATGAGTTCCGTCGTGGCATCAACGCGGTACAAACGGCACGTAACATCAACAACGTTTACGGAGAGAACTTTACAAACAAACGTACAACCCGTTATTGGTTTGCCCGGTTCCGTTCTGGAAATTTTGATTTGAAAAATGAACCTCGTGGTCGTCTGGACACTTTGATCAACAATGCTGAATTAAAGGCAATTGTGGAAGCTGATGATATTCAATCTACAGCCAAGCCAGCAGCAGTTTTTGATGTTGAGATCAAAACAATATTGGTGCATTTGCGACAAATTGGCAAGGTAAAAAAGCTTGATAGATGGGTGCCCCACGAACTTAACGATCACCAGCGCAACGTACGCGTTGAGACCTGCCTCGGGCTGCTCAACAGTCACAGAAATGAAAGAATTTTGAACCGAATTATTACGTGCGACGAAAAGTGGATTCTGTTCGATAATCGAAACCGCTCAGCAAGTTGGTTAGATCCTGGTTCAGCACCAAAGCAATGCCCTAAACGAAAAATGACCTCTAGAAAGTTGATGGTCACTGTTTGATAGTCTAATACCAGTGTGATTTATCATAGTTTTTTTTACCAAATGGCATGAGCATTACTGCAGATGTGTACTGTGAAGAACTGAAGACAATGATGGAGAAGCTCGCACATCTGCAATCAGCTTTGGTCAATCGGTTGTCCCGGCTGCTCCTACACGACAACGCGCGACCCCATACTGCACAACAGACAGTCTCCAAGCTGCAAGAGTTGGGGTTGGAAGCTCTCCCTCATCCACCGTACTAACCAGACCTTGCACCCACCGACTCTTACTTTTTCCAAAATTTGGACAACTTTTTAGCGGGAAAAAAATTCAATTCCCGAGAGGCAGTACAAAATGCCTTTGAAGGGTTTGTTGCCTCTCATCCAGATGATTTTTACAAGAAGGGCTTCAATAAACTACCACTGCGTTGGCAAAGATGCATCGATTATATGGGTGATTACTTTGAATAACAGAAATAAAACAGTTTGAAAAATAAATACTTTATCTTATTTCATACAAAAGATCTATTAAAACGATAAACCACTCGATTTCAAATTCCCAAATTACAAATAAATATGATAAAAAAGCAGGACTGATATAATAAAAACATTTATGGTAACTTGGCGTAAATCGCATAGGCTACCAAAAAATAAACAATTTAATTTATTTTTTGGTAGGCTTGTCACTTCAAAAGCTCACATTTGAACGTTTATTTGTTTTGACACTGTATGTACGTAGACTTTGTTAAATGTTTGCCGTAAATATGCTTTGATGTAACAACTCTCATATACAATAAACAAAAAGAGAAAATCTTGTTTAATAATCAACCACGGACAAACGACAAGCGAGTCAGTACAATTTTTCTTTGCTTAAAATTATTATGGATAAAGATAATCTTATTTATTCAGAATAATACAATATTCAACATCCCTCATAGCTCCCTAAGGAATGCCACCCTTTCACCATGCGCATCAAAATATTCCAATCATTCTATTCCAATATACTCGTAGTTCTGTACTCTGTTACCCATTTGCAAATTATAGGTCGTGTAGGCAGAAGCGCTCGTGTTTTTGCGAGCCTTGCCTGTAGACGTGGAGAAGGGGTTGCTCTTCGCCAACAAGGGGCTGTTGATAGATAGCTGGTACTGGTGGGACCGCAATGCGTGCGTTTATGTTCCCGTGGTATTCCCATAAGCGGTGAAGAGGAACATCGTATATTTGAACATTATAGATTTTAATCGGTGCGAATCCAACATAAACCGTCCTTACCCTTGCAAAGGTAATTCAAATTATACGAGAGGCAAAATTTCCCCATGCATAAAAAAAGTTATGTTTACTTCATAAATATGTTTGTATAAATTAATAAAATACAAAGTTTAATTTACCAAGAATTTTTTAGGTATGATTTTATATTTATACGTTTCCCTTATCGAGGTATTGATAGATTCGCCATGACAGTGACTAAAAATAAGTATAACGTCGAGTTACAAAAGGGCCACCCTAATTATAATAAACAATACTTTTTTCAAGACTACAATACTGTATACAATGTATAGGCTTTTATTATGAAAAAGTATAGTCCATCTTCTATTTTGGATGATTTAGTTCTATGATTTAAATCTATATCGTTTGGTTTTCCTAGGTACACATTTCGTAGGTGATAAATCGGTTTGCCATGGATAAGCAAACACACAGGTGCTGTTTTAGCTGCATGAAAGAAACAAAAACTTGGTTTACTAAGAACTATTGTTTTCTTTTTCAGTTATAATACTAAGAAATAATTGGAATTCCTATTAGCTTAAGAACATATTACGATGATATTAGTTTGGCAGTTAGAAACAATCTCAACTTCAATTCAACTTTTAATTTTCTAAACATTTTTACAATAATTATTACAATAACAAAATCATAATATATTTCAATAAAGTGTTTGGAACATCAACAAAAATATTGTTGGGAATCTGAATCTGGGTTGCATATATTTATTTTTTTATTTATTTTGCATTAACTTTAACAAAGTTCAATGTATAGAAATTGTATATATATAAGTTATTACATCATATTAATTTAGGTTTAATATTTGCTTTCTCTAAAAGTGTTATCTTACGAGATAGTCTTCCAAATAAGTTTACTTCACATAATCACCTTCTAATTGTATCAAATATTACCAAACGAATAAGCTCTGATCCTTTGATTGATACAGAAAAATTGTTTAACCAGATTAATCCTTGGTATCTGTAACACGTAACATATTGTATTATGAACTACCACATATTAAATATCTTGTATTTTAGTACCCTTTTAGCGTCGTTATCGTAATATTTTCTCGTAGATGCCCCTTTGAGCAGCGCTAAGGCCGTTATAACTCACACTTAAATATAGCCCGACGAGTAATCTTAGAACTAAAACTAATCTTGTTGATACTATCTAAGAAAAAATAAGTCATATTTACGTTCATTTTACATGTTAAAATTGTACAAAACTGAAACAAAAGCTCCCTCTCAAATTTTGTCAAATGACGTATTTAGTTTGCGACACACAGTCACAATTAAATATATCAGTACTGAGATATGATATAAATAATAAGGAAATGGTTTAGATATTTCGCAATGCACATTATAAAATTCAATTAAACGCGACATGTATTAAAGGTTCTATGGCTTAAATCCTTTAGAACGCCGTTTCTAAATATTTGAAACATACCAAGTTAAAAATTTGATCCTTAGCTTATATGTATTTAATTTTATGATCATATTTCATTACAAGTCATAAACATTTGTAAATGTCTTATTAAAAAATATTTTCTCAACATATTTTAGATCTTTTTTACAGATGGTAGAATCTAAGCACGTCTTAAATACTTGTATGAAGTAGTAAAGTACCACTACCAAGACGTATCCAAACCTTGGCTCCTAACTTTCACTTTATGCTATACCCCTTGTATTTGCACACGTCTACCAAGAAGCTCCATTTCGTATTGGCGAACTTATTATGTTTTAAAAATATCGATTTTATTTTAATACGAAGTTAACCATGAAATGTTTTCTTTTATAATCGAAAAATGAACATTTTAAAAATCAAATTGATTAAGCTGTCTTGAACATCGTACTTCGTTGTTCAAGTTCTATGATAATATTATATTAACTGCAAATACGCTGACTGTTAAGCATTTCTTTGGTGTAAAAGTAATTAATAACGCATCTGCCTTAGGTGTTGCGGATATTCATGAAGATTCGCAACACCTAACCCACCCACCTAAGGCAAATCCGTTATTAATCACTAAAATCCGAGCAAGGCCGGCGGTAATCACGTACCATCAGGAGAGCTGCTTACTCGTTAACCACTTATTCAAGAAAAAAAAAATAGATTTATTAAAAAATCTAGTATACGTAAATATTCTGTAAAAATTAATAAAGTAACACAAACAACCACTTGTGTTCAATATTTATAATGATTCCTTATCACTAACGCACTTAACGTTGTTACGATTATCATCAAATATTCAAATAGCTACATGAATCTGTCCGTGCAGCATAGCATTATGCATAATTAGATACGGCTAACGTATCCAGACCTGGAAATAACCTGTCGCATTCATAATGTCCGAATTCAAATTGAATGTGCAATTAACGAAACCAAGATGTCAAATTTACCGTATGTTTTGAAAGTCCCTAAAAAGTATTTATTTCTATTTTAATTCTCTACTTCGAGAATGAATTGCACACGCTATTTGTAAAATATATAAAATAAATCGGAATTTAGAATAATATTTTGATATTATTCTAAATTCATAATACTTTGGTATTCCAAAAAAAATCACGGGATAATATTTAAAAAAGACGTTCAACCGCGCGTTATGCTACACTTTGTATATAATGAATGCATAGTGATTATTAAAGTACTTTATAATTCCATTTTACATTTTTAGTTCATCCGGGAAGGTCATCAGGTGTTTGACGCCTGAATTACCCAAGGGTACTCGAGTAGTTAAGCTCGAAATTAAATTCAAAATTGTAGCATTAGGTATTGTCTATCATCCTGATTCATTAAGTGAAGCACTGGCTGTTTTCTCACCTAAATATAACAATTTAATAATGATTATTGTCAACCAAACACGAGAAATTTATACGTCTATATGTTTTTATGGTCTTTTAAATAATTACAATCTTCAAAAAGTTGCTCCTACGATGACGCCTACCCGACTCACAACTAGTACTAGTGAAATTCTTCTAAATTTGATATTCATTAATAGTCAAATGCAACCTGCTTTAATTAATGTTGTCCACAATGAAGACCTTAGTGACTACGGTCTACTTGTTTCTTTGGTGTTAAAATAGCCAAAATTCCTCCTCGGTCAATCTCATAAAGACCACACGGTGCTGATGCAAATGC
This sequence comes from Teinopalpus imperialis, assembly GCA_029286865.1. Classification (NCBI taxonomy): domain Eukaryota; kingdom Metazoa; phylum Arthropoda; class Insecta; order Lepidoptera; family Papilionidae; genus Teinopalpus; species Teinopalpus imperialis. The sequence continues at coordinate 1,949,429 of JAGSMU010000025.1, read as the reverse complement.
AACCCTGGTCAATACACTGCTTGAAAATGTGTACTTTTGTGTGATAATATTAAAGATATGGTTGATACATTTAACTTTTTAATTATCAATCTAATGGATAATTTTTCTTCAGTCTACACGCGTATATAAAGAGTCTCCAATACCATTTTTTTTATTATATCGAGAGTCACAAACGAACACACAGTTCACCAGATGGCAAGTGATTCCAGCGGCCTATGACATCTACATTCATCCTTGACAAGAATCATAATACAATGCGTTGTCACCCTTGAGGACTGAGATGGAATGCCTCGTCACCAGTAATAAAGGTCGTCAGAACCCTACACATGCCAGACGAAACACAGCATATTATACTGCTATTACACGCTGGTATTCTGCGAGGGCGTGGTCCTACCCCGGTCGAGCAACTTTAAACTAACTGCAGCGTAGCTCTACCACTGTCGAGTGTCTGTCAATTATTACTGGTGAAAGCATGTCAACGGGTAAAAGAACTAAAATAGAATAAAAAGGATTTATATAATGATTCATATCACTAACTTAACGTTGTTACGATTATCATCAAATATTCAAATAGCTACATGAATCTGTCCGTGCAGCATAGCATTATGCATAATTAGATACGGCTAACGTATCCAGACCTGGAAATAACCTGTCGCATTCATAATGTCCGAATTCAAATTGAATGTGCAATTAACGAAACCAAGATGTCAAATTTACCGTATGTTTTGAAAGTCCCTAAAAAGTATTTATTTCTATTTTAATTCTCTACTTCGAGAATGAATTGCACACGCTATTTGTAAAATATATAATAATCGGAATTTAGAATAATATTTTGATATTATTCTAAATTCATAATACTTTGGTATTCCAAAAAAAATCACGGGATAATATTTAAAAAAGACGTTCAACCGCGCGTTATGCTACACTTTGTATATAATGAATGCATAGTGATTATTAAAGTACTTTATAATTCCATTTTACATTTTAGTTCATCCGGGAAGGTCATCAGGTGTTTGACGCCTGAATTACCCAAGGGTACTCGAGTAGTTAAGCTCGAAATTAAATTCAAATTGAATGTGCAATTAACGAAACCAAGATGTCAAATTTACCGTATGTTTTGAAAGTCCCTAAAAGTATTTATTTCTATTTTAATTCTCTACTTCGAGAATGAATTGCACACGCTATTTGTAAAATATATAATAATCGGAATTTAGAATAATATTTTGATATTATTCTAAATTCATAATACTTTGGTATTCCAAAAAATCACGGGATAATATTTAAAAAGACGTTCAACCGCGCGTTATGCTACACTTTGTATATAATGAATGCATAGTGATTATTAAAGTACTTTATAATTCCATTTTACATTTTAGTTCATCCGGGAAGGTCATCAGGTGTTTGACGCCTGAATTACCCAAGGGTACTCGAGTAGTTAAGCTCGAAATTAAATTCAAAATTGTAGCATTAGGTATTGTCTATCATCCTGATTCATTAAGTGAAGCACTGGCTGTTTTCTCACCTAAATATAACAATTTAATAATGATTATTGTCAACCAAACACGAGAAATTTATACGTCTATATGTTTTTATGGTCTTTTAAATAATTACAATCTTCAAAAAGTTGCTCCTACGATGACGCCTACCCGACTCACAACTAGTACTAGTGAAATTCTTCTAAATTTGATATTCATTAATAGTCAAATGCAACCTGCTTTAATTAATGTTGTCCACAATGAAGACCTTAGTGACTACGGTCTACTTGTTTCTTTGGTGTTAAAATAGCCAAAATTCCTCCTCGGTCAATCTCATAAAGACCACACGGTGCTGATGCAAATGCAACCCTGGTCAATACACTGCTTGAAAATGTGTACTTTTGTGTGATAATATTAAAGATATGGTTGATACATTTAACTTTTTAATTATCAATCTAATGGATAATTTTTCTTCAGTCTACACGCGTATATAAAGAGTCTCCAATACCATTTTTTTTATTATATCGAGAGTCACAAACGAACACACAGTTCACCAGATGGCAAGTGATTCCAGCGGCCTATGACATCTACATTCATCCTTGACAAGAATCATAATGCAATGCGTTGTCACCCTTGAGGACTGAGATGGAATGCCTCGTCACCAGTAATAAAGGTCGTCAGAACCCTACACATGCCAGACGAAACACAGCATATTATACTGCTATTACACGCTGGTATTCTGCGAGGGCGTGGTCCTACCCCGGTCGAGCAACTTTAAACTAACTGCAGCGTAGCTCTACCACTGTCGAGTGTCTGTCAATTATTACTGGTGAAAGCATGTCAACGGGTAAAAAGAACTAAAATAGAATAAAAAGGATTTATATAATGATATTAATTTCGCTTTAATAAGTGAACAACGTGCATATTCCAAGAAAATTTTTAATAATAAGAAGAAGAGAAAATTCTAAGACATGTCGAAATTCGATATAATTAAAACCAATTCTAGTAGTAGTATACACAATTTTCTAGCTGATCCTAACAAAATAAACGATTACTTTATCAAAAATCTCACGCAGATACCGTACAAAAACAATAGTGACATTATTAATATCAATGCTGAAAAACGATGGCATTTTAATTCAGTCTTCAACTATAAGAAAACACCTCATTCCACTATTGACATACGGTCAATGTTTTCCACAAAATGTAATGTATGCGACTGATTCTCAATAATTACAATTAATTTAACTTTGCCTTATTTCTTAAATGCCACCGTATCAATTGTTAATAGATTAATTTTGGAGAATATTTTCCCAGAAAAATGGTGCAGTGCGTTAATGACACCTTTTCCTAAAAAGTTCAAGATAGAAATTGAAAGTGTTAAGGCAGTTGAAAGGTTTGTCCTCGTGTAAATTATGCCATATTTAAAAAAATATACCTGCAGGTCAAAAGTTTAAGACCACCTTAATTAAAGTAGGAAAATAAAGTAAAACTCCAATATAATATTAAATGTTTAATTAACCTGTTTAATCATCTAATATAACATTGATTGACAAACAATATACTTTAAAAGCGTAAAGAAATATTAACAGTCCATGCAAAAAAGTTAGCTAAACTGAATTTTCATCAAAAAATCCTCCTTTACATTTTATGACTTTTTTCACGAGTCAATCAATTTGTTAATGGTATCTATTGATATATTGTTCCAAATTTCGCATAAAGCATTCCACATTTCTTCTCACGAGGATGGGCCACGATTACGGACGTTCCTATCAAGCTCTTCCCACAAAAGTTAAATGGGATTGAGATCCTGAGAAGGCCAAAACATGTTTTTTAACACCCCTTGTGCCTCTTTCTCTCCTAAATATCCTCTACATAATTTTGAGCTATGCTTTGGATCATTATCTTGTTGGAAAATGAATACATTTTCAATTAATCGCAACCCGGAAGAAACGGCATTTTGTTCTAAATGTTATTGTACTGTTCCTTTTTCAAAATTCTTTCAATTTTAATTAAATAGCCAGTTCCTTGACTAGAGAAGCAACCCCAGACCATAATTGAGCCATCATCATGCTTGATTGTTGGGACTACATAATCTGACATCATCTTTTCTTGGGCACTGCATCGAACGTAAATTTTACGTTTTGAACCGAATAGTTCAAACTTGAATTCATTGATCCAAAGCACTTTTTTATAATCTTCTTCAGTCCAATCTCGATGGGCAAGAGCCCACTGCATCCGTTTTTACTTGTTTTGAGGCTTTAGCAGAGGTTTTCGAACGGCAACGCGACCATATAACTTCGCATCTCCCAGTCACCTTTTACTATAGTCAATGATAAACGTTTAACTCGGGTTTTGTTTACTTCAACGCGGATTTCTGGTGCTGTTACACGTCTATTTTGCGTGCTGGTAACAACAATGAAATTATTTTCACTAGACGTGGTAGCTCTCGGTCTTCCCGAACTTGGACAATCTTGAAAACTGCCTGTCTCCGTGTATCGAGTTATTGTGCCATGAACACAAGTCTTCGATAACTTCAGTTGTGAAGAAATTTCAGGAAACGCACTTCACTACTAATTTCTGGAGCTTTTCCCATTTTATGACGTCTTCACTGTAGAAACCACAAGTTTAGACTAATTGAGATTGTTTGTGAACAAACCCAAGTAAACACGGGTAGTAATAAGTCAGAAACACGTGTTTTCAGGAGCTAAATAATCCTAATTATTGACCAATACGTAACAACAGTAAAGTAATTAGTAATGAGGACATTACAAAAATATTATTACGACTCTTCCACCAGGCTCTAGCGCAGCGTTTGTCGGTGTTTGAAAATAATAGATGTTTATTGTCCAATAAGTTGAAAGTAAACAAAATAATGACTTCTTTAAATATTCGATACTAACAATAGAAAATGCACATGTGTATTTCTTTTATTAATCGTATGGGATTTTATTAAAATTGATGGATAATTATGTTGTTTATGTGCGGTCTTTAACTTTTGGCCGGCAGGGTATTATATTAATGAAGCATTGCATCTTCGGCCGAGTAACTTCCTTGTTTTTCCGCAATTACAGTATTGCGAAATTGTATACGGACCACGTATCTTTAAAAAATCTACTTTTGTCGCCCGCAAACACCTTTAATTATCTAGTCTATGTATTATGTAGCATTATATAGCATTAAATTGAATGATTGTGCTATAAGATGGAAAAATAATTTTGGCACAATGTCCTGTGAACACGGGACACAAAAATATTTTCACTAGTATAATAGAGCTTTTCATAACATTAAAGTTATAAACAGCTCTAATATACACTAGTGAGCATAAAAATTGACTCAAGCGTCATACACGAGGATGGAAGTCTTTAAAAAAATAACTAATAACTAATAAACTAAAATAACAGAACACATGAACTTAACGGTCGAACAGTGGCTCTATCTCCTCTTAAAAGAAGAAACGTCTCCATGGCAGCGATAGACGACAATGTATCTATAGAAGACCTTGAGAGTGATTTGCCCAGTGCTGCATAAGTGAAAAAGTGGCATTTGGAGGAGGTTCCTGAATGGCGGTGGAACAGGAAAACACCACTAGAGTCGATTATAAAATCGAGTTGTTTTTCATTAAAACTAGCGGCAGATTTGGAGATTTGACGTCAAATATCGATATTTTGAAGAGATATAAAGGGACCATTCCTTACGCAAACTTTATCAGTTAAAACTTTGTGCAAATAAAGGACAATGCCCGTACACATACTGCGGCTTCTCTCCGGTACCGGCAGCAGGTCGAAATTGAGTGCATAGGGGGGCCAGTACGTAGTTCGGACTTAAATCCTATTGAGCATTTACGGGACGAGCTTAAAAGAAAATTTCGGGTTAGACATTTTGCGTCAGCTACGAGATCAGATCTACAAGCCGCACTCCCTGAAGAATGGGATGGCGTTTCTCAAGAAACAGGGAAAAAACTTATCCGTTCTATGAAGAACTGTAATTAGAGCCAGGGGGTGTAACACTAAATACTGATTTGTTTATTATTATTTTATGTACAACTGTTTTGTATTCTTATCTATATTTTCTTTAGAGTGAATGTTTACTTATTTTAAAGCTTAAAACGAATTTTGTATTTATATTATTTTAGTTATATAAAAGAATTTATAAATAAGAATGTAATCTCATTTTAAAGCTTAAACCTACACCTTTAATCTACTTTAGTCAAAAAGTAAATCTGACCAACATATTTTTAACGAGAATATTTTCACTGCAAACGTAAATATTAAATATGAGGTAAGTAGATTTGTTTTGCTCGCGATTGTATTTTTGGTGTATTTTTGCACACCTTTAAGGTGTGCAAAACGTAACCAAACCAACAACGTAAGCCAATCTGGCAAATAACGAATGTTGATTGATATTATTAATTATAGCTTCCTTAATCATAATCTTAAATTACTATTAGCTTAGTAATAATAATAACATAATTATAATAGCGTAATTTTGAATAATAATTTATTTTTAAATTACGTTATTGCATATGCTAATGATTTGAAAACATTCTAAATCAGGGATTTCCAACGTACTGATATCAATTATCGACCTAAATAAATATCGACCCCTATTAGTAAACACAAGTTCTTATCTGAAACTTTCAAGATACTGTATAAGTTGTGTTACGTGTACCAACTTGTTATAAGAATGACTAATATTTTAGTAGTAAGTATCACTATTGTACTTTTAAAAAACTCAACATGTCGATAATCGTGGACAAGTTCGTGCAATATAATGTGTTCGAGCGTATAAGTCTCTCCGGCACGTTTTGGCTTGCTCTATATTTGACGCATATACGCGATTTAAGTCGAACAAAATCATGATCAAGTTGAAGTCCAAACATGTTTCTGATATTTTACTACATAACAAGCTTGCACTTAGGTTGAAAGTATATTTGCATTTTGAAATTCGTCAGCCCTAATTGACAGAGCTATTGCAGCTTTTTGGAGCTACTCTTCATCCATCTCCCTGTGATTTATTCTTACCGAATTAGTTACCGAGAAGCGGCCATCACACTGAGTAGAAACATCTTCCGCCAGATCCTGGTTGACAAACGGCTAGCCACTTGATACGTCTGGTATGTGTCGCATCAAGTATCCTTCGCTTTACCGTGAGTTACCAAGCCTGCCCTGTTATAAAGCGGAAACCCGTTTAGGAGACACTTTTATAGTGTTGTATAATGTGACAAATTCCACAGCTAATGAACTATCCCGATGTCTTTTGTGTTTATCTATGTTTTTGTCTTTCCGTTATAATGCTGCGAACTAAGACGGAATGCTCGTTCATCAGTAATAACATCTTTGGTTACTTTCTTACAAGTAAGAATACACGAAAGTGCTGTACTACAATTTAACACTGGTATTTCGGAAACCTTCGTTCAATCCCAGTCTAGTCGACCTATGTGTAATAATGGCTATAATAACTGTAGCATAACTCTACCACATAAAAAGGTTTTTCTTATAAAGATTATTACTTCATATGAATGTTTACCCTGTTGCAAAATTCATTATGTTAAGCGTGAAAATGACGGAATTGACGGAAGCCTGTTTTATTCCACTGCAGGTTGCAGAACCTTCTATACAACAGAATACTTGCAAAAACTGGTTTTGATACGTTCTGGTCTGAAAACTAGTGAGATGTTTGCTTCACACTGCAAAGTGTAGCAGAATCCTTTCATAAAGGAAGCAAAATACAAATGCGTTTAAATGTAAAATGCAAGGTGGACATTTTGTTCGGTAAAACCTTTCTTTGAACAGTTCCAAGCCACGAATTCTAATTCTTCCACGCTGATGCATTGTTATAAAGAAACGATTTGTTCAATTAATTTATGAGTCGTGTTCATCGATAGTGATATGAAGATGATAATTTAAGAGAATGTAGTATCTGCCCATACTCTCTCAAATTTAGTCTAAGAATCTAGCTATTGTCCAGCTAACTGCTAAAAAATCGCAACAATACTTAAGTAAAGGCTTATATCGTACTCTATTTAATTAACTTTTTGTATTTTTTCCTTCTTTCTTATTATGGCTAGTTAGTCCTGCTTAAAGTTATTTATTTATTTTGTCTCAATCAACTTTTATTTCCCTGTATAAATTTGGGACTTCTAATAACTAATAGTTGATCGGATTGGTTATTAGAAGTCCCAACACATTGTCTCTTTCACACATTAGCGACCACAACATAGCTTAGTGCTCAGAGTCCCTAACTTCCAATTCCTGTCTTCACATCCAAGCTCAAGGCAAGGTCTATTGTGTTCATTGTTTATGATATAATCGTTTCACTGTTTTTCCACTTTCAACAAATTACAAAATTGGAGAGGAAACTGTTTATTTAAATAAATACTATATATAAAAAGGCCAACCAGTTGTGGATAACAATGAATATCTCCAATAGTATTATTTTTATGACAGTAATAGTAGTCTCTCTAATCTTTTATTTATTTATTTATTTAAGCTTTATATACAGTTGTATGTATAAAGGTGGATATCAGAATCGTTATTTAAATATTTTCATAATCAAGTTGTTAATTAAGTTAAAAAATAGAATATCCATTTGTAACGAGTGTGCAGGTATGTCTCACACAATCTAATGCTTAACAAATAATGTCTTAATATTTATCTCCGTCGTTGTTTTTAGTTACGCCAAGCTAAATAAATGTAATTTAGTCAGAACGTCGTGCCTCACCTGCACAGTTCCAAGCATCCGGTACACTGATGACAGTAATCAAAGAAAGCATTCTAATTAAATATAGACGCAAAACATTCTTACCGGTAATTTTTCTTCCAGATTTTAATAAAATTCAGTAAAGGGAATTATTTTTATATGTAGTTTTCAGGCGATGTTTTTTAATGTTACTAAATAAGATTCAAAATAACTTGTATTCATTAAAAAAGCTTTATAATTACTTATTCTTTACCTGTTTAGGTAAACAAGATAAAAGTGATGAAAAAAACAGATTCATCAGTTAACTTTATAAATATTATTGTTTCTTAATCTAAACAATTTGCCAACGAATACGAAAATATAAATTGATATATTGATCATATATTTTTTGTGTGTAAAAAATAGTAATATTAATAATTCCTTATTTATAAAAGCAATAACTTATCAACCTCTCAGTTATTGAGGGCACTTTGCTTAAGAATTCATTTCTTTGTGCAGTAGAGCAAATCTCTGATGTACTTTTGATTGTTCCCAATTGTCGTGCAATTTGAACATGAAGTCAAAGTAAATCCTACTGCTTCTACAGGCACCGAATTAAGTTTTAAATCATAGGCTGTCATACTAAGTTTAGAAAGATGATCTCGGCAGATTCATATTAACTTCATTGCATTAATCTGATTTTCTTATAATATTTTAATCATATTATATTATTGACTTAATATAATAATTGTTTATTTGAGCAAAATATGAAAGTTTACTACATCACATTTGTACACGGTAGAGCCCCACTCCACAAAATATGAGTAGTCTGAAAAACGGTCGACTTGACCTAGAAATTACCATTCAAAGATTATCTGAATAAAAAGGCAATATAACACAATCGTGTGTAATATGTGCTTACGTCAAATGAGTAAAAATATAGGTTTTTCTTTACAAAACAAATATGATAAACGAGCACATATTTCTCCTAATGGTAAGTAAAAAATGCCGTTTTTAAATACGTAGGTATTTAAAAACGGCATTTTCCATACTCAATAAAGATTCAAGATACAAATGTTATCGTCACCCCTGAGGACTAAGATGGGATGCCTCGTTAAATGTTCTCCGATTCCCTAAACACATTATACGAAACACGGCAGTTATACTGCTATATCAGGATATGTTCTAACTAGCCCATCTCTAACTCTTAACAAGAAGTTAGGTGCTGCTCTGTTTTATGTGAAATTGAATTTGTTTCTTGTATAGTTGCTAGCGGTTAGCGGATACAAAATACTCTCCTACTCTTGAATACACCAAGCCTTTTAAGGTCAATTTAATCGTACCATACAAGTAACTGCGGAACTGAACATCGCACAATATGTCAACGACAAGAATTCCAAATCATGTCCTATGGACTACATCCTTGATGGTACTTATGTTTTATGTGTACTTATAAACAACAAGAGTTAAGTAAATAATTTGGTAAGATATTTATAACAGTGGTAGTTAAATTTAGAATTATACTAAATGTAGCCATTTATAATTATAGTGACGGTCATGAAAAATTTTTATTATTTTAGTTTTCTTGAATTATCTTAATTCCTGTCTGGCAATCTCAACCAATAATCGTATTGATATTATAAAACTGATTTCCACTGTGCGGGAAATATAAAAAAGCCCTAAATATTTGCGCTGATAACTATGAGACACTGGTCCTTACTTCTTTTCAAATGTCAACCTTATAAGATAAATCTGGACGAACGTGCAAACCAGAAAAAATACAAAACTTCTCAGGACTGAAAACAAATATTATGAGAGACACAAATGTTAGCCATCAAATCCCATATTAAGACTCCTGAGTTACTCTTAACACTAGGCCACGAAAATATTCGATACTTGCACATACAACTTTAACTAGATTCGACTAATTTCATGGGATGTAATTATTTTTTTACTATCCTTCGCACAACTAAAATGAGCTTTACAGGTTGAATAAAAATTCTAAAACACAATAAAGGTTTTATGTTACTTTCTCTATATCTCCCTTGAGTACGCTACCATTTGTAAAAACAAACAACCGAAGCGACCTGAAGTTTTACTTAAAATAAACAGAGTCAAATTTGTTTTTGAAAAGCATGCATTCAGAATTTTTTGAACATTGTAATGAAACATACAGTATTTTGATTATTAATTATACATTTCCGCTATTATACGATTATATATAATATATCTGTCATATTTTATAAAACCCACAATTTATATGATTATTAATGTAAACTGAAACAGGCAATTTCATCTATTCTCTATACATTAGTAGCCTTCTAGCGTCGTTGCCGTCGTATTTTCTCATAGAAGCCCGTTGAACAGCTCTAATGTGATCATAACTCACACTTAAACATAGCCCGAGGTGTAATCTTAAGACTTACAATAATCCCGATGTGTCCAATCCTATCTGTGAAGTGCGATGTCATATTTCTTTTTATTTTACTACGTTGAAATAAAATGTAATTCCGCACTGCGATCTTTTATAAATATTTTGGAATTGCGATACGCATTTGACCTTCCATGTTGGTGAAAGTAGAATGATCTTTTTTAACTTGGAGGATGTTATATTCATCAATCAAAGCTAATTTGTCTTAGAATATGTATGAAGTAATAATTTGACATATTATGCAATAATATTTCAAATTATTACTGATATATGATGATAGAATGATATTATATATTTCATTTTGATAAAATTAATAATAATATAAAATTAATATAAATTACATTTTTGATCTTAACATATAAATGTTCAAGTATCATTACACGTTGTGTAATTAAATATGTATTAATATTACGAGTATACTACAACGTAGTTTGGACTTTTAATTTACGCATATTCAAATCGGTATATAAAACTATCTATATAACAAAACATAATACATAATTAGATACGGCAAATGTACCCCGAAACGATTTAACCTGTTGCATTCATAATGTTGGAATTCAAATTGAATATGCAGTTAGATGAATTTATCGTATGTTTTGTAATTTGAATGTAAATTTACATAAGTTATTTACATCCATTTCAATACTTCGTTTCTATATATAGAACATTTTCTATCAATTGTCCTTCATTACAAGTTCCATCTTACCTGCAGCACTGACGACGAATTCTAAGCCGTGTTCTGACCTGTTTAGGGTATATAGAATTGAGGAGTGTTTTTTTTATGGAGAGGAAGAACGCCTTTTCGAGGCATGTCGGACTCAACCCCTGATATTAGGGGTAATACCGACTAAAAAAACCCTCCCGAGGGACTTTCGTATTTCTCTAATATTTTCACCGGGTCACGTCCGTGGTTTCCACTGCTACTTCTAACCATTGCGGCATCACATGCTTCGGTTACCCTCTTCATAGTGGTCTCTACCAATTCTTCTACGCTACTGCCTTCGCATTGCTTAATCTCTTTTGACGCCGAATGTTTTGTTTTCCATCCTACAGTCTTGGCCGCTCTCAGGTTTCGGTGGTGTTAATTGTGGCGGAAGATATTCCACATAATAGCACAATGATCACTGTGCGTGTAAATGTCATTGACCTTCCATTCTGTATTATATTTCGCGATAATGTCGCTAACGCGTTAGGTCGATAAAAGAGTTTTATTCACCTTTGACTTAGGTTGATAACCAGGGCACCGTTGAGCAGGGCCAGATCCAATTCAACTAGTGTTTCTAATAGTGTTTGACCCCGCTTATCAGTTTTATCGCTGCCCCATTCCTGGCGTCGTAGATTAGGCGATCAGTTATGGTGTCAAACTTGTACTGGTTCCAGCTTGGTGGGCATAACAGCTATAGAAGTTTATACCGTACACCTTGGCCCTGACAAAACCTTCTTCTCTATTTTTCATTGTACCCTGGATCGGAAATCTTCCACAGGACGATAGCATTGCCTGCCGCATCCGTTATACAATAGTATTGTTATAAATTGCATTAAGATTCCGATATGATTGCTAGATCAATACGCTCCTCACTTACAGTTTGTGTAAGGAGGTCTAGGGCAAACTTGCAGTGGTTTAAGTTCACTTGAAGAATCTTAATTTTTGTCTATTGCCTATCTCTTGGCTGACCTTACGACCTTATGAGCACTTGTAGCACTTCTATGGTGGGAGTATTTCGCGAATACGGCACACTACCCACCCGACACGAACTTTCCCTATTTCGAGGATTTTGTTCGCTAGTTCTATAGGCAGTACAATCACCTCTACCTGTGTGCCACCGTAGCTCTTCTTCAGCGACTATATCGCGTTGGTTGGTTGGACCACGGATACGGCTTTTTATACGGCTGCAATAATATTTTTAAGAGCAGCTCTAATCTCCTCTCTAGAAGCTACTTCATCAAGGTCTTTGACAGTGATCGTTTTCTCCAGTATTCTCTTATTTATCCGGTATTCTTAACAAATGCCTCTTCGCCGATTGCATTTTTAAAGACAGTGCAGAACTAGGTTGTTTTGCCCTGTTAACTTTTGTTTAGGACGAAGATCATGTCTCCTCCTGTTGTCCGTCGAATTTTTGAGACGTTATCTCCCACTTTGAGTGTTTCGTTTTTTTTTCTGTTTAGGATTTACGCGTTGCTCAATTGGCCCTTTTTCGGTATCACTAGGGCTTCTGGTAGCCGCAGTGGGGTGCGCGGTTTGCGTCTTCTTGTTTCTTGTTACCACTGTTCATTATCGACAGCAACCATCTTTCTTTTTTTTTCTTTTTTATTGCTTCAACTACCTCCTGGGCTGGCTGTGGCTTAGGTAGAGGTGGGTTGATGTCTGCTACAATCTTCCACTTTGCTCTCCTTGGGGATCTTGCTTTAGGTTCAGTTTTAAGAGCCTTTCTCTTTCTGATCACAGTTGTTTCTGTTAAATTTCACTCTGCTTTCTTCACCTGTGGTGGTGATTTAGGGAGGTGTGAGTCGATATCATGACAGTTTGCAGTCTTTGTGTTGGCTCTTCACTTTCTTTCAGGTACAACAACTTATTATAACAACCTAAAGCAATATTAACAACGTTTTCAAAGATATTTGGACGTATAATTAATACAAGAGTTTTGAAATATTTAGAACACTGTAAATTACTCTCTGAGACACAATACAGTTTTAGACCTGGTCGCTTAACAGATGATGCAGTACATGAGTGCACTGATTTTCTAGTTAAAAAAGAAGTATTTAACAATATTTATTAATCTTGCTAAGGCTTTTGACACAGTTTCTATCCCTGATCTTATACATAAACTTGACCTTGATGACTTTGGCCACCAATCTAGCACGATGTCTCACTTCACTGTTAGCATCAAACTTTTTGTTCAAAACCCACTTGCACTGCACATTGAGAATCGCTTGGTACATCAACGAGTTCCCATGCCCCATTGCACTCAAATGCCTGCAATTCCTCACGCATGGCCAGCTTCCATTGTACTGCAGGTTCACACAGCGCTTCAAAGAATTCTTTCTCCTCGGCTCCTGGCAAGTTAATTGAAGTACACATGTTTGTGTTACTAAAGCGAGTCGGTGGTCTTCCCACTCTCTTACCATCAACTACTTCACCACCTCCTAGGACTTGTTTCACTTGATGAAGTATCTGTTGATAGAACTGAGTCAACTGAAGTGTTAAATGTAGTCTCATATGGATCCATATAATGGTATTATCCCCCACTGAATCTCTGCTCTCCATGCTAAATTCCAGCACATGATGTGTTGTTTCAGTTTTTTCTTTTCGAATCAAGATCTGTTCTTCATTCTGAACCCAAATAGCTTTCTCTTCTGTTTTTTCAATACCCTGTTTTCCTTCCATCTACTATTATGTCTCTTTTAATGGTATCTTTATTTTTCTTTGGAACATGAACACGATACCCTTTCACATTTTCCGCATAGCTAATTCTTTCCATTCCATTCCATTCTCCTTCTCCTTCTCCTTCTCCTTCTCCTTCTCCTTCTCCTTCTCCTTCTCCTTCTCCTTCTCCTTCTCCTTCTCCTTCTCCTTCTCCTTCTCCTCCTTCTCCTTCTCCTTCTCCTTCTCCTTCTCCTTCTCCTTCTCCTTCTCCTTCTCCTTCTCCTTCTCCTTCTCCTTCTCCTTCTCCTTCTCCTTCTCCTTCTCCTTCTCCTTCTCCTTCTCCTCCTTCTCCTTCTCCTTCTCCTTCTCCTTCTCCTTCTCCTTCTCCTTCTCTCCTTCTCCTTCTCCTTCTCCTTCTCCTTCTCCTTCTCCTTCTCCTTCTCCTCCTTCTCCTTCTCCTTCTCCTTCTCCTTCTCCTTCTCCTTCTCCTTCTCCTTCTCCTTCTCCTTCTCCGTCTCCTTCTCCTTCTCCTTCTCAAAGAAATGCAGACAACCAATTTTCCATTCCCATTATATGGGTAACATCAGTTATATTGGAGTGTTATAATAGCATTTAACCCCAGTATCCAGTATCTATTTCCATCTGACTACAAGGCTATTTCTACATAGAATTTACAACATAAAAAGTCCTTTCTGATTATTGAGGACTTTTTCATAAATCACATTAGTGTATAATAGAACCTCGGTAAGCATAATAGGATATTTTAAGAGGATCAGAAGAAAATAATTTTTAATATAACGTAATTAAAAAGAAAATTAAATCTATTTTTTAATTAAAAAACAAATTATGATATGAAATGTGTTTTTTTTATTTTAGAATCGCTAAAGTTAGTTTTATATGTAGAATAAATATTACAAAACAAAATAAAGGTTTTATATTACTTTTCCCGTAGCTCCCTCGAGTACGATACAATTTGGACGACCTGAAATTTTATTTAAAATAGACTGCGTCTAATTTTGGTTTAATAAGTCTCTTAACCACACCTTAAAATATGGCGAACAATCATAATCTTTTTATGGTATACTATAGTAATGGACTCTAAATTTCAGATAAAATTACTTATTTTATACTTAATTTAGTACTTATAATGTTTCTAAAAGAAGCGTTATAATTATTGAACGCATATTATAAGTTTATATTACTATTATCTATATCCATATTTTATCTCGTAAATGGCCCTACCTAATGAAGTTCTATCAGAAACACGTTCTGTTGAAAAATCATAAAGTATACATAAAAGTTTGCAATACCTACAGAATGTTACAAATATCTGGAAAAAAAACACTATAAATAAAATATAAGAAATAAGGTATTAGAAAATAAAAGTATTTAGTCCCTGCCCTGTGAGCATGAACGAGGCTTCAATATATATTTTATGAAATTGTAATCTACATAACAATATAATAAAATAATAATAATATAATATAATAGCATAACGAAATAGTTTTTTTTTAATGTAGTCATTGCATTAAATTTTTATTCTTCTCAATTATAAATATTATTTAAATTGCTAAAAATTTTAATTATGTCGCTCTCCTGTTGTTCTTCATAATCATAAACGCTCATTTCAATGTTTGTCAAAAAATGTTTGGATTCTACAATATTAATTCATATTAATACTATATATTATGTTATATTCGTCACAAGATTGTTTTTTTTTCTATTCATACCCTATGATATCAAATTGATCCCACACAAATTTCTAATGTCGACACATGAAGTTTATTCAACTTATAAATAAATTTGTATTTTCGTGCGTTAACTTAGCAACTTACATGAGATCGGTTTTTTGTTATTATTATATATGACCTAGAGTCACACTGAAAGTCTTTAGAAAATAAAATAAAGCTAAATGCAGAAAGCTGCCGATTCTTTTATTCTTTTCGAAGTAGTCTCCGTTCCTCGCTATACATCTTCGCGTTCGATGGAACCACCGAGAAGAGCAGTGGGCCCATTCCTCTGTGGGGTCTCTTCTATGTCATATTCGAAGGCACATTATGGCAAATGTCTCATTATCTCGACACCTACCATTGTTAATCGTCCTTCGAGGACGCTGCTGTCAAACATTTTACAAGACAACAGGCAAAAAACCTTTCTTACCAAAGAACGAGGAAATCATCTTTTTTCCTTGACTTTTTCCTTTTTACCTTTGGCCAGTTGGCCGATCCTGAAAAGGAAACACCCACTGAGCAGATGATCTTTTGATTTCGGGTTCGTAGCAATAAATCCAGCTTTCATCACCAGTGGCTATGTCAAATACAGCATTCGAGTCACCTCCGTTGAACATTTCGCGACACCTATCCATACGAAGGCGTTTCTGGTCTTCCGTCAAAGTATGAGGAATCCATCTGGTGCAAAGCTTCCTGCTAACGCCTAAATGTTCGTGTAATACTTTTTGTATTTGACTCATACCAATGCCTAAGCTTGCCCGCATCTGCTGGTAGTTCACTCTCTTATCTTCCTCTATCATGCGTCGCACAGCACTTATGTCATGAGATGTCGCTGTTGAATGACGTCCCTCACTCAGATCATCTCTGAGATTGCTACGCCCACGCTTAAAGTCATTAAACAAATAGTAAATAGAGGCGCGAGATGGGGCTTCATGACTAAATGTCAATTAAAGTCTATCACAGTATGTTGATGATTAGCAATTTCACCCTTATGTTGTAGACATTCCTCCATTACGCACCAAGCGGTTTGCCTCTTCTTTCATTATGCGGACGGGTAAGGAGTGAAACTCTCTTCCGGGGTCAGTTTTTCCGGAACGCTATAATCTGGACATCTTTAAGGCCAAAGTGAACAGATGCCTTCTAGGCAAACGTGAACCATCTTAGGCCGCATCTTCGCCTTCCATCACGCGGCAAAAAGGCAAAAGTAAGCTTATTTCATATAAAACAATATTTCTGGAACTTCGAGAGGTATTTCTCAGGGTAAGTTTATAAATTATATTTCTTACCAAGGAGATCTTAATATATTCAGTCGCTAGTATTTACAACATCGTCATCAACAAGTATTACATTACCAAAACTAAAAAGGTGAAGTAGTGGTAAAGACATTTATTAAAAATATGAGAAAACTTTTGAGGAAAGTAATTTAAAAAGATCTTTGCATGATATTAGAAATGATGTTGAACATCGTAATGTTGGTCAATGCCATGTATTATCAAAATATTCAATGTGATCAATTATAAAGTATTATGAGCATATATTAATTATGATAATATCAATAATATTAGTAATTAAAATCATTGATATAAATAGATACATATAAAAAGATATTTAAAAATATTTATTACTCTTTGTAAAGTAAATATACAATTTAGTTTAGATTTTCAACAAATACTTGAATAAACGTCATTATTAAATATATAAACGTCATACTAATTGATTGACATAATACAACAACCTGAGAATTTTTTATAATTTATATTTTTTTTATAATACAAAACTAATGAAAACCAATTATATTCATAGGTATCAATTAAATTTCACAAATATTAAATAGCTTAAGCTTGTCCTATTTCTAAACAATAAGCGTAGATGGTACCCGTATTTCTATCGTAAATTAAAAATATACTATTGAAATTTGTTGAGGAATACAATAAACTAAAGTCACATATATGTACATGTTTTTATTTTACATATTGTCACTACAAGTTATAAAATTTTATATACTTAAAATTATATTATAGTATTATTTATTCCGTTGTAATATTAATAAGTTATATATATTATTATTATATAATATCTTTATTACAAGAACAAAAACTCCTCCACTTAATACCCTTCTTAATGTAAGTTTCTCCAGAATGAATTGAGCTTTTGTGCACTAAAGCAAACCTTTGATGAAATTTCGTGCAGCTTTTGAGTATTGCAATTTGAATACGACATCAAAGCAAATCCTTCTACTTGCAGGGGCACTATATTAAATTCAGTTTATAGGCTGTCCCCGAAATTGAGTCTATATTACCAAATATTGGTCTAGATAAATTATATTTTTATAAATAATAAACGCACGGGACACAAGCTCAAAGACTGTTTATTCACGATACACGACTTGAAAGTGTTATATTTAATTTCCAAAGTTCAATTACCATGATGCTGTTTAACGATGAATGAAATTAGTCGAAAATAATTTTTTATGCTACTCTAAACATTAATACAAATATGAATGATACACATTTGTGTTATTTCCCATTATATATACTGTAAAGATCATTAGTAATGCTAAACCTTCTGTGAACCTCATATACTAAAAAGCTGTAACAATTTAAAAAAACGTCAGTTTAGCCGCGTTTTATTAAAAAAAACCAACGAAATCTCGCAATTATATAACGGAGATCCATTCAAGAAAATTTGTAATTTAAAACGTGGATTATCTTTCTAACTTTTTAGAATAACATAAATCTAGATAAGATTAACGAAGGTTAGATTATATACTACAAAAACTGCTTAACCTTTCAATCAAGATACATCTGAGTATTTTATGTACCCTAAGAACCGGTTATTCATGCTTCTCTATCAAAAGTAATTGTAAACGCGTTACAATATTACATTTTAATAACTATGTCAGTAATTAACTATCTATAATTATTATCTTTAACTATTTAATTAATCAAATTGTTTACTAGTATTGTGACTTCAAAAGGGCGAAACTAATATAACAAATTATTATACAACTGTTTGTGACAATTAATTTATGGAGCTCTTGTTAAATGCTTACTTTAATGCTGCTTTGATGTTTCAGCTCTTATATTTTAGTACAAGAGGAATTGTTGCAAAAAAAAACAGTTTAGTTAAAAGGCAGTGTTTATGCAATGCTATGGGTTGCGATAAAATTAATAGAATTATGATTGCCAATATAGTAACACACCTCCCTGCAGTCACATACATAAACTTTTTCTCAACATAAGAGTTTATCCGACACTGTGAAAAAAGATTTTCGTCCTCCTCCCTAAAGTATCCGATTCTGCACTCCCACAACATTTTCGCCTAATTTTTAACCTTTTATGTCTTAAAGTTTTAGAAGCCTATGTACATAAGCAACTCTCCTATCTCTATTTATGTATAAAAATAATCTATTTAGTGTATATCAGTTTGAATTTGGCCCTGGCCACAGCACCATCACTGCATTAATTAAAATCACGGTGACATTTGACATGTAATCGAAAATAAAAAAGTATCAGTGATGGTGCTTATGGACTTTTCTAACACTTTTAACTCAGAGTACCATGACAAACTCGTCTATTCCATTATAGATTAGTTTCCACGGTTTTGGAATTGTTTTTTCCTATATTCATGGAATCATTGTTCATTTCATCATTGAATCTGGCGTACCGTTAAAGGTAAACTTATATCCAATATTATGATGTTTTACACAGCACGTTCGCTAAGTTGAATTCGAACCTAATAATAGTTGATAATTCGTCGTCACGCTTTGGAATGATCATTAACTTTAATTGCAAAGCTGCCATGGTGGTAGCCCGAGAATATAACTTCTTTTTATTACATTAAGAGTAACAAACGAGCACAAAGTTCATCTGATGGCAAATTATTCCAGAACTTCTACATTCATTCTTGACAAGGAATCATAATGCAGATGCGTTGTCACCCTTGAGGACTGAGATGTAATGCCTCGTCACCAGAAATAAGGGTCTCCGTATCCCTTCACTCACCAGACGAAATTAAAAAAAAAACACAGCAGCATTGTTGTTACTATTTTACGCTGGTATTCTGCGAGGGTGTGGCCCTACCCTGGTTGAGCTTACCATTAATACTGCAGCTAGAAACAAACTGCAGTGTACCTCTACTACTGTTTCTCTTAACAAGCTAGAGCGCCTCTACAATAATTGCAAGGTTTCTTTTCGGACTTAGAGCCTGGAGCAAGTATGATCACATTTCCCAATATTAAGCTCGTCTTAAGTGACTCACAATGCAATAAAAGCGTACTCTAGAACTTTATTTGTCCTTTTCTATCGAGAACGATTTAACAAATTGTTTATATCTTTTCTTATCTCATGGCAGAGATCTTCGTTCTACTTCAAATCAAAATTGAACAACAGAATATTTACATATATATATATATATATATATTTTACTTATGTATTATATAATGTACGTTATTAGAAGAGATTATAGTGGGGAATTAATTTCTAAGTCTGCTTTGTTGGTCAATAAAATAAATAAAATACAATAAATAAAATGTACAACAATATAAATATAATATAATAAAATAAATATACATATAAATGTACCAACCAGATGGCAATACCTCGACCGGGGAGTCCAAACTTTTGAGGGTTTGGGCTTATGGGAGAGAAACGGTCCATACGAACGGTATCAAGGACCACCACTTTCTGCGTTTGAGTCCGGAGCTGCTTCTTGTCTATATCGGCTTTCTCGAGCATGCTCTGAGAAGCTAGTCTACAAACGGCTCGTGAAGACCCTGGTAGTACCTCCCATGTGTAGTGTAGTTCCTTCTCTTTCTACACACAGCCTCTCAGTCAGAGACGCTTTATATATCGGGGTCCTACCATTGCACGTTGACTAAGAATAAAATGTGACAAAACCCTTTGGCATATTTTACATTGGTACATACAACGTTCGTATGGAGGACATAATCCGATCTCGTCAGAAAGCAATTCCGGAGGTTGCACACTTCGCGGTTGTTCATGGTCACGGCAATTAAAAGGCCTTCATTCCTCCGTCGTAAGAACAGGACATCATAGTTGAATGTAATTTTCTATCAAACCCCTAGTTCGGTTTGAGTCCACTTGAGTATGCCATAGATAAATATTTTGTTAGAGCAGGTAAGTGACATATCCAAGTATCTGTATGTATCAGCCCGGGTCAGGGTTTTAAATTTCAAGAGTATAGACGTATCCGCAACACACCTCACCCACAACAATATTACTCCACGACACAGATTGACTGGTGGAGAATACTTTAAGGCACTAAGTCCGCTCTTTGTAGCCCTTTTTGTAAAGTGTGAATAATGAATATATAAAATAAATAACAATAAGAACTTAACTGTTACATTGTTGTGTTCCTTTGTTTGTTATTTTTCTTGAAAAATATAATTTACAAAATTCTATGTTCGTAAAATTTGTACCAAAAATATCAAAGTAAATTTTACTTAAGAATTCGCAAGTTGAACCCTTGCTCCCATAAACATTTTAATTTTTAGCTTTCCAAGCAACGTAAAGGAAAGAAAATATTAAACGAATATTAAATTCTAGCTACAACTGGAGAACAAAAACGCATTTTAACTTATTTTCAATCAGTGGCAAATAAAGTATTTAATTATGCCTGTGAATTATTCAAATATTATTTTTGAGATTTATGTTAGTTCCAGTATGAGGTACACTAAATCGAAAGTTTAGTGCAGTTACAATAGTCTAATCATTTACAATACAAAACACCTAAAATGTATTTCTGATATATGTTTGTCAAACATAGCAAATTGTAGCGATTGATCAGAAATATTTTTTTACATAATTATAATTTGTAATAAAATATTTTGGGAGGAACATCGTATGAAATCTTTTATATTTAAAAAAAATGTTATGTCCGCCAATCTGCTGTGGGCTATGCTCTAGAGAAGATCAAGTTTATGCCCATTAACTAAAATGAGAATCTAATTCTGCGCATCATCACCAAAATAAGTGTGTAATGCCTTTTAGTATATTCAGAATAAACAGCGAAAGCAATTGTTGGCTATATTTCACGTTGAGGGTTCATTACATCATACATTGGGCCAATCACCGTGTGCCGAAAATATTAGCAAGTATTTTTTATGTAATAATTCAAAATCCGGAGACTAATAGATACAAGCCTGTCTGTCTTCAGCTCATAATCGGTAGATAATGAGCCTTAGCAACTATTGTGTAATTCTCTACGTATAGGTTTATCTTAATACACTGGTAAGCAAAAGTTTGCCTAACTATTTTCTATATATTTTATATATAATGGTATAAATCTAAAATAAAACCAAAATTTTATATAAATACTGCAGAAATCAGAATCAAAATGTATAATAGTAAAACGAACTGTAAAATATACATAATATAAAAATTCTTAACGTTTATAGCCTGATCACAAACAATAAAGTATTACCGTATTTTATATCAAATTAAAACTTCATACCATTATTAAATTCAAGATTCAAGCGATTCAAAGATTATTAGATTAACATTGGTTTTATTTAATAAAATCGTTACAGACAGAACTTCCAATACTAAATTTTACTTTTGAACTTAATATAAAAATAAGTATCATAGATAGAATAATTTCAATGATTTAACTGAAAAAATAAAATGGAAAAGCAGAAATCGAAAAAGGTTGTCGTGCTTGCTTTCTCACTTAGCCTATGCGCCTGGTACGTCTTTTAACCTAGTACACTACAATGAATACCTGTTACTGCTGCTTGTAGAAAATTAGATCCCTAAAAATTATCTCAACTAATTACCTAATCCGGCTCAATCTTTAGATTTACTAGATGCATCTACCTGTATCAATATGCATTGACACTATGGAATCAATGACATAAAATTAACCTTAAATCTGATTGTGCCCTCCCTGCCCATATTTCTGTATGTCCAATAAAATAACACAATTATAAGCGCATCTAACAAAACCTCAGGAATATTTGTACACACACACATACGCATACAAATATCCACGCACGTTGTTTTAAATTACTCTTTTGTTTTAATTTTTCAACTATATTTTAATTAATTAGGTAGGTAGTTATTATATTCCTGTTCTTTAGTTACGAAAGAGCGGCATCTCCTGGCACAAGCAATATATGCTTAAGAGGATGCTCCAATCGTTACAAATGAAATAATTGTAACATGTTAAGGACATAAAAAATAATATTATTATGTGGGGATATTAATTTCTATCTCCACCTGATTTATGAATAAAATATATAAGTAAATAAAATAAAAATATATACAATACAATATAGTACATGTATAAATTCCAACCAGACGAGAATCCCTCCAAACTGTCGAGGGTTAGGGCAAAAGGGAAAGAAACCTGCGAACTATACGAGAAGTGTCGAGGAGCACCGCCTTCTGCCTTTGAGCTCGTCCCGGAGTACCAACCACCTCAGGTGATTCGAGACGCTGGTTGGGATTAACCCATTTGCAAATATGACTATAGGAATGATTTCGGTCGCCTCGTGTGCCAGGTCCAGATATTATAACGTTTTGTCTTTCACGAGGTTTTTAAGTAACGTCATTTAATTGTTTATGTCAAGAAATAATATCTAATCACCACAAGAAAAAAATATCAATTCTTAATCATTTACTGAAGTGTTTTGATGTACATCCCTCAAAAATATGTTCGTATCAATCCATTTATGACGCCTATGGTCATTGGTAATAATAAGCGTAAATAATAATTAATTATCATCTCGTACTTTCTTATAATAGAAACGGAGACAGTTAATTTACGATTTAAGCCGTCACTGAAATTGTGAATGTTTGATATCGATCTCGAAATTTTCCAATCAATTAGCATCTTTAATGGATTCTGCTTGATTAAGCATCATCATAAATTTTCAACAGGCTTCGCATATATTCCTTGTGTACATTATGTACTTTAATAATTTATTATCAATTAAAAACCAAAGAAACGATTAAATAATATTTAGTGTAAGTTTGTCAAAACAAATAATGATGAAAATACAATGCGAAATATATTTTTAGAAAGAAAAAATTGTAAACCAATGTGGTCTATGTTCGGCAGAGGAATATTGAAAAGCTGTTATGATGGTGTTGATGATGATAAAACCGTAAACCTTACTGCAAAAATCAATATCTATAATATATAAAATTTTGTTTCAGCTATGTACGTAGGATAGGAGCACGTGATAAATTATATTATAAATATTATATGTATATATTATTATTTGCCAGAAATAGCTTCAGGAATGAACCTCCATTCTTTTTTTTAAATTCTTTCTAAGCAAGTGCTTGACCACGATCCCACCTGATGTTAAGCGGAAATGCAGACCTGGATGGTAAGGCGCACTAGCTCAGTAAATCCCTATTCACTCTACTCTTGAAAACACCCATATTGTACTCGGAGGGCAAGACAGACGCGAGCAAAATATTCCAGTCCTTTGTTGTACGAATAATGAAAGACGAAGCAAAGTGCTTCGTCCGAGTTTGAGGGATGTTCACAACAAAACGATGATATCCAACAGTGCGTCGTGAAGTCCAATGGTGGAACCTACATTCAGGCTAGGTTCATCTTAGGTTTAGGTTAGGCTTAGGATTTTGTTAGGATTGGTTAAGGAGCACCGCACACATCCAAACTTGCCTGCTACCCTTCAGACTCCTGATAGAATATTTAATTGCAGAGTTAGGACATGCTCCTATTATACACTTAGTAGATAATTATTATTATATGAAAATCATATATTATATACTTTTAGTTCTTTGCGTGTTGTAAAAAGGGTTATGCTTTGCTATGCCATCGTTGACAATGTTAAGTTCATCATCCTCTACAGTGGCAACTTAGCTCTTACATTGTAATAATGTAAGTTCCTACTTAAGATTGTGATAAATAATTAAGTTTAAGTTTTGGTACATATATGGGCGAAAGGTGTTAAATATCAATCTTCTTATAAACGGCATGGGGGCTCAAAGTGCCTGCCTGTGAACGTCGAAGAAACAACAAACGTTGTGGAACCGTTGTTCTGAGAAAAGTATAGTATACATGGTTATATGTATATAATAAAATTACTGTGGATATTATTGTGAAGTAAGTACAAACGCACAAAAAGTTAAACTTTCGATATTACATTCCCCTATTCTGAAATTATTTGTTATTAAATGTAGTTAAACTTCTTGACTTAAAATATCGTTCTAAATATTATTAATATTAATTGAGTGCTCTTAAATGCTTGAGCTAAGAGATGAATCACTACAATATTAACAACAACTTGAAGCTAGTACGTTAAGTTTCACAAACATTTATTTATTTTATTAATACTTTATTTGCACAAGTACAACAAACATTGTACAAAATGGTGAACTTAATGCCAAAAGGCATTCTCTACCGGACTACCTTTGGGTTGCAAGAAAAAAACTTATTAAGAGTACATAAAGGTAATAAATAATATATTAACAGAAATAATGTACACAATAATTAAAGTTCTCTGTACTTTACATACATATAAACTATACAAATTTATACACATATATAAAATTTTGTTTCAGCTATGTACGTAGGATAGGAGCACGTGATAAATTATATTATAAATATTATATGTATATATTATTATTTGCCAGAAATAGCTTCAGGAATGAACCTCCATTCTTTTTTTTAAATTCTTTCTAAGCAAGTGCTTGACCACGATCCCACCTGATGTTAAGCGGAAATGCAGACCTGGATGGTAAGGCGCACTAGCTCAGTAAATCCCTATTCACTCTACTCTTGAAAACACCCACATTGTACTCGGAGGGCAAGACAGACGCGAGCAAAATATTCCAGTCCTTTGTTGTACGAATAATGAAAGACGAAGCAAAGTGCTTCGTCCGAGTTTGAGGGATGTTCACAACAAAACGATGATATCCAACAGTGCGTCGTGAAGTCCAATGGTGGAACCTACATTCAGACTCAGGTTCATCTTAGGTTTAGGTTAGGCTTAGGATTTTGTTAGGATTGGTTAAGGAGCACCGCACACATCCAAACTTGCCTGCTACCCTTCAGACTCCTGATAGAATATTTAATTGCAGAGTTAGGACATGCTCCTATTATACACTTAGTAGATAATTATTATTATAATAAAATCATATATTATATACTTTTAGTTCTTTGCGTGTTGTAAAAAGGGTTATGCTATGCTATGCTATGCCATCGTTGACAATGTTAAGTTCATCATCCTCTACAGTGGCAACTTAGCTCTTACATCGTAATAATATAAGTTCCTACTTAAGATTGTGATAAATAATTAAGTTTAAGTTTTGGTACATATATGGGCGAAAGGTGTTAAATATCAATCTTCTTATAAACGGCATGGGGGCTCAACGTGCCTGCCTGTAAACGTCGAAGAAACAACAAACGTTGTGGAACCGTTGTTCTGAGAAAAGTATAGTATACATGGTTATATGTATATAATAAAATTACTGTGGATATTATTGTGAAGTAAGTACAAACGCACAAAAAGTTAAACTTTCGATATTACATTCCCCTATTCTGAAATTATTTGTTATTAAATGTAGTTAAACTTCTTGACGTAAAATATCGTTCTAAATATTATTAATATTAATTGAGTGCTCTTAAATGCTTGAGCTAAGAGATGAATCACTACAATATTAGAATGGTGAACTTGAAGCTAGTACGTTAAGTTTCACAAACATTTATTTATTTTATTAATACTTTATTTGCACAAGTACAACAAACATTGTACAAAATGGTGAACTTAATGCCAAAAGGCATTCTCTACCGGACTACCTTTGGGTTGCAAGAAAAAAACTTATTAAGAGTACATAAAGGTAATAAATAATATATTAACAGAAATAATGTACACAATAATTAAAGTTCTCTGTACTTTACATACATATAAACTATACAAATTTATACACATATATAAAAATTCACTAATGTCTGATAACCTATATAGCCTATTGATTTCAACCTATATAAAAATATAACTGAAAACAAATATATTATATATTTAATATTCCGTGAAAGATTCTATAACACGTAGAGTTCCACCTCACGTCCTTAGAAACGCACTTCATGACTATATCATCGCATCAATATAAACGGTTTATAACGAACGTGTCAATTTTGCAAAGCTCCCTATTTTCACGGATCTTTCGATATTGAAAGATCAAGATATAAGATAAGGTTTTAGAAAATAAACTTTTCCGACAATTCGCAAAAGTATTGTAATTTGAAAAACTATTTTGAAAAAATGATTAATGATACTATCACTTGCCCACGTAAATAATAAACAATAAACTCAATCAAATTATCATTTTACATAAGCTTTTTTTGTGATATATTTCTTACATAAATAACTTGCGACTTCTATGTTTTTGCGGATGTTGGCGGCGATAATTACTTACCATCAGGTGATCTTCTCGTTCGTCAATCGTTTTCCCCCTATTCTCTAAAAAAAAATTTCTAAATATTCCTAAATTCATAATATTTACCTAGTTCGTATATTTTTTATATGAACCTACTTTGACCCTAGATTGGTACTCAACGGTGAGATTTGAAAAAAAGTCTGTTGATATTATTCGTATAACGTGTTATTCTAACATTTGTGTTTTATAATTTTTTCTTAGTTGGTAAATTTGAAGGGAACTATTATTTTTTATTTTTAGATAAATGTATCCTTATATGTATTTACGTACTTTCCCAAACATGTTATTTATGAATGGATGACCGCGTCGATATGTTAACGGTTTAGAAGGAATGTGTTACTCTTATTATTGCTCCAAATTGGCAAAAGAGAGGTCAAAAACAAATTGTTTTTCAAAGGTCAGTCATTCCCCAAAATGAATGTTCATAGATCACTTTGAATTTCTTATCTATCTGTTTTTGGTGTCATAAATTATGTTCATCAAAATTCTTTTCAGATTATACATAAAAATTATCTTATTATTAAATATCTTTTATATTATTACATTATATTTTATATTAGGTCCTAACATATGAAATTAGTAAACAACGATTTATTTTATGAAATTATATTTTTAATTAATTGAAGTGTACATACTTCGTTTAATTAAATACATAATTTTTCATATTTCTTCATTTTCATTATTCTAAATGTACTTTCGCCATTGTATAGGTAGTTCGTTGATTCCATTGCAAGAAAAGAGCCCAGAACAATGTTTATCCTGCACTAGCACCCCATCTTTAGAGATTGTATAGAGCATTCGGACATATACTACCATCCAATTGAAGGAAAGTAAAATTGGTTTATGTACTAAAAACGTTCAGTTCCGCGGTCACTTATATGGTAGGACCAAATTGACCTCTAAAAACATAGCGTGCTTAATAGAGCAAGTCAGTACTTCGTATCGGTCCCCCGGGTGCAAGTTTTTCAAGGCAAGTTCGACCTTACTGTTATCATATCTGGGCCGGGGCACCGCAGTGCCAGCTCCTTCCATTTGACCGCAATCAATGGAGAACGGCTCGAACAGACATTGTAGACAATCAGATACTTTCCGATCGGCATGATTCATTGGTATTGCGAAGAGATGTTGTATATCTATGTTTTTCTATCAAATTTACCACGGGGAGTATTTTGAGGAGTTGTTCGGAATCATGTATTTCCACCATCTGAGCTTAAACATCGTTCACCAACACAACTCAAAATTTCATCCTCTTCACCTCGATAGTTGAAAATCCACCACTGTGCAATTTACGTGATATTTTCTGCGATGCGCATCTACTCCTCGGGTGTTGCGAATGTTCATAAGCAGCGGTAGTCACTTGCCATCACGTGACCTACTTGCCCACCAGCAATTTAATAAAACAAAACTACGTGGAAGAAAGATCATACAGAGCAATTAGCCTAACTTCAGTTTTATTTAAGGTATTGAAAATTATAGACCGGCATATACGTTATGCACCATTATCTCAACAGTACAAACTTCCTTCACAAACCGTAATGTGCCATTCAACAAAAGGAATTCACATAGATGGCATTACACTATGTGGTAAGAAGAAACCGCTTTGGAGTATAAGAACATATCTAGGGGATTTTCGACATATAAGGAGCTTTGATGCCAACCAAGCTGGAATTGTAAAGCATGTCAGATCCCACCATATACAACTTCAATTTACTTAACAAAGTTACAATTTACTTAAAAACGGGAACAACACTAGATAGAAAACTCAATTGGAAATCTCATATAGATACAACAGAGCCATGAGGAATATGGAATATGTCGCAACGCATATGGATAGGCATGGAAACTTAAATCGTAATTTCTACAATAGAACTAAATATATTAGTCTATATATGCAAATATGGGAGCATTGTGATATCAATATCATGAACAAAGACCCAACTAGACAAAACCAATGTCGTTATCCATGTCTAGGATAAGTCTACTCTCACAGTACCAATGGGGATCTGCTAGGAATTTGGCATTTTCAGTTGGAAATACAAAAGAAGCCACAACACTGTCGTTAACACTGTCAATTTTAAAACCCTGATGCCTCGAAGACGTTATTTGAAACAAGATTAGGATTACATACAGAAAATTGTCACGTTAGCCTTAGCCTAAGCAAATACTCGTATGTTTTAAATTGTCAAGCAGAAATATATGCACTGATTGCAAGGTTACAGGAGATGCTTTTATTAATATTTTTGCCATAGGATAAAGATAAATACTATGATCCCTCATTTTTACCTATGGGATAGGAAAAAAATCTCCTATCCCATAGGTAAAAATGAGGAGTGTATTTAGCAAGTAACTGATACTGTTACAGTTTGCTTTAATACATGGATAAAATTTTAATCCCCAAGATTATTTATGAATATTAAGTTCTATCAATTTTAATAACGTTATCTGTCATAATAGCGCAAGTGTTTTGTATTATAAAGGTTGGAAAGCACACAGTTTATCTAATTGTGCACTGTATGTTACAGCAATATAAGGTGCATCATCACCCTTGGGTACTTTGACGGAATGTTTCCATACCAGTATTTGAGCCTACAGTTGTCTCACTCACCACCTTAAATATAAAAGCGGTATGCTGCTGTTTCACGCTGATCTTGTGAAATACCGTGTCCTAACGGTTGAGCTAAACAATTGGTTTTAAAGCCAGTTTATAAGTGACAAATATATAATAAATGTATCTATTAATATAAATAATAAATTCTCACGCCTTCAAGCTTATAATGAACACAATTTGTTTCGTCGACGAGAGGAGATGAAAATCATTATTTACCGACTCCTTTATTAAAATACACAAATAAAACAAGAGGTCGTAACGCCTTAAAAACGTTTCATCTACTACAATGACATTATTAATAAGGTGTAAATAAGCAAGTCATTGTAATAATAGTTAAATTTAATAATCGTTTCTGTTTATGGAAAACCATTTTATTACAATCATTAGTTTTGCATTGCAAAAAATGGAATAAGACTACAAAGTGTCGGTCGAAGTTTTAAATTCCAGCTGACTTGTACCAAATGTTTTAATTTTTTAGATTTTTGCATACAAAATAATACTTCTTAACATTTCCTGTTGCGAGACAATATACCTCTTTTAATGTTGTTTCGGTTGATTTTGATCTTAATGAGCTGAGTATGAAATATGAAGTCTTTGTCTTTCCTTAATTAGCATAAAAGTAATAAAAGCTTTTTGAAGGTCAATCAACGCAAGATCGATGTATTTTAGCGCATCAATTTCAATATTATAACGTCTTGGTCCTTCGCCGCACAGATACAGCATATTTTATATTCTTGCAAAACAATATAATTCAAGTCACACCTTTCCCTGTTTAAAGCTCATTATATTGCTGCGCTTCACACAATTATTAGCGATAACATTAGTAACGAATGTTGGAAGATTGGAAAAGATCCACTGATAGAAATTTCATTATTTTATATTCTTGCAAAACAATATAATTCAAGTCAAACCTTTCCCTGTTTAAAGCTCATTATATTGCTGCGCTTCACACAATTATTAGCGATAACATTAGTAACGTATGTTTTAAATTGTCAAGCAGAAATATATGCACTGATTGCAAGGTTACAGGAGATGCTTTTATTAATATTTTTGCCATAGGATAAAGATAAATACTATGATTCCTCATTTTTACCTATGGGATAGGAAAAAAATCTCCTATCCCATAGGTAAAAATGAGGAGTGTATTTAGCAAGTAACTGATACTGTTACAGTTTACTTTAATACATGGATAAAATTTTAATCCCCAAGATTATTTATGAATATTAAGTTCTATCAATTTTAATAACGTTATCTGTCATAATAGCGCAAGTGTTTTGTATTATAAAGGTTGGAAAGCACACAGTTTATCTAATTGTGCACTGTATGTTACAGCAATATAAGGTGCATCATCACCCTTCGGTACTTTGACGGAATGTTTCTATGCCAGTATTTGAGCCTACAGTTGTCTCACTCACCACCTTAAATATAAAAGCGGTATGCTGCTGTTTCACGCTGATCTTGTGAAATACCGTGTCCTAACGGTTGAGCTAAACAATTGGTGTTAAAGCCAGTTTATAAGTGACAAATATATAATAAATGTATCTATTAATATAAATAATAAATTCTCACGCCTTCAAGCTTATAATGAACACAATTTGTTTCGTCGACGAGAGGAGATGAAAATCATTATTTACCTTTATTAAAATACACAAATAAAACAAGAGGTCGTAACGCCTTAAAAACGTTTCATCTACTACAATGACATTATTAATAAGGTGTAAATAAGCAAGTCATTGTAATAATAGTTAAATTTAAATAATCGTTTCTGTTTATGGAAAACCATTTTATTACAATCATTAGTTTTGCATTGCATTAATGGAATAAGACTACAAAGTGTCGGTCGAAGTTTTAAATTCCAGCTGACTTGTACCAAATGTTTTAATTTTTTAGATTTTTGCATACAAAATAATACTTTTTAACATTTCCTGTTGCGAGACAATATACCTCTTTTAATGTTGTTTCGGTTGATTTTGATCTTAATGAGCTGAGTATGAAATATAAAGTCTTTGTCTTTCCTTAATTAGCATAAAAGTAATAAAAGCTTTTTGAAGGTCAATCAACGCGAGATCGATGTATTTTAGCGCATCAATTTCAATATTATAACGTCTTGGTCCTTCGCTGCACAGATACAACATATTTTATATTCTTGCAAAACAATATAATTCAAGTCACACCTTTCCCTGTTTAAAGCTCATTATATTGGTGCGCTTCACACAATTATTAGCGATAACATTAGTAACGAATGTTGGAAGATTGGAAAAGATCCACTGAAAGAAATTTCATTATTTTATATTCTTGCAAAACAATATGATTCAAGTCACACCTTTCCCTGTTTAAAGCTCATTATATTGCTGCGCTTCACACAATTATTAGCGATAACATTAGTAACGAATGTTGGAAGATTCGAAAAGATCCACTGATAGAAATTTCATTATTTTTGTCTTACAGCTGTCTGATAATTTTACACCGTTTGCAGTCCTTCGATACGAATACTCTATATTTTAAAATGTTATTTTCTCGCGTCATTACATATTTTGTCCACACGCGCGTCTAACTTTTTGTGTCCATAATAATGATAAATTTGAAAAATAATATGAATATGCTATTTGCTAGAAAGGATATTTTAGTGGAACGTGGTATCTGTAATTTATTGTGAAATAGTCTCGATAAAAATTAAGCGCTCTCTAGGAGTCCCATATAATAATAACATTTTGGATATTAATAATTGCGTACCGATAATCTCAGTAGCTTCATAGAATCTTTTTTTTCAGTCGACACCTGTTTTGTGCCCCCACAAAACAATTCGACTTTTCTGATTTAATAACATTACTGAGATTTAGCTACTATCGTAGTTTTATATTTAAGAAACTTCATTAAATAATTTAAATTGAGTATCGAGTCTTCTGTTAAGGACTCTCAATTGTAATAAATTTATTACATTTGCTTAATATTAGGTAAAAATTCTTAAACGATCGCGTTTTATAATTTACACTTAGATCTACGAACAAATACTACTTCAATGCGTATTAGTCATAATAATCTAAACATGTGTACATGTAAAGAAACCTCCCTAACTTATCACTGAATTACATGACTCGACTCGATTAATTACGTTATTGACTGTGTTATCTAGACAAATTGATCACAGTTTATTGAAAAACCAGCGTATATATATAGAATATCTCTAGACTGTGTTGATAGTCCACAGTCGTAATAAAACAATTTATATTTTAATAGAATAGCCGGCAGTCTTCTCCCACACTTTGTTATTCTATGGTGAGCAAACAACAACTAAACCAACGTTCACGATACAACGTATTTTATACTTAAGCATTAACCGTAGACATTGAACAATAGTATTCAACAACTTGTAATAAAAAAATATATTAACAATCACCGAATTGCAAATATTTCATTAAATTAATACTCAGTACATCGAAAGACCATAGGCGACCGGCGTTATAGTGGCTTGCTAATGTAAATCGGAAAAAACTAAATTATTTGGTGAACTGGCGGGAGCAGGACCGATGTTTTTAACATGTGTAACACGGGTAACATACCCGACTAGAAACTTATAAATATGTAAGCAAATTTATATTATCATTATTTTTGCTTTTTACGCAGTCTTAGTTTTTTAATTATAAGCATTATTTAAATAAGAATAAATTTAATATTTGGAATTAGCGATAACTGTAGTTTATTAGGAAATTTATAGCACATTATAGCACCATTAGTCCAGAAACAGTGATAATAGATTATATTTAGTTTCAAAATCAAATAAATAGTGTAATGAAATACTTCAACATTTCAATAGAAAGTTGAAACGTTTTCTATTAATATAAAGATAATAACAGAGACAAATGCTTAATATCAAATTGATAAATCTAGCCTACAGAGGCTTAAGCCGTAATAACAACATTTGTTTCGTCGACAAGAGGAGATGAAAAGCATTACTTAAAAGCTCCCTTATTTACTACTTAGTTTTCAATGAATACCATAGAAAGATTTTTTTAAAAAATGTTATGACAATTAAGACACTTCTCATTGTTCAGAGATTGGTAAAACACTTTGTTGTAGTAGTACTGCGACTGTTAAATTTGAAAAATAAATTAATGTACATGTGTGCACGCCATTGGATCGAGTACTTGAAAGAGTCGCGAGTAAAATAAATATTCCGCATACTAGCGGTTATGCCTTTTATGTGATTGACGGAGAATCGGTTGAAAAGCTTAAGAAGTATAGGAGGTAAGTATATTCTTGGGATATCATAAGGTATCATATATCTCTAAATATATGTAGGTATATGCTTAAATAAGATCTCATATATAAATTACCCCTAGGTTGAAGTATAAACATGTTGGTCTTCCTTTTGATCCAGAATGTCAGAAATGTTCTTTATTGATATATTTGAATAGAGGGCAGACTGTTTATAGCTCGCCTCATGATATCTTGTTATATTAGACTGCGACTCTTGACGACGACGCCATCCGCACCAGCGTATAGTCGATAAACGCGATATACTACAGTCAGTACTCTTGATACACTTAAATGAGAAAAACCAAAAAATACGATTCATGTGAATTTCATTAATTTTTTTTTTTTTTTATAGCATTAAGAGTACGAAGTACAAACGAGCACACAGTTCAACTGATGGTAAGTGATTCCTGCGGCCCATGACATCTACATTCATACTTGATAAGAAATCATAATGCTGATGCGTTGTCACCCTTGAGGACTGAGATGGAATGCCCGGTCTCCAGTAATAAAGGTCTCCGGATCCCTGCACTCACCAGACGAAACACAGCAACGTTAAACTGCTATTTTACGCTGGTATTCTGTGAGGGCGTGGTCCTACCCCGGTCGAGCTGACCCATTCATTCTGCAGCTAGAAACAAACTGCAGTGTAGCTCTACCACTGTATAGACTCAGACTTCAGACTCGCAAAGGCCGCCAAAATTAGGGGAATACATTCAAGAAACATAAATTTTGCTGCTCTCCTCAGCGTGATTAGAAAAATCTTTATTGTAACTTACAAAAAGCTGCCTTATTTCGTTATTTGTCCCAATAAAATTAGTTTCGTTGTCACCAAAAATGTCCTAGCAAAATAACAGCTCCAAGAAATGAATCAACATGGATTGGATAGCATAATTTCTTTCTCTGCGGATTCAATTCATATAGAAAATTAATTTCCACTATCAAATAGAACACATATATTGTAATTGTCATTGCTTAAACCTTCGAATAATGCTGTAAATTGTTTTACACGAGCTATAGCGAATAGTGATATTTAAGTGGAATTATTTGAAGTAGGTCTATGGTAGGAATTGAAGGAGAAGGGGTAATTTGTATACGTATCATTGGTGTGGTTATTGTATTCCTTTAGACTTCGCTATCTATTTCTAATCGAACACAGTACGATTTATTTCCTCTATTTTTTACTTAGGACATTCGTGTAAAAGTGATAGTTTTTACATATTTTATATTTATTAGTTACCTGTGCAGGCTGTAAAGAAGAAATATTTAATGAACTACGACGTTTTGTTTCTATAAAATTTTTGTCTGAAATAAACTCTTTCTAAAATGGCGTGGCCATTGCTTAGAAATTCGAGAAAATATAAGAAAAGAGAATATATGAAGATACTTTTATAGTTTATAAAATGTTTAAAATAACAAAGTTACTCTAATTTAATTTTTAACCTTTTTCATTTGTTATTATGTGATCAGAAATATTTGAATAGTTAAAGAATGAAATAAATATGCAATAATTAGGCAAAACATGACAGAAATTAAATCATAGGTGGTAAAATTAATCAGAACGTTAAAAATGTCGTACGTTGTGGCATATTTATAAGAAAGGTTGGTAAACACTAACGTCAAAAAGTGAGACTTATTTTATTTTTAAAAAGTTATGACAGTTAAGACACTTCTCATTGTTCAGAGATTGGTAAAACACTTTGTTGTAGTAGTTTAGATGTTTAGTTTTAAAATGAGTTAATGTACACTTAAAAATCCCGTAACTCGATGATATGAACTATAATTATAATTAAGATATTTTCTTAATAACTTGTAAATAATTATATTATCCTGTAAATTACTAACATAGGATAGTACAATTATTAACAACTGTATCAAATTAGTTCCTAATTTCTTAATTTGATACAGTTGTTAACAACCATGATATAGCATAAAATGTACGTTACATTTAATGGTCATAAAAATAATTGGTTCAAACTATCGTCGACACAAAATCAAGTCCATTAACCTGATCTAGGTGAAACCTGGGAATCTAAGCATCTGTTTCTGATTGGGTTAGAAAGTAATTCTACTAATATTACATTCGTTTATCCTAATTTACTGCTTGATATATTTATTAAAAAGCCTCAATTTTTACTATCTATGACATCTTAATAGGTAAATATTAATGGCATTACTTATTATTTACTACTTGTTCTTATACTGTATGTAAACACACTGAAATATCTTATAAAACAAGATATTGCTTACTCTGTCGAAGGCTTTTGAAAGTCACTGTAAACATTATACACTTTCCGTTTGATTTGAATCATTTTCATCAAATTTTCATTTACAGTATCAGAAAATAGTAAATATTCTATATAATACATTAAATTAGTTGTTGTTAACTGCTATTTTACGCTGGTATTCTGTGAGGGCGTGGTCCTACCCCGGTCGAGCTGACCCATTCATTCTGCAGCTAGAAACAAACTGCAGTGTAGCTCTACCACTGTATAGACTCAGACTTCAGACTCGCAAGGCCGCCAAAATTAGGGGAATACATTCAAGAAACATAAATTTTGCTGCTCTCCTCAGCGTGATTAGAAAAATCTTTATTGTAACTTACAAAAGCTACCTTATTTCGTTATTTGTCCCAATAAAATTAGTTTCGTTGTCACCAAAAATGTCCTAGCAAAATAACAGCTCCAAGAAATGAATCAACATGGATTGGATAGCATAATTTCTTTCTCTGTGGGTTCAATTCATATAGAAAATTAATTTCCACTATTAAATAGAACACATATATTGTAATTGTCATTGCTTAAACCTTCGAATAATGCTGTAAATTGTTTTACACGAGCTATAGCGAATAGTGATATTTAAGTGGATTTATTTGAAGTAGGTCTATGGTAGGAATTGAAGGAGAAGGAGTAATTTGTATACGTATCATTGGTGTGGTTATTATATTCCTTTAGACTTCGCTTTCTATTTCTAATCGAACACAGTACGATTTATTTCCTCTTTTTTTTACTTAGGACATTCGTGTAAAAGTGATAGTTTTTACATATTTTATATTTATTAGTTACCTGTACAGGCTGTAAAGAAGAAATATTTAATGAACTACGTTTTGTTTCTATAAAATTTTTGTCTGAAATAAACACTTTCTAAAATGGCGTGGCCATTGCTTAGAAATTCGAGAAAATATAAGAAAAGAGAATATATGAAGATACTTTTATAGTTTATAAAATGTTTTAAATAACAAAGTTACTCTAATTTAATTTTTAACCTTTTTCATTTGTTATTATGTGATCAGAAATATTTGAATAGTTAAAGAATGTAATAAATATGCAATAATTAGGCAAAACATGACAGAAATTAAATCATAGGTGGTAAAATTAATCAGAACGTTAAAAATGTCGTACGTTGTGGCATATTTATAAGAAAGGTTGGTAAACACTAACGTCAAAAAGTGAGACTTATTTTATTTTTAAAAGTAAAATCCTAGTTATGTATCAAAGAACGGGCTTAATTTGTGGTGTAACTTAATACTCCTTTTATGATCATATCCTTTTTTATTAAATTTCCGAGCTATGTCAGCGCCCTGTTACGGTCGCGAAATCTTCAGGGATAATCTTTGGTGTTGTAGTAGTTTAGATGTTTAGTTTTAAAATGAGTTAATGTACACTTAAAAAATCCCGTAACTCGATGATATGAACTATAATTATAATTAAGATATTTTCTTAATAACTTGTAAATAATTATATTATCCTGTAAATTACTAATATAGGATAGTACAATTATTAACAACTGTATCAAATTAGTTCCTAATTTCCTAATTTGATACAGTTGTTAACAACCATGATATAGCATAAAATGTACGTTACATTTAATGGTCATAAAAATAATTGGTTCAAACTATCGTCGACACAAAATCAAGTCCATTAACCTGATCTAGGTGAAACCTGGGAATCTAAGCATCTGTTTCTGATTGGGTTAGAAAGTAATTCTACTAATATTACATTCGTTTATCCTAATTTACTGCTTGATATATTTATTAAAAAGCCTCAATTTTTACTATCTATGACATCTTAATAGGTAAATATTAATGGCATTACTTATTATTTATACACAAGTATAATACTTATTATTTACTACTTGTTCTTATACTGTATGTAAACACACTGAAATATCTTATAAAACAAGATATTGCTTACTCTGTCGAAGGCTTTTGAAAGTCACTGTAAACATTATACACTTTCCGTTTGATTTGAATCATTTTCATCAAATTTTCATTTACAGTATCAGAAAATAGTAAATATTCTATATAATACATTAAATTAGTTGTTGTTAACTGCTATTTTATTGAGTAATTAAGAATGTAGAAATACATATATTTTTAATATGATTTTATTTCAAACACTCAAATATGAGAACGCTATTAAGTATACTAATAGGCGTATAATTGTTGCAGTCAAACTTATCTTCCGCTTTTTATGTTAATATCATCAACTAATTACTAAAATTTGAAGAAAAGTGTTCAGAAATTGGTGATATACTAAATGAAAAAGTGAAAGGTGTAGTATGTTCTTTATGACATGATTGAACAAAGTGACTTTAACGAGAACTCTGCTATGAACACCTACTGAGTCCTAA
The DNA here is from genome assembly GCA_029286865.1 of Teinopalpus imperialis. Lineage (NCBI taxonomy): Eukaryota > Metazoa > Arthropoda > Insecta > Lepidoptera > Papilionidae > Teinopalpus > Teinopalpus imperialis. Next base: position 1,910,813 of record JAGSMU010000025.1, on the reverse strand, counting down.
AAACTATCAAACGTTATATTGTAACTCATACTATCGACAGATTTTTGGCAATATTCTTAAATTTCACAAGGGGTGTAGTAAAACGGTTATTATTATTTTTACATAACTACAAAAATAGTTTTGTTTAGTAATTTTTATGCTGCTTTGATTTTTTTTAGATCTTGTACGTAAAAGAAAAAAGTTGTACCTCGTGTCTGTGAGATAATAGGTATGTTCTGATGGTAATAAAAAAAAATTAAGCTCATTAAGACACTTTCGCTTTTCCGTCAGACATTACACTCAAAAGTCAGAGAAACATTGTTCTAAAGCCCATCCGTTATCTTTCACAACGGCCTTGAAATGCCGGTGTGAAGCTTCTCTTGGAGAAGTCTCAACGTATGTAATCAAGATTTTTTTTTGATGTTTTCTAGATCTTTCTATGGATACATACATGTATAATTTTACAAAATGCGTTAGTATACTCACATATGCGGTGTTCAGAAACTGACATACGACACCTTGGACTTTTAGAACAGTACTTTAATGCTATACAGTTATTCAAGTTAACGGATAAGAAGAAGTTAACGGTAGAAAAACTGAAATAAAATTTCTAGTTTCTTACATCTAGATTTAGTTTATTAAGACCTTTCTAACTTCCTGCTTAGTTTCAAGGAACTTCGTCATTTTTCCGTAAAACATTAACGTAACATAACGTGAACATTCTCTCTGCTAAAAAAACAAATCTCGTTATTATATTAAAAAGGAAAGCCTGTTGCAATATCTTAAATAAATGTAAAATCAATTACGACCACAAAATTAATAAGGATTAATTGCTGTCAAAGCTTTTACATCACAATATCCAAGTGACAAATTAGATCTTTACACCCTAAAATTTATTATATCGCGATTTACGTCATATAAAAGTCTTTGAAAGCATTATTTCCTTACATCTTCACTAATAAGCTGAGTGTCAAGCGAACAAAATGAACATATTTATTAACATAAAAACTCACGTTCGAATTGGAGTGTAATTTTTATAAACAAGCATCTTATTTATCTTATGGTAATTACAAACGAGCAAACAGTTGACCGGACTGTTTCATGCTGTCAACATCCATCCTACCTCTTCTTGTTATTTACTGCAGCCATAGACATACAAAAACTAAGGACTAGATCCTTAGTTTTTGTATGTAATACTTTATCACCTATGATGAATGTCGGCCGTGTGACGTAGTGGTCTAGAGTACTTGGCCGCTCGCGGGGGTCCTGGGTCGATTCCCAGTCAAGGATCAATATTTGTGCATAACTAATTGTTAGCATGTATATCCCTGACGTTGCATCTGAGCCTTCCTTAAATCTTATTACAATGCATTACATCGTAATAGGGAAGGGAACAATGAGTGAGTGTCTTTCTGTTTGAGCAAATGCTTTCAGCACTTGACTTGAAATATCTCTTCTTCAATTATTACTGATATAAGGAAACCCAATTAGATCTCTTTGTTCGTTCTATAATAAAAGAAATCTGTCGAAAGTGGCTAATTCATCACAATATTTTGATAAAATTCTGAAGAAAATGACGTTAATATTAATTCACAAAATGGTTGCTTATTCGCACAGTTTATATTTTAACACTACATGAAACAATTTTATAATCTCGTTACAACTCCCGTCTCGCTTGTTCCGAGTCGCAGTTCCTAACAGCCGGTGCGCTTTGATTTTAATCAGGGAAACTCACTTTTAAGATTATTCAATTTTTGATTTCTATTATAACAGATCGTTATTTTTCGTAAACGTTTCGAATTAAAATACAAATATAAAGCTGGAAATGTTTAAAAAACTCTACTCCTACTTTTAATTAATGCGTGATTAGAGATTTCACTCTACAATCGAAAAATTATTAAAATTAATAAAAAAATTGTAAGTTGTCAGAACGAATACAGTTCAATTTATCTATATATCCATACTTCCATGCATTCTCCATGCAATGTCGATGATCGCTTAAAAATGCAAATGCTTGTGATTCTCGAAAAATAAAATGGAATACCTGGTTACTGGTTATTGAGTCACTAATTCTTATACCATACAAAACGTTATTGTATTCTGCAAGAAAGTGGTTATTACTGGATAGCGTAACATTTCAATCATTTACTAAAAGCTAGGACCTAAGGTATTACTACATCAATTAGGATTATTATTACTAGTGCTATTGCTAATTTGAAGTAATATTGTTTAAACCTGATGAAAAAATAAATGAAATGTTTGTTCATAAAGATATTAATAAAATAACAATCGTCTAAACATTTACATACTAAAAATTATTTATATTTCAGACTAAGATACTATGTTAGCATCCTTGTTGAAGTTTCGTTTTAATCATATTTAATAGTTAATATTTCTTTTATTTACGCGAATGCTATATATTTTATAAAACTAAGTTTATCACGTTTATTATATAGTTATTAATTACCGGCGTTTTGAGTCCTTTATGAGGATATGATAGTTATTCTGTGCTAATGTCTTACGTTATGTTTGATTTTGGATTTCATTTGATCCCGAACTGATGGTCAAAAAATCGGGATGGTTTTTACTTTTAATAGCCTCACGAATCATCCTTGGTAAACGTACAATAGTACCATGGGGCGTGGGTATGTTATGTTGAGGTTTATTAGTGGTAGTTGATATATGTGTTATTATATGCGGGTTTTATTGATCTTTTAGTTTGCCCTATATAACAGAAACCAAATTCACGATCAAACTTGTACACTACTGCAACTTTTGAAGAAATATTACACTTAGTTACTGACAGGTAGTAAAAACTAGCTAATCTTTCTTGAGGGCTCCTAAATCTATTGTATCTACGTAGGCGCGGGACCCGGATGTTGTCATGTCAACTTGCTTAACATGCTGCGGGGACAAAAGATTCTTGTCACAAAACTCTAGTGCTATCTGATACATAATACCAACAGAATACAGATTTACCAACGGTGGGTAACTGTGATGGATGGGGTAAGATTCACTATTTAAATATTTATTAGTATGAGCGTTTCTTTTTTACACAGTATGACTCAAGTTATTATTAAAATTCCAAATTGAACAAAATAAACATCTAGGAAGGCCAACGAGCTATTGTAGCTTATAGCCTCTAACTCATTGTGAATTGGAATTATAGAATTTTGGAGTTAATATTATAAAAAATCAGTTACATTATCTGGTAGTAAAATTGCACTATTCACTATTACTGCCAGTGTCAAGTATTGACAAAAGTATCATTTTCCTATCACTTGTTTAATAGATTTTTCATACTTGTCGACGTTTTAATTCTATACTAGGTACTTAACCATTTGCTTCATTTCTTTAAAGAACATAATTTTCCGCCGATTTATAAATCTATATATACATATATTTCATCTATATATTTTTAACTCCTCAATTACTATCACGAAGTTCGTTCATAAACACCTTATCCTAATATCATCTAATTTATAATTCAAAGACTGGTATTTGAGACGCGCATGGATATAATATAGTAAATTTCACCTTTATGTGGAAGTTAAATTCCAGAAATTGTATAACAGATGCTTGATATAAATGAATACCTGTGCCAATTTAAACAACTGGCGTCTCTTCTTCGTAGCCTTATTTGGACAATTGTTCGTTTCAGATCAGTGAATTTAATTAAGAAAACTTTTAAGTTTATTTCTTTAACTTTATCTCTATAATGCGAATATAAGAAATGAATAGTAATTACAGAGACAATAATTAAAAAAGTAATACATAAAGAAAAACTGCAGTAATAGTTTTAAATGTTTTAAGAAAAAGAGTATTTATGATATTCATTGTAAAAGCTAACAATTGATTACTTTAATTGAACCTTAAATGATTTTGTTAATGTTAATAATAATATTTATATTTAAACAAAATATAGACAGTATTGTTACAGTGATAGAGCCACGATGCAGCTTGTTTCTAGCTGCATTATTAGGTCGGCAACAATAGTCGATTGGACCGCGGAGGGACCAAATCCTCACAAAATATCAGCTTGAAATAGCAGCATAATGCTGCTCTTTCGTATGCAGAGTATATTAATCCAAGGATACACTTGCAGGCTAGGGGGTATTCCATATTCTCAGAGGTGACAACGCTTATTCATCTTGAATCTTTATTGAGGTTGGTTCATATACCATGGACTCCAGATCACTTACTAACAGGTCAACTGTGTACTCGTTTGTCACACTAATATTATTTAGAAATAGTGTTAGACCCACGCCGCTGCAAGTTTACAACTACAGAATAAATGGATAGGTTCGATCGACGAAGCGGTTGTTTCTATTATTAATAAAATAAACGTAATATATATACCTATATATAAAAAACAACACTTCGTAAAACTAATGCAAAGATGACATCTTTTTAAAAAAAATGTTTCGTTGGGAGCTGGTTTTATAGACGGGGCAATAAATAATGCTTTTCATTTTCTCCCGTCTAAAAAATAAATTGTCTCATAATACCAGAATACCTTGAAAACAACGACATTAAATTAACTAACTGATAATTAGGTGAAAAACACAGTTTGACAGTAACAAATGTTTGTTATGTTGATTTCATTTGGGAAGTATTATAATAAAGTTTATGAGCACATTTACTTTCTGTTAAACCGTATTATTTTTATTTGCTATGTAACCAAAATTAAGGCCTAAGATGCTCTTTGACGGGCCCGAGGAGGCCGGGTGAGCTCATGGAGAGCTCGCCTCGGAAACGTGTCAGTTAACTGCGGGGGGCAGAACTGACGGTTCGCGATATTCAGATCACTAGTACGAGGTTTCAAGAAAGTCTCTTGCACCAGTAGCACATTGACTTGATGTGGGACGGAAGTTGGTGAAGCTCTCTCCTTTCGCTTCTTCTGAACAAGCTGAAATTCGCCGGCATCATGGGAGTCCTGAGGTGACTGAGAAGATTCGAACTCCATCAGTGAGCCCGAAGCTGGGGATGAACACCTGGCGGAGTTCCGGGAAGTGGCTTCTCTAGCCAAAGTAAGTTCGGGCAAGGCAGACAGGGTGAGTGCTGGGAGTGAGAGAGAGACTAATTTTCTACGGTGAGATGAAGGGGTGCATCGCCTACTACCCTCCCCGCAGGATATAGTCAGAAGTGAAAGAATGAGTGCCTAGTGCATCCAAGGCTAATCTTTTTTTGTGCACTTTGGGCATGTATTTAAGCACCTTAACTAAAACTACGTGGGGACTTCAAGTCCAACGAGTTGGTCAACAACTAGGACACTACCCAAGGATTAACCTTAAGTAGTGCCCTAGTCTGGTCAGTGTTGGCTCCTTGTGATTAATTCGTTTCGCAGAAAGGGGCTAGTCCTGCACTAGCTTCGTTAGCACCCTGAGGTATCCACTAATACAACCACCCAGGTGGCTTTCAAAAATAATCTAGGAAACTATACTCCGATTTGCATTCCACTCGGATCCCTCGTCATTCCACTCGGATCCTTCATTCCACTCGGATCCCTCGAGTGGAGCAGTCGTCCCGGAAGTGCTCTCCATGCGCCTCCAGCCAGACGGAGATACTACTAATACTCACAGTGTGTTAATTAGTGTCTGTATCATCATCGGTGGTAGTAGTAGTACCAAAGTGCCAGAAGAAACCGACAGTGCATGTGTGTGTGACCAAGTGCGGGCGGACTACCGCCCTGTGAAGTGAGTGCGTCACCGCGCACCTGCAAGGACACCTGCGCGCGCCTACCTGCGCGCCCACCGGATCCAGCGACCCCGTAAGTTGCCACACCCGCTCGCCTCAGAGGCGGCTATTGTATTTCTTTTGTTCTGTCGCATTAGGCGACCGACAGGTACTCACCCTAAGCGTACCCAAGACGCTAGGATTTAATTGTATAGTTTTTAGGTTTTACACCCCCGCCGCAAGGCGGGGACAATAAAATCGGTTTCTCTCGCGGACGGGCCTTAAGCCCCAAAACAAAATAGCGATGGACGCCAGCACGATGCAGGCATTTTTTCAGGCGGCCAGCCCCGAACTATGGGCTTCCTTCATGCGCCATCTAGAAGCTCCGCGGGTCGCCTTCAGCGACAGCCCGCAATCACCGGACCCATCACCAAACGAAACCGCAACCATAGCGCCTTCCGCGCGCCCTGCCACCTCCGCCTCTCCCCGATCACGGTCGACCTCCGACTCAGACTCGGAGTCCTCCGCATCGGACATGGAGGTAGGGCCTAGTCAACCGGACGAGGGCTTCACCCTCGTCACAAACAAGAGGAAACGCCCTGCTCAGCCGGCCGTCGTCAATACGGCCACGTTTTCAAGGCCGGGTTCAGTCTCGCCGACCGCCACTCCGGCGAAGAAGGCAGCCCCTCAGGCTCGCCAAGCGCCCTGCGGAGCGCAAAACGAAGCCCCCGCCCCTGTAATCCTACAGGAAAGTCCAAATGGACTGACGTCTCCAGGTGGTTCGCCACCCTAAAAATATCGTGCCCTAAGGCCCAAAACACGCCACAAGGCATACGTTTAAACCTACAGACAGTAGGTGACTTCCGCGCGGCCACGAAACTGCTGCGCGAGAAAAACATAGGTTTCCACACCTATGCCCTCCCGGAGGAAAGGAAACTCCGGGTCGTTATTCGCGGTCTCCCATTTGAGACAGAACTAGAGGAAGTGATCAGATCCCTTAAGGATCAAGACCTCCCGATTTTAGATGCGCGCAGGATGACAGATCCGCGCACCAAAAAAAACCCATGCCCCTCATACTGGCCACCCTGGACCTGACTCCAGAAGGCAAGGCCATTTTCAATCTTAAAACCCTTTGCGGCCTCTCCGGCATATCTGTGGAGGCCCCCCTCAAACGCGGACTCGTTGGACAGTGTCATCGCTGTCAATTTTACGGCCACTCGGCCAGAAACTGTTTTGCCAGGCCCAGATGCGTCAAATGCATCGGGGACCATGGCACCCTGGACTGTTCGCGCCCCTCCGGAGCGACAGAGCCCCCAGCGTGCTGCCTATGCGAGGCAGAGGGCCACCCAGCGAGTTATCGCGGGTGTCCCAAAGCGCCGCAGAGGCAACGCGGCGGGACTACTCAAAATGGCAAAAAAGCCAAACCTAAAAAAGCCACACCAACCCCAGCCATCCCCGTAAGGGCCGCGCCTGCTCCCAGGCCCGCCCCCACTCCAGCTGCAGCTCCAGCTCCAGCCCCCAAACCCGCTGCCCCTTTGCAAGCCCCTAAGGCCCCTGCAAAGCCAGCCTGGGCAATGCCTCCTGCTATGGCGCGCAAACAAGTCGCGCCTATCACTAGGCCAAACCCCTCCCCCGTGCAGCCCGCCACCTCAGCGCAGGCCACACCTCAACCTCTGGGTATGCAAAACCCAATTACTTACTCGCTTAACTTCATCAGCTCACTCGATTTCAACGCCCTGGAGGACCTCACCAACATGGGGATCCGCCTCCAGCAGGCCAAAACGCCCTTCGAAATGCTGCAGATCACTGCAGAACACATGGGCACCATACGCTCCTTCTGGGCTCTCCAGAATGGTCCCATGCCCAGTAGGGCAACCCCCTAGTTCTGTCTCCAATGGCTAACACACCATTAGGTCGAGTCAAACCCCGCTCTCTGACTGTCTCGTATTTCAACGCGGACGGACTCAGGTCTCAAAAGGACGAAGTAGCGATCCATTTAAAGAAACACAACGTCGACGTTATGCTAGTGCAAGAAACCTTCTTAAAACCTAGCCACAGCGATCCCAAGATCGCAAATTACAGAGTCATCCGTGGTGACAGGTTGTCCGCCCGCAAAGGCGGCACCCTGATCTACTAAAAAAAGGTGCTTGCACTGCGTACCGCTCGAGGTTCCGCGATTAACAAACATAGAAGCCACCGCGTGTAGGGTGGCTATGACCGGTCATAGCCCGATAGTTATCGCCTCGGTTTATCTATCACCGACGAAAACAGTTCTAGAATCGGACATCAGGACCCTAATCAACCTAGCCGTCGGTCGTCTTAGCAGGCGACCTAAACAGCAAACATGCCTCCTGGCATTCGATAAGGAGAACAAAACGGCAGGCGCTTCACGCCCTCATGGGCTCTTATAGCTTCGACGTTATAGCCCCCGTCTCCCCGACACGTTACGCTCTAAACTTTACACGTCAAACACCCGACGTTTTAGATATTGCGTTAATCAAAAATATCACCCTAGCGGTCGACTCCATCGAACCGCTACACGAATTATCATCGGATCATAGGCCGGTGCTCCTCAAGCTGGGCCAATCGACAGGCGAGGTCCCTCAGACCAAAACCGTAGTCAACTGGCGTGCTCTCGAAGGTAAACTCAGAGCCACGACCACCCAGCAGCTAGATATTTCGACTAACGAGATCGACTCACCCGACAAGGCGTTTCGGGCGATCGACTCTTTAACTTCACACCTTAGCTCGGCCGTCGAAGACTCGAAAAGGACGGTCCCCGCGTCGACCGATCAATTCGGGGTCCTTCCCTCGAGTCTCCGTCGACTGATAAGATCAAAAAATCGCGCGGCAAAGCTTCACGATAGATACCCGACGGATGTTAATCGCGTTAGACTGCGCCACCTCCAAAGGGAGGTCAAAGAGCGCATAAAATCATATAACGATCAAAATGGGGCGACCTGCTAGCAGACCTGGAGCCTTCGAATACCGCCTACTGGCGTGTGGCGCAGGGTCTCAAAGCAGACACCATCTCACCAATGCCTCCTCTAATTTTACCGGACAACGCTACTCTCGCTTTCGATGACACGGAGAAAGCCGAATATCTCGCGGACAGTCTAGAGAGCCAATGCTCCCCGTCGAACTCCCCCGCGGACCAAGACCACCTCCTAAAGGTGAACGCCGACGTGGCGCTTAGGGCGTCGTTACCACCAGCGGGCGAACCGTTAGAACCCGTGACCACCGACGAGGTCACAAATATTATAAAACCTCAAAAGAGGTCAGCCCTGGTCCCGACGGGATTAACAATAAAATAATTAAAGCGCTTCCCGCTAATATCATCTGCCTCCTTGTGGCAATATTCAACACGCTCCTCTCCAGCTGCTCCTTCCCGGATGCCTGGAAGGAAGCGGACGTCATCGGGATACCCAAACCGCACAAACCGCGGAACCTCCCCACCAGCTATCGCCCAATCAGTCTTTTAAACTCCGTGGGCAAGATATACGAAAGGATTATTCTTAGGCGACTTAAAGAACACGTCCTAGCTAATAGATTACTTCCCGACGAACAGTTCGGGTTTAGGAATACGCACTCTTGCGTTCAACAGGCCTTCCGCTTAACGGAACACATTCTTGCAGGGCTAACCCTGAAAACCCCATCGGTACTGGTGCACTATTCTTCGATGTCGCAAAGGCATTCGACAAAGTCTGGCATAACGGTTTAATTTATAAACTGCACTCTATCAACATACCAGACAGGCTCGTGCACATCATACGAGCCTTCTTGTCGAATCGCACTTTTCGATATCGAGTCGACGGCACGCGCCTCGCCGGCCGCTCCTAGCAGGTGTCCCTCAGGGCTCCGTTCTTTCCCCTCTTATTCTCACTTTACACAAGTGATGTCCCGAAAGATCCGCAGGTCAGTCTTGCGCTTTTCGCAGACGATACCGCCCTATACTATTCAAACTTACACAAGGGCCGTATCACCATTCGACTCCAAGCCGCAGCCAACCGCCTCGCCGAGTGGTTTCGGTTATGGAGAATCGAAGTTAACCCGGATAAAAGTGCAGCAGTCTTTTTCTGGAGAGGCTCATCCGATCCATTCTGCACCGCATCAGTACCTAGTCGTAGAAAGCTAGGACCTATCACGATCTTCGACCGACCCATTCCCTGGGTAGAAACGGTCAAATACCTAGGGTCACCTTTGACCGTAAACTAAGTTTCCGCCCGCATATTAAAATGCGAGAAACAAGGCCGCGTTTGTCATGAGCCGGCTTCACCCGCTCATCTGCGCTAAAAGCAAAATGTCCCTAAGACATAAACTCCTTCTGTACAAGACCTGTATAAGGCCTATTATGACCTACGCCAGCGTCGTCTTCGCCCACGTAGCCGAAATCAAAATCAAACAACTCCAGACGGTTCAAAACCGTTTCACTAGAATCGCAACCGGAGCAGAACCGTACCAACGCGACGTCGATCTGCACAGTGACTTACATCTCGTCACCATTCCGGAATACCTCAAATCCATCTCGCAGCGCTTCTTCGAGAAAGCGCTTTCGCACTCTAACCCGCTAGTGGTAAACGCCGCAACCTACGAGCCGGATCCGAATCCGGTAACTATAAACCGTAGACCCTGTCACGTCTCGACGACCCCACTTCATGGGGAATCCAACGCCAGTCCGTCCTCAACGGACCCCGGACCCACACAATACCTACACCTCGTCGGGTCGCCCTCGCCTCCGAGCGCGACGCAATCTTCGCGACACCGCGTACACTCGCTACACCCGCGTGTCAGGGCGGTTCTCACCGCCCACAGTCTCCGATTGATATGACAACAGGTGGCGTCCGTCAGAGGCTAGGTTCGCATACCGAAACCTCGGACGGTCATTAGTCATCACCATCCATTCTCCACTCGGGAGAATCGCAATATAGCTAGGGAACTGGCAACTTAGGTGGCATCATAAGATAGGTATGAGATCAAGAGTAGACCGACACGCTCAGTTATGAGCGCTTTGTGTAAGTAAGAGAACCACAGTAGGCAAAACACGGTTAAAATAAAACCAGCTCACGGACCCCTCAGTTCCGTGAGCCCTGTATCCGATGAAGCTGTAAGAGCCGCATAGGCTAACAGCATAAACATCAACAGAATCAGAATCTACTCCGATTTTTCCGTTCTTGTGAACACGAAGCGCAGTTCAAATCGCTTTGTTATGTTGTATTGTTCTCGCTACAATGGGTTGGAACTGAGATAGTTCTCTCGGGGCAGGTGCCTCGGTCACAGGTCCAGGAGCATTGTCATTTTGCGTCAGGAATGACGCGCAAGTTAACGTCGATAATGTAGAGCAAATGTTTATACTCGCTTTTTCCGTACTGAACAACCCCAGATACCATGAGTATACGCAAGATGAATTCGTTTGAAACTATGGTGGACCAGATCTGTTCTTCACTTTTACATGCAACTCGGCATGGGCACAGATTTCAGTTTAACTTATACCTTACAACAATACCTAAGCCATTGACAGCAATGACCTCATTGCAAATGTTATAATTAATGCCCAGATGTTAGTCGCTCTGCTCACACAAGGAGAAATATTCAGAAAGATGCATTGCTTTATGTTCTCCATCCTGTGGCAAAAGCCAGGCTTGCCCCATGTACGTCATATTTTTCTAGCTAAAAGAGAAATTGCGTACAATCCAAATTGACGACATAATTAGTGCGCAAAACACTGAACGAAGGATGGAAAGTGTATTGAAACATACTCCCGGGAAAAACTGAAGGAAACTTATAAAGTTAAAATAACTAGTCTGGCCATAAATATTGTAACATAAAAACTTTTCTTTTTTTTTAATTATTTTGAATTTCGAACACGTATATTATTTTAAAAACTTCTTTCGATTTTGCGCCATTTAACATATTTTTTCGTGTTCATTATCAAATTACAATATAGAATGGGGTGTTAAAGAAAATAGGATTGCAGTGATCGCCTTGCACAAAGTGGGTATGGAGCCGTCGTTTATATTCCAGACACTTCAAAAGCTTGGTATCAGCCGTATGTTCGTATATCGTACTATCAACAGATACAACAACACTTCCTCTGTCGAAGACCAGAAAAGATCGGGGTGACCGCGTGCAGAAAGAACTACAAAGGGCTTTAATGCTGTTAAAGCCAGAATTCGTCGAAACCCCATTAGGAAGCAAATAGTCTTATTGCGAGAAATGAAGATTCCCGCTAGGACTCTGTCGCGTATTATAAAACAAGACCTGAAGCTCGGTGCTTATCGTCGATATACAGGACATGCCCAAAATCTTTACAATTAAAGAGAGTAGATCGATCAAAACACCTTCTGTCGCGATACGCAGGTGAAAGGCACAGAAATATCCTCTTTACCGATGAAAAATTTTTCACGATTGTAGAACACTACAATAAGCAAAATGATAAAGTGTACGCTCATCGTTCTAAAGAAGCTGCTCAAGTAGTCGGAAAGGTACAACGTGGTCATCATCCTGCGTCATTGATGGTTTGGCGGGGCGTGTCTTATCAAGAAGTTACAAAACTAAATTTTTGTGAAAAACGAGTGAAAACTTCAGCCAAAGTGTATCAAGATACAGTCTTGGATCATGTTGTGAAACCTCTCAGCAATACAGCCTGGCTTGAAATTTGAAATTGAATTCCGGACTTTATAAGAGCTGAAGACTGGCCCTCGTCTGGCCCAGACCTCAACCCTTTAGACTTCTAATTATGGTCAGTTTTAGAGGACATGCCCTGCTCTAAACGACACGACGACATTGAGTCTCTTAAAAAATCTTTGGAGCAAGCAATGGAGAAATTTCCCTTGGAAACAGTGCATAAAAGCCAAAGGTCGCCATTTTCAATAGAATATTTTTTAATTTTTTGCTGAGACTAATAAATATGTAGGTATAAATTTTAATAATATTACATTACTTCATTGAAAAAAAAAATCATTTGTAACAGAACTTATAGCCGGACTAGGTAGATACCCACTGTATCGGCAAAGAACACCTCACGATGAAGAACCAAAGCTACTATTAGAATTCACTGTGATCAGGAAGACATCGTGGTAGACAACAGTTAGGTTGTGCCCTATTCTGCTCTTCTTACCAAAATCTTCGATGCTAATATTAGTGTAGAGTTCTGTTGACCACAAAATATAGACGCAAATAAACAAGGGAGTTATCAAGCAATTTTTAATGTGAAACAAGCTGACTATGTAAATATCTACCCCAGAATTAAAGTGCAAACGTTCAAGGCGTGGTGATACGTGAGCAGCGCCGAGCCGAATCTTTGGATTACCATTTCACGAAAGACACCCCACTTTCACCCATCCAGCAGTGCACCTACCTTATGGCGATCGGTAAATTGAATAATAAAATTCAACATTTAGAATATGTGTGTTTATGTACTGCTGAACTATCAACAGGCACACAAATATTCCACTATATTACACTGGTATACTGTGAGGATATATGTATGATTCTACCCCGGTCGAGTCGAATCATTCATGAAACTGCAGCCACAGTGCTAGTTGTGTAGTGGATAGTATTTCATTGTTACTCGTTGAACATAATTAAAGACACTGCACCACCTACCACGTGTATGTATATATAGTATTTATGCATGATGTATAAATTTCATACAATAGATAATAAGTACTTTTAAGTAATTGCTATCATTGCAATGAAAATCTATGCTGTGCCTATATATCACACGTGATAATGAAGTTGGCGTCATACTATGAAAAAATATAATCAGTAGAAAAATAATCTCTCTCTAGTATTGTTCACACACCAATTACAGCCAGTTTCATATTGTTTATTATAAATATATATTAAACCGTTTTAATTACAAGTATAACATAGTAAAGTGTTGTGAGTTGCTGCTGATTGGGTTATTATTGAAGATATATATACGTCCAAATAATTATAGAAATATTTTCTAATTTAATTAGTGAGCCGAATAGTAATATCAAAAAAGCTATAAAAAGTTTTTTTTTAATTACTTGTATTGTAATGAGGTTCCTTTTTACCATCTTTAACATTAATTTAATCTGATCGATGGCCGTGACTCAAATTATTATACTATACAATTTCGTGATAGTTTGAAACTGCTATGAAAATAAATTAATCAAAACTCACAAGTGTTTTATATAAATACAGGTGACTGATTTGTAATCCACATAACTTTAAAGTGTATTCACAGAGGTTACAGGCTATCATTTAAGAGATAAATTAGTTCAGGGAATATTAATGGGCTTCGAGTTATTTCAAATTTACAACACGAAAAACATTCACTCGATTTTAATATAACTCAGTCGTTTGTTTTAAGTAAAACAAAGCTTATTTTATTTCTTTCTTTGTTGACCATTGATCGTATTTTACGTAAGAAAACTGCGAGTAATTGGGAATTTGCGTCTTTTTATGTCTGTATCTTCAAAACCCTTATATTTTTTGTTCAATTGCTTTTAAAATTTCATTAGAAAGCTATTGAAACAGACCAATTCTTCAAATGCTTTCCAGAATATTTTCCTAAAAATTGAAATACCTAGAAACCCATTAATTTTCGCTGAACTAACGTGCCACTTATATGATAACCCTAGACCTCTATAAACACACCTTAGTTATGCAGTCTACTAATTAATTACCCTGTGCTGTTTCACGTTAATATTTTCGATTTTTGGTGTGTTCTTTTAAGTAATTTTCAATTTAGGCCTTTTTTCAATTTATTGGTAACAGGTAACGTCAGTCAATCTTATGTTTATATCTTATATTTTTTATGGAAGGAAGTAGAATACTCGATTGCTAAGAGTAATTATGTTCCTGGTGTTTCTTAATAACAATTTCAATGATAAGCTTTTGATATATCTCATATATATATATATTGAAGCAATATGAATATCGATGACACTTTCATATTCTCAGTTTTTAAAAATCCAAGAACTAGTAGCTTATGCAATTACTGATACACATATATACTATACATATATACAGTGCAGATACCAGGTTCGCATAAAAGTAACAATATTTGTGTATAATGAATTGTTAGACTCCTGGTGTGGTTGTGTTGAATGCACGTTCCGTGTTTTTGACAACACTTCTCCCGATCTTATTGATGAAGAATGATCTAATGGAACCTGCAATACTCCATCTGTATAAAATTTCGTTGGTCCGTTATGAGAAACACGGTGATGAGTACAGATTACTCTTTGTGTGCTATTTGTTGATGCTTAAGTCTTGCAGTGAACTAAGTCAATGCTGAATAAGAAGATTATTAATTAAACTTAACAAGGATAAGGTCATTAGTATTGATAGCATAATATTTCATCACTCTCATACAAAATAATTAATGAGTGAATATTAAACAATATAAACATATAGAATATGAGCGTTTTATTTATGTGACCAAGCCTAATATTTTAGTGAATTATTGTGCATGTACAATCATTCACTGTAAGCGATAGTCATTTTTTGTGCCTGGCACTGTTTTATAATAGTGATTGAACATTCCGAATATAGGTGTATTTGTAACGTACGTAACTATTTTAATAATACTCGTATACGTTTATATTTTTGCTATATACTATACATAGATACGGTTTTCGTTGTTGGTCCAAGTTACATGAATGTTTTATATATATATATATATATATAACCACCAATATATATATAACACAATATATAAAAGCCACCGGAACACAGGGAATGCCTTCCTACACGGGCCCTATCTTAACGCGGGAAACAGACCCTTTGCATCCGTCACACGAAGGTCATGAGAGCCTATGAAGCTAGCACTTTAAAGCAACACTCTCCTTGGTGGCGTTGTATTATACTGTCGCTTCGTTCCCTCCGTGACTTGATTGCACAGGGCAAGGAAAACTGCCTTCGTAATCCACCTTCGCGCTTCCAAGGTGGGCTCATAGAGCTTATTATTTTATCTACTGTTGATGACCAAACACACAGTTGCTCAGTAGAGTATAGACTCCCATCTTTTTTGGGAAAGATGTAACTTGTAAGCCTAATGAGTTTAATAAACTTACTGATCATTTGATCATATGACTTCATTTCTCGTGTTGATATCACTTGATACTTATTTGATATTTTGTGAAAATACCCTTTCTTTTAGTTGTTCATCAGTGTGTCTTCGCTCGGTCAATCCTCATTGAATTTTAACATATTCATTGCATATGTCAGGTATTTGGAAATAAGTAAACAGTTTTGTAATAGAGAGGAGGTATATGAAAATAGATCAGTCGATACGCCACCAGTGTTTGCCACCTCTCGTATATACAAATTATTTTACAGCATAAGACTATTTTATTATAACGAATAAACATTATCTCTATTACTAAATAGGTGATAACATTTAATATAACGTTGGTAAATGATGGTTAAACGAAAAAATATCTTCTGGTTATATATAACATCAATTGCAAAGGCTATATTATATTACCGTAATTACAAACACTAAGACACTCACTCGTCATCCCCTTCCCCAACCCGATGTAATACACTTGCAATAGGATCGGCAGAACATTCAGATGCAGTCCAACAAACAACAAACCTAGACCCGATTTCCAAAGATTTGTTATACACAAATATATTTCCTGTACTAGTAATCGAACTCAAGACCCGCGTTCCAGCATCCAGGCACCAGGTAGAGATGCACTATGACACACGGCCGTCAGACGCCATTCAGCTTTTCAACGCAAAACGCTTCGTTCAAATGTCTGTTTTAGCATTATTAAAAAATATACTCGACTTTACTTTTTCTTTTAAACAGGCTACTATACACCCACTTGTCATCAAGTGTGCCTCTTCTGTAGGTATTCGTAAATTATTGTGAATAATTGTCATTGCGACCACAGTAGGCTAGGTTGATTGGTACAATATAATTGTTTATGCATAAGCATGTCGCTGCGCATTCCATGGTTGTTTTCCCTTTATGGGCTGTAACGATACACATGGGACCGCATGGGGTTATGCAATGGATATTACAATGGTTGTTGTAATTCCACAACAGAACACAGGCCCCGTATAACAATGCGAAGGCATTGAAGCGATATCAGACATACAGCGGATTCGTACATGTCCTAAGAATTAAAAAAAATATATGTATATATATATACAAACTGATATCAGTGCACTTACAAAGCACCTAAAAGTGACAGCGACCTAAATTCGACGGTTCAGTGTACTTATTTCTCTATACTATATCGATGATGCTTTTCTGGTCAATTTCAATAATGTGAACTGGGCCAGATTATATGCTAAAGCTAATAATGATCGGTAAACAAGGACCATACGTAAAAACAATGATAGATCAGAACTTTATGTTATAAATCACAACCGCATTAACAGAACACCGACGTTAAAACATGAATAACATTTACAATAGCTGTCTTAAGAAAGTTAAGTATGTAAATGCGTCTTGGTTTTTAATCTCTAATACAGATTACAATGAAAGCTAAACAGCTGAAATATATTTGTATTTTAAATTATTTAACATAAAATATTAACTAGTGCTGACACTTAAGAAAGTTTGTACAGGGGTATTAACCGCTTACTAATTGGTTAACGATTTCGCTTTAAAGTTACAAATTTGAAGTAAGCCCAATTCAATTGCATTGAAATGTTCACTCAATAATGGTCCACCATTTAAGTAAATAAAAATTTTGCAAACCCTCCAGGTTTATTTGCTAATTTTTGTTTACTTTAACTTCTCAATTGTTGAAATATTAAACGATTCAAATTCGTACAATGGAAGCAGTATACCAGGTGAATATGAGTGTAACCTATTTGAATCAATCAGAAGTCAAGGTTTACATTTAAGTGGAAATTATTTTTTATGCAATAAACACAAACGTTTTGTACAATACAGGAGAGTAGGTTTTAAGAAATATTTTAGGTAGTGGGCTTAACCTTAAGGCAAATCTTTCTATAATATCTCTCATTGAATTCTATATATTCTAAACAACTAGGAAAGTTCATTAGGAGTCTACTAAAATTTATTAGAAATTTTGAATGGCAACACTTTATTAATTTGGGATTTTTTTTTATTATGTTTAATTATTCACTTATTGGTGTACAACAAAGAATAAATCGATTGATTGATTTAATTTAATATGAATGTACCTTTTCAAGTACTATTAAAATAAAGAACACACTAAAATGAAATACGGTAATAAGCAATTATTACAAATTTTTAAAAATAAATATATATTACCTTTAACATGTTTTTAAATATGTTAGATTAAGTACATTTGAAATAGTCATTTTACATTTAATTGTCAAGTTAAAATTTTGGTGGCCTGAACTTTACAAAACTGACAATACCGTTATCGTTTGAAATTGTGGTAATGTGAAAATAAAAAATAAAAAGTGCAAAGTGAACCCTAAGTCACTCATCAAGTTTATCTCATTTTAAATATTGCGAATAATTTAAAGGAGACTTTTTATTTTAGAAAGTACTAAACGAACTTCGTTCAGGTTTCAAATTCGATAAGAATTGATAGCATACATCACGGTGGACGTAAACAAAATGTAAAATAAAGTTACGTTGCGGCGTTGTCACGGCGGACTAACACAAATAACTCAATTGGTTCGACCAATCTGATGCGGAACATCACTTCGAAAACAAATGGGGCAGTCACCTGTCCATCCTCCCGTTTTGATTTAAATTGGTCAGAGTTTTTATTTATATTTTATTTATTTGTATGCCATCGTAGAATATTATCCTATTAATAAAAATGTGGTTTTTCAACGCAATATTAAAAACGTGTATTATTAAAAATTAATAAAAGTTACTGTATGCCCATTTGGCATCCCTAATATTATAATATTAAAAAATATATATCTACATATTACTCTATTTCATAACCATCGAAAACGTCTGCAGTAACATAAAGTAGGAGTATACCGCTAAATATGTATTGAAGTTCAACACTTCCGCTCTTTCCATGCGTCGTAGCAACCTGCTTGGGAAGCTTACACTTCTGATGACTAGACCATCTATGATTATGATAAAGCCTGACGTAGAGATTTTTTTTGTGTGTTATCTAATTAGACTCACGAGCAGAAGGCTCACTGAGTAGGGAGACAACGATGCAGCGAAGTTGGCGCGGAGACTGCTGCTGAACTACCGCTGTTCTCCGAACCCTGTGGACGAAGAACGTCGACGACAACACAGGAGGGCGATAATAGGATCCGAGGGTCCCTTGTGAGTTGCGAAACCTCGACTCGTATCGCTACCAGAAAGGAGGACAGGTCCATATTTAGAAGCGGTCTAGAATGGGGGTTTAAGTTTTCAAATAATATGCTTTAGTCATAATCGAGACAATTAAAGAATACTTGTCTTCATTGTTATGTATATACAGTGTATGGGTGTGTATACATATTGGCCACTCGTTACTTATCAGTCCATAAATATAAATAAAAAATTCTCATTGTAATAATTTCAATATTATTCAACTTAAAAAATAGTGCCTTGCCAAGTTTTATAAAAATCTGTTCCACACTCTTAAAGATTAGATCATCGTGTAATAGTTAACCAGTAAGGTGATGTTTTATGTCTGTGTAATATAGTAATGTAATAATAAAATAAATAAAACTATTTCGCTTATTATGTGTATTGTTCAGAAATATTCATATTAATAATTACATTGTGTAACGTAACTACGAGTACGTGTTGAGTGTTCAGAGTATTGGCTATTGAACTTTAGGCTTGATTTAAAGTTGAAATTATTGAATTTATGGCGTAAAACATCCACAGATTTTTGGTAGGTAAATTCGAAAGGAAATGAACGTAAATAAATAAAAATTAAGTGACCAATAAGGGTCATTATAGACCATGCGTAGAGTAGTACAAAGTAAAGAATTCACTTCTCCTAATTCCACCCTCTCCCTTTCATCTACGGTCTAACGGGCCATCGGAGAGACTCCATCTTCACGTTGTACCAAACATTTCACTTCCCCGCATACAATAATACGTGCAGCGAATGCTTGAAGCTCTCTGCTGGCGTCTGTAATTCCCAACCGACATGATATAGGGACCTTCGAGACAAGTGTATAAAAGCACATGCTTGGCTGATATGTTTACTAACTATGGGCACGTTATTACTCGATATCAGTTGCAACTGTGGCCAAACATTAGCTTTTTTAGAACAATAAAAATAATTATCTGATCTCACGTATTAAATTTGATGCTAAGAGACGTCGTGAGACCGGAACCGAACTAAGTGCATCCAAACCGTAGTTAGTATTTGAAGTGTGTCACCCCTCAATTTCATAAAAAATACAAATACGCAAGCTTATAAGATTGGCATAAGCTACTTGTGTTAACATTAATACTCAAAAAAGTCGAATAAATTTTATTAGTGTTTTTTGGATAAATACGTATTTTGAAGGTAGGTTTCTTCTTTTAAGTACACAAAAAATATTAATTTCCAGGACGCTGGTAAAAGATCTACTTAATTAAAGTTAATCAAAATTTTGTGGGACCAAAACGAGCGTCCTCTACGGAATAAAAGATAGAGCAATAAGGCCCAGAAATATAGAAAAAATCGGTGTATATAGTACATAGAAAAAAATAACCATCAAACAGACCTCCTTTACATGAATTTGTTTAAAAATTTAGTAAATTGATTTAAAGAAATTAGTATATTACAGATATACAAGATATCTCTTGATCCTTTAAAGATTAGAAGTAGTTGTGCAAAGTGTCTCTGAAATACTTTGATTTGCTTCTTATTTGCAACGGAATATACATACCACAGATGTACTCTTAAGTATACATACATAATTATATTTATCTTTCTGTACGTGCCATTTATGATGTTCCAGCCCATTTTATCCATAGCCAAACGGATTACATTCTGTACTCATTTGTAGTGTAATGTGCGTAATTTAGATGTTACAAATATCAAAAGGATAATAATGAAGAGAATGTAAACACAGTCGTGAACGGAATTCCGTTTGTTATTGAAATCTCTAAAAAAACACACATCAAACATATAACAAGGTGGAATGCTGGATGCATACGTGCATTTACCATGAATACAAGGGATTATGTGGTGATTTACGTAAGTGGAAAAATAAACATAGAAGCACTAGCAGCACTAGGGCGCCTAGAGTAAACAATATTAAATTGAAATGAACAATTCTGTTTTTGCTTACATGATTGTGAGGAGTCACAATCGTGTAAGAACGAAGAGTAAATTCGAAAAATTAAGCAGTTTTGTTAATTATTTATCAAATTCTTCATCACGGCAATATTGAATTTAAAACAGTTTTTTTAATTTATCAATTACCGTATTGCTTTGTTGTTTTTTTATAGGGAAAATTACATATATACAGCCATTAACTTTGGAATATTAAGTTTTGTTTAATTCACCTCATGGTAAGTGATTAAGGCCCTTGACACCTACATTCAGCCTCAGTAAGGAATCATTATGCAGAGCGTTGTCCCGCTAAGAACTACGATTTAATTCTACGTCACTAGCAATAAAGTTTTTGCTTTCTTTATCAGTCCAAATCCATGTAGCGTTATAGTAGTTTACGCTCGTACTCCATAAATAGGTGCTCTACCCCTGTTGAGCCGACCTAGCCATGCCACATATTTTTATCTGGATGCTGCAGACTATAATACCACCTGAAAAATCTATTTAATCAAAAAAAAAATATCTTTCGCGGTTAAATCAAATTCTTGAATTTCTATGAATTACGATTTCGACGCTCCTTTTGTATTTGTTTATATAACAACCAGTAATTTAACAGAAATATAAAATAAAATGACAAAACATAATAATAGAATATAAAAATAGGGTCACAAAACCATATTAAATTCATACATTCGTACGTTGTACGATCTATTAATAGATAAAGTTTGTTCCATCCTCTCAAGTTCAAATTACACCTCTATTACATGTAACCATGAGCAACGACCGCCACAGTGTCGCTCAATCTCATTGTAGTCTATGAGAAAATACTACTACTGCGTCGGCACGAAGGTACTGTGAGGATATTTAATAGAAAGGAAGCTATATCAGGCAACAAATACTTTTTAAAGATTAGAGAAATTGTAAAGCTTATATGAACTTTGAGTTAAGGAAGTAAGAAGAAGCTTGGAGCAATTTATTACCACCAATACTGATGGTTTACGATATGATTTTATTTATCTAGAAGAGTAATTACTTCTCGTTTATTTTTTTCATTTTATTCAACATATGAATTATATTATAACGTACTTTTTATTTAAAATTTATACTATATTACGAAAATATGTCACTAATGTACGACTGGAATAATATATTTATTATATTTATCGATTAGAACACGTAACAAATAAGTCACGAATATAATAAAACGAAACCTTATATTGGTAAAGGAAGAACGATTATAATAGTTCGCCCCCACAAGCTGAGATTACTTCTCGAGCTACGTGTAAGTGTGAGTTATGGCCGCCATGGCGCTGCTCGATCTTCCCAGCGTCTATGAGAAAATACTACAGTCGCGACAGTATAAGGGTACAGAATGTGAAAATAGGACGAAGGCGGCGAGGTGCGATATACCTTTTTAGAGATTAATTTTGTAGAAGTAGTTATAAATATTAATATCTACTATTACTTAATTATTATTTTATTATATTATTATTATTATCCTTTTGTAACATATTTTTTTTGAATAAAAATTTAAAGAATATTGATAATTAACAAGTGTTTAACTGTTTTTATAAATGAAAAGAAAAAAAGAGATTTAATTGATACTTTTTTTAAATACTTTTTTTATGTTGCATTTTTGACTTATTTCGAAAAAAGCTAAAAAACATGATAACTCAAAAATGTTTCACTTTTGCATAATACATATGAGGGTTAAAATTATCACAAATAGTCACCCCTATCACCTCCTAACGGGAATACGTCGAATTACCAACAACTCTGTATATAGATATAAGTATATCTCTATTATGGCCCGATAAAATTTGTTTGAAGTATTATACCATCAGGTCAACCATGTGTTCAATTATGCCTGAGCACATAAAAACCAATCCTAAACCCGTTAAAAAAGTAATTTAAAAATTCATTTGTAGTTTTTCACACGTCCTTTTAAATTTTGAAAGGGACGGCACGCAGCGTAATTCAGAACGTGATACTTCGGTACGTGAGTGGGGACTGGTCCATTTGTTAACGAAGTGATATTGTGACACCGGTTCGTTTAATTGAGCTATTTGTGTTAGTCCGCCGCTGTCACAACGCCGCTATGTATCCAAGTAGATCGCTTTGTATACATTTTGTGTGATATTGCATAAATAATGGTCATATATTACCCTCCTGTCCTGTGTAAAGCTCTTGCTTGTAGAAATTTTAAAAGTGATGTGTATTAGGTATAAATGTTTGTTGAAACTAACTGAACATAAAAAATACTATGACTTATTATTTGATATTTTGGTCCATATTATAATTTTATTATAAATAAATAATATAATAACAAACCGCGTGGCAAAACTTATCTGTTACGTCGCAGGTCCTGTTACAATACTCAACCATGAAATCATCATCAATTGTGTATAATAAATGATTTGGTTTTCAGATCTGGATGTATAAAAGTATGTATCCAAACCTTTCTCCGATATTATTGCACATTCATTACTAGGGAAGAGACGACGAACAATGCCTTGTTTTCGTCGTGTTTGTCGTCGTTTGTTTGCACTAATACTTTAGAGCTCTGTTATATTTACTCCGCAATTAATGTCATCTGTTAATAATCAGCAAAAATCATCTTGATTTAAATCCACCAACGTGGACATCATAAATGAAAACCATACAAAACAAATTTAAATAAACTGAGTTTTTTAATTTATGATAAACGCTACGAGGGTCATACTAAAAGAAATTAGATACTCTGGTAACCTATATACTGGCGTAAAGGCTGGATTTTTAAGTAATAAATTAAAAATAGAACACTTATTAAATCGATTTATTTTCACTTAAATACATTTTTTGAGGAATTTGCTCGCAACTTGACGTTATTTAAGTAATACGATTTATTCTAATAACAAGCTTAAAAGCCAGAATAATATTTTAAACTTTTAGTGAGTCTCCTTGTTCGGGACCAACAGATTTTAATTGGTTTGCTAACTTCCAAAGTGGACGGGGATGCTTTGAAAATGAACCGACTCCAAGGAAATGTCGCACAGCAGGAAGCATACAGGAACTAATGGTTGCCTCATTTTTCTGCCAGACGAGTTATATTGCGAGATTGCACGTGCTGTAGGAATACAGTTACAATAATCCGTTAACTCCGAACGATATATGACAGTTTGCGCCCCAAAATTATTGTCAGTTGGTGTGAAAAGCTGGCCAAGTCAGGAATCCGGCACCTTCTCTGACATCACGACCTTAACTCTCCTGCCAGACACCTTCAATATTTCAATTCGAGAAACGTGTATGTACTAATTACCTCACCCTATATATATATCTCTGTCCTAACACCTTGGGATATTTATATACTTCGATTAATTAAAGAAAAGTTAAAGACCAATTCGTTTGAAAGCAAAATAAAGATGCCTTGACTGGTTATAACTTTGATATTGTTGTGGCGTTAAAAGAATAGTGGACACTGGTTCTATTCATGTGATTTAGACGTATTGATATGGTTACCTTGCTTGCTATCTGATTTATTTGTTTTATTTTCAACTTAAATTTGAACACAAATTTATAAAGATACTAATTTGCAATAAAGAGTTTATTTATTTAGGCTTAGACAAATATTTTACTAATGGCAATGACAAATACTTCCATTGATCTATCTGTATACGTGCAAGTGTGTGTTTCTGTTTGTATATTTTGTTATGCATGTTTAAGCCGCTGATTGATTGTAAAGAAGCACTCGTCTCATCTTCGTCTTGACTCGTTCTTGAGGTTAAATGAAGGTGGATGAGGGCTTTTTCATTAGTATTAAAATTTAATAAAATACTTTTGTTTAAGTGTGCCATCTTTAATTGAAACAGCGAAACTGATGCTGCAAGTCAATTTAATTTTCTGCAGTATAGTCAAAAATAAACTAACAAAATATTAAGTTATCTATAATAATTTTATGACAAATGCTCAAAAGACATTACGCTGTCCGAGGTAATAACGGAGACAATGCGATTTTAGACGGGGTTTTAAGCTCGTAGTTTTGATGACAATGAGTTTCGGAATGTGATAAAATTAATTTTATTTTGAACTTTTGGTAAACATGTAATTTAATAATCGAAATAAATTATTCATTTGTTTAACGTTATGTAGAGTATATTATGTTTAAATAGATAAATATTTCAATTAAACTAGATTTGTCAATTTACATTTACAAAAACATAAAGAGAATCTTTTTAATATATTGCGTATGTCTCATAATTACCTGTCTGAGATATAAAAAAATCAAATAACTCTGAAACATATCGCGAAGAGTTTCAACAATCTGACAATCATCAATATTAAGATATAAGAATCTAAGAACAAATAAATATATTTTATTAAACCCTATATTCCCCGGCCCCTGAAAATCGAATGACTAGACATAATAGTTGCCATTGTCTGCTCTCATATCTTCATCGTCATCATTATCATCTGAGCCTGTCATCACTCCACTGCTGAACTGTGTTCAGATTGCCCCGAATCACAATTCTGAGTGACCAGTCATCTCACCAGCTTGTCACGGAACATTCCTCATTGCGTTTTCCGGTACCGAGGTTTTTATCAGCGTTCCCTATCTCATCTCCGTCAAATCAAAATCACAAACTATAAGTGCGACTTTATGTCATTCAATTTAATTTATTAAAACCTATGCATTTTTATTTTTTCAACATTATATAACAGCCTATATTCTATCGCGTTGATTTTATTTCTTTGTTATTCTAGAGGGCAACACATTTTACGAGCTGACCGCTTTCGCCTAACTTCCCCGTTACAGACAGGTGTCTCGCTCTCCGCCGCAATAAATAGCTATTTACCAGAAAGTGCGGCTCGTGCGGGTTGTGCGGTGCCGGCCTGACGCCGGAAGGTGTTCTCAATTTGTCGCCCGGAATGAGATTGTCGCCGCTTTCAGCATTAGGTAAGTGGCTTTCACATTTCACTTTACTCGAGGCAACCTTGATTTATATCATTTATATAGAACGTTTGAGAAATTTTGTACAAAATAAGTTTTTATTAAGTTTACTAAACATAGTATAAGGAGTAGTTGCGTTGATCAATATCAAATCAACGTATAGAGATCAAATGTATAGACATTTATTTATCAAAACAACAACTCTGTATTTACCTGTATATATATACCCTAAAAAAATATATATTTAGTAGATGATAGTATGCCATCTTCGACAAGGTCCCCTCGTATTTGACGTATTCAGCAATTTTGAACAAGCCAAAACAATCTTATAACGTCCGATAGATACATTGATGAAAACTAAAAGCCCCCTTTCTTAATTCACATTATATTGCCACAGTTAAAATACCTACTGTATCGATGAGTTATGGTACCTTATGTTGATGATGTGTTTCGACCACCATCATATATTTCAAATGTTACCAGATAAGATATCTTTTGTCTTTTGACTAAATGACATACATGCGTCATGTCTAGACTTAGATCTGTGTTGCACAAATATAATGCTACAGATTTCAGAATCAGATTCTGAACAGAAGAGAGACCCGATTCTATCACTATACCCCAAGCTTATCTCTATGTATTACTCTTTACTCTTTTGTTTCACACTGGCAAGTTATACACCATATTTTTATTTGCAGATATATATTTTTCGGAGAGAATCTGGAGGGATTTTATTCGCAACAATGGAGCTCACTCGACGTGATTTTCGAACTAAAACTTTTGTTGAGTCTGCTTGTTCACAAGTATCAGCTTTTAAATAATTTGCTGAATTTTAAGGAGTGGAATGGGGTATTTCCTCTTTTAAATCCATGGAACAAGCGAAGAGAGGCAGCCACTATTGATACACAAGAAAATGTTTATGTTATCGAATTATTTTCTTTTAGAGGAAACCAACATATTACATATGTTGAGCTTGAGCGAATACTGGTAATACTGGGATCATTAGCATTACAAAGTATCATTCATGGAATACTGTACCTCCGTAAATATTATTCGTAATGGGTGCACCTCACAAAGGACATGGGCCACTCTCCATACATTGCACGGCCCACTAAACGAAGTTCAAGGAAAGTAATGAAATTAAGTTTAAATAACAGACTATATATCCCTTTTATTATAAACAAATTAAAACCAATATTGTTCATGGGGATACAGAGATATTTAAAAAATAAGATAAGAATTTTAGATTTAACATCATCATCAGCTTAAAGATTATTTATATTACTATTCTTTATGACACAGATCTAATTCAATGAACGCCAAGACTTTGATGATAAGTATGTAAAAATTAAATGTTTTTTTCCATAGATATTTCTTTAATGTCCTTGAGAGCATGAGTAGCTGGGCTGAAAATGGCCCATGTCCTTTCATCACCATCATCATCACACCCTATCAATAGTCCACTGCTGCGTATAGGCCTTCCCCGTAGATTACCATAAAAAACGATCCTGAACATTCATATACTCCCTCAAACTTACATAGGTCAACGGCTTCATCTAGTAAGGTTTCGTCCTACACTGCCAGCTACTGAGGTTGCCACTCGAGAAACTTTTTTCTGCATTGGTAATCAATTCTATAACCTATATGGCCAGCACATTGAAAAATGAACTTCTTATCTATTATTGAGCTATGTCGGCAACCCTCGTTCTACTGTGGTTATATACGTTGCATATTCTATTATGCAGAGAAAAACCGAGCATGACCCGCTCTATAGCTTGCTCTTACAGCCAGCAGTGTAGGACCATGTCCTAGTCATCACTGCAAGCACGCACTAATTAAAGGCTTTTGCATTTAAGCATTGAGGGATATTAGCGGAGAAAATATGTCGCAGTTTCGCGAACACTGCCCCTCTGAGCTTCGATGGATCTCTGGATTCTTTTCCCTACGTAAGTATACTCTTCAACATGTTCGAGCGGAGTGCTACCATCAACAACCGGTATAGGATTGACATTGACATAAGATATTGCACAACATTAACGATAAGCAAAAGGAACTTCACGTGAATTGGTGTAAATTTATGATAGATAAATTCCACGTCAGTGAATAAAAATACGATATATTGGTTACTGATATTTACATAACTATCAATAGTCAATAGTGTGGTGCTTTGAAAATTAGAGACTGATAAGATGACTCTAAAGGAGTGTTACCGTGTGCTAAGCGTGCAGAAACAAATAGTTGCCTCGATTTTCTGCCAGACAAGACACATTACTACTGTGGTGCGGAGGATAATATGTGACAGTTTGTGCCACAAAATCTCTTTCGCATTTTTTGTGCGAAATCAGGAAATTGGCACTTTCTCTAGCATCACAATATGGCTGCTCTGCATCTCTCTTACAGAACACTGAACTATTTTAATTCATTTTTTTTCTTTCTAACTTCACCCTTCATGTGACCTGTGATTTTTACCTGTTCCAAAAATTAAAAATGTCATCCCTTAACAGCCGGCGTTAATGATGACTACGGCCCATAAACACCAACATCCTTACTCAACAAAGATTCAAAATGCACATGCGTTACTCATGAAGACTGAGATTGTATGGAACTGGATCTATATCCCTACATTCGCCAAACGAACGCACCGTTATGCAGCATTTCACGATGATATTATGTGAGATCGTGGTTCTCTTCGGATCAAGCCTTTCACAGCGTAGCTAGAATCAAGCTAACATGCAGTGGTGACTGTATGAAATAAAAAAAATATAAAAAAATTACAAAATGTAATACCACAGTTCCTAGTTTGATTAGGTTTTGTTTATATCCTAAATATTTTAAATATATAAATAAAATAATATGCATGAATATTTTAATTATTAAAAAATATAAATATATTGGATATTTCCGATCATATTTATTTATTTACTCTTTATAGCATTAACCTTAACAAAGTTAAAGGTTCACAAGGAGTGGACTTAATGCTAAAAGCATTGTATACCAGTCAACCCAAGGTGCGGTGTGATATTGTGATAGGTGTAGCAATAAACTAATTAATAAAAAGAAAATAGTAAAAATAACTTATAAAATATACAAAAAAATAGTAATACATATATAGATATTCAATACACAATACGTGTATAAATACGTAAGACATATATATATATACAATATACATACAAAATATTTATATGCATACATAATACAATACGATACAATAGCGGTAGCCAATAAATTCCATATGTGTGTCATATGGATGATGATCTTATCTGACTACAGGTAACTTAACCATATGTGTGTACATAATTACGAATTTGTATTAAAATCTGTGACTCAAAGTTAGCATATAAGTGTTTAACTTAACTACCAAAACCAGTTATAATGTACAGACGAGTGATGGAAAAATCAGTCATTTCAAGGATGTGAACGTACGTACAAGATCCTGTTTAGTTATAATATTTATATTTAACGAGATACAATGCTGCTGCACCTTAGTACATTCGTAATTTGTACGTATCTTATAAATTCAAGTGAAACGGATGATATTAACACACGAGGTAATATAGTTTTATTACGTTCTTTATTTGATTTTATCTTCAATTGTTTGTAACGTTAAGTGGCACTTTGACATTAAGCAGGGCAACGACACACTCGTACAATTATATCTTCGCTGTAAACATACTGATAAGCTCAAGCTCAGGTCGGCCGGCAGCGTGGCGTAATTATTGGAGTAACCTGGCTGATGCGTCGCGGACCCTGAGTCCGATTCTCAGCCGAGGAACAATATTTGTTATTGTCAAATTGTTAGTTTACGGTTATGCGTGTATTGTATGCATGTCTTGTGTCCCTAATATTGCATTTCAACCTTTATTCCATCTTATTGCACATGTATCGTCGTGATAGAGAAGAGGAAGAACGAGCTTGTGCGATTATAATATATCATGAATAGTTGGTTTTATTTTGTAATAACCAAAAAAGATCGGATTTGTAGACAACGATTATTGAAACCTCATCAAATTTTTCAATCAAAATTCATTGTGTATTATTAATGTACTATATTAATATTTTATTTTAATGTACTTGTTTGATACCGTATACACGTATCTTCGCATGTCGCATGGTATTTTAAACAATTTTATTTGTAAGTAGTAATAGTAAAGTAAAATATGTATATTATAATACTCACGGAATATATTTTTTTTTATTTTTTCCTGTATAACAAGTATCTACTTCACACGTAGAATGTTCAAGTCTATTAAATATTTATTTGAATACTTTTTTTATAATTCTTAATAAAACCTCACACAACATTCAAATAAATATTTAATCGTAACATAATGATTCTATCACTAATAAATCTTTAAAAAAATAATGGAATAAAAAAAAAATTACGATAGAGAAGTAAAAATGTATCTCATTATTCTTTATTTTTATTAGATAAGGGATCATCGTTCAATGATTATTATCACAAAATTGAAAAGCGACAAACGCATATAAATAATTTTGATGAGTCAACATCATTTTCGTCTTACCGTGACCGCCCATTGCATACGTCTAATCGTGAGTGGAATCGTGGACCTTATACCTCACTTTATGATGGAAGCATGCCACCATTACCATTTCCTGAACATAATTGGGATCCACCTGCACCGCCTCCTCAACACAATTGGGGACCAACAGATCATGAATATAATTGGAGACCCCCACCTCCGCCACACGAAGGTAAAAATTACTATCTAACCTCATTCCATCCCTTCAACCCTTTCCCCACCCCTTACCATAATTCTCTTAATCCTCTGTTTCCTTTCCAAGAGATATTCAGCCACCTCTTACCGGTATCAATTATCTCTCAAGGCTCACACCGGATGAACAGTCAGTTACTTCCAATAGTTACAAATCGACAAAATATCGCTCTCCAAAAACCATTATTGATTTTAATGATAACGATTTTCTCTTACACTCTCAGGGATAACAGCGGCCATCAGCCCGAAAAGAAAAAAACGATTTTCTCGATAGAACAAGTTTTACTTTTTTTTTGTCGGTTTACCAGCACAACAATAATTACACGTTAATGCATCTACATAACGTAATCATATATAAATATATATATAAAAAATATTTAAAATAATTATTTTTTATTTAAAATATTACAGCAACAAAATTACTTAATTTAGACAGTCATAAAATAGGTTATATCGCTTTGAGATGATAGTTTGTCTAACATATTCAAAACCCTCACTTCCGTAATCGATTCTCAAGTATTATTTATAATAATTCAATTCATATGAGTAGTGATAAGGTCTGTGGTAATAATAGATTATGGTATGGGTAAAATTGTCTAAATATTTTAAGCAACACCATTTTTCATATTAAACATTTATATTTTGAAAGATTTAATGTTTACACAAAAATAAAAGTACATTTGTAATAAGATTATTTATTGCTAAAAATAAATTTACTTATAACATAACAGAACCGATCACAGATCTTGAGTTACAAAAAATAGAGGAATCAAATGAAAATATACTCATTTTTCTTAAAATGTATTTAGCGTAGGACACACACATTAACACTTTTAATTGAAGTAATTATCTTAGTCTGTAATTTATAAATGCAATGAATGAGTGATCCTTATGTTAAATTGTAGGCGTAAACGATTAAAATTCGCTGTTGATAAATTCTAAATTTAACTGTATATACCTTTGTATCTAATAAGCAACACGAGTTTTAATAAAAGATGTAACCGTCAGTTTTATACATTACAGAAAAACGTCAAGGACCGCCCTATATGATAAGGGGACCACCTCCACCTCCACCTCCCTACGGAAGATACCCATTTGACAACAAAAGACCACCAAATGAATATCAACCTGGCCATAGGGTGCCACCAGACCTATATCAAAACAGAAGACAACCAGTTTTTCGACATGAACTCATTAACAAAAACTTGCAAGACATTTATATTTTCGAAGCAATTTTAAATCATAAAGGAAAAACAGTTTTTGGTAATAATATAAACAAGAAACCAACTAACATGGCTTTTCCCGCGATCGAAGAGAAATTACCCGTAGAAAATATATATAGAGTGGAAGAACTAATCCATAAAGAGAATTTAAACCAAAAACATTCAAAACCTATGGACGAAAATAACATAGAAATAACTTATGATGCTGGTCAAGCTGTTGCATTATTAAATGGAAATTGTAATTCTAGTGTTAAGGTCGTGCCAGTTACTTTAATTTTTCAAGCACAGCCAGTTACACCAGCAAGTGAATAATATCTGTTACAGAAATTGCAATATGTGTTAAAATATACTTGAATTTGAATAAAGTAATTAATTAAAAAAATTAAGATATTTACTAATAGAATGATATTTGTATTTGAAGTATATTTATTTTAAACGAAAGGGGGTTAAAAGGTAGGTTTACATCTGCCATCGGGTGTACGTTCATATCCAGTTGCACAAGCACCTCTAAAATTTTCTCTCCCATCTTGTTCATTTATATTTATCTTTGAGTCACTCATCTTTGTCACAGAAGCTTGAGTGCTTGTAACACTCTCTTCAGGATCTTTAAAAATAATATTACTACTCTCACCTTCAACAGGTTTAGATGTCTTTACAGGTTCATATTTATATTGATTATTTCTTCTACCATTGGACTGAATAACACTTTTGATATCATCTCCGATTTTCTGGGCCGATTCTTTAATTTTCCCGAACAGATCGACGACAACATCTCCATTCACTTTAGGGCTGATTATCAGTATACCCACACATAGTATGACGAATAGTGACAGCTTCATCTCGTCCAAAACGTCTCTTTCTTCCCACTGTTCTTTGAAAAATATGTCATAATTAAGCTACTTTCAAGAACATGAACAGATAACCGTTTGACCTAATGACCAACGGGATCTTTAGTCGCTTGCGATAAATGTTCCACGAATTGATAACACTAATATCACTCATTATTTCAAGGAAATCACTTAAATATATTCGTTTATTATTATAGTCCACCACATTTCTTATCCCATTAACATGCAGAGTAATCCATTAAGTCCCTCTGAAAGAAACCATTTATTACTATTAATTAAAGAAATACAATTAAAAATAATTATTAATTAAAACCAAAATATTGCAGTGTCAATTAAAATATTTAGTAACGAGATGCACATTATGTTAAAGGTACAAATAACAACGACATGTGTTTACGGATTACTAATTATATATTATATGTACTTGTTTATTATTTATGAATTTATTAGTTCTAAATCATAATTTTTGAGAAATTTTGTAATTTTCTAGTAATGATGAAGTTTTGAATAATAAGTTTTAATAATAATATATGTATTTATATAAATAAATACTATTCACTTACCTCTAAAATCGTAGCCTGCAGTTACCTAGGTGATCGCGTCTTTCTCCGTCAGGACATTCCAGTTCTGGGACTCTTATAATTTGACTGGTTTTTACATACTCGGTAGTAGTTGTAGTAGCCATACGCAGTTTATCATGGAAATTAAAC
The DNA here is from genome assembly GCA_029286865.1 of Teinopalpus imperialis. Taxonomy (NCBI): domain Eukaryota; kingdom Metazoa; phylum Arthropoda; class Insecta; order Lepidoptera; family Papilionidae; genus Teinopalpus; species Teinopalpus imperialis. The sequence goes on along the minus strand of JAGSMU010000025.1, from coordinate 1,877,547 downwards.
ACAATCCCAGTTTGGCCCAAAGAAAACCCATACATAGTAATAAAAGTAACAACCAACACAAACTTTACGTCCATTTTATCGAATGATTTAGAACAAACTGCGCGACATATTCATTTAATATTAACTGCGGGCCCCAATCACCACGGTATCCTACACGCTCCGTAGATATCCTTCACAGCGCCGTTTGTACAACTATTTGTGTTCATTGGTACATCAATCATTGAGGGACCAGGTGTGACGTTTTTGCCGTCACCTTTATGTTGAACATTCTTTCCGAATTTATGAAAAAGAAAATCTGTTAGATCCTTCATGGGATTACTAAAGGCTATTGCGAAATCCTTACCTGAAATCGGCACAGCTTTAGCTTCAATTAAAATTATAAACATATGAAGAGTTACAACATAAGATATGAAACGAATCATTTTTATTTTCAATAAATAGACTCATGAATTCACTTAGAATATCACTCAATCAATATCATATTAGTAAGTCACATCGTATTTTAAAATTTAACTAGACACAAAATTTATCAATAACTACGCGTCATTTAACAAACACGTTATAGACGTTACAATCTCTGGACAAATGATTTGTTTATATCATGTACGTGACCATCTAGTCATATAAATTTTGTTAACATGTATGGATCATTACGCGTTAGCCCTATACACGAATATATACTAGAATATTGATAAATATGTAAATACTAAAATGTTGAAGAATATTTAACATTCACAGGTGTTTTTAAAAAACAAACAAAGTTAACTTAATAAAAACAATAATTAACAAGTATGTATCTTAATTTTACTATTTTTAAATTTCCCTTAAACACATGGAAATATTTTCGTTATATTTAAATATCTATATATTTTACTTTATCATATAGCACATAGCATTAAGTATTTTACATACTGCCGCTATAAAGAAGAATGCAGGCTGACGCATAAACTGGTCGGCTTTATATGGCGAGCGAGGAGCAGCGAAGACAGCAGTCTTTGTTACTCGTCGTAGTAATTTGTTACTACCAACATGGGTTGCCAGCTTTCGAACTAGCACAGCACATACATTTCAATCTATCGAAGGACATTTCACAGGTCACAGGGACAATTAACTGGACGATATTTAACACCCTTCTTTTTCCATAGAACAAGGAATTAACTATTTTGTTGATGTTATATGTATATAAGAAATTCTTAATAATCCCTGAACTTTGTAGTTTCCTCCTAGTGTAAACTGTATAAAGCCTTCTTCTTGAATTATAGTTAACTTGAACAATGAGCCTTCATGAGCATCACTTACTTCAAGCAAAATGTGTATTTGTTTGTAACTTTCTCTCCAGTGCAGAAAAATCCAGCAATAGCTGGTAGATATATCTATAAACATATAACATAATTATAGTGAATTTTTATTGGGTCATTCCATTTTTCATTTGAGCCAAACTTAATAAAATAACTTAAATATTAAGTAGATATATGTATATTTTACCACTCAGAAGTTGCAACCTACTTTTTGTTAGTAACTAATTTACATCATGTCTCGATTATTACAGTTATCTAAATTATCCTTTAATTTTATAACAATATATTTAACACAAATATTTTATGATGAAGAATTTATAATGTTGTACAAGTACACATTGGATTCTTGTAAGAAATACGGTATTTCATACATGTGAGAATATTAAGACGTTCCCCGGAATTTACATCGGCTTAACATTAAAAGGATTCCTTTCATATATGTATATGTTATATTGTATTGACAGAAGGAATTCTATGGATCAATGATAAGTGTTGTCAATCGTATATTGGTAGAGTAGGCAGTTATCTATTGACTATACGTTGATTTTATTACAGGCATTATTAAGGATAACAAATGAGTACTTAGTTTACATAACGTTAAGGGATTACATGGACCACATGTCAACAAAAATTGTTTCTCGATAAAGAATCATAGTGTAGATATTTTGTCTCCTCTGTATATTAAGATGGAATGCCTCGTAAACAGTGAAGGACGAAACATAGTAGCGTTAAACTACTACTTAACGCAGTTATTCCAGTAAGCGTGGTCGTTCGATCGATCGAGCCGCATTATCATGCTGCTACGCTAAAGGGGGAAGGACTATGCTTTTAGTTCTATACATTACATACTCATAGTTTTAATATACCACTTGGGTTATCTAGTTACTAGTCAGCAGGGATTTGGAAAGACTGAGAGTGCATCCTCCTGTTTGAGAAAACAAGTTCATCAGTGTAGACTTATCATCGGCAATGGATGTGGATATTAAATAAGCCTGTAAATCGTTAAAAAAATTCTCGTTGAACACCGGTACTTTGACAAAAATATACTAAGATAAGAATTAATTACGTGCTCAAATCATCAGCGATGTACTTCGTTAAGCGTTTTAGGGTATAAATAATTTAAGGCCTTTGCCTTATGCTGTCATATTTTGTGGGGGAAGTGTGTGTCTAACACTTCCCCCACAAAATACGGAGACCAATAGACCTATTGTATCCATGTATGATAGCTGCTATAAGTAACTTAGACTTATCACCTTTTTATTTCTAATTATACTTAAAGAAACAAAATATTAAATAATATATTAAATTAAAAATATTTGACGTACGCCATTCCGCAATGGAGTCACCCAATAGACTTTGCTAAAATACCTTCACTCAAATCAAAAAGGGGTCTGCACTCTGTGGCCCTTAAAAAAAAACAATAGATAATTATAACTCCTCCGCACACTAGCACCACCTCACGATCTTAACAATCTCCTGCTTGCAATAAGAAAAGTATTATATATTATTTTTAGTATTTAGTATGCTTGACGTGTTGGCAAATTGTTTATATTTCTAAACCTTAAGTTAGGTAGGTTCTTGCTAGCGTCTATCTCGACACATTAATAAAATGAATACATTTATATAAATATTTAAAATGTTATACTCAATTTAAATAAAACATAAACTAACAGTTTAAAATAAATCCACTGGTCGGTAAAAAATTGTATTTAAATTGTAACTTAAAAATAATATTTTCATGTTATGATTACGGAGAATGCTCGAAATTCATCATTATAAAAACCTCGTTAGTTGCTTTCGCAATACACACTCGGTTCAGCGGTTTGATTCGTTCGGGAGGAATATAACTAATTTTCACGAGTGTACTGACCAACTTCATAGTTCTTAACAACAAACCTTATAATATTGTTGCAAATCTGTAAACATTTACAGTCATAATATGTTATAATTTTTTGTATTTATATAAGTTTAAAATATTCAACAAGACTTATTTAACTAAATAACGCCAGCGGTAGATGACCTCCCGGTATTTATTGAATATTTGCACAAAATTATAAATAAATACCCTAGACGTACTATCGGCTTGAATTTTTCTTTTATTCGGTTGTTTTTTTGTGGAGACACCTGACTCGCTGGGCAAGATTTTTTATGGCATCACATGTTTGTATTTTGGCACATACCTGAGATAGCTCCAAATATTGTTTTTATAACTGTAGGTAAAATAAAAAAATAGAAGTATAGCAACGAATAGGTCGAGCAATCGATCCCATGCGTTCGCATTATTCCGGCATGAAATGGCAGCTGGGGCGCCTAGTTACATGTGGTGAGCTAAAGATTCCGGAGACCAACTCGCGTTTTTTTCCTGAATTTTACGTTGTTTCTATAACTACTGACAATAGTTAACTTCTACGTTAGTTCACTAATAATAAAAATTTAAATAACCATACTATATAGACTAATGGCAACAATTGTTGGCTATAAACTCGTATGATAATTTTGTCAAGGTACTTGAGAAAAGTTTTAAGTTTCAACAAGATGAAATGTAATAATAAAAAGATACATTCAAAAAAACGAAAAATCTTTAATAAGCTATTTCTAATCAATATTATTTGTTGTTGTGTAAATGACGCACGAAGTTTCTAAATGTCTATTCGTGCATCAGTCGACGTTTCATTTTATTTAAACGGTTTTAAGATACTGTTTTAGTTGAGGTGTGCGTATTTTAAGTATTGAGAAGGTCAGATTTCATAGGCGCAAAGCAAATGATTCCAAAGATTACTACCATTAACTACCATTTCCGTTCTTGGAATTTTTTTATGAAATCTTAATGTTTCAAGCAATATAACCCACCACTATTCGTGATTAATATTTAATTAAATAGTAAATTCTATTAACTATCTTCTTTCTTTCATTACAAGTACTCAAGCGAATTTAATGAACTTTTCTTAAATTCGATTCGGATCCTGAAAGTATCGAAAAAAGGGTTAACTATATCAGGCTTTATAAACAATACGTCAATAGGCAATATACAACGATTACATTCATACAGTACTATTGTATTTTAGGAATATTGTATTTATTGAGATGTCCACATAGACTAACATATTTAAATATTACGCCTCTTCGACAGTAAAACACATACAGATAGTTATCAACTTTACAATATCCTTTTTATATATCTATTAAAAACAACATCACACATACATACAAGTACACTCAGTACTGGAAATGCTTCTAATCTGGAGGAATCATATCATAAAAAGGTACCTCGCTGCACTCCGAAGACGTACTCTATCAAGTTTACACATCTTCTAAAAACTTTTATTGTTCATTAATTTCTCATACATTTCAGAAATTGAATTAATGAAGAAGAATTTCAGATTTTTATTCATCGCAGAGGTCGTGATATACGCACAACTTCAATGATCACATTAAGACAATGACTTTAAGTTTATCGAGTAATTTAAAAACAAACGTAAAAAGGTGGCAATCTATGGGGGAGGTCTACATTAAAAAGTGGAATATTGATAGGCTATGCCGATGCATAAAAAAGGAAGATTCGTGGCAGTGTTCTCCACTCTCTGGCAATGTGTTATTAGAATATGCTCAATAAAAACAATATATCAGATCTATGACCTTGCTATGTTCACAGTAAAAATGCCCAAAAATGTAGCAAAGGTATTTCATTATTAAAATACCGCTCTCTCCCAGAGCGACAATATTTCAATTACGTGTTGTGACAACATTTGTAATTAAAGCCATTCAAAGCGTGCCAACGACACATAAAATTAATAAATAATTTAAAAATGTATTTCTCACATACTCAATAATAATTAAGTTGTTACGGTAGTTTACTACAGTAATTTTCTATGTAATATCACTAACCAGTGACGAAACTACCGAGGATTGTAATGGTTTAAATAAAAATGTTAATCAATAATAATAACACTAACTTTGCATATTATACTGTTATATATCTTTTGTTAAATTTTAACTGCAAAACGAATGGCCGTTGATCGAGAAAGGAGTATGCTCTACAAGCGTGTAATATAGTTGCTGGGTTTCGTATGGTGATTGTGAATCAATTGCATGTAACGAGGCAGTCAATCTCAATCCTCGGGGGTGACAACACTTTTGCATCTTGAATCTTTGAGGTTGGATGAAGACATCATGAGCTGGAAACATCGCTAACAAGGTCATATGCGTCCTCCGTGTGCGAACATAATATAAATTATAAGCACATTTATGGATACGGCAATGTTTTGAAAAGTTTTAAACAGAATTATTGACAAATGTCGAGAAAATCAAGAGATAAACTATATAAGCTCTTATAAAATAAGCAATTAATAAAATTATTTTGAAATCAACATAGCTCACGAATAATTTAATGTGAAAAATAAGCCTCAATCTGTAACGAGAATAACTTCTTCATTATCTATAAATAAAAAAAGTACTATCAAATATTTTATGAACAGAACCGTCTTTCTATGTATGTAGTCTATATATAGCAGGACTAATCCCATAAGTAGCAAGAATATCCTTAAATAATATCAAAATATTTGTACTGCCTAATTTATTGGTTTATAGGATAGAAAAATTGTAATATCCATTGTTTCTGGTGCTATCCTCTAGTGCAGTACGCATAAACTCTACTAAATATAATTATAAATTAGATAGTCACTACGGTTTTTTATGAAAGAGTCATTTGCATGGTGACAGGAAGTTTGTCACATTGTCACATATACATCTTTACGTGTAACATTAATTGCGGACAATTTTATGTGAATTGTATGTATTATAACAATATATTATAATAATAATAATAGTAAATAAAACACAAAACAAATATTAATCGTGATCGTGTTATAAATTAAACGAATACGGATCGAGGTCTGCATCGCATCGGCTACAATTTATGGATTAATTAACTCGTTTGAAGGCGTTCACATGCACAACAGAATCAGAAGATTTTAATCTGATGTGAATTAAAAAAAAAATTAGTTGATAAATATTGTATTTAATTTACTTTGATAGTAAAACACATTTTCACATGTACTCTGAAGACTTATTATGTAACTTAATTCTTGATTTATATCCTCCGGCACTAATGTAATACTTCAATTAGAAATGGCAGAATTTTAATTCTTTAAATGTTTTCCTTTTTTGTGCTGTAAATTAAAAATACTTATAATTATTTTATCACCCAAAAGAAACTCCTTTTCAAGAATAATTTATATAATGTTTTTAGTTAAAATAGGATAAATATTGCTTTGTCGGGTGCCTAACCTTATTATGTATTTAAAAACAGAATAGACATATTCATAACAAATATTAAGCTTAATAACAATTATCACATTACTATGAAGAGAACAATATCTTGCTACGAATATGTCATTCGTAGCCAGATATTGTTTGCACTACAAAAAAGACATGAAATTTAGTTTAATTAAAAAAGCAAATGCTAAGAAATTGTTTGTAAAGAAGTTTTTTTGACCTAGACCTGTGAGTAATCTAAGCGGGCGATCTAAGGTTAATGCACACATTTACAGTCGACGTCGAAAAAAGTTAGTTCGCGAGTAATTTAAGATTACTAGGCCTAGAACGCACAAGCGATTAAGTGGCTTGGAAGTCATCAGTGGCCCCTTTACCGACCGAAGGTTATGGTGAAAGTAAAAATATTTGCTAAAGAACTTTAAATTAAATATTCAGCAATATAAAAACCAGCTACAATAATTATTGAAGCTATTAAATAAAAAATAATCAAATATCGTTTTACCATTCATAAATATTCATGTTTTTTTTACGTATGCATGTTGCAGCTGGTGAGAATGAATAGTTGGCTGCACGTGGGTAGCAGAACAATATCACATCATCATTATCATCATCATCAGCTCGACCAGGGAAGGACCACGCCCTTACGACACTATATAAATTAGCAGCATAACACTTCAATGTTTCGTTTAGTGAGAGTGAGGAGTCTAGACAACCAGGAAAAAATAGCACTTATATATTTTCTAGTAAGTTAGCGTCTGTCAGCATTTGTAACGTACGTTGAGAGCGTGTCAGGAAAACATCTCAAATAAAACATCTGAACATATATTTAACCGATTTTGTGTTCGTTAATCCTTACAGCAAGGCGAATTTGCATCAACCTCAAAGTGGTTACTACTGGTAACGTGGAGTACTTACATGATGTGAAGATTTTTTGTCGTTGTTACATTTTTCTTCCTCTGAAGATGACGAGGAAGACGAAGAGGAATCATTATTTTTACCATTGTCTTGGCCCTGTAATCAAGAAAAAGATTAGGTTAAAAGAAAGGCTTAATTTTGGTAAATGGCTAAATCTTTAAAAAAGTGGGTGAAATTTGTTCGCAACCAAGGCAGGCTTGTTTCTCGCATTCTTAATGCAAGAGGTGAAAGAGAGTTGTGGTCAAAGGTGACCTCTAGGTAGTTTATCGATTTAACCCATGGAATGGGATGATTGAAGATGGTGCTAGCTGCCTAGAAGTAGATACGGATGTAGAACTAGATTTTGTCGCGCCTCTACAAAAGTTGATGGTGGCACTCTTCTCTGGAATCTTCATTTCCAGACCAGCTCGCCGAGGCGATTGACTGCGCATTGGAGACGCAGGGGTTTTGTAGGTTCGTACCACCTGCCAGTATGCGGTGTTCGAGGCTAAAAATTTTCAAGTAGGTTACCCCAGTTGATATCGTTACGTTGCTTAATGAGCTCTTCAGGGAGGTCCCTTTGGAGTTGGTTACGTTACCTACACCAACTCCAGTTGTAGAAATGTTGTAGAGACCTGACGTTTATGTTTTCCCCGTTTGAGTACCAAATAGTTGGTTTACTATTTAGGTCAACTGCTAAGACGAGGACTTTCGGACCTCCAATCTTAAACTTTGGCGATGACGATTTCCACCCAAGCTCAGGAACTCCTTGGTTTTCATGTCATCCGCATAACCGACGACGTTAATGCCAGCAGGGAGATCAATACGCAGGACAGTTTTGTAGATGAGATTCCACAGAGAATGATAACTGAAGGATTTAGGTTGACTAATGTACTGATATCTGATTCTAGTAAGGTTTCCGTCAGTGATGAAATCTCAGTATATGTACTCTGATCAGTAATAATGGGTTATAACCAATCAAAGCTACCCTACATGTGGTCCCTCGATATTTTCTAATTGCGGAACCTCGAGCGGTACGCAATCCAAGCACCACTTGTAGTAGGTCAGGGTGCAATCAGAGGTCAATCTTGACATAGTCAATGCCTTCAATTCGCTGCCCTGGGTAACCATGAGGGAGGCTCTGGCGTACCATCACGTGCATCACGGCATACTTGCACGGCAGGTGCATCCGGTACGTGGGACAGGATACGTCAGTCCATATGAGGTTCCACAAGGATCCGTGTTAGGTCCACAATTGTGAAACCTCGCGTACGACGTGGTCCTGCGGGTCGATCTCCCCGTCGGTGTTAGGTTTGCAGATGACACTCTGGTACTGGCCGACGGGGACAGCTTTGAAAGCACCATCCGACTTGCTGACCTAGGGGTGGCATGCGTTGTGGACAAAATCCACGCTGGGTCTTCGGATAGCGCCTCATAAGACCGAGGCGCTTTGGTTCCACAAACTCCCCAGAGGGAGGAAACCACACAGCTAGTCGGTTCGCGTTGGTGACGTGCATGTCTGGGTGGGACCGGTGATGAAATATCTCGGTCTCATCCTAGACGATCGCTGGGGCTTCGAGGAGCACTCCAACCAATTTGTCCCTAAGATCGAGAGGGTAATGGGTGCCATGCACCAGCTGCTACCTAGTCTCAGGGCCACAGGAAGGAGTCCACGATGGCCCTCTACGGGGTGCCCGTATGGTCACATCGACTTACGGGCGTCCGTCGTTGTAGAGCTAAGCTCAATAGCCTGCAGTGAAAGATGGCCATTAGGATCGCACGAGTATATCGTACGATATCTTTCGAGGCGGCCACTGTCCTAGCTCGATTTCCTCCGCTGGACCTCCTGATGGAGATGGATGCGCGGGTATTTGCCCGCCTTCGTCTTCCCCAGGAGGAAGCCGAGCCCCTGGATACGGGTGAGGTGCGAAGACAGGAGCGCAGATGGGCGCTGCTGTGGGTGTGGCGCGAGATCTCGCGCCAGCGCATGGTCAGTGCGCTCTTGCCGAACTTCGAAGCCTGGCTGCGTGCGGGGCAAGAGGTGCACGTCACTTTTCGACTGACGCAGGTGCTCACCGGGCACGGGTGTTTTGGTGAGTACCTGAACAGGATTGTCACCACTATGGCGGGGATCGGGATTCCGCACAGCACACGCTCGCCGAGTGTCCTGCGTGGGAATCCGAGCGGCGGATCCTGGTCCAGAGTATCGGGCAAGACCTCTCTCCGCCAGTCGCAATAGCGGCTGCGCTGGCGGATAAAGGCGCGTGGAAGGCGTTGGTCTCACAATTGGATATCGAACTAAGGTCCTGCTAGGCATCCGGGTATTTTAAAGAGCCCAAAAACTGCGGATGGTGGTAAAATGATAGTTATGTACATAACTGAAGAAAATTCCCCCTATATTTCTTGATATACTTCATATGAGCCGTTCACCGAAAAATTTTAAACATTTTACAAAACAAAAAAATGTTATGAATTTATATTCTCATAATTATTTTATTACCCGTACATATCTATTAAAGTGGAAAAAAATAACGCGGTAAAAGTTAGGGGAACAGTTTCATCATTATTGCTCATTAGAGCCGCAATTGAAGCTCGCTCGAAGAAACCCGCCGTAACGCGAACATTCTCCAAACAAATTGGAGTGTTTCACTGCGTACACTACAGCCAGCCCTGTTGGTAGGTAATATATAATCTGTACAAACTTTCGGTAATTAAAGCCATGTATATTGAGAACTAAATATGAGCCTCTAAGGCTTAAAAACATAAATAAATTCAATTTTCATATATGGATATTTGATATTTTCATATCTTATATTGAAATAACAAATTTCGGCGCATAATTACGAAATTGGAATAGAATATTTCAAAGAAAATTAAGAATAAAAATCCGTTGCTGGTCGTGGTTTTTGCACAGATTTTTACGCAATTAATGTCAAAAGTTGACAAAGTAAATAATTCCTCTATCCTTGATATCAGTTATGAAAATTAACTTTGTTTAAAAAACTTTCATTCAATATTCTATGGATTATATTTAATATATTAGTTATGTCGATGAGTGTATACTTGTAATGTATAAAAATTACTGTAGTGTGTAGTAATTACCCATCATTCACATGTTTCACTTCGTTTAATACTGGAATAATTTACGTCACCAATAACTAACTGCAACATAAATTGGTTAATTCGACTGAAGAAGACCCCGCTTCACCGAATGCCATCTTAAATATATATTTTAAGTCGCGCAGCTGTGATTCAGCTGATTTTTTTTCTTATTCCAATAAATATGCCTAACTCTGTTTTAGACTATTATAACAACAATTTGAACGTAAACAACTTAATTCTTGTGTGTTTAGTCTGATGTTAAAGGAAATCGAAATCCTTACAACCGGTGGTGAGACGTTTTATTTTTATAATTCTCATGGCTATGAAAATGGGATATTTCAGAACTAATCTGAAGGAATTTATTGAAACCCTATCGTGGCTAATAGAACATCACTACATGTATAATACACCTTATATAGTAAACATGGTGACAAGAATCTGTTTATAAATCTGTTCGAAGATCATATGCAAGTACAAATAAAAGTGCGGTAATAAAATCAGGTTCCTACGCTACTACGGCTCGGACCAACCTACATTCCCTCAAATTTAAACTAGATCAACCACAAGACTTAGGCAAGGGCAATTTTTTTAAAAACATTGGTTAGATTGAAAAATAACCATTGACGAACATACTAGCTCATTTATTATTTGTATATGTACTACTTATCGACTTTGTCAAAGATGTCATGTTATAGGACTGTAATACTATAAAACAAAATAAACTTTTTAAAGTTAGCTTCGAATTGTTATACTTTGTCACTTACACAATTATCTTCATCTTCTTCCGACGATGACGATGATGAAGACGAAGACGAAGACGATGACGAGGAAGATGAAGAATCTTCACACTTATTTCTTTTTCTCTCGCTTGTCTGAAAAAATATAAAATAACTAAATGACTGGCTAAGGTTTCAGTTTAAATGATAGATTTAAGGGGATTTTGAACACTATTACTACTTTAACCACTCATACAATATCGTAATGACGCAAAAAAAATCAATTTCTCGTCGTTATCCTATACGTCGGGAATTGCGAAGTGGTAAGAAATGGGTTTATAAAATTTACCGAATTATTTACATTGATCTAGAACGAGTACGAGAGTTAAATGTAAGCGCTACCATACGCGGGTGACAAGATGCAACCACAAGAGTTCACCTAGGCCAATTGCAGATGAAGGGCGTACAGACCGCGCTTTAACAGCTCAAATCCAAATCGATCTACGGCACCGAATGATATCCATCCGTACATCTTTAGTGATTGTCACTCGATACAAACAGAGTCACAGCTTTTCCTGTATAGAAAGGAATGTCTCCGGAGCAGTGGAATCTTACTCGGGTATATTCTATTATTTTTTATTATTCATTTCTTTTATTCATTATTCTATATTTAAAGTACGTAAGTAAGACGAGTACAGTTGCTATATAATCAATTCTGGCAACCATCTACAAGAATATATTTACACAGGTTAATCATGTAAAGTGCAATAATAGACGATAAGGAACAAGCTGATAGCCCATAGTTTGCCTTTATAAAAGCGTCATTTGATAACAATGTGCTTTCTAAAAAGTTAGTATAAGAAGTCGTGCACAGTCTTCCGTCCTACGCAAATATAATATCCAATGATTATATAATATAATGATTAGAAATTAAATATTTAAAAGATTGTTACACCTAAGTGTTTTAACGTTTCTTGATCACTTAAAAATATTTGCAAGTAAGGTTACAATAATTCGGAGTTTGTACTCTGTAATAAAGCCGTTACGAATATTAAATTCATAATCGTTTTATTACATTATATTCGAAGTGACTCATATATGTTATATAACCCTAAGAGATGCAAATATTGGCGATACCGACCACGACGTTTGGTGGTGTCGCGTGCGCCGATTTATTGATTGAAGCGCTGTGGACGCAGGCACTCCCCACTAGAAACCTCATAACTAATAGGACGCAGATAGTGTCTGTAATTTTGCTACAAATAAAAATAAATTTTCATTTTGTTTGCTACACTTTAGCCATGTTACCTATTTTTACCTGTAATAATAGTGTATGTAAGACAATAAATAAATAAATAAAATCCACTATATATGATATGTAAGACTATTATAAGTATAGAGCGTGAAGTAATCAAATTCGACAAAGGTAACATTTCATCATTCCCAAATCAAAAAAAAAGGAACTGTCAAACATTTGGTTTATTAATATTTACTACGTAAAAAGAAAATTGATGAATAATTTTTAGTAATAAAAAAACTATCACATGTTTTATTCCAATTTACCATCAATTTCAAAAATAAAGAAGCGATTAAAAAGTTCACTCGTTTTTATATCTACTGATGTATTCCAGATTTCCATATTTACATAAACTATTAATATCAAGAGTATCAGTTAATAATGAGACTAATAAAATAACCTTTGCTTCGTCCTATTTTAACCGAATCTGTGATAACCTCTTTCATGTTTAATAAGTACGTCAATAACATAATTTACCTCCCGATCTTTGGGGTGTATCACCGGCCTTCACTTAATAAGAGTCTAGATTTCATCAAATCCTTATTATTTATCTTACATGCGCAATTAATTTATTTATTAGCCATAATTTGAAGTTATTTTACTTTTATATAATTATATACTGATTAACTGATTCTAACTATAGTACTTTGAGAAAGTCATGTTTCATATTATTACAGTAATATGAAGCATGTTTCGTTTTTAATAAAATTAATGTATTTTTATAAATTCTTTCAGTTTTTCATTTTTCATTTACATATTTTTTTTCTTTTAAATCAAACCGATGCAGTACAAAAATATGATTTGGCTTAGCGGTCTTAGAACCTTAAAAACAAAAGGTTACACATTAATATTTGTGTTCAATGCACGGAAAAAGGAACAATTTTTTATTAAATAGTAATATAAATATATATTTATCGGCAAATTTGAGTTTATTCCTAAATGCCACTTTATTTTACTTAATTGCAAGCAGTTGTAATTTTAATATATTCATTATATTAAAATTACAACTAAAAGGTAGAAATTCCTAAGATATTACAACACATCCCTTGAAGAATTGTAGCGACAATCTAGCGAGGTAAAACCAAGATTTTCTAATCGTTCTGTCTCTCTGTTAAAGATAATTAGCGGTTCCATCAATTTTGTTGAATCAGAGAATGTAAGACATTGGCAGGTTCTATTGGCACATGTAGACATTATTGATAGAACTGTTCTCAACGCTTATGATGATAAAGGTTTGAACTCAAAAAAAATCCTAGATTAAAGGTTTTTCAACACTATTCCAGTTCAGGGAACCTCTCTATTTAATTATATTAAAAATTAACACAACTTACCTCGCTACTGTCGTCTATGTTGTTATCACATGATGTACGATGGCTTTTCTTTCTAAAATCATATAACACATCATATTTAATTATTATAAAAATAAATAAAGTATATATAAAATTCTCTATATCTAAATGATGATGTCTAAAACGTAAAGTTATAGATATCATGTGCTAATTGCACATTAAAAACGATAATTATGATGAAGATATAAAATATTAATTTCATATAAATATAAAGGCTTCATACTACGACTATAAAAGAAAACAGGACAAAACATAACAGGAAATAGGAATTATCATCATAAAAATCAAAAGTTTTACAATATATAAAGAGACAATAAAAAACAAAATCAACAATGAAAATTGCAATATATTAAAATGCAATACAATACTATAGTCCGTCGAACCTTGTAATGTAAAATTAAGTATTAACTTTAATGTAGAGTGTTTGTGTATCGAATTATTCTCATAGCGGGAAAGGAGAATAGTGGGAAATTAGAATAGCGGTTATTCGCTTATTCAATTTTCTATTGTGGATATGCATACGTCTGGAGATCGACGACGACCGTACAAGTACTGTTTCACTGAATGAAAGTCCCATACTGAGAAAATATAATAGAAAAACTATGAATTAAAACTGAATGTATGCGATGGCCTTTATGAATTTAAAGCATTATAATAATATAGTTGAGAAGAATGTCCTAAGTCGTATCGATTCAGAAATACTGTTGACGATAACTCATTTCACAGAATAATTGTGTGGCAGTAAACTCCTACCTTCTAAGATCTATCTGTGGAACTCACTGAGAGTCTTCAGTTATTGGGAATCGAAATTTCATCGAACCTTAACTATGGACGATTCGCGAGCGAACAAGGCGAACATAGCTGCAAAAAAACTTGTGATCCTGCTCAAAGTGCAGCGGTATTTCTCTGCGGGGCAGCTTTTAACGCTCAGTAAGGCTCAAATCACGACGCACTGCTGGATTTCATCCTTTTGTTGTGAACATCCCTCAAACCCGAACGAAGCACTTTGCTTCGTCTTTCATTATTCGTACAGCAAATGACTGGAATAGTTTTCCCGCGTCTGTCTTTCCCTCCGATTACAATATGGGTGTTTTCAAGAGTAGAGTGAATAGGCATATAATGAGCTAGTGCGCCTTACCATCCAGGACTGCATTTCCACTTAACATCAGGTGGGATCGTGGTCAAGCACTTGCTTAGAAAGTTTAAAAAATAATATTAAAAAAAATTGTGTAAAGAGCACAACGGTGGACTGCAGTCATCGGGATGGTGATGATGAAATATTTAATTCTGTCGTGATTTACGAACTCGTTAAGTATGCCGCTATATGTATCATTCATAAAACCTCGGTCGAACGCTTAATGATTTCAATACCGCATTCAGTATCACCAAAGCAGTACCATCAGCTCATGTTATAATTTTCTACTTTGAAATGTTTAATAGTGCGTTTTGTTAGAAATGTTGCTAGTTTTTACTTTATTGTTTTTTTTAACGTAGCAACTATATCTTGTGGAACTAAATACATACATTTTAGAATTATACTTTCTAGATACTACCCCTATGCAATCATAATAAATTGTTTTAATACACTTTTTTATACATAATATAGATACGTCTGTCTGGCGTATCTATGGCAATAACATAAAATATATGATAAATATAAATAAAAAATATAAATAAAATAGGTGATAACTCACCTGGATGAACGTGGTCTGGCTTCTATGAGCACCAGTAATAGCAATGTTGCCAAAACTATAAGTACACTTTTATTCATTTTACTAATCTATATTAACTGAAATAAAATTATAGTATCATTAAATTTCTATTTATAAAATTAAAGGAACATTCGAAAGTAAATGTTACTAAATAACTGGGTCACGAATGGATGTTGATAAAATACAATACTAAGTAATTATATAAATACATATACTATATAAACAACTCACTCGCTTATCATAAATCGACACACGACGGCTACTAATATTGAGTTGAAGATTTGCACTGACAAAATTATGAGTTCTCAAACAAGTAGATTCACGAACTTGTTTACGATGAGACTCCAACTATTAAGGTCATTCGATAAGTTGCTACTGGCACAGAAACTATTAAAAAACTGTAAATGTTTGAAACATATATGTAAAATGTAAAATAAATTAATGGAACTTAAGATTTAGGCCATCTGACTTAGCGATCGTGATTGTTACATGTCATTGGGGAAGATAATGATTAATATGCCCCCGTGTACGTATCCATTATTATCATTTTTGCACGAATTCATTATGATTATCTACATTTATAGGATTGACATAATAAAAGTGCCAGCAAAAAGGACACTACGTATGATGTAAAAGCCAAATAAAAAAAACAAAGCTACAAAATGAGAACATATGAATGCACTAAAAAATATATAATACATTGCTCTTTACATCCCACAGAGCGCAGCACTGTACTACTCGTATATTTTGTGCGACTGACATGATTGCATCTCGAAGATGTTCTCGTGGTTTGAAATCGACCAAATCTTACATTTAAAGTTATAAGTTATAAAATGCATCTTCTTTTTTTTTTTAAAAAAAAAACTAGCAGTGCTATTACATTTCTAAAATTTCCTTTTAACCACTCCTACTAAACTTGAATGCTTGTGCTATGTGTAGATTCACGATAAAAGTCGAATGACAGATTCGATAGGACCTTAAGTTTCGCAGACAGTACCCTAAACCATTAGGCTAATGACGCTTGTATCTGAATTATTTAATAATTTTGTTTTGTATACAAATGAGACATTTGTTTGACGTTCGCAAAACGAAATGCTTTTCAGATACCTTTTGCAATAAATAGAACGCTCTTATAAATTTTGCTTGTATATAACATTAACCTATATAAATAATAATATAAAGACCAAAGCAAAACGAATGGCTTGTTTAAATCTTTTTCAGATTAATTCGATAAACGCTTCACCGTCAGCAAGAAAACAAGCTCCTCACACAAATAGAAGGGATTTTAATATTCTTAAGTAGTTATAATACTGCTCCGCTCTCTATAAAAGACTTGCAAAGTAATCCACAGAAAGCGCGGGGCTATCTCGCAAATCTGCTTGGGTCATCGCAACCTTTTCAAATAAACAGGTTTCATGAAATAAAAAACATTTATTTACGGGTGGGCAAAATATGAATAATTATTTATTCCCAATGTGATTTTTCGAATTCTGTAATCATATCAGAACTTTTAAAATTATTTACTATTAAAATTACTCCCTCGATTTATTTGTATTTCTAAATCGTACAGGTATATTACTTATGTCTTATTTCTATGCTTAGATGAAATTTGGTATATTTATATAATCCACTAGACAAAAAATTTCATCAATAGACTTAATAGTCTTATGTTTTTTCCTGTGTTCAACCCAGGAACATACGATCGATATTAGGCGGCAGTTCCCCAGACAGTTATTATTCCCGGGGATTTGAATACTAAAAACCCGGACGGGAGTCGAACATCTGATACCCTGCAGGCAGGGTACTGTCAGACATTGCAGACGGATGGGGGTATAATGTGTTTGGACAGTTATTGGAAAGACTTCTCAGAAAGCAACGTTAAAAAAAACGTGTGGAGAGCCTGAGGTCTAACACATCAGGGAAGAATGGGACAAATACATTCACGAGGTGTCTGAAAAACCAAACCTCGACCAGCTCAACTGACAATTTACTCGAGTGAAACATGTGGCTTTCCCACTCATGGGCAGTACGTGCGTAAGGTACTGTGGGCATATCGCTGGTCGCTATATCAAGAATGAATTTATTGGAACCAAATTAAAGATCAAGAGCTACTGCTTATTCCCTCCGGCTAATAAAGCTTGAGGGCGATTACTTCTACTTAGTTTGTATGTCACAGACTAACTCCAGTATCTATAGCACATTCATTCATTTATATAAATAAATATATATATATATATATATATATATATATATATATATATATATATATATATATATGTATATCATATTTAACGATGTTGACATTGTACACAACATTAACATCGGAAAATATATTATTTACCTCATTTCTTTTAACGTAGCAACTGTCTCCTGACTAGAATGGTTAGTTAGAAAGAAACTTGCCGGACGTATGTTTTGCATATATAACATATGCAAAACATACGTCCGGCAAGCCTTTACAGCAAAGCGTCTTCACATCGAGGTATGATGTATGTACTATCGAAATATAAGTATACGCACACAATCTTACACAAGCCACCGAGCGGTACATCTAGCACCCCCGGATGCAGTTATCCCCCAGAGTGAATGCCCGGATATAAGGGATTTCCACGAGGCCCGTTACTTGCATTGTTTATTATGCCTGACGACAAAATGCAAACAAAGATGATGGAGTAACTTAACGAGGACTTTCTTACACACAGAAATTATTGACAATGTTGGAGTTCAGAATTACAAGTATTAGAGGTGGAGAGACTGGGGCACATGTATGTATAAAACCTGAATCATAGGTCACCAGTCATTCTCAGTAACGTGTATATAGCGATACAGTCGTTAATATCAAATTAATCAATAAAAAAATTGAAAAACTATTGAACACTATCATATACTTTGTTAATACGACTTGGCAAAATCAATCAATTATTAAACAAGGAACATTTAAAAGAGAGAATGTATCAACAGTTTAATTATACGGTAAAAACTTGTTTATGAGCATAGATGAACCTTCAAATTAACATTAATTAATATTATATGTAATAAATTATGAAAATGCACTTGAAAGAGCCACACGGACTCACTCAATTATAAATTCATACATGAAAGATATACACGCATAAGTTAGCGATATGTCTTGGGATATTTTATTTTTCAACTTTTGGATTGTGACTTGTTACAAAATCAATTCACATACGGACCTCAATTTTTATCGGTGCATGTTCAAAATAAAAAGAAAGAAGTAACGAAACAAAAGGGCGATATTCAATTCTGTTGCTAACTTAGCCCAATACTATATTTATTAAATTACTAAAGCTTTAGTCCTATACGTGCAAGCTACTCATTTCATGGTAAGTGATTGCCGTCGCCTATAGATATTTGCATCAGCAGAAGAGTCGCAGATGCGCTGCAGGCCCTTAAGAAAGGTGTAGGTTCTTTTTTTAAAGGCCCTTCAGTCGTTTTGATTCGACAATATCGCGAAATTTAGAAGTTATTTACAACGTTTTAAATGTATTATTATTTCGATAAAAACGGGACGTAAATAAGGGTTCTAGCATTTCTCTTTGTTATATCCAATTTACCCAATTTGAAGTCTTCAAAAAATTAAAAAGACTTGACTTAACCAAAGGTACTGGTCCTGATAATTTACCTCCTATATTTCTGGTGAGGTGTGCGGAGCCCCTTTCACTGCCGGTTAGTATCATTTATAACACGTCTCTAAGAATGGGAATCTATCCGGACATCTGGAAACAGGCAGAATAGTGCCGATATATAAAAAAGGGGACCGTAGTAATATAATTAATTATCGGCCAATTTCACTAATTTCGGTTTTACCAAAATGTTAGAGGCCATGTTGCGTCCGATTTTTGTATGTCATGTCCAGCAATTAATATCTGGCTCACAACATGGGTTCATTAAGACTAGGTCTACTGCTACCAACTTAAGCAATTTTGTAACCTTTATTTCAGATTCAATTGACTCGCACGGTCAGGTAGACACAGTATATACAGATTTCTCCAAGGCCTTCGACAAAGTTAATCACTCACTACTTGTGGCTAAACTGGCTAACTTTGGTTTTGGAGGGGCTATACTGTCTTGGCTTTCATCGTATGTTGTGGATAGATTATCATTTGTAGTGGTTAAAGGGCATGCTTCACGGCCTTACCGGTCTACTTCTGGTGTACCCCAGGGTTCTGTACTGGGGCCTATTTTATTTAATATTTATATTAATGATGTCCTGGAATGTATCCATGAGTCGAATTGTTATATCTTTGCCGACGACCTAAAGATTGCGAAAGAAATAAGGTCGGCTTGTGATAGTAAGGCTCTTCAAGAGGACTTGGATAGGTTAGCTGATTGGTCTCGACATAATGATATGGCTCTTAATCCTCAGAAATGCTCTTTTATAAGATTTACACGTAATCGCAATTCTATCCAATCAGTATACGACATCAATGGCGTAGCGCTAACTGAACAAGAAGTAGTTCGTGACCTAGGTGTTACATTCGATACCAAACTGAGTTTTAACCAGCATTTTGTAAACATATGTAAATCAGCAAGGCGAATGTTGGGCTTTGTGTTTAGAAATTGCAAAGATTTCAAAACTTAAGAACCAAAAAACTTTTGTTCATTGCACTCGTGAGAAGCAAGCTTGAATATTGCTCAGTAGTATGGAACCCAAACTATCAGGTTCACAAAGACCGTATCGAGTCTATACAAAGACGATTTACTTATTTCTATTTTAATGGACCAAATATAAGAGTTCCGTACTCTGACCGACTTAGAGTCCTTAACCTTATGAAGTTATCCGATAGGCGCACTTTACAGGACATGTTATTTTTATACAAGCTATTAAACAATTTATCGGATAATTTTGATCTGCTTAGTCGTTTTCGTTTGTTGTTCCAACTCGCTTGCCACGCCAACCAAGGTCCATCCTCACTCACAGAACGTATAAAACAAATTTGGGCCATAATTCCTTGGTTCCAAGGTTGTGCAGACTGCTGCAGTATTTCATAAACAAAGATAGCTCCATCGATATATTTCATGATAAATTACCATTGTTCAAATCCAAAATCGTCAGGGTATTGAATCCCAGTGCAGTCGCAGATGTCTAATATTTTGTTTTGTTTTGCCATATCACAAACAATTATGTAATCATATAATCATTTTTGTTGTCAATGTTGTCAAAATTGTCAATTTATGGTCCTTACACAAATAGTTTAATTTTAGAGATTAATTTTATTATAATTTTTTTCCATTCTCTAGTTTAAAATTGTATTGTAATTTGTTTTTATATAGTTAGTGTTTATGCATAGTTACTTAACGCAAGATGTGTTTATCTGTAAGTGTAGTTACATGTTGCCATTTTTTAACTTGATTTATAATGTTAAACCTTGAAACCAATTATGTAATTATGTTGATAAGCCATAATAAATAAATAAATAAATAAATAAATAAATAAATAAGTAAATAAATCTGGCAAGGCAAAGCCTGCAGCCCTTACTTGCTTACTCCAAACTTATTGAATTTACTTTGAATGAACGCTGAATGTATTACTTGCAAGTAAAATTACGAACTGGTTTAAACTTTCCGATGGAGTGGAGTTCGAAAATGGCATTATAAATTTAGCAGTTTACAATCACAGCGCTACTTGGCAAAGGCAAAAAACCTTCGCGGGGAAACTCGTTCTAACTTTTCCTATTTTTCTGCGTTAATTTCACCTGAACCCATTACACTTTGCAACAATTCTTAGTGCGAACGTTTCTATTAGGTTGTTTAAATTGTATTTTAAATAGCTTCTTTGGAAGTTTTGAAGGGACCAGAAATGATGGCGTTTTTAATACACCACTTTATATTTAAAGTTAGAATATGTACTACATTGAAAGAAATAGTAAACATTATATGTATATTGCTACATGTAAAGGATATAGTAAAGTGGGTAAGTACATATCTTACTATCAAAGTAAAGTCAACGAAAAAAAGATAGTATGGGGAATTAGCATATATTTAAAGTAAAACATGGTAAATGATCACGGATGGTCTATTTTCACTTTTAAAGATTATTTTACCATTTATCAAAAATCAGAAATAGATAGCGAATTGTCCCAGTTATTTTTACTGCGAGATGCTTAACATACATCGTGTACAAGACACCCAACCTTACTTACTGTAACAACCAAAATTGGGTGACGTAACAGTAGTAGAGAAGTAACAGAAAATTGGTACCAAAGTTGAGCAATGAAATGTTAAGGATGAATAAGTTAATTGGCCCCTGAAGCGTATCGGCGGGGCCTCTTGTGGCACAGAGGAATGCATTTAAATTGGATTTTAAGAGTAGAAATCACCGGCGTGCTCTCCGCCTTTCCAAGCCTTGTTAGAGTCAATCTCAAAGTTTACGTAAACGAATAAAGCTTCCCCGTGGAACTGAATTCATTGGTATCAATTCGACTGTACTTTTGTAGGTATCGCTATTCATCTGTATTAGAATGTGTTTTCAATTCAAGAGGCGGCACCCAATTAATTATTTGCGCATACGATTATTAAAACATGCCTTTCATGCTATTTCGTTTACAAGTCTACAAGCAATGGAAATCTGAACTATTTTTATACACTTATACAGTGACTGTGTAATGAAATTTTATAGAGATCTTCGATGTTTAACATACAATGGATATAAAAAGAGAAAGTAAAAATTATATTCTAGCTAATTTACTTTTCGAGCTAGCTTCGAGCGAGATTTAGAATATTGCTTGACAAACTACACGCAATTTTAGTTGCATTAACGTATTTTAGTATTTGATGTTTAACACAAAAGGGAATGTTCTGTTTTTGAAGAGAGTTCTCTTCAAAAACAGAACATTCCCTTAGAAAAAATAAAAGTAATAAAAAATTATAATTTATATATTATATTATGAGTTTATGGGGGAGGCCATGGGGGGGATAGCCTATTGATAAGTTATGATGATGTTTATAGATTATATCAATCAAATCAAATCAAATAGATTAGATCAAGAAAAATATTTATCAACCATTTATTAAAAAATCTGAAAAAGATCCTAAATATTAATTTTGGCTGATCACGATCAAGTTACGCCTTATAATTCTGAAACAACTTATTAGCCTTACTTGGTATATAATTCGAAAATAAAAACAAATTTATTCAGTGGTTTGAAGCGTGCATACGTTACCCTTTCCTACTCGACCAACTTCCACGGAGGTTGTAGGTTAGCAAGTTTTCGTCCGTTAATATTACATCTGATACGCCAGGACCTTTTAGTTTGAAGACTTCTTGGTTGTGAACATAGAAACAGATATATTATTTAATTATACCTTGTATTCCACTGTTTAACCTATACCTTATGTTATATTAGTTGGTTGTGAGGAATTTACTTTTATGTAATACATAAATACATGCAGTGATATTTATTAAGGCAAAGAAAACAGATAATAATGCCAGAGGCATAGATAAAAACTATAAGTTTTATTACTCGCCCTACAGCGAAAACATGGAAAATAGAAATTGTACTATACAATAAGTAGAAAGCTGAGATGTCTGAAATAAAAAGAGTGAATGGTAGAAAAAGTACTAGTACTGGAGGACAAATATCGAAGATTGCCTTGAATCGAGATTGCACCGCTGCCTTTTACGGGTCAGATTATTATGGAACAGTCATATTTGAGTCGGTTATTGTTTATTATTTCAACAGTGGCAGAAAGCTGCTGATAAAAAAAAAGCTCAAGCACGAATAAAAATAGTCATCTTGGCCAGAGGATGACCACACCCTCTTAGAATACTAGATTGAAATAACACCATAACGTTACTGTTTCGTATGGCGAGTGTCGAGATCTAGGGAGGAACCCTACACTCACTCAAATCATCATAAGACTATCACAAGTAATTAGGCATTCCACGTCAGTTCTCAGGAGTGATCTTGAATGTTTTTAAGTGTGAATGCAGGTTTTCATGGGTTGCGGTTCTCACTCACTATTTTGCGAACTCGATGCTAATTAGTTACCATAGTTATAATTTGAAAAAATCCAGGCGACAATAGCCTAATGGTTCAGCGTACGGTCCACGTAAAATAATGTCTTATTTCTAGATTTCTAGTTTTTATAATATTCGCTAATGTCTGTACTTTTTTATCTAATTTCAACTATTTTCAACACTTTTGGTGGAACAACTTAAACGTACATTTAGCATTTAGTTAATATTTTAAAAGATAAGGATTTATTTCACATAAAACTTTTACTATACTCATAACATAAATGTAAATTTAATTTTGTTACTCAAAATATCGAAACGGCTCAGTTAATTCTAGGAAAAAACGACGTGAGTGCCCTCACAAATGTTCGTTTGAATGTTGTATATTAAGCAAATCAGCAAATCATTACGACCAACAAAAAATACTAAGTGGGTAAATTTGCTATAGGTACCTGTTTAGTTACATTTTTGAGACGGGTGCAAGCGGTACTAATGATTTTTAATATAAGATTATTTTTTATTTAAATCTGCTCATTTTATTATTTAATTATTTAAGAACCTTTATAATGACTTTAAGTCAGTGCTTTAAGGTTAATTATTTGGTTAGAAATAACATAAGCTTCCAATTAACGAGGGAACAAAAATAAAAAATAAATTGATATTTAGAACTTTCAAACCATTTTTAAATTTAAACGCAATAAAATATATTAAAATTTCCCAGACACGAAACAGCATGTGGACATAACACATGCATGCAATTATACATGCTCATCATATTACTGTTTAACATGGACGTTAACCATAGAGAAAAAATAATTAATATGTATAACACGAGACCTTAAAGCTACACGTTAACATGGATTCAGTATTATCAATTAGAACGTATTGTCGTAACTAGGGTCTCCCTACAAAATGATGCCATGAATTTCTTAAGGCGGTTAATAACACAAAAGTAATTTGTAACTCGGGTAAACTCATTAACGCGTTAATTATGAGATCACATTTGTAGGGACACGTAGGTCATCTCTCAGGTCAGCAGCAACTATTACGTTAACGGCAACACAGATTGATGGTTATACGCATTCCACGAGCAATAATGACCGATCTTAGAACACTATGCTTTTATTCTATCTTTTTCCTGGCTATTACGTTTATTGGTTAGATGTACAGTTTTTATTTATGTTTTAATAAAATTTACTTTAGTTTTAAGTTTATATTTGCTGTGATGAGTCTATAATTCATTTACAGCCAATGATTTTTTTTACTCGTACCACACGACGTACATTCGTTTTAAAAAGATGTAGTAAAAGGGACATTAAATTCATTGCCACACATTATGGTCCATATGAAATCAATTACCCTGCATTCCAAACATAACTCTTGAAAATCAAACTTATTATAAATAGACATACAAACTTTATAATAACAAATAATAACAAAAACAAATACGGTCGTAAATAAAATACCTCTGTGTAACACAAAACAAGAAGGCAACTTGTTCTATTATCTGACTACACAACTATATTTAGATTTTAAAGCGATATGAGAAAAAAATCTAATAAAATTAAAGTATAGTAATGAAAATATGATATTGTCATCGGTTTTTAATACGACTGTCTATTGAATTTCAGATCATTCTGACGTCCGGAAATGAGTGAAAACTGAATTTTAAAAGAATTCATTACATTTATAGACAGGCCAAGCTAATAAAATTATGTTACAAATCATCAATGATTAATATAACAAATCATTTTTTATTTAAATGCAGCCGCTACCATTACTTTTTACCATATATTTATTACTATATAAAGGCAGTATACTTTTATAGCTATATACGAAACCGCATTATCAGTTTAATTTTACACATAAGGCATATTAATTACAGCAAACGAGAGTAAGAGAGACTGCATCCGCCTGTAAATTAAGAAAAAATGTTATCGTAAACACTATGACTTAATATATGTTTATGGTATGTGTTGGATCTTCGTTACTTGTTGATGATAATTATTCTTCAAATTAAATAGTATTTAAAATGGTGAATAATTGAACAAAACAGAATAACGCTTATAAATATGGTATATAATTATTAATGTGATTCTATTCGAATTTCATCACGACAATATCAGATTTCATCATTACGGGACGTCATAACTACACAGAATATAGTATAGTAACTTAAGCATTTTCAAAAGCACAGAGGCACTCACTCCTCGTCCACTTTTCCAGCGTGATATAAAGTATATATAAGATCGGAGGAAGGTTCAGCTGCAGTGTTATGAACCTGGAATATACATACAAATACCCTTATCTAAGAAACAATAATTTGTAGTGCACAAATATTGTTCTTTCAGCTTGTACAACCAGGTAGTCTGACCATTTTATCATGCGACCTGTATTACCAATACACTCGTAGATAGTAATACATATTATAATTATAAATAAAGTTTACACGACCACTATACTACAGTGGTTCCACAATGAAGGTAGACATGCCAATATGGCTTATACCTATTATTGTTAGTGTAATGGAGATTGTTCGTTGTCGCCTAACTTAGACATCGATAGCATGACACAGACTTGTTTAACAGAATATATTTTAAGGGATGCCCGTAACAAAACTACATATATCGAAATATCCACAATTTGCCACAAGAATTGTGTAGATATTAATATATAATCTGGTGTATATAATATAAATTACGCAATAATGTTGTTCATGCAAAAACGTAACGATATTAACTTAAATTATAATCGCATTTTACCGCTATGCTATCGAAGAGTCTAGCTAGCAATCCTGAAACGGGGTCTGGTAAGCTTGCACAAGATTGCGAATTATAGATTTTAAATGGTTCATATTTCTTGCAAATGCCATTATATACCTGACTATTTCAAGGAGATTCTTAGGTAATGAAAAACCAAAGCTCACAGTTAAGTAGCTCTCTCTCTTTTATTGAAGAGGAGTTCAAGAAGTTCTTTTTATTGAACATCGAATACTTTATTTCTAATATGATGATCATTGTAAGTGTTTCTCTTCCAACAGAAATTATAATAGATATCCAAAAATTATAAACTTTCTCCTTTATATTAGGTATCGGTCTTTTCAGACTATTTACCTTGTAGACTTCTACACTTTACTATTGCAGATTTTCGGAGTCCACATGACTTTTTCCACATGATTTATTCTTACACTTGCAGGTTTTCCCGCGATGTTTTTCTTAGACGCCCAACACGTATTAAATAAGCATGAAAAAAATAATTCACAATTTGCGAAAAGAAAAAAAAAGCGAGTACTTAGATACTGACCTGGTTACAACAACTATATGTAATATAAAATAAATAAAAATTCGCGGAGCGGCGTTGTGACCAGAAGCGTCGAATTTCTGACTTCGGCCGCTTGTCACTCCAAGCTGTCAAAATTTTCGGGGGTATGTACCCCACTCGTAGTGTTTTATCTTAGTGGACTTTCTTTTGATTTTCAGTAAACATTAATAGTCTCGAAGAAAAATGAGAGTACCAAATGTTTCTGTGTTCGTCGTGCACGTTGGTATTTCATTATAGTCGATTTATCTTCAAAGCACCATATTGCTTTATTTTAAGATCATAGTCATGTGTTTGATCACCTGTCAGTTGATCATAAACAGTTTTTATCTCACCGGCGTTATCGCATCCACGTGATTCATTCTGCTCATCGTAAGGTTAGTACGGTACCAATCTTGAAATGCAATTACGGAATAACAATTGTTCGTTTGTGTGAAAAATAGTTTGCAATGTTTCTAATCCAATGCCCATTTCTCGCTCAAGCTCAATATAAAGCATCGTTTTCTTGATAATTTTTTACATATTATTGGCACAATACACAATGAAAAATGTTACAAAATATCTTGAAAATTTTCTTATGGATTGCGATTGGCGACCGACCTGTCTCCATCTACTAATCTTTTTCATCTTCCGTTAAATTCATAAAACCAAATAAAAACTGTTCCTCGTGAACAAGCAGACACGTCAATAGTTATAAAACTCTCGTCGTCGTATATAATAAATCATAACGAGAAAATCACGTCGTAAGCTCCTTTTGTTTTTTCGGGGATATTAAAAAACTTATAATAAAACAATTACAAAATAGACATTTGCAAATGAACATTCCAATTATTAGATGACAGCTTTTCATTATTAGTGTTAGCTTTTCTTAATAACTACTAAGTAATATACATGTATCTAAGTCCGGTAACTAATAACATAATAAAATAATCAAATGTTTTTCTTTCTTCTTGAGACAACTATGTAGAGGCGATGCGTAGCTCTGCGGAAAAGAAACGGTTTTCTTTATGAGCTATTCCGTTCAGCCAATATTTCTTCGCGACACTGCGCGGCATCATAAAATAAAACGAAAAATTCCAGAGCTCAGCCTCGGGCCGCCATGAAAATCATGAGAGGCGACATTTTATGACCTATCGGTATGGCCTGTGCGCTTCCTCAGGTGATTAATAATATAAGCAATAAGTGCAGAGTTTATAACTACCGGATATAATGTTAATAAAATATTAGTTAGTTAGGACCAATAAAACTGAGTAATAAAGGACATTATGTATGAGTGGATATTTCTTAGAAATATATTATAAACATTAAATAAGCAAATGTTTTTCTTTATGTTTGGATTTGATTCAAGCCACTTCTCCCATAAGATTTAATGTAATCGGTGTAAGGAAAATTTCTCATATTTTATTATATGCTTTTTTTCTTTTATGGACAGTTTATTACTGCATTATGACTTCTGTCCTAACAAGAATATTTAGCCGGAAACTCATCAAAGCATTGGGATGTTTCGTTAGTACAGAAGATGAAAACCTTTTTACAAAAAGGTTTGGCCTAAAATTTTTGTAGTGCATTAATCAACTCGCACGCTTTTTAAGTATTTCGAAAAATATGCCTAAAATTACAGGCAAGATCCTATCTTGAAATCGTTCAGGTTACCGTGTCCCTGAACGATTTCATCTCTCTCTTGTCTCCTAATTGTTTTCGCTTAGTTTTAGAATCTAACAGTATTTTTAGGGAAGATAGGAGAAGGCTCTATGCTATACCTTGGTCCCTCGGAAGAACAGGACATGCCTTGTATGAGACGCGACATGCGTAGACACATTGGCAGCCTAACATTTCAGAGGTTCCTCTTTGAGGTCCGGGATGGCTACAGAAGCAACCGAAATGACTAATCTCCCAAATATGAACTTCGAAGCAAAAGTTATATATTGGTAATCATAGATTAAGCAACGTACTATTAAGAATTATGTGTGGATGAAAATTTCAGAAGCGTTTTCTTAACCTTTTTTAGAGAGCGAACCGTCGCATCCCGGTATCGTTCGTTTTTCCGAAAATCCCGTAAATATTTCTTTCAGCAGCTTCTGTGGAGTATCGTTAGCACAATGTATTTTCTTTTTGAGAAATTAATTACCACCTACGTAATTAACTAATAGAAATATATTAATAAATAAAATTATTGTGTGTTTGCGTATCATGTATATATATATATACATACATATATAGATATATAGAGAAAATAAGTATGATTATACTTCAATATGACACAATTACAGTACAAACTTAGCCCATGATATAAACACGTGAGTAGTTAAACTATGAATGTATTAAAAAATATGTCAATATAAATCTGTATGTTCTAAAAAAATATAATTTACTGAATATATACGCGATTATTTCGACAGATTATGGTAAAATATAGTGGGTACTGTATTATACCACACCTGTTACTAAAAGACATATCTATCTGTTTGTAATTCCAGTCACTATAAAAACATTTACAAATTAAAATAATACTAATTTCCTCAAAATGGACTAAACCATGTGCAAACACATAAAAGCACAACAACACAAGCGTGCAATTATATAAACTCACTTCAGCAATTAGTTTGCATACTGACATATACTACATATGTAGACAGACGCCTGTAATATTTAAGGCACAAGCCTTGAAATTAAATACCATAAATAAAATAAAAATAAGAACCCTTTTTATGCATGTATCCGTAATTCGACAAGTTAAAATGGAAAAGCGAACTATACTTTAAGTCAAACTAATGAAAAAACATACACTTGCTAACCTTGAGATACAGGAAAAGCGTCAAGAGCGATGAAAGAGTCACTTGATGTCAATATTTATAAGACAACAGGTGAACCAGCTTATTCTGATTTATCGCGTGCCAAGAACCTCACGGACTTTTCAAATATGTCCAAGAAAAAAAGCTACTACGTTATATGTGTTTCGTTTTCGTGCTAGTTGTAAAAGAACTAAAATAAAACTGATGACTTAAATAAAGGCTGTTGGCCGTAAGTCTTTGACTCTAAATTTCTTTAACTATTATATTTACAATGCACAAAAGTTACCGATAATACGTTAAATATGAGTTTTCATTTGTGATAGCACGTACCTACGTCATCTCACAGGTCAGCAGCAATTATTACAATAATGGTAATATAGACTGTTTTCCACGAGTAGTTTTTTTTAATATATTAAGAGTAACAAACGAGCACACAGTTCACCTGATTGTAAGTGATTCCCGCGGCCATGGCATCTACATTCATCCTTGAAGGAATCATAATACAGATGCGTTGTCACCCTTGAGGACTGAGATAGAATGCCTCGACACCAATAGTAAAGGTATGATCAAAGAATCAATATATGTATATAATGGCGATGGTATTGTAACTAGGACGTCGGATTGTAATCTTGCAATATATTGGTACGGATTTGATATCTACAGAATTGTACTAATGAGTTTTTTTTTTATTCCAATTGCGAATTCGTATTTCTTGCAAATAAGCGAAAATTATAAAGATAGCTTAGAAAGAGTGGCGATAGCAAAGAAATTACAATCCATCGGACATGGATTTAAATCACATATGGAATGGTTTATTCGGACAATTACATAAAAAAAATCACTCACTAACATTTATACCTAGTGTAGCTGACATAAACTTACCTTTTTAACGCATAAAAATTGTATTTGAGGGCACTGTATTGTTAATCAATAATATTAAAACTCTAGTTCCCTCAATAATTACAAAGACACTTAAGTAATCCTAACGTTAATAATACTCGTAAATGTGTGTAGGCGCTTGTGTATTGGTGGTATAACCCCACGAAACAGAAATGGTTTACCATTATTGCTATTCTGTTTCAATATTTCCACGACAGTGCGCGCCATCATAAAATGAAGCAAAAAATTCAGCTTTCAGCCGCCATGAAAATCATAAGAGGCGATATTATATGACTCACTGGCGCGGCCAGTGCACATCCTCAACTAAATAATATAATAAACATTATGTATTTGGTTTTACAACCACCGAATAGAATTTATAAAACAATCAAGCGAATGAGGGCTTTTGGATATATTCATGCTTAACTTTTTTTTTTTTTTCATTTGATATACGATTTATTAAGAAATCATATAGCTTACAATTAAACAGACATGATACAGTAAAATATTTTAATGCGTTTGGTAGTATATAGACATTGAACAGATACATAAAAGATAAAGTTTGGTGGTTATTTCCATAGTTAATATATTTGGTATTATAATACTGGTAGTATATGTATTGAGTGAATATAAAATTTAATAAATAAATACAATATTTTGGGCATTATATGATATAACTAATAACCAAAAATGTTATGAAGTACTATCATCAATCGAAACTATTTTGAATTTCCTATTTTATATGCTTTGTATTTCAAATAATAGATTTGTTACCAAAACGAAGATATTGTCAACATTATTATAATTCAAGCATTTATTTGTCATTATTTATCATAGCTTAAAACTTTACGGTAGTCTATAGTTTTATAATTCAATGCATCCATGATAGTGATGTATAATGAACCCTATGCTTCAGAGAAATATGGTAAGACCGCACTACGGAATTTTACTACGCTGTTTTTAAAGTTACGTTAGTTAAACAATTCTAACCACATTCGTGTATATGTTCTTATTCCTATAGATTTCTACAATATATAGAATATGGATGAAAATGTGAAACATATATATTTAAATAATTAAAGTAATATTAGGTCCTCACATATGAAATTAGCGTATTATATGTAAAAAGTAAAAAACTATTTTTTTCTATCGATATTTAATCAATCGAAGTATGTACCAGTATTATCTATGCACTTTCGCCATTTTATAGGTAGTTCATTGATTCCATTGCAGAGAAATTTTAGGAGCGGGAATCAATTAAATCTTTGAAAGCGGTTTGGACTGCCTCATCAGAATTGATTTTTTTCCTTGAAATTGTCCAAATTCCGAAAAAAGTTGTAATCTGTTGGAGCAAGTTTCGGGAAGTCTGGTGGATGTCGGAGACATTCCAAAAGCAACTCCTCTAATTTAGCGAATGTCTGTTGTAAAGTATGAGATCTAGTGTTGTCATCAAGCAGAGCAATAGACCAGACTCGGTTGTTTAACGACTAGCTTTTCCATCATTGTTTGCAATTGTTAATACAGGTCTGCCGTAATCATCTAGCCAGATCTTAGGAATCTGTAATGTATGACAGCAGCACTTATTGTGACGGTTGAGTTATGTCACGCAGAACTCAATGCGTTTGTTGGTGTATGCCGTAGTGTGTTGTTTTGGAGATCTAAATCTCCAGAACGATAACGTTCGAACCAAAAACGTATTATGCTTTATACAGTAACTTCCCAATACACATCATTTATCCTTCGAGCTGTTTCTGTAGCGCTGGTGCCACGGTGGAATTCACATGCGTAAATGACGCGATATTTCTAGTTTTCCATGTTGTTAACAGAATGAACCACTAAATCCGAAACAATTTTTTTGAATTTCCAAATTCTGAAAAATATTATAAAATAGTATTAATATAATAATATAAATAATAAATATTATAAATATAATATATGAAATA
This sequence comes from Teinopalpus imperialis, assembly GCA_029286865.1. Classification (NCBI taxonomy): domain Eukaryota; kingdom Metazoa; phylum Arthropoda; class Insecta; order Lepidoptera; family Papilionidae; genus Teinopalpus; species Teinopalpus imperialis. The sequence goes on along the minus strand of JAGSMU010000025.1, from coordinate 1,844,995 downwards.
CATTGAAAATTCCAAACCAAACGTCAGATAATTTGAAATAAAAGTGACCAGTTCGACAAAACGTCAACTTCATATGTATGGACCTAATACAATATTGAGTATCATTGAAGTACCATTCTCTGGAAACTTGGAGCCTCCCTTAAGAGTGGTGAAGATATAACTGCCTAATAAAATGATTTGCTAGATTTTTAAATATAATTTTTGGAGGCTTTTCTATTACGTTTATAATAAATATTTATGATATTTAATGTGACAACAAGTCTATGTTTGTCTTATATTTTTTTTTCTTCTCCGTTATTTCTACAAAGAAATGGAACGAAGAACATTATCAAAATACAATTAAAATACGCGTGAGTGTGGATAGGATTTCAATGGAAGTATAAAGAGATTATGCAATGCATAACAATTTGATTCAATTTTAAATATGTCGTCGAAATTTATTCAATGAGTATGCGATTTTGGAAAAACGATAAAATTACACATTTCGATATTGTCTTTACATATTAAAAAGATTTTTTTACATCTAAGACTAAAACAGCATAAGTATCACATTCGAGAGTCAACAGCGTACTGCCACTCAGTGTACATCGGTCAAAGTAAAATATTTGCCCATAGCTCAATAAATATTAATAAATCAACAACTGCTTGGCTTAACATTGTAACGTATGTCTACTGAGTCGCAAGTTCTAAGTTCGATTTCTAGTCGAGGCCGATATAGACACGAGGACAATTATTAAAAGTGAATGCTCTCCTACGAGTACTTTCACAAACATTTGAAGTAATGCCGTTACGACTAATAATAAATATTGTGCAATTACTCCTTCTAGTTATAATCAAATTATATAACAGTCGTTGAATTCGACCACACACTACCATTATAAAAAATAATATCACACCAAGTTAAATATATAGATATACAGTCATATTAGCTCAGTGTATAAGGACTCGCTTTGAATTCATTGTACGCGAGAAAACTGAGAGCCGGCATTAATAATCATTGAATTATCAATTGTTATTTTAAATGTTTTAATTTACCGAGGAAACCTACATATCATTAAAAATAAGTAAGTACGCCCTTCATAACTCATTACTAAAGTTAAACATTAAACGTACGTAACGTGTCGTGTAGCGTTCCACAACATATTATTGTCTCACCCTGGAAATTTAAACCGAATTTAAAGTGAAATATATTTCTTTTTTGTTCCTAAGAGGGACTTATAAGTTACAAAAATATCTGTTTCTTTCTAAAACTATTTTTTTTAAACAGGTAAAATGTGAAATTGGATAGATAAATCTAAAAATTAAAATTGACAATGAAAATCATAACAGACGAGATTTTACTGCCCAGCTTCGATGGAGTGAAAAGATTGTTTTACTGCTCGAACAATATTGAAGCGATAATATAAGTGACGATTTTCCTCGATATCATTTCTTCAATATTTCTGCTGAACGAGATTCCAATAAAATTTTATTTGGATGATTATATCTTTCGTGCTGCATTTATGTTTTGGTGGACTATCACGAACTATTATCGCAGATATTTATGTCAAATTTTAAACTAAAATAAACTAAATAAATTAACTAAATTTCAACCTAAATTTATATTTATTTTATATATAAATTATGCATAATTTTTTTATCACAATATCTGTACCGCCAATGTGACCACTTGTATAAAAATACTGAACTTGAAGAGTGTTTACTTTGGCTTTTACCAATCAGTTTACTTTCCCGTATTTTGTTCAATTGCTTTAATAAAATCTGTTAAGATATTACATATCCTATCACAGACCTTTTACGACAGATCATACTTAATTAAGCGGTGAGAGTTAATGTTTTCCTTAAACAAAGTTGTCTTTAGTGATAAAGTCGATATCCTCTTAGTCGGGGTTTTCTTCCAATCACATGGTTTAGCTGAATTTATTCCTTTAGTCATAATAATAATTTATAATAATGGTAATTAATATTTTTATTCTTTAACAACAATTTATAAATATAGTTAGTAGTATATGGTAACTATGAATTATTATTATTCATAGTTTTAATTTTAAATCATTATTTTAACTACTTTTTTTGTAAGTTTTGCAATCAATTGCTTTCACAACATGAAGGTTCAAAAGCTGTTGATAACCGCATAGGCCCAGATGCAAGGAATTTTTTCTTGAAAATAAAAAGAAAAATAAAGGATACAAAATGAAAATAGGTTAGTGGCATTTTCTTCATTATTGAATGAAATTATTGTATGATTATTAATATTATAAGCACAACGTTTTAACAGTAAATTCTCAGAATTTCTTAAGGTGTTGAATAATACAAAAGACATTTGTTACTTAGGTAAACTCATTTACGCGTTAAAGATGAGACCTAGTTTGTGGGGGCACCTAGTTTATTTCTAAGGTCAGCAGCAAGTTTTAGTATATAATAATCAACTGTCAAAGACCACTAGGCTTTTATTCCGATTTATTTCGTTTCTGTAATGAGTTAATTTTATGACTTAGTTTTAGACTTGAATAAGATTTGTACTTAAATCAAATATAGTTATGGCAGTTCATTTGTGAATGACATTGAGAAAAAGTGGATGAAGCTCAAAATAACCGACTTCCGTTTTATACTTACAAATATGATTCTCCTTCATCTATCTCATTTGGCCAAAATCAGTATCAGATCACACAAGTAATTCTGTCCGCTTAAGTTTATATTTCAACAAGTTTATATGCATTACAATATGAATGGAATAAGAATGAGATACCACAAAATCGCGTCGGAGTTGGTGGCATCAAAATTTAAATTCACCACGGACTAAAGTCCATTTATAAAAATGATAAATTATACTGTTATCGACACGATCTTATTTTGGTTGTTATGAATAAAAAACAATTGAGCAAGCTTTTACTGTGCGTTATTTATCTTATACGTGATAGAAACACGCTGCAACTTCAAACCTTGAAGTCCGGAGACGGATGTGGAAGAACCACGCCTTTGTCCTGATCATTTAACACAACTTACACACATACTGTAACCATCTTCTTTTAATTACGTATTGCTCATTAATCAGTTAATATCATGATGAGGTCGTCTAGGGATATAAATATTAAACATAATTTAGATACAACATCAATTTCCGTATTTCTTTTTGACGGCAATCCTTAAAACTTCCGTTATCACTGTATTATATGTTAACATTTTCGTATTACGATAGGGGAAAAATATATATATTGCTCACTCCTATATTATATTTAAGACAAAAAATCGCGTCATTCATTACAAGTGACAAGCTCTATCCCAAATGTCTGCTAAAATAACAAAAAGTATGAAAAATAAATTAATCGTTACGTATTAACAGTCAACAGTCCTCCGGAGTCTGCCATCAATCAGAGTTCGCATCAAAATTCTGGGATATGAAAAGTCTCGAGAGGAATGCAATGCGATTGTTGAATTTTAGCAAATGGTCGGCGGCGTCTTACGGTAAACTGACAGCGGAGGGATCTGGGGAGCAACGTCACTTGTCTCCACGCTATACTGCATTCGATCGTTTCAGTTTACAACGGAGGAATGTTTCGTGTTTTTTTTTTCAATTAAATTTAATTAAATAATGTTTCTTTACAGGACTGTCGTGAAGGAAATATCAAATAAGTTATTTCATTGGGCAAATTGATTTTGCATTGGTAGAATAAAGAACTTCGAGAACATAATATGTACAAATACAGTTTAATTACGTGGCAATATTAGAATGTAAAATATCTTCGAAATAATAATCTTTTAAGTTATATATAATGTTTGAAAACAAAAAGCTACAGTCATGATATGAATATTATAGTACTTACCCTTTACCAGCTAGTAAACAGTTCATGCAACAGTAATAATAAACTAAAGCTTCCAAAACTAGCATTACCTGCGCTTGGTAGACTATCATATTATTAGAAGTCTTGCGCCTTACATGTACCTCTATAAACTCACGCCCGATACTGATCTAACATGTTCTAATCTGTTTCAAGCATCTCCAGATAATCTGATAGTAAATGAATGATAAACTTTCAACTGTATGAATATGATTAATTTAAATAATAATAAAATATATGCAATGTAATGATTTTTATTATAATAATTAAAATAATTTATGAGAAAAACACTAATTAATTATGAGCTGGTGTTAAGAACCAAAGCTGCTGAATCGAAAGCATCTTGATACATGTATGTATATATATATATTTATATTTATATATATATATATATATATATATAATATCAATTCACGACTTATACGCATATTTCGAAGTGATCCTATACCAACCATATTCAATTTATTATTCCTACTCGGAATTTTCGTTACTCATCCACTAACCTGACCAGGCCTGTCCATTTAACTTGAATAATGATGTGTGAGAAAAGGGATTGGTGAAGCGAACCGGTAAAATTGCCAGAGTACCGCACTGAATCCGGCCCCATATTGCTTCAAATAGTAATGTCGCTGACCTTAAGTCTCTATTTGAATATCACTAATGCTTTCATTTCCACTAGTTATTTATTGTTAAAAATTAAGTTTTTCATGCAATAATATTGAAGAAACCGATTACAGAAACCCTGAACAGATACATTCGATTTAATTTTTCTCTTTTTTTACGGATGATTGATACTATTAACCCGAAAACTTTTACAACTACACCTAATTTATGGTGGTTGTCTACTTAGAATGCTCAGTTAAGACCTTTCTTATAAGGGTTACCGAGAGGGAGCCTCGGCTTGGATACCGTTACCTAGATCGCGCAAGTAAACTGATTCGAGGGTGCCCCAGAGAGCTGAACCACGGCTCTATCAATTACTTCCCAGGGAATAATCTTAATAGTATTAAGTATAAGTTCTACTACTACTTGGCGGTGGAGAAGTGGTGCAAAAAGGTACACCAGTCCCAGGCCGCTTTCCCTTCCCGATTGACAGGCAAGGGGTTGCTCAGCCGGTGAGAAGCCGGTTGAGCAACAGCGACGGGGATGGAGAGGGTTTGCCACGCGGGCGAAGCAGGTAGTCTGGTTTGAGAGCTGGTGCGGATTCGGGTACGATTGCAACCCGTTTTGGCTTGGAGCCTTATGGCCGCCAAGGTAATTGGCTGTGAGACCCTCTGAATTACAGACAGACAGACCTAGGGACTTGACGCACCTAGGTTTGCCGAAGCAGTTGAGGTCCGAGTATTCATAAAATTGGCACTAGCCGGGTTAACCGTTTTTAGGGGGTACTCTATTGAGATACCTGATAGATGCCACCAGGCTTTCAAGTTGAAAAGAGGTTCTCTTACTGAAAGTGGGTTACCGTTAGGTGGTCGGTGGAAGTATCCAGCTAGAGTTTGATTCCGACTGCAGTGGGGATGGCATTCCATTTTTTATTTATTGGATAACGTGGATACGAGGAAGGGCCACTTATCCTGTGGCTGGATGATTACAGATGGAGGGCGTTAAGTTGCGAAGCGGTATGTGATAATGTCCTTGTAGGTTGGTGCTTTCTCGAGACCGCTGGGTTCCGGCCGCTTCACTAGTGTATACTACTATTCCTTGGATAAGGAACTATAAATTGAGTCGGCCTTAGGGGCGAACCGTTTGGTGACCCTGGAGGAACATTTTGAGGTGACCTTAGAGGTAGGACGCGAAGTGACTGGAGGAGGGTCGTAATTTTGCCTCGCATTCGATGCTAAATGCGGCTGCGCCGTGAGGCAGTTGGTCGCATAAAAGTGCGCCAAATCTGGCTGAGTACGTCAGATACTCGTAACTTTTGGTTTCAGTCGGTATTTTTCTTTAAGGACTTAGGAGAGAAGGCCTCCGATAGGATGCCGGGGTGCATTGCGTAACCTCCCTCACAACCAGAGGATGAATGCTTAGATTTATACTACTAATGTGTCCAGTTTTGATCTTATTTTGTACATTTTGGGTGAATTTTTAAGTTTAATTAAAACTACTCGGGACTTCAACGTCAGCAAGAGAGTCTGTACTGCCTAGGACTCAACCCGAGGCTAGTTGGCTCCCCATTCCTTGCGTTTCACCATCAGGTTACATCCGTATCACACTAGTGTAACCACGCAATGAATCGCTTGGATTCCTAGAAATCCCAGCACAATAACACAATGGCGTGATCTTAAATACAGGTAGCGTCAACTAATTTTTTTAATGAATAAAAGATTATTTACAATTAGTAGTTTTAATTGGTAAAATGATGTGTTCCGTGGAAAGCATCAGAGATTTTGTTTCTTTTCCGATGTAATTACATTCCAGGAGACTATTGCGTGGCTATTTCCGGACAAAATTTCTTATTTAAGCAGTATTGACAATGAATTTAGTTATACGTGGACCTCTGTGGTGGATACGGGTATACCAGATTATATATTTAAGTATTTAGAACATATTATAACCACTGACCTCAAAGACTATGCTGATCTAGAGAGAGAACGAAGAGCGTGACATCGAACATGATCACTCTCAGGTTTGCTCGTTACAAGTAAAGGTTACATACCTATAGTTCAGTTTTGTTATGTTAGCATAGTTCATGTTTTTATACTAGCAGTCTGTGTGCGAACTATACCCAAACATCTTATAATGTCCTTCACGGGCATAATAACGCAAGTATAATATCGCCTGCACAGTGCTGCCCCTGGCTTCTGAAGCACATCTGGAATGTTTCCTGAGGCACTAGTTGTTTTTACGCGACAATGCAAAGATATGTCCCTTGTGTGCAGATTACTAGCTAGGTTGGCTCAAATAACAAGTCAAATCATGAAAGCGAACGCACAATAATTCAAATTTAATACTAGCATTAAATATTCAGTGTATATTTACTAACAAAATAGAGTCATGAGCTTGAAATAAATTATTATTATTAGTATTAGTTGGCTTACTAATTCCAGCGTTTCTGCAACAACCTAAACATTCTCTAATTATATTATATATATATATATATATATATATATATATATATATATATATATATATATAAATATGTGAGTGAAAATATACTCTAGTTACTTGAAGGTTGGTGGTGCCAAGTAATATCAATATTTGCATCTGTCCAAGCGAATGCATGTTTATTTGAAATATTTAATGCTTTTTTAATTAGCAGTACCCAGTACAATTCCATCCTAGGTGTATTTTTGCCTCTAATGTTTTCAGGTAAGATAGTGTGACTGGTAATGATAGTATACAACTGCTGAGTAAGCTATGCCTGATGTATCTGCAAATCCATATATTTCTACTTAATAAACTATCCTCCGTCGTTCCTTGCCACCGATCCATTTCTATGGTGGGCATTATGCATGTTTCTTGTCGAAATTTAAGTAATTTTATCTCTAAATGTTATGGTAGTATGACATCCCAGTCACTACTATCCATAAGGTTTGTACATAGTTTTTGCTTTAAATACAATATAAATGATTGATCTAATATCACCTAAAATCGAAAACTTTGTTGGTTTCCCGTTACTATTTTTCATTTCTATTTTAAGGTTGTTTTATTGTTTTCATTGTTCCAGTTAATATCTAGCATTTTTCTACTACATTTTTCAAAGCTTGCTAATTTTGAACTGTTAGATGTATTATGTAGTGTAAATTTATTTTTATACCTGACTGGTTTTTAGTTCACAAGTTATCTAAGTAGGAATAATTTAACAGTGTCTATTATAATATCAGGAAAATTACCTCTTTCAACCTCAGCTAGTTATTTTAAACATTTAATATGAAAGCCGAGTGCACATAATGTTCTGTAAGTAACCGTGGTATTATCTCATTAGTCAAAACTTAAGTTGTTTATAAACACATCTTCTATTAGCTATTATATATAGCTTGTATGGTGTATATATTGGTTTTTCTTACGAGCTTTTCCGATGAGCAATATTTCTTTGTGACAGCTCGTGCCATCATAAAATAAAACAAAAAATGCTAGAGGGCAATCTCGGTTCGCCTATGAAAATAATAAGAGGTGATATTTTATAACCCATCGAAACATCCAGTGCGCTTCTTCAACTGATTAATATCATAAACGACAGGTAAACAACTATTGAATGAAAGTTAATAAAACTTCGGAGCGAATGTATTTGCAATAAAAATAAGTAATAAATGAGCACGTGAAGTATATTAAAGGAAATATAAGTTATATTATATGTTTTTATTACCTTTTATAAAAAAGCTCTATTTTGTTATTAGATATCTTAGACACTTCGATCAAATGTAAACCTAATTTTTAAATCCAACACTACAGAAAAATTTGTCACTAGTGATTCTACATTCTCCCATGGCCTATTTCATATCACAAGATAAAATTTTATTTGTCACTTGACTATAGCATCAAGCTTATTTATGTTTTTTAGTATTATATTGAGAGTAACAAATGAGCACAGTTCACCTGATGGTAAGTTATTCCTGCGGCACATCTTCATTTATCCTTGACAAGGAATCATAATGCAGATGCGTTGTCACCCTTGAGGATTGAGATCCCTTCATTCACCAGACGAAACATAGCAGCATTACGCTGGTATTCTCTGAGGGCGTGGTCCGAGCCCTACCAAGGTCGAGCTGCCGGCAACGCAGTGGTGCCGCCCATTGTACTGCAGGTGCTTTGTTTGTTACCTTCTTTTATTAGAAAAGGAAAGCTTTATAACCCGTATACTCTTTAAAAAATACCCATTCTACAATTAATCCATTCCATCACATTCTACAATTATTAAATAGATAAAACGTGCAACTGGATGGGTAAATGTAAGGATAAAAACCGATAGAATACATAACGGAGAATATTTTACTCCATCGATATTGAAGTGATAAAAGCAATGTCGTCACTTTCTCAATATCGATTGTTCAATATTTCTACTCGACGAGACTCCAATAAAATTTCTGACTCGCTGCATTTATAGAAGTATGGTAGTTCAATACGCCATAAATTTTGTAGTGTCTGATAGGGTCATTTATGGTTTTCCTGCCGATACTCGCCCCGAGCATTTTTTTTTTCGAATTATGATTTGACTCTAAAAATTAGTAATGAAATCGCGAATCAACTTTTGAGGAATAATATATTGTTAGATAATTATATGTTCGTTAAATGCACATGCACTTTTCCGAATATTATTCATAAAGTTAGTCGAAAAATCTATACCGCCGTCGTCACGGCCATGTGGTTTTTAAATTAAAAAGTAAAAGGAAAAAGGATTATAAAGCTAAAGCTTTAGGTTTATAAAGCTAAAGTATAATCCTTTTTACTTTAATGGATTTATCTTTATGATAATTATATTTATTAAACTCATGTTTGCTTACATGAAAAAGCTTTGTTATAACCTGTCTTTGAACGCCCACAAATAGGCTGTTAAAAACAGACCACATTTAATTTAGCCACGTGAGGTAATGTTTTCTTGTAACAAGTTGACTTTAGGACAAATTCGATATCTTCTAAGTTCGTACCTGTTTTCTTCCAATCACGTCGTTTAGCCGACATCCGGTCTTGTTTACTTTATAAGGCATCTAATAGCCATCATCCTTAAACAATTAGTGGATTACTACAAAACAAATACACAGTGTTAAATTGTACTAGGTCTTTTTTATTTCTTAAATTTACACTTATAATGTATATAACAAATATATTTAGAACCGTCGTTAGGAAAATAACAGTGTCATTTGATTTTATATCTGTTATGTTCATTTAATCGGATATATTTTTTTAAAATAAATGTATAATATTAAATTAATTTATCAAAACGTATTTATCCAAGTCTAAGCAATTAATTTTAAAACAATTTTATTTAAAGTGGCCGCCCTTAGTTTTGATACGGACATTTAATCCGAACTAAGTTTAAGTTTTCGTGTCTTGTAACCAGAATCAGAGTCTTATTGGAGAGTACTCGCAATACTTTTTAAGGTGTTGTGAGTACATATAGGCTTCACTACATGATCACTTCTCTACCCTCTTCATAAACTTTCCCCAAAATTTCTGCTCCTTTTTCATAAAAATTAAGATTTGTGGCTTCTTGGTCAAACCGTGATTGATGCAGAGAAATTACCATGTTAAAGTTTTCCATAAAATATGAGGTTATAAGCATGCACTTTGTCCTTTTGCAAAATTTATTGTGATTTTTTTATCCGTCCGCACTTAGGGTTAGCAAACGTTTTGCCGTTTTGGCATATCCTGTGTATTATTATCTGACGGTGTACTTTGAGCATTTTGTTTAAGGAATGGCAACAGGTTACCTACAGCAATTTCAAGTGATAATAATTTTAACTTTACAATCACGGTGTAAATTAATATACGATATGCTGGTAAAGAGATCGTAACTTCCATAATAAACTACTTCCAAAGAAATTTCTAGAAAAAGAAGTTTCTATCTTCGTAGAAATTATGTAATGTCTGTGTACAAGGCTTTTTCAAAGAGACAAAATTGGAATATTTATAAATAGTTCCAATTCTACCCAATAATTTACATTACTTATTACTTAGCAGAAGATTACGTTAAATGTCGTAAGAACCCTACGTTCTTACGACATTTAATTTAATCAAAAAAAGAGCTTTCCGCAGACAATGCAATGCTCATAAAAAATATGCTTAACCTAAAGAATCTATAGAAATAATTAGTGTTATTATATCAAACGAGACTTAATATAAATATGACGTAAGTCTCCTATAACAAGTTACCTTTAATGACCGTCATTCATATGAACACTGGTCAAGAATTTGAAAACCTATCAGTAGTCACGGAAAAATTTCTTTCAGATCTAGGAGGTGGAGATCATTATTTTAAGTTATTCCACATTGAGCATTTTGGTAGCCTGCTTTTTACATCTTAGTTTTATAAGGAACATAAATCAGTCGAATGAAAATTTTTAAGTTTTAAGTTTTATTGAAATACAAAAATAAAATTATATAGAACTTTAAAAAAAAAAATAACGACCTATTTTCGACGGCCAACTCTAATTGCTTGTTATCTTTTATTTCAGCACCAAAGCTTTAGGAATCTCTTCTGTAATCCCTGTATTAAGAATAATGCATGGCTGAAGACTTCAGAACTGTTTTTTTTATTTTCAGAGGGAAAACCGTAACAATCCGCTATCCTTGGAGTTTTTTCTGATAAACCTCCATAAATATTTCTTACGAATAATTAACAGTTATCAAGAAGTATAATCAGGATGGTGTTTTCTTTTTACGAAATGAGTTGTAACCTGCTTAAACGTATTTCTAACTCATTGATTTATATTTTTTGCTTTGAATTTATTGTATAAAAGAATACATTCAACGCTCAAAAACACACAGGACCAGTCTAAAGCAATTAGCGGTATTTACCCTGACCATACAAAATCACAAAATACACTCAAGGAATATTACGACAGTGCAAACAAGTCAATATCTCACTACATTAATCCTGCACACCACAGGGTTTTATATGATGTCATCACTTAAAAAGGTTCATCCACCGTGCCTCCACGAAAAATACACCTCATTATCGACGATTACGAATGATGAATTCCCTGTGATCACATAACCGTACGAACTCTCCAGTCTTAGCGGGTTTATTCGTAGCCACTTGAGTATGACAAAGTTATAAATAAGGGTAAGTATGCTATTAAATGCGTGAGCCTAATTTATGCCCAACAATAGAGGAGAAAGAGTCGAAACTCAAACAGTTGCCCTGGACAATACACCTATGTAGCCTTATTCTGTTTATGACTTCCGATATCCGTCATTCAGCCATGCTATTCCACCTCAATAATCAGGATGAGCGTCTGAAATCGCCTTATTTGATTTCGTTAGATTCGTCATGATAGTACGGATAGGATGAATAACGTTGCAAAGAAGTAAAAATGGCATATGTAAGACACCGTTTCGTTATAATAAAAAAAACAAATTATTTAAGTACTAAAATTCATATGAAAAGGCTCATCAGGAGTATATACGAAAGTATATGCACATCAGGGTTATTTTATTGAGCAATTATTCTTTACTTTTTTATCTGCCTCTTAGAAATTGTTTATATATGGAACGACGACAAAGAGTCTCTGGTGCTTTTTAAAAATTCGTTTTGGTTTGGATTAGATGATAATTCGCGAAGATCAAGTTTTTGAAGAATTAGAGGATTCGATAACTTCGTCTGTAGCATGGTGCGGGTGGAAATTCATATAGACGCGTGAAACGAGTTTCCTTAAATTCGGGGCAGTCCGACTGCCCAAAACTCCGGTGTCACGAACCTGTTCCATACACTGTTCAAATAGAGAGGAATTTCAGCTCTTGCATAATAATGCTCAGCTTACGCAGACATCCGACTTTAACCCCATAGAAAACGACAGGACTGATACGTTTTCTGTCAAAGTTGCCTAGAATTGATTAAAAAATTTATAAATATTTTAATTTTTCCACTCTCTTTGTAACTTAATAATTCAATTTGTCAAATTAATGGTTAATAATGTTAAATTACATCATTTTGTAAATTTATTTCTGTGATGGATTTTTTTAATTTAAATTTTTTATTAAAAAAAATCGAATCCTAAACTAAAATTATTAGTAGTATAGAGCATAATCTTAATAATCTTACATTACTAATTTCTTTCTTAATTTGTTAAATATGTTTTTTTTTATAAATCATTATTAAAACAAAAACTAACTAAATGTGGAATATTTCCAAATCTACTTTGATATATTTATATTAGTTACCTGACTACAAATTAAAAATTATAAATATATTGTGGCTTGTAATACCGTCAGGATTTTACCTAAACATTTTCAAATTTAAATTATAAAATAAAATTTCCCGGTTACCGCCATACCGCCACATTTGTATACAAATTCATGCTGCCACGCATTCAGTTACGCATTAATACCTCTACTTAATTTCAACATACATTCACACTTATTACCCCCGTTAGTTACTGGTTTAAATGATACAACTTTATTCATAAAAAATCACCGCCTGTTTCCCCTTTAAATTTATTATCATTACACAGTGATATCCACATCCTAAATTAAGACATTACCGAAATAATATCCTACTTTAATTCCTATGACTTTTTCAGTTATCCCTATTAGGTATTCTTAGGGTTTTTAATAACGTAACAGTCATTTCTAACGTAAGTAAACGTAACACTAACTCGTTAGTTATGAGATCTCATTTGTGCGGATACGCAGGTCATCTCTCAGGTCAGCAGAAACTATTAGGTTAATAGTAAGGCTGACGACTGTATACTTTCTATGCGTGATAATGAACAACTTTACCACACTTCATAAGGCTTTTTCCCCAACTGTTTTTTTTTTCTTATTAGGTCTTTACCTATAAAATTGCCGTTCATCAGTATTGAACATTTAAAAAAAAAAGTTTTAATTGGCTGTGAATTCTAAATTCAAATTAATTTTGTTTTAAAAAAATGACATTCATTTTACAGTCAGTCATTTTGTTTATTGATTAGCTTTGTATTTTTATTACGTTTGAACATTTTTCGTCATAATGGATACTTTAAAAATTCGTGTATTAATTACAGAGAGAACTTTACAAACGTAAGCACAACCCATTATTGGTTTGCCCGGTTCCGTTCTGGAATTTTTTTATTTGAAAAATGAACCTCGCGGTCTTCCCGACACTTTGGTTAACAATAATGAACTAAAGGCGATTGTGAAAGCTGATGATATTCAATCTACAGCCGAGCTAGCAGCAGCTTTTGATGTTAACATCAAAATTTGCAAGTAAAGTAAAGTTACAAATTGGCAACGTAAAAGAGCTTGATCGATGGGTGCCCCACGAACGTAACGATCACCAGCGCAACGTACGCGTTAAGACCTGCCTCGCGCTGTCTATAGGCACAGAAATGAAAGAATTTTGAGCCGACTTATTACGTGCGACAAAAAGTGGATACTGTTTGACAGTCGAAAGCGCTCAGCAAGCAAAGCAATGCCCTAAACGAAAAATTACCTCTAGAAAGTTGATGGTCACTGTTTGAGGGTCTAGTGCTGGTGTGATTCGTCACAGTTTTTTACCAAACGGCATGAGCATTACTGTAGATGTGTACTGTAAAGAACTGAAGACAATGATGGAGAAGCGCACACATCTGCAACCAGCTTTGGTCAAACGGCCGTCCCCACTGCTCCTACACGACAACGCGAGACCCCATACTGCACAACAGACAGTCTCCAAGCTGCAAGAGTTGGAGTTGGAAGCTCTCCCTCATCCACCGTGTTCACCAGACCTTGCACCCATCGACTATTACTTTTCCAAAATTCGGGCAACTTTTTAGCCGGAAAAAAATTCAATTCCCGAGAGGCAGTACAAAATGCCTTCGAAGAGTTTGTTCCAGCTGGTTTTTACAAGAAGGGCATCAATAAACTACCACTGCGTTAGCAATGATGCATGCTACTTTGAATAACAGAAATAATAAAAGTTTGAAAAAAAAATACTTTAACTTATTTCATACAAAACGGCAATTTCATAGGTAAAGACAATACTTCGACGTAACAAGTACTGTCCCTACAATTTTATTTCAACACACCAAAAAAGGGTGATACAATTGTGGCTGATATTTCGGACTCGCGGTTTATCTGCGATTCGAATACTTCTGAATTATATCAATGAATTTTGTATTCAAAACAAAGTATATGAGATCGTTGATGGTCTACACATCGAATTTACATCCAGCGATCACGGGTTCGAATCCCATGTCCATTTAGATACGAAACATCGATAAATCAATTTACTAACAATTGTTGCTTAAATCTTATCACCACCTAGAGACACAGTACATATTATAATAATGTAGGTCGGTCACATTAGTCAATTATAATATGTACTGTTCGCTAAGTTCCATTTTGAACGGGATAATCCCGTTTTCACGTCATTTCTTCCATTATCCTAAATCATAACAAAACTGCACAGAAATCGCCACAATCAATTATAATAAAAGGAATAAAATAATGGTGGCAGCGGTAACGTTAAGCTGCCACATGACTTGTAATTATTAAGGTAATTAGGTATATACTAATATAAAGTTATTTTCAAGATAGTAAACTGTTATAGCAGACAGTTCCGTTTAGAAGTAGTTAAAAAAAATATTAAAAATTAAATATTTGATTCGTAATTATCCATGACAGTAAAATTTCTTTCAATATTTACTAAAACAATATATATCTAACAACGTTAATAATAAGTGTAAATAGGCGGCCTAATAATTCAGTGGTGCGTTACGCTGCCGGAAGGTTTTAGAAAGTGGTAAAGCTACACAGCTGTTTATTTCTAGCTGCAGAATGGATGTGTCAACTTGGCCAGGACAGGACTACACTCTCGTATATATCCATCAGAGCACCATTGTAAAATAGCAGTATAACACTGCTGTGTTTCGTCTGGTTTGGGATCCGGAGACCTTTTTTTACTGGTGACGAGGCATTCCATCTCAGTCCTCAAGTATTATAACGTATCTGCATTATTTTGCAAGATGTCATGGGCCGCAGGGATCACTTGCCATCAGGTGAACTATGTGTTCGTTTGTTACTCTCAATGTAATAAATAATAGTAATAATAAAAAATATCCCCATAATAATATAAAAAAGGCGTTTTATGCCAGATATTCCAATGAGCCAATATTTCTTCGCGGCAGTCTGCAACGTCATAAAATAAACCACATAATTCCAGAGCACAGCATCGGACTGCAATAAAAATCAAACAAGGCAAGGTGGTTCAAGTCACTGCTTCAAGTGATTAATATTATTTTACAACTATAATATATTTTTTATATTAGACGTGACAAAAGAGCACACAGTTCACACAGTACAGTGATCATCTGATCTGATGATAAGTGATGATTACGACAGGTAGAATATGTATACTTAACTAAAATCCAAGATACGCAATCGTTATTATCCCTACACTGACCATATGAAAGCAGCGTGATGCCTTCATTTCACGCTGTTATTACGTGAGGGCGTGGTCGTTCGCCGTTCGAACGAGAAAAAACAAGGTGTAGATTAGGTTGTAAAACATTAAAAAATAAAAAAATATATATATCAATATATTAAATAGAGAATTAATAAAATACGAAACTGAATAAATTCGCAATAAAAATAAGAATCTAAAAATTACTATAAAACATACATATATATGCGAGTATACTCTTAGTATATTCTCTTAATATACTCTTGCGGTAGCCTGTTCCATTCTTTAATGACGGCTACTCTGATCTCTGATTAAGGGTGGGGGGCTAGTGATTCCAAGCAGCTCGCTTAAGATGGGATGCCCATGCTAGCTCGAACGTGAGGAAGTCAGACGAGCCGGCCGGCCGTATCCTGAGATATTGTAATTTCGGAGAGCGGCGTTCACTCGTTCATCTCGATGTGCAAGCGCATATTCATCGATAAACACGAATTGGTGTCCATAATTTGTTCTTATCGGTTTTACACTGCCTCGCACATTGAAATCTGTGTCGTCGTCTTTGCTGCGAGTTCCGTGGTCTATCCACAGTGATCTGATTTAAGAGGCGTTAACTATTAAGAATATGGAGCAGTCTGGTGTAAAGCTTCTGAACAGCTGTAAGAACACTTGGGCACACCTACTCTGCAATGTGGTTACAGGTTTGAAGATAGAGTCTCAGTGCGCTATTTCTCTTGTAGAGTAATCTCCTTGACTCAAAGTTATTATTCAAGCTCGGACAACATCCGATAATCCTCGTGGCATTTTGAAATTAATAACAATAGCAACGTTTCAGTTACATATACTGACTTAAATGTCTTGCTTCGTCACGTTATTTAGTATAATAATAAAAATACATGAACTGCGTCATAGTATTGTCATATGTCTTTCAGAGGCCAATGTACATAATTTCATTGCATTATAAGCCTGTATTAGTCCACTGCTGCCAGCCATATACCACTTCCATGACATGCCACTGAGCTCGGGCTTCAGCTCTTCTTCTCCAGTCTCCGCCCGCTGCCCAACAAATATCTTCGGCTCACCTAGTTACAGGGCGCCCTACACTATGTCCACCGATACGTAATATATTTATCTTCTCTGTTTAAATTTTCGTTTTAGAACAGTCCTCTCTATTGAGAATGCATCTCTAGCGACCAAACACTCTACCAGACACACAGATCCGGAGACATAGATGTACGCCGCCTTTCTTGAAGTGTTAGATCAAGTAAGGTACATTTTATAGAGAAAATTGTACTAGGAAATTTTCCAGATCAGCTCTAAAATTTATTTGAATCCAGTATATATGCAATAATAGTTAGACTTACGAATTGCAATATTTGCGAAAAATATGCCTCGGATTACTGTGACATATATGGGTGTCGCACTAAATAGAGATTTTATTATTGAGATTTTATTATATGAGATTGTAGTATTAGAGGATCTAAAGGACGAAATGGTTATTGTCTAGGATGAAGCGTTAGTGAAGATATTCCGATTCAATATTAGTTATTATTATTTCATATATTTATGTTTCTATTCAATTATTAGTTAGCCCTTAAGTTCGGTCGATGTAATAGGGGATATCGGTTTCAATATTTGTGCAACAAGCAAATTAATGTTTTATAGTTTTATGTTATGCATCCGCTATACTGCGTCCGAACTTTCAAACTATCATTTTGCACGTACATTACGCTAGACTAAAGGAAAGGAAACAATAATTAAGAGGCTCAATGTTGAAGCGAATACTTACGTCAGTATCAAGCGCAGTAGCTCGCATGTAGTCGTATATACTTGCCTAGAGAATGTCATCGTGGTTGAACTCGACCAGGAGTACATTACCACTGTGGTGTTGATATCATCTGGTGATACATGTTAAAATATACACTTATTGCTCGGTATAAAGTTTAGCTATTATTCCAAATCTTTTAAAAGAAAATATCGTTTTACTGTATTTCCTTAGATCGTTTCCATCTCTTTAATTACAACAGCGAGACAATGGAAGCGTGTTGTTAGTAAAGAATAAAAACGATGATACTTGCATATGAATTACCCAGTCCCGCTTCTGAATACATGCACTAACTGCTCTTTGTATCGACGTGTAAACGTATGGAGTGCACTCGGAAAGTCGTACACTCAAAAATCCTACTCATACGACAAATGCTTCACAAATTACTCCGCCAATTGTGTTGGAGAACCGCCCTCAATTGTTCGAGATGAAAAATGGCTTATTTGTATTGTTCGTGAACAAATGCGTGCGGGTCATTACGCTTTGTTTTAGGAGAAAGTAAAACCAAAAAAATTCGTTGTGAAACGCAAAATTTTCGCTTCCGCACTCTTGAACTGTGAGTACCTAAGCAATGTTTAAACTACAACCAATTGTTTCGCCCTGGAAATTCGTATCCCAAAACCATATACATATATTTGCTTTGTTCAAAAATTTTTATTTCAATTTTTCGTCATGAGGTTTCTGCAAAAGCGAAACCTGTGTAGATCAATATAAAAATGAAAATTATCAACGGAAATCATAATGGACGAGATTTTACTGGCCTGCATCCATTAAAGTTATCATAATAATTTTTGTTTTATTGTTAATTTATGGACCGCAATCGGCCGATACTCACTTTAGTTTGGTTACCATGGGCCTTTGATGTCCGGTGTTTCTACATTATAAAACATGTGTTGCATCCGCCAAACAGCACCGAACCCGCATCTCATCTACTCATTACATATTAAGGTGCCTTTAGTATGTAGGCAAAAGCGCTATTGTGGAACGAGTAAATCATAACATCTATACCACAAAAGCAAAAGGATGTGCCCTATATATTGACATATGTATAAACTCAGGACTTGAAGCTTGTTCTATCTATCTTCATATTAACCGTATGTTTACCGTAACATTGATCACGAATAATATCGATATAAATCATCAACACAGGCTATCCATAGTCCACTGATAAACAGACTAACCTTCCCCATCGATTGCCAAAAGACGATCGACCGATCGAAGATCGATCGGACGAGAGGACGAAGGAGGAGCCACCTACATCCATCGACTTCCAGCAAACTTGCAAATGTTGTCACTCGTTCTAGTGGTGAGTTGTCCTACACTGTGACTGCCTGTCCAAGGATTTTTTTTGACATTGAGAGTTACAAACGAGCACTCAGTTCACCTGATGGCAAGTGATTCCTGTGGCCCATGCCATCTACATTCATCCTTGACAAGGAATCATAATACAGATGCGTTGTCACCTTTGAGGACTGAGAATAAATGCCTCGTCATCAATTATAAAGGTCTCCGGATCCCTTCACTCACCAGACGAAACAGAGCACAGTTATGCTGATATTTCACGCCGGTATTCTGTGAGGGCGTGGTCCTACCCCGGTCGAGCTAACCCATTAAGTCTGTCAGTTAGAAAGAAATTGCAGTGTAATTCCACCACTGATAAAAAGGTTTCCACACAATAACCTATCTTCCCCATTGGTTATCGGTTCTACGAGCTAATCTTTTGAGTTATGTTGGTCACTATCGTTCTACTGCGGACTTCTACGTTTAGTATTCTATCACACAGAGAAGCACCGAACATAGCCCGCTGATTGCCTCTAAGCCTTCTCGTAGGGCCAGCAGTGAAGGACTTTGTGTCTGTACCGTATATCATCACAGGCAACACGCACTGGTTAAAGACATTGAGGAATATTGGACGAGAGAAAAAAAAGATTAGATCGATATAAATAGAAGGATATAAAACAAATCTGGTTAAATATGATATATTTATAATGTAATTACATTGGGTATCAAATTTATAATTATGACAATTAAAACAATTTACAAACATTCACATTAAATAAAGTCACGTATCGTATAGTTTATGTTTTCTGTATGTATTCTTTCAATTACGTCGTTTAGCCGAAATCCGATCGTTATAGTCCGACAATTAAAGTAGAGTTTTATTTGTGTATGGTACAGGAAATGACACATATTTGGTAAACATTTAATAACTATAATTGACTTACCAAGCGTATTAAAGAAGATGTTTGTTTCTATTAAACAGATATTCGAAGTAACAATATTACATAAAATCCTTAGTTAATGAAGTCTTTATATATCTTCAAGGCTTGTTTAAATATAATAATTTCTTGTAATTTTTTTTTTATTTGTCATCATGATTTCAGCTCATCACTAGTCCACTGCTAAACAGGCCTCCCACACAGACTGCCAGACTAAGATCTAAGCTAATTGAATCCATCAACATCTCGCTGACTTGCATAGGTTGCCACTCCATCTAGTTTGAGGTTGTTCTACGCTGCCATGGCCATTACTAGGTTGCCACCAGAGAAGCTTTCTTTCCCATTGGTTATCGGTTCGAGCTATATGGCCGGCCCTTATGCTATATCCGTTACCTTAGTTTTTAGGCGGAGAATCACGTTTTTTAATCGATCACCATAGCCCACTCTACAGCTCACTGAGCAGATTCGGTTCACCTCGCAGATTACTGGCGTGCATATTCACGCCCGGGACATACATACATACACTTGTATGTTACGTTAGCACAAAATCTACCCCAGGGCAGGGCGGACACTTGGCACCGTTCTCGAGAACCAATGGGCGTTTATCCTCAGGGTACCCATGTTACATGCATGTAGATGCTCAGGCTGCCCCGTGTATTCTGAATATGAGGGGGATGGATATGAAAATTATCAAAATTGTAACTAATAATATTGAAATTACATTAAAGAGAGAAAGTAATAAATTAAATGCTTAAAACTCGGAAACGATAAGATGAATACAGAAACGTAGTAACAGGAACGTCATAGATATGAGAAAATGAAAGCTAATCAGTTAGATGAGCATGATTGACTGAATTGAAATTTGGGGTGCCAACCTGGACCGAAAATTGTGAATTGAGAGTGGTTCACACTCTAATCATTCAATAGATCTTTCATATGACTATATATGAACAATCTAGGTAGATTGAATTGTATATAAACGTAAATGACTTGATCTTGTAGTGTACGTAGTCATAATAATAAAAAATCTTAAATTAAACGGGCTTGGGCATTCCTCGTCGTAAGAAAGACGCTCATTAATAGATGATGGATATATGTGAAACGCGTAGTGGAGAAACAGGATGACTGAAAAGTCACCCTGGAAATAGAACAGATGAGGATCATATTGGAGGAAATGATAATGAAAACGCGTTGACTCTCGAGAATCGTTCACAAGTTTCCCGCATTCCTCTAAGCAAACGGAAACGGGCTGTCATGAGAGCTCTAAACCCAGTGCTGGCTACCTTTTAAGGAACCAACTGGAACCTATGTGATACGAACTCAATTCTGTGTAGAGCTGCATTGGCAGCATGCCGCTTAGTTGGTTCCAAACTTTACAAATCTGGACGTGTTTAGCGCTCCCAGAATGGAGAATAAGGATTGAGGACCGTATTGTGAAGGCAAGAGTTATCATCAGCTGCATAATGATAGCGGGTTTTGGTTAAAAAAAAGTCCACTTAATCCCTGGAGTAATATTCGGAATGCACATTTATACAAGAACCACAATATTGCGCTATGTATTTTTATTTCATGCGATCATATCATATCGTCCATTTTAAACGCCATTGTAAATCTAAAAATTTATTAGCCCCTTATGTTTTCGCAATCATCCTTTCCGTAATGTTTATTTTATTATCTTGTTAAAAGTTTTTGTAATCTGTATTTGATGGCTTGATGGAGTTGTTAATTTTTGTCCACCTGAAAACCAAAATAAACTGTGATTACCCACAAATTTTATGTCGTTATCTTACAAAAATTACCGTAGGTACTGTACACACGGTGTAGGTACTGTGCTATAAATTATTAAAATAAAAATAAGCCATAGAGTAAGTGTTTTAACCTCTGTAAAAGTTCAGATTCGTACAAAAACCAATCTGAACGTACTTTAGATTTAGACATAAAGGTATTATTTAATAGATACTTGGTACGAGACGAAAATTTCATAATTTAGGGGAACCTTTTTAAATCTTTTAGCGGATACCTATCTTGTATCAATAACCCTAAAAGTTGAATCGATATATTAAACTTTAATTCATTAGAAAGGTATTGAGTTTATTTAGTCCATTATTACATATGAATCTAAATAGAAATATTTTACAATTCGTGCCAGCGGAGTTTCAAAGTGAACATAAAAATGAAAGCAATCAACAGGCCAGATGTTTTTGTCGAGACCATAAACGCCAACGGCGTAAATTGACAATTAACTTCGAATTTCGATACCTTCAAAATATATGCAGTAAAATTTATGGGTACTAAGATCCAAACAATAATGCGAAAGTGTATAAAATGGGATCGAAAAGCGTGAACAGTTGGCAATGACGTTTCGTAACGGTTAACTTGGTATATTTTCTTTAATACTCAGATACTATAATAATTATACTCAAAACATATATACTACGATTATACTATTAGTGCATTAGTAGGTGGCATTGAAATTAACTTTAGTAGAAGGTGGCACAGAAATGTTAATGAACAAGGCTTGTGATGCATTAGTCAACTTAATCTCCAGAGTAAGCCTAGATTTATTCAAAACTCAACTATTGCGTTGGAATGCTATCTTTATTTGACTGAAATAAAGTATGACGTCCTTTTTAAACATCAAAGTTAATTTGCTATTTATTTTTCTGTTTAATCATACTTTTTGTAATGCCTATGCGATAAGTTATCTTTAGGCTTTAAAACTATGCAAATCGATTTCAGTATGGTTTTCGGAGTTAGATGACTTAGTTTTATACTTAATGGCATTAATGGCACGACCACGCCTTCACAGTACGCTTATTATCAGTGATGATGCATTATATCCTAGTCCTAGTGACAACGCATCTGTATTCTGATTCTTTATCGAGGATAAATGTAGATGTTATGGGTCCCAAGAATCACTTACCATCATATGAACAGGGCGCTCGTTTGTCACCTTCATTATCCAAAAAAACAGAAACGCTGCAACTAGTTTCTTGCTGTGAAACGAATGTCCACAACGAACCACGACATCACAGAATACCAGCATGAGATAGCAGCGTAATCTTGCTGTTCCATCTCAGGCGTTGAGACTTACAACGCATGCGCATCTTGAATCTTTGTTAAGGGCGGATGTAAATGTCATGGGCCGCAGTGACCCATAATATAATAAAATAACATCTTTGCAGCTAATATTTGCTAATAATTTAATATTATTATCAGTTCTTTTAATGTCTTATTATTATGATATATAAAATCTTCAATTATTACTCACGGTCACATTTATTAATAGAAACCTTATACTGAAACTGTATTGTATAAACATAGTGTGCATTTCACACCCCTCCTTCCCCCTTAGACCTATGACAACAAGTTGACCTCGCGACACACAGAGAAAATGAAAATTTTATATACAGAAACGTTTGCCACCCCTGTGCTATAGTTTTCGTTGTGATACAACGAATGAAATATAAAGGATTTAAAGCACAAATATGAACTATGAATAATAAATACGAACATGCTTTAATTTATGTTAAAAAAGCAGGAAAAATATCTTTTTAAAAAAGTTCATTACTTTTTCTGAAATATAATTAAAATAGTTTATGATTTATTTAAGCTAAAAAAAATTACGTTTGGATAAATACATTCAAGAAAAAATGTAATACTTACTTAGCAGCTTACTTGTTCATAGAAATATATGACCACGGTTATCAACCGTATTATATATTTTTTATAAAAGGCAAGGAATTCAATACTAATTTTATGATTAACATATATAACATAAGCGTAACTAATAACTTTTCTGTCAACCCGCCGCCGTCTCAATATGAGAGTAGTCCGATCTGTAACTTTGCGTCAAGTACGGGTTGTACCGAACTCGCACAAACTAAAACCGCCGCATACAACGTGGCTACTGGAACGTTCTTGCACATATCCATGGCCCTCTAGGCGCCGGTATCCAGTCGCCTGCTCCGTCTCTTGAGAAGAACTCTTCAGACAGGATGCACCTTCTTACATAGCCAATCATCTCCAAGTGGGCGAAGGACTAACCTGAGCTCACCACCCGGATCAGAAAAGCGAACAATGGGAAACACCAGCTATCTAGCGCAACTACGTCGGATCAGGTCCATGGCTGCGCTGCTGAGTATAGTGTGACAGTATTTCCATACTGAGATTCCCGCACCCCCATGGCTGTACTGCAATCGTATCGTACGGCCACACTTGTGTCGCAGAGTCTAGGGTCCTTCGCGACTCGACCTCGACTAGGAAGGGTATCACCGAACCTACAGCGCCTTGCACGCCACTACTGCTGATTTTTTGTTTGTCTGACGGTTGAATACTCACTATTGAGCTGCTGTCGTTGCCTCTAGTTATAGCCCAGCTCAGATAAGCAGGAGATGCGAGTACACTATAGTACTAAATATTGTACAGTTAAGAATTTTTTCAAACCTATACTTTCACCTCAGCTGTGGTACCTAGTTCTGGCGGTAATGGGAATTATTTTAGGTCTAATTCCCATTCCCTAGAAAATAACAAGCAGATAAAAATAAAATATTTTATAGCCTGAAATCGATTGTCTCGCACCGCCATCAATACCATTACAATCAATCCTACGAGTATACTCATACTTCACATGTGCTTACTCCATATTCAAAATAGCATAATAAACAATTCTCCATATTTATTCACTATTATAGCAACCATTATCTAATTTAAGACTGAATTTATAAATAATATTATTATGCAACCTACACAACACGGTTTCACTTTATATTTAAAATGCGACTAAACATTTATACCCCCTGAGATGTAGGTATGTATTCCCATTCGCGTAGGCAGACGGTAACTCGTTCCCCCAAAAAAGGAAAAGTGTTAACGATACTTCGAAAAAAAAAAACAATATGTGTTTCTTCGTCCGAATTTGCCAGTCTCTTAATACACATAATGGCTTCTTAAAACTTTAGTGCAAACACAAAATATTATACACACGTTAGCTATCGAAGCTACCTAATTTTCGTATACCGAAGGATTGAAAAGTCTGACCTATGTTGTAAATTATATATTTTCATATTAAATGTTTTTCACGTTGTTATTAAATATTCTCACTTGATATTTGCTGATAATTTTGGCTGACCATAAAACTAATATTAAAACAAGGTGATTAAGAGAATGCCTACGTTTCTTGCGTTCATCCGAGCCTCATAAATATTTCCCTCAGCTATGAAATGTATTGACAAGATCTACAATGAATGATGACCTTATGTCTCAGTTTGCAGTATATCGTAATTATATTCAAAAATGACTTTAAAGTTATAAATGTTTTTGTTGTGAAATATTGCAAAACTCGCACAAATCAGCACATGCAATGCTAATTAAATAATGGATCCTCGGAGAGTAATCAAGAAGGGCATGGCTTAATTAATTAATGACATTTTATCCCTCTCGGTAAGTTTTATAAGAAAGGTAGCTTTGAGGTAAATGAGTGATATGTGAAATTTAATAAACATACCAATAAGTCTATAAATACAATTTATATAGATTGATATTATTTTTATATTATACATAGTTATATGTTACATATTACACCTAAAAATAAAATGAATTACTTAGTCTATATTTTCTGAATGAACAGACCATATACATATACATAGATAGAAGAAGAGAACTTGGCTATATACATTGGCATTGGCTTTAGCTTACGGATATACCATCCCTTGATTCCTTATTATGTTTATTCAGAAAGAGTAAAGAAATTATAATTATGAGAACAAAAGAAAGAAGAAAGCAAAAATTAAAAGATTTTATACGAAATATTTTGTATTATTTTGATGATTTTGTACATACCTAATAATAAATTAATTCAGTCGTTTTTAAGTCTTATATTATTAAGCATTTAAGAATAATGTGGAGATATATGTATATAATATATACAGTGCCACCACACCTTCTATTTAGCTACATACAACTTTATTGATCAGATCGGAGCTATTATAAGGTATGTATATTCGTTAGGAAGTGTTTGGTGCTGGAGGGTAGAGAAGTCTGTAGGCAAAAACAATTAGAAGGCGATTCTGTGAGGCAAAAGCGATGTTGTGCTATTATTTGCTGCTACAAAATATTGATAACCTTACATAATCTCTTTAAAAAATGTCTTAAATTAATTATAATAAACTTTGTTTTAATATTTATTGCATTTATATATTATTATATATTTCTTATAATAGTTACTTAGTGTATCTTTAATTAGTTGACCATACCTTAGTTCAATTCATACAGCTAAAATATAGTAAAACCGAAAAAAAAATGTACTTTATAGAAAATATCTATAATATTTATCTCACAATGCCTACACAAATTATTTAAATATTGGTGCAATTTCCTATTGTATCAGGAATAAAAAAAAATAATCAAAAATCTCAGTTAACATAATACCCCTTGAGTGTCTTTTATTATGTGAACACCACTGCATATATTATATATGAATAATTAATATTGAGATGATTAATTTCAGAATAGTCATCATAGAATCAGTATATAATGCATTAAAATATTATCCAATTGAGCAAGCAAAGTTTTAAAGCCATCATAAAATCGTAAACAATCAACAGACTAAATGTTTTGTCGAGACATAAACGCGACCGTAAACTAATAATTAACTTCGAATTTCGAACCATGAAAATATGATATAAGGCAAATTTATAGATATATATAGATATTTATAGATTCAAAAAATATCGTCAAAGTGAATATCGTCAAAATTATTGAATATATCAAAAACTACTATTCTTTTGGATCACGGCACAAGCAACAACTTTAGGGCTTGAATTGAAATGAACCGACCGCTTATGTTTCTGCTTCTAATTTTGCGTTGCTGTACTGTAACGACAATGTTGTTTGCCATGCAGAAACGGTTTTTTAAATTCAATGCTTGACTTTTCTTACGATAAGACAACGTTACGTTTTCTCTTGTTATCATCATTATTATTTTTGTCAAGGATCAACGTAGAGGTCATGTGCCGCAGGAATCATTCCCCATCGTATGAACTGTGTGCACTTACTCTCAATGAAATATAAATATATATTACAATGAATATATATATATATATATATATATATATATATATTTATACATATATATATATAAATATAAATATATATATATATATATATATTTATACATATATATATATATATATATATATATATATATATATATATATAAAATATCAATTAAATTCAATGACAAATGACATCATATTTTGAAAAGTAGTTAGGTTTTCATATTCACTACAAAACAAACGACGAGCAGAACGATGGAAATACTTTTCTAGTTATTTGGTCAGACACAAAAGATCTTGTCCATTGAACGACTCCATCGCTACTAGATATCCACTAACTAACCTGCTCAGTATTTCACACCCTCCATCCATCTATGCTATATAGCTATGTAAAAACAACTTAAACGATATCAGTATTTCAACATACAACAGTTAATTTACCAATACACATTATATATCCATAAATGAAAAAAAGTAAATTTATATACGAATAAAGAATATTCTGTACATACCTGTATATTTATAAGAAAGATTTTTTCGTTGTATTTTTGAACTGAATTTGTGTTATGGTAATATAAATAATATTATATATTATGACATGACTAGAGCCTATCTACTAGTCAATGAACTTCGCTTGATATATTAACCAATTTAATCCCCGGGGTAACATGACGGAAATATACGGAATACTCTATATTGTGTTTTGCAGCTACGTGCTGTAGTGGTTAGAGTACCTGGCTGCTGTATCGTGGTCCTGGGTTCGATTCCCAGCCGAAGAATTATATTTGTGCAACAATATTCTGAACAATTGATGCCATCCGAAAAAACCAGAAGATATTGCCGTGGTTGAAATTGACCAGGTGGACGTCATCATTGCGTTTTAAATGTTATTTTCTTTTCACAGTATCGTATTATAGTCGAATGAGCCACCTACCCATTAAGAACTTTAAAGTATATTTACCAGTTATATTTCTTCTCAATTAAACTTTTTGGTTACATTGTTCAGTTTATGACCTTGTCATATTGTTAGTGCAGACGATATTTGATAGCGTTTATTTATTTATTGTTGTATATATATATATATATATATATATATATATATATATATATATATATATATATATATATATACACACATCCCCGCAACTCTTCACCACTGCAGTGGAAGATGTTTAGAGTTTGATTTGAATTGGTTAATTACTTACAATCCAATTAAGCCTCGATATGAAGTTATAAATAAATTCATCATAAACAGACTTTTGTTGGTATACTTATTGTATGTTAAAACAAGCAGATTAGGAGAATGCCTACGCTTTTTGCGTTCACCTGTGCCTCGTAAATATTTTCCATGACCATAAAATGCATTAGTAAAATCTGCTATGAATAATGCCACACCTTACCTCTCAGTATGTAATATAGCGTTATAACAATAAAAGATAAGTTTTTTTTAACGAATGCTAAAATCGCTAATAATATTTCTATCATTACGGTTAACCACTCCAACTAAGGCTTGTGCTAGGAGATGTTTCAATGTTTCAAGAGTCGAATGACCTTAAATTTCGCAGACTATACCCTAAACGATTAGGCTATTGACGCTTCATATTAAATTATATATCAAAATAGGTTTGAAAGTTTTTAAAGAAATGGCAAGGATAAACTAATTCAGCACATATTATGTCAATCAAATGATAGATAATCATCCTACGAGAATAATCACGAAGGGCTTGACTTAATTAATTAATGACTTCATCCCTCTTGGTTAATTGATTTATATACATACATAAGGGGTTTACATATAACAGAAGTAATACAACGGTATTACTTAAATATGTGACAGTAGTTCAATTCCAACAAACTATTAATTAAACTATTTTTTTCCATTCTTAGTATTTATTTGATATATGTATATGACGTGTTACTTTCTTATCGTGGTAATTTATTTACTTAATATTATATATAAGCAACCGTCTGTGTAATTATAGTTAAGAGTAATAAAATACTTCGTTAAGTAATTTGTTAAAACCGGCGCCTGTCTGCTAAACTGATTGGAAGAATATGCCCCGTGACTTAGGGGATATCGATTTCGTCGCTAAAGGCAACATATTTACAGAACACATTTTATCATGTGACTTTATTTAATGTGATCGATTTTTAACACCCTGATTAATAAAACAAGTCTGTTAAATGTACAAACTTTCAGATAGAACGCTACCCTTGGCTGTATCTACAATTATTACATTTGATTATTACTATATTTCATATAGATTACTGTATTTAATATAAATCAATTTTATCAATCCATTGTCATAATGGATTTTTAGATTTAATTTAAGACCTAATCTATTGAAGCAGACAAAATTATTCCCCTGCTATGAAGAAAAAATAAAATTCTACGAAAAAGTGAAATATACCCGATTGGATTTTTCAGGATATTATAATTTAAGAAAAGAAAAGTTACAAGTAATCAATAATAATAATTTTATTTATACGCGTAATATGTTTTATTATTCACACCAATTCCACCTATTAGTTAAATATTTTTTTATTATATTAAGTAAATAAGTTACCACGATAAGAAAGTAACACGTCAAATATATTGAATTGTCAATTATTTTGAATTTGGAACATGTATATTATTTTAAAACTTCTTTCGATTTTACGCCATTTCACATATTTTTTCGTGTTCATTATCAAATTACAATATGGAATGGGGTGTAAAAGAAAATAGGATTGCAGTGATCGCACAAAGTGGGTATGGTGCCGTCGTTTATATTCCAGACACTTCAAAAGCTTGGTATCAGCCGTATGTTCGTATATCGTACTATCAACAGATACAACAACACTTCCTCTGTCGAAGACCAGAAAAGATCGGGGTGACCGCATGCAGTAATAACTACAAAGGCTTTTAATGCTTCGTCGAAATTAAGAATTCGTCGAAACCCCATTAGGAAGCAAATAGTCTTATTGCGAGACATGAAGATTCCCGCTAGGACTCTGTCGCGTATTATAAAACAAGACCTGAAGCTCGGTGCTTATCGTCGATATACAGGACATGCCCTAAATCGAATACAATTAAAGAGAGTGGATCGATCAAAACGCCTTCTCTCGCGATGCGCAGGTGAAAGGCACAGAAATATCTTCTTTACAGATGAAAATTTTTTCACGATTGAAGAACACTACAATAAGCAAAATGGTAAAGTGTACGCTCACAGTTCTAAAGAAGCTGCTCAAGTGGTCGGAAAGGTACAACGTGGCCATAATCCTGCGTCAATGATGGTTAGGTGGGGCGTGTCTTATCAAGGAGTCACAAAACTACATTTTTGTGAAAAAGGAGTGAAAACTCCAGCCAAAGTGTATCAAGATACAGTCTTGGATCATGTTGTGAAACCTCTCAGCAATACACTTTTTAAAAATATACCGTGGACTTTCAAGCAGGACTCTGCACCTGGTCACAAGGCACGAACTACCCTAAGCCTAGCTTGAAACCAACGTTCCGGACTTTATAAGAGCTGAAGACTTGTCCTCACCTAGCCCAGACCCAGCCCTTTAGACTTCTAATTATGGTCAGTTTTAGAGGACATGGCCTGCTCTGTAACATTGAGTCTCTTAAAACATCTTTAGAGCAAGCAGTGGCGAAATTTCCCTTGGAAACAGTGCGTAAATCCATAGATTCATGGCCAAACAGTATACACAGCCTGTATAAAAGCGAAAGGTAGCCATTTCGAATAGATTTTTTTGTTAATTTTTGCTGAGACTAATAAATATGTAGGTAAAAATTTTAATAATATTACCTTACTTCATTAAAAAAAATGCATTTTCATTTTTGACAGAACTTATGGCCGGACTAGGTATAGCACTTGCACAACAGCATTATGATGCTGTTTTAAGCACCAGTATATCCACCAAATTCCCGATAGTTCAAACTGTATTCTATCAACCTAGATCCCAAAGTTGTTGTTAATATTTTTCTATGTCGAAAACCTGACCATTTTTAAGAAAATCAGAAAAAACTATGTTTAATATGAGGTTGTTTTAATTACTTAAGTCATTATTTCATGTTATTTTTGGATTTTGATAAATAAGACCAGATATTACTCGTATATTTATGATACATATATTGTTTTTCGATGTGGAGGATGTGCCCTCACTATTAATAATTTTTATATTGGAACTATTGTGTGAAGCAGTGGCTACAGTGTTCAATAGAGATATTTTTAATGGCTTCGTGAAAAGTATTCACAGCCGCTTTCGGGCGTGTAAATTGTAAACCTCTAAGCTTATCTTTGATATTTGGAAATAAAAAAATCGCAATGTGCGAGCTTCGGGATGTATGGAGGATGCGTTATCAGTTCCACATTTGAGGTTTTCAAATCTGCATTCATTGTCTAAGTGGAATGTGCGGACGCGTTATTATGCTGAAGAGCGAAGGCTGCGAACACGCTTTTCGCGAACATTTTCTGAAATATTGGGCAAGAAATTGTTTATATACCAATCTACCAGTCACTGTCCTATGGTCATCAAGCGACACTGTAATGCAATGTCCTGATTTGCCGAAAAAAGAAGGAACCTCTTTCTTGCCGGTGCTCCAACTTTTCTTAACTTTTATCGATAAGTCTTCAAAAGGAAATACTCATTCTACCGACTGGCTTTTTGTGGACTGGTTTCCGGTTCAAAGCAAAGTACACCGTCCACGTTTCGTCACCTGTCACGATATTATGGACAGCCAATGACTGCCCTCCGTTAGACTTTTTTTATCATTTAACGACACCATTCGCCACGCGTGCGGTATCCATCGAGTGCAAAGTTTCCGAATCTCCAATGCCTAATACAGTACGAATTTGCTGCAAAGTTATTTTTATGACAGTTTCAAGCAGTTTCAAGTGATATTATACTCTAATAAGTTAGATCCAGAGAGATCTTCACTCGTCTACATTACAATACAGCATAGTTTGCGCATTAATCGATGGATGTTGTTGACCCCGAATTGTACTCTATGACAGTCGGAGAAAGATGAGCAGCAACAAATATTTAAAAAGCAATTAATGTTTGTCCCTATTACTATTTGCCCTCATAAGAACGACCTTCCGGTTGGTGTAAATATTTTTTTAATGACGCTATAATGAATGGGTCAGCTCGACCAGGGAAGGACCACGCTCTCACAGAATATCAGCTTAAAACTAGCATAATGCTGCTGTGTTTCGTCTGGTGAGTGTATGTGTAGAGGGGATCCGGAGACCTTTATTACATGTGACGTGAAGTTCCATCTCAGTCCTCAAGGGTGACAACGCATCTGCATTATGACTCCATGTTAAAGATGAATGTAGATGTCATGGGCCGCTGGAGTTACTTACCATCAGAAGATATGTGTGCTCGTTTTCTACTCTAAATGTAAAAAAAAAACATGTTGAAATGATTAAGGCCGTAACAGCATTTAAACGAAATATGAGCATCTTGATTTCGGATCCGCAGTTTTAAAATGAATATACTAATGTAAATAATTTAAAAGCCATTTGTTAGCCACACCGTCACCAACGCCGCATGTTGACAATTAACTTAGAATTTCATTACCTTAAAGTATAATTTATAAGACCTAATTGTAAGAAGACGTACAAATATTGGAACGGGTATAAAATGTGATTGAAAAGCATAAACAATCAGCAATGACGTTTTATGATGACGACACGTTTAACATAAAATATTCGTTGTACAGTAATGCAAGAATTTTTTTTTGTACCATTTATACCAGTGTTTTGTGTATTATATAACAAGCATAATTTGAATTTTCAATTTAATAATGTTTAAATATTGTTCTAAATGATATACTGGAATAACTCAAAGCCCTTTATTCATGTAAGTGTCAAACAAATATTCCTGAAGTGACAAAAATTAACACAATTATTTTGCTTTCATGTGATAAAGAATGTCGGGTTAAATTGGCTTTGTTTATACTTATTTAGTATGTGGTGACATCAAAAAACTGTTGCCCCCTAGCGCCTAACTGTTAATGCTATGATAACATTTCTACCAGAGCCTCAATTTTATGTTTTGAATATTTTCTTTATTTCGCGTAATCGTATTTTGTACTACTTTTTAATAATGAATATAAATTTGAAAGTTTACTTGCCATTTTTTTTGTCAATCAGACTTTTTGCTATGTTTTTTTCAGTTTACGACACTGTCATCGGTTTGTGTATTCAATATATGACAGCATTATGGTGTTTTCTAATGCTTTAACGATCTCTTATTTATTATATCATCATTCTGATGAGTTCTTTATGGAAAGGACATGGGCCACTCTCCATACTTTGCACGGCCCACTAAACGAAGTTCAATGACAGTAATGAAATTAAGTTTAAATAGCAGAATCGAAATCAATATTGTTTATGAGGATACAGAGATATTTAAAAAATAAGATAAGAATTTTAGGTCATCATATATATTTATATCATATGATTTACCTGTCAATACACTGACACTGTAACATCATCATCAGCTTAAATATTATTTATATTACTATACTTGATGAATATGACACAGACCTAATTCAATGATATTATAATTAATAAGCAGGTATATCGCAACGAAACACTTAATAATATCCACAAGTGCGCAACGAGTGCGAAAACGAGTGATCAAATGTAAAACGCCAATAAACATTAAACAAGTGTAGTTTTTTTTTTTTGTTTAAGATCAATAATTATTCATCCATGTAATGATTTTATTCTACCGATTTAAAAGTATAAAAATAGATTTTGTATAGATATAATATTTTATATTAATTTTAAAATCCATTAATTAAATATGTTAATATATTTTGCTAGTTTTTTACAATATAATGTTTTTTTAAGAAGATTTAATGTGAATTGTTTAAAATATAAATATATCTTACCTATGGCAACTCCTTCAATATTATCAATGTAGCTTAGTCATGCTAATTTCTTTTTATTTTTGATTTTAATTATCCCACCATTAAAATACCCTTAAATTTTATAATAAGTATGTAAAAATGAAATGTTTTTTTCTATAGATATTTCATTAAAGTCCTTGAGAGCACGAGTAGCTGGGCCGAAAATGGCCTATGTCCTTTCCATTCCAATGCCCCAGAAGGGGAAATCTTTATTTTTACCATATGACGATTTTTTTTATTTAGTAATTTCATTGTTTGCCTACATAGTACAAACATACAGTTACATACATATCGTTACATCTCATGATGTGCACTTGGCCTGCATGGTAGTCATCAGATAATATCACCTACGCTAGTCACGTCAACGTAACCTCATTAGTATTTACGGAAATACAGACACACACACTTACTATATGTAATATCTATGCAATAAAATATGGAAAAGACCACTGGCAGTTCTGACTGCTAGACCAAAATCACACCCTACCAATCACAGTTTATAGTTTTTTTTATGAATTTACAGTTTTCAGTATTTGTCAGCTTGGATATAAAATTGAAACTTTTTTGATTACGATATGACTGTGTGGGAAAATGAAGGCATACCTATATGTGATGTAAGTAATTATACAATCGCTATTGGCTACCGAGTTTCAGCCACGGCTTAGAAGAGCATATATATATATATATATATATATATAGGAAG
Source organism: Teinopalpus imperialis (assembly GCA_029286865.1). Lineage (NCBI taxonomy): Eukaryota > Metazoa > Arthropoda > Insecta > Lepidoptera > Papilionidae > Teinopalpus > Teinopalpus imperialis. The sequence goes on along the minus strand of JAGSMU010000025.1, from coordinate 1,810,437 downwards.
CTTTAACAGTGATAAACAGGTTGTTAAAAACAAATCACAATTAGGCAGCGTGACGTAATGTTTTGCTCAAACAAGTTGCCTTTAGCCGATACCGTCTAAGTCACTGCTTGTTTTCTTGCAATCACGTCGTTTAGCCGAAAGCCGACCGTGTTTACAGGTTACTTTACGAGGTATCTTATTGCTCTCACCGAATTAATTACACCATCAAACCTTATTCATACAATTTATATAACCTACTACAGAATATATAAACATAAACGAAATTTTATATTTCTACCCTTAAATATCACCTCTAAAGTGTCAAATTAATAGTAAAAATATAACAAATATATTTAAAACATTTTTACATTAATGCGTTTGCAAATTGTATTATTATTAATGAAATAATTAGTTAAGTGGTCAGAGGTAACTGGTTGTTGAGTTTCGGTTCCTGGTTTCAACTTCTATCCAGATATCGAATGTCAGATCTGGATTTGTTTCTTAATATCGTTTATTGTTGACTGTATGTACCTTGCTCCAATCTTAGTACATATACTTTACTTCGCATCTGATTTGGAAATGTGACAATTTAGCGGTGAAAATCGACATGAGAGTGTCATCACAGTCGCTTATGTTATATTTATAAAAAACAAGAAATAGTAGTAGCGTATAGTTATAGGTCAAGTAAAAAGATTAAGTAACAGTCTATATGTGTAAATCCCAGTGCTGGGCTTAGGTCTCTTCTCTAGAGACTAGTCTGTGGTCCACCACTGATTGGCGAACTGCACTTGAATATTTTGTTTTAGACACAGAAGCTTCCTTAAGTTGTTTTCCTTCACTGCCGAAAACGTGGAAAATTAGCACTTAAAATTGTTATTTACAATTTCATCGGTATTTACAAGTTCCCGGCACTGGGGATCGAACTCGGAATGCTCGCGTACCGTGAACAAAATGAGAGCCGTCTAAGTGACTCTAAGCTACCATGGCCAGATCATGTATAATTAACAATATCCTAACATAATTATATATACATATAAAGTAAAAAAAAATACACAGATTGTCAAATGTGCCAGAGTATTACATTTCACATGTCACTCATCTCCCTATTCAAAACGTATCTCTTTTTAAGACAGCTTCTTAAACCGACCGAGAAGTGATAAGGGACCATTAATTCTTTAAGCAAACCTTTCTTTATTAACATGTAATGATACATTACATAATTATCATGGTATGTCCTGTTTTATGTTAGTTTTTCAATGTCGTATATTTCTTTCATTTCAGTCTGATTTTCGAAATAGACTTGTTTATGTAACCTATCGTCTCATGTTATAACCTCGTATAGCGTGCTCAGGTTTAAGGTTGGGCATTATTCGTAGTAAACTTTACTAATGCATTTTATGGTCACAGGAAATATTTACGAGGCACAAGGCGCAAAAGGAGTACGTAAATTCTTAATCTGCTTGTTTTATTATTAGTTTTACGGTCAACTAAACACATTCTATATTTACAACTGGCAGTTTTTTATTGCGAGAAATACACAAAATAAAGTTTAGGTTAAGCCAAAAAATCGTAACTCTATTTTTTTTAAAAAAGAACACTAGCATTCCTTAGCAGTCTTTAACCACTATTACTAAATTTTTAATGCTTGTACTAGCTTATTCGCAACACTAGCCACATGGCGGATTTGATTCTACCTCAAATTTCGCAGACCGTACTTTTAACCAAATTAGGCTATTGATGCTTCCTAATTCAATTGCTCGGTATTTTTGATTAAGCGCCGAAACGTTATTCTTGTATTTAAAATAATGCGGGGCCGGGGACTATATACGTGTTTTGCTATACTACAATGGACAAGTCGTCACATCACGCTATCTTTGTGGATTCTACCTCGGAAAATGTCCATGCATATTTTTTATAGTAGTTGTAGATTTCTTGGAGTATTGTTAGTAGAATATTTTATTTTTTTGCGGAATGAGTTACCGCTTACGCGAATGTACAACTCAGACTGCTGAGCGTTAAGATCATCTGTAAACCTCGTAGCAAATTATACGATATGTGAAATAAGGTCAATTCGAAATTTTAATTAAAAAAGAGTAACATTTCAGAGGATTTAGTACACCTGAAAATCTAAACATCGTTGGACAACATAAAACAATAGAGACCACATCGTCAAATCTAATTATGAAGAGATATCTTTAAAATTAGCTCTGAGGATTTATTTTTATTTTGAAGTAAGCAATAAATATACATATAACCGCTATCAAATATAAAACGCACAAACTGTTGACAAGGTCAAAACAGAAAACCTGATTGCGAGGTAATATAAATGGAAAATGAACTTTGATGCTTAGAAAGGTTTAAACAAAAATGACAATTTATAAATACAATTAACGAGTAATATGATTACGTGGAATAAACGATAACACGCGAAACGTAATGCTGAGAGTCACATGAATTTACGTAACGTCAGGGATAAAGTTAACTGATTGAGATACTCAAACCACATTCATTAATGATTTGTTAAGCTTTCTTGGAAGCCGGCAACGCATTTGCGACTCCTCTGGTGTTGCGGATGTTCATGAACGGTGGTAACCACTTACCATCAGTTATTACTTATTCTATAAAATAAATATGTAATGCTCGAATTTTATAAACAAAATTAATTTAATATATTTTCAAATTTTGGTTACTATAGAATTTTCTTCAGAAAATTCTATATAATAGCTTTATGAATAATATGTACGGAAAACAGCACATGTTGATATTTATAATAATTAGAACATTTGTTAGGTCTCGATGTCAAATAAATACTCTCTAAACATCGAGTATTTTGATGAAGACCAAATATCGCTTAGTCATGAAAAGTTTGGTTGGCACATACAAAATCGAAGAAATGCCTATCTCAATTATTACGCATCTTGCTCAAAGTAATAAAATAGTATATTAAATCGATATACTATTTTATCTGGCCTATTGATTGCCTGTGTTTTTATTTTTACTTAGAAACTCGACGAGCAGATTTAGTCAATATTTCTATTTTTTTTAGTAGAATTGTCATTAATATTATTAACAGTTTTGTTACCCATTCAAACGATGTGCGTACGTAAAACTTGCTTACGACAAGTAGAACGGCAGATTCGAACCATTTACATTAAGCCACACGGAATGTACTCGTCCAAAAAAAATCAAAACTCAATTATGAATATACGAGTATTAACTTCAACACCAAAATTAAATTGAATGATGATGAAAGTTTACAACCCGATACATTCTATAAGCGTCTATCGATACAAGACTTAAGTAAGATCTAAATCATTAGAAGCACCAAGTTTCTCTGAAATACGAGATTTTCGCTACGGATCGACCCTGATTGTGATCTTCAAGACGTACCGGCACCCTGCCTGTCTCCATTAACTGATTAGCTTTCTTTATAAACCCATTACGTTCCGATAACTTAGTTTCTATACGAATCTTGCCTTTAAATAATTTTAAACAACTAATGTGTTACACTTTCTAAAGATGCTTGTACATTACTCTAAATTCAGTCGAAGTAATTTTCACGTTATTTTAACGCCTTTATTTTTGTCATTTATGCCAGATATGTTTAACTCCGACCCAGATAGAACAGTTAGTTGCAAGTCGTCTGGTATTGCAATGACCAACCATACTAAACGAGTCGATTATGAATATTTCTTCGCACTTAAAAATTAAGAAATTTTCAGGATGATACTTATTGTTTCCTTAAAGCCTACTAATGTTGTAATGGCCAGTTTATCGCGAATAGAAAGATATTATCGGATATGTTTATAAAACGTTAAGGGACCGTTTAATTCAAAAGGATTTAACTTTTTAGCATTATTTAACTTATACATTGAAAATTCTGCATTCGTTAAATAAAAAAATAAAAATGACTTTTTTTTTTATTTATGCTTATATGTATATATTTTATTTTATTTAAACTGTACAATTGTTATATCAATATTTTAGCGTCAATTAAAAAAAACTAACATACTGATACCATTTCCGTCTATGAATAATTTAATAATAAAAAATTCTATTTCTATTTCTTTATTTCACCAGACTAAACACAGTAGCGCTAAACTACTATTATATGCTAGTCATAAAGCGTGATCCCCTGGTGAGTCATCCTATTTGTGCTACGAGTTAATAGCTACGGCGTAACTCTCTATCACTTTAAAAGTAAGTATAAATTCACAAATAAAAGCACCAGCTTAAACACCACGTATCGTAAGCTAAAATTTAGAGGTAAATTATTAGTTATGGTATTATTACACCCAAGTACAAGGTACTAGGGATTACAACACATCTTGCACGGTTGACAATAGATATACTATATGTCGAATATTAATGATCGATCGTCTATCATCAGGGGCACAGTTTGTTCGTTAGTTATACCATACTTTCTTAAAATAAAGTTTTTATTTGTATTCATCTCTTATTTTTACTAGGGACAGAGATTTACTTCTAATGTCACCAATATAAAAGCGGTAGTCCTAATAATCCCCGCCTAAAAGCAAAGCGATGTAGTACAGACCTTGAGGGTATTTCAGTGACCACACTCCAAGGGTCAACCAAAAGGTTTAACCATACTATGAGAATTTAAAATTCAAACAATGGTTTCGAACAGAATAAATAAGCACAGCTCACCAATTTCAAATAATTTACAGAAATCACTTTATATGAACTACGTTATTCACAGCTGAAGAGATTTATATTTTAATAAAAGAACAATATTTATTTGATAAATTATTAATTTATCCAAATCGTCATATAGGTCCTAAATGTGATAATCTTAAATTTTTACTGTCTTCTTTCGTTATCACTTTGTTTCATAACATGACATTCGTTGAATTATTGTTAGTAAAAGAGTAAAGAATACTTACACCCAATTGCTGTATGCTAAGGTAATGAACATCTCTAGTAAATGTCATAAGACGAAAACTACTAGAGATCCGTTAAATTTGCGTCGATTTATTTTCGTATAGATATAAATCACAATTGTCTATACACCGTACAATATACAAAATTTTATTATTTGAAAGTAGTTCTTGACCTTCTACGCTTGATCTATAAGTAAATATACGTTCGAGGTATTTAAGTGGAGCAGGATACGTCATTTGAATGGTCTACGATACTCGTAGTTATTCAACGCGTGACTCGCGGCGGGCGGGAGGGCGGCCACCCGCTGCCTCGTAAATCAAACTAGCCATTCGCTATTCGCTTATGCATTATACAATTTTATTTGTGCATGTCCGCTGAATAGATAATAAACTATGACAGGTGAAACATTCTGCCGAATGCCGGTAGAATTTGAATCGTACACAAACACTTGTTTACTAGACAGATTTACGGCGCTTTTTTATCGAAACGAGTTTTCCGTGTGTACTATAACTTATATTTATACATTTTTTAGGCTTGAGGATACACGTAGGTTTTTTTCTACAATTTATTAGGCACGTTTTTTGTAGTACCATAAGAAAAACGATTACGGATGTATGTAAAATAACTGATTTTATCCTACTAATATTATAAATGTGAAAGTTTGTGTGTTTGGATATTTGTTACTCAATCACGCAAACACTGATAAACAGGTTTGAATGAAAGATAACACTCAGTTTACAACGTTGATTAACACATAAATACTTTTAATACCAGTCAATGAAATTTGGATGATAGGATGTTTGTTATTCAATCAAGAAAAATGGCTAAATGGATTTTATTTAGATTTTAAAATATAGAAGAAATATTTATTTTTAATCATTATTATTTTTTTTATTACTTTCTTTCTCCTTTTTTTATTACTTTCTTTTTCTTTTAAAATATAGAAGAAATATTTATTTTTAATCATTATTATTTTTTTTATTACTTTCTTTCTCCACTTCACGCACTACTTTCTACATATCACTCTGAACTCAATTCTGGAGTCCAAGCAGGCGAAGTCGCTAGCAGATGGCAGTGTTATTTGTATTCATATTCATGTATGTTTCGTTATTTGTAGAAGAAACATAAATAAAATATAATATAATAATAGCCCTTATGTCCCACTTAAGCCCACGTCCCCTTATGTACTGTACTACTAAAAACTTACGTGTGTCCACTTGTTACTGGCAGACATACTGATTTCGTAAACACCCTTCATGGCAAGAATTTGTTAATTTAATATTTTATAACATTTGACAATATTGCCAGTACTGGTAAAATATTTAGATTGCTTGCATACATAGAAACCGTTTTAAATCGGGTGAACCTAATTGTAAGTGATGTCTGCGACCCATGCCATAACTTATCGAAAATAAGGTTATTTAATAAGATTATATGTTCTCTGGTTTCTACCATTCATCAGAATCTTAGCAGCGCATAGTCCTTCCCTAGTCGAGCCGATTTATTCTTACAGCTAGTTATAGTTACAGATTAACTCTTAATATATTTAATTAATAAAATGGGTAAATGACTAAACAAGGGAAATGTGTTCTATCATTTCTTAAATTTTAATTTTGCGCGTGGACGTCTTATGAAAGATGTTAATGTTTGGAGGTACTGGTTTGAATCACCGACACTGTATTCCAACTTTTACAACTATTATGTCTCCGATCTTATTGAACACTTATTCATCAGCTTTGGGAAGTCTACGAGGAGGAAGAGCCTCTTACATTATTTTCTGTACAGATATTTCCTGATAACGATAAGGTGTTATCGTGGCCGAAGTCGGCCAATTGTGGTGTCTTCGATGGACCTAAAGGGCATCATTCCAGTATATCCAACCAACATTAGTTTATTCAATTCAATTCATTTATTATCGGATAACAGTGATCCATTAATACATTTAAATAAATTACAATTAATACACAACACACATAGACAAAAACATAAAATTAACAGAGAAAATAAAACAAACAAAGAATAACAATAAACAATTAGGTCTGCTTCACTAAGATTATAAAATTATTAAATGTCAAATAATTTCGAATAAATTATACTTAATTACTACTATAATTAACAAGTTAAATATAAATTTCGGAGTATACATTTTTAGGGCATTAAATATTCAACTAGGGTCTAAATTTTCTACTGTTTAGTTGATCCTAGTAGAGACACTATTTCACAGAAAATTAATCGTTCATCATACCAACAGGTTCATAAACGCAATGAGTAATCCAACTTTCATTTCAAATTATTGAGGTGCATCGACAAAATTGCCAAAATATTTTCTATGAAACATTTGTTGTAAAAAAATATTTTAAATTGCTCTACTTACGTTCATACATGTAGTTAAACAAAAGTTGTTAACGTTTTATTTTACGAACGTAGCTTACAGACTTTTTGTCCATTCTAGGTTTTATTGAGTACTAACGATACGACGATTGCTTATTCTTCAAAATTGTATAAGACGCTTAAACAAACGCTATATTGAAGATACAATAGTAAACAAAGATGGTTCTATACCAACTATATAAACAGATATCACTACATAACACATCACTTTGCGCAGGTAGGTAGTTTTTAAAATACTGTTTATCCCAGGTGGAGTGTGGATATGAACACTATATCAATTATTTACACATAGGTAGGTAAATGGATTTGAATTATTAAAAGTTGTTTGAGAAACAATGTAATGAAAAAAAAATCTTCTATACTACAAGCTACTAAACCACATGAATATTGTCCAAATTCTCGAAATTTTTATCATTATGATCGACAATAGAGAAATCACGAAACTACTACGGTTAGTGGAATTCTATTAGTAATTTATAGACTCAAAATTATATACTAAGCGTAGTGTTAGCAAGGAGGCGGGTAAAAATAAGTCTTCTACAAATCTTATCTTCAGTAAACAGAGAATTAAAAACATCATATTAAATTAGACTTTGTACCGTAATGTTTTACTTTAAAAAGATGCCCTTAGAAACAAAGTCGACCAAAGGTTCCGACGTAATATCTTCCAATCAGTTTCTCCCGTCAGGTTTACAAGTGATTAACTTGTATCTTATCGTTCATAGCGCATTAATTTCATCACCAGGCCTTATTTATACAAATGAAGTTAATTATCTATATTTTAAAATATATAAATACAGAAAGCATACATGTATATGCATATATATTGTTAAATAATATAACGTTAATGTGATTTCAGACTACGCTGCAATATTTACTACTGTACTACATAGCAAATGATCTCGAAATTGTCAAATCTACGTCAAATTGTTTGACTAGTCTTATCATAAGCTTGACGTAATTGTATGGGGTATGACGCCCATCATGATATACTATAACTAGTCTCGCCAAAAATACTGTTACATAAAAATTTTCTTTTTAATTATTTTGAATTTCGAAAACGTATATTATTTTAAAAACTTCTTTCGATTTTGCGCCATTTCACATATTTTAATTAAATTACAATATGGAATGGGGTGTTATATAAAATAGGATTGCAGTGATCGCCTTACACAAAGTCGATATGGAGCCGTCGGTCATATTCCAGACACTTCAAAAGCTTGGTATCAGCCGTATATTCGTGTATCGTACTATCAACAGATACAACAACACTTCCTCTGTCGAAGAAGAAAACCCTCGAAACCCCTTTAGAAAGCAAAAAATCTTATCGCAAGAAATGAAGACTCCCGCTAGGACCCGGTCGCGTATTACAAAACAAGACCTGAAGCTCGTTGCTTATCATCGATATATAGGACATGCCCTAAATCAATCTTTATAATTAAAGAGAGTGGATCGTTCAAAACGCCTTCTGTCGCGATACGCAGGTGAAAGGTACAGAAATATCCTGTTTATCGATGAAAAAAATTTCACGATTGAAGAACACTACAATAAGCAAAATGATAAAGTATACGCTCACAGTTCTAAAGAAGCTGCTCAAGTGGTCGGAAAGATACAACGTGGACATCATCCTGCGTCAGTGATGGTTGGGTGGGGCGTGTCTTATCAAGGAGTCACAAAACTAAATTTTTGTGAAAAAGGAGTGAAAACTTCAGCCAAAGTGTATCAAGATACAGTCTTGGACCATGTTGTGAAACCTCTCAGCAATACACTTTTTAAAAATATATCGTGGACTTTCCAGCAGGACTCTGCACCTGGTGAGAAGGCATGAACTACCCAAGCCTGGCTTGAAACCAACGTTCCGGACTTTAAAGAGTTCAGCTCTTACTCTGACTGGCCCTCATCTAGCCCAAACCTCAACCCTTTAGACTTCAAATTATGGTCAGTTTTAGAGGACATGGCCTGCTCTAAACGACACGGTGACATTGAGTCTCTTAAAACATCTTTGGAGCAAGCAGTGGCGAAATTTCCCTTGGAAACAGAGCGTAAATCCATAGATTCGTGGCCAAACAGATTAAAGGCCTGTACAAAAAGCCAAAGGTAGCCAATTGAATAGAATGTTTTTTTATTTTTTGCTGACTGACTAGTAAATACGTAGGTATAAATTTTAATACTTACTTCATTAAAAAAAATGCATTTTCAATTGTAACAGAACTTATGGCCGGACTAGGTATATAATATATATGTATATATATATATATATAGTAGCCTGAAATCACCTTAATTGCTTGTTATCTTTGTTTTAGCACCATAGCTTTAAGAAGCTATACTGTAATCCCTGTATTAAGAATTATGCGTGCCCGGGGATTACAAACGTGTTTTTCTTTATTTTCAGAGGGCAAACCGTCGCATCGCGCTATCCTTGGGGATTCTATTCCGAAAAAACCTCCATAAATATTTCTTACAGTATTTGTATCTTCCTTGGAGTGTCGTTAGCACGATGTTCTGTTTTTTTACGCAATGTGTTACCATCTGCTTACGCGAGCACTAGGAGGAACAAATGTTTTTTTTTTAAATAATACAGTGTATTTGTTAATATACAACCATAACATGTTAAAAGGACAAACTATTATATTTTTATTACAGTCCACACGATAGGAAATAACAGTCCTCTAAAGGATTTTTTTTCAAATTTTAATATTTAGCTAATGATTTTCTTTATATTATTGTACAGTACGAATTGTAGCCTGGGTATGCAAATGTGTGCACTAAGTCTACCGGACTCAGTTATAGGCACTAAATGATCTTCATCAATATCTTGTTGCTTGTATTTGAGGGTCTTTTCGTCTTTAAAATTTAATAAATGACAAATAACCTACTGTCAGCAATGTAATGGAATTTGAAAACGATTTTATATTTGAATGGTTTCTAACAAGGAATATTAAAATTAAGTATTAAGTTTTAAATAGAAAGAAACTGAAAGAAAGAGCTGGTACAAAAGAAGATGTAAAATAAATAATTAAAGGTAATTTTGACGTAAAGAAGATGGAAGAATAAATCGAACGAGAATATCACATTAAAAATGTAAATTATAATATTAAGTCGGTATTTAGTTACTACTCATTCGAAATAAATTAGGAAAGAAAAAGTTTTTACACACAATGGATAAAGGGGGATATTTTTGTAGCGACTTTTCTTATAGATCATCTCGTACCTCTGACATGTACTAATAAAAATTACCGCCATATTTTAACCTTTAGTGTAACAAAATTCGCATGAATTTATCCAGCTAGGGCTAGGTCAAGCTTTTGTTACCACCAAACGAACATAATTTAAAGATATTATTTAGATCTAAAATGATATGTAACTCCTTCCTTATAAAATGTTAAAAGAAAAAAAATCGATATGATATAAGGAAGGTAGGTCAAGACCTTCGCGGACCAGGTCATAATACCTCTAGCTCTACTGTCAAGAAGTTGCAGAATGCCTCAATTCTCAAAAAAATGTCTTAGACTTTTTGTTTGTTAGTATTCTATGATAAGGGCTGTCAACTATTAAAAGGATATATACCTATATATAAAGGGTTATTGGTAATTCGACGTATTCACGTTAGGCGGTGATAGGGTTGACTATTTGTGATAATTTTAACCCCCATATGCATTACGCAAAAGTGAACCATATTTGAGTTATCATGTTTTTTAGCTTTCAAAATAAGTCAAAAATGCAACTTCAAAAATTTAGTAATTTTTTATTTTATTTTTTAAATTAATAAAAATTTTTAGGAATTAACATCATTATTAATGTATGATAATGATGTTAATTCATTGTTAGCTACAGAAAATAAGTCTTTACATGTTCTACAAGCGAATATACAATTGGGGGTTATTTAGGTGGAGTAGGATACAGGATTTGAATACCCCGACGATAGTTATTCAACGCGTGACTCGCCGGGCGGACGGGCAGCCACCGGCTCCCTCGTAAATCAAACTAGCCATTCGCTATTCGTTTATGCATTATACAATTTTATTTGTGCGAGTCCGCTGAATAGGTAATAAACTATGGCAGGTGAAACGTTCTGCCGAGTGCCAGGAGAATTTGGATCGTATGCAAACACATATTTACTAGACAGAGATTTACTTTGCTTTTTAATCGAAACGAGGCTTACATATGTAATATAACATAGTATTTACAATTAGCCCTTAATGCTGCATGAAGTTTTTAATGGTACAACTTTTTGTTGTACAACATAATTACAGCATAGTCACATCCTTATTTAATTTAAATATCGGATACTGGCCAGAAATGTTTAGATAGATTTTGAATACGGAACTTTCACGCTAAATTAAAATAAAAAATAAAATGATTTTGTTCCACTTAAAATAATAGATTGGACTCAAAAGGAAGCTATAGTCGCGGTTATTGCGCTTATCTTCTGTGGTTAGACGCTATCCGAGAATTATAAACTTCTACAAAGTTTAAAAATAACTCTGACGTTTTTTAATCGTGTTATCGAACGATTTAGTGAAGATATAATTGAAATCCAGATCGCAATTTAAAAATGTTACTTCAGTTGGAGTTTAGCAAAACTACGGTCAAGAGAGTACCAAATAAAGACGTTGCGAACGAAGATAAGGACACCAAGCTCATCGAAGAACGGGGCGTTTTCTTAAAAAAACCTCTGGAAGAAGTAAGGTACACGAGGAAAACATCGAGATTTTTTTCGCAAAGAAAAAATATGAACGTTGAAGAATGTATCGTTTTAGATGCAGTGAAGGGAATATAAACCCAATTGCTGGCAACTAGGCATTCCATCTCAGTCATTAGGGAGGGCATCGCATGTGCATCTTGATTATTTTATGTTAATTATATCTGGCCGCAGTCATCACTTACCATCAGCTAAACAATGTACTTATTTGTAATCCTCAATATCATAAAAATATGTAGTCCACTTATAAACCTAACTCCCTTACTTATTTTCGGTATAGAAGATTCAGTAGTATTTGGCTTTATGTTCTGTTAATCATAACATATACTATAAAGCGTTATATTTAAAAACAAAATCCTAGATTAGGGCGGATCACAATTTCTTGTAATTAAGTTTATAAATAAAAATTACCTTATAAGTATATATGTAAATAGTCTGGCCATAAGTAATGTTACATAAAAACTTTTTTTTTATTCAACTTTTTAATTATTTTGAATTTGGAATCCGTATATTATTTTAAAAATTTCTTTCGATTTTGCGCCATTTCGCATATTTTTTCGTGTTCATTATCAAATTACAATATGGAATGGGGTGTTAAATAAAATAGGATTGAGTGATCACCTTGCACAAAGTAAGTATGGAGCCGTCGGTCATATTCCAGACACTTCAAAAGCTTGGTATTAGCCGTATGTTCGTATATCATCAACAGATACAACAATACTTCCTCTGTCGAAGACCAGAAAAGATCGGGGCGGCCGCGTGCTGTTAGAACTACAAAGGTTGTTAATGCTGTTAAAGCCAGAATTCGTCGAAACCCCATTATGAAGCAAAACATCTTATCGCGAGAAATGAAGATTCCCGCTAGGACTCTGTCGCGTATTATAAAACAAGCTCAGTGCTTATTGTCGATATACAGGACATGAAAACGCCTTCTGTCGCGATACGCAGGTGAAAGGCACAGAAATATCCTCTTTACCAATGAAAAAAATTTCATGATTGAAGAAAACTACAATAAGCAAAATGATAAAGAGTACGCTCACAGTTCTAAAGAAGCTGCTCAAGTGGTTGGAAAGTTGGTTATCATCCTGCATCAGTGATGGTTCGGTGGGGCGTGTCTTATCAAGGAGTCACAACACTACATTTTTGTGAAAACTTCAGCCAAAGTGTATCAAGATACAGTCATGGATCATGTTGTGAAACCTCTCAACAATACACTTTTTAAAAATATACCGTGAACTTTCCAGCAGGACTCTGCACCTGATCACAAGGCACGAACTACCCAAGCCTGGCTTGTTACCGTTCCGGACTTTATAAGAGACTGGCCCTCATTTAGCCCAAACCTCAACCCTTTAGACTTCAAATTTTGGTCAGTTTTAGAGGACATGGCCTGTTCTAAACGACACGGTGACATTGAGTCTCTTTAAAAAACTTTAGAGCAAGCAGTGGCGAAATTTCCCTTGGAAACAGTGCGTAAATCCATAGAATATTTTTTTATTTTTTGCTGACTGACTAATAAATATGTAGGTATAAATTTTAATAATATTACATTATTCAATTAAAAAACTGCATTTTCATTTGTTATAGAACTTATGGCCGGACTAAGTACATACTAACCTTCAGCTATTCGCATATACATGTTCACGTGGATCCTCCACATTTATAACACATGCATTATATTGGACTTTGCGTTACTATAAAATATCCAGCGTTTGTTGACAGTTGATAACATCTGGTAATATTCAGGTGTCGTGCGTGCGATATTCGAAATAGAAAAGTAGGACATCAAAAATGTCCCAAATTTATTATTTATCTTAAAGGCCGGAAGCGCAGCAGAAAGTTTATTCATAAAAAGAACCATGCGTCTTTAAGTAATTGACCAATTTCAACGAGACTAGTTACACGTACTGCCCAGCCTCTGGAACTATGATATACAAAAAGTAAATGGAAAAAAAAAATTTTGTAGGGCTTATCTTTTCAACATATATTGTAAAAAATTATAACCAGAATATAGAAAATTATGTGCATTTTACATTGTACACTCAATTCCTCATTTCCTGTCTCAAAGTTTATTGGAATTGTTCGGACAATTCCAGGAAATCATACAGTTTTTACTAGATTACTATGGCCTCGGATAAGTTTAAGTAAGCTTTATCTTTACTCAATATAAAAATATGAACAGCATTAATATGTATGTGCTATTTGTCCACTTAACATGTTTAGCCGTATAATTTTTTATAAAACTACAGCTAATTATATAATAACTAAAGTCAACATTTCCACTACAAAATGTAGCCAAACTCCTCGAAGCCGCTACCACGATAATAAATACCTGCATTCCATTCTGGTCCCTTGTAATGTAAAAGCGAACATTATGTTCGGACTTTATACTCCCAGCTATTAGTAGTTAGTTTTCGAAAGGTCTCTTCATCTCGTGGCGCGGCGGAGCGGAAAATTCACTCCAACCCTCGTTCCACACGTGAGTGCCTGCATCTCAGACATGTCTGGCGATAATCCTTTCAGTTATTTTAATTGCTTAAAATATAATGAGACTTATCTGCTATAACATTAACTTTTAACTTAAATTAGCCCTTAGAAATTGATATTTTATAGGTGCAGTTAATGTATATATGTATTAACGTCCTCTAGTAATATGACATAAAATATTTTAACATTATTAAGAGCAAAGAAGAATATTTAAATATTATTATTCAAGTAAAACACAAGCATTCCAATAGCTTCGGGCGCAATGACCTTTTTGTTACAATTATCATTATCAATAAAGCCATTGATTAATGGAAAACAATGCAGAACGCTGATCCGCGTTCAGTTTAATGAAATGGGAAATGAAATGATCATAATTACAGCGAACGTTTTTACTGTATTGTTGGCAACCCTCGTCGGCGGAATCACCTGGCATTACCATTGAGAAAATATTTCCAACAAATGGGACCATTTGCTTCAGTTACTAGTATAATAACTTTTGGAATTACATTTACTGTAAGTTCCCATAATAAAACTTAAAATTTACAGAAAATCGGAAAACACTTCTTTTTCATTTTAATTATATACGCTTGGGACGTACGTGAATCATTGAAAAGTCAAAGAAATAACATTTTTACTAAATAATATTTGGGATTTTTTTCCCCCAAATATTAATGAATTACTGCAGGAGAACTCTTTCAAGTTAAAGATTTGCCGTACGCGCCATGTTTCGATTAGTGGTTGACATTCACAACGCTAGAACTAGCATATTCAACATGGCTATCTGTCGGAGCCCAAAAGTTTTTTGATGATCTGGTTTCTAGCATCGCACTTATCTTGCCTTCATAATGACTGTAAGAAGAGTTTTATTTGACTTAGCCAATAATATTACAATAATATCTGCATTATGCATTACGCCCCACTACTGTCATAAATTTAGTGACGTTACCTCGACGAAGAAAATAAATATGAGATATGTACTATATAGGTATATTATTTTTAAGGATATTGTATTAAATATACAAGTATCAATTAATTTCTAGTTGTGATGATCAATATGCAGTTTTATTATGGTTGTTAAAATAGGGTAATGCAAGAGTAACTCATTAGAAATAAAACGGAGCAGGGAATGAGTTAATTATGACGGAAAGTACAAGATCTTTCTATGACCACCAACGCACATATTGCACCCTCATACCGCCCACGTCAACGGCGACGACGCCGCAAACATGGATATTCACGATACCGTCATGTCCTAGGCCGGTTCTCACCAGACAATAATGATAGAAGCGTCGTTGGAGTTTCTTGCACCACTTCTTCTCCAGCGCCCACGCATTCCGAATGGGTCAATAACAATAGCGATATTAATTTAGATAATCCGTAGTCAGAAGCAATTGACCAAGCCGATGTTCGGCCCTCAGACGCTCTCGAGAAACAGGGTCTCGCGTAATAGTCAAGGCTTAGGCTGCCTGGCGGGAGCGCTTGTGCTGATTATCCTCTAATAGAGGTCTCGACTGGATGACATAAACGCTCGATCCTCTCTCAATACGGTGAAACTGTAAAAGCCCTCGGGCTAACAGCGGCCAACAACCCGAAAAAAGAGAGTGAGAGAGAGAGCAGTTCATTTGATGGTAAATGATGATGATACCCTAGAATTGTAAACCATAGCGCATATGCGTTGTCACCCCTGAGAACTACGATGGAATGCCTCATCACCAGAAATAAGGGTAGATATAGACGAATAGTAACAATCTTCTGCGTTGTGTGCCCGTAGTTCCATTACCGACCGTGGCCAATATAAATGTAACTTAAATTGTTGGTTTCGAGTTTGAGTGATATAAATGTAGCGTCTCTCTGACATTGTCTCTGGCTTTACCTAACATATGGGTTATATAACATACAGTCTATAAATACAATTCAAAAAAAAGTTTAACGTACATTTATTTTTATTGAAAACACCGCGCATTGCCGAGCCCTAAGGACACACTTTGTACTTTGTACTTACATAAAAGTTTCAGAAGTTGTTCAACAGATGTTTAGCGTGACTTTTATGCCCAACACTTGTATAATTATAATAATATATATTTATAACATTCTGTTATATATTACGTTAACAAAAAAATTGGCTTGTTAAAAAGGTAAAGTACATTTTGTAAAAGTATTTGTATCTATATATTGTAATAAACTTCAGTCTCTTGTTTTTCGAAATAGTTACAAATACAGACCTGTAATACAACAGAATCATATATCCCAAGCTTGTAATTCGGTTTATTAAACTTTTTTCTACAGAAATTATTCATTTCGCCCCTAAATAGTAAAGGAAATATGAACACTTTGCAGTTCATGGAAAAGGCTATACTCACAATGTTTAGTAATAGACTGAGCAGATAGATCGATAATCTATTTCTGCAATTGCGTCTATACGCCTCAGCTGATAAAAGTCCGCTGGGATGTAGATATTTACAACCAAGCGTCAGTGCGAGCTCTCACTCCCTGGAAGATAAAGAGCTTACTTACCATGCCTGATTTCTACAAGTATTTCTTTTTGTAATGGATTAAATAATTTTGGACTACGGAAATAGCCCAGTTTATAGGATGCTTAGAAACCTTATGAGGTTATGTTTTGTGTTCTTACCGAACGCAATTTCTCTCATCAATTCACTTCCACCTCTCAAAATACGTATTAAACAAACAAATAATTAAAATGTTAAATACAACAAAGAACCGATTTCATTAAAGACGACACATATTAATATTAATTCATTTTTGAAGTGCTTATGTATTTTTAGGTTGACTTCCTATCCCATCTCATCACGATGAATATTTGATTTATTTAAACAATTTACTTACAAAGGAGGTAAAAAGAAAAAATATGTCTAAATGTTTATAGTTTTTATCTGCAATTGGATTTTCTTTTACAACATTGTTTATATTATCGCTAGACCAAATTTTAAGATTTTTGTTTTTAACGAACCCAGTACCGGATAATACATTCAAAATGACATATTTTTGTATCCTGAACTAAAACAATAGCTGGAGCTACAAAGAGAGTGATTTAAAAGATTATAATTAAATGCAGTGCAAGATTTTAAAAAGAAACTTCGAAAAACTCTCTCGTGTAATGGAAATCGTGCCCCACAGCCCCTGGGGCATCGCGGATTCCCAACACAAAAGACTCAACAAAAAGGTTCTGCCGTCACATGAACATTGTAAAACTCACCCTCTTACTCACTTTACTTAAAACAAACAATTTACAACTTTAAGTCTATATATTAAGCTACATTTTCGACCTGTCTTAATTGTTTTGTAACAGTTTTTTCCAATCCGATAATGCAACCTTAGCGTCGGGATCATGGTTTACTACAAATTGTATTAGAGTAGTATATTTAACTATTTACGTTGTGTCCGATCCGGGTGCCGGCTACCTTTACAACCGACAGCGAAGGATAAAACAAATAATATGTTCAATATATAGTATCATCTTGTATGATTTTTTTATTTTTGAAATAATAAAAATTATAACTCTCATTTTTTTTACCGCAACCAAAAGCAAATATAGCAAGGTACACTCTGGAACTTATGAAGCTCAAAACTTCACAGATTATTTATTTTTATATTAGATGCAACAAATGAGCACACAGTTCACCTGTTGGCAAGTGATTCCTGCGGCCCATGACATCTACTTTCATCCTTGATAATCATAATGCAGATGCGTGGGCCGAAGTTCAACCCTCTCGGGCACCCTCGAGTCAGTCGCTCTCGCACAAGGGTAATGGTCCAAGCCGAGGCTCCCTCCCACCCGAGGAGCCCTTGTTCTGTTTACCCTTTAATAGAGGTCTCGGTTAAGCTCCATTAGCGCTCGGTCACCTCTCAACCCGATGAAACTGTAACAGCCCTCGGGCCAACAGCGTCATACAGCCTGAAAAAAATTGGATGCGTTGTCACCCTCGAGGACCGAGATGGAATGCCTCTTCCCTAGTAATAAAGGTCTCCGGATTCCTACATTCACCAGATGAAACACAGCAACATTATTTTATTCTGCAGCTAAAAATAAACTGCAGCGTAGCTCTACCATTCAAAAAAAGTGATAATTGAAACCCGCACTATGCACATGCGTTGTTGCACCTCTGCGAACCAAGATGGAATGCTTCGTTACCCATATTTAGGTCTCCGGAACCTTACACTCACTATAAGAAACACAACAACGTTATGCTGATATTCTGTGAGAGCGTGGTACTTTCCCGGTGTAACTGACCTATTCATGTTGCAGCTAGAATCTAGCTGCATCATAGCTCTACCTCTGTAAGCTTGGATATATTATGAATATGTGTGAACTAAATTAGATAGATTCTCTCCTTTTCGAGTAAGTTGTCCTGCATAAATTCTGCTTATATTGCCGCACGTTTATGTAAAAGATTACTTTACATTTAAGTTCTATATTACTATTGTAATAGAGAACTTTCCAGTACCCGTCTCGTAAAAGAAGTTTTATAAAAATATTAAAGTTATATCAGAACAAAAACCATTCAGAGAGGCAACAAAAATCATAAGAAAAGGCAATGTGATTCCAGGTATGGGTAAAACCAACTTTCAAATTTCTTCATAACAAAGGGTTGGTAAAATTCAATTTTAAAATTAAAGTCATAAGACCGGTTTAGCGGTACTTCTGTTATTTTTTTTAATTTAAAGAAAACTTCACCTAATTTTCCAGGTCGTTTATAGCAAAAATTACAACATGAAAATTACGCGGCAATTTACTTTACTCCGCAAAATTACGAAACAATACACGTGGAGTGAACCGTATTACCCTTTGTCGATTGCGGTCCACACAAGAGAAATACGTAAACCGATACGCGATATATGGGCAGCATTATGTAGTGCGGGCCATAATTGAGTTATCCAGCAAGTTAATCCGAATGAGTAGTTATATCGACAAGTAGTTAGTGATTATATTACCTCGGATACATCGCTTAAATATAGAAGGCAACCCTCGCACTGTAGGGAGGAATCGATTATCTCTAGACGTCTCGCATTCCAGAGATATCGCCTTGATCTCAATATCACTATGATGGCCAGTATTAAATATCTATCATCTATGTAGATGCATTGATCCTCTGAATATTTTGTTGCGATTACTACAAGTTTTGCACGACTTTTTCGTATTTATTTTTTATTTTCAAGAATCAATTAATTATATAATATATATTAATAGAATATTCTGCTTTTCCGTTAGTAATAGTTAAGTTGGTATGGGAGAAAATTACTTATGAGCATTAAAATAAGATTCACGGATTAAGAGGTGTTAAACCGTGAATATTTCCAAGGTTTGTACACCTAATACTTTTCTTTCATTACTGATGATACCTTGGGATATTTTTACAGACAACACGCAATACATTGTTATCGCGCTGAAATCCCTGTATCAAATCTTGAAAATCGCTTGGTATTGTTGTCTTTTGTGTTCAGGTTCGCGTTCGTTTTCCATCGCACACCATTATTCACATTAAGTGGACAGATCTCGGGTCAGATCCAGGCACAAGAAAAGCACAAAAAGTGCCCGCTTTATCCGACCATGATAAATCTACTTCAAATCCGAGAATAGCGTCTTTTATGAAGGAAATTGAAATAAACCGACCGTGCGGATAACGGCTAAGTAAGAAGATCGGGATCCTTTTAGAATATATCGGCGAATCATTTTTATTCATCACAGCATTTTAATGGTAAATTTTAACGTTAATTGGAAATAATAAACATTATAAATTGCAAACAAGTCGAAATTCTATATAAAATAGTCGTTATATGTAATACTATTATAGTAGAAGTAGACATAGTAAATTTAATTTTTATAGCTGGCGTAGTAAATAAAATTTCTTTTTCCCTTTTTTTTTCAGAATGAACATAGATATACGTCCCTAGTTTTAGTGGTGGAGCTGAAATCGAGCGTGAAATAGTTACCACACGAAGCAGTTGTCTCGTGAACAAACGAAATAGCAGATCGCCGGGCGGCGTTTGGCGGAAAATTGGCTAGCGGTACTGAATATAGTATGCTCGTAACTTTAGATAGGTCTGCGTTTATTACCGGGGGTGAGTAAAATAGTAAACTTCATATAACATATCCTTATTTTTTTTTCTCCTAAGTTGTAATGATAGTCAATTTATTATAAAATGGCAATTGTTACTAGCACAAAAAGAGTTGCATTTTTGTTACTTTGATAATGTTATTATGGTCGGTTTAATTTCGTGATTGTTGTTACAATACGAAGTCACCTGTTTAGTATTTTTACTAAAAATAACGTCTATTTTAAAATTTGTTCAAGCATATAAAGTTGATTGAATAGTTATAGCGTCCTGTCTCGACACTCAAATAGATATTGTTATTTCAATTTGTTTTATAATGGAATATGGTGAGATCCTTTTAATATTTTTTTAAATGTTACTCTTTATCTTATTATGTATTTGAAGCTTATTCTGTAATAGTTAACTTTGTCTACCTAGTTCCTACTAAAAATGTTATATATGGCTTAACTTCTATAGAAAATATGAGTAAGAATAAATATCATGACGCGAAAGTTAATATTAAAATCGGTCGGGGACACCTTTAACCTATGTCAGCTTGATAGAAGACATTCTGAAAAACAGTCAACAGTACCTGCAGCTGACGAGAATAAGTGTATAGTGTATATATGGCTCAAGAAGTGACGAGGGAGGTGCTTAGATATCCTGCAAAATGTTACACCGTAATCATCACGAATATAGGACCTAGTAGTCACCCACAAAAATAGGCAGACTACAGTTCTAATTGAAACACGTCCCAGGTTTTACGAGCACTTTTAAAATAAACGGTAATTATATATTCCATTTTTTTTTCTATAGTTTTGTGTTTATAATGAAATCCCTATTTCAATTTTATTCTAAATAAAATAAATATTTTAATTCAACAACACTATTTCATCATAATAATATCTATCTCAGAAGCCCTTAACGGACTTATAGATAATTTAAAAAAGATTACACCAGTTCAATGCTATATTAATCAAGAGGTATCGGTTAAGTCGATAATATGAGAAACCGTGCTGTTGCTTTCAGATAAGTATTAAGAAGAAGTTCTGCCTCTTTTTCTTTATTCTCTCATTACAAAATTATAAAACCTATTTTTCTAAAAAAAAAAACATTTTCGTTATTATTACATTAAGTGACATAAACAAGCTCAGCCTATTGTCACATACCTTTTTTACCTGTTATCATAACATTATACTTTAATATTCTGGCTAATACTAAAGCAATTTTAAATTATTTGATTGATTGATTTTCAAAATTACAATAAAATGTCCAGTGAAGAAAAATGTATGGAGTTAGTTTCAAAGGCCAATTGTGTAAATGTTGATGTTGATAAGAAAGTAATGCAACAGTCATTGTCCTCTATTACTCACGAAATACAAAGGTATCTTCTGTTTACAAATTTTAACTGCTATAGAATGAACGGTGCTGTTTCCTTCGCCACTAAACAAGTAATTCGCCAATTAAAACTTTAATTTCCAATTAAAATGATGCTGACATTATAATCACAACTTAGTATAATCGTGTACAATGAAGTAGATAGTAAACTTCCGGTCATAGATTTATGTCCCGTGTGCTAAATTTGATCATATATTAGAGTACAATAAAGCCGTAAGACTTCAAACATTACTTCAACCTTTCGTAAACAACCAGAAGCTGTCAATAGCTCACGTAGTTTTGTAGCGTAATGATTTCCTTCTGATCCATTCGGCCATAATATACAGTGATATCTTTTAATCATTATCAGATGACTTTAACTGCGATATATATATTTTAATTCAGCAAGCAATAGTGTAAATACAGAGGTGTTTACTTCTTTCGTTGCCCCTTCCTATTTCACTGTGCTAAATGTAATTTTTAATACTATCATAGACGCATGTGAAGATCCAATAAAATCCTTATTATATAAGATTTAAAAAATACACGTCTAAGGACAAATAAATATTTTATTGTACATATATATTACACATTTTTATAGAATAGGTGGCAAACGAGCAAGCAGCTCATCCGATGGTACGTGATTACCACCGCTCATGAACATCCCCAACGCTAGAAGAGGCGCAAATGCGATACGGGCCTTTAAGAAAGATGTATGCTCTTTTCTTGAAGGTCCCTAAGTCGTATCGATTCAGAAATACCGCTGGCGACAGCTGATTCCACAGAGTAGTTGTGGGTGGCATTAAATTTCGTTTAAAACGCACAGTGGTGGACTGCCAACCATCGAGATGATGAGGGTGAAATTTTTTATATTATATTATAGAAACTTGTAGAAGAAATGAATATATTATAGAAACAATTAGATTACTTAATCACTGTCAAAATACTACATATCAATACAGAAACATTTTCTCCAATGAGTGTTAATTTAAAATGTTTATTACCAGTCTTTGGTTTCTTTCACTCACCAGGTTGCTATAAGGTGTAAAAATATCGCTAGACGGTACACTGCTATTTTGCGGTGGTCTTTTTTCGAGTTCTGTATGTACTTCTATAACATTGAAAAAAAAATATATAATACTTGTCTACATAAAAAATATCTATCAATTTTCTTTACAGGTTTCATTTTTGTAATAGCTCATGCCCCCCTCAAAATAATCTATTTGAAATTGTTAAAAAATGCAAAGCTAGTTTAAATTGTAAGAAAAGAAAAATTAAAAAATTAAGTGAAAATATTAAAACCTTATGCAGTAAGTTAAAAGTCTTACGCTATATTTATTGATTAAGTTTACTTCTTAGCTACCTATTACAGGTATATAAAAAATAAATAGTTTCACGTCACAAAAATTGATTTCATCTGCCTACCAGAGTTAAGAATTCTTCCAAATCTGGAGATTATTCTTAAAAGTAACAGGTCACAACACAAATGTTGGCATATGATTTGTATAAATGAAAATCCAAAAAAGAAAATGCCCTGTTCTAACTACTAGAACATAACATTGATGTCATAACCAAAACGAAATCCAGCAGTTTTTTTAAAGTACGTGAAATGAAAATACACATAATGTTTACATTTCAAAGTGAAAGTATATATTCTATTTTCTGATTTTTCCAGTTATAGCAAGAGCTGTTATCTCAGCGAAGGAAAGACAATCTAATACAATAAAAACTCTTGTAGAAACTATTGAAAAAGAGTCTGCAAATATTATCCAAGACAACATAAGATTTCAAAAAATAATTTATGAACTAGCAAATGAAAATAAAAATGTTTACAATAAAATAGCCAATATACACAATTGGATTAACCAAGGTTATGAAAAAATACAGAATATTCGCAATGAACCTATAGAAACTTTTAATTTGCTTACAAAATTGAAAATGATAATTTTATACTGTGGTCAATACTACTCCGACTTTCTCATTGAAAATCACAAATGTAAGCAATTAGAACAAAAAACACGTTTTTATTACCACAAGTTAAAAATTGTAGAAAATCATCTTAAAAGTGTAACCGATGAGCTTAAAAATATTCGTTATCAGAATATGAAATTGCTAGGCCAAAAATATTACGAAAAGGGATTTATATCACACTTTCCTATTGTTTGTTCAGAGAGGCCAACCACTAGCACAATTAAGAGAATTACACAGAAAAATTTGCTTATAGTTTCTCAATCAAACACAGTATCAGAACAATTTGACTTAACATCACATTTACGTTTAGTTAGAAAATTGCTAGCTGATCAAAACACAATGATTCAAAATTTAAATCAATTATCAAGGGAAATAAATTCGTTTGAATAATATTTGTTTAATTTTTTCTCTACTTCAACCCGTGTTCGCGCAATGTGCTACCATCACTCCTGTCACTCCGCGACTTCACCTCTGATGCAGAGGCCAATACAGGCAGCCGTGTATGCCATATCTCTGTGCTTCACCGCGGGTGACCAATTCTCGGCAACTAAGGCCCTAGTAGAGGGCCCAGCCCGAAATGAGAAGGGGAACCGATCGAGGGGGCAGCTTGACTAGAGACCTGGCTTTTATCTTTTGGTTGTCAAAGGAGAATCCCATTAGTAGTAGTGTTAGTTTTCGGTCTTCATAAAATCACATCATAACCTTGGGTGCCACCTGAGTTACATTGGTAGTACAACAAAACTTGTAAAATAAATAAAGTCTAATCTAAGTAAAGAATTGACATGAATATTAAACTTCTGTACCGTTTTTATTTTAAATGTCGCATATAGGTCTTGGGCAAATTAAGTAAAAATTGTGTAGATAAGTTTATTATTAATGTAAAGAGACGTATACGAAGTTTCTTCTACATGGGATGCACTTTAAGATCTAGCGTTATAAAATTTAGGTTCTTAATTTTTTACGACATCTACTAGAAATTTTAGCTAAATTCTTTAGACGGCTGGTAGGAAACTATCCTGCCACTTAAATTTTATATACTTAAACTAATAAGGATAATATATATTAATAATATACATTAGTTTATCTTTTTATAAGTTTTATTGTAATATCGGTACCACTAAAAATCTAATTCAGTTAGATATTTAAGGCTATAAAATGTTAAAGGGTACTGGTACTTAACACAATAATGAGACTTGATAACGTTAATAAATACGTAACAAACGAAGGAATAACTGTGAATGGTGTGGATAACATTGCTTAATTACGATTGATAACAAATTGACAAAATAGACCCGCAACCGTAACAAGTAAGTTGAATAGATTTTTTACAAGTGAATATTGTTTGAACAATACACTGGGTACTGTGGAATTTCTTAATTTAGTTTTCATCCGCTTTAGGACGTCTGAAAATTCTAAATTTTACACACATTAAGAACCAATGACAAAATAATAATTTAATTACATAAACGTATTTTACTATAAATTTTCTTATAAATAAATATTAGATCCTTATTACTATATTACTTATACTACTTTTACTATCTGTTTGGCTTATAAATTATAAGGATTACTAAACTAATGATGTGTTTAGTAAACCCTTTTTTTAGTAAATATTTTTTAAAATATTTTTTAAAAATGTTGAAAGAACGATGGAATAATAATTTGTGATATATATTGGTAGATCAAACATTCGGTTTCGGCTATTATCAGCAAAAAACAGGTGAAGTGTGGTTTCAACTGAATATCGTCACAGTCAAAACTTGTGTATATAATTTATTGTGTTACATTGTAATTTTTGTTTATATCCTATATAGATGTCACGTCTTATGTAAAAACTATATGAAAGATAGTAAAAATTGATTACTACGGTGATTTTTTATAATTTACATCGGCTAATATAAAAAAAACATATAAATGTAATAATAAGTACGTACAAAAATAAGTAAGTGCGTACTTTTTATGTCATTTAATGCACTTGAAAAATCTATACCTCTAATAATCCTTAATATTCCTAAAAAAAAACTTCATTCGGAGCCCCTAAAATTTTTCTACCGCGGCATTACCTGCTTGGCCATGTGTTAATATCTATTTCTATTGCTTAGCCTAAATGCCACATAGATTTCGTACCTGTGGGCAAAGTAAAGTGAATATTGAAAATGCCCCACATGTAGGAGCGTTCATTCTTCATTCATGACATTAAAAATTAACATTGACAAACAAGAATACGGTTCATATTCAATGGTATTTAAATAATTATATTTGGTAACGAATTAAGATACAAATGTGTTTATATCACAGACAAGCTGGTATAGCTCTATGGCTCTGACTTCTAATCTGTACTACCTGAAGGAGTGTGGTGTTTCAGAGTTCAAAATCCTAACGACAGAATCCCATGAAGCAGTTCAAATCTGTCGCTTCTTTGTCTTTTAATATAATAGAAAGTGTTATTAACATGTGTCCAATATGTCTTACCTGGAGGTAAGCCAGTTGATGTCACCAGTATGGCTTTTGCTATGGTCGCTTGTCTGGAGATTCAGTTTATCTCACGCACCGGAATTTACTATCAACCGTTTATGCCCAATAAGCGGTTAAAAGTAAGGGCTTTTGTTGAGAGCTGTAAGTACGGTACGAACGTAGCGAAATTCTACGATCGTGTTTTGTACGGAACCCTATTTTTACAGCTTTTATCAAGTGGGCTCCCTGAAAGACTAATGTCCAATTCATAAATATATTAACCTTGAATTTTTCCTATTAAAATATTAGTAACTAAAAAAATATAATTAAAAATTAGTGTCCCTATTTACCTTCGATGTAAAATTTTGGTACCACCTTCTTAACGGGTTAGTCAATTTACGAATAGAGGAAATACTGTTAAAAAAATATTTCTATACTGGCAATAAGTAAGTATTTTCTGTGTTTACATTAGGTATTATATCTTGTAAAAGGAAGTAAATAAAATTAATAACTGTTACCCGCAACTTTGCATGCGTAGAAATATAAATTAAAATTAGGCTCAATCAGCAAAATCTGTGTAACGAAATCATCGAGTTCATTTCATCAGCTTAGATATACGAAGCTTTCATATTGAATTTCATACTTATTCCTTCAAAAGTGACGAGCTTCACATATAAACTTTCAGCCCCTAATTCAGTCTCTTAAGGGTAAATTTTTGAAAAACACAGATATACGTATACTTTTATTTCTAAACAGAAGCAGGTATATGAAATTTCGTGTTTCTTACTTTAAAATGACGGATTTCATACAACCGTACATGCCCCATTTTACCCCCTTAGAGGTGAAATTTCCAAAAATCCTTCATAAGTGGATGATTACAACATAGGCATCACTTCATACTTAGTAGCTGCGTTTTAAATTATTTCTTGCTGCTGTCCTTTGGTATGTTATCTTCATTAAGTCCATATGCATTAAATATTCGCGGCACTAAGTCCCTACGCGTCAGTTTTCCATAATAGTTTATCACGCTTAGTTCCACAAAAATATTACGTGCCGTCTTTCTTATTTTACCATACAAATATTTTTAAACTAGAAAGCCACTTAACCTACACTGCTCTGTTGCTAGCAAATACTTTTTTTATCGTTAACTGGTAGAATACCATTGTTTTTAAACAATAAATTGTAATTACCTTTGTGTTTACATTTCTTTTTAATATTTTTATTGACTAATAATTTGATAAATCTTAGTTGTAGATGTTGTACCCTATCCATGTAGGTTCTGAAGGTGCGTCCGTAGGCAGTCAGACCTTAACTAATCACTGAGTCAACAAGAGCATGGTACAGCATACGTAAAGTGCTTATATCATTTATATAAAATAGTTCTTGAGATAAACAAGTTTATACAATATACACCTTAATTTGTTACACACTACTTCTGTATGTAAATTCCAACTTTATCTAGTATCAATAGTTAACCCTAAATACTTATATTTCTTAACAAATTCTATTGGTTTACAGCTATTATTACATCCGTATGTGATGACCTATAATTTTTAGGGTCGCACTAGGTTTATAGGTTTTATTATAGGTATGGCGATTTAAGGAACATACATTTCGTCTTTTGTATATTCAGGATAATTCCGTTATCATGAGACCATTTAATAACATTAACCAAGTCCGATTGCATTTTACTCTCGATCACCGTTACATCCCGATCGGCGTACATCATGCACGTGTCATCAGCCCACAACTTAGTACCCATACTTGTGTTAGTATATAGGGCCTAATAATACAAGCGTAATAGTTACATTTTATGAACTGCATCATTTGTGGCTGCCGAGGGCTATTGATAGATATCAATGAGAATTTCGGATTTCGCACCAAACACGCATGCACACATCAACTGCACCGCATCACGGCGCATGTTCACAGCAAATTCATTTGGGGCGCTTTTCCTTGACGTGGCGAAAGTGTTCGATAAGGTCTGGCACAACGGGCTCATATACATAATGTATGACCTCGGTATGCCAGATCGACTCGTACTAATCATACGAAACATTCTCTGCAATCGAACCTTTTGATATCGAGTCGCGAGAACGCATTCCGAAGTTCACCCTATTCGCGCCGGAGTACCACAAGGCTCCATCTTAGGGCCTACACATTCTACACCAACGACATACCACGCACTCGCGGTGTAGAGTTAGCCCTCTTCGCCGATGCGCGGCCCGGCCTCTACGCGTCTGAATTCAAACCAGACGCTATCTATCAACGCCTCGAATCCGCAGCCAACACCTTAGGGAAATGGTTTCGGAAATCCACCAACCACCAAAAGTTCAACCATGAACTTCTCTCGAAGAAACAAAACACCGCATCTCCCAATCATAGAGCTATTAGATCGTCCTGGAAAAGACAGTCAAATGATAAAAATTACCACGACCATAGCTTAGTACCTGCAGGCAAGTACAATCAGGCTTCCCGACGATTCTTTGACTCTGCCATCACACACCCAAATCCGCTGATTGTAAGTGCCGTCACTTATAATCCCATCTCGAATATCCTCCGCGTCCTAAAGAGACCGAGGCACGCTCAACGGCCCCGAAGTCAGGACCACCAAGACCCAAGCTCCTCATAAAACACTGCACACATACACTGCACCATCATACCGCCCCCGCCGACGGCGAGACCTTGGCAAACAAATTTATTTGTGATACCGCCATATCACAGGCCGGTTCTCACCAGTCAACACTGATAGAAGCGTCGCTGGAGTTTCTAGCGCTTCTTCTCCAGCGCTTAGATATTCCATAGCCAAAAGCAACTAATCGAGCCGAGGTTTGGCCCTCTCGGTCAGTCGAGTCAGTCGCTCTCGCACAACAGGGTAACGGTCCAAGCCAAGGCTTTGCCCTTGTGCTGGTTACTCACTAATAGAGTAGCCTCGGCTGAGCGCCATAAGCACTTGGTCACCTCTCACCCCGGTGAAACTGTAAAACCCTCGGGTTAACAGCGGCCATCAGCCTAAAGAAAAATCATTTCTGGACGGGATGTAGAATTTCAATGTTCAAAACCTATTATAACGAATTTCTCCGTGGTATGGATTTTTAAATTACAAGGATTAATATATAATAGTTCCTACTTCACTAACACTCAAATAATACTATCAAGCCAACAGCCAGCACATGCGATCATTCTATAACTACTGTCAAGTCGGAACTGCCACAAATATTAGTATAATTCTTGGCTCTATAATCTTTATGCCATAAGACTATAACCTACAAAATTTAACATTTCGTTAATTTAAAATTTAGAACTTTATAAATAGACTTAACGTATGTTATTTAGGTGCAGAGCAGTTGGAATTTTAAAGTGTGTCAATAAAAGAAACATGTCTTTAGAAAAATCAAAACAAGTGGCCGCATACCGTGCAGTGGATGAATTTGTTAAAAGTGACTGCATTTTTGGCGTAGGTAGTGGTTCAACTGTAGTATATGCAGTACAACGTCTAGCGGAAAGAGTCGAAGTGGAAAACCTTAAGGTTGTGTGTATACCAACATCATTCCAATCTAAGCAACTTATCCTAAAACATAACCTTACTCTAGGAGAGCTTGATATAAATCCTGTTATTGATGTAACTATTGATGGCGCAGATGAAGTTGACTCCAATATGACATTGATTAAGGGCGGTGGGGGATGTTTGTTACAAGAAAAGATAATTGCTGCATGTTCAAAAAAACTAATAGTCATAGCTGATTATACCAAAGACTCTCAAAAACTAGGTGACAGATATAAAAAAGGAGTACCAATTGAAGTAGTTCCTATGGCTTATGTTCCTATAAAAAACAAAATACTAGCAATGTATGGAGGAGATATAAAGTTACGGCAAGCTGTTGCCAAAGCAGGGCCAGTAGTAACAGATAATGGTAATTTTATTTTGGACTGGATATTTACTAATCAAGATTTAGACTGGGAGCAAGTTAACACATCTGTAAAAATGATTCCTGGAGTTGTTGAAACTGGCCTTTTCATAAAGATGTGCTGTAAAGCTTATTTTGGACAACCAGAAGGTACTGTGGTGGAAAGATCGGCCTAGGTTAATATTTATTAGTTATTTTTAAGCACAAGGGTTAATCTCAATCATTTTTATATGTTCCTGTTTATATATTAAAATAAAGATTTTTTTAAAATAAATCAGAATTTTTCACTCAATACATATGTTGATAAACTACTTGCTGCTAGAACTGTTTTAATTTTTATTAATACTGAACAAATATCAGTCATTATGATAGACAAAAAATAGGTTAGGTGGAAACTGAAATTTTTAACTTGCCAAATAGTATCCAGAATCTTTTAAATTTACCTTTTATTAAACACTACAAATAAACCCATCTCAGATATATACCGAAAATCCACAAGTAAATAACAATCCCATATTAATAATTTATGGAATAGTGAAACATTGACCAATTCATTTGAATTTTTTATTTTAAACTCTTAATTTATTATGTACAAAATATGTATGGTGAAAAATAGACAGATGGATAGAGGGTCAAGCTTGAAGTCTATATTGAGAATGGAATAAAATTAATTTTAAATACATATTGAAAATTATACATTTATGATTGATTTAATTGAGATTAAAATACATCACTTAAAATACCATAATGTTACCCAACATACCAAATATAGCTCAATTAGATTTCTATAATAATGATAATGCCATTCAATTTTTTTCTAAACATCTTTGAAACATCTTTTTAGACTTACTTACATAATTATTTTAATACAGAAAGGAATACAATCTATAGCATAGAAAATTTTAAACTCTTAATTTATTATGTACAAAATATTATCATTTTCGAAATTACGCGTAAAAAGCAGACTAGTAACATATGAATAGGCATAACTTAAAATATACTTACACTACTTCCAAGTTTGATCATAACAGATTCCTAATATTGACGCTTTGGTATTTGGTCTCAAATAAGTAATACCATTATGTTACACAAATAAATGCATTTTTTTATTTCACTCTGCAATGAAAAAAATTGGAATATGGCTATATCATATCTGAACCACTTTACAGATTTTGTTTGGGTTTTTGTTAAAGTATAGACTGATTTTTGAAGATTTGTATGGCAAAGCTAAACTGAATCTGCAAGTATAAATATACAAATAGACTATGTCTACAAATATTTTCTCCTAAATAAACAAATTGTGATCATCTTAAATAGAAAATTTAAAAGTTGTGCAAGTGCAGACCTAAAAACAACAATATTTGAATAATAAAAATAGAAAAAAATACTGTTTTGTTAAATTTGCAGATTATCATTTTTATATGTTCCTGTTTATATATTAAAATAAAGATTTTTTAAAATAAATCAGAATTTTTCACTCAATACATATGTTGATAAACTGCACAGGACCTGTAATATTAACTCAAAGCATATTTATATTACTATTATCATTAAAACAAACTATAACATTGATATAACTCTTACACAAACTAAATTATCGTGTTTGGAGTATATCTTGCAACACTTAGGTTGTAGGTTCAAATCTGCCATTTCACTTTTGTCATATACCATCTCTTAGTACCATCTCATAGTAGCAATTGTTCTAATAGTAAGTAATGTAATCAAATGTAAATGTACTTAGTCAATAAATAAATAATTAATAGCATTGCTAGCATTCTTTTTAAAAGAAAGTATTTTGAAATGGCAATATAACTAAAACATTTTAAAAGTAATTATTGTTAGTAAATAATACTAAACTAATTGAAATTCCTAAATATGTGTGTAAAATTTTATACATTTTAGTTGTCATTGAATGAATTTATGTTCCAATTACTAACCAGTTTCATCATCATCAAAAAGTTTGAAAGCTTTCATGATCTCCTCTTTAGTATCTTTCTCTGCCATTTTTACAGTCATCAAATCAAGAAAATCCTCAAATACTACTTTTCCATCACCTTTGTCTATTTCAGCAATCATCTTTTTTATTTCCTCTTTTTTTGGCTCAAAGCCGAGAGCTCGAATAGCAACTTTTAATTCTTTGGTATCAATTTTCCCTGAGTTTTCGGTGTCAAATAAATCGAACGCTTCTTTTATATCACGACGTTGTTCTTCAGTTAATTCAAACTTTGGACCCGATTTCTTACGTACTCCTCCTGGTGGTGGGTTATTTGAATTTATATTCTTCTTTTGAGAATTACTGACTGCTGTTGCCTGTAACATTACACCATTGAGTTACTGTTTTATTTAATTTATATTGGCTTAAAAGATATTTTACCACTGCATAAGAAATATTTTTTTCTACAACAATATTAATATATTTATACATACATTATAGACATAGAATGCATATTTAATAAATATAATATCAGGTATAAAATAGCCTTCTACATGATTAATGCAAATAAATATGAATGAAATTCACGTATTTTCGGATAAACATAATCAATAAACGTTTCATTGACCAAACTTTTACTCACACTTACCATTACGCCGTATGTATTTCTTGATAATAGAGTATTAATCGATTTTTTAAATAAATACTCCAAAGCTACAAACTACTGAAATTGTTCAATTCGATTATAAATAAATAAAGAATTCAATTCAAATGTTTTTCGATTAACTAGAACCAGAATGGCATGATAGGAACAGAAAATGTTTTGACAATGACGAATGTTACCTGTTGTTAATTGTTGTATTTTCCGAAAAATGTAATATTTATTATATCTAGACGTGTTGGACATATTAAATTATTTTACCAATTTATCAGAACTTCGTTTGTAATTTAGACAAGTATCGTATAGAAATCTATTTACGTAATGTTTCAGGTGTACACTAATCCACAAAACAGTACTATTTAGGCACTACAATTTACACACATTTTTAAATTACAGTACGTTCAGAGTAGTGAATACTAACTCATGGATCTACAATTTTATGAAAAGCAGACATTTCCCCACGTGCTTTTATTCTATATTGCCTCCAAACCGGCGGTACGTGAAAGCGTAGGCAGTACAATAAGACAAGATGAACTTAAAGAATACAGTGAAAACGAAGCTTATTCATATGTACACTAACCTCAATGCTCTGCTTTAATTATTGAATTGCCGCTGTTTTATCTGCGTCCAGTAAACTTGCGGTAGAGGAACAGCTTTCGCGAGTTTTCAACTCATAGAACCCGTAGATCATTATACACATATTTTCAGTTTATAATTTCATGCAAGTTTTGGATAATGTACATACATCTTAATCTTACTATAGGGTAGGCAACATATTAAAAGTTTACACATCTAAATACATCATTGTAAACTGTATTGGCTTATATTGATGAGTTGTCAACCTACAATATATATTCGAATCTCTGAACTAAGTTTTACGAAATGATCAGGAATATACATACATTACACAAACTATATTTTTCTTTCTCTCTTAGTCTAGTGAAAAAGGAATTACATAAAGATAGGAAATAAATGGTCAGGATTAAGTTTTTTTACTATTCTTAAGAACACTTAAGATTTTTTTATAAAGTTAGCATAAAGTTCACCTGATGTTAAGTGATAACTGCAGAATATGACATCTATATCAAGGATTGTACGTGCATTGTTATCCCTGAGGACCAAGATTGAATGCCTCCGGATCGCTATACTCACTATTCGAAATACAGCTGATTTTACGGTGATATTCTGTGAGAGCTAGGACTTTCCCTGCTCGAGCTAACCCAATCACGTTGTAGATAGGAATGAGTTTTAATTTAACAATGGTTCAAACAAAAACTTCATTATCTGTTATCTTTTATAATTAAAAAGCTTCAAGAGTGTTATTATGAAGTGCTATTTTAATAAAGCCAACCTGAAGATTTCTAAGACATGAAATAAATCTTTTGAGACGATTCCGATTCTGGACGGTTTTTTATAAAATATGTAAAGTATGGATCAGACAAGAATTAAGGTACTGGTCAGTCTGGAAAAGTACTGAAAAGGCTTGGAGGGGCCAGCTACAGCGAACTGTTGTTGTTAGATAGTTATACAAAATAAAGCAAATGCAATGTGGCCAAAATATTAATATTATGGGGTTGACAGTTTACCTGATAGCAAATGATGACTAAGACAACTTAACCTTAACATCCATCCTTAAAAAAGTTTAGAGATTAACATAGAATGTTAGATCTGAAGATGATAAACTAATTGGATAAAATCCTTGTTTTCCAAGTAAGATATCCTGTATAAAATTGTATTTCTATTATCATGTGTTTATGTAATGGAATAAGTAGATTTTCAACACTCATAAACATCTGTCAAATGTAAAAGAGGGTTGTATTATTTTTAGTTATACTCTCCATAGCCATCAATCAACAATCATTCTCCAGGTTACATAAATAAAACAAAGTTTTCGTGCAAAAAGGTTCCATAAAAATATATTTACATTAATATCTAAAAGATGACATGACTATGATCACTAATAATTAATGTTTAAGTGATGTGTTACACAAAATTGTCATACAATCATGTCTTCATTATTGCAATATCCCAGAAAATTCATTATTTTTAAAAACAAATAGTTCAATAATTGTTTGACATTGTTCTTATATTAGTTGTTGGCATAATTTTTATATTTCGTGAGTATTAACTATAAATTATGATTCAACACAAAAGACAGTGTAAAAACTTGTGGTACCAATGATTCGAGTTTATATGATTATTTTATTTACATACAAGCAAATTTAGTGCCCCCAGGAATCGCAATACTTCTTTCTACATAGTATAGAAAAAAGAACATAAAAAATAAACATAAACATGAAAAAGTTCGATATAAGTTTCGTATGGTGCATAGGTTCATCCAAATTTAGACATAATTGTAAGCAGTTCTAAGATACTGGCTAAGATTTACGTTAGCTGTCCCCTATATTTTGTAATAGCATTGAGTAAATGCATAAAAAATCTTGACTTGTTCTTACCGATAAGTCGGGAGTTTCAAGTTGTGGACACCATCCAAACTCATTATCACTATGCGTGCCCTTCGTTTTAAAACTTTTTATATTACATCATTCGCACTTGCAATAGAAATTAATTTTCACGAAATATGTAAATAAAGTAATAAACCATTTATTACTTTATTTACATGCACAAAAATCAACGATTTAAAAATCAAAGTTTCATGTCGATTTAAAATATTTTTTCACAGAATGTCAAAGTCGCGCATAAGACACTGAATTTTTTAACCCCAAATACAAGTTTAGTGCTTATATTTGCGGTATTATGTTGCAGATGACAACATTCTAAAGAAGGCACTTATTTTTTCACAGTTTTGATCACAGATCAGGGGGAAAATCATGAATTGTGAATATATGAACGATCACGGCGCGGAAGGTAGTGTACCAAACGACTTCATTAGGTGGTAACAGTGTGGCAGGCGGCTGCGGTGACCAATTTTCTGTAGTGTGGCAGCGGCCTGTGCCAGCATGCCAGCTCGTTCCCCCGGTGCGGCCAGTACCGCTGCCGGTAAGTGTTTGCACGCCATATATAAAGCCACTGCTCGCTCGCCCTCTCCGCCGCCGCCTTCGAGGGCGCGTTCTGAAAATCATTTGAAATATAACAAAAGCGAAATGAGAACAGAAAAATTTTAAACTTTTCACATGTGAGTGTCTAAGCATTCGCTTTTTATTCACGGTACGCGTGTGAACCGTGTTCGATACCCAGTACAGGCAACAATGAAATCGTTAATGGCCAAAAAAAAAAGTACTTATTTATCATGGGCTCGTAGGTATATGAAAACATAGTGAGAAAACCTACAAGTACAGGAAAAAAAAGTCCGCCAAAGCACATTCTCGATCTGCGTCGTCGTAGACTATACTCGTAACACTCCACAGAGGAGACAAACATTTGGATTCACAGGAACACAGGATCTTACTTTTTTTACAAAACAATACGTCAAAAAAGATTGAAATCTACATTCTGTTTATAATTTAGTAGTTTATTATATAATATGCGATTCACAGGAACACAGGATCTTACTTTTTTTACAACACAATACGTCAAAAAAGATTGAAATCTACATTCTGTTTATAATTTAGTAGTTTATTACATAATATGCGAAATAAAACACGTGCTAATATGAGCACGATAGATGATTTCGACCACAAAGACGATATCAGATTTTGTCTAGAAAACGAGCAGGATATGTTATAGTTCATTGTCGACGACTACCAAACGTTACCCCAGTTGTGTGGTTAACAAAAATTATTATTTAACGATAACCTTGCTGAATAGTGTCGTTTACCATATTTTCGTTCCGTTTCGACGCGATTTCTGAAGCTTACCCTATTCAAAATTCATCTAGTCATACAAAATTATTTAAAAAAAAAACTACAAAACATTGTTACAGATAAAACCGACACGTTGGCTAGTTCCTGACCAATAAATATACAAAATTGGCACATCTTAAGCAGATTCAAGTTTGAATTCTGACATCTTGCATTATTTAATGAGGGTTCCTTTTTAAATACCAACAAATCTAAGAAAGTCTCTTTAAAAGTTCTTTTCATCTTTGTTGTATAGTTAAAAAAATATCTTAGACAATGTAAATCAGAGGATTGCTATGATCCTAATTGACTAGAAACTTTAATTATACTAAATATGGTAATCAAAATAGTAATGGTATTATAATAAAAAATAATAATAATAATAATAATAATGGTAAAGTAAATATAATAATGGTATTATTATAATTAAAGAAGTTAAAGATTTGACACCTCGTATAACTTGGTTAGGAATAGGTGAGGAAGGTCTTGGAGTAAAGGGATGAAAGGGCTGTCGCTCACCTCCAGATCCACCAACGCCCCCGTCTGTTATACACCACCAGGATATGTTAGAAGTCATTAGGGAAGGCCTTTATCCAGCAGTGGGTATATACCACAAGCTGATATGAAGACCTTTACTAAATTTATTACCTTTGCCGCAAATTAGTGAAGAGCGATTAAATCGCGGTCGTAGACTGCCATCGAGTAATTGCTGTGTACGTCTCGGCGCAGCACCCGCCATCATTCGGCACACTGCTGATTGTAAAAATACCCGCGATGTCACCCACTGGAATATAAGAAAATGAGACATATCAGTAGTTTTTTTTAATTCCTTGCGTTCATAGAATGGAGGAGAAAAAATCTGTAGTCGATGGTCCAAATCCGCTATTCGATTAATGACATAAAACATTTAGCACAAACGGTTAATATTAAAGGTTAGTTGGAGGGGATAACGAGAATATAGCATTCATTTAAAAAAAAACAAAAATAAAATAAAATTGTCAATGACCATATGAACGACCAAAACAAATTAAATTAGAATAAGTAGATTCTCGCGTATATACAAGGTATTAGGAGACCGCTTCCAAAAACGAAGACAGACGATAGTACTAATGACGGCGGCGCGGCGCTGATACCGTGGAAGTGATCAAAGTGCCGTCAACGGCGGCCGCGGCCCCCCGCAAAAGAATCGGTTTGTTTTGGCGGGATTGATTATTATGTATAGTCTTTTTAGTTTTGGACACAGTTTCGCCCGTGCGTTCGTTGATCCGAGCATCAGCTGTTTTTGATTTTGTGTTTCATTGCTGCATTTCTTTTTTTTAAGTAAAATAATGTAGTTTGTGTGAAACTATCGTTAAATTTAGCTGTACTAACATGATGGAGCGTAAATAATGCTAATAAAACGTATTACAAATATGATTTTTTTTTTAACCAAGACCGATTTTTGTTCCGTGCCATCATCAAAGGTGTCATTAGTACTATCGTCTGTCTTCGTTTTCGGAAGCGGTCTCCTAATACCCTGTATAGTTATATTTATTTTCACATACAAGTTATACGTGATATTAAGTATTGTTCTTTTTATCTTTGATGTATTGTTTACAGGTTAATCATCTTAGACAATCTTAATCAGAGGATTGCTTTGATCCTAATTGACTACAAACTTAAATCATACTAAATATAGCAATCAATATAGTACTTATATATAATTGAAGTAATTAAAGATAATGTCTACCTCGGACACCTTGGTTAGGGATAGGTGAGGAAGCTCTTGGAGTAAAGGCCATGTACGGGACGAAGGGCTGTTGGCGCTCACCTCCAGACAGACCAAAGACCTCGTAGGATGACTAGTTAGATTTATTTTCACATAACGTTATACGTGGTATTAAGTATTGGAATGAGCAACTGGTAAGTATATCGCCCCCTCATCTCAGCATCATACTCACCGGCAGATTCTGCGATAGTCTCCTAAGCGAGTGCAGATCCCTCTGGAACGCTTGAAGTTGCCCGTGCGGTGCGGGAGCCGAACCCATGCCGGCGCCTGCCTCCCATACTCCAGCGCGTACCTCAAGCAACCAGTCGCAGCATAGCACTTGCATTAGCTGATACAGTCAAATAACTTTTATCACGCTATTAATGGTGATGATGATGATATTAATTTATCCCTAATGGGAAAGGCAAAGGACTTTAGTCCATACAGCCAGGTCTTGTTCGTATGATGGTTGGTCTGAAACTCTTGGACTAAAGTCTCGCGCGCTTTTAATGGATTAACTATCATTTTTTACGACTCTAGGGATGACAAATGATGAAGAAATATTTTAACCAGGCTACGATATTGAAACATAATGATTATTACTATTTTTGCCCCTTAGAAATTACATATTTAATCGTTTCTTTCGCTCCAGTTGGAATACATAAACAATAAGTTACTATTTTATGGCGGTATTCATAAAGGCATGATCCTTCCCCAGTACTTACAGCATTGGAACTGCCAACCTTATCGACAAATACTACTACTATAGAGAGATATAGAGACTATAGATTTGATACCATTCTAGACCATATTCAACGCTTTTTGTAATTTAACACTTTTCTAATCTCATCCCTAGGGTGGTGTCTTACCCCACAATGTTCGTCTCTTAGGCGAGTAATACGAGTACAACTAATTTACATAATGATTAGCTTATAAAACTAGTAATCTGAAGTTTAAACTTATGTGTCATGGTCAGAAATACCCCACGACACTGTTTTCGCAAAATGTACCGTATTAGTTAAGGATTATTTCTTTATGTTATATATTAAGAAATATATATACAGGGAAGAAGCAAGGATCAAGTGGTCCTAATATAATATTTTAATAAAAATAGATAACTGCAATAAATATAAGAAAAATAAAATGATACATACAATATTAGATAAGGTGAAAGATAGGTCATCTTGTGATATTTTAATGCTGTAGTGATTGTGAAAAAAAAAATAGGATAATAATTTTTGGATAACAGACAGAAAAGTGTATGAGTATATAGAGGCACTATTAGTGACAAAACAAATAACATGATGTGATAGTGATTTTTTAAAACATTTCACAATGTCTTGGGGATTCCGTCCCACTCCTCGAGCAGCGCCATCTTGAGCTCCTCGGTGTTCATATGGGCCGTATTCCTGGCACGGACTCTTTTAGTACTCATTCCACTAATGCTCAATTGGATTAATGTCATGTCTTAGAGCGGGTCAGTCAGAGGTCTAAATACCGACATCCTGCCAAAATAACGACTGCGTGGTTGCAAAACTTAATTATAATATGATGAGGCTCTAATTCAACCTATTTCTTTCTATCAATAAGTACAAACACGAGGCAAATATGCATTCATTCAATCCTTCCCCAGGAAAGTATCTTAAATGTAGCGTTCATATTTCCCTCAGAGGAAATGCCAACCCACATCATACAGGATCCTCCACCGCAGGAGTGGGTGTGAAAAAGCGCTGTGTAAAAACCACACGCTCGAATGCCTGTCGGTTATGACCTGTACAGCTGACGAAAACCAAGAGATCTTTATTATTGATACATGAGAAAAAAAAATTAAATAATATTCTATATACGACTACCGAATATAAAATGAGGTTAAAACGTGATACATTATTTAAATACGTGATCATATCATAAATATAATATTGAAATGAAATGTTCAATGTAATGACATACAAGATACAATATTAAAAAAAACTTAAGTACCCACATAGCGAAAGTGCGATCGATGAAAGTAACTAAAGCGAGAATTGCTTTGTAGTAATATTGCACAAAAAAGGTAACAAGTGCAATGCAACTACAATGCACTCCCACAATAGTCAACATGACATTTCTATATTCTTCTTAAGTCATCTTCATCCTTAAAACATGCATGAATAAAAAACTAGAGCTGGCAGGAAATAAAAAAGGTTATATTAATTTTTATCTTACCATCATGAGTTGGGTTGGTTTTCGGCAGCAATAATACGCCAGTGAATCTGCTAATCGGGCTCCAGCTATATCGCACACCTATAAAAGAATTTGTATTCATAACAATATATGTTAACACCATATATGCAATCGCCAAACCTGCAATAATTTTTCCTGGCTATTTTCAAAGAAATTAACTCTACAATACTATAGGAAAAGATGTTACAAGACTATAGTTAAACACAATTATTTATTTATTTTGTATAAAAGGGAGGCAAATCACTATGCAGGTTATTATGATCTCCGCCATTGCGCAACTGTAACACCAATTCTCTGTTCTCATTAACTCTTTTCTTGAAAGTTCCAATATGTATATTTTCGGAATTTGTTCGAGAACACCGCTGTCGTACTTTTATTCCGCATATTCACTGAAATGGGCAAAAAAACTCGAGAAATAATCGGTAGTATACCGCCAACTATGTGTGGTCACACTACTCCCGGAAATACGAAAACTATTGAACGTTTATTAAACAATAATCGCAAATTTATTAGCCGATTAATGAAAGTGTGTGTAAATATGAATTACAATAGTTGCAGATAATCTTTTCATATACTTTGATTAGCGAGCTATACAAAGAGCTATATTCGGTGTCTCTCTGCGGAATCCGCAAGGAGGATATCTGTGGGTACACTATACAAAGAGCTATATTCGGAAGACATCTGTGGATACACTATACAAAGAGCTATATTCGGTGTCTCTATATTCGGAAGACATCTGTGGGTACAATGATCTACTAAACAAATATTTATTTTATATTAAACAACTACTGTACATTAAACTTAGACCTTAAAAAACTTAAAATTCTATATGTTTAGTGTCACAAGAGATTCTTACAC
This sequence comes from Teinopalpus imperialis, assembly GCA_029286865.1. Lineage (NCBI taxonomy): Eukaryota > Metazoa > Arthropoda > Insecta > Lepidoptera > Papilionidae > Teinopalpus > Teinopalpus imperialis. Next base: position 1,768,993 of record JAGSMU010000025.1, on the reverse strand, counting down.
AATAAAACAAATTATGTTACAAAATTAGCGAGCTATACAAAGAGCTATATTTGGTGTCTCTCTGCGGAATCCGCAAGGAGGATATCTGTGGGTACACTATACAAAGAGCTACATTCGGTGTCTCTCTGCGGAGTCCGCAAGGAGGATATCTGTGGGTACACTATACAAAGAGCTACATTCGGTGTCTCTCTGCGGAATCCGCAAGGAGGATATCTGTGGGTACACTATACAAAGAGCTACATTCGGTGTCTCTCTGCGGAGTCCGCAAGGAGGATATCTGTGGGTACACTATACAAAGAGCTACATTCGGTGTCTCTGCGGAATCCGCAAGGAGGATATCTGTGGGTACACTATACAAAGAGCTACATTCGGTGTCTCTCTGCGGAATCCGCAAGGAGGATATCTGTGGGTACACTATACAAAGAGCTACATTCGGTGTCTCTCTGCGGAATCCGCAAGGAGGATATCTGTGGGTACACTATACAAAGAGCTACATTCGGTGTCTCTCTGCGGAATCCGCAAGGAGGATATCTGTGGGTACACTATACAAAGAGCTATATTCGGTGTCTCTCTGCGGAATCCGCAAGGAGGATATCTGTGGGTACACTATACAAAGAGCTATATTCGGTGTCTCTCTGCGGAATCCGCAAGGAGGATATCTGTGGGTACACTATACAAAGAACTATATTCGGTGTCTCTCTATATTTGGAGGACATCTGTGGGTGCAAAGATCTATTAAATAAATATTTATTTTATATTAAACAACTATTGCACCTTAAAAACCTTAAAATAATGATTCTATATGTTTAGTGTCACAAGAGATTCTTACACACATAAACAAATTATGTTACAAAATTACTATAAGAATACACTGGCGTCATTCATATACTTCCTTTAGCTACTGTTCTTAGTGTTTTATATGGTATTTCTATAGATTTGTTAGGTTAAATATAGATGTTATCGCTCCAGATGTTTATGTATTCAAATAATGCTTTTAAATGTATTGGGAAACCAGAAATGTAACTTTTTACAGCTTTACATACATACATTGTTGTATATTACCAGTACTTTATCGTTTATTTCCTTATAATAGTGATATTTTGGTAGCAGTGTTGGTTGGACTTAAGATTTATCAAGTGATACTAGTTTATAAAAACAAATTGTGCGTACTGTCAATTGATTCAAATAAAGAGAAAAAATAAATAAATTACAAGGGGCTCCAACAATAAAACATAGTGACTATTTTCTACCAAAGAGACCATAAATAGTTTAATATTTGCTTAAATGGGTAATCATTTTACTTCAAGAAAAATTATAAGAACATTTCAAAATATGTACTAACCTTGTTTAAATCATTACTATGCTAGACTTAAAAATAAGATCGATATAAATTTAACATTTTGTTTCTAAATTTAATTAGAAGAATCGTAATAAAACCATGGATTGTCTTCTACAGCTATCTTTTAAGGAGAATTTAGATTTCATGGCGTTGAATTTACAGAAGACCTAGATGGAATGTCTGACTGCTAGTGATTGCAATGAGCTTTGATTATCATCGTTTATTACATTACACGATTAATAAAATTCTTGTTTTCCAAAATATATCATCATACGAGCACACAATTCACTACAGGGTAAGTAGGCTGAGGCCCGCAGATACACGTATTTATCTTAAATTTATAAAGATGTAGATGAATTGTTATCGTGTAGGACTGCAGCAATATCCTACATTTACAGTAATTGTGTAATTTTGTCACCTACCAAAACACAGCATAACTGCACTGACCAGACGAAACAGCAGCATTATGCTGCGATTCTACGCTGGTATATGTGAGGGCGTGGTAACCTACCCCGGTCGAGCTGACCAATTCATTCTACAGCTAGAAACAAACTGCAGCGTTGCACTGCCACTGTACAATTACACACTAATATTCTGTGAGAATACAAAATACTCTTACAGAATATGAGTGCCATTGGTATTATTAGTAGCCCATTAATGCTGCGACCAGTTTATATAAGCAACAAGGCTTCACTTTATAATATAATTCACCAAATATAACGAATACTTATTAGCCAATCAACACTGATATAACATATTTAAAAGACGAACCTTTAGTATCGTTTCCGAGGTCCGTTCGATGGAGCGTTCATCACGACACTGAGCGAGGCTGAGGAGTCCACGTCGACTTTTGTACGCCATATGCAGCGCCCTACGAAATAACTTCACTATAGATACTCAAATCGTCTCCGTGTTTATGCTAAGAAGACAATAGTTATTAATATGACAAGTATAAACTGTGCCTGTGTTTATAAAACAATGACGGAACTAGAATTTCTAGCTTGGTTCATGTATGAGAATAGGCTCATTGTTCTTATTGAGAATTACTAAGCGTTTATGAGATCATACGTTTTTTCGATAAATTCTTACCGGAGTTAAATATAACCATTTACAGGACTTATTGTATATCTATAGGTGGGTATCATTAAAGATTACAATTAAAAGAAAAAACAGTAACAGGCTTAAAATTTAGGTCGTGTATATGATAATTAAAAATAGGACACATATAAACGCCTAACAGTTAGACTAGGCTCTCCCCTCTAAAAATTTTAATAGTAATAAATATACTACGGCACTCAGATCCTAACTTTATTTGATATAGGTTAGATACTTAATGTTCTTTTTTATATAAATGTATATTTAATCGCTCATCACACTTATCGTGACTTTGCATTTATGTGTAATTTTATGTGCTTCTTATGCAAATAAAATATAATTATATATTATATAATTCAATAGTATTAAATATTATATAGGTATTATATTACATATTAATATAATATACTAAATGTGTTAGAACTATGATACAGCTAAATTCTAGATACATTATGAATCCAAGAAAAAATAACGATTCGTACGGCGATTGAAAGAAACCGAACCAATTACTGGTAACTGGGCATACCATCGTACACTTCAGGAATGGGAACTTATTCTTTATTTTGACTCATTATTATCATGAAGTGAACTGAACACCCAACTACAGAAAACGAGATAACCCATTTCAGACCTTACGATTATGCGTCTTAAATCTTTATTGAAGGTATATGTATTTCTGGGCCACAATAATTCACTTAGAATCAGTTGAACTGCATGCATGGCCAGTTTGTCTTCGGAAAAAAGAGAATTTTGTTCCCATAATTCACAAGATCCTCTTTAGTAATTGCCTTACTTTAAGCTTACGTAACTAATGCGTAATAATAAGTTTTGGTTATAGTTCAAGTGGGAAAATAAACAGCGAGCATGAATTTATATATTTCTTTGATATATTAATTAATAATAGCAAAATAAATTTACAATGAACATTGTGATTTTGACACATCCGACACTTAATATTTTATTCTTAATGTAATGCATTATTATTAATTTGCATGCTATGTATAGATAGAAACTGCATATAGGCTATAACAAGAGAAACCATTGCATACTTTGAATGAAATTTATACTATCCTAATTAATACCTTGTATAATGGAAAATAAATAGAGAACACGAATTCATATATTTCTGTAATATATTAATTAATAACTGCAAAAAATTTTTTTGTAACAAAATTACAGTATATAACCTTTTTGACAATGATCATTGTGATTTTGACACATCCGACACTTTATATATTTTTTTTATGTAATGTATTATTATTAATTTGCATGCTATGTGTAGATAGATACTGCACATAGGCTATAACAAGACAAACCATTGCATACTTTGAAAGAAATTTATATCATCCTAATAAATACCTTGTGTAATGGAAAATAAATAATAATTATTATTATTATTCTAGTGGGCGTTGTTAAAGATCGGTAAAGGAAAGAAAGGGATGAAATATCAAGTAGATTCGGACAATAACCATGCGAGTATATCATTTACTATAGCAATATATATGGGAAGGTAACATCTAAAGTTTGGCTATATATCAGACGGAGTTGGAGTTAAACATAATACTACATACCCAGGCAAAGGATCCTCGCAATTCACAAGAGACTCGGGCAACAAATTAAGTCTATCGCCTATCTCGTTCGCCTTGCTGATATCTCCCAGTAGCCATGTAGCTGCTACTCCCACGATATGCGCCCACCATTCCATCACTGGGTCCCAGCACCCTAAAAAAGGCAACATATAAATTAAAAAATTGTAATTGATGGTCTTCTGTGGCTTCAGCGGTCACTGATGATTCACAGCCAGTTTTTAGCAGCATAAATGGGGAAATAGTAACATAGTGCTATTGTGTTCCGTATGGGGAGTATATAGTATAAGGTGGCTCCACCTGGGACCCAAGTACTGATGACGGTTAAGTTAGGTACATATCCCCATTTTCAAAAAAGGCTGTTTTCCTGAAGGTCCCGATGTCGTATCCGTTCGGAAATACAGCTGGCTACAGTTTATTAGTTGTGCATGTCAGAAAATTTCGCGTATAGCGCACAGTGGTGGATTAACAACCAGGTGAACTCGAACTATCACCCTTAGTACCGTAATAGAAGATTTAGGCGATATTATCGGCTAAGACATTACAGGCCTAGTTGTCCTGAAGCTCGCGGTTATCACATCATCAGGTGAACTGTTTTCATCACTGTTATTATAAAAACAAATTAACAAATTGCCATGCACACTATAAGCAACATAAAAGGGATTAAATAGGTTTTATTCTTAATTATTTACTGCAAACTTATGGGAGTGCCTATGAGCAACAACTGAAATTACAGTTGTCCCAATAACTAGACTTACGTATAATTAAATAAAAGACTGTAAATAAGTTCAATGTTTCTAATGCTATGATTGTAATAGTAGTAATTATTTGTATTTAACCCAGATCCGAAAACCAACAACATATAATGTCGTAGCTTGAGAATAGAACGTGGAATATATTTATTATTAAATAAAATTTAAGTTACTTAATATAAATTACGTATTCCAGTGGAGCCATTGTACACTATTACAACGAAGTAGGTAACTTCATCTGTGAAGTTGTTTTTTAGTTTTAGTATGATGTTAGATTAGGCTGAACAACACAAATAACAGGTGACCCAGCTAGAAGAAAATAACCACTAAATTAAATAGAATACTGAAACAGATTTCAGAGGGTGAACAATACAAACAGACAATCTATTAGAATAAAATTATCACTAAATTTAATAGAGTACGGAAACAGATTACACAGGGTAAACAAAACAAACAGCAGGCGACCCAGCTAGAAGAAAATAATCACTAAATTTAATAGAATACTGAAAACAGATTTCAGAGGGTGAACAACACAAACAACAGGCGACCCAGCTAGAAGAAAATAATCACTAAATTTAATAGAATACTGAAACAGATTTCAGAGGGTGAACAACACAAACAACAGGCGACCCAGCTAGAAGAAAATAATCACTAAATTTAATAGAATACTGAAACAGATTTCAGAGGGTGAACAACACAAACACCAGGCGACCCAACTAGAATAAATAATCACTAAATTAAATAGAATACTGAAACAGATTTCAGAGGGTGAATTACACAAACAGGCAATCCAGCAGAATAAAATAGTCACTAAATTAAATAGAATACTGGAAACAGATTTCAGAGGGTGAACAATACAAACAGACAATCTAGTAGAATAAAATAATCACTTAATTTAATAGAGTACTGAAACAGATTTCAGAGGGTGAACAACACAAATAACAGGTGACCCAGCTAGAAGAAAATAATCACTAAATTTAATAGAATACTGAAAAAGATTTCAGAGGGTGAACAACACAAACGACAGGCGACCCAGCTAGAAGAAAATAATCACTAAATTTAATAGAATACTGAAACAAATTTCAGAGGGTGAACAACACAAACAACAGGCGACCCAACTAGAATAAATATTCACTAAATTAAATAGAATACTGAAACAGATTTCCAGAGGGTGAATTACACAAACAGGCAATCCAGCAGAATAAAATAGTCACTAAATTAAATAGAATACTGGAAACAGATTTCAGAGGGTGAATTACACAAACAGGCAATCCAGTAGAATAAAATAATCACTTAATTTAATAGAGTACTGAAACAGATTTCAGAGGGTGAACAACACAAACAACAGGTGACCCAGCTAGAAGAAAATAACCACTAAATTAAATAGAATACTGAAACAGATTTCAGGGGGTGAACAATACAAACAGGCAATCTAGTAGAATAAAATAATCACTAAATTTAATAGAGTACTGAAACAGATTACACAGGGTAAACAAAACAAACAGCAGGCGACCAAGCTAGAAGAAAATAATCACTAAATTTAATAGAATACTGAAAAAGATTTCAGAGGGTGAACAACACAAACAACAGGCGACCCAACTAGAATAAAATAATCACTAAATTAAATAGAATACTGAAACAGATTTCAGAGGGTGAATTACACAAACAGGCAATCCAGCAGAATAAAATAGTCACTAAATTAAATAGAGTACTGAAACAGATTTCAGAGGGTGAATTACACAAACAGGCAATCCAGTAGAATAAAATAATCACTTAATTTAATAGAGTACTGAAACAGATTTCAGAGGGTGAACAACACAAACAACAGGTGACCCAGCTAGAAGAAAATAATCACTAAATTTAATAGAATACTGAAAAAGATTTCAGAGGGTGAACAACACAAACGACAGGCGACCCAGCTAGAAGAAAATAATCACTAAATTTAATAGAATACTGAAACAAATTTCAGAGGGTGAACAACACAAACAACAGGCGACCCAACTAGAATAAATATTCACTAAATTAAATAGAATACTGAAACAGATTTCAGAGGGTGAATTACACAAACAGGCAATCCAGCAGAATAAAATAGTCACTAAATTAAATAGAGTACTGAAACAGATTTCAGAGGGTGAATTACACAAACAGGCAATCCAGTAGAATAAAATAATCACTTAATTTAATAGAGTACTGAAACAGATTTCAGAGGGTGAACAACACAAACAACAGGTGACCCAGCTAGAAGAAAATAACCACTAAATTAAATAGAATACTGAAACAGATTTCAGGGGGTGAACAATACAAACAGACAATCTAGTAGAATAAAATAATCACTAAATTTAATAGAGTACTGAAACAGATTACACAGGGTTCACAAAACAAACAGCAGGCGACCAAGCTAGAAGAAAATAATCACTAAATTTAATGGAATACTGAAACAAATTTCAGAGGGTGAACAACACAAACAACAGGCGACCCAACTAGAATAAATAATCACTAAATTAAATAGAATACTGAAACAGATTTCAGAGGGTGAATTACACAAACAGGCAATCCAGTAGAATAAAATAATCACTAAATTAAATAGAGTACTGAAACAGATTTCAGAGGGTGAATTACACAAACAGGCAATCCAGTAGAATAAAATAATCACTAAATTTAATAGAGTACTGAAACAAATTTCAGAGGGTGAACAACACAAACAACAGGCAACCTAGCTAGAAGAAAATAATCACTAAATTTAATAGAATACTGAAACAGATTTCAGAGGGTGAACAATACAAACAACAGGCGACCCAACTAGAATAAATAATCACTAAATTAAATAGAGCACTGAAACAAATTTCATTGGGTACAATCAAAAGTAACGAGAAAAGAAGTGCCACTGATTGTACCCGATAGTAATAGATTAATAATGTGAAAATCTGGGCCCTGAAGAACATTAGTTAAGTTGAGGCAGTAAAGGTGAAGAAAAACCTATGAGCAAGCACTTATGGTTACGAAACCTGTTAAAGATTACCTTGCTCGGTATTTACCACGCATACAGATTATGTGAAATCTTCAATTTGTTATGTTTTTGGATATGTTCCTGCAATGAATAGTATAAGGAATGAAGAAAAGAATCAATACCTGTGTGATGTGGCGCGTCGGTGGAGACATCGTCAATGATCAGTTTCACAAGTTCGAGGACATCGCGCGTGTTACTTCGCTCATCTGCGCATAACAACATCTGTAGACTCTTCTGAAGAAGCTCCAAGTGATAGGTCTGAATAACACAAGATATATCTTGTTAAATTTAAATGATTTGATTTCAGTTTTATGACACCATAAAGAATGCGTAGTTTACACTCTCATTAAAAATAATCGATGTCAGTCTTATAGTTTTAAGGTGACCACCACAAATAATTTAATGGTGTGCAATGTCGTCAATGCTGGGTATGTTTAACAGTTGCAAATATTCCTTTTAGCAATTCATTAGTTGTCCACAGTGATAATTCTAAGCCAGTTCTTGTGTAAAATATTTTACATTGCATGTTACAATATCATTCAGAACAATTTCCTGCCAAGTTTGAACTGATTAATTATTTCGTTTCTTGGTGCATATAATTGTACAAGGCAATAGTGTCATTATTAATATATACTATTTATTTTATATAAAGGGCAACATACTCTCGCAGCGGTGTTCATGTACTCACCCGCATAGCATAGGCGAGCGGGTCGGCGGCGCTGGGTAAGCGAGACAGCAGCGCGGCATGTGGCGGCGCTCGCTCGTAACTCCAGCGGCGCGTGCGCAAGAAGCGCTGACCACGCGTACTGGCAGCCCACCGCAAGCGGACTAGTGGCTGCGCGCACGTGTCCAGGCACCATGATGTACACGCCCTCAAGTAGTATCTGAATGAACACCAAGAGATATATTTGATACACCGAAGAGCCACGCAAGTCAGCACAATCAAGAAAGAACCAATAATTACTTAGATAAATTAGATTACTAGCAAAGCATTCCATCTTATTCTAAATTTGTGTTTATTCACATCTAAAAATATTCTCAGACAATTTTTACTTATTATTCAGCTATTTTTTTTTACATTTTGAATAAGTTTTATAAAGAAATATGGGGTTATTTTTATAATATTTAAATATATCTATCTCAATATAATATCTATTGCACTATTTTATAATATTCAAACAAATAACAAATTTCAAACAATGGCAAGTGAAAGTCATCCAGAAGCAGATGGAAGGCAGTCCGACACTAAGGATATTAGATTTTGAAAGAAGTTGAACTCTGCATACACTCTCCTACAAATACAATATCGGTTCATCTTCGCGAAGAGTCATATGCCTTTAAGGTGCTCTATGAATGCTCAATCCGTTTTAACAGCAAGTCAAGATTGTGCTTTGAGTAAAAGTTTAGATGCAATATTCATGTGGCATCAACGGTAAAGACTCCTTTTTAATGGCATCCCCGAGGTTCTTGAAGTAGATATTGAACAGGGATTATTGCAAGTAATTCATAACTAGATGTGACTCACACATATTAGTAATTCTTCCTTTAAGCAATTCAATAGACTTGGTGGCCAACAGAGTGATAATTCTAAGCCAGTTCTTGTGCAATTTCATGACCACCATATGTAATCAGAATAATGGAGCTCTGAATCTAAGTTGAAAGGTTATGCTGTTTCTGTTTATGGGTTCTTGAGCGAATGCAAAAAACCCTGTTTACAAGACTGCACAGTGGACTGAATTGATATTTCGTGTTTTCGTTTACATAAACAATGATTTGAAGAGACCGACCGGTTCGTCGAAGCAAATGAAATTTACTGTCCAAAATCACCAACCCAGATCCTTCAAATTTTATGACCACTCTTCGAATTGTTGACACATTAGGTGCACTTTCTCGACCGAAAATGCCGCGAAATTTGCGCGCAGCCTCAGCGTTACATTTCAGTTTTGTAATAAATTATAATGATAACGCGTTCATTTTCCGCCTACCACAAAATTTTTAATAAACGCAACAATCATACATGTCAGCTGTTAAAACTAAGAGTTACCACTTGTGCATTCTTATTGAGAAGCTCATTATTATCCATAGATTATGCAGACTCCACATTTGAACTAAGTTTTTCTTAACAAACTAGAGCGCCTCTATAATAATTGTATCAGGTATATTTTCGGATTTATATTTCGGCAAACATGATAACAACATTTCACAATATCGTACTCTCCTTAAGTTAATAATTCAAAAGATACGTAATTTTACCCTCTCTATCTTAATCGGTTCAACTACTCGTTCTTATATTAAAAAATTTCAATACATTTCATTATTTTATGACAGAGGTCATCGTTCCTCTTCACATCTGAAGATTAGAATCCAAAACTATATCGATTTTATTGCCAACTCTGGTGGAGTCACTCAGGCTACACTTCTCTGAAAATTCTTATCCGGGGATATAAATTGAGCACCGAATATGCTCTCTTTCAAAGGCTGGTAGGGGATGATTTCATAGCATATGCTGTCAATTAATATGGTGTGTTACTCTTGTCGTTGCTTGATATGGTTATATGTTAATTTTGCATTTTTGCATATTATGTATTTCTTATTTATAAGTAAATACATTTATATAATAGGGTATTTCTATATTTCTGTATATATTTTGATAGTTATTGTATTATGGAATGTTTGTATTGTAAATGGATTATTCCTAAGGAATAGTATTATACATTTTTCCACACACAACGATTTGACCGGTAGACATATCTTCAGGCAGTAGGTTCGCTTTATGCTAGGTAAGAACAATACAGTTTAAATAAATAAGTTCTCTAATTCCGATACTTACCCACACAACCAACTGCCAATTTTCGACATGTAGTCTTTAAACACCAACGCGGCGGTCACATAGGTGTCAGCCAAAAGTTGTCGATTGCCAGTCACTTCCGCCAAGTTGATGGCTTGTAGAGCCAACAACACACGTACACTACGTCCGCTTTTATTCGACAGAATCTCTAGTTGCGCCAAACGGTTAGACACACTCGACACTTCGGCAGCCCAATGTCGTGTCGCTCTTCTTGCAGGGCTATAAATGGAATATATTTTGATTATTAGATGCAGCATATGATTTGAAATGTATATTTATTTATTTATCGTACTCATAACACTTTAGATATACTTGTTTATTAAAAATATACAATGAGAAACTATACATAGATACACACCGATAAACATATACATTATTTACAAAGATAAGGCACGTAAATACAAAACTTTGAAATGTTTTGAACAATTTTCGTTTAAAGCAAAGTTTTTATAAACGAAATGATTACGCCACGCAAGTACGCACGTAAGCACGCGAACACACACGAGCATTAGAGCGCGAACCGATGAACCCAAATGCGTGTACGAGGCACATCTATACACGTTGATGAAGCCGAAATCACTACTATGTAACAAACAAATATTTGTTTATTGAAAACTCCTAATATTTAAAAGAGACGGGTTATAGGAGAAGTTACGTAAACATTTTTTTATCGTTTTCAATGGGTTCAAACATGTTTGTACGTGTGAGGGAAGGAACAACCCTATTCAACTGGAACATTCCCGAACCTTATAGAACGCTATACCGCGCATATAGAAGCGTTCGAGTCGCAGCTAAGTGCGAGTTTCCACTGCGCGCGCAGCAGTCACTCGCGCTGCGCAGGATCGCCGACGCCCTGCGCTATGTGCGGAACATGGTGATTGCCAGGGATCTGCGCCTGAGCACTTTGATGTTCGAGCGGGCCGACGGAGCACAAACCCGCAGCTTGCGGGATATCGCGCCATACCATCGACGACCATCGGACAGAAGAGGACCGCGAGACCTCGTCTCCACGGAAACCACTACCCATACCCACAACGCATCTCGCCGCCCTTAGACGGTGAGTTGTAGCCACACCAGACTTGACACCGCTCCCCGCCGCGAAAGCGCTGGATCGTAGCACACAAACCTACAAGAGTCGACGCAGCAAGCCGGTCTACTAGGTAATCGCGGAAGGCGACGACTGACCACAGAACAACAAAGTTCTAACCCAGTGACCCGCCTATAGTTGCAGGCGGCGTTGAAGCCCCCTGAGACGGGCATCGCTCGGAAAACAGTTACCCCGAGGCCCTGTACGGGGCCTGCGTGGAGGATCTCTTTGTAAGAGCGAGTTTCGATTGAGATAAGGACTTGCGGAGTTATATTACACCCCTACGCGCCACCGTGGTAAAACACATTTTCTCACAAAAATATATAGTTCAAAGTTTCAAAAAATTCCTACCTGTCACTCCACAAATCACCAGCACGTCTCGCTAAGTAACCACCAGTGGGTAACCGTTGTAGAATCTGCCTCAAAACTGCAGCACAGAGGGCGGAATACTTCGCGTGCCCTGATCCACCTGCCAGAACACTCTTGCCGCAGATAGCCAACGAGCGATGAAATTCTAATCTTGCATTTGAAAGATCATCCTGAATTTTTAAATTTATTAGGGGCATGAGAATATGTATGATATATATAATCTCAGATCGGACGGGATTAGACCTTTTGCTGGGTCTGCTCATTCTAACATTTTTGATTTTTTATGGTGAAAATGTTTTAATTACATACAAACACTTACTTCAGTTTATGATGAGTAACCAGAGTTATGAAGCATACCAGAGATTCTTACCTTTTTTAAATAATTTTCTGCCTGTCGTTTGTGTTTATAAAATAGACCAGCTTCCTTTGATTGTGATTTCGGGACGGAATCTCCGTATACCAACAACTTTATAAGACACAATCCAAGTATAGATAAATTAACGAAGTAAATGAGGAATGTGTTAAAAAGCCAATGTCCCCAAGATGTTCCAAATGAATCTGGAACAATATTATGAAATATGAGCAACAATTATTATCAACCCTCATATGATAACTTGTGTGGCATTTCATTAGTTTTCAGTTTGCTTTATTTGATTATAAGTATTGTGTTTGTACATCTTGTTATTTTGGATCATCCACATGATGTTCATCACAGTAGACTTACTATAGTCGACGCATTATGAACTCAGGCTTCGGGTCATAAATCATATTCATCTGTCTGTCTCGCTCGTACTTACAGGACTTATGGAGAGGTGTAGTGATGTGCGTAAAAATTGTAGAGGTGCATATCGATAACGGGATAGGTACCATCGATATGCTTGAGCGTTGATGTCACCATTTAATTTCTTCGAAACCACGTTAGAAAATAAATTCTCAATGGTGCGTATTGCGTAACGAAGCGTAAGTAATGTAATGAGTGCCATAACAAAAAATCTTATATTTATAGAGAAACAACAACCCTTATAACGACCAATCAGGAGTTAGAGTGCTAATGAAGGCCACGCTGACGCATCGACCCAGCGTGCGCAGGTAGCTAAGTATCGATAACGGGGTGCATTGCGTGCACATTCCTACTGTCAGTGACATTTATTGCCTGACGACTCAGTTTAAAATGCGTCGACTATAGTCACATTGGAATCTAATTGGAAATGGCAAAAGAGTACCTCTTAAGTTTAAATGAATACTTAGTACTTTAATTATCTCATGCATATTTTAGTCTTAATAGTGCGACCTAGACCCTGACATCCAGGCTTCAGCTTAGTTTTGATTCCAGATTTCAAACAAATATATAGTAGATCTACTATTAAAACTATACTTTTCCAACAAATACCATAAACATATGGGGTAGACATCCTTAGAACAGTTGAGGGACTTCCACCGGGACATATTCAGGAAGAAAAGTGCTTGCCCACAGTGGGTAGGTCGGCGTTGGGTTTCTCCTGTCATTGAGGGGTATAAGGTAAAGTCGTGAAAGGTTGTATGAGAACCGTGCCATTCGGTGTGGCGGACATTGAAGTCGCCGAGACGCTCAATCTCGGGTGGAACTCAAAATAGGATTTGTTGCAGTATGGTGTTTGTACCAATTCGGATGTGGTCGACAAATCAGTCAGTGTCGGTATTACTGTGCCTCAGGCTACTTTACTCAACAGACAAAAGGTAAAAATAAGTTTACTTTACACCGGCATTCTATGAGGTTGTGGTACTTCCCTAGTGGAGCCAGCCCATTCATGCACTGTTTGATAGAACCATTAGAACAACAAAAAAATAATAAAACATATTTAAATATAAATATACCAAAGTTTTCTTCAGATAGTATTCTTCTTTGGTCAATTCTTGCTGTAAAATCTGTAGATGTAGATTCAAACATGAAAGCTCCAAAGAAGGCACTGAATGGATTGAAAGCAATCAGTCCAACCATAAATGCACAAAGCGCTAAGCGAGAATGGTCACCCATACCAATAACCACTTTTGAATATTTTCCTTCAACCTGAAAACAAAAAATTATAATTTAAATTACTTCAATGCAAGAATTGAGTTACACTTTTAACACTTTGGTTTAATAATCTTTAATACAGAAAAAAAAATAGTTCTCTTTTAAAGACAGAATAGAGAATGTTAAATCTATTATTATTTAGTAATGCTTGTTTGACTAGCAAGGAAAAGAAGTAATGCAAAATCTTGCGTAAACTCGAACTTTGAAATAAAATTAAAAATGTGTACTGAACATGCGTATTAGTGTTTCATGTGAAAATGTTACAAGAATAGATAGTATGATAATGAAACCTCAGGAGAAGATGGAGAGTCGCTATCAAGAGGGTGCGGCGACTGGTATGGAGAGGAGATGTCACTATGTGGAGGAGTGTATGCCCCATCAAAAACTGGTTCCTTCACACCAGACTTTTGGCAAACTAATTTTAATGCCATGTTTTCTTGTTTCAATCTGGTGTTCTGATTCTGTAGGTACTTAATGTATTCAATTGTTTTCCTTAGTATTGCAGATTTATTCAGCTGAAATAAAGAAATTTTAATGGAAATTAATAAACTTTTATAATATTTAAGTGTAGTTTTACTAGGTTGTAATATGTTATAAGGTTAAAACTGTCATTAAAATAATAAGTTAAGTAAGCTAGTTTAATTTCACAAATTCAATATTAATAATATTAAAATCTATACAATATCATAAATATTGTATAAAATATAATATTATACAAATTATAATCATTATAAAATGAAAATAAATATGATACTATTATATATATAATACTGACAACCCCTTGGTTTACCCAAAAAGGACATTTAGTGATCATCATCTATCATCCTCATATAATACTACCACTTCCATAAAATGACACTTAAGAATTATTCTTTTAAAATCAATAACAATAACCTCCTTATCAATTGTCACCATAGAAATATATTTTTTTTATTACCAGATCACAATTATGCAGGATATATTATAGTGTACAGCTATTGTGTGCATGGAGGCACTCACACATTATCCACTTCCCTTTTCTGATATAATGCACATGCAATTACACTGTCAATGACATGGGACATACATTAATATAATAATAATACAACAGTTTATTGCCACAGTAAAAAAGAAAAAAATCAAATTTACATAAACATTATTAAACACTGGCAAAAGGAAGTGACTTGGCATTTGTCTCACACAAGATTGCAGTCTTATGGTTATTGGTATATATGTATGGCTAGTTTCAGTGTGAGAGTTGAGGGCTCCCCAATCTCCATCTAGTTAAATTTTAGTGTTTATATGTAACAAAGGAAAATAAAAGTAATGGTGGAACGGGTTAAACCAAGACGACTAGATATTAAAATAATAAAATAATTATGTTTCCTCTTGCATGTCTGCATGTGTCAGCTTGTGTGGGTTTGTGTTAATGTATGTGTTGGTTTGTATGTATACATTCTGTAATTGCACATGTGTGGCTTTTTTCTCAGGTTATTAAGTTTGTTTAAGAACAAAAGTTTAAAATTTTTACATTTCCAGTAGCCATGTTTCATATTAGCAAGTTCCGCTTTAGTAATGCTGATTTATAGCTTTGAATCTTACAAAATGTTTATTTCTCAAAGGAGGAGGAAAATTGTTCAATATTCTAATCATTAGCATATTTATACTCGAAAATCTATAATTCATGATACACTAATGTCGTGCCTTGGCTGCAAATCAATCTACAGTGAGATGTTGCTATTTATATATTTTTTTATATTGTTATGTATATTTATGCCAATAATTTATTTTTTCCTCTTCCACAACTTATTAAGAGTCACATTAGAAAATGAGATATACAATCAATAATAAATCAAAGATATTAATTCTAATAATGAATAAATAATTCATTCAATAAATAATAATAATAAAAATTCTTCAAGTATTGTGGAAATCCATATCTTGTATACAAAATATGTATACAAAATTTATCAGTATCATTTTATTACTTTTAAATTTATATTGAAATAAATTTTCTTACCTTAGCTTCCTGCCCAACAAGCATATTCTTAAGCTCAACTATCCTATCATTGATACTAGTTCTGTAACGTCTCTCAATAGCATTATGTGCACTCCTTTTGACTTCTTTAACTTTGGGCATAGCTAAGTTTGGTGCTTGATTTAAGGCAATTTTATCTCCGTCAAGAACTACAGGTATACTGGTTAAAACTGTTGGGCCATTATTGCTTGCGAAGAAAGTATGTATAGGTCTACTTTCAGTCCCAGAATTTGAAGTAGTGAAAATACTTTGGGTAGTGGCTGAAATAACAATACAAAATGTTGTAGAATAATTATAAAGAATTGATAACACCAATTCCTGATTCACATTAAATGGATATAGTTTATTTATCATTTTATCATTATATATTATTTGGTCTATGGTTTGCCTATCTTATGTTATTTATATGAATATATAATTAATGAATAATTATTGTATTTAAAAAATTAACAAAATTTGTTTAATCAAACCCTATAACAAAATTTCTAACATGCCTTTACAGGCAACACAGTATAGATCTCTAGTCGATCATTGTCTGTATCTATTGTATATTTCTGTATATTTTTTTCACTAAACATTTTCAAAATCTATGGGTACATACAATATAAATATGCCATTGATCTTCAGTTACAGGATATACTTCCTTATATACAATACTACTTATTAATAACACCTGTCAAAATACAGTATCACTGTAACATATTATTAAAATTAAGACAATTGACTAATGACAGACTGGATAACTGCAAAACTGGGCAAGTGATGTGATAATCATTGAAAGTTGCTGGATGCATTAGACATGGCTGCACATTGAAAAAACAATACATTAACAACACCTTTACCCAACCAGTTTAAGCACAAATAGCATTCAGTGATTATAAATTTGAATAACAAGTTATCAACCTTACTGTTAGCCTGTAATTCTATAGGATTTGTTATTCTAACAAAATGTATTTTAGTATACATTACTAGCATTACAAAATTAACATAATAAAAATTAATAGATTTTCATCAAATAATTGTATGTAAGTTGTATAATTATTATCTCACCTGGTATTGGCTCATTAGTGTACAT
This sequence comes from Teinopalpus imperialis, assembly GCA_029286865.1. NCBI lineage: Eukaryota > Metazoa > Arthropoda > Insecta > Lepidoptera > Papilionidae > Teinopalpus > Teinopalpus imperialis. The sequence goes on along the minus strand of JAGSMU010000025.1, from coordinate 1,751,765 downwards.
CAAAGTTTGTGTTTCTGGATTGATAATATTGGACCTCAAAATAACCGGTGAGTAATTTGAATCAGTGCTTTTGAGAATAAATGGAGTTACTGTCTTTGCATTACTTGGAATTAGAAGTGGTTGATTTTGTGGTTTGCTTCCCTGTGTAAGTTGTGTACCCCCATCTATTGGGACAAGAGAAGTTCGGCCATCGGGAAATTGTTGTAAGTTCGCTCTGGTTATATTGACATAAACTGGGCTTTGAACAACTTGCTGAATGACCATGGGCGATTGGGGTGAAATTCTTGTCTGCCCATGTTGAGTCACATCCGGTAGAGGTGCAGCACCGTTGGCTGGTTGCAAGTTATATCCTTTATCTCTTCTATACGTGCCTAGAACTGGACTGCCCTTTGGTTGTGAAATATTATTGGTGGGTGGTGCTTTTCTATTTTGCGAGCACTGGGAAACTAGTGGATTTCCACTTGTGTTACATTGGGACGTTACATTAGATTTGGTTTCATTAGCCTTACTCTCTAAACACCAATCTAAACCTGGGTCATCATCGACTAATGAAAGCTCTTCTTCTAATTTACTCATAAAATCGCCATCGTATCCATTGAGGAAATCTGAAAAAACCAACAATTACATCATCATCAGTAATGCATAGGCACATTTTAATGTAATGATAGTCCTTACCTTCCAATTCAGTTATATCATCTGTATTGAAGACGTCGTTACTAAGAAACGGTTCTTGCTCCATAGTAATTAATATTTGTTAACAAAATTATTTTATCATACTGTTTTCGAAAATATTGCGATATACTACTTGTTTACGTTTAGGATATTTTGACATGGGATTTGTTTCACCAATCAGTAATCAAAGTTTCGGTGGTGTGATTCTACGTCGCTACACACTCATTCATGATTCAACAACCCATGTATGACACATAATAAATACAAAATGAAAGTATATATTTTATTAATTGATTTAAAAAAATATAATACTTACATTTTGTCATTTATAAATAGTATTAATTATAATTTGTAATTAAAATAATTATGTTTTGACCGCATCTTGTTAAAAATTTTTTAGACTGACCACATCTTAATACTTCAATAAATAAAAAATAGATGGCTCTCTCCTTGTATCAGCGGTATTTCAACTTAAAGTATAAATATGCTATGTATTAATTATGATACATCATCTTTTTATAAAAAAAGTTTCCCCAAAAGTGTATGAAATTTAGATCGCTCTGTTGTAACTAGAGTTTATATTATAAAGGAACGTGCCAATATTTGAATTTTCGTTCTTTTTAATTTAGATTATGCCTTTGTCATTATTCTCCACTGATTACGTTAAAAATTAAACATTAATGTATGTTCTCATTTACTATAATTTTCATGAAAATTTATTGTTATTTTGTTTGTTTCTCTTACGTACATATATCATGTCTACTGGCTATAGTAGCGCCATTCTGGTCATTTGGTGAACTATTTCATAAATTTTGATAGATATTTTCAGTTGAAAACTCATCGTCCTCTTACAAACCACAACGCAAACTATGGAGTGTAGAGAAACGGAGTAGTATCTTTGTGTATAATAAGTGTCTTATTAGATGGTGTTGTAGGTAAAACCTCCGGATTTGCACATCTCCACTTCTGTCCATCGGATAATTGGGAGTATTAATGGAAATTAAAATTAGGATGGTTTAGTAAATCAATTTAAAGGGTTGGTGGAATGATCTCTTAATAAAATATTCTGTAGGTAGTGTATAGAATTCCGTAAATTTACGGCTAAAGGATTTTTTATTTTTAACGTATTTAATGTTATGTCGTCATCTTAAATCCTTTTCGGCATATTTAATACAGACGTCTGTTAAAATGACTATCAGGAAATAATACCAATATGTAAGATATTAAACGTTTAATTTATATTTATAACATTATATTATCTGTAAATATAGTTCTTACTATAATATGTACGAGATAAACAAACTCGATTTTAATTTAAAATTTAACTACGTGTATACATACATAGCGAACTACTTATAAGTAAGATATCTTGCATTCATAACTAATAAATGAACTCTAGTGCATAACATCATTCTTAATAGTATATTTATAGGCACAAAATAGGTATTAATAATCACATAACATCTGAGTTTGTTAACAAAACAGTGAGGTATATTATGACTGGACTAACATGAGCTTAACAAAGTCATGTGCATTAACATTTATTTTGCTACAGAAAGTTCTCGGCTCTACTCGTGTCTTGTATTAGATATACATTAAGGAGCGCAGTGCATCTTACTGGAATGTCCATAACACATCTCGATTACAATAAAGGCACAACACTGATGTCTCCACGGTGTAGTATCTACACGATTAGTACGCGATCAACTTAAACATATGTAAATACTAAGTCGTATCTATGGCATTTTCAAACTAGACTACAGTAACAAATCAGTCTTCCAAATAATTAGCAAAAAATAAGTAAGCATATATTATAATTAACTTAAACAATATAATATAATTAACATAAATGTAAATTTATATCATTGCAGTTAACGTTTAGCTGGTGTAACATATCTTCAAAAAATAATAATATATAGGTCAAAGACAAAAAAGGGCTGGTTATAATATGGACGAACAGTGATAATTTTTTTATTTTTTTATGCATATTATATTTTTATCTATAATTAATTTTATACGTATATAGGTTTTCGCAACCAAATGTTATCGAATTACAAATTTAATTAAGATTATTGTTAAAAATTATGTTATAACATTGAGCATCCACACCTACTTCAGTGATTATGAACCCACTAACTCTAATAAGAAAGTCCGTGCGAGTGCAAATCAATCGACGACAACGTGAATACAACTAGGTATCAACAATGAACAATTATGGCAAATCGCAAACAATTATATTAACCTTAAACCGTAACGTTAGGATTTAATAGGTAGGTATTATAAATACGTCGCTTATTGTAATGAAATGAGCGCGTTCGCCGCTCGACGCCTCACAATATCCTCGATGTCGTCTAAATCACTAGGAGCTGATCGACGAGGGATATCTGTTAACATCGTACGGTGCTTCGGACTAGAGTTAATCTGTAGCGAACGTGAGGTAATGGCGGCGTTTCAGTCTATAAACATCACAGTCGCGGACAACAATTGCACAATAACACGTCTAGGCGGGCCCAGCGGACTCGCGTCGGCGCGACCGGCGCAGCCTTTTCCACCCTCGGCCCTACACGGTTACAGCTTCCAACTACGACAAAAATATACCCTAATTAAAGCTAACCTACACGCTAACCCATTAACAAAGACGTAAATGTTATAAAACATAAAAAAAATCAAAAGAGAAGATAATAAACAAACGTAAAATCACAAAGACGTCGCCATACCGTCTAACGGAAATTTTATTTCGTTACCGGCTTTTGGTGGCGTTCGGAAATAAATAGAGGAGAAGAGAGGTAGAATATATGTGGCCGCGGGGCCCATTGCAATTGCCCGGCCGGAGCGCCCGGTCAGCGTGATGTGCGCGCGCGGCGCGTCCTAGTAGCCTAGCAATAAGTGTCTTACTTCTAAATTTGTACGCCTAAATCAGTCTTTTCGAATGTTCGGGAACGGCTTTTTTAGTCATTCAATCTCTTTCGCTACTGCAATCCAAAGCAAAACTACGAGGGGGAACGATGACTCCAGCCTGCGGGTCGGCGTCTCGGCGCCGAGTTACAGAGAGATCTTCCACATGGTCGTCATCTGGTGGCGGTGTGCGAGGCGACTGGGGCGCTGACCTCGGGGCGTTCTAGGAGCCAAAGCTGCGTGCGCTGCAGCCGCTAAGGCCATAGCATGAAGAGCTTCTCTACCACCATCTCTCGTCGCGCCTTCTAATGCTTGTTGTAGGAAGGATGGATCTATCAGAGGAGTGGCGGGCGTCCCGTCATCATTACCTCCGGAACCACTTAAGCCATAGGGAAAGGCGGCGCCATTTGGCTCCCTCTTTACGCCTCTGCTCATCGGTCGACTTGTTGTTATACCGAGCTTCTTAACTTTATCATATAGCGTACGTGAGGGGACGCCGTATTTACGAGACGCTTGTAGCGCACTCATACCGTTCCTCACACATTCGATTGCTGACATTATATCGGATCTCGTGTATTGTTTATATCTTTTCCATTCAGGTTTTTGTTGCGGCGGAACATAAGGTGCTAAGCCTGCTCGTACGTCTTGTTGAAAATTCGGCGGTGGAGGTGAGGAATGGAAATTGCGTGAGTTTTCTTCTTCGAAGGAGCGCTCCGTGTACGGCGAGTGAGCATCTTCCGAGCGATCAGATCGATTGTAATGGGGGGAGGACGCCCGTGAGGACAATCTGCGGGGTCGGTAATCAAAAGGGCGCTGCGGACTTGGAGGGCGATCAGATTCATGGGCGGACCCATTGGAATGGAGGCGGGGGCACGTGCTGGTTAACAGGATGGCACACAAGGGACATAGGTTGAGAGGAATCTACAGGAGTGGTTTGAGCAAGGACGTTTCGTAATATCGGTGTGTCACGAGTAGCTAACATACTGGATAGCTTTTTACGTTTAAGTGGGTTCATGTCGGGGGATTCATATGCTGCGGAGAGTACTGGCGCTGATGGTGGTGGGGGCCAACGGCAATTCGGAGCAGGGGTGGAAACGGGGGGCGAAATGCTGGAAGGAGCAGCGGGCACCACCCTTGGTGGAGAAGCGGCTGGCGTCCGCTCACTGCCTCCAGGACGGCGACGCAACTCCGTCATATCAAACAACCCCTTAACCTCCAACTCCTCTGCCACCTTCATGATGCGAGGAATGTGCGCTTGGGTCACGTTCACTTCGCCCGTGTACATGTACTCAAGTAAAGCGCGCATTTCAAAGTCCTTCACGCCAGGGAAGAGGATACTACAGTGATCCATGGGCACGTCGGCTAAAATGGATTGGAAGTATGGGGAGTTGGCTGCAAGTACAACTCGATGAGCTTTAAAGGTGACTTGATCATCTACCACTAAAGTGCAGTCAACGTAGGTCTCTACTTTTATGAGCGCCTCCAGAATCTCCACCAAATTAGTTTTGTGGTGGTTCCACTTCAAGCAGAAAGTCTGCTGCCCTTCACTGCTTCCCATTTTTCTTAAATGTGCTTCTGTGAACAATAACATCAGCTGTAAAATTATATCTGTTTTGTTTTATTTTCTCCTTAAATAAGAATTAGAAATAAGTTTGCGATAATTTACTTATCATTTGTTTACGATTTATTAATAAATATAAATAATGGCCTATCCCTTTAAACATTGCGACTCAGTTTTACGAAATGAATATAAGAAAAGTTGTCATATTTCATAAAACATAATTTAAGAAAGTAATTTAGAAAAATTAGAAATACTAATAAAAATAAAAATTTAAACGAAAATATAATACTTGAACTATATAATATATATATATATATATATATATATATATATATATATATATATATATATATATATATATATATATATATAATATAAACAAACATATATATTAAGTCTGACATTTTGTACGTATATTTTACTTGTGCAAATTAAGTATAAATAAATATAAATATATGTTACAATCTCAACAAATAATAACAAAATACCAAATATTTTATTTTCTGCTGGTACAAACGATTTGCCCTAAAGTCACACTACAATAATAAAATAGCTTTATAGATTATCTAAATAAATACCTGGTAAAAGATCGTCGAAAGTGGAACCGGGATACATGATAGGTGAGTATGTCACATGTATACGACACTGATATTCCGCACACAACCGTGTGCATGCCTTGTGCACAGTGCGATGCGAACTGAGACCAAATGTGGACATACAACGCGGCCCAACGCGACTGCCCGACTGCACCGCCCTTCCCCATTTACATATTTCGCCTCAAAGCCCTTCCTCACTGCTAAATTGACTTTTTACCTATTATTCGGCAGGTAAATCGAACATAGGGGGACCGATGAAAGCCGCTACGACGACTTCCCTCTTGCCATGTAAACTTATAAATTCCACATGAATAATACCTATTCTTTCAGGGCAGAGTGTACATATGATCGAAAAATTCGCGCAGAAAACCGACCTTTAAATTCCGCGCTTCAGCCACAGCACCTAATAATAATTTAAATAATTTTCAGGAATATAATAAAAAAAAAGTTACAAACCTTCTTTTTCAAAACTGAACAAAAGATCCAAAAACAGCGAGATGGATGTTCCAAACGCGGGAACGTGAAATAATTTCGCATTAGCACTGTACGTAAAGTTAGTAACGCGATCGGGGTTTGTTTCGCGAGGGGCCTGCGGTGTTGGCCCTGTGGGGGCGGCGTGCTCTTGCGAGCGTCGTGCGGTGACTGCTGGTTGCAGGCGAGCGCTCGCGGTCCTCTGCGCGCCTCGCCCCGCGCCCTGCGTGCGCTTTTTACGCACGAAACGCGGCCCAGTGCAGTGCAATTGCGTGCGGGGGCCGCGGCGCGGGGCCGACGAATTGCAGCGCTGAGGAGGGCGCGTGCTCTTGTGTGAGTGAGTGCGCGCGCGCACGCGATGTACATGTCACACACACACGCGCGACACGTAAGAGACCGTAGATTAAAGCCGAATTCGGCTCATAAAAAGCCGTAGCCTCGCCTCGGCCCTTTGTATGCTAACGTTGAACTTCGCGTCGCGCCATCGATACCGAATATTTTGTTAGTTTACGTTGCTAATTAACATAAAAATCATATTAATATGCCTACAAGCAGTAACATTAGATAAAAGTTTGAGTTTCGTAAATTTCTGTAGAGCCTGCATCGACAGCAGTACTATTTGTATAAAATATTAATTTTAAAACATTGTGTACAGGATCTTACGTGCGGTTAGCGATAAAATATTAAACTATACACCTTTAGATATAACGTCAAAAATCATTAATAAATTTATTTGTTTTACTACTAAAATTTACGTAAAAGTAATGCCAAACTAATTCACCTATGCAAAATAGAAAACTAAAACGAATTAAAAGTAAATTAAAAATTCTGAAAATTCCTAATAATTTGGCTGCGCATAGATCGCCCTAAAACTTTCCAAAAGTACGTGAACAAACGCCGCGAAACAGGGTCATTGACACATTGCCTGTAGAGGGAACGCCAAAATAGCGCGAAATGCACTCAAAAATAGACCAAGCTGTGTGCAATATTTTTTGTTAAACAGGGCTCGGCTTCCGTTAATTTCGGCTTCTATGTTCGGATCTCTTCAATATGGTATCAATAGAGACAAAAGCCATTTAAAAACTATGCAAAAACTATGACATACATTCTTAATCCAATAAGAAATCTCGTTTTCTCTGTAGAAAACGTATTTTCTTTCTTTTAAAAGTTCTTCATAATATTTGTACGTAATGTTAATTATATCCAAGGACTCTACTAGAGCTATTTACGATTATCTTTTTATTTTTTTACTGCTTCACCGGGTTGAAAGGCAGCTTAGGGCACTAAGCGGAGACCTTTATTAAATTACGTTTGAATCTTAAACTACTTGCAGTTACTTCTCATTAAAAGAAAAACGATTGCTGAATCACGAAATCATTGGTCGAATTAGAACACGGTCTAATTATAACTTTAATTAATTTTACGGTTTATTATTCTAACTTATTTTACTTGGCAAACGTCAAATATATAGTATAATTAAATAGACTCGATTGGTGCATCGTAAACGCCCACTGATCTGTGAAGACGTACCAAGGACACAAACATAGATTTTGTATAAAAAATAATTATATTTATTATGCTGGCAACTATATTTTATAGCGCCTTAAGCATTTGCCCATACGTATTACATCGTCGTTTTCTACCTTGGTTAGTATTCAGCCACAATGTCTCAGTTAGAATAGCAAATTGAGAAATCTAACTTTGTGAAACCTCGAGGAGTTAGGTTTAAGTATCGTGTAAAAATATTATAGATATTCAAATATAAATATTCAGAATCCCTGAACCGTCACGCTGCTCCAATAGCAGCGGATTAGTGTAAGTTTCTGCAGCAGTATCTGACATTTATCTCAGGTTCAGTGTACACATGGCAATAATAATTGTTTTAACATTTACATAAAAGATTTACCAAAATATTAAATAATAAACATTAAAAAATATTAACAATTTGATAAAAAGTAATTCCTAATTTTTTTAAAATAAAAGCCACTGGATTTATATGGAAAACAATTTCTCACGACTTTATTTCGAACTCGATTATTTCGAATCCTATGGCGTATACAATGGCAGTGAAATGTCAGAGTTCCTCTCGTCACTTTAGCAATGCATTTTGGAGTGCACTCGACGTGATCCTTTGCATATCGATGACTTTCTCATACACTAAAAATAATATAAACCCTCTCTACAAACTGTAAGAACAATGTTTGATTGTGAATTAAAAATGATTGTCCGGAAATATAATTTGTTTAGCAAAATAATGACAATTTTTTTTTTTATAAATGATATAGCAATAATTGAAGTTATAGTGGTGCAATTTGTATTGATTTACAAATTAGCGTGTTTATATTAATTAAAACGACGTAACGTAATATCAGCGGTCAACCACACGACCGTTAAAATTGGATGATAATTTGGTTATTGCCCCGGAAATACAAATGCAGAAATGCAAATGTGCCTTTGTTTATTGTGCTAACAACTATGACCTGTGACATCTACATATGTAATTAGTATCGAAATTCGCGGGAGTAACTTATTTTATTGACGGAGCAATAAACATTTGAATGGAAGTGTCATATTTGCAATTCACATATATTGTAATTTCGGCGACAATTGTTGAACAATGAGTGTAAAGTGATGCATAAAAGCGCATTATGCTAATACCAGCATAAACAACGACTCCGCGACCTATCCCACGACGCACGCGCAGCAAAAACAGCATGCGAAGCGGGGGTTAAGGGAAAAAAGCTAATAAAAAAGCAATAATGCGATCCCGCATGGTGGGTCGTTGAGATCCGAAATTGACGCGACTGATGAACCGAAAGTAAGGGATCGACAATACTGTACTGCACAAATTACCCCCTTTTAGATTGTCTGTTAATATACGAGTACACAAACCCTTCCTTGATTAATTCAATGGGAAAGTGATTATTTATAATAGTGACTTACTTTTTTTTATAAAAAAGAAACTTCCACGAGTCTCCAAATTAACATAATTTTAATGTCATATTTATAGTTTTCATTTACCCGTGGTACTTTATAAAAAAAAATATATAAAGAATGAGTTTTCTAACAAATTTTAGAACATTAAAGTAACGAAGTAACGAGCTGCTTATTTAAAAACAAATTACCCAAATTTCTATAATGAAAAATATAGTTTGACATTGATGTTTAAACCATAATATTATATTACTACATGTAACAACATAAACAATATATAAAAATGTCAAGGATATGCCTACTATTATTATATTTGGTGTTTATTGTTGTCCGTGGCAATTAATACATTAACTTTGCATAATGAGGGAAGGGTTGGTAGTTAGGATAAATAGATAATTATAATTTCACGGAGAGCTACGTCCTCGGCATTTGTCACCAGCATCCTGCCACGCGCCCTGCTTCAATTTATTATTGTATATTATTTGGGGTTATCAAACACCCTTAATCCGCAATATTAACTGCTGAGAGACAATTATATAATAGTGTTGGAGCTTTCTTTGACTCTACTTAATGGTGTTATGTGACATTATTTGTTTTTAGTGACAAGTCGGAGTTTTGTGTGAAGATATAGAATTAGACTATAGTTTAATATAAGAAGTTCTAACAAATTTAATATGGATAGAGTAAAATGCACTATTCACCATGAGGTTTAGGAAACCTGTATATTACTATCAGAGAAAAACACTAAAAAAAATAATCAAACAAACTGATAATCTATATTGTAATTCACTTATACAATTTAAAACCTTTGTGGTTGGAAAATGGAAAAATATAATTTACCCATATACTTACGTTTTTTTTATTTATAAGAATTCACAGCAATATGGTCATAAATGACGAGCAAGCAATACTGTATACAAAATACGAAGACTCTTGCCATACAATAAAAACTCGGTAATACAAGTATCAAGTCGTGACAATCGAATCTTGTAACCAGACTTTTACAAGAAAATTCCTTATTTGTAAGGAATTATGAGTTAATATTTATACATATAAATGACAAGCCTATGCCTATGCAGGCCATGCATTTCTCTATGTAGAGATGGTGTATAGTAAAAAACGCGTATTGACAGATCCTATTGCGGTAGCCATATAAGTGAAAAGTAATAAATTAAATAAAGTACTTTATAAGGGCGTTTAATATTGTATTTAAAACAATAAAGCCAATACACATTGCTCTCAATAAATATAAATAAATATGCCATCAGAAACAAAACTCTTTTCTCACTTCATTTTCACATATAATATACTCATACTATGTATTATAATTATTAATAGCAAAATCAACCTTGTAAAAGTCTGATTTAACTTAGTACGAGTTAATGCAGAGTGGGTGACCAAGCTACGTCCAACCCGGGTGCGTCCGGATGCGACTCATTGTAGTGAAACACCCCGAAACCGAGGTGAAACAATGTACACTTTCCTGTTATTGTCTAATGCAGCCCCATCGTATATAGTATTTATACTTTTGTTTCATTCATTTTATAGAATCGCGAAATTTAATAGAAGAAAAAAAAACACGTAGAAATAATAAAAGTTAATTTAAATATGTACACCCTTTTTGTATATACGTAAGTAATATGATATGCTTGTGTGGCGAACTAGTGTCTAGGTTGTCGTAATATTTTAAAAATATTATAACAATGATTATGGCAAAATTTTCATGAAATTTCCGGACATAAATTGAGTATCTATTTCTGTTAACTTTTAGTTTATCATTAGTAATACTTACAATAAGACAATATACTAAAGATATATTTTTAAGTATTTTATTCTACAGATAGTAGATCTGACTATTACTGTAGTCCATATAAATCTACATCCATACTGAATCGAGATGCAGATACCGTGGAATATTAAGTCAAGAAAATTCAATGTGAGGTCAACTCATTCAGTCATCATCAAACCATCAGTCACATGTAACACAACAGCGTTGAGTTTATTTTGCGTAGGTATTTTGTTATAGCGTACTGATTGCCCGGTCGAGTAAATCCATTGTTGCTACGACCGGCTTTTAGCTCTATGGATCTATCACCAAAATTTTGAAATATCTTATTAAAAAAAAAACATTCTCTATGCTCGTATATTGCCTGAATGTCTTGTTATATGCGTTATAAACATTAGAAAATCAGTCCTGAATCGCAAGCAAAACAATAATTACAATGTCGTTATAACTCATAACCACTATATCAAAATTTAGTAAAGATAATATCAGCTTGCAGCGCTCGGAAATGGGTCAAGAGGCATGATATAGAAAAAAAAACAAGTATCAATTTAAAAAAGGGCGGTTCTCTTAAGTAATGTTGTCAAAATATCTACAAACACCTGCTTTGTAGACACATAGGCGCTTTATTCATATATTAGATAATTATAAAATTAATTGTATTAAAATGTATAATAAAACATATTTACTTTTTACTTAACTCTTTTTACTTTGTGTCGTAAATAAAAAGTTAAATCTAATTTCTATTATAACATATAATATATATAATTATATGTTAATAATAATAATCTTCTTATATTGAATACCTAAATTGCGTTAAACATCTTGATTCAAAGTATATTCACGATAATTCGCTCCTCTCGCGGCCATGTTGCCTTCAAACGAAGCTCGACAAAATAAAACAACCGCGAGCTATCGACTTTTTTACTTTTTTTTATACAGGATCATTTTTCTTACCAGAATTATTATCGTTGGATGACGTTTAAAAATGGCGCTTTTGGTGTATGTTATAAGGTTGTATTGATGGTCACCGGTTGCATCAGAGTGGACGTCCTTGGACGGACTCGATCTGCTAGCCGCGAGAGATCGTCCCACCGTTGCACGCTGGTCGTTGCACTGATACTTTTAAAAGCCATTGGAAAGTAGAAAACGTAATCATCGAATATTTTGTTTATTTGATAATCGTTTTTGGGCTATTTTTTTAGATATATCCGTCTTATGTTGGGATCCCGTTAAATATAAAAGGAGGTCACAATATGTTCAATAAATAAGAACTGTATTCAAATGATTCGTTTATTATAGGAATGAATTTTAATATAGTTTCATAAAATTTAATATAACCAATTTATTACATTTACTACATAAAAAAATAAACCTATAGCTACACTAGATTTGCTAAAATAATTAATCATTAACATTAATTAAATAATGCGACAGTAGGCTTTGTTTTCCACTTGGAAGTATTTCTATACTTGAATCATTTTGGCCTCAACCCGGGGGAGATTTGAAAGTTTAAACGTATAAATAAACTATTAATTAAAATGTTTCATAAATTTATAATGAAAGGGTCGCAACATAAAAATGGTTGAGAAACAATGCTCTAGACGATGATCAGCGTAGCATATATTATAATGTATATATATAGTACGACATTGTATTTAGTACACATAGCAAACGCTAAGTCATCGTCACCTGCCCGAATCCGACGTAAAGCATGTCGTAAATATCCTTCAGTTAAAATGAAGTAAACAAAACGCTGCCTAGTTTTCGTTGCGCCCATCGCTAATGAGACGTAAAATGTTAACTTAATTTATGTTACTGTCGCTAAAAGTTAAAAAACCGCTTTCGTAACCCTACACGAAACTGCCATACATATGTACAAGTCTACCTCGAAATCATTATATAAACTTTCCATTTGTTCAAATACCTACTCTGGTTAAGAAATCGCCTACAAAATCGACTGATTATGCTAGAATTAATATGCAATAAATGAAATGTAAAATCATCATCACACTAATTTAATAATAAATTGGCATAGAAACGTACAGTTTAAATAATTCGTAAACGTTTACAATTCGTAAATGCTATCTTATAAAAAAAGCTTACAATTAAATCAAGTCTAAGAAATATAATTTTTTTAATCAAGACTTGCTTAATATTTTACAAAAATAATATAACTCTCACAATAAAAAGAAGGTTTAATAAATTAAGAGAACAACAAAAAAAGTTTAGTTGACATTAAAAAAAATATATATTTAATGAAACATTTTGCAAATATGATCAATAACACTGGCCTTCATTTCGTTCCAATTGTAAAAAAAATCAATAATATATCATGGTCATACTCATAATACGTTATTTCCGTCGCGCGTGCATAACGCGATCGACGGGTAGATGTCACCGCGATAGGCGACTGGTCGGCTATAATTACAGGTATCAATCGCAAAAACTGGTCTACTTTATACGACTCTATAAAGACGAGTAATGTAAAACCTATATTATGAATGCATTTACTAACCGCTATTACGGTTCCTGTGCTTTCTATTGAATATCTTTTGCATTTCTAGTTTTATAACGTAATGTACGGTTAATAATGATTATTACATTGAGAGAGTCTCACGTTCATTAATTTTAGGTGAGACTTGACAAACATGTTTAGTCAGTATTCTTTTGCTGGGTATATATGACGTGGTATAACTATATAGAAATATCATCATGTGCGTAAACACTATAATTTACTATTGTACACTGCCCACCTATAATGTATTGCCTTTCGTCATATACAGCTGCATCCATCAAGTATTTGATATTAGACAAGACTTTTCATTTCATTTGTTGGGGGAAACAACTTATAGAGACATTTTAGATGTAAAGACGCCCGTTGTATATAGAATGCTTCTTTACCAATACTTGGGTCCTCAGTTTTTTTTTGCCCGATTAGGCAAAACACAGTTGAAGTGCATAGCTATTTTACGCTAATTCTGTAAACAATAACCAACCCATTCGTTTTATTTACAGTTACTTTATGCAGCGAAAACCTACCACGCAAGCTGAAAAAACATAATAATCAAAACACGTTCATAAATGTTCTCTTTGAAATATAATGCAACTATTACTATTTGATTTATTGCAAATTGGCTTTATTAGGAATATTTGGGCCTGTTTTTTTAATAAGTCCTGCGATTGCATCTTTTAATAAAACTATATCATTATGTTTAATAGTACCTATTTTGTAATAATATCACTTTTATATATTTTTATATATTATTATAATTCTGATTCTAATATCTCCCAACCCTGGCTTTCCCAAAAAGTGAAATAATTACAAAACACGTATAAATGTTTTAAGAAACATAATATTTGTTATTGATTGTAAAAAAAGACTAAAACAAATCAGTCGATATTAAAATATTATACAATATTATTCGTATTGTCCAGCATATCCGGTTTCGAAATTGGTATGAATGTGTTTTGTAAGCGCTTTATTCGCAATCACCCCTTGATAATGTTGACATGGGGTTGTGGCCAAAATTGTATTTTTATTATAATCGCACCGTTTTATAGACTTACAGCCGGTAAGGGTAAACAGTAGGGTTGTTTTAGTATAGTTATACTATAACTGTATCAAATAATTAACTAACAATTATAATGTCATATGATATTTTTCAAAGTTTTAACAATAAAGTTGGTTGATGTACCTATATTATGGTAATGTTGTAATACATTTATAGTTGAGAACCGAAGCTATTAAGGGTTTGTGTATTCTTCAGTTGGCAAATGGAAGTTGGGGTTACAAACGTGTAGTACACATTTTCTCTAACAGTTAACATATGGTGGAGCACAGACATATTCATATCTTTGACAAAGAATCAATACGTGATATTTTGTGTATGATACTTTGTCTTACTAATTAAGACCAATGTCTGTTCCCACGTATAAAGTTTAACGTGTAACGTGTATGTACGAATAAGTGTAATGTGTCACGTGTAAAGTAGCATTCCCACATTACCGAAAGATATCGATCTAGCGTTTAAGTACTTTCGTTTAATCCAGCATTTAAAATTGCAATTAACAATATAATTACAACGGGCACCGGACATTAAACTAGGTTTGCTTGTGCACTCAAACAGCTATCAAGGCTTATTATTTTTGAATATTGCGCATATTATGTCTATTTATATAATGGTATGGGAAATTGTACAATGTATAATAATTAAGTCATAATGCAACATCTTTATTTTCTAATTACACAATGTGATATGACATTATATTATGAAAAGCAACTTCCTACATATTTTAAGTAACACATAAGAATATGCATTATCTTTATTATCACTTAAATATATATACATATATTACTATATACTTATATATACTTATATATATATACTCTGAAACAATTCGTCTTTTAATTATTTTAGATAATTCATAGTCAGAAGCAACCGATCGAGACAGAGCCCTCTCGGGCACCCTCGAAGTAGTCGCTCTCGCGCAAGGGTAATGGTCCAAGCTGAGGCTTCCTCTCCAGCCTTTGTGCTGGTTGCCCACTAATAGAGTTCTCGATTGAGAGCCATAAGCGCCACCTCTGAACCCGGTGAAACTGTAAAAGCCCTCGGGCTAACAGCGGCCATCCGCCCGAAAAAAAAACAAAAACATTCCGTCTTACTATGTTAAGAATATGTGAAGCAGCAATTGCTTCGGAATGACTAACTTATATTTCTCGTAGATAAAGAATCAACAAATTACATTCTAATATTGCCACAGGTAAGTTTGATTTTGCGTTAATTTCGTGTTTTGTTAAAATTGTTATTTATAATCATTATTTCGATATATTTACATAAACCCATATAATAAAAAATAAACATAGCCCCTAAATATTACTTGTACAAAAAATACCGTGACAGTTTTATTACCCAAATAATAGCAAAAAAACTAAGCGAATATCTCTTCCTGTCCAAGCCCAATTCGACCCGCATCAAAAGGCTTAACCTAAACCCCTTTTCACATTTTACGTCAAAAATTGTACATGACTATTTCATTGCTAAATGTTATTTGGTTCTTTTTTTTGGGGGGGATTTACATGATAAAAACGTGACACAACTTTCAAAACAAGTTAAACAAAATTTTGAAAATGAAAAGGAATACTATTTATCCCAAAACTGGGGGCGGCAAATGAGAACACACTTCACCTGATGAAAATTGCAATGGCTAAGACGGATGAGGTGATTCCTGCGACACGTGTCGTCCATGTATATGCATCTATGATACATTATCATAACGCATATGCCTTGTTATCCTTAAATACTAAGATGGAATGCGTTGTCACCAATAATAAACACATCGATTTTTTTCACTCACCAGGCGAAGCAAAGTTGCGTTTAGCTACTAATTTACGAAAGCCTGGTCCCACCCCGGTTGAGCTGACTTATTCCCAAGCTAGGAGCTTTGCGACTATCACTGCTGGAACTTAGCTTACACAAAGTCCATTCCAATAAAACCCCACGATAAACACAAGTTTGTGCGTTTACCGCTAAAAAGAATCCCTTTGTGGCATCTCCCTATTTCGAATACACTACCTTTGCTTCCTCAGCTAGTATCGGAATCTTTGGCGTTGACATATCGAGTGACGTTCAATTCCGCGGGCACTTGGAATACCAGCTTCATCCGTTTGACTGCATTCATCGGAGAGCGGCTCGAATCATATGGCCAGGTACTTTCCGATCAGCTTGATTCACTGTCGTTGCGAAGAGATATTGCAACGCTTTGCATTTTTTACCAAATTTACTTAATGAAAATTTAAATTAACTTAATAAATTAATTCGAACCGCTGAGTTTGAGCATCGTACATCACGGCAGAATTCAGAGTTTCATCTTCATCATCTCGATGGTAGGCAATCCACCGTGCGATTCCCGCGAAATTTCCTGCCATGTACAACTACTCTGTGGAATCAGCTGTCACCAGCGATGTTTCCGAACCAATACGACTTAGGGACCTTCAAGAAGAGCCTACACCTTTCTTAAAGGCCAGTAACGCATCTGCTTGCTCATTTGCCACCTATTCTGTATAAAATAAAATATAAACATACTTATAAAAAAGTATTATTAAAGTATACAAAATTATTATTGAGTAATTGTCACCAGGACAACAGAAGCGTTAGAAACAAAAATGTCATCGGTAGGTATTGACGTCTCAAAAACGTTTTAACGAATGTAATTTACAGTTATCTGATATTGCATTTTTGGTTGATTCGTCCACGATATTGCAATTTGTCATTTCGTTATCGTCCATTATCAGGCTGCAAAGTTTCTCGGTACAGATAACATAATGTTATCTGTAACTAGAATCCGCCGTACCATTTTATCATGCTCCGTCGTCGAGCCGTAGGCATATTGCAGAACTATATTATTAATAAATAATGTGCATACTCGTATACGTGATTATTGGATAAAGATTACAAGACATCGTTACTTTGCACGGGTTGTACCAATATAATATAATGTAAATATTAATCGAGAAATAGTTGAGGTATCCGTGCAGCCTTACGAATTTATCTTATGATAAATGACAAATTATTTTACAGTTCATCTAACAGTGACTTATATAACAGTGAACCGTATAAATATATTAATCCCTGAGTTATTAATATTTAGGGACTACTATGCAATGAATCCCTTCCAAAACATAAAATACAGTCCTCAATCAATCAGCATACGATACATGGTAGCTTATACCAGTAAAAGAGTGTGGTCCTCGCGAGTTCGAGTCCGATAAGTCAACACAGCCCTATGTTCCAATTGTAGATTCCCTTCAGTGTAAAAATACAGCGATTTATTAATAATAAAATTTTCGCTTTGTAATTCTGGTGCAGGGATGACATTAGCGCAGCATTTTTTATGGCGCCGTAAACATCCGCGCAAACAGAACCAGTCATTGGTTGTCCCCTTTCCTAGTCAATAATGTAATAATAAATAACAAATAGTAATCCTTGTGCAATAATATCAGTGGAAGGTTCAAGAGTCAGTCTTTGGGGCACCGTACACAACGCACTCACAAGTCATCTACATTTTATGATGCTGTTCTACAAAAGCGACGCCTTTCCTGAATCTTATTTTAGCTGCAGCGTAAGAGAAACAAATTAATTTTATGTAATTCCAGATAACATACGGTGTCGAAAATATTTAATCCAATAAATTCTATTACATATAAATTTTCTATAATGTAAAATGAGGAAAGCAATATATTAATAAATAACTTAAAAAATATTCTCAATACATAATTCGTATGGCTACGTTAATAAGGTTCATGAGTATATGTCACTAAAACATCATCTTATTATGCGTGAGGGCGCCTGGATAAAATGTAACCTAGGAACAGTACGTTTACTATTTTCATAATTACAAAAATGCGTAACGCATGTCGTGTTTCACAACGAATATCACGTATTGTGAATTCTATACATAAGTAATTCGTTTGCGAAAGTAATCTTTTTCTACGCAACCGTATTGAAAACGTGCAGCTAGGCGGAGTGCGTATCGCGCAAAATGCAATACGCACGCACGATGCGTACGCGCAGATAGAGTGCGTACGTCTCGATAACATTATTTTTTTTTGCTGATAACTGTGTTGCTGATACTGCACATTAGTTTGCCGAATTTATTGCTCCGTCCTATTCAATAATTATATAAAACCAATATGTTTCTATTATGTTTTTATCGCAAATACGAAACAAACAGTGTTAATACTACGTTCACTCACACATACATATCAACACGCTCACACATACATCCATGTAGAATAATAATAAATTCAACACAACTCGAGATGGAGTACAAAGACCTTTTCGCTGAGTAATTCGCACATTTATTTTGCAGACTCGAACAAGAGGGTATCCCCGACCTACAAAAAATGCACCGTCGTGTAAATATTGCATCGTCCACTTTTATTGTGCAGCCACCGTATGATGACAGTCAATGACGAATGTTTTGCAAGTTGGCGCGTGCCCTTACAAAAAATACTCTTTGTTGTGGGCGGGTGTTAGTTACGTCAATTTCGCACAATTGTACCAGGAGATAATGAACATTTAGGAGGTTCATATGTTTACATCGCAAAAAAATGGTACCGTTTATAAAACAGGTTCTTAACTTGTTTTCTCATTATTTAGTTCGTGTCTTAATTGTACCTACTTTTTTTTTTGCCGTTAACTGTAATTGCACGAATTAAAGAATAAATTTGAGATAAAATTATTGCACGTTTTCTTCTTTCACTACTTCATTTTATATTACGAAAAAGCATGTAAATACATATAGTACGTTTATATTATATATATTTTATAAAAAGCTTACTTCCTTATTATAAATATCTAAAGATAATTGAATTGGATTTTCTGAATATAAAAAAAACATTCGCAAATTTGAGTATTATTTTCTTTCTACGATGTAATATTAATTAATTTATGCTTAATTTATTCTGATTTATCCTTTAAATTTATTAACTCATATGTTACTAGGATAACATGTTTCATTAAGAGGTATTTTGCATCCCGACAAATGAGGGTACCTATATCATCTCTCTGACATACCTACCTAACATTAAAAAAACATGTTTGGGTTCGTTTTAGTTAATAATTTAGAAAAAACATGATTAAATAATATATTTTTTTAATTATTTATTTAAATACAAACATAAAAACAAAGTAATATTTTTTTCCATATCTTATTTAGTTATGTAAATAACATTTAAAAATGCTTCGCAACAGATATGTATTAATTATTCGAGAGAAAAAACCAATAAAGAACCCGACTATAGTTTATGCTTTGAGGGAATATATCTTTAGAATATCGTGCGAATGTACATACCTATCGTTGATTCTGTGATGTTTATGAGGGGCGTTGCCAATCCACAACATACTTATCATATACGTACGATTCGCACACAGTTGCAAAATTCCGGTTTGTGATAAGATTCTGTGCGCCTGGTACTATGTATGCCTACACTTAATATCACTGACTACGTCCTGGATTGGGTATATTAAGAATTCTGTTGTTAGAAACAAGCTGCAGCGTGGCTCTAGTTGATTATTAGTGATTTTTTTTCTTTCTTCCCTATCGGAGCTTAGTTTTTCAAATTGCGATTGCTTCGTTTTCTTTAGTATCAAAGTATTATTTTTGGTTTTCTTTGGGGAATTTGATTTAATTTGAAATCCACTTATATTAATTAAATGTAACATGCAAAATAGTTTGCATTTAAAGCACGTTTATCGAACATTTAAATTTCCAAATGTTTATGAAATGATATACCATAACACTCTAAAAGATAAATTATACGTTTACAATTACGAATATAGATTTGTAAGATATAAATAATAGAAAATAAATTTTAAAGTACGGCGATATATTTCTGATTATTACCCGATTTCAGAATGAATGCTCAGCTCTACCGGGGTAGGACCATACCCTCACAGAATTCCAGCGAGTGATCCTGGTGAGTGTAGGGATCCGGAGACCTTTATTTACTTTCTATCAGGTAAACTGTGTGCTCGTTTGTTACTTTCGATGTAATAAATTAAAAAAAATCAACTGCGCAGGACACATTTTATTGACGTAAGCATTCGCGCGCACACACGCACACACTCACACACACACACAAACTTTCATACAATACACTCAGCCCGAAAAACTTCCAAATTTTTGTAAATTGTATTGAAGAAATTTTAGTCCCACTTTGAGGAATCGAACCCAGAACAGCAGCCAGGTAATCTGATCTCTGTCACGTGACCGTATGGAAAGACTATAAATAAAATAAATACATATATATTTAATAAAGTAATTACTCTATTTAAAAGTATACAACTATTCCATACGAGTATATGTTAATGCAATTGGTAATGAGTTTAAGTAATTATCAACGTTTTAAGACAATTATTTAGCCAGAGCTAATCATAACGGGTGCTATGTTTGCACTTCAAATAGACTCTTCAACATCACGCACGAGTTGCCGAGGTTTCGTAGAGATTTTGAGGCCAAGGTCCAGCCGCTAATATATTGATATTTTTATATGCGATAAATACGAATAACATATTTGACGGTAACAAATGTGAAAGATAAAATCTCTATCGTATAACTGTGCGAGAAAGAAAATGGCATATATACCTACCCACCAGATTTTTCTCTCAGGCATACTTAAAAAGACAGTAAATTCTCGAAACAAAACGAAAGGGGTTCAATATACTAATGGCTATTATACTGCCGCGTGGAGTATTGGTTGGAGTACCTGACTGCAGAGCTGTGGGCCCTAAGTTCAATTCCCAGTTGAGGTATAACATTTGTGTATCACAACTTGTTAGTTTCCGAGTAAAGGTGTGTTATAAGTTTGTCTCGTGTCCTTGAAGTTTAGATTGAGTTTAGATTATTATAAGCGTTAAATTAAAGTAGGGAAACGGAAATAAGGAAACGGTAGACGTTAATGGATATGTGTATTGTTTTATCGGTATACTGATATTGATTATATAAGAGAAAGTAAACAAAAAATCATAGTGATTTTAAGAATTTGCCAGTTATAACGTACACGTGTTTTTAGTTCGTTAATTACGTCAACCCCTTGATAGACTTGGTTATTGACAGCAAAATATAACCCTTAGCCGGCGGTCGTCCTCGTGACCAAAATACGCGTACTGAATAATTGAAGTCTATTGGACCTCCACCACCCCCCTGTTCGACTTTCTATTCTTTTACGTGGCAAATGTTTCTACTAATATTAAAAAGTGGTAATTTTTATTTTCTTGTTTTTAATAGTGTTTGATTTCATTTCATTTATTCGATTTGGTAATGTATTTTCTACACATAGTATATGCATACAATAAAATCATAAACAATTTTTTTGTCTTATTGGCTATACGTTTGTACGTGTTAATCTCCACAATGACTGAATCAATTTGGATGTGGATTCCAATAATGTATTGCTATATATATGCTTACTTGATTACAAATAAAAAATATAATACATTAGTTAATGGATGAATTAACTTAAAAATAATAAAAAAATATGTACCTATATATATATATAGTATCGTAACTCGCAACCCCAACGAGCATTTAATAAAAAATTGCACAATATTATAATGTTAACATATAATGCAACATGTCATTTCAGATATCGAATAAATTTTATGACGTCCTTGTAAATCAAAAATACTGTTTTTAAGCTGCTAGAAGTTCTTCATTTAAATAATATTTACTTATAAGTTCGATCAAGATTGCTTTTACTAACTTGGTTTGGTAATTAGAGGAACATTTTGACCTCGGTGCGTTCGAGGGACATCTATTTGTCTTCTACACGCAAATGTGTCGGGAAAATTTGTCTGAATAATTGATAGGACGTGTCATTTGGCAACCCCCTTTCCCCCTATTTCACACCACAAACTTTTAGCTGGCCGCCTCGTCAAGCTTTAGTATATTATCGGATTTCGATCGCATTGTAATGTATATTATATATTCATTCAAATAATTGTAAGATATAGGTAATAACTAAACAGATTTAATGTATTTGATAATTTTCAAAAATATCGCGCATGTTTATGCTCTAGTGTTATGTACTACTTGTAGGGTTTTTCATTTTTCGTGATCTAGACCGACCACCGTGATCTTTTTTACATCTATACATTAACAGAAGGACCCTTCTACTTCAAACTGCAGTATGTCAACCGTACTGAATCTGTCACGCAATTTCGTATCATATGTATTTTCTAAATCTATTTATAACGTTACTTTTGTATTGCATAGGGAAGTATAATATGATTTAAATGATGACTAACTATGATAGTTTTTTTGTCAAAATGATTTTGTTTTATACGTATTTAAGATCAATGACGTGATAAATCTAATTGCTGAACATAGTCCATAATAAGATTGGATTTATCTGACTCAGCTATGACAAATTGTAAAACATGCGTATTGACAGGCGTGCTCGTATCATAATTCTTATATAAATTCGAATAAAGAAGATAGATAAGTTATTTCTTTTAACATAAAGAATATAAATCAGTTGTTATATGAAAATCGTTTGTTTTCAGTGATAGAAAACAGAGGTGGTTACGTAAATCACCACTACCTATCACGTTTTATCCCTACTGAATGTAATGCAATAGTAACATGCCACTGTTTTTCGCTGATACTCTATAAAAGCGGACTTCTTCCCCGCTCGAGCAGTCCCGTTGACGCTACAACTAGAAAAACCTAAGATCTATAAAGTTATATACTAATAAATAATACTACATACAAGGGTATCACCAATAATCATTAACTTTAGTGCATCGTGCATGTCGTTGTTTGCTTTAAAAACTTTTGGAAGTAAATAAACGTACCAAAGTAAAAGATAAGAAATCATTTTCTTTGGATTCTAAAAGGTGTTTTCGGCAGGGATATGACCGTGTCCACGCACGGCGGTGTGGTGGCGATGCCCCACATCGATATTTCGTACATTATTGAGTAGTCGCGTGTCGCCTACCGAATTTCCAATGTTTGGCGATTGATGTGTAGATTGACTTTTGTCATTTGCCTCGGCCATGTCAAACAGTTGAAATATTTTATTTCTATACTCTCTACAAATTGTGCTACGGGTAATGGACTAAGGCGATTCAAATATACCTATTTATTTGTTGTTATATCTGATTGGTCGGGTGATGGATGGAAGTTGTCCGTTGTTTTCTCATGGGCCCATTTACTGTAAAGCTATCGATTATCGCTTAAATTATGTTTTTGAGGTAGAATTTTTATCGTTCGTACTATTACTAGGTTACTTTTATTTTATATAAATACAAATTAAGTCAAACTGATGAACCTTTCCGCAAACACTTTAACAATAGTCATAAAAATAGAATTGTGCAAGCAAGTATACAATTGCATTCGTTATGTTATCTCTAACAATAACATAGTGTTAAAAACACTGAAAAAGGTATTGTGCGTGTTTTTTTTTATTTCATTCTTTCAATCTTTAGTCATATAGGTAGGTTTAACTTAAAGTTTCTTAACCGTTAGTGATTAGTAATGAGTTAGGTTGTGCCAATCAAATGGGTGGCCGGAGAAAGGTTTGGGATGCGAGTCGTAAAGGCGGTCTCTTTGAGAGGGATGATATAAATGTCGGCATTCTTTGCGCCTATAGCTCATAGCATAACTTTTCACTTTGTTCGAAAGTTTTATTTTGTGAAAACAGTTACAAAATTTTAACGAAATTTATTTCATTGAATATTTCGCAGTGATTGTAACTGGATATATTCCATGTAAAAGATATGTTATTGAGACTCTTTTATGATATTATTTACAAAGCTTTAAATATCAAAGTTTGCTTGAAAGTAATAAACCTACGATCATATATCTTTTATTAGTATACTCATCATACCTAAAGTTAATAATTTCTGTACATTAGACATATTGTACAAGGATTAAGGCACTTCAAAGTTGTGGACGCCGAAGTCATAACTCTATCTCGCGGGTGTTGCAAAAGATGATTCAAGACAAATTAATACAAATCTTTCTACCAACTTTGGAACTCATGTACCCTAGACCTGGTATATCCATACCGATTTCACGAATAACAGCGTTTAAGGGACGAGGAGTCCAGTACACGTATCGTCAATTCATCAACAGTGGTAGAGCTACAATGCAGTTTGTTTCTAGCTGCAGAATGAATGAGTCAGCTCGACCGGGGTAGCACGCCCTCACAGAATACCAGCGTAAAATAGCAGCATGATATTGCTGTGTTTCGTCTGGTGAGTGCAGGGATCCGGAGACCTTTATTACTGGTGACGAGTTATCTCAGTTCTCAAGGGTGACAATGCATCTGCATTATCATTACTTATAAATGATGAATTCAGACGTCATGGCCGCAGGAATCACTTACTTGATGGTGCTCACAATGTAATAAAAAAACCGAATGCGACAATAATAGTAAAAAAACACACGTGTTGATAAGGAACTGCGTCTTGCAATACGCTTTTTAAAGCTGATGACGAAGAAGTAAAATGAAAGTTACTAGAAATAAAATCACTAACTCAAGAAGTTTAATTGATATATTGGATTATCCAAAATGGTTAAAGCGTCCATACGACAGTAGCATGCATTCCAAAACAAAAGAAAAAGAAACTAACTTTATGGATATTGATCGCACTCTTAGGTACTCGTATCAAGTCACACTTGCCTATACGTGTGTCTCTATTTTGTATTAATAATATAAAAAATTAAATCCCATTCTAGTCTGATACTAGGCCATTCTATTTCTAGAAGATTAAAGCGCTCACCAACGCATACGATGCTTTATTAACTTCGCCATTATCAGCCCTTTATCACAGTTGAGTATAAACGTTGCTATTTATTGCCATATAGCTCGATAACTTTACATCAAGTAAGATATATATCAATCCATGGATCGAATTGACTCAACGAGTATTGGTAAGTTTACTAAGAATTGTTAGTTTTGCTGATGCTTTTTAAGAACACTCTCAATATATTGACAATGTAACGTTAGTAGTTAATAGGAAGTGTATCGCATGTTGTACGATTTACATACCAATATCCGCGTACTGCATTCTATCGACAATAAAGCATATTACTGTAAGAGTCTCGTACGGAGATTCAGTCTCATTATTAACAGAGTCCAATTATTATTAATACAATGAATTCGGAGTCTCTGGAACTTAATTTGTCCCACAAAACAAAGTGCAGTGAATCCACATACATTCGAACCTAGGATACTTGGCACGCATTGACAGCGTAGTGGCCAGAATACGGAGCTGCTGCGTAGTATGTTAGATTTCCGGCCGAGGAGTAATCCTTGTAAATTCCATATTACCAATTTTTGTCTATGACACTGCATCTGAGGTTTCCTCTGATCTTATTGCATATAGAATATTACATTTTTATTATTAGAATTAGTAAAAAAACCAACAAGCGAATTCCACTGTGTTGACGCGAATTCTTACGACACTATAATTAAGTATCCTGCGCAGTTATATTATCTGATAATAATGAGAGGTTATAACCGTGGTCGAAAATCGATTAAGATGACATCATCTCATATAATTTATCATCATATAATTGTATATTTATCTTTACAGACCAGCGAGGTTTCCTTACATTTGATTTATTGTTACCTCACGTCTACGTGAGTCCTCTCGCGCTACCTATGGTTCTAACAGTAATTAACATTAAGACGTTACGAGCTCGAAAGCGGCGGCACACGTTACCAGTCTTGATAAACAACAAGCGTCCGTGGAGAATTTTCACTTATCTAATAACATAATAAATAACCGAACTTCCATTAGTCCTACGAGGGAGAAATGGTATTTCAACAAGTACCGTTACGGTCCTCAATAATCTGTCAAAATGCCAGCTAAATAAAGAAGAAACAGCATTTCACGTCATTAAACCCTTTTGCCGCGTTGTACACGTTTTCTGCGGAGAATAGCGCAATTTTTATTATTTTACTATCCGTCTATAATATTGCAGAACTCCGCAAAGGCACCGCCTAAGAGTCTGTATAAAAGGGGTACAATAAAAACAAACGGAAAGGGTTCATTACAATGCGGAAAAATTATGCAATGTTCAGTTTTATGAGTTTGTCAAAAGGATAATTTGTAAAAAATTCGACTTCGCAGGTACGAAAAAGTTTCTATTGTGGCAAATAGGGTCGGATACGCCTATAAAATTTGAGATGCAACGCGAATACTATAGACGCTCATTCACAAGACAATAAAGATTATGTTTTTGCGGTGGGTTATTGCTAAACAACACTTGTTACAATAATTGTAATCGCTTGGCGCCATCAATTAATAATTATATGAGTAACATTTTCAGCAACTCCAACAATAAGAATTCTGACACCAATATCCACAAGTAAATAGCGAATTCTAATAAAGGGTTTAACGGGTAATTCCTTTATGAGATATCCGAGGAACTTAATTATAAAATTTAGATGACATAATGACATTATTATAGGCATGACTAGTTCCCGTTAAAACCATCGCCACTTTATTTAATTTTTCAAGGCTTCTCGTATCGAATCCGTTTCTGTCACTTTCAAAGCAATCCATCTTCTGGTCTTTTCTTTGTCCTTTCATGTTAACTGCATGCACTTTATTTATAACCTATATGTACTTCCAAATGAGACGAGTTAAAATATCTATATTTTTTAGCCTTAACTTCGATATGTAGATAAATTTATTACCAACATTACCACAAATATAAAGTTGGAAAGAAAAGCTAGTAAAGCTTTCTAGTTTTTCGCTTAAAAATACTTCATCAGAAGAGTTTTTAAGTCGAGTACGTCAAGAAAGACTTCGTGCCTTCGGAATTTACACGTTACAAGAAATGGTTTACTGTCATATTTAACGGCACATCTTTCACTTAACGAACAGGAACCCTTGGACGAATCGTCCTGGGAATCTGTTTCAATGACATCAAGTGAATAATAGATTGAGTTATATTATGTCATAATTTTAAAATTGTCATAAAAACTATAAAGACTTTAAAAAAATAGCAAAATATTAATAGCTTAATATTTATTAATTAAATTTTATATTTTTGTTGTCAATATATGTGTTATCGCACGGAAATATCCTCGACAATTATCTTGTGTACCATGTAAATAGAATATTCAACGCGAATACTCCAAAGACGGTCAATCACAAGGTAATAAAGTTTATGTTTATTCTGTTGTATTACTAAGTTAAATAATAATTTCGATTTTATAATTTATAATTATATCAGTTTAAGTGGCCTCAACCAAAATAACATTCGCGCTGACATTGTTGATTAATAGCGAATTTAATTTTTTTTTTATTTACCTCAAATAGCAGAGGAAATTAATTAAAAGGCAGTCTTAATGAATTAATATTTAGTTTTCGGTTACCTACGCTAGCAGGCCGTGTTCGATGTCCGGTACCAATAAAATTGTTAATTGCAATTTCAAATACCTATTTAATACTTGCTCGATAGTAAAGTAATACATCATAAAGAAAGTTACATGTCTGGTAAATTAAAATTTAAAATGACAATAAGACATGTGAAACATCGCATTGGGCCACCTGAGCTGTAATACCCGTTTTGGATGGAGCTCTATGCCTAACTATATCAATAGAAAGTACATTATAAAGACCATGATTATATCCCAAAAATGTATTATAAGACTTTTCTCTTAACAAAAAACAAACATTATCTTTTGTTAGGTATTTCGGATATTGAATGATTTCTTTTTATATTGAGAGCGACACAAGTTACGAGTTAGCACACAGTTCGTTGATGTTAAGCGATTCCTATTGTCCATGATTACCATACTCGCCCTCGATAAGGAATCGTAATGCAGATGCTTTGTCAACCCTGAGGACTTAGAATGAATGTCTCGTCACTAGCAATTACGGTCCCTACACTCACCAGACAAAACTATTATTATATAAATTTTTTTGCATGACGCAATTTTTACTAGCGAGCCCATATTTATATATTTCAACCTATAGTAAAGTCATCACAGCGGCCCATAGACAGTATGGCTCAACTGAATATGCAAATTAACTAATCTTTTCTCAATCATTAAAAAAAAATAACACTGTTTTAAGACAGTTTTTCATAGATGTAAAATTGAGAACATCTGAGTGTAAAGACCAACATCTGTGCATTACATATTGATAGCTTTCAGATCTGGCTGATTTTTTAAATTTCTTATCGATCAGTTCAGTGTACGATGTTATCTGTTGTGCCTTTGTGCAAAGCGCTCTGCCATCATTATGTAAGAACAAGGTGTTGAAATCAGCCAGGAGAGCATTATTTTTTTTTACAAAATTTCTTGAGAATATTAAACTGATTGAGTAACATGCAGTGCTATCGATTATTAGTACTCGTTCCAGAAATAATACTAGTGAGACAGTTGGCCCTTTGAACTTGATCTTACTTATTATCAAATGTGGCTACGAACCCAAAAATTATATCAGCGTCGCCGCATTCCGCCTTCCCCCACACATTCATAATCTCTGTACACACTAGCGAAAGCGTACGTATGTATCCTCACGCCCTTTACTCTATTCGAGATAGACAATATCTTGAGTTATGTTTATACACGAATTATGAATAAATATCATTTCATTATCCTACTGAAACAGTATTAATAAAACTTTTTAAGAAAGGTCAAGTAAGTAGTCCACGTTTCATAATAAATGCGATTTGTTTTAAAAGTAAAAAAAAAATCTTTTAACTATTCAGATTTATAGGACGGAGATAATTTCAACCTTGAACATTAGGACACTTTCAACGAATATTACTAGTTATTTATCTGATAACATATCAACAAGGTTAAACAAATATAATTGTCTTATAGAAATAAAGAAGAATCCTAGACTGAAATTTCAAATTCAAATTAAATTTCCGTTTATACTGTTAGCAATAGACGTAGAGGGCCCTCTCGGTAATCCTCGAGTCTCGAAACTCTTGCGAAACAGGATAACGGTCCAAGCCGAGGCTCCCTCTCAGGAGCCCTAGTGCTGGTTACCCATATATAGAGGTCTCGACTAAGTGCCATAAGCGCTCGGTCACCTCTCAACCCGGTGAAACTGTAAAAGCCCTTGGGCTAACAGCAGCCATAAGCCCGAAAAGAAAAATAAAAAGACGTAGTGGTGTGCTCCTAATCTGGACACACACACAAGTACAGCGGACGAAAGTTGCGATGAGGGAGCGCGAGCGCAGCAATACAACATACGCGGACACGCACACATTCCTAAGCTAGACACGAATATTGCTCGCTATGCTAATGCAACGGAGATTGGGCAGGTCGTTGGCCGCGCTCCCGGACGCTACAATACAAAGTCTTTCGGCAGAACCCGTCGGCGTCCACCCTCGCTTCTCGCCCTCACAATTTTGTGTCGTTGGAAATTATCTTAGATCTTTTATATTCACTTGCATTCACATTTCTGCTCACACGGCGTATCTATTTACGTTAACGTTGTTTGCTCAATTATTTTAGGTCATGGTTTTGTTTTATTATATTTAATTAAAAACTTCAATATCGCTTTGTTAACCTCTTATAGTTTTTAAGTTATTACAATGTATTTCAAGTTTTCATTTTGCAATGATAATTTCTTTAAGAAAATTCACAAATTCACACAACAATTTTCTAGAAGCTTCCTCTCCTTTCTCCTTTTTTCAATCTTGAGCGTTTCTTGCTCAAAACAATATAGCAAGGCTAAATTCACTTTAGAAAGTCACTGTGACATGCAGACGAATTTAAAATTGGGCGATGGGTCGCGTCATCGCTGGCCAGTGACCTTGAGTGCAGCGCGGGCGTAATAGATTAGTTACACACACACGCACAGTGCTCTGTAATAGTCATACACATTTAAGTTGCATGTGTTTAAGGAGGGCTGATTGTCGCATTTAGGAACGACTTTTAAACACGGTAACATCATATAATACGACTAGTTTAATTATAAAAGTCTTATATATTTACATAGTTACCATTGCCTGGAAATATATTCTTACCCGTAACATATAAGAGGCAAAAAAGCGGTGTAAAGTAGAACATGAGCACCTAAAACCACTCGCCTTTCCAATAATCGATTTCCAGTACATGACTTAACTGTGAACGAATGACCGAGCTCGTAAAAATTGCACCGACTTCTCTGTATTGACTTAATTACAGGTAAAGCTCTCATGGCGGCGCAAACTCACTAGTACTGTCGCGGCAGTCTACTACTGATTTAAGAACATTTTTTTCTGTCTATTGTAATTTATTTACGCCTAATAGATAGAAAATGATGTATATAAAACGAGTTTCTATTTGTTCAACACAATCATTGCCAGTCTAGCGTCATTATAGTAAAATAAGCGATGCATTACTTCTGCGCTAGTTCTCGTGAAAGTGCATCGTCTGCACACTGCAGCCTTGACTGGACCCTTTCCCTCGTCTATTAAATGCGCAGGCGCTCTCACTATATTTTTTTCTAACCGTACATTATTATTCAATCGAGCTTATCTTCTCTTTGATATTTTATTAAACTCGATTCTAGTCGGAATGAATTCAATGTATACGCTTAACACATAATGGATACACGTTAAGTCGTTAACGTGTAGATTTGTCCTAACTTGTGACGGTCCTTAAGCAACATTTTTATTTTCGTATGTATAAACGAAATAATTGAACCAATATCTCCTAGTTTCAAGTTCGACGTCTCCTATAAAGCCTTTGATATGTGCTTATATAAACATTAAAGTGTAAACATGTATTTGTTCACACTTGCATATGTATAGGTACAAACTAATTGTAATTGTAGGCATCGTCCGATTATCAGTTTATATTTGTAGGTTTATACACTACTATATATATAGGACTAGTACATATGATACTCGATTGGCATAGGTACTCAGGGCTGTCAGTCGTGATATCCTGGCGTCATTGGAGGGGAGAGTGCGGGCGGAGCATACGACCAAGCGGTTATTTCGGTATGCACATTGCATACGCCGCCATCACTGCACTTGCCACTCGAAATAGTCAGGTCAGGGACCGCGAGCATCGCTTCGATCCTTCACCAAGGTCAAGACACAGCCCGACACCTCACCTTCCTCTCCCCTCGCGTCTGTGTCACATTACCTTACCAACCACGCCTGTCAAACGTAAAGTCGGTTAATAGGGCTCGTGATAAATAGATATTTAGTTGTATTATTTGACCGGATAATTATTGTACTCAATTTTTATTTAAAATTTAGAATAGACCACAGAAGTTGTTGAATATAATCTAC
Organism: Teinopalpus imperialis; assembly: GCA_029286865.1. Classification (NCBI taxonomy): domain Eukaryota; kingdom Metazoa; phylum Arthropoda; class Insecta; order Lepidoptera; family Papilionidae; genus Teinopalpus; species Teinopalpus imperialis. The sequence goes on along the minus strand of JAGSMU010000025.1, from coordinate 1,720,081 downwards.
ACAATTCTCATGAATTTCTTTATCATCACTAATGTTAGCAAGCGTCAAACCTCCGATATTTAATTGATTCTTAATTGCAAATATTCTTTAAACATCGCAAGATAACAGGCTCAGAGGGCACATCATCCATTATACTCACAAAATTTGTGATAAGCGTATTGTGATAAATAAATGTCTTCACGTCACTATTGCGGAAACCCCCAAATCTACGTACTTGAGTCTTTCTGATGCCCTTATGTCGTACATTCCGTACGTCGTTTATGATCCATTAAGTTGTTTGAAAATTGATGTAATTGGATTGCGTCAATATCGAAGTCGGTGAATAAAATAGTGCAATATTACATCATCGATAACAATTAAAAATAATCGACTACGCCATTAACAATTTTATCTTAAATACGCGTCTGCATTTAACACATTCATTTATTATAATCGTTAATTTTAGCTTGCCTTATTGCGATGACAAATTACATTTTTATCATGCATTACTTTGCTGTATAGAAAAAAAGGTGAAAAACATACACCAATAGTAATATAATAGCAGGATCCACCCTCGCGTTTGTTAGCGTTAATTTTTATGGCTTCAGCTTCCCTTAGGTTTGGTCATCGACACCGTTAGGGAGACCTTAAAGCTAAATGCCACTAATTAACAATCCGTATCTAACTTCAAATTTTTACCAAGCCAGCGAAATGTTCTGAATATTTGATATATGCGTTTTTTACAATAATAAATAATTAAAAGAGATAAACGTAATATTATTAATTCGAAGTGATTGCTATTCCTAACAGATACTATGCATTTAAAGTAAAAACAATCTAATACACATAATACGAGTATGTATATAGTCAAATGTGCAACAATTACTAAACTATAAAAAGTTTTCTACAAAATTCTGTTGTGGTTAGATGCGCGGGCGAAGAGAAGTCAAGCAAGACATCTCTGCATCGATGTTGGCGAGGACATTGCACTTCTAATACCTCCTCCCGCGGCATTTTGGTCCTTGCTCCCCCCTCGTGGGCCCGCCGAAACTTGCTAGCCAATGTTGCCCCTCCCAACCGGATTTCACTATTTAGTCACCCGATGGACGTAGAATGTTTATTTGGAGGATGACGACGCCTTTTTTAAGTTGATACTTTTTAACAGGCTACTCAATACTTTATTTAGCTCTATTATACTATATGAATATTAATTCTTTGTGAAGTATTGTATTGCAATCAAATCATAGGCTAATTCTTATTACATTTTTGTAACGGTGTAGGATTATTTTGCCACTTATCGAACGGTAACGGTATCGAACAATTCGACATTATTATTTTAATTATATACCCTGTATTTGATATGATATTGATCTATATTTTCAAAGAGTAATCAACAAAAAAAAATGTGAATTCTAATGCAATAAAAATATAAATGCGAAACATCCACAACGCTTTCTATACAGATGAAAGTACGTCCATGTTGTCTATTTAACATTGAATGAAGGGATTGCATCAACAAGGGAATAGAATTGGTTTCGTGCATCGGACTATTGAAGCAGTATAACATTGCGCTTCCCGTTACATTTTATGTATTGCGATACATAGCGTCTATTTACTGACTCCGCTCGTTTTGTACTGACGACAAAACCAATGAATTGACCGAATAAAATTAATATCTCTAACTTCTGTAATATGGTTAGATATCTTAATTTAACTGCAATTTGTACACAAGTTAATTGGAGCTCTATTTTTATTATATTTTAATTGACAACAACAGATAGCGATATATTCAATAATAAATGGATTCAATAATAATATCTAAAGCTATCAATGAAAACATCGTTTGGACAGCTAAATTAGTACAACATGCACCTGATTATAGCAGAAATGGATAGCCCAAAGAACATCCTTATCCTCAGAGATGTAAACGTAACTGTTCAAATTTTTTTTTTGATGAGACGTTATTGTATTTGGAGTAACAAACAAGAATAAATTTCACCTGGTAGCGACCCATTACACCTGTATTTCACCTCAGTAAGGAATGGTGATGCACATGAGTGTTATCCTCTTAGGGACTAAGATGAAATGCTGCGTCATCAGCACTTTTTATAAGAGGAAATACAGTATCGCCTAATTATTATTTTAGGTTGGTATTACGGAAAGCAAGGTAAAGGTCAAACATCGTTTAACGGACCTATTCGTTGCTAGTTCATATTGCAACGTGACTCTCTCCATGTAATCAGTAGTCAGTGAAGTGTTCTATAAACTATAAACAATCAGTTAAGCAGTGTGCCACCAAACACATTTACCTGCTGGCAATTTTACTTTGCTCACTGGTTGAAATAGTATATGAGATAAACGCCTGTAGCAGACACCAATAGGATCCTGAAAGCGTATTGTTCTTTGAGTACAGAGGACTAAAAATGATACAATGCGACCTTAATATAATTTACTGCTTTACACTTTTCACTGTTAGGATACAATACGTAAGCTTACAACGATAGAGAAGTCTTTATATATTCCAGTAAAGTCGCAAAGTACATCAAACAATGTTTGTTCTTAAATTCAAAATCTACATTATATTAATCTTTAAATAAGGATAGACTTATCGTTCTTTATATCTACAAAGTAATGAATTACTTCAAAGCTTAGCCTTAAAAATAGATTAAAAAACATTGAATTACTAAATATAGAAAAGTTAAAGTGTACCCTGCTGTCCGTACAGTGCGACGTGACGAGTGTGGTCTGGCCTGCCTCAACAGGCGGCGCGTTCACCACGATCGACCGGCGCGCTAGTGACGTCACGCTTCCTGGCTTCATTTTTAAAACGATTAAAAAAATCATAACAAATACCAATACGGGCGGCACGGAAAATGTTGTCTCTAAAAATAACAACATATAAAGGTGTTATGATTCACGTTTATGTAGATCGCGGATTATAAAGTTTTAATGGAAATATAATTCGCCCGGACTATACCTTAATTTTAAGAAACGAAAAAGTATTATCTCGGTTGTTGTATGTCTAATTTAGAAAATTTTATATCGACCTAAGTAATTAAAATATGAAATAGTCTAGTATCCATAAGATAGCTTATAATTGCTTGTCTTAAAGCCATTTTGCTGCAATTTGTTTTTATGCAAGCACTAAATTTATTTTAAACGTATTAATTATTATCTACCCGTTCAGTACGTACTAAATAAAATACTTATAACCAGCAAGGCAAAATTATAAGTTGTGCAAAAGTTTAACTGTCGATTGAGAGGATTAGTTTTTAGGGGTAAAATAGGAAGTTAACATCCATTGGGTTTTTATAAATGATTAAGGGTAGTAGGGTGTTAATTGAAAGTTCTTCGAAACACGATTTCAAAAAAAATATATTTAATTCAATTTATTTTCGATGAAATACTTAAAACTTTGTATTTTTTCTAATTCACTTAGTCTTAATGAGTATGCATGGAGGCGACATTTATTGTAAATCTACAATAATTATGTTATAAGTATTGATGTTATATAATTATGCGTGTCACTGTCATTATTAATTTGCTTAAGATAACTGAGGACAAAGGAAAGCCGTGCCGAAAGTAAATTGGGCCAATCACCATTGTGGATATTTGTGTATTTAGAATATGTTAATCAAATATGACACGCGTCGTCCGACCAAAGAATTTCACTTATTGATACTTGTTATACAATCCATATGTTTGTTCTAAGTTTTGAAGAGATAGTTGTAATAATACATACGTACTTTACTTTTTTACAGTGGTAGAGCTACAGTGCAGTTTGTCTCTAACTGCAGAATGTATCGGTCAGCCCGACCGGGGTAGTAACACGCCCTCACAGAATACCAGCGTGAAATATCAGCATAATGTTGCTGTGTTTCGTCTGGTGGGATTCGGAGACCTTTATTACTGGTGACGAGGCATTCCATCTCAGTTCTCAAGGGTGACAACTCATCTGCAATACGATTGTCAAAGATGAATGTAGATGTCATGGGCCGCAGGATTCACTTAACCCCGAGTGATTTATACTCACAGATCAATAACGGTGCTATCAGACAAAGTTTTTTTCTATTACATTGAGAGTAACAAACAAGCACACAGTTCACCTGATGGTAGGAGATTCCTGCGGTCCATAATATCTACATTCATCATTGACAAGAAATCATAATGCAGATGCGTTGCCAACCTTGAGACCTGAGATGGAATGCCTCGTCACCAGTTATAAGGCTCTCCGGATCCCTGCACTAACCAGACGAAACACAGCAGCATTATGCTGCTATTTTACGCTGTTATACTGTGGAAATTGTGTGTTATGAGTGAAGGAGATTGGAGACCTTATTACTATTAATGCGGCATTTCACTTTTTGCTTAAAGTTTCATTTTCCACCTAAATCATAGTAATTACTGTGTAAGTAGTGCACTGTTTTCTCAACATGGTAGCTAGAGCCATGTTAAGGCTGGACTCTAATCTCAGCATTGGCGGGGCGTTTCAACCAGAAAAGTACCGCGCCATTACAGAATACCAACCAAAACACGCCAAGTATATGAATAGTGATAATTTATCGTATCGGTCGTTTATCTTGAATCTTTACTGAGGATGTATGTAAATATGTATGGCTTTCAGGCATCACTTATCGGCAGGTGAAATGTGTGCTCGATTGTCACCCTTCGCTGAATAAAAATTACAATAAAACTTCATATTTGTCTATTTAACATATCACCAATTATCATTTGTCGAAAATCTTAATACTTAAATTTTTGTCGCATTTCCAGTAGTCTAGAACTGAATGAGAAGCAATATGATAGTTGTACAAAGTATGCGATATGAACTAACGCAATTAGGAAAAATATACTCACTGCAATCGAACCTAGGTCAACAATGTCCAAATATGTTTGTTAAGCAGCGATAGTATTATCTTACTATGCAAATTGCTCTTTAAATGGCCAAATCGCTAATTGAACACAATGTTTACTAATGCCATAGATTAAGCAAACAAGTGCTGATAATGTCCGTCTTTCGTCTGCGCTATTAGTGCGTCGTGGAAGCTAGTGGTAGAACCGAAGTACTCGTATCTCAGTGCCCAGACACTCCAATTTAAATTCACGATACGTTGCTGGCACTAATCTAATTGTTATTTGCAGTTTGAACAAATAACATCACGAGGAAACCTTATAATACTTGAAAAAATATTCAGATGATATGCGCAGTCCAAGAAATTACTATGGAGTGGCGCGATGGATTTGTTCTAATATCCTTTCTATATAAAATGCTTAGCAGTGGGCTTTATCTATATGTGTTGTTAATAATAGCAAAATTAAAATTTAAATAATATCAATAAGTCAACCTAAAATGGTCCCTAGCACTAGAAGTGTCTAAGTATTTTTTTTTTCTTAAACTTATGTTGTATCATCTTAGGCGTTTTTATTCTTATAAGATTATATGTTTTATATGCATTAATAGTTATTTTGTTTCGCTTATTTGGGGAGTATGTTTTCTGACAGGTCGCTATTTGATACGTTTCTGTCCAGGTTACATGTCCCCAGTGTCTAAGTATTAGGTGAAAACCGGTGACCGAAATGTCACAGACTTGAAGCTTGTAGAATGATTTTTATTGAATTTTATAATGCACGACCAGGAAAGGACCAGGCCTCACAGAAACCAGCGTGAAGCTGCAACGACGAATGTTGTTTCACATGGTGTATGTAGCGAACTGGATACCCGTTAGTTGATTGCATTAATACGAATATTGCATGTTTAATTTTAGTTCTCAAGGCCTATAACGCATACAAGTGTACCTTGAATCTTTGTTGGAAAGTATCAAGGGTCTTATGAACCGTATATATAACTTATTATCAAGTGAACTGTATACTTGCATATTAGTATTATACAAAAAAGAAAACAGATATAAAATCATATTAAGTATTGAAACAAAAAGAAAGAGACAACTTGCTATATACAGCTGAACCATAGTTTATTCAATCATTGTAGAAATTCATTTAAAAAAGGATTTCACAACCTTTCTGGTATAAACACATTTCTGAATGGAATGACATAAAATATATTATTCGGTGTTAAATATTTTACATAACAAAATGTACCTTCATTTCTTAACCTATATATCAGTTAGGCTAAATTATACCGTCGCCCCTTGATTTTAATTGGGAAAAGGATTAAAGGAATAAAAAAGAATTCTTTATATTTAGCAATCGCCCCTGTAATTACAGCGTTGGTTTCCTTAATTACAGTTCCCAATAAAAAGATTGGAGCTTCCTACTTCCCACGTAGGCGAGGGCGCGTACAGCGCATGGGCGACATGTGCGATGAGGCTTATTATTACTTACCGGTAAATATTATCAAAATACATATTACGTTTTACTCCCATAGAGTAGGCAAGAGAACAGTAATGTCGATATTTGTTATAAACAATTCGTTTTTATTGTACTAGATACATATATACACATAGAACCGTATATAGATATATATATATTCCTGCCACGCACAACTACTCTGTAGAATCCTCTCGCGCCAGCGGTATTTCCGAACCGATACGACTTAGGGACCTTCAAGAAAAGAGCCTACAGCCTAGCCTTTCTTAAAAGGCCGGCAACGCATTTGGGATTCCTCTGGTGTTGCAGATTTTCATGGGCGGCGGTAATCACTTACCATCGGGTGAGCTGCTGGTCAATCGCCACCTATTGTTTAAAAAAAACGTGGTGGGCTATGCCAATTCCATCTGTCACAGAAGGATCTTCCCACTGCGAATTGGAAAATATCCGGTGCTTTTCTTTTATTTTTTCAATATATTATTTCACGGAAATGCAGATTTTCGCAAGATTCTTTTCCTTTACTATCGAGTACGTAGCAAATCAACACTTATAATTACAATTTATTTAATGCCGTCTACCGGGGATCAAATTCGATTTCCTCGCGTTCTATGAAATTAAAAGCGAATGAAAACAAAGTAGTATATACGAAAAACTTAAAAGAAAAAACTTACACATCAATCATTTTTTCTAAAAAATATAAAGAACTTAAAGTAGGGATTGTTCATCAACACATTTAGGGCTAAAAGTTTGTAATAGTTTATCGTCTATGACAAAAAAAATTAAATAACTGTGTAAATTTGATTGAGAAAACATCAAATTGTATCACAATTACAAATGAACAAAATATCATATTATTATCTGTAAACATAGTACATTTGGTGTCGTATTTATAGGTCTATGGCGTACTGTAAAAGTACTGAAAATAATAAAAAGAGCCATCAGCAAGCTCCGGGTGCAGGACCTGCGACAAGACGGTTTATTTCAAGCACATTCGGCAGGGAAGGCCCGGGCCTACAGATTAATTGATGACATCTAACGTTACATGAATTAATTCTATTCATAGTCTTACTTTATTTATACTTACTTGGATGTTATTTCATTACACATGGACGTATGATGTAGGTATCTACAAATGACACAAATGATTTCATTAGAACTTCATTAGAATATTTTAGGCATATAAAACAGGTTTTTTTTTTCTTAGCTTTAGAAAAATATTAATAATCAAAATATATTGTAGAATATTGTACCCGAGCAAACTGAGATCGATGCCCTGCACCGGCACCGGTTAAATTGTTAAATTAAACCAAAGTACTGGCCTATTAACTACGGTAAAGGAAAAATCGAGTTGATAACCTGCAAATCTACATATATAAAAATATATTGCATGTAAATATGAAAGTAGGATTACTCTATATTAAATTTTAGCATTTAACTCTAACATACTAATCTAAGAATAGACTTAAAAAAAATATATTTTTTAATTGGGTTTAATAAATAAATTCGATTACTGATAATGGCGCATACCTTTTTAGTGCACTAGGATGACAATGCATCCACTTTTATTATTAATTGATTATCAAACGATTTTAAGAGTGATAGAGCCAAACATCAGCTTTTGTTGCTGCATGAATGCGCCGAGTGGTCCGGGGAAATACCGCCTCACAGAATACCGGCGTAAAGTAATTGTTGCAGAGGAAAAGTCGCTGAACATTAGCAGAATTAGCGAGACTAGTATGCTTCCCTTCGGCACCGAAAGGAGACCTAAACTCTCGCCAAAACGGTCGAAGTTGTCAGCAGCTATCTCTGCACAAAGGAGACGCTGGCCCATGATACATAGGAGAAGGCTGATTTCATAGGCTCTATTACTGCGTTTGACTCGACTATTACCAACCGCCATTTTCCAGTGCTATATATATGCTCGTGGGAGCTACATTCCATATATCCGATTTCTGCAGAGGTCAGTAAGCGAGTTCTCTCCCTGAATATCCTCAAGTCGAGCGGGCCTGATGGAATCCTCTAATTGTACTGTGGATGTGTGCTCCAGAGTTGGCACTGGTTCTTACGCATCTTTTTCGGTAGTCTTACTCTTTAGGCGTCATCCCGAACTGCTGGAAGATAATTTTGGTACATCCGGTCCCTAAGGTGATCGCTCAGATCCGTCCAACTACAGGCCTATTGCCATTACGTCCTTGTTCTCGAAAATAATCGAATCCATTGTAAACTACCAGCTCATGAGGTACCTACAGAAGCACCAGTTGTTTAGTGACCGCCAGTACGGCTTTCGTTGGTGTCGCTTAGCAGGTGACCTCGTGTTTGTCGTTAAAATGAACTCTCTGTGTCGCATCTCCTGAATTTTGAAAATGAAAATATTCCCCTTGATACTTCAGCTAGTATTGGAATCCTGGTTATTTATATATGGACTCCGGTGACTGTTTAAGGCTAAACTGGCATTTAAATAACTTGGCGTGCAACTTTACAATGCGTAAGTGGAATACCTCCTCACATGGAATACCGTTCTAATCTCTGGGCCGGGGCATCCCAGTACCTTCTATTTGAAGGAATTCAACAAAAAGTGGGTCGTTTCGTTGACGTCCAGGTACTTTCTGATCGACTTAATTCACTGGCATTGTAAAGATATGTAGCATTTCTATGTAAATTTACTAAATTTACCATGGAGAATTCTGAGAAGTTGTTCTCATTAATACCAAGTTTAAACATCGAGCACCACGACAAAATTCATAACTTCATCCTCATCGTGTCGATGGTTGGCAATCCACCACTGTGCGCTTTACGCGAAATTTTCCGTCATTTACATTTACGTGTAATTTAAATGTCATCCAAGTTAATGAGTTACATACGAGTGACTCCGTGTCGTGTCGTTCATTGAACCCCATTGTGTTTAACTTGCGAAATGTTCAATTTACATATCATGTATATTTGTTTGCGTAGAAATTGCAATATTAATGATTCTCTTGTGGTGTTGTATGATATTTTCCTGATATTTGCACTTGCATACAATAAAAGTATAGTCACTTTCTAACTGCAACATGAATGGGTCGGCTCATAGAATATGGCATGAAATAGCAGTGTCGGGACCCGGCGACCCGAGAAAGAGAGATTACTGCTAAGAAGGCATCACTTCTCATTCCTCAGGGGGTCCTCCCCCTAACAAAGGGGGTGTGAGTCTTGTATCTTTGTTGAAAATGTGGATGTAGATGTCATAAGCCGCTGCAATCGCTTACCATAAAGTGAAGCTCGTATGTCACCCTAATATATTTTTTTTCATTTATTGTAAATCACAGAGACGTCTCCATATGCGTGTATAATGTACCAAAGCTGACTTATTTTTCGGGATTTTTACACCTTTGTACCATTGTAGCAGATACTTACGTCGGACATTGCAAAAATATATCTCCAATCGACCTATCGCTTATCAGAGGATTTCAACTGATATAATTATATAAATAAATACAAATTTTCACAACATCTGTATTTGATATCGATATAAGACTAGGTATTTAACATTTAATATAATAAAAAATCATAAATGACTATGGTATTTTTTTTTTGTAAAAGATCACCCTTTCGTATTCTTTTATTAGAAATAGATAAAAAAAAAACAAATGTATGTCAATTCTAAAGGCGTCAGCTTAAACACAAAGTAGGAATGCTAATGTGATTTGTCGTTGGCAGGTCAGAGGTGGCTAACGGCGAGCGGATGAACCCTTTTGCAACACTGCACCGAATCAATGCACTAATGGAAATACATTCGATAAAATTTTAGAAGAATAATTGAGGGATATCGCTTTTTTGTTAAATATTAACTAATTATTTTAAATATTTTCATTTTGGATTATATTGTTTTCATGTTCACATTTCAATTAACTTATCTACATTTGTAAATCATAATAAAAGTCATAACAATTCTTGGTAACCTGTCAATATTATTGGTATGGTTTGGAAACATATTTTATTTTGTGAGGTAAAATCCATCAATAAATCATTACCCATATACACTATATATGTAAGCGTCTATATGTGTGTTTGATTTCGTATAATTCCAATTTTTAAATTAAAAAAAAATAATCAAAACACTTTTGACAGTTACTTCGCGAAGTTCAATGTCGTGGCAAGTTGGCGGATCGAGATGGAACAAGTTGTCGGTCCCATGAGGTCAGTGGTCATCGGTCAGAGGTGATCAACGGACGGACAACTGACCGGGGGTTGCAAATAACTCGCCCGATCCTAGCACAATGGCCTTTTGATATCAAGTGAATTAGAATTTAAAAAGTGAGATTTTATAAAGATAAAAAGAATGCGTCTTTTTGTTTTAAGAGGACTTACGAATATATATATATATATATATATATATATATATATATATATATATATATATATATATATATATATATGTATGTAATGTATATATGTATATATATATATATAATTCACACAGCTAGGTATGCTCCCCTTCTCTAGAGTGGGTGTTAGAGCATAGTCCACTGCGGATTGGTGGACCTCGAATGCGTTCGAAATATTTTTCCTCTTTTCTTACTTAAACATTTCGTAAGCAGTTGTCTCAGGATGTTTTCCTTTACCACAAATATAGGGAATAACTAATATTATAATATAAATAAGATAGTAAATTATTTGTATGAAAAATTTGCTGTCTTTTTATTGCATTTTTATACAATTCAATGTCATGCCAAGTTCAAGTTCTCGGTCCCATGAGGTCACCGAGCATCGGTTAGAGGTGACCAACGGCCGAACTGCGGAATTGCCAAAGGAATGGCATACTTTTTACCTTTACCCTCTACCTGCATATACAATTTAGTAATAATACAGGTATATGGTGAATCTTACGCATTACGCAATAAGCTCAAAAATTTTACCAATTACCTTATCAGTCCAGAACATTACACGTTTAGTAAAATAACACATTACCCTTACAATACGGAAAAAAACCATAACTTTTTTGTTTCAAAAAACACGTAACAATAGACAAAACGTTAAGAAAATGCACGTTTCGTTGAAAAGTTATTGTTAAAGCAAAAGGTAATATTAAAATGCAAGTAATAATTAAAACAGCGCAAACTTCAAATATACGAAGTTCTTAAAATGTATTATTACTTAAAAATCAAATAAAAACCTCTGAAATGCAAATAAAAATGATAAGGGCCCTTAGTAGCCGAATAAAAAAATTTAAACCGTGTGCAAGTCCGTTCGTGACCTATGACCCACGCTTGACCAGTACCGTCCCTTAAAAATTCTGGCAACAAGTAAATAGTAGCCTTGATATTGAACATTAAGCTAATAAAAAACACAAGACCAACACAGCTAACACTATGCGACGAGGCAAGTATTTTTATTTCTCAACGCATCTGCATTATTGATACCTTATCGAGGATGTATTTAAGGTAATCATGGGTGGCGGGTATTACCATTATAAAAAAAAGAACAAAAAAAAACAAATGAATGAATTAAAGTCCGCGCATTTAAAGATCTTGCGTGCCTTTGTCGGTATTTTTTAAAGTCGTTTAACTGATTAAGTTTATTAAACTTGTTGTCCATAACAGTATAATTTAATTAACTGATGATTTATTGCTACTACGTTTATTCAACCTAATATATTACTTTAAAAAAATTAAATCTACTACTACTTGCTTGACGTTTCTGAAATTAATAAAGATGTAATACCTTTTTATAACACCTTAAGCCAGTACTTGCTTATCCTACCTGGTTTAAGTGGCGATTTAATGAAAAATGGTAAAACATACTAGCTTAGTAACTCTTCTCTTAAAGGTTCCACACATGACAGGTTACACAGTACATGTTCACATTGTGTCCGGACGGAAAAACCGACTCAGATAAATTGTTCTACTTTTTTACCGTACACATTAGCAACGTCAATGATGAAAGGAAGGAAACTCACCGTGCATTTTGACATCCGATTACGAAAAGGGGTGGATGAATTAATTTACGTAACTGCTAAACTAAAACTAAAGGGATCAAAACCATGTATCCTTGGGGCAGCTTTAAGCTTTTACTCTAAGAACCATCCAATATAGGTTCCACGAATCGACGAGACCCTATTGAATATAGGAAGTCGATTTATGCCAAGGATAAATTTTGAAGTGTAGGAGCCGAGGTAAATGTGGTCCTTTCAGCGGTGAATAGACAAGATTATGTTTCGGTGATGTTATATAGGCGGAACCCAGGCATAGATATTTTATTGTCTTATAATGATAGTTAGAGAGTAATAAGATCTTTTGAGCAGGAATGATTTAAGTTTATTTGTACATATTGCAATTTATTTTAAATGCAACTACTATTGAATAGTTTAAAATTTGATGAAATCACATAAATTTTATGTTTATTTTTTTCTCTGGTATGTCTGTATATAAAATAATAATCCTAAAATAAATTTCGCTCGAATGTCAATTCTCATTGTAAGTAAAAACGCGTTAATAATTTTAAACGTCACTTCAAATTTTACATGCATGGATTAAAACGGCGGTTGCAAGACAACGGTCAGTTCCTCAATTTCCGAATATTCGAATACTCTAAGCTTATTAAGCTCTTTTATTTATTTAATATGCTTTAAAAGTTAATTTGACGAGGATCATGCGAAGGAAATAGTAAAAATTCGAGTGATCGAATATTTCCCAATTTCCTCTACGTGACTGCTGGTCTTTAAATTAATAACTAAGTCTTTTCAATTACAATTTTTTTTCTAGTGTCTTTTAATTTTGCTATTAAAAATTATTTTTAATGCTATTAAAATATGAATAATATATTTATATCTTACAACCTCAGGGTTTCGACCTAATCATTTATGACATTTTTATGTTCATTTTTACAAAACACACACATATTTTTAAACGTCACATCGAATTTTACATAAGTGAATTATAAACGACGGTCACTGGACAACGGTCAGTTCCCCAATTTACGACTCTTTTATTTACTCTAAGCTTATTAAACCCTTTCCATTGTTGGATATTCTTGAGAAGGGTAATTAATATGGTGGGTATTGTGCGAATACGCAACCTTTGTTCTCTGTTGTTTCGTCGCTTTGTTGTTGAGGTCGGTTTTTTGTCTGGTATTTTATTTTGGTGATCATTAGTCTGCTGAACATTTCGCCGATGACCAATTCTAAACGTTTTTTCTCACAACATTCGTGAGATTGTATGCGCTTGTTGTGCATATTTTGCATATGCAACTTCAATTATTAATCATTATCAATATATGATCAATAAGTAAGAAATCATTTTTAAACATCAACTATTACAGAAAATGTTAATATAAAATGTTTTATCATACATAATATAGAATACTAGTATAAAATTGCAGCTCAACCCTGCTTTGTTTCGTCTGATTCGCTAAAGAAACCGTAGAAATATTATTGATGACGTGAATTTCCATGTTAGTTCTCATTGTTGACACCACGTCTGACATAATATGACCATAAAAACTACTATCAGATGAATTGTGTCCTCGTTTGCTATCCTCCAATTTCATAAACAAATATTCTTTTCGTAGTTGGTATCGATCTCAAAACCAATGAATGCAGTATGCAGCGATGCAGATAACTTATCATTATAAAGTTAATTTAGTGTTACAAGAGATATTACAGAATCGTGCAAAATGGAAAACCTACCCATCTGAATACAACCCACCGGTACACCGATTTGTCTTCTAGCCTGTGATGCACTCCCAGAGCAATCTTTCCACAATTAAACAAAGGCTGGTACTTATGCATTTGTGAATTGATAATGAAAAGTATATTTTCATTCATGACTGAATTAAAATAAAAATGTCATAACTCAGTTTCATAAAGTAGGTGCGTCAAAAAGGTTTTTTTGACGCAAAGCGTCGACCATATTATTATTAGAAAAATTACTACTTTCATCAAATTTACTATTCATATTTTTTATTTATAAAAATATCTCTAAATATTAACATTACTTTTAACATATATTTAACAACATCTAAAAAAAAACCAAATGAAATACATCTTAATATGATTTTAACGACTTCTTATTCACGTTACTTTAATAAACCTAGTTGACTTTTGATTACAGATTTTCTATGCAGTTGATAATCATTATATAATGAAAAGATTATCCGTGTAATGTGGATTTCTATGATAACATAGTTTCGTGTCTTTTTTTATTGATTTAAAAACAAAAAATAAATAATAAATCTCTCCCTGATAGTTAAGAGAATTATTAGGCGGATGTTTCAAATTGGTCGCTTTTATCTTTTTGATTATAATTTTTAGCATTATTTACTTATTCTAATAGGCAAGACACTATTTAACTAATATTAAATTATTGGAACATTAAATTACGGAAGAAAGAAAAACTATAAGACTAAAACATAATATTCTGCACGCCTGGTATACGACAAAAGCCGCACAAGTGCGTCCGTATGTACCTATTCGCGCAGGACGCGAATCATCGAGGCCGTGAGTATGTGTTAGTTCGCGAATCGCATCACTCGAGAGGAGGAGGATCGCCCTCCCGGAGCGCTAGCCAATGGGAAGTCTAGACCGCGCTCCGTTGCGTTGGAAAACAGCAAATAAATTAGCGAATACCTACAAAGCTTATATATTAAATAAATTTTATCGCTTATATCCTTATTTAATACGCTCTCTTAAAGATAAATATATAATCTGAATTATTGTGTAGTCACTGATAGTTTTGATAGCATTATCAATTTAAGACAAAGCTTCGTCAATTTATGCGGCCTTGGTAACTCGATACCGCGTCGATTTCTTTATGATTCTCGTTCGCTAAAACAATGGTTGTCAAAACGTTAAAGATCTCATTGATCTACCGGAAGTGTAAGCTGCGAGGGGAACTTGTAAGAAACGGGTTGAAAGAACTACATTCATATGAAAGTCGTGAGTGGCTTTACGGCTTTCTAAGTATAGCGAACTGTAGGTGCGAACCCTTCCATGTAAAATATCCGAATCAAAATCTTTTATAACATGTGTTTTCTTAACACTGATCCCTATGGATAGTAGGAGTAACCTATTGCTATCATTAGAATTTTATTTATAATACACAACACGTGTCTGGAAGAATTATATTCCTTTTGCAAATACTTTAAAAACAAATACTATAAACTAGCTTTTTTTAACGTCAAATAATAGTTTTTATCGTTTTTATGTCCTATGTTAACGTCTCTTCAAAATTTTATTTTAACTTCTATATATACAGTGGTAGAGCTAAACTATAGCTAGTTTCGAGCTCCAATTTAAATTAATCAGCTCGACCGGGGAAGGACCACGCACAGCACTGTTGTTTCGTATGGTGAGAAAAGTAAATTCAGCATCTTGAATCTTGTATTGTATTGTGTCGAGTATGTTGTAGATGTTATGGACCACAGTTATTAATTACCATTTGATGAACGATGTGCTCTTGTGTCACATTATATTATAAAACAATGTATAAAACTACACACAACTCTAATTTCAACCACAACACGAAACGAGAAATCAATTAAGAAATACCTACAAGCAATTCCAACCCCTTCTAAATACGTGACTGAGTAAAACACAAAATGTTAAAGGGGATGTCGCGAGATTAGCCCTCTACGGCAGTGAGCAAAAACACTACCCATGGGCGTATTTCAATTAGCTGTCACCTTGTCAACTTTTGCTATTATTTAAAAGAGGCCGCTAGCAACATGCTCCTCAGCACCCTTGATTGTTTAAAAATAGTTCTGCCGCCACCGAATAACTTCATGTTCACTGTGATATTTAAAAAAGGAGCCCAGAAGGGTTAATTAACTTAAACATTACTTAGAAAACGGGCCATTTTTACCTTTATTCCTTAAGAAGTAAATGCTTAAAATATAGGGTATTAATTACTTTAATATAATATAGACAATATATTTAAATGTGATTTAGGTTACACTGTACTTTTACTTCTCAAAAAAACAGACGTAACATAAAACTGTTTTTCAAAAACGAAATAACAAAATTATGTAATTAAAACTTATACATGTTACATACGTGTACACGTATTTATTTTAAGGTATAGGTAAGAGGATATAGGTAGTTATTCAATTATGGAATTATGAATATACTTGTCTCATTCAATCATGAATATACTTGTCATTTAGTATATTCATTATGGAACATATTTATAAACGACGCAAATGCACAAAAGAGAAAAGATTTTTTTTCAATGTTTATCTGGTATAAAAAATGTTATCAGATCCAGGTACATTATTCGCCGCTGGTATATGCGTATATTCAATTACCTAACTTTTTAATGCAAAAGAAGTGCATATGTAGGTCAGACAGTCGATTGCACATGCTGTGAAAGGCGCAAAAAATAACCCCTTTATACCGCTTTGTTTCCACACACGACAAAAAAATTATTATTGCCCGCAATTTGTTCCTACCCTTAAAATCATATAGTGCAACCGTTCAAAATGGTACATTAAAAGTTTCAAGGAAATACCGCGGTAACTATAAAACAACGTTTGGAAGATGAATTGACAAGAGAAAACTTTGTGTGCGAATTTCCTTATAAGAATGTTTTATAAATAATTATAAAATAAAGCTTATTTTAATTAAAGATAAATTATTAAAATTCACATGACCAATTCTTAACGACTATATTATAATAAAACATCGTTTTTTTTCTGCTCGCATACGTTTTATATTTAACCCTTCTCAAGGCTCTTGTAGTCTTTCTTTGCCTACCCACCTCTTTTTTGCTTATTACATTTTTAAATGGCACATGCAGAGAGAGAGCGTCTTTTAAGACCCATTTGATAAAATGCAATATCATCAGCCTACCTGCATTTCCTTTGAACTCTATTCTCTTAATAAATCGTCTCTAATCGATTAAATCCTTGAAAACTTGCATAGGAAATTATATATCAAAGTTCTACGGTGGGTTAGGGATTGTATATTATTTTTTTTTGATTTGGATTGCTACTTGTCTTTTCTCTGATATATGTTTCTAAAAAGAATACTTAAAGACTTTGATTACAGGTATGTAATCAAGTTATAATGAAATAAATTAACAATGTATAAATAAAATAGTGGTAATATTAATGTATAGGTAATATTTATTTATGTAAATAGTTTTCCCACAGAAAAAGCCAAATGGACGTGGAAAATATCACATACTACTAAATTCAAATATTTATGAACAAAAACAGGTAAAAAGTCGTATACCGGTATAATTGTCACAAATTAAAGCAAAAAATCGTTCACAAAAGATATCAAAATTCTGCAAGCCACACGAGCAGGTAGAAATCTTATGAAATTCCAATTTTTTTTGTACCGGAATTGTGCAAAAGCGTGGGATGGATCACAGAATAACTGTACACGACGTCAGCTCGGCCTACGACCCGAAACATAAATCAACTTTGATGCGGATTTAAGAAAATACTTTTTTACTTAAAGCATCAATAAGGTTTGAGTAGCTGTTTAGTCTTAATATTAAATGTGTCTAAATAACTAGAATGGTATTAATGCCATAAACATTTAGAATTTTCAAAATATCCTGAACAACAATAACACCAAACGATGGACGTAACAGTACAATCCGATGATCTATGATCATTCAATAATCTTTAAATATGCTAGTTCGTTTTGCAATCAGTTTTTTAATCTACTGAGTAGAATATATCCTCTGCTCAACCTAAAGATAGGCTGGTAGAGAATGCCTTTTGGCATTAAGTTCACCTTTTTGTACACTATTAGTTTTACTTGTGCAAATAAAGAATAAATCTTTATTCAACAAGAGACAATATGAAATGAACTGTTCCCCACTGGACTGGATCTGATCTTTTGATCGCGAGTCTACTTCGGGGAATCTGTTATAACCAAAAAAATAAATACTATGTGATAATTTTCATTTATTTGAAAAAAATCAATGAGTTTACTATAAAGTAGATGAACAAAACTTTGTCGAAATCTACTTTCATCCGACAAGACTACTACAACACAGAAATCAAAAACCCTAAAAAGATTAACACATGAGCCATCAAGGTTTACCCTGTCACGAGCAAACATTTAAATTACAAAGAATGTTCGTTTTTACGTAAGAAGATTCCGTGCAAAAACTTTTCACAAAAAGTTCAACAGCATTGGTTACGTGATAACTTTATTTTGAAACGGAGATGCGAGAATATTTAAGATTGTTTAACTTTTGTGCATATCAAAGGTATTAGAAAAAATCTTTTTTCGTTCGTTCTTGGTTGTTTTTCTTTGACATCTTTTCACTATCATATAATCTATAATCTTTACTATAGATAGTAGATCTCGTTCTTAAATTAAAAACGATGGGCCTTTTAGACTTTGCAGCGGTAACGTTTGAGTCTATGAAATTTGTATCCATTTATTGTTACATTTCTGACACCTACAGTTGTAGGAAGCCTATGTTCTATAATAATCAGCAAAATAATAAATAGCTATACCATATTATGTATTCATATAGATTTTACTTCGTTCGCAATAATCGGAGAAATGTACTTTAAACAAAGCTCCAATACCTTTATCCACCTTTTACATAACAGACTGTACAACCACTGTGACATCATATATTATAACTTATTCTTTACTTATAACGATGTATTCACGCAGTTCCACATTTTCTTAGTCGTAGATAACATCAGAAACCAGCGTAGTTGTAGCGACGCGAACATTTGCGTGGAGTCGTTGAACCCTCCTGAAAAAAAAACTCCCCCGACCGTTTCAGCATTGTCGGCCGCCTCGTTTACTTTCTCACGCCTTACTTTGAACTGTGACTCCGGCAAAAACAGATTGCGTCTTGACGAACAGTATACAAAGTACGCACATACATACATATGCTAACGTTTACTTTGATCTATTGCGTTTTCAAACAAACTTATTTGTAGAAAGATTTAGTGTCCCTCAGCAGAATTTTTAATTTTATAAAACTTAGAAGTAAGGTTCTAATTACCTATACATTATTTTTCTGTTCCAATCATCCTGTTTTAGTTTTTATTCTGTTTCTTTTTTACTCCCAACGCTACCGGGATATTAAGATGAAAATGGACAAGACGAAGATCATGTCTAATGTCCATGTCACGGTGGTTGTTGGTCGCTCGAAGTTGTTGATGAGGGCAAATAGTTTAGGTAAGTCCAACTTCGACTCAGAGGCCAATCGACGAATTCATCTCTGATGGTTTGCATGTGGGAAACTGCGGCATCTTCTCGTCGAATATCATATACTTCAATGTTTAAAGATCTTTAATCAGTGCACATTGCCTGTGATCAACCACGAAACTGAGTCGTGGACTTTCGGGCTCCTTCTGTGCTGGTCGCATGAGAGAGCTCAGCCACTCAGCTAGCTATGTACAGGGCTATGTTTGGTATATCTGTTCGTGATCGTATACACGTGAATATCCGCAATAGAACTAAAGTAACATAGCACAGAAGATCAGTAGGCTGACGTGGCAATCGGGCGGCCATATAGCTCGTAAAAACAACAACCGATGGGTAAGAAAGGTTGTTGTTTTTGTTAACAAGCCTGTTATTAACAACTAACACATTCATAAACAAGGAATTGGATTCATGGTTCGGTCCAGGAACAATTTCTTTGGATTCATTATTAAATACTTGATCTTCTATAAAAACATAAACATATTTTAAACATGAATTACATTAAACAATAAAGTTAGTTTTTTTTAACGATTTGCACAATATTTTAATTACAAAGAATTAAAGCTTTTGTATAAAGTGCGACGTTGATCTGACATAAGAAAGTATCAGTCCATCGAGTCTCTTAAGTAAAGCTTCTGTTCAGTGTACATGAAATTGGATCTATGAAAACCACACAAACCTAAGCTATTACGGCATTCTGTCCTATTATTTACGCAAAAATTAACCTTAATAATCACTACAATTACCCAGTTATAAGTAAGAAGGTACATTTGGTGTTTTAAATAATAAGACGAATAATTAAATAGGCTCCACCGAATATCCTCAATAGCATTTTACTTAATTCTCTTTATAGCATTATTTTTAAGCACGATTAACGCCATCGATATGCACATGACGCACCGGAAGTTGAGTTCCACTGCGGACGTAACGTTTCCGTTTCTAAACTCACCCCTGCAGCGAACTCTCATTATTCTTTCAGCAAATATATTTTGACTACTATCATTAGATACCTCTTTAACGGACCGAGTTTCTTTTATTGCGAGTTAATATTTTACATCTTTTAATTTGATACAAATATCTTTTACTGAATTGTAGTAGTTCAGTGGTTTAGGGCTTCCTTAATAACTTTAAGACGTGTAAATAGTATTCAATCTGTGATAAATTACATTATTTTTTTATGAAACAGGATTATTATGATATAAGCGTACAGTTAACCTGATTGTAAGTGATAACTAGGATCCCTAAACACCTATATTCATCAAACAAGATGGAAGATGATCTATAATCTCACGTAGAACTCCTAAGGAACTGAGATGGTGTCTCGTTACCTCACTACACTTACCACAATAATAAAACACATTATAAACAGCGTTATACTATTATTTCACGCTATTATTATTCTTTGAGATCATGGTCAAGAGTTCCACGTCGGTCCAACCACTTCATACTGTCGCGAACTTAATACAGTGTGGGCACTGTATAAATGTTAGTGCAACTAGTGTCGATATGTTATATTGGTGATATATTGTGAAGATACAAAAGCCTCTGTATGGGAGGAATTTTTATCTATGTAGACCAATCTTAACAGGAACTGTTTTGCGGAGTTTCTTAGCATACACATGACATTGGAATGTATTTCACTAATATATAATCTGCTTAGCTACGGTTCCTCTAGAAAAGCGGCCTTGTGCAAAAAAATATAAACGTCCACCGTTTATATTTTTTGCTAGAATCGCTACGATGGTAGATTAAAATAAATTTATAAAAGCTCTAATAAAGCTACGAATATGTAATGGTAATTAGCTTTTGCGTCTAACATTTTAGTAACATTCTAATTTATATGTTTTATTAATTAAGTAAATATGTAAACCTACTTGAAAGAAAAATAATTATATTATATAAATATACGATAACGTATAAAGATATTTAAATATCAATTAGCATTAAAGCAAATTTAATCGCAATTGGTAAATTAATTAGGTAGGTAATCAAATTAAAGTTAAGTTTATAAGCAACATATCATTCTCTAATAGTAAACTAGGTGTTAATGACCAATTGGATCTTCAAACAAATCTAATAAGACCTTAAGGATGGCCAAACGTTTTTATTTTTTTTTGCGAAAATAAATTGCACATAAATAAAAGTTACAAAAGTGCTGTTTGCTGTTTAATATGATGAGTAAAACTAACCAGTGATCCTATTACTAATAATAAGGCAGTATATCGTAGTATCGCAATGTCTTCTAGAGCAAGTTTTTTATAATTATTTATTATATATATATTGATAATTGAATACGAATTTAACCACATAATAAATGAATGTCCGCGGCCTATAAACCAAGATCTATCAACAATATTTATGACGAAAGGTCCCAAGGACTGAGAAGGAATACCTTGCTACCAAATTACCCTACACTTACCATATGAGTACCAATGAGTTTTGCTGCTTTTTCTAGCATATATCTATAGCAAAATGCGTAAAGCAAGACTTAACCACTGTTAACATAAAATCTCTATCTGCTACCAGCTCTAAAAATGACTTACCATTAATGTAAGCAGTGTGCTCTTTTTTACACTAGTCTTTACAAAAAGAAACACTAATTTACAGGAATTATAAATCTCCAAATTCAAGTAACTACATTTAAAATATAAATGTCTGTAATACACAAAGAGACAAAGAAATTTAATACTGCCTGTTTACTACAGAAAACAGTTACCTTTAACAATAAACACGTACTGCAGCTTTTCTTTTTTCGCATTCTATGTTAACGGTTTATAATTGATCAACTGATTTCTATAGCTGTCAGCACTTCCCTGATCGCCTCGTGAATTGTGGGAACAAATTATTGCCAACACTTCTGCCATTATCAAAAAACTCTTGCACAAAACATCGCATCAAGTATTTATTGCGAGCAAAAAATTACTACTCCCACGCCGTGAAAGGGTTGAATATGCACCTGACCTATATTGCACTTGCATAAAAAAGTGTATTTTCATGTCTTTTTTATTCTTTATTCCCCCTGTCATATCTTTGGTACACAATAAAATTTGTAGGATGACTATGGACTTGGCAAAAACGCATATAAATTAGGAGTATTTTTTGACGATTTTATGTTGTAAAGTACATATTTTATGTACTTATTTCACTACTACTAGATTACATAGCTCATAGAACTGATAACAAATGGTAAAGCAAGATTGAGTGGCAACCTCGCACTAGCAGCCATAGTATAGGATGATCCCCACTCAATGTCAAAAAAACCGACGACCAATACAAGTCGATGGATGCTGGTGGGTCAGGGTCGTTTTTTGTGGGTGTAATGTTGACAATGGATAGGCTATAATATGATGAAGATGATGAAATAGAAATTTTAATGATTTTATATTATTATATTATATTTTTTATTATTATCTATATTATAATATTATATTACAAGGAAAAGCTGGCTTATTTAATCATATGTAACTATTACGTAAACTTCAATTACTCAAATACATATAAATTGTACATACATAAAGCTTTAATACAATTTCAAAATTAATACAATCTTTATAGACACCCTACACACGTAAGGGAGTTGCGTACAATGGTTGATGTTTGGTGCCGGTCGCAGGTAGCGCAAAGGGTTATCCGCTTATGCAAAAAACGCAATACTATCCGATTAACACCGGGACAAAACACGAATTGGCGTTTTTCGTGTCCAGATTACGTAAGGAATGTTATTGCATTTATCCTCGACGTGTGCTAATTTACACTTTTGAATACTAGATAGTTTTGTGAGTTTAATATTTTATATACAATATCGGTCAATTCATCGATCGTCTTATTTGTGTGATTAATACATATTTAGAAAGTCTAGTACTAATCAATTAAATATATATCCTGAGGTCAAATGTGATCGTTAAAATATTTCTGCTTATTACTAGATGATTGGATCGGAGGCAGGTTCGAAAGAAATGTAGTGGCGACACCGGACCCCTAAAAAATACACCTCGACACGAAAAATTGTATTACACAAACATTGACTTGTTTTGGAACAGATTTTGGTATAAATTAATAATACAATGAACGTACTTTACCTCCATAAACTTGACACCATCTGATTTAGAGTATAAGCGACTTTATATGCTTTTATTATTTTTCTAAACAATCTTGATAGACAGAATTTTAAATATGAAAAAAAATGACACAAATGTAATTTAAAATTTTTATGATTTTTAAAGAATAACTAATTTATATGACAATTATGGAGATGTAACAAAACTTTAACAGACATTTCAAACGTATATTAACTAATTAACCATGTAACAAACAACATTCGATATATATATATGTATATACTTCACAACAACAAAGGTGAATTCACGACCTTTCACGAAACACATTAAGTATTCATTGACGAGAGCGTGAGTCGGGGTAGGTGAAAAGGCCGATAGGCTATTGCGAAATGAATAAATAGTGGCGAGAAATAGGGGCAGTTCTGCAGGTAACGATCGCCGCGTCTTAATAATGCAGACCGTACCACGATTACCCATTAAATGATCTGCGTTTCGAACTGATTTGTATGAATTACTGTGTCTTGCATAACTGGTCAGCGGTTCTACGACGCGAAACATGGCATCCCTAATGAGTTTGTTCGCTGACACGATAATACCACAGCAAACCGTTGCAATTGACAGTTCGCAACCACCCTCCTTCTTGTTCGAGCTTCCTTCATTAATTATTAAAATGTTTCACCGCTAATCAACAGGCAATTTTCGCATAAAATATTAAACTAAATTGTACGAATTTTGTCATAAATTCTTTATCAATAAGTTCTAGATAATTTTTAGTTATTTATCAGATTAAAATGTAGTTTGATCTATTTACTATATAACAAACCAAAAAAACAAAATTACAATTTCATTGATGCCGAGACCAAACTTTGATAAAGTTTAACTGTTCGTATAGTAGTACTAGCGGGTAGTTATTTAATATTCAAAAATAATATCAATAATTACATTAATTCATTAGTAATATTTAAAATATTACTTTTCCGAATAACCGAAGTACCCACCAACGATTTAGCACCAACACCAGCGTGGAATTGCAAAATAAAGCTTGTTCTCGTGTTGCGAGTGTAGAGAACTGTAGTTTCTATTACAGGAAACGTGGCATCCATCTCGGCATGTTCTTCTTGATATTTTGAGAAGGGATTTTGGTGTTCATAGATCGCAGTTGTCACTTACAGTCAGGTGAACTGTGTGTTCGTTAGTCACCCATAGTTGTATAAATAATATTAACAAAACACAGTGACGAAACTCTACCAACGTAATAAAAGGTCGATCGATATGTACTACGTGCGGCCGGGTACTGTACATATATGTGAATAGTATATTTGTAAGTGATGTGAAAATGATAATACAAAAATAACTCATGATTAAACAGAATATTTCAAATAGTCGAAAAAGTAGATTTGACATTATTTTCGCTTTATCTACTTAGATTTGGTTGGTATCGCGGGTCTTTGGTTAGATTACCACCAAGGAACAATAGTTGTCCATCATAAACTATTTGGTTACTAATCTCGGGAAGTGTAACATTGTACAAATTGTAATAAGAAATAGAAGGCGCTAGTGTTTCCGCGTTTGCGCAAATGCAAATGCACTATTGTATATTCTACACCATTGATGTCAATAATCGAAACATTACATACTAGTCGACCCGACCGGCGATGTACTTTCGAAATTCCAAATTAAATTTGTTTGTTGTGATCATTTTGCAATTCATCAATCATTTCCAAAAGCATCATTGCTAGTATTCTTTTTAAAAATATGTATTGCGTAGGACGAAATTAGCAGGAATAGCTCTTTATCATTTTGTATGTTCATATTGTGTTTATTTGTTATATTGTATGTCAAATAATTAATAATTGATAACTCTATTTTATTTTTAGGAAAATCTTAATTAGGATTGATCGTCATCGTCATCTAAGACCATTGTTAGTCTACTGTTAAACAGTTGCATATTATAAGCGGAATATCAGCCTTTGCCAGATGCCTTAGAAACTGCATTAGAGTGATCTGTCTGCGCAAATGTATAAAAAACTCACTGGGCGAGCACCATGTGCAGACGCAGGTGCCCTCCGTTCCCACACAACCCTTTCAGCTATCGACCTCAGCCCCCACTCCACTTACAAAACGTCTAAAAACTGAACAACCAATGAAACTCCGAAATAAGTAATTTAACCTTGACATATAACAATACAGTTTATTTCCAATAACTCTACCATTGCTTCTTAAGCCCTTTCAACTTCGAGCTCGTCATTAGTTCCAAATTCTACCTGTTACGATTATATTTATAGACGGCATCGTGTCATTAGATTTATTGTGCAATCTTATATTTTTTGTAGTTAATTTTGAAGCGATTTAAAATTCTATATTTTAGAAAAATTTTACCTCTGTTACGAGGGAAGACGATAAACGAAATCAGAATTGCGGCGTATTTATCTTTGAACTATTTATATGAATTTTCTATTAATTTAAACACGACACAAGAATCCTTGCCATTTACGAGTACCTCTATACGTAAACGACGTTTAAATGAATGTATAAATACACATATACTACTATACTTTTTTACTGTTATTTGTAATGAAAGTGGTAATTTGCTTATTTTCCCTCATGCCTCATCGTGACATAATTAGATAAAACATTATATTATTATTATAAATATTCAAGCGGAAAATCTCTTTTCCCAGCTATAACTTGCTATGCTAATGACAAAAAATATTCTTTCTATAGCGATAAGAATTGTTTTAGGAAAAAAGTTTCGACTTCCCGTTTATCACAATGATCTTTTATAAATGGGATGTGTTTTGTAGCCAATTAACGCAAAAGGGACACCGGCTGTTGCGGTCCCAAGCCGTGCGCAATAAATCGCAACCCTACACAAAAGTTTCCGTTCTGTTTGCGATGTGAACAAACCTTTACTCTTCACATGAATTGCAGCTATTATTCTTCTTATTATTAAAAAATAAAAATATTTAGTCCATCTTGTGTACGATATTTGTCATTATTTAAAAAAAAACACTTAAAAAACGAGATTTCAACGATGCGTTTCAGTAACTACAGTTGTATTCACGAAGTTCGATGTAGAGTCACGCTGCATCTTATTTATAGCTGCATCATGGATGGCTTGGATTGATTGGACAGAAGTACTCACAGAAAGTGTAAAATTGCAGCATAGGGCTGCTGTGTTTGGTTTGGTCAGTGCAGCGGCGCGAAAATTATTCATTAATAGCGAGCCATTTTCCTCCCAGTCCTCAGGGGTGATAGCACATGTACGTCTTGAATCATTGTTGAGGATGGATATAAGGGCTTACGGGCAACAGTCTTCACAAGATAGTCAGTTAACCGCCTGCTCGTTTGCTGTTCTTAGATTCATAAGAAAACGAATCACACCGCAGCAATAGTAATATAAACTACATACACAAATCGTCCAGACAGGGGAAAGACCACGCTTTTGTTAAGTACTGGCTACTATAGGTTGTTTATCTTGTTTTTTGGGATATATGGCGAAATTTTAAATTCTGTCGTGATGTGAGATGATTCAAAAATCAGCGGCTTGAATTAATTCGAACAGCTTCTCAGAACACTCCACATTGTAAATATGGTAAAAGTGTATCCTAGTGAATCGGAAAGTATAGCGTCGAAGGATTAAAAGAAACTGAGACAAATCCTGGTGACGAAATGTTCCATTTATATCCTCAAGCTTGACAACGTGCAACATTTTTTATCAGGTGAACTGTGATGTCTCATTTGTCATTAAATATTACGAAAAACAAATGTTAATTCATTTTCATTTTTGTATCCCATATTTAATTTAAAAAAATAAACGATATAATCACAAAAGTTAAAGATGCATACTAAGAAACCTAGTGCCGGATAACTAGCAAAACCAGCAGAAACTAATATACCAGATAAGCATATAAATCTTTTTTTATAAAACTAAGAGTGATAAAAGAGCACGCAGTAGATTTTGTGATGACATTCTGAAATAATTCAAGATGTTGTTCATACGTTGTCAACTGAGAAGGGATGTCTCGTATCCTTAAACTCTGCCATTGTTAAAATATTAATTAGTATTTTAATAAATATAAATTAATATTTATAATAAATGCTTATAAATATTAATTTATATATAAATATGTCACATTATAATAATATATATTAACATAACAAAACTTGACATAACTTTAAGGACTCTGTTTTAGAATGAAAAGATATTAATAGAATGCTGCCAAAGTTGTTTTCTGATGCATATTTATTTTATACATTTTATTAAGGGAACACAATTAGCCATCCTGTCGATGTGCATAACTCCATTAATTATGCTTGTATTTATAAAACTAAGGAGGGAATTTTAAGCGATTCAAGTTGCGGTGAATTAATTTGATGTGCGTGGATTAACGCGTTCCCCCATTGGTTAACTGCTCAAGCTGCATTTCCTTATGCAGTTGCAAACATGTCGGATATTATATCTACGTTATAATAATATGGTTTTATTTCGAGCAACATGGCCTCATATGTGTTAGTAAACAATGATACTTGAATGTAGTACATTATTGTTATCTTTTTCCCAATATCATTTTCACCCAGTGGTCTAAAAATGGGACAGTGAAATTTAGCTGCCATGTCCATCAAGATAATATTATTGCTGCACCGAGTTTTGTGCAAAATATATACGACTCTCTTACATCTCTGACGCACTATAATATCGCGACAGCCCCATAAGCGTCCTGAATTCATTATTGTATTGAACTCGAAGAGCATTGTATAATATGTCTTCTGTGCATAGTCGACTCATAGGCTACTCGTGTTAAAAGACAGGAGGACTTGAAAAGCATTAATTTAACTTCCGTAGTGCATCGATAAAACCAATGGATCAACATATTCGCTTTGACTACACCTCCCTGTGTACCCTCTCGATATCCTTATCATCTTTTAGGTCTTCTGTTATGATATGAACATTTTTTTTTCTTGTATTACAATATTCATCGAACCACCGTTAAGTACTATGGACGATATGTTTGGAGGTGTGTATTAACCTGTTTTAAATATTAAAACCTCAGTCTTTTTACAAGTATATAAGGCCATGCTTACGACCATAAGTTTCGCATATACATAGCAGTTTTCTAAGAGCACGTATCGACAGCCTCAGCAGCACGATATTGTCCGCTGAACTAATATTGTTCACACAAGACCGATCAATAAAACGACCTCCATGAACGGTGCTTTGCTCGACGATAAGTTGGTTTATGTATAAGTTAAATAGTTTTAGTAAAGTGTTTCCACCTTGTCTCACACAATAATTTCTGTCAATCTTTTTGATTGTCTGATTTTCGTACCAATATTTATACATGCATACCAATTTTCTCCAGTAAATTCAAATTATTAAGTTTTCCTACAATAGGTTATATTCTGCAAGGTCAAAAGCTGTACATAAGTCTAAAAAACAGGCATAAACTGATGTTTTCTTTTCGATGTAGTGCTTGACAGTTCGCTTTAGACACAAATTGACATTTTCTGTCAATAAAACTGCCTTAAAACCACATTGAGAGTCGTGTATAAGAGGTACATGCGTGATGGTCAGTAGGCTTTCAAGCATCTTAGATATTATTATCGCTAGAGAAATTACATTTGTTGTATATGTCTCTAGTATTGTTTATAAATATGGGTGAAACCGTTTTCATTAAATCACTAGGCAGATGGAAGTAATCCAAACACAAGGAATTAAACATGGCCAACACTTTCAAATGAAATCCAGCATACATCATGTGCTCGACACTAAGCCCATCATGTCCAGGAGATTTTTCGCATATCCTTCATCGTATTAATAACTTTATTGACATCTTTAGAAGAAAATCTCTTGTGAAAATACTATAAGGAGATGTTTCGGTATCACTCACCAAAAGTGATGACGTGAAAGCTCCACTGTAAAAAAATAATTTCTAAAGTTATTAGCAATTATTCTTGCGTAATTTCTCCATGAATAGATACCGCCAACTCGGCTCAATATTCAGTTTATGTGTAGTTTTTCAGAGTCCTTAAAAATCCTAGGGTGATGATGGTGGGATGCTATATGATATATATGAGATACGGTCCATCCGTAGCCGTTCTTGTCTATCCTGGTATCATTTTTATTTCGTAGCTTTAATGTACATAGGTGTAGTAAAGTATAACGAATGTGAAATAATTAATAATGGTAGGCACTGTGAATTTCTAGTTTTTTTTTATATGCCGCCCATGAACATCCGCAACACCAGAGCAGTCGCAATGCGTGGCTGGCCTTAAGAAGGCTCTTTTCTTGAAGGTCCCTAAGTCGTATCGGTTCGGAATCACCGCTGGTGACAGCTGATTCCACTGAGTAGTTGTGCGTGGCAGGAAATTTCGCGTGAAGCGCACAGTGGTGGATTGCCAACTATCGAGATGATGAGGATGAAATTTTGCTCTTACGTTACACCAAATTTTCCAAATGAAATCTTGCTAAATCGTGACATTTGACTTTAATACTAAATAATAGAAGCAATTGAATAATAAATTAGAAAAAATGTGATTAAAAACGGATGTTATGTACGTAGAAAAATAATAATACAACAAATGGTAAATACAAAAAGGCTTTTTCTTTATTATTTGTTTATTTGTAATTTTTATTATTTATTTATGTGTTATTAGCTTGGATGGGATTGGTAGTGAAGAAAAAACCACAACAAAAATAATTTAAACTGAGTGTAACTTTACATTCTGGATTTATCCAGAAACTATCAACTCAAGGTAATACATATAAACGCTTTTAACTAAATCGATTTATTAGATGTACACGTATTCTTAAAAACCTTTGATATAGATGTGAAATTAAGTAAATTTACACAACTCAAAACACATTAACGGAACGAAGAAGCATTTTTAAATATTAAACAAATCTGATATGTGCAACGAAGTGTTTCCGGGACCAATATTTTTCGTTAATGCAGTTTGTTTGTCTCGTGATAAAAAACGTATGTCCGAGGGTAGCCGGACGTAGTAAGGGTTGAGTCCACCCCACCCCAGAGGGCTCCGAGGAGGTAAATACGCAGATGGCCACGGGTTCAGTTACTTAATCAACACTCATCACATTTAAATGAGAATGTATTTGTAAACTTAAATAAATCCTTAATTAAATAGCGCGCTCATATGCACGTAGATATCATTTATAATCTATCTATTTTGTGTTTGTGTTGTCAACCAACGTGGTCGAATGGAATAAGCTTGTTCCTAGGCTGGCTGAATCTTCTATTCCTCTAGGAAGTATGGTATTTTAAAGTTAAAATTCTACGTATAAATGTCCTTTTTTGCCAGTTTATATAATGATTTGTATGATGAGTATAATAATTACAATAACTACCTATTCTTCCAAAGAGAAGTTTACTTTATTAAATTACGTGTTTAAATGTTCGTATCTAAGCAAAACCCTTTTGTTTATATTTTGTTTTAAATTTTAGGATTAAAGGTAAAAAATAAATTAAATATAATAAAATGTACGAAAATTAATATTGAAAGAAAAAAATATAATATCATTTATGGAACCTCAACGGTAGGTAATCTCAAGGTCGCTGCATTCTATCAAGACAAACTAGTTATCAAAACGAATCCATTGATTCCAAATCATAACAATAATCGAAATCGAAAGTACAAATGAAAGCAATGGATATGTATTTTTGTAAAGTCACTGGAGCATTGGGTAATGATAATTGTTCCGCCGAGACGCAACTAGTCATTTCTTTTGAAATCTTCTAATTCAAGACCGTCTCAATAACGATGTCTATTGAATAATCACGTACATTGCTGGTTTCGTCTCGAATCAATGTTGGAATAATCCATATAAAACATCAATGCATCACAAATTTTGCAGTTCGTACGTTTAATTTGGTATGTTAATAAAAGTTGAAATCACGATGCGTTATGTTCGTAACGGTGCATTAGTGACTGAGTCACAGGGAACTGACCTAGCATGTTATGGAGTGCATTGACGCCGCCGACGCATTTATCATTGGTATGCCTCTTGAAAGATAATGCATGGAACATGCTCCTTTTGGTAATGAATAACGCATCTGTTTCCATATAACAATTCAGAATAGATCTCTTGTTTGAAACAATTGTATCGAACACCAATAGAAATTTTTACATGATCATCAAATAAAATACATTTCATTTTTTCATGTCCACGTTGGACTAAATGTCATTTTTAAATTTATCTATTAATACACCTCATAAAGAATAAATCATTTTTAATTCTTTTAAAACTTAAACCTAACGGTATTAAAAATATTGATAGAAACGCAAACTTTTAATTCATCAAAACTTACTGTCTGTAACTTTTATCTTAACGTGAACTACGTCATTGGTGATAAACGATAAAATCAAGGACGATAAAAGTTGGCTGCCTATATACTGATCTGCAATCCACACTATCCAGAATCTTGCTTGTCATTCCTCGCTCTAGTTTTATATTCTTGCTACTTTTATTTCTACTGTGGATATATTATAATAATTATATATTATTTTTTTTTAAAGAAATAAAATATATTTAGATAGTACTCGTATATGCCACGTGAGTAACCCTAATTTATTTGTTACTAGCTGCAGAATGAATGGATCGGCTCGACCGGGATAGGACCACGCCCTCACAGAATACCAGCGTAAAATAACATCATAATGTGTTTCGTCTGGTGAGTGCAGGGATCCGGTGATCTTTATTACTGGTGACGAGGCATTCCATCTCAGTCCTCAAGGGTGACAACGCTTCTGCATTATGATTCTTTGGTTGCAAGATGAATGTAGATATCATGGGCCGCAGGAATCACTTACCATCAGGTGAACTGTGTACTCCTTTGTTAAAAAATGTAATAAAAAACAAATACATATAAGTAATATTGATTATTAAAGAGACTTAAGTTAACTATAGCCATATTCAAACTTATATTAACGTCTCCGATTATCAACCATATAGTTTCCGTAAACTTATTCATATTATCGATAAAGTATTCCAGAGTGTTCTTTTACATGTGGTGGTATATAAGTGCACCTTATGTGTATTATATCATTGAGATTTTGTTTATTCATAAATTAAATACTTATCCAAATGTCACATAACTTTCTAAGTCATATATAAGTTTGTATAACACTTGTGTATTGATTGCATTTTTTCTAATGATGGTTTAAAGGGAAAAGTCCTGTATTTCCAAGAAACGGACATGCTGCAAATATTAGGAATTGATTACAACACGAATCGGTGGAAGAAATATGAAATAGAATAGCGATAAATACCGAAGTAAAATCGTGAACCGGAGGTACATTGGAAAGGAAACTAACATCTAGCCAAAGCATTTTTCTTGATCGGTTGACGTTTAAAGTAAAAATAAAAACTAAGTCTAGCAGTGTTTATAACAATTCTAACATTCTGGTTAACCATTTCAACTAATATGAAATGCTTGTGCTAGGAAATATCATGACAATAGTCGAGTGGCGCATTCGAAGACCTTATGTTTCCCACACCGTACCATAAACCATTAGGCTGTTGACCAATTGGGACCCGGATCCCTAAATCTCTTCTATATAAAAGACATCAGTTATATGCTGCTATTTTGTGTTTTTCGCACTGATATTTTTTGATTGCATGATATTTCACCGGTTGAGCCGACCCGTTCATGTTGCAAAGAGCTTGAACGCGGCTATATCACAGTAATTTTCTTTTAGAAATCTGTTTAGAAGACATACCTAAACAGAAACGTGCCCTTGACGGTATATGAATATTAGCGACAGCCACGGAAATTTTATTATCATTTGAAAATATAATCGTGAAATCGTCAACTTGACCGTAATTCGTATGATCCAGCCAAGGTTTTGGGCGGGTGATAAGACGCGTGTTTCACAATACCAGAATTATTTGCGGCGGAGCCACCATCGCCTTGAGATGCGCGCCACAAACAACTGTAGTGATCGAGGTCCGCTGAAATATAACACACTCGCGCACGAAAGTGGTTACCCATTAATAATTCATTTTTGGACTAAATGTATCATCCTCGTATTGTCGAATATTAGTCTATTGCTACTTATCTAACCCATAAATTAACTTGAAGCAGCTTCCATCGTCTATCAGTCGCTAACGCGCTTTTTCGCCCTTAGATAGGTATGCTCATTCTGTACATTTCCGCTGCTTATTGTATATGAATTAAATTATTCTCTCAGCTTTTTCCAGAACATTAAAATGTTTAAGTTTTTTTATGTAACTATATACTATCTATGTATTTAAGTACGCTGTAATAAATAACTTGAAGATACTATATGTAATGAATTTCTTTATGTAATAGAATATGTAATGTGTTTGTACATTGTGTATGTACAGCAAACAAATGTGTTTAAAGTCTGCCAATCTCATCATCATCGATAGTGTCAGAATTTGGAATGAAGAATCATCAGAAAAGGGTCCTTTTCCAAGATAATACTTTTTAATTAATATAACTATATTATGCCTAAGGTTTCATATAAAATGTTTTTTATTCTACTTATTTCGTAGTGCCCGTCTTTATATGCTATAATAGATTCGCTGACAAGTCGCTTCCACTGTGCTCTATCCTCCGCTTGTTTGTAGGCAGTTGGAATAGAGTGTCCCGTTATAGTTTTGGTTTGGTCGTCCCCTAACGGGTAGGGACCTCGCTCGTGATCTTTTACCCTCGATCTGCTTGTCGCTGGGAAATGTGACCAAAAAGGACTCGTTGGTAACAGGTAGTTGACAGACTTGCCGTGATCTTTAGCTGGTTGAGAATGGAATTGTTTGTTCGTTATGCAGTATACGGTGTGCGCAACATTCTCCTCCAACACCGCATCTGAAAAATATAGATTTACTCCAGGTCAGCTGCACGTATTTGTTGAAAGAGTGGACGTAATAACTAAATTTGTTATTTGTGTGTATAATGCACTAGTAATTTTTAGTCTATGGACCGTTCACTTCTTACCCTGACGTAAGCGCTAGCATAACGTATCCATTTGAGTGTATATTATTACTGTTTAATAAATCCTTGTTAATCCTCAAGTCTCTGCTTCAATTGTTACAATATTTGTGAATCACATCAGAACTATAATCTATTATTATACATTACTTGAACATTGTACAATAGAATATATAAACGTTCAGAATATTATCAACGATTGGTACAGTCGTTTTATGTCTGTATAATCTGACCTTCTTACCTTGGAAAAGATGTATTGACATTAAACAAGTTAATTAATTATTTAAATAAAAACTTATTCTTTGAAACCTTCTCGAATTCTTTGTCTTTTCTGAGGCGGTTCTTTAATATTTTTGAATATTTTAAAAATTCTATTAAAAAAGATATTATTAATATTTTATTGTGGCCCATGGCATCCACATTCCACACACACCAGCGGAAACAGCGATTTACCTTGCTACTTTCGTAGTCTGTGAGTCTGGGAGTGGTCGAGTTCAACTCATTTATGCTGTAGCTACAATCAAACTTAAGCGTGCCTTTAGCACTGATAAATTTATACCTAAAAACTTAAAAGGTAAGTAAGGAGCATAACTTTATTAACATTTCAGATGATGAGGTTATGGTGACAGACTAACTGAAAATGCCGAACCCAATAAATTATTGATGGATTTTGACACACAAAATCTCACAAAGGAGTATGTCACATGTGACGAATATGACCTAATCTCCCAATAGCTTTTTTGAAAATGACTTAAATAAGTCTTATAAAATTATATTAACTTTTAGCTTTTTCTGGTATTCGCTAAAACCAACACCATATGCATTTGCATTAAAAAAAAAATCTGGTATAAAACGAAGCTTTTTACATTTAATCGTATTTTATACCAATTCAAG
The DNA here is from genome assembly GCA_029286865.1 of Teinopalpus imperialis. NCBI lineage: Eukaryota > Metazoa > Arthropoda > Insecta > Lepidoptera > Papilionidae > Teinopalpus > Teinopalpus imperialis. The sequence goes on along the minus strand of JAGSMU010000025.1, from coordinate 1,684,691 downwards.
TATCGACTTATGTATTATGTCATACGACTTATATTTTTAATGAGAGATTTTTCATGTGTCCAAAGTATACGATAAACATGTATGCATACTGCACATACATAAGCACACATCAAGTTACAAAGTGAGCTTTAATGTTTTTAAATATATATTTACGTGAATGCCCTCAGTGTATGTATACGTGACAGATCGGTGTCGCGAAGGGCTTTTATCCGCGAGCATACGTAGTGCGCACACGCCGGTTAGGTATGTGTAAGTGGGTCAATGGCGGCGCGTGACGCTGACGCGGCCCTTTGCGAGCCGAACAGGGCTCTCCTTGAACCGCCCGACTTATGCCGGTAGCTATTCTGTATTAATTTGCTCTCGTTTCTATGCTAAAATGTCTTTTTATTCTTTTATTGTTATACTAAAATGAAACTATTATCGTGATGTTAGATCATTCCTGCGGGTAACGACATTCTCTTGCACTCTTTAGCTAAGCTATATTGATTTGCTCTCGTGTCTATGCTATGTTTATATGATTTTTATAATATTAATGTGACCAACGAAACAGTATAACCAATGTTAAATGAGTACGGCGTATGACAGCACCATCAAAATACAGCGTTGTCAGTCCTGAGGGCTTAGATTGAATGTTCATATCCTGTCTCTCCAAGTCACCAGGCAAAGCAACTTATTAAAAATGACTGTCAACCCTGAGGGCTAGGTTCAAATGTCTCATTAATAGTTAGTTTATGCAGAAATCCGGTATCCAGGCCACGAATAGTACAAGTATTGTACAGGAGGATGTACTAATTAATTATTTTTTTCTACTAGGTACTCTGTTCAGACTTTAACTTGTCCCTAATCAGGTCATACCAAACAATAATGGGAAAAATCTGGCGCAATATTTGAAGAATATTTTACCATACAATATTTTTTAGAAGTATTATTACAACTTAAGATAAGTAAGTGTAAATAGACTTAGTCTTTAACCTAAAATAATTTATAGTTCACTTTTACTATATATTGTATAAGTTACCCTCATTAATCGTAAGACATTTATGTAGATGATAAATATTTATATTGTATACACAGATTATGAAATAGCTGCCTGTAACTTCCATTGGTCGGAGTTATCCTTTATTGATATATTAATAATATTTATTGAATTTGTAAGCAACGTAAAATAAAAAAATTACAAACTCATTTAGATTTGCAATTGTGGCAAAGCTTCCCATTTCAATTCTATTACTAGTGTATAGCTTGAGTTTTCTATTTTAATTTGAAAATTTGGAGGAACTACTTTAACATATTTGAGAACAGAAGTGAATTAATTAAGCGAATTTTTGATATATTTCAGATAATATATGACATTTCCTTGTGGATAAATATTATATTATTATTTCTTAATTGCTAAGTACTATTTGTATCTAATTCAGAAGTCAGTAACAAACATGTTGTTTCACTAAATGAACAGAATACGATCACGCAAAAACGGAACATTAAAATAAGGACGCTTGATACTCTACATATTTATAAGTAAAGACTAAACTCATATAAAAGAGGACAGAAAGAAAATATTTAGAGTCATTAATCATTAATAACAAGCAAAAGATTATTTTGAAATCGTTAAACACGTTGTTTACACAACAACTTAAGTGAAATTGTTGTGTATATTTAACAGGACAACTAAGTACACCGAAATAAATTGAAGATCAGTAAGCTGAAGTTGCGGTTACTTAACCATAGAACCGGTAACCGATGGGTATGAAAAATTCTCAAATGGCAACAACGTATCAGAAAATACAGTGTAGAATCACCAGTGAAGAGTCAACCTACGAAATAAAGTGATAATCTACATAAATTTGGTAATCAGTCGCGTGACCTAGTAGTATATGGATGCTGCGTCGCAGTCCTAAGTTCGATTCCCAAGCGGAGAATAATTATCTGCATCACGAATTGTTCGTATTCGGGTTCTCATACCTATCACACTTCTTATTGCACATACATTATATCGAAATAGGGAAGGGAACGATGAGTAAGTTCCTTTATGTTTGCACGAATTCTAACGACACTAGATTCAGGACTGTTGAGGTCATTTGGTAATAAACAACAGATATTTCCGTAGACAAAATCAACATCAAATTTCAGGGATATCAGTTAATACAGGTGGCCCTATAGCGATCTCCGGAGCCCTCAAAGGGTGGGCGGGTAGTTGGCTACGGAGATCGCCTATGGGTTTAAGATGATGATATAACCATAATGATATAAGACGTATAAAATAATGGTAAATACCACATCACCTGAGGTTTTAGCAATTTTCAATTTTTTTTCATGCACCTAAAAAGTACAATACAAAACATATCAAGAGTTTGTTTTCTTAAAATTAATTCCAGATACACTTGATTGAAACACACTTTTATTTAATTATATTTAATTACGATTTAAAATCAAATCTCAATCTCCAACTTGTTAACTCGTGTTTCCGCCTTGAAAGTGGCACATTTTCAATGCGTTTCGAGGTTAATACTAGGAAATCATATTTAAACAGCTGATAGCCCTGATGAAGTAGTACTAATTGAAGGTCCATGCAAAGATAACGTCCTATTCATGATATGCGAGTTCTCCATGAAAGGTCGTAGGTGAAAAGGAAAACAGACAGGAGGTTGTGAAGAATGAAAAGTATATTGATAAATGCATCCATCCATTATTTATACGATAACTATTAGAACAATAAAATTACATACATTTTGGAAATTTCGAGAGAGATTACATAATATAAAATTTTATATATATAAGGCGATATACATATTTAATGTAAACTGACAGTAACTAGTTCCGGCATGGAGGTATGCATAAATACGATCATATATCAATTAGTTGAAAGAAAAAAAAACAATTTGGCCTAAGTCACAAATTATACCATCAACGAATAAATCTCTATATTTGATATAAATAGTCTCGTCACAGCTAAAAGAAGCTGGCCATGTTGCGGGTGGATTGATGCAAATGTGCGAGCACGCAATTGAATTTGCATAAGACCTGTTTTCAATGTTAACGCTGTAGGTAATTGAGAAGGTCTCGCTGACCTTCCGCAGACACCGCCGAGGCCCTTTGATTCGCCACTGACGCCACCCAACACATAATCACAAACATATCTTATATTGTGAATAAAATATATTTCTCTTATTTGAGATGCTAGGTTCCATCTTCTAATAAGTAACTTTTGTCTTATTGTCTATTATTGTTTTGATAAGTGAACCTTACATAAAGTTACCAGTTTATACGGAACTTTTTTTAATTATATTTGTACTTATCTAAAACATATTAAAATACGTATACAAATAAGAGAAATAATATATATGGATGTATTCTATCGCTGTGGGAATCGCTAAAAAACTTTTGACAGTGCAGCCGAAGCTAGCCTCTACCTGCACCATGAATGATTCGCCTCCATCGGAGAATACTCTCACAGCACACCATAGTGACGTAACCCTTAATATCAGGTTTACATACGACATTAGCGTACTTTATGGAAAAAGTAAATACGTAAACGGAAAAAGTAAAATTTTTTATGAAATTATATATTGAATTAATCAGTATATACCATTGTTATCTATGCTCTTTCGCCATTTTATAGGCTTTATTAATTTCATTGCTGAAAAAAATTTGAGAGCGAGAATCAATGAAATCTTTGAAAGCGGTTTGGACTGGCACATCGGAATTGAATTTTTATCCGGACAAGAAATTGTACGAATTCCGCAAATAGTGGTAATCTGTTGGATTAAGATCCGGGGAGCAGGGTTGGTGTCGGAGACATACCAATCGCAGCTCTTCTAATTTAGCGACCGTCTGTCATGAAATATGGGTCTAGAGTTGTCATGAAGCAGCAGTGTGTAGAGCAATTGACCAGTCTTGGTTGTTTAACGGCTAGCTTTTCCATCATGGTTTGCAATTGTCGACAATACAGATCTGATGTATTCGTCTGGCCAGATCTTAGAAAGCTGTAGTGTATGACACCAGCACTGGTCCACAAAACACTCAAGGTACTGGACCTTTTTCTGAGTTAACTTTCGCTTGGGACAGGATTTGACTGGTTCTCCTGGGTTCAACCACTGTGATCGCAGCATACAATATGTTTGTTGATGTGCTTCACTTAATTCATGCAGTACCCATTTCTCGAACTTATTCAATTAATTTCAAGTGAATTAAAATTGTTTTGTCACTCATACCAAAGTCTGCTACTAACTCTGACATGGTTTGTGATAGATCCGCTTCCATGATCACCTTTAATTCTTCATTGTCAACTTGGGCCGTCCACGGGATTTGTTTTGGAAGTCAAAATCTCCAGAACGTAAACGTTTAAACCAAAAACGTGATTTTTTTTTTACAGAAGCTTCCCCATACACATCACTAATCCATCAACGTGTTTCTGCAGCACTGGTGCCACGGTGGAACTCATATTCGTAAATAACGCGATATTTCAATTTTTCCATTTTGTTTACAGAAGGATGTCAAAAAAAAAAAACAAATGGCGCGAAAACAAATGAATCACTAACGAAATACACAAGCTTAAATTTAAAATACATTTGAATTTGGAATTCCTAACCAAACGCCAGATTATTTGAGATCAAAGTAGCCAGTTCGACAAAACGCCAATTACATATGTAAAGACCTAATAATATTATTAAAAAAATCAATTACCAACAAAAATATTTTTTTTGTACAAGTATATAGTATATGATTTCTTATATTTACGTGAATACTAACGTTAAACAAATGAGATAAAAACTTATTTTTCGAATTTTATCATGTTTATCTATTCGCTCTTTGATTCCCAACGTTTCGAGTGCTTTACAACAATCACGGTCACTGTTGGGACTAAGGTTGGTTGGGTGCTACTATCGGCCTGTGATTAATAAAGTTAAATCCCAAAACATGCACACCATCGCAAGACCTGAAAATAGTGTGCACTGCTTCTGGATATATACCAAAAAATAAATAATTAAAAACTGACTGTAGTTCGAGTGAACTATGACATCAGAACATATGTAATGCACTTGAAACGTCGAAAATCAAAAGGTTACAAGTGAACCGAGCTGCAGAGCCGAACCCGATAAATATATTTGTATTCAATTATATTTTTCATATATTTATTTGTATGGTTGAGTGAAGTGGGCCACAACATTATTAAAACGTGAAACAACTTCAAATTAAGAAGAAGAGAAATATAAATTATTCTAAATTTAGACATGAAATTTACTCAGTTCGGTAAATTTCTGGAAATCTGGATTTTACTAAAATATTTTGTATACTCTTACAACAATATCTACATCTTATCTAAAAAAAATATATATCTTATAAGTATTATCTATACTATTAGATAGACCCTACTTCTACATCAGATTTGATAGACCAATCTAGATCATACCAAATATAAATAATTAAAACCTGATTTTAGTTCTGGGTACTCGTATACCAGCTGGACCGCAAACACTTCAGTCCTCCCCGTGACCATGCGTACTATAAAGCACTCGAAACGTTGTGAATAAAAAAGTTAAAATAACCTCGATAATATCCGTATAATTAGTTTTATTCGAATGGTTAGGTTCAATGGAAGATTGACCACGGTCTCTCCAACCCACCACCGTAAAATAATTAGTAACATGCAAGTAACTTATAAATATTCCGTATCGAATTAAATCCAGAAAACGAAACTACTTGTACATCATGATTTTTAATCTAGGATAGAAGCATTATTCTTGTTTGACACTTTGATTGCCATGTTTCTCCTGTAACGCCGCGGTGGTGATTGCTGACCGGGAGCGCTTGAACTTTTTACAATTATAAAAATTAAATAAAAACAAATTTAATAAAAATTGAATAAAAGTTAGCGCATTATGAATATAATTGATAAATAGAAGATATTTTGAAATAAAATCAATAAGGCCAATAATCAATAATTTATATGTCTTTCTTCAAGCAAAAAATTGTTAAAATGTTGCTGATTACCCTCGATTTGTTGCTGATCTCGATCAACAGTTCCGGATTATACAAATGGGATTACATTCGCTGCTGTTTGTATAATATTATTTGATCAGTCGTTATCATCTATATTATGTAGATTTACATCTTCAAAATTATTTCATCCTTGGTATCGCGATTCAATTTGTGTGGCGGCGTATCGTAGACGATATGTGGAGTATTTCGTCTTCCGATATATTATTTTCAGACCAGTCTTCCGATAAAGACTTCTCAGATATACTCAAAAAGTATTCAGTGTTTGCATCCCCATATCTTTGAGGGGTAATCTACGAATACTTTTATAAATACACGGCAGAAAATAATCGTAAATGCAAAGACATTACTATTATATAGAATAAGTAAGTACTGTTTATCTTCTACACGTTTCTTCTACAAGCTATTATTATTTTTTTATATATATTTAATAATTAAAATCATTTAGAAAAGTATTTAAAATAAAATAGCATTATGTGGTAGTTATTTTAGATATATAAATGCTATTAAAAATATTTAAGCGTATTTTAGGTGTATTATATATAAAAAATAGCGTAATCACACACACACACTTTCTCTCTCTCTCTCACACACGAAAATCTTCCGGACTTGCAGTTTGGAACTCGTTTTAGATATTTGGTATATGGTGAAATTTGACGACCTCGTTATCTAGGGGATCTAGGTATACCATTCTAGGAACAACATTTGTTCATAATAAATCGTTGGTCTGGTGTTGTATATATGTCCCGTAGCATGGATACTGCATCTGAATCTTTCTCCCATCTTTGTAAACATACTTTATATCAGGCTAGGTTATGTAGGGCTTAGAGGACAACGAGCGAGTGTCTCTGCATTTGCGCAAATGGTTGCGCCATAATATATCTTACGCAGTTGACTTCATCTGGTAATAACCAGAAAACGGGCAAGAAATCGACCAAGAGGACATCATCTTCAGCAACAATTATAGTTATTTTCATATACTAGATGCTATTAAATTATATTATATTTAAACGTATTCTTAACGTACTCTTGAGTATGTTTATTAATGCAAATGGCAGCGTGCCTTTTATACACTGTTTAATTCTCTTCTAGTCGTATTGTTTGGAACTCTCTTCATTTTGTACCATATACATGGTGCAACGTGAAGTCTCATCACACGCTTTAATTACCTTGTGACAATTAATTATCACTAATTAAGACGTACAGACAAAGTGAAAATCAACCTGGTTAAGTACATTTTTATTCATTGATTTAGCTAATTCGCGATTATATTTATTCTCCAGTATTAACAATTGCTACTTCTAACGTCATCCTGCCATGTTTGGCCGTACCTTTGCATCTGATTGACGAGCTCTTTCAAAAGAAGACAGAATTAGCCCTTTAGCGTCCCTTTATAATCTATGACCTTAAGCTCATCATACGATTAATAAAAACGTGATCGACTGAAACTAAACTGAATTACCAGCACGTTTCAGCACACGTCCTCTTCTTGCTTCATGATGTGCTCTGTCCAACGCTGACATTCAACTACATTTTTGATATAGTGGCTTTATTAAAATCGTATCAATGAATATAAACTCAAACTATAATTATGACTCCCATTTACCAACAAACGTTTTCAATAACAAGCATTAGCATTATCCGCCTCTGTTTTCCGTAACGAATATCTACTCGAATAACTACCTCGCTACTTACGAGTAGCTATCCTCTCGGTATCAACGGCCATATTATTCGCGAGCGCAAGGTTGAATTGCGCAAGGCTTACACGTGTCGCTTGCCGCGACCTCTTCCGAACACTTCCGATTCGCATGCACTACGAGTTTTGAATATTTCGAGAGGCAGCGATGACGTTCGTACGGAAACAAACTTATTGAGGAGGTATTTTTTTTCAAGTTTTATTAAAGGTTTTTAAAAGACCAACACTACGCGCTAATGCGGACGTAACAAATGACAACTATGTTTAACGCATCCACTGTTTTATCTATGGAATGTTCGAGTGCAATTTAAAAAAAATTGTTTGTACATTTATTTGTGAATGTGTGTGTATGATTTACAATGTCACGAAATAAGGTCAACCATTCCCTTTGTATTCTGGTTTTATTTCTTATATATTAAAATATCGGTACATTAAATAACTATTTATATTTAAGTGAAATTATGATAACAATATAATTCGAAACATATTGCATTCTAAATTAATAATAGTGCAGTTATGGGCGCTAATGGCATGAAGGTCACTAACAGAATTTTAAATATACCTTCTTTGACCTAAATACGAAAATAATTTTAGTTTTCTTTATGTTTAAGACAAGAAGAGTTTTCTGTGGTTAGGGTTCTTGGTTTTAAGTTTTAACGTTAACTTGTGCAAAGTTTTTTGTAGCTTAAGAATTAAGACAGCTTTTAAAAAATAAAACAATGTTTGCAAATCGAAAATGGAACCCACACGCGTTCCTAGCTTGCTTGCCTGCACGACTCCCTTTTTTCGTTTTTTTTACATACAATAAATTTGTGCCCTCTCTACGGTGCATCACCCCTAGTCACGTTTGGCACCTAATAATCTCCAGGTGAAATGTATGAATAGAATATAGAGGTAATATATGCATTTAGTATATTCTTCCCTGACTTATTTTTATTTATTATATCAATTATGTGACGTCTGAACTAATTATCCAATAATTTATGTAGTTCTAACATTATGTACCTATAAAAAGCATAATCGAGGACTTCATTTTCTTTCTTCATTGTCTAAATGCATTTTGGGTCAAAACTATTCCTAACAAACGTCGCTCTAGCAACGGTCGCTTTGCAAACCCCAAACAAAGAGTCGTTTCCTATTTTAAAATCAATTAATTATCAATATTTTAAAGTAAATTTATTGTTTTCTACAAAACTTTGACCCTATGTGTTAACAGTAGTTAATACCAAAAATTATGTAATTACTAGTCGTATTTTATATAAATCAATAAGTGTTCAAGTATCTTTAACGAAATTAGAATCAAGAACACACAATTCCTTAGATAGAGATTAAATGATTTTGCACTTCATGCATACCAAGAGCCATCTTCGTTAAATAATCAAGATTCAGCAAGATCAAAGCAATGTCTGACAGAATAGTTGTTCCACATACAATTAGGATAATAGCCAGTCGCCATACGTAAAAACTTAAGATCGATTTGATAAACTTGGCGTGTGTAGCTTTTAAGGCGACTTTTGGCAGTCGAAGAAACATAATAGTTATGTACTTTTCTGAAAGACTGGGTGACAAAATATCACCTGATGGTAATTGATTACAAACGGCCTTATGACACATGTCTTTGAGAAAGATCTATCATCCTCGGACTGATTTAATGCCATTTGTCAGAAATTGAATCCCCGATTATTTATCATTTTACGATATTATTGACCCAGCGAGATATGTATACATAGGTTTAAAAAATGTTGTATATATGGCAACGTAAAGGCGAAACCACTTAGTAAGCTCATTTCATTTTAGTTATTCCTAAACAAGCAACTGAATGAATATCGAACACGTTAGTCACTGGTCATCATCAAGTGTATCATTGATCTTGAGCTGCCGACCATAGCTCAGTACCTGAAGCAGGCTTCCCTCCTATATTTCGGCTCTGCCGTCACACCCAAACCCCTTGATTATAAGTGCCGCCACTTACAATCCCATCGTGAATTATAGATTCACCCGCGTCCGAAGGAGACCGAGGCACGCCCTCGACGACCTCGACGACGCGGCCACCAGGGCCCAAGCCCTTCATAAACGAGGGCGTCGCAAACAAGGTTATTCGCGATACCACCATGTCACGGACCGGTTCTCTCCCGTCAATTCAGATAGAAGCGTTGCTGGAGTTTCCTGCGCCACTTCTTCTCGAAGTGGTGGTACAGATGGCCGATAATAATAATAGTGATATTAATGTAGATAATTCATAGTCAGAAGCAACTGACCGAGCCGAAGTTTGACCCTCTCGGGCATCCTCGAGTCAGACGCTCTCGCGGAACAGGGTAACAGTCCAAACCGAGGCTCCCTTTTGGGAGCCCTTGGGCTGGTTACCCACAAATAGAGGTCTCGACTGAGCGCCATAAGCTCTCGCTCACCTCTCTACCCGGTGAAACTGTAAAAGCCCTCGGACTAACAGTGGCCATCAGCCCGAAAAAAAAACCAAGTGTATGCTATATATCTGTGGGATCTTTTAGACTAATACTTTACGCGCTTTATAGAGCTCCGCAAAAAATATATTGGGAACAACCACCGTAAGCAATATACATAGTATATCTATCTACGTGTGCCCAGACCAACACGTCGAATTTTGATGAGCTCTGGACTTTTCTAAACCTGACCTACCAGGTACCAAGTATATATATCTATGTAGTAATTTGCACTTTATACATATGTTTCTTGGTGAAAAGTTTCAACGAAATTACATACATATTCGTACTATTTAAAACCGCCAAGCCACATTATGGGCAGTCGTGCATTCCGGGCCAAAACAACGTTAGATGAATATCAACAGTGCCATTCTTAACGGGACCTCGTTTGACTTGTTTATTGCGATACAAGCGCTGATTGTCGCCATATTATTCTGACCTATTTCGTTTTATAACCCTTATTAATGTTACGTTTATTTTTTAATACTAATAACTTCGACGTGGGTTTACTATTCTACTATCTTATTGACAGTATAATTAAATAAGAAAAGTGTTAATAAAAGAAAATATTTGACTAAATTAATTTTAAAATTTAAAAAAAAATCACGTAAGTATATAAAATCCTTCGATACATGGACAACTTTTTAATTTAAAATTAATCATGCAGGTCAACTACTAGTCGAAGCCCTTCACAAACACAGACACATGTTACGCACACATGTGAGGCTTATAAGTGATGGAGCATAATCGTCAGTGTGTGTATGCATAAACAGCACACAAATAAAGCTAAGACTTTGTTTTGCTTCAGATTCGCGCGTGGAGTTGCGCAAGCCCATTGGAGGCCATTGACTCTGTGGACGTGGCGGCCGCCATATTGACGGCGCGGGCGCTGTATATAGGGTTGCTAATTAAGACTAAATGAGTTTTTGTTGCCTGTACCTACTTATACCTAATAGATAAGTACCTAAAAAGTTTTAAAAAAATCTTAAATTGGTGTCTCTCCATGAATGTAACTATTCATTTCTGGTGTTTGAGTTTGGCACTGTGAAGATATCACCTTATTTCTTTATATTTATTACAGTAGTACTCAAAAGTTACAATATAGTAAGATACCTTATTAAATGGGGGTTATCTATAATACAGCATAGATAGACATACAACGTCATTATAGGGTCACCTTTCCGGCCATATTAAATACAAATCAATGACCCGGACCGGGATGGTTTGACTTTTGTTTGGGATGCGTTGTCAAAAATAGTGTGTGTTAGGGTGACAGCCCTAGCGGTAATAGAGCGCGAATCCAACGCCTTCTGTTCCGCGCGCTTTCGTAACATGTTTACGCGGCGTCCGCCATGGCGATGCCCACTTCGCTCCACAAGTTAACGGAATATCGATAACGAGCTGCAAATAACCCGATTAAGCTAGTATCGATTCTGCACCACGTATTAACCAAGAAAACAGGTATCAATTAACCTCAATTTCATCTATAGGAAAGAATACCTACCTTCTATAATTTTATGGAATATTGCAATTCGAAAATATGAGCTATTTGATCGGACGCTTGTTATTAAGCGCAGACTTTTTACTTTAGAGTCACGCAGCAGTTAGTTTCTAGCTAAAGTACGAGTGGGTCGCCTCGACCGGAAAAGGGCCACACTTCAAAGTGTACCACCATGAAAAAAGCATCAAAATACTGCTCTATTTCGTAAAGTGAGTTAAGAGAACTAGATGCCCAATTATATCAGTAACGACAACGGAATAACGCCTCGTCGTTAGTCCTTAGATCTGTGATTGTTTGCTTGTCTATAAATTTGTCTACACCTCCAGTCCTGTCCAGAAGTATTCTTCATTACCGACGGAAGGAGAGAATTTCTATCTTATTCCTCTGTATTCTATTGATTTATAGTGTGCGATTCTTTGTTAAGCGCGAATACTCTCAGTTGATATCATCAGGTATAAATTAAAAGGTCTTTCGATATCCCGATATATAATCGATGACGGAGTCGCTTAAAAGAAGTTTATCCTCAAATAATCGCTAAGAATTGATTTTTAAGTATTCCACCAACATGACCGTATTCTTTTAAAATTCTTTTTTGATATGTGTGTGGCTAAATGTAAATTAATTCAAAATAAAATGTATCAAAGTTTGTTGATTAAAGTTAACGTTAAAATACCTGTTTATTGAAATCTATTGTACAATTGAATTATTTTACAACTAATATAATTATTATTTTATCGTAAATATAGCGAAATTACATATACATTTACATATAAATTATACTAGTATTACGATAATTAAGAACGAAGTTTCCATAATCACAGCGCAGTAGGCGTTCGACAGACTCGCAATGTGCCAATATAGATCAATCCTACCGTTTACAGTGCACCTATCAAATTCGCAATAAAATGTTCACCGTCGCATGGTCTATTCCCGGCCTTACAACGTAAATCGTGTACTTTTACCAGACGAGCGCTCAAAATTCAAAGATAATGTTATAAAATAACATCGTCCATATGTGTGTTGCAACTTTAAATGTGTTGTTAATGTTAAATGAAACCTATTTTTCCTGCTGTACGTTGCGCAAGAATATTCGCGAACAGATAACGTCGTACGTACAGTGCCCCTCCGTCCTCTCGCGAGTCCGGTCTTTCGTAGCTCCCTCCCACTCGTGGAACTGGCATAACGCTATTACGCTCCAACTCTATGACATAGATACTGATAGGTACGGTTGCGAAAGAGCGCGGATTATATAGCAGGTGGAATGTGCCACAAACTAGTTCAAATAACTGCTTTCACGAATATATACCCGTATTTAAATACGCACTTTTTAATCCGTTCGCCACTTAAACAATTAACAAAGTAATAACAAAACGCACATCTGTTTTAGCGTATGTAACAGTAAACATAATAAAATAAAATGATAATTTCTCATAAACATATATATATGACATACATATAGATATATGTATATATAAACGACTTTTATTAATTGCTTACTAATTGAGTAATGAATGTTGACAAACTACAAGTTGAATTATAATATAAAATAATACAATATCCTACAAAATTCCTTATATATAGAAAATAATTTCTTATCGAGGATCCACATTACAAAAAATATAATTTACCAACACCAACAACCTTATAATAAAAAACCTTTGCGTGCGTCTTCTGACATTCATAATACCCCGGAAATATAAACACCTGACACATTCTATAAGTTTTTCGCCAGTCCAGAACAGAAGTTACTTATTCTGACCCGTTTAATTGATGGACATGTCTTCTTGATGGCCTTTTAGCGGTCTACTTCTATTATCAAATACTAGATCTGCCCAGGATATACCAAGTATTTACGTCAACACAGTTACTTCTCGAAATAGAATTTACAACATGTGTTGAGATGATGTGAAGATGCAATTAGATACAACATGCGGTAATTGTAATTATATCTACATATAGTTCAGTAAGTTGACGTTCGCGTGGCGTAGTAATTAGAATACTTAGCTTGGTAGGTCCTGAGTTCGATTCTCCAGCTGAAGAACAATATTTGAGCGTCAGAAAATCTCGGTTTTCGGGTTTGAGTGTATAGTATGTATGTTGCCTGACTTAGACACTGCATCTAAACGCCTTCAAGCACTATCCTATGTGCACATTAAAACATGGTATTAAATATAAAACTGTATGACGATGTGCAATTGTTGGCCTTTACAATGCAAGAAGTAAAATGTTGTATATTGCCTGACTTAGACACTGCATCTAAACGCCTTCAAGCACTATCCTATGTGCACATTAAAACATGGTATTAAATATATAACTGTATGACGATGTTTTATTGTTTGCCTTTACAATGCAAGAAGTAAAATGTTGTATATTGTCTGACTTAGACACTGCATCTAAACGCCTTCAAGCACTATCCTATGTGAACATTAGAACATGCTATTAAATATATAACTGTATGACGATGTTTTATTGTTTGCCTTTTCAATGCAAGAAGTAAAATGTTGTATGTTGCCTGACTTAGACACTGCATCTAAACGCCTTCAAGCACTATCCTATGTGCACATTAAAACATGGTATTAAATATATAACTGTATGACGATGTGCAATTGTTGGCCTTTACAATGCAAGAAGTAAAATGTTGTACATTGCCTGACTTAGACACTGCATCTAAACGCCTTCAACCACCATCCTATGTGCACATTAAAACATGGTATTAAATATAAAACTGTATGACGATGTTTAATTGTTGGCCTTTACAATGCAAGAAGTAAACTGTTGTATGTTGCCTGACTTACACCCTGCATCTAAACGTCTTCAAGCACTATCCTATGAGAACATTAAAACATGGTATTAAATATATAACTGTATGACGATGTGCAATTGTTGGCCTTTACAATGCAAGAAGTAAAATGTTGTATATTGCCTGACTTAGACACTGCATCTAAACGCCTTCAAGCACTATCCTATGTGCACATTAAAACATGGAATTAAATATATAACAGTATGACGATGTTTAATTGTTGGCCTTTTCAATGCAAGAAGTAAACTGTTGTATGTTGCCTGACTTAGACACTGCATCTATACGCCTTCATTACTCGTGATGAGGCATTTCATCTTAGTCTTCGAGGGTGACTGATAGATCTAGCATGAGTATTTCCTAAACTTTAGGAATCACTACTATTACTAGGCTACAGGGGCTTTTGCGTATCACCTCCTAATCACCAATAAAAGTCTGGGCTGTACGTTTATATATATAATATTATATCATTCATATCTTTTCTTCTTAGCTTCTTTTGTGCAGATATCATATTCTTCTTACATTTATTCAACTATGCCTTGGTCTTCCTTTCGCGTTGCATACACTGTAACCTCCGTATCAGACAATTAAGTTCTTTCTACGAAACACCAAGAATGATTCATTTTAAGCTGCTCTTCAATTGCAAATAATTCGCAGAGGCGGAGTCAGCGACATCCAATACAGCGATATACGCAGCGCATGCGTCTTAACCCTCAAATAATAGAGTATGTCACTGATCAAATTTATTGAAAATATAATCTGATCTCATTCTTACAATTAGATTTATTTTTGTTTAAAAGTTAAAACAATAAAATTTATTTATTCCTCGGAAAAGTAGGCTAGAGATAATTCACGTGAAACTACGAAATTTTCTATTTTATTCAGCAATAACCTATTATTATTTACATCTTTTTAATTATGGAATCTGATATCAATAACCATAGGAAGTAATTTTATTTACCAAATTTAATTGTCTAGTGTGTATTCAATTAATCATTTAAATATCTTATTTTATAAAATATTTGGAATTTTAATATAAATGACAATATATTAAATAAATAAGTAAGAGTTCAAAAAGCGTGGTAGAGCCACTATGTACCTAAAAAAGCTGCAGCATGAATAGGTCGGCTCGACCGGGGCAGGACCACTCCCTAACATAATACCGATTATAATAAAAAACCGAGAATAATTATTGCGCATTCCACTATAGTCGTATAACACATGCGCATTTTGAATCTCAAGATGTCAAGGATGGATGGAAGTTGAAGATGGTGAATGAATTTATGGGCGGTAGTCATCACTTATCATCAGGCTTAGCATAATATAAGAATAAAAAAATATATATAAGCTAATTGTATAAAATACAAGGCACTCAGAATTAAATAGCAAATACAAACAAATTTAGAATTTAGTGTTTAGGTCTTGAATGGTGAATATATAAACGCAATTTACTAAACAATACTTCAAGATATCCTTTCTAAATTGAATATTGTACTCATTAAAGATATTAAAACAAAAGTTGGACAAGGAAGTTGGCAGTTGTCTACAATCCTTAGGTAGAGATTGGCGTCGGGTCAGATGCGTGCGCTTGATTCCTAATTCAGGCGGGCGCTTGACACGCCAACGATACCGATAAGATAAGGATAATCGATATTTTCGCGCAATCCACTCGTTCGGACACGCGAAAGGTCAAGCCGTTTATGCAAAACCGACTAAAAACTACGTATTTTTAAGAAGAGACATTATACGGAACTCACTCGAAATACATACTTCTATGACTTGACATACTCGTATATATCTTTCTTTTTCGCACAATTTATTTGGAACATTTATTACCTATCTACCATGACCGGTGTAAACAACTATTAAATTTAATGACGATTCTTAAAAGCTTTTTATAAGTATATTTATATGAATAAAGTATATTTTGATATGATTTGATTGATATGAAATATGTTGACTCGATCGAGGTACTTACTAATTTTACAAAGAATAAAGACGTCCTATTCGATTTTGATCACGGCGTTATCCTTTCGGTGCCGCCACCACATTGTTATTTGCAATTTTCAATTCACAATGGTGCCGTATAGTGAACTATATATCTGTGGCCATAGGTCAGAATACGATAAATGCAATTTCATTACTTTACAGGACAAGCAATTAAATTATTAAGAAATCTTTAAGGCACTATTAAAATATGAAACACTTGATATATGAAAGAAAATATTTTTAATATTAAGGAAATGTGTTACTAATTTGTAAAAATACTTAAAGTTCATCGTGGAATGCGTAGTATTCACGTATTGTTTTCTTTTTATCATTGTCTGATCTATGACCATAGATAAATAGACCACTGGAGATGACTGTGACTCACTCCTGAGGACTAAAAAAGAAACTAAAGAAAGGCCTTGCTAAGTGTATATCGAACTTACATTCATGATATAACTAAAAACCAAAGCTGCTCCACGTCTCTACCATTGTAAAACCCAAGAAACAACAATAACTCTACAACAAAATATCACAATGTTTTACTATAAAAATATACAACAATACGAAGTGATATACTTACGTACAACGTTAGAGCACACGCGTACACACAAGATATTGAATTTCCTTGGAACCGATCCGCCCCACATTACCTACCACGACGTCGCGATGACGTTGACATGTTCTAAATTATAAATGCCATAGCGCTGTATTGGCGCACACGTGTAATGGCGGCCACTGTGCCACGAAGGCAATCATGTAATACCTTATAAAATGACTATTCAAATGAAGGTACGAATTCAATACTGCCGGAACATTGGCACTTCTGCTTAATGATCCTTTGACTGTATAGGTTAGGTTAGTTCTACTGGGAATGTCCTCATTCCGAATTCCCTGCCAAACTGACAAACACCAAGTATTATTCGTAAAACCGATAACCAGTACTAAATGTTCTCAAGTGTAGGATGATTTCCACAATATAGAGTGATGACCGTTCAAGATTTGCGGGAAGTCGACGGATGTAGGTGGCTCAGGATAGTGCTTCTTGGCAATTCGCAAGTGAGATCCAAGATCGTAGAGATGAAATTTATCAGTTAAATCCATGAGGAGGGAGTTTATAAGCAATGTGCAAATTTTATCTATACATATAGAACTAAAAGCGAATGCTGATTGGGTTCGATCAGTGGAATTCGATCTCATTATCACTAAATCGCGAGCCTGACGTCGTCCCCAATAGGACTCCCACCTCACTTTACGTGGAGCTTACTCTATTTTTTGTTAATAATTGCCATTGTCTTGTTAAAAATGCAGTTCTCGACATAATCCTCCTGCAAACTAGTTTTATTTATGTTATGGGTGATAGATAATGATAGGGATAACTGATTAGAACCATCCAACATGCCAATGTTTGTCCTCGATAAGGAATCTTAATAAAGATGCGTTTTGACCTGTGAAGGCAAAGATGAAATGCCATATTTGCATGGGAAGGTTGGAAAGAGGGTACACCAGTTCCCATGGTACGTCGGTCCGGAGAGCAAGTCCGGTGACAGCGTACCTACATCACTAGTCTCATGACGACAGATTCTGTTTCCTACAAGCCGAAACAATCTCTTAAAATCAGATAAGTGCACAGCTTTCATAAGATTTGTCACCTTTGTTTTATCGTTCAGAAGGATATCACAATTTTTATTTATTTATTTCTTTCACAAAGGTACACAAAATCAATACAGCAATATAATACTAAATCAGTATTGTTATTAACAATAATGATTTAAGGAAAGATCATTCAGAAATTTTGGAAGAATTAGTATAACTTTCGTCTTATCTATTCAACAAAGTCAATAGAATAGATTCTCACATAAATATAATTAATATATAACTAGTCTGGCCATAAATACTGTTACATAAAAACTTTTTTAATTATTTTGAATTTGGAAACTTCTTTCGATTTTGCGCCATTTCACATATATTTTCGTGTTCATTATCAAATTACAATATGGAATGGGGTGTTAAAGAAAATAGGATTGCAGTGATCGCTTTGCACAAAGTGGGTATGGAACCGTCGGTCATATTCCACACACTTCAAAAGCTTGGTATCAGCCGTATCTTCGTATATCGTACTATCAACAGATACAACAACACTTCCTCTGTCGAAGACCAGAAAAGAACGGGGCGGCCGCGTATTATAAAACAAGACCTGGAGCTCGGTGCTTATCGTCGATATACACACATGCCCTAAATCGATCTTTACAATTAAAGAGAGTAGATCGATCAAAACGCCTTCTGTCGCGATACGCAGGTGAAAGGCACAGAAATATCCTCTTTACCAATGAAAAAAATTTCACCATTGAATAAAACTACAATAAGCAAAATGATAAAGTGTACGCTCACTTCAGTCTCTTAAAAAATCTGTGGAGCAGGCAGTGGCGAAATTTCCCTTGAAAACAGTGCATAAATCCATAGATTCGTGGCCAAACAGATTAAAGACCTGTATAAAAGCCAAAGGTGGCCATTTCGAATAGAATATTTTTTAAATTTTTGCTGAGACTAATAAAATATAGGTATAAATTTTAAAAATATTACATTACTTCATTAAAAAAAATGCATTAACTTATGGCCGGTCTAGGTATATACTTAATACTTAAGAGAAAAGAATATTGTCTATATTTGTTAAACTTTTAAGTCTCAGTGCAAAGATGAATATCGTCTCAAGCTTTCGTTATTCTGTAATCCGTGAGTCCATACAGATTTGCGATATTTTAAGGAATTAACTTATAATTAAGTGATTAATGAACTGGCCGCCATTACATTTGACACGGCTTATTTCCCACTCGTTGAAAGAATCTCAATTCCCGACATCTGTTTTGCATCATTAACTAAAGTCCTTAATGACATAGTGACAAAATTAATGATATTTCTTAACATTTGCAATAGGGTGGACGAAGCAATAACCATACAATATTCGAATTCAAAGTATTATAAAATTAATCTCATGTCTTCTTTGAACCAGTCTTTTAAAATCTTCTTAAAATTACTTTCCCCATTTTACGGCGTACAATTTCTGTAGGCGTATAGTTGGGGTAAAGCGATATAAAGATAAATATGCTTCCAAAGCATTAAATATTAAAATATATAACGAACGTGCACACTGTTCCCCTGATCGTAAGAGATATCCATGGTCCATGATATCTACATCCAGACTCGACAAATATTCAAGGTGTACGTAACCCCTGAGTATCTCATTGTAGCCTATATTTTGATCCCCGGATGAAACTAATCACCGAAACGTTTTCCTGCTATTTCACGTTGGTACTAAGACTGGGGCCAGCCGATCCATTAACGTTTCAGCATGAATTAGCTATAACTTAATCACCATTAAAAATACATATGCACATACAACGCTAAAACATCAATCCATCAACACAATAACTGACAAAGCCAAGACCTACCCGAAGGTAAAACCAATAACGAGGCTCTGGAACCAAAACAGATTTCTCTTTAAGTGCCTATATTTAGTTACACATCTCAGTGGTAACTCCATTGAGAATAAACAAATTGCATCAGTGCACCGCTGTACAAACGTCGTAAAATAAAATCAATGTCGGATTTTAAGCGCTTAGTTCTTCTTACACGTGCAATCGATAAAATATTTTAATCAACAAAATGGAAGCATGTGTTGTTGAACAGTTCTTAAAATCAAATAATCAAAGTCGTTTATGTTCAAAGGCCTTGACAGACAAACACGACAAGAATTAAATATATTTACCGCCAGTTTCTGAAATGTAGGACTATTCAAGAATCTCACGAACCACTCTTGTTTAATTTTCCAAACTGTTTATAATTATGCATTTACAAATTACATCATACATTAGTCATCAACACTGAACTATATCATTACTAAAATATTTATCCATTATACATTAGTATATTGAGGTAAGCATAATATAAGCATGAATACGAGATATTCATGCTAACACGTCAGTCAGCAGAGATGGTACGAGACACACCGTCCACAATGGAGACAGACGCTAAGCGTATGTAAAACGCACAGAAGGTACAAAATCGTAGGTAAATTCATTATAATGAGGCAGTAACATATCTGTATACACTACTCTATGAGAAGAGAATACTCCCCATTCGCATCGGGCATGAACTGTGTTTTGACGTGCGATTCTAGTGTAAAATATCTCCGAAAATTTGAGAAGACTTATTTAAAGATAGAGAAGTAATAGAGATATAATGGGTAGTAAGAAATGTTACAATGTAGTCTCAAATATTAAAATTGTTTTTTTTTTCATGTATAAAAACTTCTCTATCAGTTCAAATTTTATTACTGTCCAGAACTAATGTGCCGAAGTAAGGACGGCTAATACTTTATACATGTAGAAAAGATATTTAGGGATATTAGGCAAATCTAGTAAAAACATTAAGCCGATTTAGAAAGTAAATCGCAGACGTGTTGGCGGGAAATCTCGCTATTCTACATGTAGCTTTTTTTTACGTTGCTTTTTTAGCGTCTGACTGAGCAGGTTGACACAGAGCCGTACTCGGTGCATTGTGGGCTCTAGATTATTAGATTAAATGTTAACTTTATCCACGGTTTCGATGCGTAAAAGGTAATTTATAGTAAGTTTATAGTATAATTTATAGATATTAGTTTATCTGGTACTATTTTACACGCAAATAAAAATACAATATACTTACAATTCTTTTTTTTCTTGGGTATTTAAATATTAATAAGGTTAAGTAAATAACGAACATCTCTAGAATTTTTGCATAATACAGTTAAAAAATTAAATGACGAACGATAACAAATATTAGAAATTCTGAATGAACTAGATCGATTTTAATGAACGATAACTTTCTACGGCTATCTTGGCACTTGATTATTATAGCAATTGTATTTGTAAATAATATTTTGTAATTATATATTTAAGGCTATTTTTGGTTATAATATATTATGGTTATTTTATATATATTTGTTCCTCAACACCTGTCGGCGGAGTAAGTCTTTAATACTAAAGACATTGTTGGCCACGCTAATTCGGATCGCGATCACGCACAATCCGCCCCGCGGTTCTGTTGAGTTATTTAATAAGATTTTTTGTGCGTTGGCGGGCGATTGCTTCGCCACCCTCGGGGGCTCGCGCAAAAAACCCTCCTGCTCACGAATACTTCGAATGTTGTTTTGGAGGTACGCGAGGGAGGGGGCAGATCACTATCGCACGCACACACAGCACGCACTATCCTACCGCTGCCCACTTTAATTTTTGTGTGCCGCGAAGCCTGAACAAAATTCTCGTCTATTAACACAATGAAACTGAACGATTAGTTAATATAAACATACGCTACTAGTAGTAATAGGACAAATAAATTGATCTTAAAATATAGTAGACTACTTTGTCTATAAATAATAGACGTTCTCAAAGGTTTTCTTTTCTATTATTTATCATTAAATATTACATCTATATTTAATGACTTGCAAACCATCTATCAATATAAATATAATTTAATAAACAATACTCTTGTTGGAGAGGTCAATGCGTGAACCTTTCCGAACCTAATCTATTCCAGCCTTTTTCTCTCCAGGGTGTTACAATCCTATTTATATTGAGTTCCATGCTGTTCATCCACCTAAACCTCGGTCTGCGTCGTTTTTGCTACCTTAGATTTTTTGTCCAGGAGACGTTTATTTGTTTGCATCTCCTCTATTCTATCTAAATGATCGACCCAAGAAGGCGACCAATTCCCCAACATTTCTACTACGTTTAAAGTTCGTAGCAAAATGTGTAAGGAAAATGATTAATTTTCAATCATTAATATAGGCATCTTAAAAACTGTATCGTTATATTAGTGCGTTATTGATTGTAACAATGTAACAACGACATATTTCTTTCTACTTTCATTTACAATTTAGCAAAATGTTTTAATGCGCTGCATGTGTCCATGGGTTGCTTTACATAGATGAATCAGCCGAGCGTCACATTAACAACCAGCGACTTATCGCGCCATCTTTATATAGCTGCTTAAAAATAATAAATGTTTTCGAAGGAAAACCAAACCAAAAACTATAAATATACTATAAAATATAATAGATGGTTTAACTTACAGTTATCCAAACGTACGAACGGTTTGGCTTATCGACGAAGCACGCTCTCAAAAAATATCAGTACTAATAGCACAATAAAGACTGAGTCCAAAGAACCGGAGATTCAATTACTGACTCGTTCCATATTGATCCACAAGGATGACACAGCAACTTAATGCATATTTATACTACGTAGAAAATGAGATGAAAGTGTCAATGGGTTGCAAGATCGCTATCCATTATGTTTTTTTTTATTGCATTGAGAGTAAGAAACGAGCACAGAGATCACTTGATGGTGAGTGATTCCTGCAGCCCATGACATCTACATTCATCTCATAATGCAGATGTGTTGACAACCTTGAACTGCCTCGAAAATGACGAAATGCCTCGTCACCAGTAATAAAAGTCTCCGGATCCCTACACTCACTAGACGAAACACAGCAGCATTATACTGCTATTTTAAGCTGGTATTCTGTGTCGGTGTGGTCATAGCCACTGCATCTAGAAACAAACTGCAGCGTAGCTCTACCACTGTTAAATTTTTTGTGTATCATTTCATATATCATTTTTTGATGTATCTGAGGGTAAAAAATGATCACACAATTCAACTGATGGTAAGTGATCTGTTAAGACCTTCATATATTCTGAACAGAGATTCAGATGCGGTGTCACCCCTGAGAACTGGGAATGGAACATGTGGTATATTTAACTATGTCTGCAAAGGCTCAGGTGACTTTAAAAATCCGTGATACTTCGCCTCCGCCAGCTTATATACAGGGGTGAATGTAAATATGAATAGAAATTGATATTAATTACATATATTAATAACATTTTTAAAAATGAAACAAAATTATTACATATATTCTTATATATCATCACATTTGGAAAGTAACTCTTATATCCTCCATAAACTAACGTAGAACGACAGATGTCTGGCGACCTGTTCTGTTATTAAATGACAGCAAAAACACACACTAACTCTTTTATTCATTAGAAAAAAACATCTGAAACTACGTTTTATAGTTCGAGTCTTTTTTTGTTTTTAGTAAAATATCTATATACGCATTTCAAATGTAAGTCTACGTTATACTTTTAATAAGTTCTCTATCTCTACAGTCTGCCATGAAGGCGAACAATCAAGTAAAACATAGTTAATTCAAATTCTTAAAGAATGATATAAAACTAAAACTGGCATCTAAGAATGTAAGAAATATATATCACGCCCTGTCCACATATACACTTCATTCGTACACGGTCACCAAAGTTAAACGTCTCGGGTGACCAAAAGGTCTCGGCTGGGTGCCCTAAGCGCTCGGCCACCTTTCAACCTGGTGAAGCTTTAAAAGCCCTTGGGCTAACAGAGGCAGTCATAAAAAGAAAAAATATCACCAATAATAGAATCTCCGACGACAGAAAATCGGCATTATATCTTTGTAGGGAATTTTATAAGGCGCGAGTGCGTCTGTTTGTGCAAATGCTTTTATATATTAAACTGAATTGATTTTATCTGATGGCATCTGATAACCAGAATATAGCGCCATGGCCACATCATCATAATAACAGGCAATTGGAAATTTTAAATTAATTGTTAAAGCATTAAGCTCTAAAAGGGAATGTACAATGCAAAATTCATTTTTTATATTGAAACATATCTAACAATGAAAGCAGTCGAAATATAAAAAAAATATAATCGTTTACACTATTAAGACCATACCAACGGCGGGCTTCTCAAATTTTTCACGTTTTAACCATTCGGTGCACAAAAATGCGTATGGATTGCGTGAGCATGCCACAAGGAGGCGATGGGGGAAGCTCATTAAGGTAAAAAGCCGAGTGCAAACGTCGACTAATGGCGAATTACACGAAGGGGAACCCCTAGCCAACGATACGCCGTCCGAAATACGTAACCCGCAATATTCGCCTTAATTTCTATACCACCTCCTAATTAAAACAACAGAATCGTGCCAGCAAACGAAATGTGCCTACCGATTCTGAAAAGCGTAACTAAATTTTGGAATTCTTTTAGTCTCACAAAAGAGCACAGAGAGCATATTTTTTTTTAATTATAGAATAGGTAATGATAAATAATAGTGGTAGAGCTACACTGCGTTATGTTTCTAACTGCAGAATGAAGGGTTCAGCTCGACCGGGGTAGGACCACACCCTCACAGAATACCAGCGTAAAATAGCAGCATAATGCTGCTGTGTCGAGTGACGTCTGGTGAGTGTAGGGATCCGGAGACCTTTATTACTGGTGACGGAGCATTCCAACTTTGTTTGAATTGCACACTGTGTTCTCGTTTGTGACTCTCTATGTATTAAAAAAATGGTGGCAAAAAGCAACCAGACCACCCGATGGTAAGTGATCACCGCCACCCATGAACTTCAGCAACACCAGTTGCAAATGCATTGCCGGCCTTTAAGAGAGGTAAAAACCGCACATGATGGTAAATGAAGACTTCGGCCCATAAACACTTATTCGTACAACTAACCTTAACAACGATTCAATACATACGCGACACAAATAATGACAAAACGAAACACAACAACGTTATGTTGCTGATGTACACAGTATTGTGTGACTTTTTAACGTAAATATTTCTGTTGAGTGCGATAACTCCTTATTTTGATTTTTTTTTTATTACATTGAAAGTAACAAATGAGCACACAGTTCATCTGATGGTCAGAGGTTCCTGCCGCCCTAGACATTATATTCATCCTTGACAAGGAATCATAATGCAGATGTGTTGTCCACCTCAAAGACTGAGATGGTCACCAGTAATATAGGTCTCCGGATCCTTACACTCACCAGACGAAACAAAGCAGCATTATCCTGCCATTTTACGCTGGTATTCTGTGAGGGCGTGGTCCTACCCCGGTCGCGCTGACCCATTCATTCCGCAGCCAGAAACAAAGTGCAGTGTCGCTCTACCACTGTAAAAATAAATGATTTTCACTTTGACCATAAGTTATCATTACTGACCAAATAATTATTATACATATACGAGTATGTATGTCTTCAAAAAGTTTAGTTGTTGGTGTCGTTTGTCATCCTTTGTTTTAAAAAAAAACTAATTTAAAAATAAGCTAGGCTTTTCGGAAAAAAGAATTTCAGCTTTGTAGAGAGAAGACAGGTTAGCATATGCGTAAATAATGAAGGGTCAAATTATATACTGGCATTATGACTGTTAATTCCTTTTTCAGGTTACCTTAAAAAACCCTGGTAGCTCTAGCTTTAAATGTTACTTTTTACACGTGATTTTACAGTAATGAAATTGTTTATTGCTAGACGGTGAAGGAAAACATCGCGAAGAAGACTTCATATCTAAGAATTAAACAAAAAGATAATTGTGAAATCGGTCCACCAAACCGCAGGGGAGTTACGTGCCAGATTATGATCCCATAACTATATATATATACACTTACTTTTTTCCTAATTTACTACTAGATGCAACATGATTCTAAAATTGCATTGCATAATTATTTGGATGGACGTATGACTGGTCATACGTCCATCGTCCTAAAATTTCAACGTTGCCTATTTGATATTGGATAGGTCATGTCTCTTGCTCCTATTGCATAATACTAAAAACAGGTTTCCTTCCGCATGTCATCGTGAGATAAATAGCAATATACGAAAAACAAAGATGATGATGTTGATAACCATGCTTTGAAACAGATTAAAATGCAAGGATCACGTAATTTATAAAAACAAGAAGCATCACAGTCACCGGGGTGCAGTAGGGACGAAGGGGGAAGAGCGGAGGGCTATCAGCATTTCGGCGCGTCCGCGTATCGCTTCCCCCTCCCTTTCCCCACAACCACTACCCCTTCGACTCCTTCGCCCGCACCGCGCCGAATTTGCCCTGCACCGCACAACCCGCGACGCTCCCCTCCTCGCGCCATGCTAACCTTGAAAATAGTTTTTACTGACACGAGGGTATTCACCCCGTACCCGGATTCCGGGCCCTGTTGCACACTGCCGGCTTCGTTGTAGCGGCAATAGAATTTCTTATAGGAACAACGCTCTGTTTCGGTCAATCGCGGTGTGTTTTCCAACGAGAGTTTAAGCGGATCTAGCCGCGCGGAGGATATTTGATTATGTAAAGTTTTTTTTCTCAAAGTAACCCCTGGTTGCCTTTCCTGCAAACGAACTTTATGTGAATATAATTTTAGGATGATGATATAGAATGTTTTGATTTTAAGGTAAAGAACTTTGAAAAATTTAGACGGTGCATGCCATGTATATGTTGCAAATTGTTTTTAATATGTACATGACTGATATAACGATTTATTTAAAAAAAACTTCTTTAATAATTTCTATTATTTTTAAATGATATTACTTTATCTATAATTAAATAGCTAATTTAAAATATATACTCTATTTTAATCTTCTTTATAGGTGCGTATATAGAAGACGTTATGAGAGATATATAGTTTTAAATCATGCAAACATGGTATCATGATTCGGAGATAATATCAGTTCCATATATATCGCTGGAAAAACAATAAGTAGTTATTTTTATTGATGTTATTAATTTTGGTTTTCATACTATGCTTCGTAGCTACAGTCCTGTATAGTCCGTATAAAATTCCACCCATGGCAAAACAAATAAGAAAAAGGAGCATCGTTATTTACCTGCAAGCGATGCTAGTGGTGCACTGTAGATGAAAATAAAGTAAAACGATTGCCATACACATAAGCAAGCGAAGCAAGGGTAAGGCGGCAAAAAAAGGTAAAAAACGAAACGATGCCGCGCTCCGTTCTCCGCGCCTACGCGAAGACCTCGTCTACACACGCCTTCTCGCTGACCGTGGTTTTGCCTTTAATCAGAGACGTAAATAAAGAATTATATAGATTAGACATCTACGTAAGGACCTGAAAATATAACGTCACAGTACATAAGGTTGCCAACGACTGTTAACTAATAAATTCAGTCATAATCTAAAATTAAGTTTATTTATATAAGTCAATTTGAAATAAATTCAAAACAAGGAAGGTCGGTTACTGCCCTGTATTTATGAGGCAAAGGGATATAACATTTTTTATCTTTATGCAAAATTGAAATATGATGATAATGTAAGATAAAAAATGTTATATCTCTTTTACTCTAAACATGTCGTGCGTAAATGCATTTCACATACTTTACAGTATTATTTACTTGTCAAGTCTATATTCAAGACTCTGTTTAAGATCAGAACTAATTAAAAAAAAACTATTGTTTATAACGCAAGACATTCATTAGCAAAAACTAAAGCTATATTTTAATTAGAGGCCGTTGCAAATTATCACTTCACAAATAGGAAATTATTCACAATTTATTTTTATAGACGTTATATTAACGGATTGCTCTTTTAAATAAACATTTGCATTTAGATGTACTAATTGCTTAAACTACGCACTCGTGCACATTTTTAATTGGATATAGACAACACAGACGTGCGTTTTAGTATAATATTAATAACTAACGGGCGCAGCACAGTTTAGAATAATATTTTGGATGGGGACCTACATTTTTGGACATAATGTTTAATGTCCTAATAATAAATAGTAAGCATGAATGGATCGGCTTGACCGGGGGAAACCTCGCGTTCAAAGAATACCAGCAAAAAATATAATTTATCACTGCTGTGCTTGTGTAAGGCGAGTGGAAGATATCGGGAATCGCAATTACTAGAAAAGTTTCATCTTAGTACTCAAACGTGATACCAGATTTTCATTCTGACGGAGGATCCTTATCGAAGTTGAACGTAGCTGTCATGGCCGCATAAATCACTCACCATTAGGTGTACTGTGTACTAGTTGACACCCTGATCACTGAAAAATAAATAAAACAAGACTCTGAATATAGGGATTTTATTGTATATTTTTTTCTTATATTGCACCGCACCATCGAAAGAACATAAACAATGAACAATTATATAGCAATTCTTTTGATCAGTCTTTCACTGATCAATCATCGTTGAATCTAACAAAACGTTCTACAATCATGACTCGTCGAATTAGACCTGAGCAACCCCGAATGCAGAATGCACATTTGATTGGTAGGCAGCTGGTTGTAGTGGGCAAAAAAAACTGCTTTCTAAATTACTGCTCATATCAACGGTGGTTTGTTATCTGTACACCCGCCTTTCTAAGATCATATCGGGCGCCGAAGACCATGCTTCCGTATAAAACGTTAAGTCTACTTGAATTAACGACCTTCCTTTTTGTTAGCAAGTGCAGTGACACATTTAACGTTCCTTTTATCGAACCTTAATTGCATTTCCCTTTTTTAATTACGAACGGTTGTGTGAATTTTTGATTATGTTATCTGTCCTTATTTCTTTTAAATGGTTACAACTAAAGTGCCAGGATTTTTAAAATATACTGTCAAGTGTTTGAAAGTTAAAGGTCGTCACACTCAATACGCGTTTTATAAAGACGACAACTAGTAACAATTTAGTTTTAGATAAAAGCTGCGCGCGAGTCGTCAGGATGGCGGCGTTGCGAGGCGCAGCGAAGCTCGAGATAAGGAACTGTTTACAATGCTTGAGTCAATGTCCTCCTCTTGCATGCGGACAGGGAAAACCTTGGAGTGGCACCTTAACGCGTCTGTGGTCGCTTCCGCCATCAACCTTCATATAAGGCCCTTGAGGGTGTTGATCCGCAGCACGAGAATCTTAATCGTTCACGTACAAGCTAAACTACCTATTGTAATCTTGAATCTGTAATTGTAATGTTTATGTGTAATTTGTGCTTCAGAATATGCATAAAGACGAAACGATAAACTATGTTAGGGTATGTAAAATATGTGTAACTTTGTAATTAACATTCGCGCAACGAACACAAAAATACCTTAAATGAATCTAGTATTATAACAAATTCCTTATTCCTTGATAATTATATTTCATAGATTTAACCCCGCTGAAACTATAACCAGAAATTGGCATCATTAAGTCGGTGCAATAGAGGAAGTATCACACTTTTACACAATACCTGCGTAAAGTAACAGCTTAGCAATGCTGTATTCGGTACATGAGGGATCAAACGTAACGATGTTACCATCCTAGTCCTTTCGTCTTTCCAATGGAGATAACGAGTGATTCCTTTTTGGGATGCAGGTATCATACTGCAAGGATTTATTACCATGCGATGATCTATGTGCTTATTTTTCACCTTTGTGACTTAGACAATTCAAGGACAACGCTGTTGCATTCTGATTATTCAATGTGTATTTCGTGAGTGATTGATTTATAGGTCACCTAAATACAAAATAGTATATGTGTGTTGTTCCTATGTCTCATTATTCTCATAAGAAAAGAAAAATTACGAACTGTGCCACGTTATGAGAGACATAGTTTTAAGACTCGCAAATAGATTTATCTTTCTTCATTTTATATAATTCAAAAAATAACAGTTTCTAAGCTGTTAAAATCTCATTGAATATGAGATGATAATATGTATACTATGAATAATGATATGTATACTACACACAAAATTATTGTAGATATAGAAAAGAAGGTAAAAAGTATTTAATGATGTTATCTATTCCATCCCAGTTTAACGACTTTGTTCCTGTTCGCCCGTAGCGGCTGTCTCGTAAATAAATTGAGCCCTGCATTAGTGACAATTGTTCGCTATTGCCTCGAATGCACCTTCCTAGCGAGGAACCATTGCTTTCATTAGTAGCAGAAAGTTTGATGTAAATATTTATATGTAGTTCTTCATTCGATCGACTTCATGCGTAGAAAGCTTTTACGTCTTAGTGTGCAACAATTTTTTTGTATTACAATCTCTATTCTGTCTTTGACCATATCACTTTTTGTAAACATACTTCGTTTTAATGAATATTTGAAAATTAATATTTGGTCGAATTTTTTACAATAAATCTGTTATGTAAATTCGTTAACTAATAGTTATTTTTTAATGTTAATTTTCAGATAAAAGTAAAAAATAACAGAAGCATTGATGACGAAAAAAAAAGTTAATATTTTTCCAATAAGTAATCTATTATATCTGATTCTAATATAGCATGAACCATCACTGATTCAGTAACTAAAAGCGAGGATGAAACCGTTTACATAACTATAAAACCTTTTAGCTACACACGAGGTAAGATATCTTGAAATGTCCTCCAGAGAATTATACTTTCCATAGTACAGTAACAAGTAACGTTAAGAAAATGAATATGACAGATAAAATCATTCTAACAACTCTTTCTAATTTCATCCTGCACCGTTGACAGAATCTGATACCAATCGGAATACATCGCCGTGGTTAAAATTACCTAAGTAAATGTCAATATCAAAAA
The DNA here is from genome assembly GCA_029286865.1 of Teinopalpus imperialis. Classification (NCBI taxonomy): domain Eukaryota; kingdom Metazoa; phylum Arthropoda; class Insecta; order Lepidoptera; family Papilionidae; genus Teinopalpus; species Teinopalpus imperialis. The sequence continues at coordinate 1,653,873 of JAGSMU010000025.1, read as the reverse complement.
AAAAATATTCAAGAAACTTATTGCAATAAATGGGAACATATCTCAATCTATAAATTTATTAAAACTAAACTTCAATTTAACTTATTTTTTATTTATATTTATACTATTTTAAAGCCTTAAATAATATATATAAAATAATATAATAATTATTTATATTACAATAAATACCTCTATTGTCCCAGAGGAATAGACAGAAATTACAGTTTTCCAAGATGAAAAACTATAACTGCACGTTTCTGACAAGCCAGTTTCTAGGTGCAAAATGAATGGGTAGGCTAGCAGAGGACCAGCGTAAAATAGCAATAAAAAGACGGTGCTCTTAACTGACGAAATTCTAGCAACCGACTGATAGCGGAAAATCCACTGTTTGAGTTGATATTGAACCGAAATCTCTCTGCCCACGGGTGTCCGGTAATATGAATAACACAACGTACCCTTGTGTTGCCCTTCATAACACATCTGCCCAGGGTGGTGAAAATGAGCCAATATTTCTAAAAGTTTTAGCTCGTGTTAATGCAAAATATTAATGATTGAATTGAATTGGTTTGTAAGAAGTATGGTAACAAAATATTTGTATGTACTCGAAACAGTGTATAGTGCATAAAACTATTAACTGACGTCTTACAAAAGAAAAACTAAATTTATCAATTTAAATTCTTGCACGTCTAAATTTGTTACACATAAAGGTCAGGCGTATAAAGTATTTATTTAAAATACAGCATAGACTATATAGAATATTGTGTGTGAATTAGAAATAACGAACGTTCAGTTAGAACAATACGTTCGTGCCTTGATTGATAAAGTGTTCATGACCGCACACCGTAGGGTCCAGACCACATTATCTCACGAACTGTATCGCAGGTCATTGAGTCTAGCATTGTAGTATTTTGCACATTCATGCCTTCGTTAAAATATATTAAACATTTTTCGTTTTACCTTCTTTAACATTTTTTCAATTATATTTATATAAATACTTATTTCACATTTATAAGTAATATATATATATATATATATATATATACATATATATATATATATATACATATACGCCTCAGGACTTTAATTAAAATATAAACAACATTATAGCATGGATTTTATATTACCGTATCTTTCTTTTTTTCTATAATATGACTTTACGTGTTTGTAAAAAATATTTACAAAAATAAAGTTATCAGTAGTATTCTTTTTATCACTCCTGCTGGGCTTACTGAACATTCTATAAAAAAATAAATCGCAGAAACCCAGTCCATTATCGTTATGGTAGAAAAAACGCGAAACTTTTTTGTAGTAACGGTCCTGTCCAAATTAGGGCGTGTAATCTTCTTTTCTTTTACCATTTTGATCTATAGCATTAGATACGTTCCCACAGCACCGTTAGAATGCAATATATCATAACTAATTTAGCCCGATTTAGACAAAATATATTAAAATATACAAATCGGTAGCTAAATTTTTTTAGAATAGCTAATAATGCGCTACGACGGCTAAAGCGCATAAGTGAAGCTAATCGTATACATTTTAGTACCGACAACATAGATATATTGTTTTGGATCAGAATATAGTATGATTATAACTATATTGTTCTCCTGGCAATGTAAATTTAAAATGCTGACCACAGCGAATTCTAGTTTGTACCACGTGTTGTCTAATGCACGGGACATATTATAGTGTCGCTTCGCCTTCTCACAATGTAAGATAAGATCTTAGGTAGATTCGGATACAGTATCGATGATACTGGACGTTTTACAAAAGAGTGAGAAAGACCAGAAACACAAAAAATTGCGTTGCATCCAGCAACCACCCCCGTACCTATCACACAGTGTGATACCTATCACACAGTGTGATACCTATCACACACCTTATTCTCTGCTCACTAGCGAGTAAGGTTATCTCCATTTAGTGGGTATAATAATACATATACATTGTATAGATATACCGATACTTTCCAAATGGGATAGAAAATAATTAACACAACATTAAACTATTCAATTAAATACAAAAAATAATCTTTTACTACAAATTCTCTTTGTAGTCATATTCCCTCTTTACAGTGGGTAACATCGCCAATAACTGTTTTGTTATTGCAAGATTCGTTACTGAAAATAACGAATCAGACATGACTGAATCATCGAAGAAAACTGCAAAATTACACAGATTAAAATCATTACACACATTTATGTGCCTATTTATTTATAGAGAACTTTGAAAAGTTACGATACGCTTGTTTATGCAACAGGTAAAATAACATCGCCACGAGTGTGGAATTTGTACGGGTGTGTATATGTTTGATGAATGATATAAAGGATCCCACCGCCGTTAAGAATGCCAAGTCACAACGACACCTGTGTCCCCGGGTCACCAAACAACCAAGTCACCTGCGATATTGCAATCTTACACAAAAATAACCTATACTTTGCTATTTCGTACCATTTTTAACTTTCATTTGATTGTAACCGTTACCAGTTCTTTTTCTATATATTTTTTTTATTGTTTTAAAACGTAGCTAATGAACACATGTTTCATATATACAAATTATAAAAGTATAATATTTTTCAATTATTATTAAAATGTTAATAAAAAATGTGGTTTCCAAATTCAATGCAATATTATGCGAAATGTTTATGGAGCTTAGCCAATTCGTTTGATAATGGAAGTTGAGTGAGAGGTTGCTGCCTATTATCCAGAAGATATGATCGCTGAGTAGTACACAATGAATGTACCCAATAACCATCATTAGACGATATCGCTTTGTTTAGTGGATGTTCCTGGCGATAACTGACCATCTATAATTTTTATCGTAACAAATTATTTTTAATTTATTAATGAGGGTTTTTCCCACGCTCGTAGAAAATAACACCCTCATACAGCAAGTTTTGCACGTTTATCCACACCACTGTGTATAGTGCCATGGCTTCTTCGGAAGATGCGAGTGTTATAACTATTAAATAAATGTGCGTGAGGAATTTAATTCATAATTATCTTCTTCTCAACCTGAATGTAACAGTTTAAGACAATTATTCATGTTGTGAAAATGGCAAAACTTATAAGTATCAGTAATCAATAATAATAAAAAAAAATCTTAAAAAGCAAACCTCTGAAATATATCCACAATGGTAAGCGACGTGAGGTGAAGCAAATCTTTAAACCGATCGACTAGAAAAACCACAGCAAGTCATAACTAACAAAATAGCTGATTCACTATTCACTCGAAGCGAATAAAGTTTATTAGAAAAATAGGGATAAAGGTTTAATATAAAAAATTTCGTATAGTGAAAGGTCGCCTTGTGTCGCTACATAACAAAAAGTATGGTGGACCCCTCTCATTCCTTTTTTTTTAGCTTTTGATAGAAATGCGATGGCAGGTAGAATAGTCCTCTCGCAAACTTTGTATATTTAACGACCCTATCTACTTTTTATCCTTTTATTGGATTAACTTTGAACCACTCAAATTCTGTGACGGTGGACTAGAATCAGAACTTTTTCTTATACTTAACTAGACGACTGGCTCGGTTTCATCTGGACTTTCCCCCTTACATTACCTGTTTAGCAAATCAATATATTTTGCACTATTTATTCAGTTTATGACAAATATAATAATTCTAGTACAACTATACAACACATTTGTAAAGTGTAACTAATTTTTTTCTTTGGGTATTAATCTGTCTAAAGATAAAAGTGGTACTACCATGTAAAAGCTTACTTGTAAACTCTCTTACTTAACTGTTTAGAATAATGAAACAATGTCTTTGTCTACCTTCAACATCAAAAGCAAATGTTGAAATTTAATCGATTGTTGAATTGAATCACCAATTAAAACGCGATAACTATTGCACTCCCATAAGGAACCACACCCTCACAGAATAACAGCGTAAAGTACTAGTATAAAACTGCTGTATTACGCTTGATGTAGTGTCGGAATCCTGAGATCATTATTATTGGTGGCGAGGCATTCCTTCATACTCCTCAGAGGTAACAACACATATAATTTCATATAGAATATATGGAAAATGAGTAAGCAGTTCCACCTGATGGTTAGCGATCACTGCCTCCCACCGGTGGAATCACAGGTATGCACCATTACAAACGATCTGTTTTGGAAGGTCATCTTGGCATCAGCTGATTCCACAGAGTAGTTTTGAACAGATTATCAACCATCCAGATGATGAGAATGAAATATTGAATACTGTTGCGATGTGCTATGTTTAAGCTCAGCGTCTGGAATTAATTTTAATGAGGAGGAGCCTCAGAACACTTTCACCTGGGCATTAGAAATCACTTACCATCACATAAATTGTATGCTCCTTTGTAATCCTCAAAAAAAAAAATGTAACACAAAAAAATAAAATAAAAACACTGAAGCCGCTCATTCATTCATTGCATGCACTGCAATAAGCATTTCAGTTCATTAATTGTGGCATTCATAAAGTATAAATTTGTTTAATTGTTTAGAATTTACTTGTCGGTAGGCAAATTAGCAATTTTGGTACCATGTACTCCCTCTACGTTATTGTCCTGTAAACATGCTGTTAAACTATTAACAAAAGTTATAACTTAAAGTGTGTTTTTACGTCGACTTCAATGAAGTCGGTATTTTTTATACAAATTTATTCTTCATTTTTAGTGTAGAAGCGTATAGCGCACGTCAAAAACTGACTAAAGAAAAAAAAAATTGTGAGATCAATCAAGAACTTCCCTCGCCCAATAAAAGAAATCTTGAAAATCGTCACAGAAATCTGATGTTTCTGAAGAAAGCGAGGTAAGTACAATAATATACTTACTGAATCAAGAACCTTCTCCTTTTTAATATATTACACATCATTTCGTAATACATAAATAATAACATAGAACAAACTTTGATACAATGGGTAGTAGATAGATAAATCTTAAAACGTTTTTACAATTTTCTTCATCATTATATCAACAGAGTGATAGAGACAGGGCGCGTTTTAGAATGACTGTGGCACAAATGGATCGAATCGACTTACGAGGGAACGCACTTTTACTGAATGCCAGCGTGAAATTATGGGCCGCGTGTTTAATTTCACCTGGTGAGTGAAAGAAACCGATTACTGGTGATAATGCATAAGATGAAACTTATCCTCAAGGGTGGAAATGTCGAGAGTGGATGAGGATGCCATAGATCATAGGAAGCCCTTGATTCACACCATCAGGTGAATTGTGCTTGTTTGTACCAAAGGACTTTTGGTTGGTATCAAAGGACTATGAAATTAAATGGGATAATGCATGGAGATTTTTTTAGATGTCCGGCTTTTCAATAAGGAATATAATATTAATTATAATATATCTTGAGATAGAATTACCCTGCCGGCCAAAAGTTGAAAACCGCGCATAAACAAGATCAATTGTAATAAAACCCCATAGGATAAATAAAAGAAATGCACATCTACATATTCTATTGTTAGTATCGAATATTTAAAGAAGTCATTCTTTTGTTTACTTTCAAGTTAGTGGACAATAAACATCTATTCTTTTCAAACACCGACAAACGCTACGCTAGAGCCAGGTGGCAGAGTCGTAATAATATTTTTATAATATCCTCATTACTAATTACTTTGCTTTTGTTACATATTGGTCAATAATAAGGATTATTTAGCTCCTGAAAACACGTGTCTCTGACTTATTATTACCCGAGTTTACTAGGGTTTGTTCACAAGCAATCTCATTTAGACTAAACTTGTGGTTTCTACAGTGAAGATGTCATAAAATGGGAAAAGCTCGAGAAATTAGCAGTGAAGTGCGTTCTGCCATCGTTGTTTTACATAATGAAGGCAAATTCTAATGTGAGATTGCTTCACAACTGAAGTTATCAAAGACTTGTGTTCATGTCACAATAGCTCGATGCAGGGAGACAGGCAGTTTTCAAGATCGTCAACGCTGGGGAAGGCCGAGAGCTACCACGTCTAGTGAAGAAATTTTCATTGTTATTACCAGCAAGCGAAATAGACGCTTAACAGCACCAGAAATCCGCGTTGAAGTTAACAAAACCCGAGTTAAACTTTATCATTGACTAAAGTAAAACGGCGACTGAGAGATGCGAAGTTGTATAGTCGCGTTGTCGTTCGATAACCTGTGCTAAGCCCGGAAAACAATAAAAAACGGATGCAGTGGGCTCTTGCCCATCGAGATTGGAGTGAAGAAGATTTTAAAAAAGTGTTTTGGACCGATAAATCCAAGTTTGAACTATTCGGTTCAAAACGTAGAATTTACGTTCGACGCAGTGCCCAAGAAAAGATGATGTCAGATTGTGTAGACCCAAAAATCAATCATGGTGGTGGCTCAATTATGGTTTGGGGTTGCTTCTCTAGCCAAGTAACTGGTGTTTTGATACCTTTTTGAAAATTGAAGGAATTTTGAAAAAGGAACAATACAAAAACATGTGAGAAGAAAATGCCGTTTCTTCCGGGTTAGTTAATTGGAGATGGATTCATTTTCCAACAAGATAATGATCCAAAGCATAGCTCAAAATAGAGGATATTTAGAAGAGAAAGAGGCACAACGGGTGTAAAAAAACAGGCCTGGCCTCCCCAGAGCCCGGATCTCAATCCCATTGAACCTTTATGGGAAAAGCTTGATAGGCACCTCCGTAATCGGGGCCCATCCTCGCGAGAAATAATGTGGAATGCTTTATGTGAAATTTGGAACAATATATCACAAGACTTATTAACAAATTGATGGCCCGTATGCTGAGACTTGTAAAAAAAGTCATAAAATGTATAGTAGGATTTTTTGATGAAAAATCAGTTTAGCTAACTACCTTTTTTTTTGCATGGACTGTTAATATTTCTTTACGCTTTTGTAAAGAATATTGTTCGTCAATCAATGTTCTATTAGATAATTAAACAGGTTAATTAAACATTTAATATTTTATTGGAGTTTTACTTCATTTTCCTACTTTAATTAAGGTGGTCTTAAACTTTTGGCCTGCAGGTATATCCATGCAGTGGCCTTCACATTATCTAATATATTTTCGTTCAGTTGATATCGTCAAGTTATAACGTGGCGTCATCCGAGAAGCTAAAAATGGATATTTTGTTGTTAGATTTCCTGGATAATTTGTTGATTAGGGTAGTTCCTAACATAACCCATCTTCTTGTGCTACGTCTTTAATCTGTTTAACTTTAATTTGTTTTTTTTATAGAATATGTGGCAAGCAGCTGGTATATCCACAACACCAGAGGAGTCGTAGATGCGCTGCTGGCCTTTAAGAAAAGTGCTTTTCATACATCAGGAATCTTGCATCTTGGTACAACTAGATGTAAATGGAATGCGTCACCACGAGCTATTTCCCATTTTCGACATAACACTTCGTTGTGCAAAACTAAACTTACAGAGCTAAACAAAACCAAATACCCCTTGAGCCCAATAACTATTGGTTGTGGTGTGGAAGCGATCTTAGTTAGTATCAGAAAATTTCATTCAATCCAATATTTTCTTGATATCGCTATCTTGTTGTTGTGCTTCTTAGATTGCTTTCATCGCGTCGTTCGTACCGCATACAATATTTACAGTTGACATGACACGATCTTCTGGATAAAGAATCTGCTTTTTCATGGATTCTGCCCTTGTGATGTGCAGTTGTAAAATCGAACTCTTGTAGTTTTTCAATCCATCAAGCCACTTGTCCTTCAAGGTTCTTGAAATGAAGGAGTCACTTTAGTGATCCTTCCACTTTAGAGTAGGAGTGATCAGTTCTGATACAGAACTTAAGTCCAGACAGGTATTTACTAAAGTGTTGTAGCATTTTTACAACAGAAAGTAGTTCCTTCCGAAAGACACAAAAGTTCCATTCCGATTGGCAAATGTCTTACTGAAGTAGGGTATTACTTCCTCTCATCCTTTAACTTGGGATGGTATTCCTACAATACCAACTCCTTTGGCACCTGTGTCACACAGTTGTCTAGGGTAATCTAAAATCAGTGTTTCACAAAGACGGTTCTTAAGCTCTTTAAATGCAGCTTAACGTTCGTCGTTTCATATGAACTGTTTTTCTCTCTTCGGTTTTTACCGAAATTGTGAAACCCTATGTAGTTAAACATAGGGTTTCACAATTTCATAAACCTTCGGTGCACGAGGCGTGCGAGCGTTGTGTTTATCGAACACTGCCTTTGACAAAGACTTTGCCTGTTTTCAAGAAATTTGTTAAAGATCACTATCATGTGCTTTCAAGTTAGGCTTATTTGTACACCTTAAATATTATTTATGTAGCTATATATACATTATAAGTACTTTTTGCTCTTTCTATAAAGCAGTTACATCGACTCCTTACCTTACACCTTTTATCCTATCCATCCAATTAAGCAACAAGGCTGTCCGTTGTCATCTTACAATGTGAAAAATAATGGTTTGTACATACACATGGAGACAAAAAATAACAAAATTAGTAAATTAAAATTTCTAATTCATTTTCATTTCTTCTTGAGATGGTCGAATCCAATTAGATCTTTCTTTTTTTAACAACATGTAAATGCAGCTTTTTGCTTCCAGTAAATAACACCAGTACTATACTTCGAATATGACCATTTAATATATCAATAAACTTTACTTCAATACTTATTGTGTTATTAACATTACTAAAATTAACCACTCCAAACACATTGAAACACTTATCGACGTTCAAACGACGTCCATAGTCGAACGGCGGATTCAAACCTGCAACCATTAGTTGCGCAGACCGTATTCATAAACTATTGAGCATCAAGTATCAAAAATTTATTAGTCCTTTAGCCTCATTTAATATAAGTTTTTAAAAAATAACTTATAATATATATCTATAGATAGATACAATTTACCTAATGTTAGGGTTCGCTTATTTACATTCTTATTTAATTAAATTTGAACGCAGAAAGATTAGTTTCCGGGCCAATAACCATTTGATTCGAATATTTTGTACTGGCAACACTTTAGTTTGTTTAGTTTGTGAAAAGCTGATAAGTAGAAAAAGTTCAGTTAAACATTTTGACTCGAGCTGTTGGACGAGAAGGTCGTGAGAAAGAATAAAGTTGTGTTCCCCATTATCTGGATTTTCTTTAGTACTACACCTAGGCATCCTGAAAATCTTAATTCAGTCCATAGTATCAGTGATTCTTATACTAAGAAATCTCTAAAAGCATTTGTTTAAAAGACACGCTTCAAAATGGATGAGCTATATATTTAATACATATTAAACTTTAGAATTTCACTAAAAAAAGGTAACATCAGAGTAATCAAGCAAATTATGGAATATTTAATACATATTGTTTTATGTACATGAAAAAATATTACATACATATGTGTTTACATAGCCCCCGTGTACCGGAACCACTAATATTGTTAAATGCTTTATTTATCTATTTATTAACATATAAAGTGTGGCGTCATCTATTCCGTGGTAAAAGCTCCTATACTAAAGCCGTAGCAAACAATTTTATTGTAGTTCAGTGGCAAATTTTCACAAAAAGCTCTAAAAAAAACATACAAACTTTAACAACTTTGCTTAATGATTCTCCAATATTTTATTATTCTTTTCAGTTTTGCACTGAAAATTTGTACTTAACTATATTTTTCTTAAATGGTGTCTCTAAAAGCTCCTTTAATTTCAGTTACTCATATACTCAAACATTTATAATGATACTAAAATGAAAGAGGTATCGCAATCCATTCCGTTTATGCTGAAACACGTGCGTCAAAGTTTAACCGGGTTGTAGCGGCCATTTTACTGTACTCGAATCATGTTGGTGGGCGTAAACTTCCCCGAATAATTCCCATAGTTCTTATGTTTTGCTTGTTAAAAAAAATAGTTTTTGTTATTTTATATTACAACCTACGTAAAATTGAGAAAACTTTTGTTTTTTGTAGGTAATTTCTCTAGAAAAGCATTATGCAAGTACAAGTTAAAGGCTGGTCGAAAATGTTTCAAAAACACTGTTTTTTGGCTACTTAAAATCTCATATTAGTCTGAATGTGATATGTTTTAAATTACATACTAATTTAAAAATATTTGCTGAAGACTAACGGTATGCAAAACGAATGAGTCGTAAGTTCACAACGAAAGAACCATGCTATCTAGAAATTTGTAATTGAGTTTTAAGTTATCAGAATTCGATTATGATAAAGGATCGGAGATCCCATTTATCGTAACGTGGCTTACCATTATTCCGTATCGACTGTAATCTGAATCTTGACATATTCATCGTCCAGAGTTTCAGGAAGTGTCTCGGTGATGCGCATGGCACCTCCATTGGTATTCTGTACTGGCCCACTATAGCTTTACATAAAGGAACACTGTAAATGTGAGTAGACAAAAAACTAAAAGAAAAGAAGAATTTTCATAATCATGTTATCTGCCGATTGCTGCTTCAAAAGCCACGTGCGACTTTTTTGTCTGAAACCTATATGATATCTTATTTTCGATGAAGCGGAGGCGGCAGTTCGTTCCATCATTTTAAAGCAGCCTCGGGTTTGGAACCAGAGTATTCCGTGATAATAATTATATGATTGACCTATATATATTGAATATGATGTCACTGTACGGAGACATTATTAATTCTGGTCTTACTCAATTCTCAAAGAAGAAATCATAACATCTTAAAAAACCCAAGCAATAAGATAAGATTTCTTCTTTGAGAATCATAACATCTTAGAAACAAAAACAAAAAACTAAGCTTGCAAAATGTTAGTTATTATATACACAATAGAATATTTTTATAATTTCGAAAAAGCGACACCTAGTGTCGGCTACGGTAATGATACCTTGTGGTAACTATGTGCCTTAATGTATGTTGTAATCGTAAGTTAACCCTTAGTCTTTAACCGTACACGTATAGATTTTTAATTAAATTAATTTTAAATAACTATCAACTTTATAGATTGCCTTCTCACTTTATGTCAATTGATTGAAATAAATTCGCTGTACAAAGTTAATTATGACAATTTAAATATTTTATAATGGCAATATTATTTGTTGGCTTTTGGTTTATTGAATTCTAAGCTTGTGGCTGAAATTTCCGAACGCTAACACACAAGGTTTCACATTCAACTTTATCAACAGAATAGTGTCATACCAAGATTCTATAAAAGGGACTAAAAGTGAATCCCTCAACATAATAGATTATAGTTATTATTTGGGCAAACATCAATATAAACCACCTACCAAGTGATAGCAAGAAATTATAGCGTTGTATTTGCGCACACAGTTGTAATTATAAAAAATCTCTTCGAAGTGGGAAGATAAAATTATGGAAACAAAATATACTTAATATTCACGTGTTATTTATTATAAGTCCATTTTAATGTAAGCAATTTGGGGTGTATTTTCATATTACTTTATTACTCTTGGGGTAATTAGATTAAATAAAACTGGTTATCTTTTTAACCTAAACTAAATAACTTAAAGCAGTCGAGTCACATTGCAGCTATAAATTTACGGTAGCATGAATAGGTCTGTTTGTATAGAAAAAGCCACGCTTTCATAACCACCATAAAATAGTAGCTTAGTGACGTTGCTACTGGTGACGAGGTTTTGCATTTTATTAAGGTGTGATAATCAGGACTCTAAATGTGTGAATCGGTGGTTTCACTAGAGCAGTACTACTGTTGTGTCTCTGGTTGGAAAAAAATAAGAATGCGTTTGAGCGAGTGGCTGTACATAGCAACTCATAGAAATAGTTTCTTGGGCATGAGCTACTGAGTAGCTCCAAGAATTTTGCTGAGCTATCTCTGCCTCCGTGGCAATAATTTAGACTGACTGAGTAGAACGCGTGCAACAGCTGTGACATTTGACTTACGTGATAACAAACTGTCATCTGTCATAGATAAATGATAAACGTGATTCGACAGTTTGAACAAATTTTTATTGGTGAAAGTTTTTGTTAGCTTCATAAAAGTGACCAAGAACCAAAACCATAAGTGCATTTACTTGCATTAATTAATTCAATAACTGGAATACTAAAATGGCTTTGTCTAACAAGGTAATACATTTGTCATTTAATATTTAGATAAATTATTCATTATTATTTTTAAAGTTCTTTGAATTTTTAGTCTCTTAAACTTGGATTTGTTATAACTGCTTAGCATGACTAGTCTGGTATACAGTATGTCTTGTATTGCCCCTAATCGTCTTCATCAAATTGGCATGGTGAGATATACGTCAGTTCAACGGGCGGTTGTTAAGTTCGCGACCTAAGATACCTAATCAACAATTACGGAAATTATCGCAATTTGGAGCACTGTGTCCTGATTCCTTGCAAAATGGGCAAAATATTTTTTTAAAGATATCGCCGGTTCTTCAGGTTTCTGGGCCTTCATACAAGGACAAGAGAAATGTGATGATCCCAGTCCGGGATAATCAACAGTGTTATAGTAGTAACATCCAAAAAAATTTAAGATTTGTATTGGCTGATCATGAAATTAAACTGTGGCAAATACAAGAAGAGATAAAATTTATCAAATACAAGTCATAGTAGGCATTGTATAAGAATATTTCCTTATAAATATGTGTGGGCACTCCAAATTCACACCACTTGACCAAGCAGACAACTTGGAGTTTTAGAGTTTGTAGAATTGATCAAGAATAATTTGGAATATATTTTTGTAATGGGATAGTAACTATAGGTAAAAAATAGATTTGTCTGTATGAACCAGAATCCAAATAGAAGTCAATGTGATGAATTAAAAAAGAAGAAAGCCCACTGAGAAATTCAAAATGGAGGAAAAGTAGGCTATCCGGGACCATAGTAACCATTTCCTAGTCTAATTTTATTGATTGGTTACCTGCCTAAAGGAACTACATAAAGTTGTAAATTGCTCTAGTCAATCCTAGGATAGGAAGGATACATAATGTTGGTTGGCATAAAATAAAAAGTTATTAACTGATAAAAATATAAATTTACAAATAAACATACATAAAATATTATATATATATATATATATATATATATATATATATATATATAAATAAATAAAAACATATATTAAAAGATAAAAAATATAAAACCTAACCTTGAACCTAAACTACTGAAACTTATCAACTACCCCCATATTCTAATACATTATTTTTTGTATTGAGAATGGTATTGCCAGCTAGTAGAGTAAGTAGCTTGTGACCAGGGGTCCTACATTAAATAATTAAACCAAATTATAAATTGATGTTTCATGACATAATATTGCACTAATGATCATCATCATCTAACATTCCTTAATTCCAAATCCATGTTTGTGTAATTCTAAATTATTTAATATATACTCTTTGAGAGAACAATTATTGTTTAATAATGGATTTAATTAATTAATTGAACTTTGATTTTAGAACTTTCCCACATTAAAAAATGATAGACTATTAAGAGCAGCTCTTGGAAAAGAAGTTGATAAAGTGCCAGTTTGGGTGATGCGACAAGCTGGCCGCTATCTACCAGAATTTCAAGCAGTGAGAGCCCAACATGACTTCTTTACTGTTTGCCGAACTCCGGAGCTAGCTTGTGAAGTTACACTACAACCATTAAGGCGCTATGAACATTTGGATGCTTCTATCATATTCAGTGACATCCTTGTAATTCCACAAGCTCTTGGTATGACTGTAGAAATGCATCCTGGTTTGGTAAATATAAATAGGAGACAAAAAAAATTATAGGAAAGACTTGTTATTTTAATGTTTAAAGATATATTTTTTCAGGGCCCTGTGTTTCCTAAACCCTTACAAAATCCTTCCGAAATAGATCAATTACAAGTAAAAGGTGCTGTCTCAAGGTTAAATTATGTGGGTGATGCTATAACTTTAACAAGGCACAAAATAGAAGGAAAGGTGCCTTTAATTGGATTCACAGGAGCACCAGTAAGATCTTTATGATCATAATTAGAATAATGACTTGTATTATGCAATCTCTTTGCAATATATATATATTTTACATTAAATGTTTTAGTTCACTTTAATGGGATACATGATAGAAGGAGGCGGAAGTAAAACTATGTCCAAAACTAAAGAATGGCTGGAAAAGTATCCAAAGGATGTTCATAAACTTCTCAGTTTACTAACAAGTGTTATTGTAGACTATTTAATAATGCAGGTAATGTAAAATAAGGAAAAAACACTACTTTTTTGATAGCCATAAAACACTTTTTTTTTTTATTTCTCTTTCGTTATGCACCTGTCTCAATTATGGTAACAAATTATTGAAACCTCTAATTTCAGGATTCTTAATTCTTATTACTTTTAAGTTTAGTTGGAGTGGTTAATAGTTAGCAATGTTATGAACTTTTTATGTACCATTTGATGGTCCACCAAATGCCCCCAAAAAACCCACAATTTGTATTAAACAAATGTTGTTACTCCATGAACCCAGGACCTTCAATGCAGCAGCTAGGTACTGTAACAACAACACTACTCGGCTGTAAGCTTAAACATAAACAATGACATAAATTACCAGGTCTATATTCTTTTATATTAGGTTCCGCTGTTAGGCATAGCTCTCCTCTGTAAAAACGATACAGCATAACTTATTCATTGCCAACTACAGATTAGCAGACTTTTGATACCTGAATGATAACATAGCAGTTTATTGATGCTGGCATCAGTGATTGTACACGGAACAATAGCAATAAAATAAAAACTAAATTTGTTTATTTTGTTTTATTTTTAAAAAGAATGCTAGTAATGCATAACATATTCCTAAAACACATTTCGCAAATTTCTGTTAACCACTGCAAATTAGTTTTAATGCTTTTGTTAGGACATTTGTTGAGGACAATTGGCTAATAGATCAGACTTGAATTTTGTTATTTCAAAAGCATGCTCCTACAATATCTACTCCTATAAAGATATTATGGTGTGATATCCATCTACTAGTGTATAAAGTAGTGTAATCATAAAAGTAAACTTATGTAAAATTTTAGTGTTGTCATAGGATATTAAATATTATGTCCACCATTGGGATAAAATTCATGGCAACAATTTTTTTTACTTATAAAGGTTGAAAGTGGTGCTCAACTACTACAAGTGTTTGAATCTAGTGCTGACCATCTCACAAGGGAACAATTTATAGAAATATCTGCACCATATCTTAAAGAAATAAGATCTGAGGTGCAAAAAAAGCTTGAAGAGAAAAAAATTGAACAAGTTCCTATGGTAAGTTTGGTTACTGTTAAAGTTATCAATCCATCAATGTTTTGAACTTTACAGGATTTTTTTTGCCATGCATGCACAAGCGGTATTACCTGATTAACTGATATGACTTAAGGACCTTCAAGAAAATAGCCCACATCTTTCTTTAATTCTACAGACCATCAACCCTTCTGGTGTTCCAGATATTCATGGGCAGCAGTGATCACTTACCATCAGGTGAGCTGCTTGCTCCTTTGACATCTTTTCTATTAAAATGTCATTCCAGAATTTATTGAAAATGCGAGTTCTATGTTCTTTTGTTGTCTGCACACTCTCATACTGCTTTTTCTACAAAACTGAATAACAATGGCTTCCCATTTTCCTTGTCGTTTTGTTGTATTTGTTTTGCTTAATTTAACTTTTCTTTTTAATATTTATTTGTATTGTAATCATAGCGTTTCGTGTTTTGAATGCTCAAGAAATAAGTTAGAGATCATTTAATCAATCAAAAGAGACTATGAAGTGTTCCAGAAATCATTTAATTTCTTTCTCTTGTGACCTTATTCATTAATGTCTATTAATATTTTGTTAAAAGTGGGTTCTACCTATCATCTGCTGCATATGCTGAGGTTTTTTGTCTTTATGCTATATATATGTTACACAGTTTAATTGATTAGACAAATACTTTTTAATTCTTTAATTTATCTCCTTGTTGCAAGTAACCTAAATTAGGTTTACTTGCCATATGCAAGCCCTTACTCAAATTGTAATACCATTATCATATCATCATATTATCTACCTTATGTCTTCAACAGATACATCTCAGTAGTAAAACGTAGTAAACATCCTGGTGACTAGAAGTATTTTGTTCAGAACCATGGTTAATCTCATTTTGACATGCGTTAAGTGCCATTGGATGCCTGAACCAGAAAGTTCAGTATTGGATGTATTTGAAGTTACAGATAATATGGTTGCATTGCAAGTTGTCCTCCTACTACTGCTACTGCTCCAACTTGAACTTAAAAATACAGGAGCTTCTAATGGAGAGATGAGTTGTTTGGAGGTGATGGGGTGTCCAATAATTGCGGGAAAGATGATAGATGTTGTCAGTTCTGATACCACATTCGGTTTTGGGGGAGATGTGGCACTCAACAATTCAGAAGACAATAATGACAAGTCTTACTTACAGGAAAGATTCACATATATTTGAACACAGGCATCAAAAACAATTTTATTAGAGTAGTCAAATATAAAGTATTATCGGATCTATGCTTTCTTTAATTAGAACTTTATTTTTCTACATAACAAATAATCCTTTCTATAGTAGGCCTACTACTTTTTGTTTAGGCAAACGTGATAGTGGTAATAATAATAATAAATTTTATTTCTTTGCCAAGTTACATTTAGATAATGATTGGTAATAATTGATCATTTTGATTTATTGCTCCAAATATTCACAGTTTCAATTATTATCCCACAGATTTAGACTGCTTTGTATAGGCTACCTATTTCAATTACAGACAGTTTTTGCTAAAGGCGGGGGTCACTCCTTAGATGTTCAGGCAGGATTAGGATATGAAACAATTGGATTGGACTGGACGGTAAATCCTATAGAAGCGAGGAAAATTGTCGGAGAAAACATTACCTTGCAAGGAAATCTGGACCCACAGGATTTGTACAAGACTCCAGTATGTATAAGAATTATAAATATATGTAATTTATATGTGTAAACTACCAGATGTGTAAATTACCAGATCCAGACATCAACTACATAGAACATTTTAAGGTGCCATAGACATTCGTGAAAACGCAGAGGCATTCACTTGTCGTCTGCATCCCTATTCCGATGTCATGCATGCACAAAAAGATTGGAGGAAGGTACAGATGCAGTGTCAAAATAAATGGATAAACACAGTGCACCCAGACCTGAAAACCCATAATTTGTGATGAAAAAAATTGTTCCATGGCTGGGAATTGAACCTGCAATATCCAATAACCCTAACAACTACACCACGCAGATGTCATGACAATAGCTAGTAAAACTATAATTTGGTATTATTACTAAAATTACTCCACTAAGCTTGCATATGGGATGGTTCATGTGTATAATGTAGGTGTAATAGTGGAATGATAGATTCGAACCTACAACATCAAGTGTCACAGAGGTTAACCTAAACCATTAGATTATTGGTATTTCGCTTATAGTTTGTAAAGTCTGATACATAGGGTGGTACAAATCACCACTAAAGCTACTTGCTCTTTTGTCACAAGTTATAGCAATAAAAGTAAATTAATATATTTTTTAAATATCTGTTTTACAGGAAGAAATTAAAAAGATGACAATAGATATGGTCAAAAAATTTGGTAAACATAGATACATAGCCAATTTGGGACATGGAATAACACCACAAACTCCATTAGAAAGTATGACCATGTTTACTGAAGCAGTACATGAGGCAATTTAAAAAAATTATGCATTTGTGTTTCATACATGTTTTTACATTTCTCAAAAAAAATCTTTTATTATATATGGGATACTTTAATACACTAAATTGTTACACTTTTTTTTTCTCAATATATGATAATTTACATTGAATAAGTTGTCTTTGAGTTTTGGCTTGTAGCTGGCATATCTTCATCGTGGCTTCCCGCAGATTTCTTAACATACTGGAATTGATACAAATTTGAAATTAGTTCCGGTGTTCTTCAAAATAAATATACCATATATTCCTAATACATACAACAAGACTACTTATATGTTAAAGGTATTATAATATAAAAGATATTAGATTTTGTCAGTCTGAAATGAAATTTAAGAAACTTTAAGAGGTGAAGATAGTTCTAACAGTCCTATTCAGTTTCAACATGTTTAAGCAATTAATAACTTTAATACAATACCAACACCTGATAGTAAAGAACTAGTGGTATAACTGATAATGGTAGTATCCTTTAATACTATTAATAGTATTCCATTAGAAGTAACTTATCTCGCAGTGCTTCTGGCAAGTGTAACATAACGAGGCTTATCCCTCACGAAAACCCTTACGCTAGTAAACCCGGTGAAGCTATATTGTAATTCTTATCCCCTCACTACTTTGTTATACATAGCAAACCTATAATTTTTACATTTATAAGATATATTCAGTAAAATACTATAATACAAAAATAAGACTAAATATATTCTTATTTTTAATGACTCTTACTTGGGGATTGACTTGTATTTGTTCATCCATTTCTTGAATATACTGATGAAGCTTTGTACATGCAGCCATCTGTTGTTCCAACACACATAATGTTTCTGGCGAGGCATATTTCTCAGGGCTGTCCAAGAACACAACCATGCCATCCTTTTGATTGATCATCGCGTATATCTCTCCTTCTTCAATCTATAATGTAAAATCAAACACGATTTACTTTCATGTGCATATAATTTCTACATTATTTACATATTATAAATTGTAAATAGTTAACATTGATACTAAATTTTGTAATGTATATAACAATATTATACAGTATTTCATACACCAAAAAAGTTTAGCATGAATCAAAATTTTATTAAAAACAGAACTACAGTATTAATAGTAATATAATAATAATTTAAGATTATTATTCTTCTTAAAATGTAGATTGAGCAAATCATATATATCAGTTGATTAGACATACAAAAATTCAGTCTCACCATATTAAGTATATAGGCTTCAGCCTCAATTGAACTGGATAGCTGCACGCGTGACGCAACATCGCTTAATGACAATGTTAAGAATGTTTTTGTGAGTCTTTGAATATTTTTCTTATACATCGAGTTCAAAACCTGAAAAAATAAATTATATCTTAAGTGTAAATTATATCTCAGTCAACTATATATCAGTTAAATCACAATCTCAAGAGTATGCCAGTAACAAGTGTCAAATTATTATATGTCCATCTAACTATGCTTTCATATACTCTACAGTTTACTTATAAATCCCTTAAAAAGTAACTCTGTATATTAAATTTTTGTTGCTGACAACACTTACTTGGTTAACTAATCCCATGTTCTTGTCACGCACAAATGTCTCCCTGTGTTTTATTGCTGCATGCTGTGATGTGGCCAATTCATGGTATGCTAGGGACAATGGCTTTAGAAATCTACATACTACCTGTGATGTGTATTTAGGCATGGTGAGAATCTGCAGAGAAATAAAGGTTAAAAAGAAAACAACATATTGTTTATGCAGTGCATACTTCAGATTAAAATTGATAAAATACCTTTCCATGCAAGATAAATGAGATCAAAATGTACTTTTTATAAGCCTCCAACATTATATGAGAAACAACCATAGCAGGAACAGTAACAACTACTTCAAAAAAATATAAGGCACGATCATAGTTCTTCATGGCAGCGTATATCATCCCACCATAGTAATAATACAGTAGAAAATGCTTAGAATCATTATTACCCCCCAGCTGAAAATAAAAATTGTACATTTTACAATTTAATATCCATACCTCAGGACATTCAAAGTTATATTTCATATCTTTTATGCCACTAGATACTTAACAAAAATTACAAACTAAGTCTGTGTGTAATTATAGTACAATTTCTGTATATATGTAGTAGTTTTTGTGAAAATATTGCTAGCTATCCATGTAATAAAATGAAGAGCAATAAATGGCACACCAGTCACATGATACGACAACTAATAAGATAGTAAAACAGTAATATATATCTCACACAATAGCATATTGGGGAGAAAACAGTTAGTTTATGTACTTTGATATTAACTTAACAAAAAGCACATGCACATATAGATTAATATAAGACTTCTTTATATTTCATATTTTGCTGGTTTGGTGGAGATTTATTTCGACAGATATTCTATTTCGGAAGACTCAATTTTCACCATTATGTGCAATGTTTTTAATTTTGTTATGGAATGGAAATTGGCCAAATGTTATTGGTTTAAAAGTAGTACTAGTGCAATGGTCGTCGGCTATTTCATTAACAAGAATAATAAAAGTGGATGCATCATCTTCAGAATAATTAGTTTTTATTGTTATAAAATCAGGATATTTATGTTAATTCAATTGATCAAGAAGATTTAGTATAGGCCTACTAACATATGGCTTCCACCTCCTGGGTCAGGTGGTCCAGTATCAATTATATCTATGTTACCAGATATAACTGCACAAAATACTTAACCTTTTTCCATTATGTTAAAGAGCTCTCATGCCTATTAAAAGTAACATTAAGTAAAAGCAAAAAAAAATACTTTCACTTAAAACAACTATCTCTTTACCTCTGTTCCAATTCCAGTGACATCAGTATCTAAAAATTCTAGTGCTGGCTTCATACATTTAGAGAGCAAGCAGAGCTGACATAAGTCTGCATGTATTGAGGTTAATTGTGAATCAAATAATTGTATTTTCTTGATAGCTCTCTTGAGTATCTCAATACCCCTTATAGGCTGTTTTATTTCAATTAGGTGCTCAGTAAGCTGGTGACACAAATCAGCATCTAGAAATTAATAATTGATCATCATCATTGTATAAATTTATAGAAGTTTTTCATTTTATTAAATACTTTAATAATGCGGAAATTACATACACAAGTCAGGTGTCAAGCGCACTTGTTCGCCATTACAATTGGTTATAAATTCATGAATTTTTTGGTACATATTTGTTTTATCAACTTCATTAGCTCCCTGAAAGAAATGCATTTAAAATAAATGACAGTTTAATTAAGATATAAATATTTTTATACCAAGACAACAAGTCGATAATAAAAACACAAACCGCAGGAATGAACACAACCTCATAGAAAACCTGTGTGAAATAGGGTTTTGCATTATTGCAAATATTTCTTATATTTATCTCACAATTCCTACACAAATTATTTAAATACGGTTGCAAGATTCTACTGTATCAAAATTTTCAGTTAACATAATATGCCATGTGTCTAATTATGTGATTACCACTGTATATACTTTTATACATATTCAATAAAATCACAATCAAAATGAATCTAGATGAAGATGAACAGACTCACAACAAATAAAAAGAAAGAGACGGTTTTTACACTAACAGAGAACTTTTAATAAATCAACTAATCAACTACTAGTTTTAAATATTTATTTTACATACTAACCAGTTACCAAGATGGTAAATAAGGCTATAATAACAATAATAGTTAAAATATATTCACTGGTATTAAGCCACATTTAGTTTTTTTTTAATGTGGCCTAACAAATGTTTATTGATTGACCTTTACAAGGAAACCTTTACTAATCTTTACTTCTACAAGTTAGTGCTTGAATACCATGATCAAATTGATTAGTGTGTTATTAGATCCAGACAGAAACATGTAGAGTGCATTTCTTCAGTCCTTTGATTTGCCCATTGAAAATAAATCAATTTTGAAATTAGAATGTGTGGCACATTTTTGCTGTCTCTAATAGATAATTTAATAAAAAATATATTCTGATATATTAGAACATAATTAACAAACCTGTGGATTGGAGTATTTAGCAACAAGGACAGCTAAAACACCAAGAGAATGTTGTTGAATATCGAGAGTCTCCAAAACTGTATTCAGATGAGCACTGTTCCTTTGTAAGACCTCATCGGACTTACCTATCATTTCAACCAGTTCTCTAAAATGACCTATGAAAATAATAAGTATGCTAAAAATATTATCAATATTACTCAACCAACATAATTACATTAATGCATGGAATACAGCCCCGCGTTGCTGTTACTGTATTTACCCAAACTTAATTTTTAACATGTATACTTACTATTTTCTAATAAATCATAGCTATAGTTATCAGTAGATTTTTTTTATAAGTTGGTGAACTACTGAATAAGTTTTACAATGAATACTGTAACAATAACATATGCTACATAATTGACTATATATCTTGTAATTTTTGATGAGCTGAGTTGATCAGGAGACTTTTCATTCTTTAATTAAAAGAATTTTTTAACAATAGAGATGTCTTATCATCAGTAAGTCGTTTTTAGCAAAAATAAATAAAAGAGGTATATAAAATAAACAAAAACAAAAAAAATGTGAATGATGAACGCCTACCATTTCTAATCTATATAATATATGATATAAATAAATAATAAATCATTTATATACTGTCACTTTTAAGCTCGACGCCTTACAGAGGCAGCAACTTGCGCACGAACTCTTTTTCTGAGTACAATAGACAAATCAACTATCTTTGTATATTTCGAACTTTGGAAATCCACGATATTGGGTGGTTACCACTAGTAGATACCTAACGGTGCTAACGAATTTATATATAGGTATGCTAGCATAGGGTGGCTCCGTACACTCTCAGTTCCACTTCAGGCAATTGCAACAACAGGAACGAATCGGTAACCAACGAGCCTTAGCTAGCCAGTACCGACTAACTCATTACAATCGATGTCCGGCATACTTTTTAGTTAAACAATTAAGAACACATCAAAAATGTGCAAAGGCCGAAAACCGCTTAAGAGACACATCTCCTAATTTTAAAAACCCACATGTTACTTCTGCTAGTATCGGCATCTTTGGCGTTGACATATTGAGCGACGTTTAGTTCCTCGGTCACTTGGAGCGTAAGGCCTAATTGGCGTCTAAAAAACTGGGCGTGCTTAATAGAGCAAGACAGTATTTCATGTCGGCCCACTGTGTGCAACTTAACAAAGCACAAGTTCGGCCTTACATGGAATACTATTTTCATCTTTGGGCGCCGGTGCACCTTAGTACCAGCTCCGTCCAATTGACCGCATTCAATGAAGAGTGGCTCGAATCGTTGGCGATCAGGTACTTTCCAATCGGGTTGATTCACTGGCATTGCGAAGAGATGTTGCATCGTTATGCATTTTTTACTGAATTTACCATCGGAAGTGTTCTGAGGAGTTGTTCGGATTAATTCCAGCCACTTCATTTAAACATCGTACATGACGACAGAATTCAAAATGTTATCCTCATCATATCGGTGGTTGGCAATCTGACGTTGTGCGCATTACGCGATATATTTTACCATCCACAACTACTCTGTGGAATCAGCTACGCCTTTCTTAAAGGCCACCAGCGTATCTGTGACTCCTCTGGTACTGAACTTAGTCTCAGGATCTGAAGCTCTATAGCGCCACGGCCTTCGTCCAAGGTCGTCTCATGGCCCACATGTAAGATCGCTCCACGGCCTTCCTCCTGGGCCTCTTTATGTCCCCACTCTAAGGATGATAGAGAACCACTCTATCCATGCTCATAACATCAGTGCTGTTCGACGCATGATAGAGAAAGATAGGAGAGTGACCTACTAGCAGATGCGGGCAAGCTTAGGCATTGCTATGAGTCAAGCATAAAACATATTAGACGAACATTTAGGCGTCAGGAAGCATTGCTGGTGCAATGCTATGGATTCCCCATACTTTGACCGAAGACCAGAAACGCATGGACTGGTGTCGCGAAATGTTAGAAAAGTTCAACGGAGGTGACTCGAGTGTTGTATTTAACATCGTCGCAGGTGATGAAAGCTGGATATATTGCTACGAACCACCAAACCAAAATACAATCTGCTCAGTGGGTTTTGGTTTCCTTTTGAGAATCGGCTAAAGAAATGAAAAAGTCAAAGAAAAAAGATGATTGCCTCGTTCTTTGGTCGGAAAGGACCATTCGCGATTGTTGTGCTGGATGATGGAAAAACAGTTACTGCAAACTGGTATGTTAATTGTTGTTTGTCCTGTTGTCTTGGAAAATGATCCTCAGAAGCGCCCTCGACGCATGATCCTCCTTCACCACAATGCTTCAGCGCACTCCACAAAACAAACACTTGAATATTTAACTATGGCAGCGAGACCTGCCATAATGAGTCATCCACTATATAGTCCTGACCTGACGCCCTGCTACTTTCATTTATTTCCAAGAACCAAAGATAAACTACGAGGTATTCGCTTTACAAGCCGTGAAGATGCGGTGAATGCGTTCGCGAATGCCATAGAAGAGACCCCTAAGGAAGAGTGGCCCAATGCTTTTGTCAGTGGTTCCATCGAATGCGTAGATGTATAGAGACTACGACGAAAAACAATAAAAGTATCGGCAACTTTCTACTTTGAGCCCTTTTACATTTTCTAGACTTAGTCTAGTCTTTCAGTGTGACCCAGGTATACATACTATTTAATGGTTCCAACGAATGCGAATAGTAAGGGCATATACCTCATAAAGAATAAATGTATCATTAATACAATATCTGATTTTATTTATCAAAATCTAGAAACTTTCAGTATGCACTAAATAGAAGCTATAAACTAGCTGTACCTAAGTTCTATTAATGTTTAAAAATATTGTAGTAAGGAAAGTACACACAGACATACATATATTTTAGTTAACAGGGCTTATGAAGTCACTTGATGCTACAGTGGATAATGGTTAGAAGAAACAAAGACTTGTTGTATATGACACTATTATTCCATTAGAACTGATCGAACCATGACTCAGCTCTCAGCTTCATTGGGTCTGCTTACCCTTTTAACAAAGGTCTAAAAGATCAGCTGAGCACTAAAGAGTCATAAAAATGTAAAGGCAATATTATTTTTGATATTAAAAATCTCCTGATCGGCTCTCCAAAAGAATAAGCATATATCCTAACATATGAATTTATTTATGACAGAAGAGAAAAATAGAGGTAATTAATAAATAATTATTTTAATGATATTTACGCTATTGTTAATTTGTGGTATCTCAAATTATTCGATTTTGAAACTCTAATCAAACTTAATATCTATATACTCTAACATCCATGGATAGTTACCATTCATTTATATAACAAGAAATTATCCCAAAAAATTTAAAACAGAGCCATCTATATATTCTAATAAGCATTTCAAAGACTCCTCACCTTGCTTAGGAACTAGTTTAACTAAAAAAACACAGATGGCACTAATCTTTAAGCATAGTCCTTACCTATTATAATAATTAAAATATAATTTGTCCAGAAAAATATATGATTATATGATTGAAATGTTGTACCACCATTGTTTTGTGGTTAGGATTACATGTTAAATATTATACACAATATTATAAAGCATTTTTGAATATTGGAATTTTTGTTAATAAACAAATAATGGTGTTATAATTATATATATTATCCATATATTAAAATTAATGTAGTTTTATGAAAAAATTTATCACCTTCTATGAAAGGTGTTAAATTTGAGGATTTACAGACTAAATTTGTCAGAGTAGGTTGTTTTATTTCTAATTATTTTTCCCACTTGCTGTTAAGTATATAGCTACTAACTGATCGGTATCGAAGTTCCCTATGAGGTACTAAATATTTATATCTAGTATATTCAGTATCTTCAATTAAAAAATAATGCAATAACCTCAAAATTTGAATAACTGGAAGCAATAAAATCATAAATATTGTTAGCTATTCCCAGAAATATTTGATGCTTTTTCTATTATTGTTCACTTTGTACACATGCATTTATATTCATTATGCTTATTTATATTTTGGAGCATTGCTTAAAATTTATTATCAGTCAATACTTACTTAATGGGCTAACAAGCATCATTTTACCATGATTACCAAACAAAAACTGTAAACTTTAATACTATATTATGACTTGACTTTTTTAAATATTGAATAAGTAGGCAATGAACTCACTTTGAACCTGCATTAAATTATTTAAACTATTGATAAATAATTTCCGAATTCCTTACCTCAAAACTAGTTAACAGATTAGTTAGTATATTTATGTTATATTTTATTCAAGTGAATAAAACATACTCGAATTTTTATTTCTTTATGATTATACAGTTCGAAAAATATACTGTGCGTTTATAAGCCAAAATGTTGATAGAATAGGTAGAAAACTCATTGAACCGAAATTTTTAGCATTTCCCATGAAAGAGAGTTATATCAGTTTCATTGAATGCATTTCAACATTACAGTGAGTGGTATATTTCACTGTATTTGTCAGACACAATAGTAATTATTTAATTTCATTATATACACTATTACATTATAGCATTTTAACTTACAATCAAACCAGTAGCTCACTACAGATATTAGATGTCTTACCTGACGCCGACGATGTTCTAACATTATTAACAAATTGCTCCAACGGTGAAGCCATATTATGCTGCTTTTTTATCCAAGTCAAAGAAAGTGATAGTTGTTTCTGGAAATAAATCTAATTGCTTTCCCGAGAAAAATAATGTAAATTGCAATAAAGCATACACACAAATTTACAGTATTGACATTGACAATGACATTATTATTTTTTTTTTTGGGATTTTATGACCTGATATTAAAACCTTTAGGTCAACTCTTATTTTCCATAGCGCATTCATAGACGTAATATTGTGCCTAGAGCACATTCCATTAAATTGTTTTAATTGTATTCTTTATGTATTTGTAGATGTGCTTGTAAGTAAGTTCGTCTTGTAACAATTGTTTTAATAGCGGCGGGCGGGACAATAAATCACACTTATTTTCAACATCGCTAAGTTCACTGGCCAACACTAGTCTGTCGATCAAAAATTTTTGACAATCGAAGATAATGTGCTCCACAGTTCCATCACTTGAATTACAATGTGAACAGGTTTTATTCGCAATAATGCCGAGTCGAGCAAGGTGTGACGGTGCAGTATTATGACCATAGCGCATTAATTAACAGCATTGTCTGTAGATAGCTATAGAAAATTCCCTCCATATTATATTTATATATTTCCCAAAAGATATACATCTTTACTCTATTCTTAGTTATTATTTATTATTACTTATCAGTTAAAGTAAATACTTAAATCATTTTTATTTCCCATATAAGTTAAAATTACTGCTACCACTTCCACTCGTATTGATTTTTTTATTACGAGGGGCGTTTAATGTAGTCTCGGTATCAGGGTGATATACTAATAATGAGGGTAATTAAATTATCTCATAAGTCAAAATTTCATTTAATTGTCTCTATTGGTATTCAAGATATCATTACGAAAAGCCAACTGCGATGACTGATTCGAGAATGTTGACAAAAATCGAGCATCGAGCGGTGATAAAATTCCTTACAAAACAAAAAAAGACTCAAAAAGTTATTTACAAAGAAATGGTGGCTGTTTACCAAGACTCTGCTCCTTCATTATTTACTATTCAGAAGTGGTCTAGTGAATTCAAACGTAAAAAATTGAATAAAGACGTAGAAAATTGACCGCAGGTGTCTCTTGCTTCTTTATGACAACGCGCTAGTTTATAAAAGGCGCGTTGCCAAGGTTGTTGTGCAGAATTGCGATTTGTAGCAATCAATCATCCATCCTACAGCCCGGACCTAGCACCTAGTGATTACTTTCTGTTCCCCGACCTAGAGAAAGATCTTCGAGGTAAGCATTTTTTCCGACGATGAAGAGTTGAGGGTGGCGATTGATGAACATTTTTCAGACAAAGAAGAAACATATTTTTAGAGGGTATTGAAAAGTGACTTTCCCGCTCAAATAAAAGTGTATGTTTATTCTTTCATGCCTATACTGAGAATACATTGAACGCCCCTCATAGCTTACATTATTTAGTGAATTCAACTTCATTCTTCGTTTAGAGAATATATCTAATTATGAAACAAGTTATTAGAACTGTTAATATGAACTAACGCAATATTTTTTGTTTTAATTATGGCAATTATCGTTATCATAATTCTGGCCCGTGTATAAAATTAATTGTTCCTTATCAAAAGCAATCAGCAGAATGTTGAGAACACTAAGATGAGACTTAATCATAGGTCAAAGGAAATCACGGTATAAACATATTGTATTAGGAAACAATCAGTTATACTTAATGAAAAAGTTAAGTTTGGAAATAAATATTAGCTTAAAGTATTGATGTTTAAAGATCCGGACATATGGGTAATTTCATAACTTTATTTTTATAAATATTAAGATACAAGATTTTGAAGAAAGGAAATGAATGACATGGATGGAGGGATACAAAGTTAATGGGACGGGATATCTAATTGGGAAGAGCTTCGTATAGGGATGACAATCATTTTTGGCATAAAAAAATATATATAATCCAGGATTCTCAAGATCACAATCGCATATTGAATTATATTTGATCTTATCTAAAAAGACAGGTGTATTGACGGAGCCGTACACGAATTAAAACTCGCGTTATTGAAGGATTTGTGTTTAAAAAACCAGCCATATTAACATCTTATCTATTCCCTAGTCATCAACACACACAACGATAACAGCGAGGGTTCGAACAGTACTGTGACAGAATATAGCCAAATCGACTACACATATGACACTTTATTAATGACATTTGGTATATACCAACAGGCAAATAGCTTATAAGAGAATATACTTTTTCAGGAAGTTTTTTCCCTTAAATGTGAACATAAATGTTTGAGTGGGGACCCAAACAGCTGTTTTATTCTAATGTTTTACGGTTTATACGCCTAACTTTGATCAATAAGCCACTTTTATCCGGATACTCCATAGACATACGCATACTCCATTGGTCCATGGAGGTCCAGTCACTCCATGGACCAACCTACGGGGACACACATCCTAGTAATATGGATGGATGGACACTAAAAAATGGTTTGCATGGTATTTTGATTTAATTTCTGCGGATATTTTGTTACCTTCAACTGATTTGACTCCATCTTTCATGATATCTATAATATTATTTTTGAATAAGAACTGGCCAAATTTCAGTTGTCGTATTGTGATACCAGCTAAGGCATCAGGCTAATTCCTAGCAACATGGATTATAAAAGGTGCTTTGTCATCATCGTAAGATAATAATTTACAACCGAGAAGGAAGGAGTGATCCTAGCCAATCTAATATTTATTTGGAGTATTTTTTGTGACTGGGACAACTCCCTTCCATCAGGTGGGTCAGTAGTATTATTTCCGAAAATATTTTTCAATAATTAAATTTTATTAACAGTCATCAAATTCGTTGCTATCAATAACCCTAATGACTATTCAACTACAGCTTAGGGATGGCAAAAAGCTATAGGTGTCATTATCACGAAAAATATCGATCACAAAAAATGTGTCACATGTCAAAAATTACGGAAAGATAAAAAATATAGTAAAACGGAATAAAATCTACTCGATTATTACACTTTCTCTATTGAATAAATTATTAGTAATTTATCATAAGACTTTTCCGGATTATTAAATATTTTTCTTAAATGATACCGGAACTTTACCAAAAGCATATTTGAATCAATCAAAAAAATCTGCGAAGAGGATATAATTTTGAAAAATCCCCTACTGCCTAATTTGATTTATTATTTAAAAATCGGGGTTTCACCCAAAATTACAACTATTATGTTACAGAAGACCAGAATTGAACGCCTTTAAACAACCAATCTCAAAATTGTAATGCATATGCATAGAATTTTACACACAACATGGATTCAGTGCAGTCAGTTAAAGAAACATTTATTAATACACTAAGTAAACAATTAAGTGAATTGGACTTACTTAAATCCATGTACCCAAACCAAGGTGAGATTGTTATAACTAATTGCTACATACTTGATGATATAAAAAAATTTGTAGAAAATAAATCTATATCCATACCAAACCATCTCGATTTTGTTTTAAAACTGAATGTTGATGAATTTAAGTTAGAAGTATATGTTAATTTACCAAGTCTTTATCCTGAAGAGGAGCCAGATTTGTATGTACGGTGTAATCAATTGAACAGGCATCAAGAAACTACTTTAAATTCAGAATTATCACAATATATTAAGAGTATTCATGAAAATGAAGTGTGTGTTTATACAGCAATATCATGGTTACAAGAGAATATTGACACTTTTAAAGTGAAAACAGAAGTTGTTCCAAAACATATACAAGCATTGCCTGAATCAAAAAAAGATAAACCACCTGCTTTTGTCAGGCTTTGGATATTTTCACATCACATTTATAACAAGTTTAAGAGAGAAGAAATCCTAAAAAGAGCTAAGGAATTTCATTTGACAGGGTTTTGTTTACCTGGAAAACCTGGCATCATATGTATTGAAGGAGTTGAAGAAGATTGTTCAGAATGGTGGAGAGGTATAAAGTCATTAAATTGGAAAAAAATATCTTTAAGAAAAACTGTAGTTTTTGACATAAGTGAAAAAGAAACAAATAAACAATTTGAGGATTTTCAAGAAATTAGTTTTCATAACCATTCATCTAAGGGCACTAAAACAGGATTTTCAAAATATATTGAAGAACACAATCTTAGTCAGGAATTCAATGAATTTTTAGGACTTTAACTCAGTCAATTTTACACCTCTTGTGACTATATTGTTGCATAAACCACTTTTAATATTTGAGCAAACCAAGTTTGAATTCAAGTGCCGGCCCTAATGAAATTATTGATTGCAATTTCATTTATCATGCCTAGTGGTGAAGAAAACCATTGTAAGGAAACCTGCATACCGTAGAAGTAAAAAATAATAATTTCAAGATATGAAATCCAACAATTTCCAGCTGGGATATGCATAAGTTATATATATAGGCTTTACTTTAATTCATAATATTATTGACAACTCCAATGTGACCTATCATATTATACATTGGCAAATAAATTACTTTCTGAGAATAGCTGTATAGAAGATGCCGTTTGTATAAAAATATTAATATTTTTATTTTACAAATCATGTTATTGTACTAATGTACAGAACACTCAAGTAACATTGTAGTATAATTACTTTAAAAAAATGTTTTGTTAAAGATCATAATCTTAGTCAATATAGATTGCTGTGTTTGCCATGTTTAGAATCAGGATACCCAACTATAGTCAGAGAAGCATTCTATCTTAATCTTGAAAGATAACACTTATAATAATAATATTTATTACTATTATATAATATTTATTTATTAATTTTACTCATATCTGGACTAGAAGTTAATAATGGATATAGGTGTCTATGGGCCATTGCAGTATGCAGATAGATTGCTGCCAACCAGAAGTGGGTCTAAATCACACCGTATGTTATTGTGACTTGAAGCAGATGGAGGCACTATATGAATAGTCAGTAGTAGTTATTGCAATTATGTAATGTAAAATATGGCCCGTCATAATTCCAAATAGAGGATAGATATATACCATAAGTGTGAAATTGTTTTGTATATAGTTAATTTATGTTGTGATTATTCTATTATTATACTTTTGATATTGACTGTACAACTACTTAATAAATAATCCATGAATCTTTTGGCTAAGGACCTCAACTTGTCACTCATTTCATTTCTGTACACCGATCAAAAATTAAAGTAATTCCCAAGCACACAACCAGATTCTACGACATCTTTAGCAAAGTGATTAGAATATTTAATTTCTTCCTATACAATATACCCTTTTTCTTTTACCCAAAGTGAATCAATTTGGTTGAACCGTTAAATTTCGTCATTAGCATACTTTACTTTATCAACAATTGTTTGTTCAGGTCTTATCCTCTTGCTGTACTAGAACCATTCTGGTAATTTATTTAACCCTTATTTATATATTTGCTGCATACATATGATCAGTTGAAGAGTTTTTATATTTATATAAAAAAATATATATTATATATCCATATTTTAGAGCATACTAATAATAAAATTTTTAACCATTATTATTTTGTAAATATTTGAGTTATCTCAGTAATGTACTAAATTTTTGTTTCAATTTTTATTATTTTAATTCCACTATTGTCCCTACAAAAATTACGGAACTACTTACTAATAAAAAATAGAACACTTCAACATGTTCATAAATAACACTGATGTAGGAACCCAAGATTTCGATGTATATATCATAATCCATACCAGGAAAAAAGAAAAAAGTAAACAATATGTGTATGTGTTTTCACAATCAAGTGTCAAAATTAAAACTTAGTACTTATACTCGCATACATATTTGCTCTTTGTGTTCAAGACCGCATAACTGAGTTTAGTGAGATAGGGCATTAAATTGTAAAACGGATAGTTAAGGAGAAATACGATCCAAGTGGTTCGGATAATAATGTTTTAATGGACCATGAACAAAACACGACACAAAAATGGTGGTAAGAGAGTTCGATTCCTTTGCAATTTCCACTTATATTTACTGACTACGAGACTAATTCACTTGAAATGAGTTCCCAATGTTAAGTAAATTGTTACTTTGAAAGAGGATCATTTAATGATGAAAAGTCATCATTAATTAGTATTGCATGATGTGAGTTTTACATATAACCATAACACATGAATGAGCATGTCGACCGACCGAGTATTAATTCGGTATTATTCCTATAAGGGAAAACAGAGAACGTGGTGTTTTTCGGGGATTTCATGGGGACGTGCTTATACGCCAACCACAGCGTGGGAAGTTATACTTACAATTAGAAAAGCGGAATAATAAGTTGCCATGCAGGTATTTTTCTTAAAATTTTAATAAAATTGAAAAGTTTTAAGAATTTTTCCTGCGAATGAAAGAACTATTAACATAGTGTATATCGCGTTCTAATACTCGCGACAGGTAGATAAGCTTTTATGCCCATATAAGCGACCAAAGAAATTATTGACTACAGTGCAAAAACATTAAGTCAATAATATTTTGTTTAAAGTAGAACTCATGAACTTAGTGAAATTGCACACGGGAGACAAAATATATACAACGAACCAAAAAACAATAGAATATGGGCACCGCGTCATCAAATCTCTACTTTAATATTGACATTGAATCCACCTTAACGCGACAGAACTGATATGAGCTTAGGAGTGAGAATTAACACTGCTCACGCGTTCCATGTAAACAAGATGTTGGGTCTGAAGGAACAAAGATTGAAAGAAGGTTGTAAAAAATAACATTTTATGATAGTGGGACAAAAGGAATGAAGGTATTACACCGTATTATTTTTATAATATATAGTCAATTTCATCAGTCGTATTTTATACATATATGTGCTGGAAAATATCAATATATATAAAAACATACATTTTAGTTAATAATATAAAATCGATAAGACTGTTAGCAATAGTAATCGATTCCTTAACAAATTAATTGAATTTGTGATCGATTGTTCGCTCATTTCTATTGTTTTTTGAATTGTCAACTGTCACCTGTCAGTGCTTATGATTTACAAAAATCTGAGAACTTTGTATTCTTATGAATTAAAACATAAAAATGTTTCATTGTGCAATGAGACAAGTTGAAGAGAGGCATGTTGCCTATCAAGTTGATCTTATGGTTTGGAGTAACCGATTGGATTTATTAGCAATAAGCAATATGAAAGGTTAGTATAAAATAGATCAAATCAGTTGAATATCCAGTAATATTTAAATTGAAATGGTAAACAAATCAAATATTTTCAAGGAAAATGTTACTCAGATACCTAGATTCTGTTGATGTAGATGCTGTTAGCCTATGCGGCCCTTACAGCTTCATCGGACACAGGGCTCACGGAACTGAGGGGTCTGCGAGCTGGTCAGTTTAGTTCTCTTACTTACACCAAAGCGCTCGTACACTGAGCGTTCCGGTCTGCTCTGATCACGTTTCTATCTGATAGTGCCACCTACGTTGCCAGTTCCCTTGCTATCAGAAGATTCCAGAGTGGAGAATGGATGGTGATGTCTACTGACCTTCCGAGGTTAGGTATGCGGACCTAGCCTATGATGGACACCACCTGTTTTCTGGTCAATCGGAAGCTGTGGGCGGTGAGAACTGCCCTGACACTGATAATGTGGATCTTAATGGAATTTAAAACAAATACAAAAGGTGATACTATGTAATACCTTTTAACAATTTTAGGAGAAGTGCAAGTACATAGATTACATTGGCAAAAAGTGTGGAATTTACCACCACCTAGAGAAAATATCACTGTTCAAGCTCTTGCCTGGAGGCCTGATGGCAAGGTACATACACAAGATATTACAGTAATAACAATGATTATAATATGATATTCATCAAATACATTTCATTTCATATCTATGTCACATTTCCAGGCATTAGCTATTGGCTACAGTTCTGGAAATGTTTATGTTGTGGATATAGAGGATAAAGAAATTTTAGACAAATATGATTTTGATGTTGAAACTCCAGAAGACTCATATCATTCTAAGCCTGTTGGTATTTCCTGCATAACTTGGGCTGTTAAATCAGGAGTGTTAGAAAGTGCAACAGAATATAATATATATGTATGTATTACATTTGGGATCATATTTTTGAGTTTTCATATATTTTTTGTTTCATAACTTATTTAATATGGTTAATTTGTTTAATATGGTTTTCAGGAGGATGCCTCAATATTTTTGCAAAAGCCACCTTCTACAAGTACTTCATACAAAAATCAGGTATCAGATGATACTGTAAAATGTTTTAAAGAAATTTCAGAACCATCACAACTAAATATGTTAATGGTGGGGTATGGAAATGGAAACATTTATATGAGTGTATTTGGCAGATATCCGTATGGCACTATACATCTGGCTCAATTAGTTAATGATGATTGTGGGGAATACAAAGTTCTTGATATAAACTTGGCCAATGATTTTAGTGTTATGCAGATACTTTACTTAGACAGAATCACAAACAATATACATTTATCAGTCATTAATACCAGTGTTTTGTCAGCATACTCTGAAGAATTGTTTGTAGTTGCAAGTAAACATAGTCAAATTGTCCAGCTATTGGCTCATCTCGATCAAACTATGATTTCAATAACTGAGGCTTTGGAGCATATTTTACTAGAAATGGATTCAAAAATGGCATACTATGCATCCTCGGTGCCACAAGGTGGTGTCTCAGCTGATCTGTTAGAGTTACTTATGCTAGGTGAGTATATTAAAAAGGAAAGTGTATGTTAATTGGATTCCTTGTATTATAGATGTTATTAAAACTTTTAGGAGTACCATCAGATGAACTTGAATTGTTTTTACTTCAAGAGTTGACAGCCAAAGGATTAAAAAAATTTGGTAGTTCAGTAGAATTAAGTTATTCAACAATACAAAAATTAGTTTTAAAGCAATTAAATATTGTGGGACAAAATTTATCTTATTATCTTTCCGATATAAGAGGTCTTACAAGAATACCAGATAGATTTAAGGTAATTAAATTACAAGTTTTACATTTGTCTATCAAATATATTTCATTTCATTGCTCACAACTTGTTATTTAAGCAAAATTTGTTAATGGCATTAACTATTTTTACTGTCAGATTCTAGGTCTGGATGAGACTACTGTTACTCGAACAATTAGAGCCTGCTGTGCATTCTTAAATAAATGCTTGGAGTTACAACAAGTGATTGATGTATCAATGCGAAATTATAAAGCATTTTTTCGATGGTTATTTGTTGTTATAATACGATTATTAGATGAACAGATACCCAGTGATATTGTCAAGATGACACAACAAGAGCTAACTCATATAGCTGAGTTTTTATATAATTTCGATAATATACAAACAGAGAGTGATAATGCTACAGAAAAGCCAGTGAAATTCAATTTAGAAAGGCTAGGACAGTATTTGCAAGATCAAGAATTAACAATAGTTCCTGATGATGAAGATAATCCTTGGCATAAATTTCTGAAAGATAATTCATGTTTGGTTAATGATAGTGACACAATATTTTCAATGACTGAATTCAAGAAATTTTCATTAGTTCAACAGCAAAAGTACTTGAAAGATGCAATAAACCAAGTGTTTGATGTTACAGGTAAAAATATTGGGAAATATTTTTCGGTACTCTATAACATTAAATGCTATGAAAATCGAGCAATATCAGTAAATCCAGAAAGACATTTAAGAATATCTCAAATTTATGATTCAGGTCAAGAAAGATTTTTGATGTCATTAGTAGACACAAAGAATGCCCCTGATGGATTGTGCTTCATGTCTATTCAACTAAAAGAAAAGACATGTTCAGCAGTTGCTATAAAATATTATTTTTCAGCAAGTTTATTACAAGAACAGAATCATGGTATTTTAGAAGATGGTCCTGTGGACATAATAGATGTTCAATTTTATTCAGCTGATTATCTCTCTGTACTCATAAGACATCCTCATAACAATGAGAACACTATTTTTATTCAGCTGCCACTGAAAGTTGCCATAGAAAATTCAAATGACTCAAACATGAAGACTAAAACTAGTGTTTTTAGTGACAAAATAGTAAAAAAAAATATATCGTCTTTATTAGATCAAAGTGTTTATAAAGTACTTGAAAAAATGGATGGTTATAAAATTGCAGTGTCAGGTGGCCGCAAGGTTGCTGTGGTTTTATCAAAGAGTCACCGGAAGGTTAGAGTATTTGAAATGGAAGTAAATGGAGAGGATGAGGAAGATGAAACTTTAGATGCTACACCTCAGTCACAAACAACTCGCGCAAGTGACAACAATCAAGAAACACCTGATAAACACAATGCTACTACCGAAGATATAACATTTTAATTGTTCTAATTAAACAGATTATTAAATATAAATAGTTCTTTTTTAACACATTTTGTTTTAAGGGACAAGATATTTTGCTGATAATTATATAAATGAATGTCAACATTTTGCTGGGTCTAATGCTTTCCTTTTCTTTTTGTTATTTTCACACACATTGCTTACAAAATAGAGGAAACCTTTAATCAACTACCACCAAACCAAAAGTTAACATTGACATTATTTTATTTAGGTGGTAATAAATTAATTATAAATATCGTTAATTACAACCCTCTACATA
The DNA here is from genome assembly GCA_029286865.1 of Teinopalpus imperialis. Taxonomy (NCBI): domain Eukaryota; kingdom Metazoa; phylum Arthropoda; class Insecta; order Lepidoptera; family Papilionidae; genus Teinopalpus; species Teinopalpus imperialis. The sequence goes on along the minus strand of JAGSMU010000025.1, from coordinate 1,617,112 downwards.
TAAATAAAGAGTAGTAGTAGACAACATAAAGTTCAAAGTCCCGCTGTCGAATGAGAACCCTCATTTTAAATTTCATGATTTTTCATTTGACCACAATCCCTGTTACTACCACTAATGATATCTTGCAATTAACAATTGAAGCGTTGTAAAGTTTTTTTGGTATGCACTCTTTAATGAGGGCCGTGGTAGATTTAAATATTAATGTACAGTAGCAAGCAGAGACTCATCCCTGGTGTCGGCACCAATGAAATTATTGATTGCAATTTGAAGATCTGATTTACTATTGGCTTGGTGATCTGTGTCTTAGAAATAATTAAAGAACATACTATCATAACATCCAATCTATAGTAGATCTGTAAGATGGACTGCTTATAAATATTTATACTATTCTTTAAAATAAGGTTAAATAAAAATAATAAGAATCGGAAATGGAAACTTACATCTTGAAAAAACTTATTAAAAGTGTTAATCATAAATTATTTTCTTCTAACATCGCTACTGTATCTATATGATTTGCGCTCATTAGACATTTGCACGACGTTTGGCGTGGGCCTGTGAATGGGTTTGTAAAAAGATTATTTTTTTGCTTAATTGTGAAGAAATATGTATAATGTTTTTATATTAATAGTGTAGTGTTTCATAGTATGTTATTTGCTTAAATAGAAGAATAAATACACAAAGTATTATTGAATTATTTACTCAAGTGTATTAAAAAATTGTCAAAACTAAAGTACAATATATAAAGCAAAGTTTAATTCAGTATTCTTAACAATTATTTGACAGTAAACAATGTTAAACGACTTCCCATATATTGCTACCACAGAAAAGTTATAATAAATAAAAAAAGCACTACTGAGAAGTATTACACGCACGATTTTTTTACCCAATTTAACATCTTTTGCATAAAATTTATCCTAATTGACAAAAAAATAAATTGGAAGTATATATAAAACTTGGTGTTGCTAACAAGGTGAAAAACTACCTCAATCGGGCTTTATTCTAATTCATAGTTGAGGTCATTTTAAAAGATCATATAATGTGACACATAAAACGATATTTACTGTGGAAATAATCTTACATTGTAACGCTAATTATAAAATAAATAGATATTGCAAAGGAACATTTATTAAACAAGCAATGATTATTCTACTATAGGACAAAAATACTAAGTTACTGCACCCTTATTTGTATAATATACTTTTATGACAATTCTCCAAATTATTCTATAGTAGAAATAAATATTTACTATTACTATTAACATTTGTGACTTGATAAATGATTATTGATAAAATATTTGTTCCTAAACCATTTTTATTCACAATATATAAGTATAAATTTAAATAATAATATACATATAAGATACATAGTATAAAAATGAGTATAAAGGTAAAAGTACCAAAATTTGCCATTTTGTTACTGAGACAAAATAATTTAAAACATGCTACTAAATAATCATCTATTAATATAAATACTATTATTATTTAAATTAAATAATTTAAATCAGACTTGGAGATGGAGTTTTTATCTGGATATTTTCAAACACTGAATTAAAATCTGTGTCTAATCCTTGATTATCAATGCCATACAATAGATGTTCAGAAGATACATTCCTGCTGGGTCCAGGCACTGGAGTTATGGCAGTTGTTGTACGGTTATATATTTCATCACCATCACCATCATCTTCTTCAGCCTCTTCCACTGCAATAAAAACAAAATTATAATGTAAATTACTTACTTTACTAATAGAGTGATTTTTTTTGGTTTTTAATGGTGCATGATCCATTGCTTATTTATGGATTTTTTTGGTATACTCTGTGCAATCTGAATTTTGAAACAATGAAACATGATTTATGAGTAGAACACCTTTGCTAGGAAATGATTGCCTCTTCTAGGGAAATGTTATCTGAAACCAATGTGCTTACAATTAAGAGGCATACGCCACACTGGTGAGACTGCCACTGGAAATCAGTGAAAAGTGCGTGCAAGATCAAGATATAATGTGTCAGCCGCATGAGTTGTTACATGAAGGAAAAACATTACAAGTTCAAAAAAGGGAGCTCTCTGTATGTACATTTGCTATGTGCATGGACAGATTTTAAAAAAAATACATGACAATCAAGTACAAGAACAAACTTATCAAATAAGTAAGGCAACAAATTGGGTTCTTTTATTTAGTTTTAGTAAAATTTAATCTTTTAAGCTGTAATGGTCAGAGTAGTATAAGTATTGATATTGTTTTAATTACACCACTAGTGATCATTGTTAATTATGATATGAAAAACTTGTAAAGCAAAAGAAATATATCAATGTACTTACTTGGTACAACTGCACGTCCTTCATATTTTCTCCATTGTTTTCTTAATCGATAATATATTATGGCACAGCCAATTAAAACTATTATCGAGACAACAATTGCAACAAGTTTTACTGCATCAATTGCTGAGAAAGACGAACCTCTCACTAACATTTCAACTTCATCAGCTGATATCTTCGAACCATCAAGATGTTTCGACAAGCATACATATTGGCCAGATTCGTTAGGAGACACATTCTGGAATAAAATTAAATATACTGATTTAATTTAAAACAAGTTCTTACATGCTGGATATGGGGAAAAAATACAATTTATTATCTGCGTGGGGCATACTGAAAGCTTCTGATAAAAGCAATTACGGAATTTGAAAATAAAACTCTGAACATGTTACTTATAATTTGTCTGTCATTTGCTTTTTCATCGTAGCGTCCTTTATAAAAAATTGTGTCGCTATTACAGCTCGTGAAAATTTTCGCTCAATGTTTTTTAGACGGGGACGTGATCTTCGCACGTGCGTTTTGTTGCGCCGAGAGAAGTACATGGCTGCACTTTTGATGGGATTAACCTCGATTTATTTCCGAACATTAAAGATAAGCTTAGAGGTTTACGATTTACAAGACCGGAAATAGCGGTGGAAGTATTCCACGAAGCCATTGAAGAAGTCCCTACTGAAGACTGGATCGATTACTTCAAACAAAGGTTCCAACGAATACAAAAATGTGTAAATAGTAAGGACATATACATATTTCGAAGAACAATAATTGTATCATAAATAAAATATCTATTCTAATTTATGATAATCTAGAAACTCTAAGAAACCATAGGAACAGTATATCGCTTATCTTTTTTAAGAGTCTGGACATTGAGGACGACGAGAAAATAAATAATTATAGTTACCATCATACCATAGTATAATGAAATATTAATGTAACAGAAAATAGAATAGCAACTAAAACGTATAGACTAAGATTCCGACAAATATTGCGAAGTATTAACGGGTATGTGGGCAGTAAAGTGTAGCGTAAGGCCAATGAAGCCAACGATACACTCTGTCTGCGGTCAACATCTGTTTTCGCTGGCGCAGTAAGCTTTGCTTCTGTATCTCGCCCTGTGATTGTACTATAACACTGTCATAGACATGCAGAACTTATTACGATATGATACATACACATAATGAGTGTGCAAAAATATCGACTCACGCCGTACGCCCTCAGTCAAAATATATTTAAATATATGCTCGTAAAAAATCTATTCCTCAGATTAATTTTTTGACTATACTAGATTAAAGGTGAAGGTTTTAGCTTTAAAAAGAGATTGTGAAAGCTGTTCAAGGGTTTCTCATCTTTTACGCGGACCCGAACCGAGTCATGAAGACACTAGAGAAGCCCTTTGGCAGATCTGAATCTATAACAATGACTAAGATTAAAAGATTGAGAACACGTCTCACCGATCGTCCAGGGAACTCTGCTGAACCTTCGCCACAAGAGTGAACAACATAATCGGAACCTTGCAAGCTAACGTTCTACCTCTACTACCCGGTGGTAACCAAAGGTATGGTGGAGAAGCTGACACCTAACCTCAGAAGATAGGGGTACGAGTAAGCTGCCGCACAAACGAGACCCGATCTCTTGAAATTTGATCGCTTCCGGCAGAGGGAAGCTGAGAAATGCAGCCTGATCGCGAAGAGAAGGTACAAACGCGCACTGTGGACTCTTAGAACTAGCGGCCCAGCGAATACCTATCGAAGCAGTACAGGCGTGCGAACATTTAGAGGAAATTCATGAAGAAGATGCTAAGCCTAAAATGACCTATCAGGGGTCATGAAATATGGTACTTCTTTTATGGGCCGAAAAAACCAACCCGTAGCATAACTATCGCTTCTCGGATGGGTGATCCACGGCAGCCACACACAAACTATTGGACACCTAGTGAACTTCGTTCATTCATTCGACTCATAAGATCCACTAGACAAACTAGTACGAGATTACTTCACATTTATATCAATCCTAAGCCCCCATCACTAACAGGGATAAGCAAATACTACAAGAAGTCTGGAAGGGGTGGACTACTCGACCCTGACTTGGCTGCCAGCTGCGCCAAATAGATGGAGCAACTGAGAAGACTGAGCCACATCTCCATCCCTACATGTTACAGACTTCTGAAAGCTTATGTCACTGCAGCTTCACGTGTTCGTCGATGCCAACGAGGTAAGGAGTGAGGATGGCTACGGCGGTGCGCAATGAACACAAAGGTAGCCAGATTCTACTTCATTCTGGACATACTACCAGCTATAGGTCATATAAGGCGTACATGGCACAGTTTCAATAGAGGAGAGCAGCTCGTGTGAGTTGCGTTCGTTACTCACTGAACGAAATATCGCCGACGTAGCTACGAGGGACGTGCTTCAACGAAGAACATCGATGGTTCCGGGAATCCGAATTTCTTTCGAAAGTTCCGAAATCCTGGTATGTGACTATATTCAAATGCCTCACCATATGAGCCATACATCTAGAACCTCACTGACTACCGACTCGGCGATCATGGCACTTCTGCAAATGATAGCTCGCCGAGGATGTCCGCATCAGCTATAGTCTGACAATGGGGCTAACTTTAATGGCGCTGAGGACCGCAGCAATTCTGCACCTCGACTGCACATCTTGTCAACTGGAGCAGATGATGCAACGGCGAGTGTAATGTGCAGTAAGACATTGTATTTATAATTATAGTTATCATTGTAATGACATATTAGTTATCATAGCTAATGAATTAGAGAATTTGCCCTTTATAGTAACACTATTGTAGATATACACAACATTCCTCTATAACACATAGAAATAATCAGTGAGAAGGCTGTAATATAGAAAGAAAATAAGAATATGAAATAATTTAATATCCTCATACTCATAGATACACACCACTTCTTCTACAGAATACACACATAATTTATAATCAGTTTTTATTTTGAATATTTAATTGTAAATTTGTGATAAATAGTGTATTGATCCAGATAACTTTATCTTTCACAATCCAGTAAATGTGCACATTGTTTTGGTCACCTGATTTGATGCAAGACATCCACCATGCATAATGGGCTTACTGTAAAAATAACTAAAGAAATGTAAGGTTCTTGGTTGAATAATTTTTTTTTCATTTGTTAACATCTTAAGTATTGTAAAAAACAAAAACACAGTATAATTTTTTGGTAAGTAATGTATGCATACTATTCCGCAAGGAAATACAAAACCATGTTTGTATTCCTATTTAAAGTTAAATATTTAATTTTTATGTAGCATAATAATGACAATATTACTTACATCTATGTGCAGTTTTCCTGATAAAACTTCATATTTATATTTCTTTTCATCAAAGTCATTGTCAGGGCCAATTACTTTGGTTTTATTAACAAGCCAGAACATGAAATTATGGTCATAATCATTGCTGTTGCAGGTCAGGACAGCTGTGGATCCTGCATGCACTTCCTTTACAATGGAAGTCTTAATCTCTGCTGCCATTTTAAAATATTATATATATTTGCTCACTGCCTTGGTTGAAATGGTTATATCATTTGTTTTTGACACAGCTTCATTATGACATGAAATGACTGTGCACACATATCCACGGTCAAGGAATGTGTAAATGTGCCAAGTTTAAAATTATCTACAATCCATAAGGTCACATGCTTTTCACATTAGAATTTAATATAAATTATTGTTTATTGCTTTGTAAAAAATAATATTTACCACTTAATTAATAACGGCTACTTCTGCTTGAATGTTTAATTAGATGCATAAAAACTTCGACACATAGTACCGGCAATAACATCCAAATTGGTGTCATTACCACGTATATAGGCAGATATACTTTAGTATATTCCAGTTTAATACAAATAATTATCTGTGCCGCCATTTTCAACCCGATCGCAGCAATATACCATACATTTTTATTAATAGTCCCTCTAAATCTTTCTATGCCATTTCGGCAATGGGACACCATATGAAATAACACATAAATTAATAATATACTGTCATATACCCACATAGGTATGAATACAATAAACCAATTCCAGTGTGTTCGAGATTCCAATCTCAGACATAATAAAATTAAGAATACTAAAAATATAAACCAAGTAAAGAGAGCTCTATGTAATATCGCCATAATTTCTATTTCAAGATGTTATTAAAAATAGACGAATCGCTCTAAAAACTTAAATAACGTATGACGTTACTGACATTAAAACTGACAATTCAAGCTTTTAAATTGAGACATGTGTGAATTGTAGAGACTCATGCATTGCGGGCCTGGTCTTTACATATGTAACGTTTATACATATATTTAAGATCTTTTTCGTAAATAATAATAATATTTACGAAAAAGATCTTAAATATATCCCGTTGTTATATTCTCCTAAATTAGGATCTTCATTCAGAATTATGTAAATTCATATCAAGTCTCCTAATTAGGAATTAACTAAGTGCCGAGATTTAAAGATGTTTTTCTTAATTACTGTTTGTATCTATATATCCAGTACATCCCATAGATAAACACAAACATTTTGCATAATACCCCCATTCGACTGTTTTTTGTTCCTGTGTGTACAAATAGGTACATAATTTTGTTATTACTTTTTACATGCTCTTGAATTATTATTCTACCATATTGAAATCACATTTCAATCATTTCGTTGGAAAAAGTTGAGAACTTTTTTTTTAAGTTGAGTAGTTTATTTTAAAAAGTTCATAAATTATTTTATTCGACTTTTGCCTTTGTCGGTGAAAAAATTGTACTGATCTGTTGCTGCATAAATTAATAACCTGTTTAATAGAGTTTTCAGAAAGTTGTCTTGGTATTTTTCGAAAAAATAAAAAATCTCATATTATAAAATTCGAAAAAGGTGACACTTTTATTTAGATTTTTTTTTCTGGTAGATGACGTCAAACTATATTCCCCTTAAATTTGCTGTCCTGCCTGCCTATATATACGTAGTATATCTCCAACACATTAATTGTTCAGAACGTCGGATCTGCCTCGTTAATGTAGTGCCTCAGCTATGTTTGCTAATGCAAGAGTTTACGATCATTACAATGCGTACACGGTGCGCTTCATTATATACGCGTATCCGAGCCAGCCCAAACGGCCTTCTGAATTATTTCGTATTTACAATATTACTTGGATTTTTTGAATATCTATTATTGTGATGTGATAAATACCACTTTAATACATTTGTACCCTTGAAAAATTAAATGTTTATTAATATTTTTGCTAGGTTATTTGCTTGGCTTACCATTTTTCGTGCTGTAGTGTTTGTTTCCTTGGATTATTTCTATCAACTAGGCAAGCAAAATTGCCGTATCACAATAATATCATAATAATACGTGAAATTTACTTAAGCTTATTTAAAATCACACATAAACAATAAGTAAATTTACAATAAATTGTCTGACGAGCCATTATTGTTTCGTATCAAATACACGCTCCTAATGGTTGTCATGGACTTGTCCAATTTTGTACTTATATAAATGGGACATATAAATTTATTTGTTTAATTAAATTGATTTTCAACCTTTTTATAAATATTTGTGTTACAATCTACTATTAACATACAATTTATGTTGTCATTAAAAAAAGTATTTTTTTTTGTGTGGATATTGGTATCTGTGCATAATCCTGTTATGTATATTTCTTTTAAGGGTAAATCCAAACTTTCATTTGTCAGATTGACTTTGACAAGTGATAATTGATAACCGGCTAAAACCTTGTTTTCGGTGATAACCAATACTAAAGTCTAAAAGTGTTGCTTTAAGTTATTTTAATACTAGAATTAGGTGTTCAAAATTCCTATTCAGTAAGGGTAATGAAAATTTCATTGTCACAACAGTGACATGGTATTTTTTTATTTATGGACATAATAGTTCATCAAGAAAAATGATATATCAAATAACTCTGTTACTTACTGCAATTAAATTGATTTTTATATCATTATAGTAAGTATAAAGCTAAAGGAGTTTTATACCAAAATTTCTATAATCGAAATTATATGCTGTTTTATATTTTCAGCCGTTCAACAGATTTCGAAGTACATCGACATTGGTTAGCAATCACCCATAATCTTTCAACAGATCAGTGGTATTATGATACAACATCAGAATGGACATTAGATTATCCTCCATTTTTTGCTTGGTTGGAATGTGGACTGTCTTATGTAGCGAAATTTTTCGACCCTGAAATTGTTAAACTTCAAAATTTAAATTATGAGTCTCAAATGACTATTATTTTTCTAAGGCTTTCTGTTATAATATTAGATTTCTGGTATATTTATAGTGCAAAGTGGTATGTATATATCTGTTAATAATATACATAATGTCATAAATATCCCTTGTCAATTGTCTGTTTATATCTTAATATTAGGTCCTTACATATGAAATTAGTGTATTATATGGAAGAAGTAAAACACGGTTTTTATTACGAAATTATATATTTCATTAATTGAAGTATGTTATTTACCATTATAGTTATGGACATGATTATCTATGCATGTTTGCCATTTTATTGGTAGTTCATTGATTCTATTGTTTGAAAACATTTTGGGAGTGAGAATCAATAAAATCTTTGAAAGCAGTTGGCACTGCCTCATCCAAATTAAATTTTTTTCCTTGCAAGAAATTGTCCAAATTCCGAAAAAAGTGGTAATCTGTTGGAGCAAGTTCTGGGAGAATGATGGATGTTGGCGACATTCTGTTGTGAAGTATGGGGTCTAGCATTGTCATGCAGCAGCGGTGGGCTAGAGCAATTGAACAGTCATGGTTGTTTAATGGCTAGCTTTTACATCATGGTTTGCAATTGTTGACAATATAGATCTGCCATAATCGTCTGGCCACCAGCACTTCCACCAAACACCCACCAGTATTTTTTTCTGAGTCAAGTTTTTTGGCCTTTGGACAGTTCTCTTGGGTTCAACCATTTTGGTGAGCATTTACAATGTTCAATTGTCGCGAAAACACATGAATCACTAAATTCAAAACAAATACACAAGCTAAATTTGAAATACATTTGAATTTGGAATTCCTAATCAAATGCCAGATCTTTTGAGATCAAAGTGGCCAGTTCGACAAAATGCCAATTCATATGTAAAGACCTAATAATAGAATAGTCATAACTAGTTTTTAATGTTTATACATTAGCTAATTTCTGTTTCAGTTGTTCTAATCTTATAGGTAATGGAAAGATGTTGGTAATAATTTTACTGGTTGCAAACCCTGGTTTATTGATGGTTGACCATATTCATTTTCAATACAATGGATTCTTGTATGCCTTTCTTCTTTATTCAATTTTTCATATGATACAGGTAATAAAAAAAAATATGATTGCATCTTATATATTTATATTGAAAAACATAATAATCTACAAGTACACTATATTCCTAAAAATAACTTGGTAGGCTTTATCTATTGTTTTATTATTTTATAATTATAAGTTTTTATTTCAGTAGTTAAAAGGAACTAAATCATTATTAAGTAATTTTAATGCACAGTTTCCATGTTCACTTCATATTGTGATTGTTAATAAATTTGAATATTAATATTGAGGACCCATGTAGTAAATCTTGTTTGCATGTATTACATTTATATTATTTTTCTTATTGATTAAGATTATTCTAATTGGATATTTCAGGAGAATTATCTACAGGCAGCATTATGGTTTGCGGTATTACTTAATTTGAAACACATCTATTTGTATATCGCACCAGCCTACATCATCTATTTATTGAGAGCATATTGCTTCACTATTTCATCAACAGACGGTGTACACACTCCATGGTATTCATTTTCTATGAGTAATTTGGTAAAGTTAGGAATTACAGTTCTATCAGTATTTGCATTATCTTTTGGACCATTTATCAAACATTTACCTCAGGTAAAATAGGTATAGACTATTGAATATAATTTAATTATTTTGGGTACCTTATCCAATATTCATCTATAATTTTAGCTGTTATCAAGATTGTTTCCATTTAAGCGAGGATTATGCCATGCCTATTGGGCACCAAATTTTTGGGCCTTATACAATTTTGGAGATAAATTATTACAACACTTGTGTAAGTATATTTTAGTAGAATATTAACCAAATCGATCAAATAAAAATATGAATAATATTACAATCTCTAATTAACTATCTATATTAACTAATTAAAATAATAGAGTAATTTTTGCCCTTAAATTATTATATTTTATAATTATATTACTTAGGAGTGTTGGAAGACAATGGAAAGAGTAATTAAATATTACATAGTCAAACTTTTTTATTTTATTAATTAGTATGATGTGTTTGTATATAGATATTTAGCTTTAATTTGAGTTTTAAATACTTTCAGTACCCAAATTTGGAATAGATGTTTCAATAAAGGAGGCCTCAATGACTGGGGGACTAGTACAGGAGTATGACCATGTGGTCATGCCATCAATAAGGCCGAGTGTAACTTTTGTTCTAACATTGATAACAATACTGCCTGCAGTAGTTAAGTTATGGTATCTAGGAGCAGATAGAATGTATAGAAGTATTAGTTTTGTGAGGTGTGTATTTTTATTGTGTCAAATGATATTTTTATTCATCATAATAAAAAATACTTGGTAATTGAAATATTATAAGCATAGAAGTACTGGTAAGTCTCTAAATTTTTGACACTCAAAAATGACCAAGAAACTTATTATCTAACTAATATAATGTTTCTATTCTTACAAATTCCTTACTTTACAAAGTGTATTTAATTCAATAAATTGTAACCATACCATGTTTCATTCATACCAAGGGTTATTGAATAATTTATGCAAGCAAAATGATTTCTTACTTCCTCAAAGCAGAAGTTTTTTACAGAGGATAGTTACGTTCCCCATTTTTACTTATTTATATTACCAAGTATTTTTTACTGAGTATCGAACAATCAACAAATACATTTTTAAAAAAAAATATACATTTAGATGTGCAAGTTCATGTAGACATGACAGTGATAAACTGCAATATGAGTAGATGAAGTCTCAACTTATACTTTTCCCCTTAATTAATATGGTCATCTCAATGTTTTGATACTTAAAACATTTCAGATTAGCATTTCATTTGAGATTTGGTTTTGGTTTTTGTATCACAATATTCAAAAGAGATTTGTGGGATAATATGTAATGAATTTCTATTATGATGTTCTTATCCATACTTTTTTACTTTAAAACATCAGCATATGTACAGGTGATGCAATGCAATATATATATATATATATATATATATATATATATATATATATATATATATATATATATATATATATATATATATATATATATATATATATATTTAGTTATTCTTATCTCTGCTATAGAAATTATTATTCTTTGTCATCTTTTATGACACAACCAATGAATAAAATAAGATGCCCGATTATCTTATTTTGCCATTAAAGTATGGAAACACTACTGTATATGTTTATTAGAATTACTTAATTTTAATGGTGTAATTGAAATTTTATTCTTTATTTTAGATGCTTGACAATATGTGCAACTTCTTCATTTATGTTTGGCTGGCATGTCCACGAAAAAGCTATATTGATGATTTTAATTCCCTTAAGGTATAGTGAAAAGAAAACTATAACTTATGCAGTAATACTAATAATATAGTATAATTATAGTTTTTGGCGGAATAATGTTTTATTTGTTTCAGTTTCCTGGCAGTATTAGGCGATGTTGATGGAAGACTTTTCTTATATCTCTCCACAGTTGGTCATTATTCACTCTTCCCCTTATTTTACCCTAAATATCTTTTAGCAATTAAATTATTTATATTGTTAACACATTGTGCAATTACTTTTTCGCAAATATCAGCATTATATGAAAATCCCAAATCAAAACGTATCAGAAAAAGAAGGATTTTACGTCTACCGATGCTAGGACAGATTGAATCTTTATATTTGTATGGACTTATAATTTTATGCCTTTATGAAAATGTATTTCACATAGCTTTAGGTTTTGATAAGCGATTACCATTTTTACCGTTAATGATAACCTCTGTGTATTGCGCTATAGGGGTTTTCTACTTTTGGATACAATATTATCATTATTTTTTAACTTTCAATCTCAGTAAGTTTCCTACAAAAAGTGCAACACATGAAAATAAAAAAGTTAAATAATTTTGCAATTTGGTTTTATTTCTGATCATAAATTATTGAAAATCTCCGTTTTTGCTCACCAATGGAAGCACCATAAAATATTGTTAACGTAAAATATACTTAATTTTATTATCTTTGTTCATGCTGATAATCATGTCGTTACATCTTAATATAAACATCTCAGTCCACTACTGAACACGACAGAAGAGAAATGACTAATAAACTCACATGATATTATATATTCGTTTGTGTTCTATCGATGTGTTAGTTTGCTTCATCAAAACACGAGATTGAAAATAAGTTGATTTACTTATTTTTGCTAAATTAAAATCTGAGAGAAACAAACAACAAACGAAACTGTTTAGACTGAAAAACAAATAATTATTCAGTTGCTGACGCCGAAAACTGTCCAGTAGTCAATTGCTACATTTATTATGCGAAGTGAAAGAAAGACCGACTTAAAGCTGATTAGTAGTGATTTCAAACATTAGCTAAAGGATGAGGCGGTCAATAATTTGCTTGTTCTCATCTAAGTACGGCAGTTTACAATAGATTTCAGTATTTAAGAGAACAAGGAAGTAATGGCATGAGGTCTGTAGTTGGACGGATCAGATTTTTTAAGGAATGGGTGCACCAAACCTGCTTTCCAAGAGTCTAATGGATTAGTGTACTGGATTTCTTTTTCTGTTTTTTATTATTTTTTGTTGTTTAATTTGACGGAAAAACCTAGGCCAAAATCTGCTAACCTAAACATAAGGCGAGAATCTGCTCCCTACGAGCACGACTAAATATTATGAAGATGAAATGTTGAGATCCCATAAATTACTACATTGTAAATAGAATTGGCTTCGTGGGATTATCCAGCGAGAAGCAAATATGTCGCCATGGGTAGGATGAAAAAAAGATGGCATCCGTCGTAACCATTGACCTAAAGCACCGCACACGGCGATAGCCTGGAAACGTGGGAACGTGAGTGGCTCTGTACTCCGAGTCAAACAGTGCTATGACGAGACAGGATGGACACCGAGGGAGATCAAATAGCTGTAATAAGAGGTTAACTGAAGGTGTGTGATCCCGCAAGTCTGGAACTCGCGTAAGCGAAGTATTCAATTGTATTAGATCCTATGCCTGAATCAAAGTAGTGAATAATTTCCTCCGCATGATCAGTTGTACATGTGCCAAGGCACTCCACGTGGTGAACTGAACACTAGCAACGCTGAGTATCAAGATCTCTGCTGATCAGAGAACAGATCAGTTGTAGCTCGGAGGTGTCTCGGTGTTAGCGCCATGCGATGGTCGTCGTTGTCTATGGGCAGCGTAAGAATCTGAAAATTGACGAGGTGTCGAGAATAGATATCCTGTGTGACGTATACACAACGCTGACACCCGTGGGAAAGAGCAAGGCTGTTTTCGCCATCTTGAGATGGCAGTGGACAGTGAGGGAATAAAATCCCCTGATTTTGCAGAAATGGCCTTTTTGCTCCGTTTGAAGGTGAATGTGAACATTCAATTTTTTTTATCTACCATTATCATTCTATAATCAACAACACGGATAGTGTGCTCTGTGACTGTTGTTGTACTACCAGAACATCCAGAGCCTTAGGGACTCCAAAAACGCCGCGACCTCGGGGATATCCCCCTTACCCGGGGGGTAAAAACTCCCCCAGTCTTTTATCTACTCAGAGAAAGGGTGTGTGACACATATTTAATTCATATCATTATTTACTTGGTATACATCACATCTTAAATGGCATAAAATGCATACGTCCTCGTAAATCCCCATTCTAATCGGAAGGACACAAGATCTCATAAGAACAAATATTTTCTGATATTAACATTGCATACATAATGTCAACATCTAGGCTAGTTTTGGAATTAGTATGTGAGATATCGAACTTCTAAAGCTTGCATATAAAAACGAACGTGCAGTGGTGCTAACTTTTGAAGGTGTGTGTGGTCCCTTATTTGCACTGTCGAATATTCATCGAATAGGCATCCAGCAATGGACTCGATCGTTTATTCGAATGTAGCGCCACTATCACTCAGAGCTAAGGTCTGCTGTTTATGCATACGTTTTCCCTGCGAGTCTGCGACTAGTGCGTACCAGGCGCGCGCTTCAAAGTAACGGCCCGTGGCCCCACCTGCTCGGGTCTCTCATCGGTAGTTCCGAGAACACCCCTTCTCTCACTTCCTACACAGCATCTCTCAGTACGTGAGAAACAGACCACCTGAATCCACCACTTCCATTTCCCCCGAGACTCAACCTCTGCTACAGAGGGCAGGGAAGGGAGAGCGAAGGGAACGGCCCTCCAAACCATCACTTTCGCTCCCCGCATTCAATCAGCACGCGTCCAAGTTACGCTCAAAGTGCCCACCTGGCGCAGCCACCTAAGGTCAGGCCAACATCATAGGCCGGCAGTATGGGTTTTTCCCCTAGCTTCACCGAGAGTACCATGGCTACCAAGCCACGACAAGACGAGAACCCGTTCTACCTGGCATCCCAGATATGTGACGGTTGACTTTGTCTCGACGTCCTTACCTTCTAGTTGAAGTGGGGGTGGTGTATTAGTCCGTTTGGTAATTTCCCGACGTTCATGTGCCACTTATCTAACCGTTGGGGTAGCAAATCTTAATAGTCATTTAATCCTACGTACAGCGTGTCTGTCCAAGGTGAAGGTGCTCTGTTCTCAGCGTATAACGTCAGTAATATTCCCACTCTGTGATTCAAACTAAAAGAGTGGGAATGTCATTGATATACACTGTGTAAAACGTGGCACAACGTAGCTGCCCTGGGGGATAGCGGCTTCGATAGGTCTTAACGCCGCTGTAGTTTTAGCTGTCAGGAGACCGGCAGAGAGCCCCTTTAGAAATTACTGTTTTTAATAAGTTTTTAAACAGTTTTTTTTAATTCTTTAAATATACTCACACACTGTCTTGTCTTATTTTTAATTTTTAAAATATAATATAGTAGTGCTAAAATATAATAGATTAATAGTTTTGAATTAAATATAAAATATTTTTAAAGAGATAAAAAAATGCTTAAGATCAATTGAACATTTATGTAATACAAGGCAAGCTTCAAAGGACACGTACACGTGTTTACAATGAATAAGGGAGACGCACATCGATCACGATATGAATATTCATTGAAGGGTAGAGGCACGGGCTGTGGATGGTGACGAGATGGCTGATTACACGCAAATTGCTTCGTGTTTGAAGAAAATTTACAAGAAAATACCGACGATGAAATTCTGCAACGTTACTTTTATACATATGGTTATTACATTAAATATGTGGTTATTTATCTAAGAAATAAAATAAAACTATTATACTAAGGATATTCAAATGATGTTATTATTATTATTAAAATACTGAAAAAGAATAGTGTTGGAATATTTCGTAAATATTCAGTATACGTAAGAATATTAATTAAATTACTACAACTACGGTTATATAAAATGTCATTTAATTTTAATAGAGAGAGAGAGAGAGTGAGTATTTTTACTGTGTTGCGCTTGTAATTCTGATATCATGTGGCTGTATGGTTTTTCCGTTGCATGTTCATTCATATGTATAACCTACAATTTCTAAATTGTTTAATCTCATTAGACCCGCAGATTTTTTTATTTGACGATTGTAAGTTTTATCTACGGCCCATAAATACCTACTTGTAAATCCATCTTTGACGGGGATTCAAAATGCATATGCATTGTGACCTACACTCACATTACGTAATCCATAAGGGTTTATACTGCTATTTAATAATTTGTTGATATTCTCTGAGGATGTAACATATTTAGATAATATTACGTATATTTCGATTATAAAGAAATACCAAAAGAACAAAAAAGATAATAAGATAATAGTTATTGTCTCTGTATACGTATGTTGTTATTCAGCGTCCTATAGACGAATCAAAACTCGAACAAATTTAAAATTCCTTTACCTATCTCATGTAAATGAGCGTATTTCAGCCATTTACTAAACGTCTTAATATGACTGGATAATAAGCAACTGTTGGTAACTTTACGTACTGTGACTTAATATATTCTCTTCATAAGTGTGAGGTTAGATTTATTTATTTTATTTAACCTGACGAGTGATTGATTTTTTATTGTGTTACTGTCTCAGACAAAACACAGCAACATTATGCTCCTATTTTACGCTGATATTCTTTGAGGGCGTGGCCCTATCCCGATGGAGCTGAACCATTAATTCTGCGGTTAGAAACAAATTAAAGTGTAGTTCTCATGTAGATGGACCCATGTCATCACATACCATCAGATGAACTGTGTGCTAGATTATCACCATTAATGTTATAAAAAATTTAAGTTGCTATTTCGCATTTTGAAATACATAATATAATATAGTATATTTTTTAATTATTCAATTGTAGCATCTTTCTCATTGCTTGGATATGTTTTCAGTCACACTTGAGTAGATATGTAAAGTTGTTGATTTAATCGCTCGATTCATCGGTTTGGAAGTTTGGAAATAAGAGTGAAATGAGGTGGAAGGAGTTGCTCATTTAGATTTGTGATTCAGCGTTTTGTTAACGTTTCTAGCGAGCGGTTTTCCTGTTTTATGATTTTTCTAAATGCTACTACTGTAAATAGCGTACAGCAAAATTATAAGTTGTTGACATAGTTTTAGCATAGCGTAGCTATAAATGATCAAGCTTAGTTTTATTACTTACTAGTGTTTGATCATTGTCATCAGTGCATATTCAGACATGCACCGATGGTTACTCTGCGATCAGAGAGGTAGCCTAATCTAGGCTAGTCATTTCAGCCTATATTTAATATTTTTTATTATTATTATTTATTTTTTTCCTAAATGTGAGTCACACAGAACTGTAACTTATTATGGTAATAATGCGGTGTAAGATTTGGAATCAATTACTAAGAAGTCTTCAACATTGGTATTTTTTTAGCATCATTATATAAAATTACAGTACTGTATGGAATTCCATAACATGCATCTTTTTTGGCTGATTGGGTGTCTATGTGACCTCGATTGTTTAAACACATGAATTATTTAGATGTGAAAGAACATTAACCGAGATTCACTTGTAGGAAATATTTTTTTAAGCCCGCATTTCTACGAAAGAAACCAATACATACAATTTCAAATTTTATCATAAAAAATAAATATATAAAACATGTTTTCATTCTAAAATAAACATTTGAAAACCAGGCGTGAATCCTCGCTGGAGTGTCGCTAAGTTGAGGTTCATTTAATCACATGGCAGGGCGCACACGATCAAAGCTATCCATCGAAGCCTTGTGAGCAATCGCCTGTGCATGAATTCAATGAATTAATACACCTGACACACTTGTTCCCTCACCGTTTATTTATTAAGCTATATTTATGTGCTACACGATTAACCCATGTTTGTTTAAAGGTAATGCAGCTCATTAGCAAATGTAATAACGAGCTTTTAATTAAAAGCTAACATGTAATATAATAACTACTATACCCTTACTTACCCTTCTTCGGACTGAGATGGAATGCCCCTCTACCATTAATTCGGTTTCCGGATCACTCGCCATACGAAACAGGACGCTACTAATTCATGCTTTCCCCGTTAATGCCAACAAGTACAAAAGTATTGTAAAAATATATGGTATTGCTAACCCAACTAAGAAAATGAAAGGACATGATAATAAGCATCTCGTACATCGCAAAGCTAAGCAGAATATTTCGTATTCATGCGGTATTGTCCATCCTGAATCGGTAATAACATTGAACATTTTGTAAGTTTTAAGGTTTGAAGTTACTGCATTGGTACATTAACATAACTTTATATTCAGTGGCGTCGGTAAGAACTTACTGGTAACATCGTAAATTTAGTCAAACTTACAAATACGCGCGTTGAAAATTGTAATTCGCAAGTTATAACTGCCATGAATCATGTACATTCGTAAATACATTTTAAAGGAAATACGATGTTAATGTTCGAGTAATGTGCTTCAGCGAGAATTGTGACAAAAACATCTTTATGTAATATCTTACACTGTTAAAACTAGGCAGGTATGTCCGTCATTAATTATAATAAAAACAAATATAAAACAATTTACATTAAAAATTAATTATTTCCCATAATAATTGTTAAGAGAACAATCATAAACGATTATAATCTTTAGTTCAATGGATTTAATTTAAATAATTTTAATGATAATTATTTTAAAAATGCTGGTTTCGTTAGGTCCCAAACCGTAGAAAACAATATATTTGATTTTAAATAATCAGATATTAATCGATGGCGCTAATTATGGATTTTCCTGTTTATTATTATTTAGCTTTATCTGAGGATTATTTGAACAAAGGAGCTGGAGTATTTTTACAATGAAATCCTTAAGTCACTTTTTTTGTCTACTCTACGTCTTGCTAATAGATTACATGATATATTTCACAATTTATTTATGACATTTCTATTTAATCGGAGCATTATAAATATCACATGGCATTATGACTTCTTGTTGCTTTTGATAAATATACAGGGCCATCAATTTATAGGAATCCAAACCTAATCGTTCCAATGAGTTCCATCCTTCAAGTATAATCATAAAATACTTTGTCCTTGTTAACAATTCCCTCCTTTTTTTTTTTTTATTGCTTTGTGAGTAACAAACGAGCACACAGTTCACCTGATGGCAAGTAATTCCTGCGGCCCATTCCATCTATATTCATCCTTGACACGGAATCATAATACAGATGCGTTGTCCACCAGTAATAAAGGTCTCCGGATACCTACTCACGAGATGAAACATTATGCAGCATTATGCGTGGTCCTACCCCGGTAGAGCTGACTCATTCATTATCCAGCTGTGTCTGATGTTTGGATATGCTTAAAGTATTATTCGTTCACAAAGAGTTACATCAGAAATGCAATAGTAGATATTTTTGAAGCTATTGGGATATTATTTAGGGATATTACTGCTACGCCTAGAGATGCTTTCTAGATGCTTACTAGCTTCGCTTCCCTCAGCGGTCTCCACACCAATGATGTTATTTCCGTTGTTAAAGTATTATTGTATTATATGTATTATTACACAGCTTACTAGCGAACATTCCGCAGTGTTCGTGTTTCCGGTTTATCCGATCTTATTGAAATTTCATGAAACTATGTACGTACAAAATTTTATTTATCTATATCTCTTGAATTATATAGACTTAATAAAAGTTTGGCGATGTTTGGAAAGACTTCAAATTTATCACTAATTGTTCTTGTGCGCGTCGGGAAACCAAAGATTAAAACCGCTGTTAATTGGGGAATATAAGAAATTAATTTATTCAAATGAGGTTGGCATATCATGCCGCATGACCGTTTAAAGACCGCGAACCATTCTAGTAAAATATTTAAACTCCACGCTTTAAAACTGTATTGTTTAAATAAATTTCCTTCCTTCAGTCATATCTGACAGTTTATATATCAATCTACTCGTACGCAATTTATTATTTTATTTATAAGTGCATATAAACTTAATATTATTTAAATATTTAAATCTATATATATTGAAACGGTTAAATCCACAGATACATAAAAGTATAAAGGCTTTGTAGACAAAAAGGAAGGAAATGGCCGATGAAGACGAGGAGGGAACCTTTGGTGGCCTGTATGAAGATGGGCATTGGATATGGGACGATACTTCTCAATCTTTAGTTTTTGTAAGGTGAGGTTTAAACCTGAATATTAATGTTGACATTATAGAAGTTCCATTCCCTTTAGAAGTCCTGTGATAATTTGCCATCGGGTGAGCTGCTTGCTCGTTCGCCACGTATTGTATAAAGAAAAAAAAAAGATTTGTATTGAATGTGGGTTTTGTCCTTACCTGCTTGTAACAATGAGTTTTTGTTTATCTAAATCTTAAGGACAATCTTAACTTTATCAAAATTTAAGATTTTCACTCTATTACGGTTTATGCTCAAGTTGAAATTATTGTGGACAGTCTTTGCTATCTTTCCTTATTAGGATGATACGCACATTTTTTTTCTTTTTACAATAGGGTCGCGAAATTATCATTATAAATCTGATGTAAATGATGATCTATCCTCAACGAAAGATGCATTGTCTCCTTTTCACCATTCTCACTTTATGACTAAGATGGAATGTCTTGTTATATGTAATAAGGTGTCCGTATCTACTTTCCATATAAAACATAACAGAATTATGCTTCTTCAGAGAATGGTAATTGGTGTTCGAATCTGGCTACGGCGACGCTTTGTTAATGCCGACGACATTTCGGTTTTAAAAATATTTTGATAAAAAGAATAATGGATAAGTCTTAGTCTATACCGATTGGGTTATAAAAAAAGTGGATTATATCATATTGACGCCTTCCTCCCCAATATGGACAAGGTATTCATTGCTTCAACTTCAATTGCCCAGAATATATTAAAGTGACAAAATTATTTTGTAAAACGTACTCTATCGTTATTTATTTTCCTAATCCATTGATACAGTGCCGACATTCATGTCTTTGAAAACGTTTCGTGTTCCTATAATTGAAAACTAATAATTTGTGCTTTATCCACCGAGGACTGGCTTTCCGGAACTTTCCAGAAGTCTACACTTATTAGTCAATGGTGATATATTCTAGTCCAGAGGATGGCAATGGAGTAAAAAGAAATATAGTACTCCCTTCTGGATACGTTGACTTATACAAAAAATCTTTGTGCAATGGTTGGTGATCATTCTAGTGCGTAAATGTGATTCTTATGGCATAAATCACCAAATATATGTATGTATTTATTCTAATTTGCAATATAGTTCCAGAATCCAAACACGAGAATAGAACCATAAAAGTAATGAATTACTTATCATTATGTAGGTGCTCCGTCTTCTGTAAATAAATAAATAAATTATTGTTTAAAAATTTAGCGACCTACCGCCAAAACCAGTTGAAAATTTTCAATTACCAATAAAAGCACCGACAGGAACAATTGAATTTAGAGATGACGTTGATTTAATTGAACAGGTAAATACATTCTCCAAAATTAATTCTAAGCGCTAAAAATTTAACGATTCACACTCACATACACTCAATATTTGTCATTGTTCACTCTAAAATGTTTGTCATAGGTCAGGAATGAATGGTCGATTAATCTATTATAATGAAGCACTTATATGCCATTCGCCAATCGCTGCAGAACAATACCTGCCTCTTTTGATTACGACATGGCGACTGCTACTTAAATTTATCTAAATGTTTAACTTTTTAGAAAATGTATGCACGACTTTATTATCCAGAATACTGCACAGATATATGAAAAACTAATGTATCAGGAATGGTTCCGTTCGACAGGAATTAATGCGTAGTTTATGTGGTATACCCACATTGCAGCTAGTTTCTAGTTGCAAAATATATGGGTCGGCTCTACCGGAGAACTTAATCATCACTTACTATAAGGTGAACTGTGTACTCCTGTGTCTCGTCACCCCGTCGTATCATATAAAAAAAATATCCACATAACCTTATCGTTCGGTTGGCAACTAGAGAGAACCAGATCTTAGTTGGAAATAAGATATACTTTTCCTAAATGTGTCTCGTATCCGAATTTTGATTAATCATCGAAGGTGAAGAGGATAAGTTGGGCCTTGGGTAGCAGTTGTAACTTATCCACGGCTCAACTATGGTCCGTCGTAATCAAAATATTTATCATCATAATTTTATCAGCAATTTCTTTTTTTTACCTTGAGATTAACAAACGAGCACACAGTTCACCTGGTGTCAAGTGATTCCTGCAGTCCATGACATCTACATTCATCTGATAAGGAATCATAATGCATATGCATTGTCACCCTTGAGGACTGAGAGATGCCTCGTCACCAGTAAAAAAGGTCTCCGGATTAAAATATCAATTATTATTCACGATGACCTTCTTCTGACTATGACGATCTGTGTGATGTATCTTATTTATTATTATTATATTTTTATTTTACAGTGGTAAAGCTACACTTCAGTTTATTTTTAGCTGCAAAATGAATGCAGCATAATGCTGCTGTGTTTTATCTGGTGAGTGTAGGGATCCGGAGACCTTTATTACTGGTGACGAGGCATTCCATCTCAGTCCTCAAGGGTGGCAACGCATCTACATTATGATTCCTTGATGATGTCATGGGCCGCAGGAATCACCTGTCATCAGGTGAACTGTCTACTCGTTTGTTACTCTCAAAGTAATAAAAAAATATATATATATTTTCTTACATTTAGATTCGGTTCAGACGTCGTTATCAAAGGAAACTGAAACCCGGTCAAGCCGATGTTATTTCAATACAGGTATGTTATACTATACTAGAGCGTTATATACAAAATTCTCGTCCTGGGTTTGATTTCTTGTATTATAGGATAGTATGATTGAATGCCTAATTTGCCTAATTGCCATTCTGGCAAAAACATTGGTAATCACCCGTCCGCCTCTTTTCCCATTCCAATGTTATGAACATGTAATAAGAACTAAGGAAGGTTTTGATCCGCATAGTACGGACCCAGTTTATAATCGTACACTACACACCTTACCCCGTGAACCAATAATTTGTGATGCACAAATATCGAGCCTCAGCTGGGAATCAAACGCAGGATAACGACGCAGAAACAAGTACTCTGCCCACTACGTCACCTGAGCGTTAACTGTGTACCAGTAAACAAGTATTTGCAATGTGATGGTATTATAAGAATCCATCATCCCTTCCACATCCTACGGGTGTTACAAGTGGCAATGACGTGTGTATCACTTTCTATTTCAAACATCTTTGATTTTTGCATATATTTGCATTACGAGTGCTTCTATTTACTTTTTTATTTTCTATATATATTCCCTTGGCGTCGTTTGGTACCTGCCACTTGTAAACATTAAACTCAATTGTTGTCATTGGTCAACAAACGTTTTGATATAAAATTAAAAGTTCTTCTCTGGAATGCTCTCACCCCCGAGGTCAGGGCGGCTACAAATCGTTACGCGTTTAAGGTGAAAGTTCGAGAGCTATTTCTCAACAGAGTGGCAGAATCATCTCTATATTAAATTATTATGTAAATAAATGTACCTGTATATATAACATATAAAAGTATGGATATTTGTATTTGTTATATATGTTAAGTTATACATGTATTTTATAACTACGCATATGTTGTTTATTTATATAATATAACAAATATAATAGTATCTTATCGCGATTAAGTTTGTATGTATACACTCACTTCATTAAATTTCATTTCTGCATTACCCTAAGGGTGACAGGTAGAGAATGCGTAAGGCATTAAATCCGCCTTTATACATAACCGTATATAAAGCTTAAATAAATACAATTATTAATATGCTTTTACCAGCTAATTCACCTACGTTCCACTTTTGTTCTCACTATACTGATATTGTGTACTTGTCTAAGTTGAGATCTAAGTAATTAAATTATGATAAACAACCTCATGAAATTGTGTCTAAGCGTTTTTGAATCTATAGGAGCAAAAATAACTGACGAAAGTTCTAGAAAATCTAGATCTGGATTCAATGACCTTTATATAGTCTATCCTAGTTAGTTTTGAAATTTATCGCCGATGTATATAAACATAGCTCGGTAAAGTTTTACAGTAGAATACAATATATATATATATATATATATATATATATATATATATATGTATATATATATATATATATATATTTATATTTATAGAGAAGCCTAGTAGCGACAAATGTGTACTGAACACTATTTTTCGTTATAAGGCTTTAGGGTATTGAATGCTTGTTCTTTTTCAATAATTTATCATACACTAAGTCTTTAACGCTCGTAAAATTTAGTGATTTACAGGATGTAAAGGATATAGCTTTGTTCACTGCGCCGGTTAATTTATTGAGTCCCATGCTAATAAATATGCTCCATTTACCCACAACCGAAAGATTCATACGGGCGCTTATTATTTACTCCCAGTATTATTTACAGGTACCGTGAAATGGTTTATTTGAACATTATTTATAGTTAATTTTTTGAGTTTCGCTGTCGTAAATAATGTTTCATACGATAAAATATTGCTGCAGATTGCAGATGAAATGGCCCGACGTATTTTAGAACTTGAAACGAAACTTCGTACGCCTCAGTGTAAGCTTCGAGAAAACGAATATCGAAATAATCTTTCTGATTTACGAATATTAGTCGCCAAGGAGTATAACCTAATGCTTATTGGTTGGTATGAACTTTGTGTTATTTTGGGTTTCATGGCTAGGATGCCCTTCTGGTCAATTTCGACTACAGCGATACCTTCTGGTTATTGCCAGGTGACATTAGGGCGGTACAGGTTGTAGTATGTTTTAGGTGTAGATGGGTTAAGACCGTGTTTTGTGAAAGACTTACTTTCAGCAATGGACTAATGATATGCTGAGATGATGATGTTGATAAAAAATAATGGCTCTCGCTCTTCACTTCGTAGAATGTTAATTATTTATTTATCTATTCGTCTGTATCCTCTTGCAGTACATATGATGCTGCTGCCTGTCGGCATCTTGAATATTTCAGGACGTCTTAGTTATTTTTTAAACTTTCAAAGGAAGCGCTTGCCCACGATCCCACCTGATATTAAGCGGAAATGCAGTCCTGGATGGTAAGGCGCATTCTAGTCCTTTGCTGTACGAATAATGAAAGACGAAGCAAAGCGCTTCGTTCGGGTTTTAGGGATGTTCACAACAAAAGGATGAAATCCAGCAGTGCGTCGTGAGGTCCGATGGTGGAAAGTTAGTCCACAGTTTGAAATTTTCCTAGCTCTTCCTTTTGACGATTCCTTTAGCAATAGCTTTTTTTGAAAATAATCTCAGTTCATGATAAAAAGCGCTGCAGTTCCAGATCTTAATCGTAGCGCACTAGATTAGCAAAGAGAAATTTTTAAACTAGAGCGAATAAAGGCTAAAAAGAGGTAGTTAAATGAGATATGTTTTGGGGATGGAAAGGAAATGGGGGCTTGTTTCAAAGACTACAGGTATGCGTTGGTCGTTCTGACGCTAGTAAACATTTGCTACCGTAAGATTTTAGCGAAGCAGGAATTTTAATCCACGTAGGCAGAAATATCAAACAAACAAGCTTAATACTTAGTTTACATGTGTTTCTTTACGTACAGGTGGAAGTGAGATGCGGAAGTATCATCATATGGGTGCACAAAAGAAAAGAAAATCTTTGTCGGATAAAGATGCACGTCTTTTCGAAACTTTGTTGCGAATGTGCGTGCAAATAGTTTGGTTGGCTTTGGGCCGAAAAGCTTTTAACCAAATAGGTTAGTAACGTTTAATTACAGATTAATATTAGATGTTAGATATTTCACACCCATATAAAATATTCGTAAGATAACCATAACCGCGTGGCGAAGTGGATAGCGGTGATGTCGTGTGTTCAAGGTTCCTAGCTGAGAAAATATGCTTATGTGGTTTTCGGATCTAGGTGTGTTGTGTATGTCCTCTATCCCTGATACTGGATCAAACCTTCCTTCGATCTTTTTGCCACTGCATTACATTTAAAAAGGAAAAGGGGAAGACCAGGACGAGATCTCTATGACTTTTTTATGCTGATATTTACTGTTCAGTTGATGGGATCTAGTATAGTGTTAACCAAAGGATGATCGCGGTCGAAATAAACCAGTTGAACGTAACAAGATGATGATGATGATAATAAACTTACAAGCTATGTACGTCCCGGTGTGAATTTATATGCTTAAAAAATTGTCTCCCGTATTTATATTTTTTAATAAGTTTTCAGACGTATAGCTTTATTTACATGTTAATTCATTGCGGTGCACGTTAACGAAAAGTAGTTAGCATAAGAGAATTTTATGCTCGTTGGCAACATCCGTTAAAATCAGCTAAGAAAATTACATAAGTAGTAATTTTAAACTTATACTTTAAATATAATTAAAAAGGAATCCTAAAACTTCTAGAAAAACTAAAATATGGCTAGTAAAAATGAGGTTTTGACAATGGTTATATTTTTATCTGCGTGCTTATCTTAATTTACATAAAAGCACGAAAGTTTAGTTTGTTCGCCAATGCCGAGGCAAATGAAGAAAATATGATAAAGAGTATAGTCTAGATGAGCTAGATTTCTTAGACACTATCATGATTTGGGCGTCTACGTATTATCAGTACGGGTTGAACAAATGCTTGTTGGTGGTACACATTGTATTGTGTTAGAAATTTTTCCAATCGGTCAGCCAGTTATAAGAAGCCCTTTTTCTTTTAGTTTAAGATACGTCGCTCCTAAATGGGGCATCCATTTCCGCATTAGTAGTATCGGTCTTCGCGCTTATGATATTCCACTTCCCATCAGTAGCCAGTAGTAGTACAACTGAATTTCGGAATATTCGGATGAATTTTTCATCATCAGGGAGTCGTCGGAGATTTGCTTGAAGTTGCCAAACAGCATGTTCTTTAAAAATATCGTCCATACATTGCATCGTTTGTATTTTGTGTGTGTTTGTTAATTTAATTTTGACATGATATAATTGATGCCATTGTTTATTTTGTAGAACTAGAAATAAATCGAATATTTAAATCGGAGATTTTCAACGCCACTGAACATACTTTGCGGACTGATTATATATCTAAGATGATGAAGGAAGAGAGGGAAGCGTTACTGGGTTTTTGTCTACGACGTGATAAAAAGCTGAATACGCGTTCACCCTTAATGAACGAAGTGTTCTGTCATAGAGATATAGATTTTCGTATATTGGGTTTCGGAGTTGTCAAGTATAACAAGTGAGTGCTATTTAAATGAAATATATAAGCAATGAAAAAGTTACTGTTGGGCACAGGCCTCCCTGGTGAGGGTTTTGGTGAATAAGCCTCCACGCGGCTACGGATGGACTTCACTTATCTTCGAAGTATTTTTTTAAAATTTATTTCTTAGATATGCTGGTTTGCTCATAATATATTCCTTCACCGCAGAACACGTGGTATACCAGCATTTAAAATTGTAATTAAAAAAATAGTTTTCAAGTGATACCGGCACACGGAAATCTTATCCGCTTTTCTCCCGTACTGTGAATTAAAAGTGAGCTCTTAGACATTGAGCTACCACGGTCCTCGTCGACAACAAGAAACGAAATTATAAATTAATTTGAAACTTATTAATTAAATGACTACATATTTACTTGTAGACATTTAATAAATAGTAAAAAGTTATAGATAACATATATTAATTTCTTTCTACGCTGCTTCGTACTATACTCATATATTAGTGTTTGAAGAAAACATCAAATTCAAAATGGTGTCATACAGCCTGATATACTCATGCCGAGTTCGCTAAATTTCGCTGATGTAAGAGGCTATTTGGGCCACAAGCAGTACACATAAAATTAGAAAAAAAACCATTCCGATTATTTTACGGAATAGTGTTAATAGTCTACGGTATATGTCAATGGACTAATGGACGGTCTGCGAAACTTTAAGTTGTAGGGTCGAATCCGCGATTCGCATATCGTCGTGAACCATCTTATTGCAGAAGAATTTAAGCATACTTGGATTTTGAACGGGAGTGCAACGTTAACAGAACCCTGTGGCCCATATCTTCATTACGCATCCCAGATGTCAAGTGGTGGATACTATCCCACTCCCAAGTACTAGGACCTAGATAGAGTTAATAAGACCCTATAAAGGCTTGATATCGGTGTCCAATTTCGTTACGTAAAGGTATTTTTTGTAGGTAGGTAGATAAAAAGGTAGGCAATGGTAATCAAATTTAAACATAAACACAATACTTAAGTACCGGTAACAATAACTGGTAATAAGGCCCTGATTTTATATCGGTTCTGGTGCAATATAGACTTTCCTGACAACTGGTAAGACTCGAATCTACCGAAAACCTTTATCTTTTTTCTTTTGAATGGAGATTTTTTGTAAAAACACGATCACGTTACTGCGCTTCGTGACAAAAAGAATCGATAATTTCATTATATGAAATCACCAGTAAATCTCATTAACCTTAGAAAAAACTTTGTTTCGATATACATTTTCGCCTCGAAAAGGTATCGGCACCTCCATTTGATTGACGTACAAGCATTAATTTTTACCGGTATTTCAAGTCCTGGTTATTTACCGTGCATATTGTCTCTGGTCACTTTCACTCATATGAAAAAGCAGTTATTATTCTACGTAGATATTTTGCGGGGACGTGGCCTTTCTCCGGTTAAGCTGACCCTATGTTACAGAGCCTTTATTGCATTAAAATCTTCTCAACTGCATCCAACGTCTTGATAAATAAATACTATAAATAATACTTATATTTACTTATTCACAGATATTCACCCAGATCGTTGTATATGATGCATGCGGTTGCAGGTCCTGAGGAATCCTTGGCCGAGCTTGGAATAGTTTTGGGAATTATTGGAAAGCATAGATCGGCTTTTGATACCATGCTAAGGCCATTGCCCACAGAAGTTGGAAAATCTAAAGCTTCCATGTTTGTAACACCATTGATATTTAATTACATTTTCATAGTCATTAATATCTAGTGGACGTTAAAAAAGTATTTGAAATTGAATTTTGAAATAAGTCAACATCATCAGCGTTTAATTATTATTTATTAATTTACTTTATTTTTTAACTTACTTTATTTTTATTAATTAATTTATAACTTGAAAACAATTTTTTTTATGGAATAAGTTTGAAAGTAATGAACATATATGAGTATTTGATGATAATTGATCCCTGGGTCCCTGATACCTATATATTCGATCAGGTATCAAGATGCAGATGGATTAATTGGATTAAGAGCAGTAATTCTTTTTTCCACACACCAAGAAACACTGCAACGCTATAAGTATTATTTATTATACGCAGTATTCTCACATTTACAATTTATCGAAGGCGAAGTTCTTTTATTCCAATTAATTTTGTTTGAATGACTATTCCCGCTTCCCTCGAGACTCGGAGCGAGAGTAGTGAGGGTCTCAATTTTTTTATATTTAAATAAAGAATTGAAAGATTAGTTGTATTGATATATTTTTAGTCTTATACTGTTATTTTTGTTTTATGCCCGTTAGTTCTGTAACCTTTTAACAACTTTAAGGTTAGGGCATCGTTTTGTCGTACAGACTAAAAAGTTACAAATTCACTTTGAGGTAGAAATGTTGCTCAAACTTTTATCATTACGTCTTAAGAGTTAAATTTTCAATTGGGCTCGATCAGAATAGTGATCACGGCCATATGGTGGTGGTCACTCTGAAATCTTCAATAAAAATTTATCCACCTTGACTTAAAAATCAGTTTATTGTAGTGCATGTTTAAAAGATATCATAAATTACTCAATTTCATATCTTCTTTGAATGTTTTTATTTGTAAAAGGTCTTCTACAAGCACTTACAGTAGTACTTCAAAAAGTACTGCTTCGGTAAAAAAAAGTATGGCGTCTGTTCAAAAGTTATATGAGGATATCGTGTTGCCCCAAAAAGAGAAGGCGTGAGTATTTATTGATAACAAGATTTTTTAGTTTTCACTATATAATACTATTTATTATTTCTTATATTACTAATAATAAGAATTCTTGTAACTATATTTTAAATTAAATATATACTAAATAAAAAAGTGACAAATTATCTATGTTGCATTAGGGCAGGCCTTCCTATGCGGTCATCGAAATATTTTTTTAAATAATTACTGACATGTAAATTTCTCCACCATATTTAAATCTGAACACGTACTAAGCCACCACTTAAAATTTCAGTCACAATTTAAGTGTTTTCATTAGCGGTTTCATTCTCAGGTTCCTCACATTATACGGGTATAAAATTTAAGGCAATGTCTGTCGTTGAGCTACCATAGACCAATAGTATAGTTTATTAACGTTTTAAATTTATTTATTTTAGGTCGTATTTTCCACCACAATTTCCTGACCAAGCACTTGAAATTCGCCCATGTAGTGAAGTGCAACGCCACCGTTGGTTGAACCGCCTTAAAAGACTTTTAAGCCCTCAAACACCGGTACATTAAAAGTCAAACGTGTGGATTGAAATTTTGTATTTAAAATATGTTTTTGTAAAACAATTTTACTGAAAGGAATATTATCAGCTGTCTTTGTGAATTGTGATTTAGAGTACGGTATAGAAAAATAACATAATAACCATAGACAGCTTGATGAGAAACTTATAACGTCAACTTAGTTCGTGAATATTACGTATAAAGTTTTACAAATATATTTTTATTTAAATATTTTGTAATTTTATTTTCATGAAATTACAATCGTGTATAATTATTGACTCCGTGTGGGCAGAATAACAATAATGCATTTCAATGTCTGTGCAATCGACTTATGATTCTTCGAATACCGTTTTAGTCATAATTTTACTTGGCATTTCTTAGAATCATGTTTATGAGAACATCTCAAGATCAAATTTGATAAATAATTTTTAAATTATGTATGTATATTATGATTGAAAAGGTAAAACGATTCCACCAATCGCTGAATGATCACTGTCACCCGTTAACTTAAC
Source organism: Teinopalpus imperialis (assembly GCA_029286865.1). NCBI lineage: Eukaryota > Metazoa > Arthropoda > Insecta > Lepidoptera > Papilionidae > Teinopalpus > Teinopalpus imperialis. The sequence continues at coordinate 1,586,187 of JAGSMU010000025.1, read as the reverse complement.
TTTCTCATCGGATCTTGACCAAATTTATCTAGTACTAAAGTATGTATATACACAAAAAATACAGACGAATGGAAAACCGAAGAAATACGAACTTAAATAATACAATGCTATCTACTTGTGGAATGATCTTCGTCTGCAAATGCAACGTGCGAAAACGAAGTTTATGACAGACGTCAAAAATCATTACATGTCAATTTCTTTGTTTTGTCACTAACCATTCTATGTAATTTATACGTATTTATTTTATGTATGTCTATTATAGTTATTTTGTATATATTAGTGTACTACAATATGTTGGTTTAGTGTATTTAGGTATTAGTTTGTTAGTTTAGTATATACACACCACTCACGAACTTGAACTCAATTATTCCTTACTCTATCTAAAGGTTGTCTGGTAGAGATCGATCTGCTTAGGTGTACCTACTTAATGAATTTTTTTTTTGTGGTTTTTATTTATATTGTTGTGGTGTACTATTAAGTATATATAATAATAATAACGTTAATCGTTTTTAGCACTTTAAAATAAATAAATAAAATCTATAGCAATTAACCTAAGGCCCAAGGTTAAGAGGTTGTCGTTGTTGCGTTGTGACTATCCAATATCATAAATAAATACGTACATGTATTTATGAAATAACATTGATCCAAAAGATTCCTATTCATGGCAGGTTTAACATAAAATATTCAGGATAGTTTCTGACAGCATAATTGCACTATGGGAAATCGGTTTCTGCCACTTAACCTGTCGGAAAATGATATACGATTGAAAGTCTTTCTAATTTATAATATATATTTCTTGATATTTAGGCAAGGGTTTTAATTTTCATTACATATTTTTTGATATTTTTTTTATTTCATTCTATAAACATGTTTCCATTAAAAACAAAAAAAATCATTGAAAATATTACTTTTTTACCGTGTATTGTATTTAATTTTTTCTTTTTTTTTCATCATTATTGCCATTTGTAACCATTTCAGACGCTGTTTATTCTTCGGAAACTTTATTGGGATAATTTGATTTGGGAAAACGTCTGGTATAGGTTCTCTATAATATTAAATAGTTTTATTATTGGTATAATTATCACGTAATTACTTTGATCAATAGATACGAGTTGTTGCTGTGTATCCAACACAAGGAATACATAGTAACGTGTAGAGTATTATGTAAAAGAAAAAGAAATTTGTATTATTAACAACAGGAACGCTTACTGTTTTACTATACAACAGAGCAAATATTAAACATACAGCGTATGAAAAATGTTTGTTTGCAATAATCAAATATAACCTACTTTTTTCAGTTCATCTCTTTCACACATATGCTATTTGAAAAATTATACAGTAAGGTAAGCATGAATAACTAGTCTTATTTAATTTTATAATATACAATTTGTAGAAAATATTTTAGTTTTAAGACCTCGCGTTGCAGTGAGCGTTCATGGTGTTCATGGCAGTTACTATTTCTTTTCTTAATTAACGTTGTCTCGATTAAACTGAATAAAATAACCTCGCACATTGGTTTTGCTGCGTAATTGGCCATCATTATAATGTGCTTATTCGATATCTAATATATCTATGACTATGACTCGGGACGATTTCAGGGGATTTTCCTATTTTACAAAAGTAATATTAACTTAGTTTTGTAAGAAAAAAACTTAATGTCGTTTAAATCGCTTAGATCCCTCGGGTCCATAGCTATCATAGATAAGGAATCAAGAAACAGATATATTGCCACACCTGAGGACTATGCCGGACGGTCTTGTAATAGTATTCGGCCTTTTTTAAAACAACTTTTTTAATACTCGGAGTATTGAGCACCACATAAGAGGATGTAATCAATTTTATAATTCTCTTAAGCTGCGTTATAGTTACAAATAATACATAAGTAAGAACATTCAGTCAAAAGTGGCAACTATATAGTATGTGATCTTTCTTTATACAATTTAGTTTTACGTTTATCAAAACACTGTGAAATATAAGGCAAATAAATATAGGCGGGAATAAATGAGCACGAGTCAGTCGACACGACTTCAAATACCTCAAAATAAACAAAACAGCGATATACTACCAGCTTAAAATGGTAGTATATCGCTGTTTTGTTTAATCTGGTGAGTGAGGGAAATCGGAGACTTAATCACAATTATAGGTGCGTTCACGCAATCAGGTGCACAGTGTTATAACTCGATAATTGTTTTGACTTTTCTTCGAGTATGGACTGTTGGAGCCTACCGCCGTAAGTGATTATTCAATAGGGGGTAAGCCGGGAGTATTTGCCACTCTTATATTCACTAAAAAAAAGGAAGTTAACTAGGTATACATTTGAAGTCTCCTGAACTGTAAATGTATACTTACTGTTGTGAACTAACCTAAAATTAGAACCTTTATCGGGAAGGATTACGTCGGGATATAATTTTAAATGAACGAACATACTCTTTGTACTCTTCACGGCAGATGATCTACTAGAAGACATCCTAGAACAAAACATATCTAAATATTATTTATAATTTATTATAATATTGAAATGAATAAATATAGGTACAATTAAATGGGTTAAATACCGTGAAGCAGTTTTACGCAGGCTGACAGAAGAAACACTTGAGGTTTGCTTTTTAACTTCTCGTAACATGGTATCAAAACTTCGACGGGGTAAACCGATAATTCCAATAGATAGCCCTAGGTCCTCGAGAACATTTTCAGGAGCCGATAAAATGTTTTTAAAGTATAGAAGACGAGCGTTTATTCTGTAATACGATTATTTTTTTTCTATAATTAATAATAAATATTCAAAAAAAGTGTAGTTTAATCTGCAGTACTTTAAATTATAATTTAGTTTAAACTGTAAAGATAGCGCACGTACGTAACGTGCGTAACGATGTTTTCTATTGGGTGCGAAGTAAATAATACCTTTGACCGGCAAATATTAATCGTGTATGCGTGTGTATCTTGTATCGTATGGATATTGGCAACGTTTTGTTAGCTTTGTTAAATTACGACACTTTGGCTTTATATATATTGCTCTGAGATTTATAGGCTCTTTAGAGTTTCTTTCAAAATATTTATATAAATAAACTAATAAATTTTTTAATATGTACAAGAATGTTTTACAACTATGTTAAATGATTACGCAGCAAACTTCTGTCTCCATGACGTTTAACCGCCATGCTGTTACACATTACAGCTACTTATTTCTTTAAAGTTTTTTTTAATAAACGCTCAGAATTTCCGCCTACATTCTCGACGTACACACGCGTACGTCTTATGAATTGTTAAAGAAATAAAGAATTCACTTTGCAATTTGACTACCTACCTGCGGCGTTTTAAAAATTCACGATCGTCAGTCTCACGGACAATACTCTCTCTTTAATCTCCATCCATTCTACTTATTTAAAGGTATTTTAATATATCTTAAAAATGTACATTATCGACGCATCGCACATACGCGCATGTTTTCTAAGGTTCTTTCTTAGACCAATAATATTTCTCTTTTTCGTTTCACCTCGTTAAAAGCATATGTCTAGTCTATGATTTGTTGCTTTAACACAATTCACACTATTTTCCAGGCGTAGTATTGGCTGATACTAAAAGGATAGCCACTTCATTTGGCTTCTCTGAGGATTCTTTTTGAAATATGTAACAACATCATACATCCGCAATGGTGCACTCACGTCTCTCCAAAAATAAATACGCACGTTATATAAACGAATATTCACGATACCAACTTTAAAGTTGTAGTGTGTTTAAACAAAAAAAAAATTGCGAGATAGTTGTTAGTAAGTAGATTCCCGTGCGTTAATCGTTTCCGACTGACTTGCGCGAACGCTGGCCGCCGTCAAGTCGATGACAGTCGTCTCAATTATTGCTCCCGTTTGATATTAAACCGGCCCGATGCGGTGCACAGTTGTCAATTGCTCTTATTAAGGATATTTTAGGAAATTCTATTCCATTTTTTATCTGGTTAACTAAAGAATTCTGGTGAAGCAATATTTTTCGATGGTAATTAAAAGATATATGCAAGATCGTCTTACTGATACTCTGCGAACTCAGCTAAGGAATATAATAAATGTATGTATATGTATGTATTTACTTAGGGTATTCAACGTCTCCGATTCCAAATAACCTGTAGTCTACAGGGTTTTTACTACATGCAAATTCCTTTAACAGGGGTGAATGTATCCTCAGCGTATTTTCGCGATGTTCACAGGAACCATATATAACATTGTACTCCACATTGCTCATTTCTTTTTCAAAGTCAGTTTTAAATCTTCGCTTTGCTACGTTGTAAACATTTGATTTAAAGACTCGTTGAACTTCCACTTCTGAAACATTTTTTAAAATATGTATTGGAAATACTATGAGCAATAAATGTAAATTAAAAGTGACCCAAACCAAATATTGCATCTTTGCCGAAACATTGCCGATTTGCCTCAATATTACTCGTTATTTTATACGTCATTTTATTTACAATTCTACAAAAGTGCGGTTCAAACCAATTCATAGTTTTGCTAAATAAAATATTATTTAAAATAAATAATCGTTGTGTCGGTGATGGTTAGGTAGGGCCCATGAGAACCGAGGTCCTGAGCCGAAGACGATGGACTCCGGGCTCAAGACTAGGTATCGTAAAGATACTGCCATAGATCGTTGAATAAGGACGGAGGGGTTAGCCCTTTGTCACATGCTACGACGACCGTGTGGAAGGCACGACCCGATTTTATCAGAGAGTAGATACGTAAGTTGTACACTCTGCGGTTGCGCATAGCTACGTCACGTAAAACGCTACGGCAACTATAGCTTCGCGGTATGTATAGTTGTTGTTTTATGTTTTAATTCCGACAGGCACGTTGGTAGGTGCTCTAAAAAATAACTCTAACAAATCAATCGGAGCACACGATGCTACGCTTGTCGTGAGTCCGGTCATAGGGCCCAGGAATGCAAAGCGACTGCACTTAAATGTCCACCGTGCCCGGACCTAGAGTGTCACTACGACTAGGAGGAGTACCTCGAGGACGAGGAGGACGAGGTGGCACTTTGCATTGGTAGGTGCCTCCTTCGGCCGGAGATTGTTTTGCGAGACTTCAACGTCCACTTCAGGGCGTAAGGTAATCTCAGACACAGTCCGAGACGAGTGGGCGGCTGGATTGGACCTCCGGTTAGTGAATCAAGGGCCGGAGGCTTATAAGGCTTATGAATGTGATCGAGAGAGGACCGATCCTGCTGGAAGACGGGGCTGCCGTGGCGCTCGCACGCCTTATCACGGCCCTCCGATCGGTGTTCTCCTACCATTATTGGAGCCCATCAGGTCGCTGTCAGTTGGAGTCGGAGTCCAAAAGTTTAACGTAGCGACCCCAAGGAGCACGACGGTACGAAGTGTCCTGTCATCGTAATAGCTCCGGCGAGGGTGCTGGGGGTAGCGCGTATGACGCACGCCCCCGGGACGGGCTTCCCAGCAAAGTGACAGCGGGCTTGCGGTTGCGTTCTGTACAAAGATCCCGCGACCCATCGGCAGCGCTGATGGTGACCACCGTGGCGTTTTAGTCGGTGGGTGTCTAACAAAATCACATTGTCTCTCCGAATTACCGGATATCCGAGTAAAAAAGCCTTGTTATCTGTGGGATGTTATAGTTGTGCGGACATTACTCTTCAGGGTGGTTTGTTCATTTAGAAATCACTGGAGTATGCAAAATTTATATATGAGGGCAATCATGACTCAAACGCACGTACGAGCGAGCTATGACTAAAACATGTTAAACACTTTTGTCAGGCGTGCGAAAAACACGTCACGAATAGATTGTTTCACGTTCGTCTACCATATTTGAGACATAACTAAGTATCAGTATATCTATAATCTTTCTCAAATCAAAATCTCGGACAGAATTCTAAGTTGATGGGCATAAACGTGTTTATGCACTGCCCTGTGTAACCATACCCTTATCAACATGAAAGACTGCTTATCCGTCCGACATTTATCCGCCCTTAACTCCATTTTGATAACATTACTAAACTCATTAGTGGCTTTTAGTAGCAACATTGGACTAGAGCGATTAGGAATGAATAACTTGAATCATTGATGTAGAAAAGGTTAGTCATTATGTCCCTCCGTTTCGATACAGAAATAATACATATTATGAGGTATAAACATAGGACTTAAACAATCACACTGGAAAATATCACTGCCTATCCTTATACGGCTGTCAGGTCTCTTAGGTGACATAGGATCATATTTCACTGCCCCGTATATTGTCCGAGTTTCTTCCTGAACAGCTGATTTACTAATTGTAACAGAGGCATAGCAAAAAAAGCTACAGCTTTTTTCAAGCTGCCGCATAAATGGATCTATTCGCGAGAGCCATGCCCTCTAAGATTAACTGTGTGAAGTACTGTGCTTCATTTGGCGAATGTAGGATCGATGCGAGATATTACGGTTACTGGTACTGAGACATTGCATCCCATTCTTCTGAGGTGAAATCGCAATAGCACCCTTTACCTAAGCTTAGGATATTAGTATATGGATTCACTCTTAGTTTCATAAAAACGTACAAGAAATTTCAAATGAATTATACAGATCACAATTGCCCATATATTTTCCATATGTTAGAATTGATAAAAATAAATTGATTTGCTTTAATTGAATGGATTTGCATGGATAAAATACTTTTATTGATGCAGTTAAGTAGTGCACGCTAACTTAAATAAAAAGAAAAAAGAGAATAGAGATAGATAGAAGATAAAGTAAAGAAGAAGATACCAATTTGTGGGAATGATTTTCTACCAAGCGCAATCCAAACAATGTAAGTGCTAATGGGCAAAAGAGTTTCGAAAATTAAACTATCCTTTTTTGTCAAAGACGATATCTTTTTGACTCCCATGTGGTGATATCTAGTATATTCTCCAGTTCCTAAAAACAAATGCCATATTTATGTAATAGAATGTGCAGTTTCTACTTTTTAAGTGATAAAGCCACTATATGACTAATTTCTAGTTACATCATAATCTCCTCGATCAGGAAAGGACCACATCTTCATAGAATACCATTACCAGTGTGACGTACTCGTAGCTGCACGAGTTTTCTTTAAGTAACCAGAGATGCAGTCCTGGCATAATCTATATTGAAGTTGGATGTAGATGTCATTTGGCCGTAGTCACCATCAGGTGAATGGTGTGTTGTTCGTTTGTCACCCCTAATATAAAAAATAAAAAGTGATATCTTAAGTTACGTTTGATTATTTTCATAGTGTTCCAAGTACATAAATATGAACTTTATTCTTATTTTATTTAGAATATTTTTTATAGGGTAGGTGTCAAGCGAGAAAACAGCTCACTGATGGTAATAAAGAAATGTACAACAACAATGATAACCAATCAACATCACCATCCTTACATTACTATTGACGCATACGAGTTTTGTATTATAGTATTAATTAATACCCAGAACTAGTCCACAATATTCTTTTGCTAATAGTAAGCGTATATCTTGAAGATTTTCTTCATATGCATCTTCGATTTGTTTACCGCGTTCAGTTTTTACTTTATTTTGTAATTCCAAAATTCGATCAGCCATTTCTGAAGCAATCTAGTTAGTAAAATTAAATTGGTACTTTGGTGTAAAATTATTTAAAGACGCACTTGGTTCTTTAGCATTTTGATCTAACAATTTAAAGTTACGGTCCATTTGAAAAATAAATTAATTAAAGATACCTGTAAGTAATATTGGCAATAGAATATTAAAGCGCGTTGAAACCTATCCATCGCACGTAAATGTAATACTCCTATAACTTCAGGCTTCAATATTTGTTTTGGCGCTGTAAATAGCACGACGTCTTTGACATCCTGAAAAAGAAAGTTACCGCGGATATAACATAAATCATTCATGCATTATCATTGCTGCAGATTGTCGTTATCAACGGCAATCTGCAGCAGTACATTATTGTACAAAGGTCTACTTATCTCGGTCTTTAACTTTAAACCCTAATATATAGGTAAATACCTGAAGTCTTACGACGTCATCTTCGCTGTATTGTCTTTGATAGTGTTTCTTAAACCATTGCTAAAAAAATGAATATAGGATTAATATTATTACTCTATATTGGTTGTGTTAAAAATATATTTTCTTTCTTCCACCATTTAATGGTTTATATATATATATATACTGTGTATTAGGAGACCGCTTCCGAAAACGAAGACAGACGATAGTACTAACGACACCTTTGATGATGGGACGGAAAAAAAATCGATCCGGATTAAAAAAAATATATTTTTAACTTACTAGTTTAGTTTTATTAGCATTATTTACGCTCCATCATGTTAGTACGGCTAGATTAAACGATAGTTTCATAAAAAATACATTATTTTACTAAAAAAAGCAATGAAACTCGGATCGACGAACGCACACTAGTCTTTTTATGGAATTTAGAAGTTATAACTCTAATTGTTAAATAAAACTATACAATCAATTGTACCTTCACGTAACAAGAAGCTCGTTACTACAAAAATGATATTAGAATATTAAATTAACCTAATAAAATATATAATGAATATATATATATATTCATAAATTTAGTAATTAATGGGTCTCCGGTTTCCTACACTCGCCAAACGAAACACAGCAGTGATATGCTGCTATTTTATAGTGGTACTCCGCGAGAACATGGTTATTTCTTGGTTGAGTCGACCCATTTATGTTGCGTCTACCAAAAGCTATCTGCCGTGTAGCTACTATCCATGTACCCGACCCGTCATTTTGTCATTCTGATTTCATAAAAGCCACCATTGCTTTAAGCAAAGAAATAGTTCGCATAACGTGGGCTTGGTGCAAATTCGTATAATTGTTATAGTAACTTATAGTCTGAATAGTATACAGATCGCACTGCTGTCCCAGCTTGTCAACAGGGTTTTGGATTATGGTCGGCCGGACCCTTACCCAGCATATCACCCACAGTATATAAAAAACCAGCAAAAATTCTAACACAGGACTAGTACATTTAAAATGGTTATGCCGCTATTTTTGAATAAGGAAGCTACAAGTTTATTCCAGCATTACTCCTAGAAACTGGGTTGACCAGGGAAGAATCAAGGTTATACAGAGTACCAGCGCTGAGTAGCGTCATATCGCGACCGTACTTCGCATGGTAAGTGATATAATTTGATATTATTGGTGATAAGCCGTTATAATATCTGCCTTTGCAACATCTAGGACCGAGGAATAGCTTATTAGGTTAAATGTTATGCTGGTAAAAATTGGAATGTTTTACGCTTATAATGTTAAATTAGCAAGTATAATAGGTATATAAATCGGCATATAGATTCAATACATATGATAATGCATTAGGCCATATATTATAAGGTTATATAATTGCTATTAGATTTATATTTCATTCATTCATTCAAGATAATGTTGTTATATTGTATGTTATTCTTTATAAATCTTACCTCCTCTATAAGATCCATTTCGTTCTTAAATTCTATTTTACGAATGGTTTGGGGCCCAATGTCCATCATATCCGTCATATCCGATAATATTTTGTCACTTTAAATAACATATAAGTAACTGTTAATGATTCAATATTCGTTTTGGGTTTTGGTTTGCACTATTTATTGATGAACATAGTATTCAACAATGGCTTAAAACAGTTATGATAATAATCAGAGGGAGAGAAATGTCTGCCTCAAGAATAATAAACAACCTAATTTCGAATTGTCTCATATAAATTTGGCATTGAATTTAAAGCTGGTAAATAAGTGTTAGTCAATTACTTCGTAATCTGTCCTTATATATTTTGTTGTATACGTAGATGTCATATCTTTTAATACTATAACAAAACTAGCTTCAAGATATGAAAGGACAACATCTTAAAGAATACCAGCGTTAAATAACAGCATAACACTGATGTGTTTCGTGGGAGACCCTTATTGCTCGTACGTAGGCATTCAATCGTAATCTTCAGGTTTGATAACGCATCTACATCAACGTCGTTTTAGTATCACATGCAGTATTTACAGAGACAAATTCAAGACCTAAACGCAACAATTTATTTCTTTTACAACTTGAGAAGGGGCACTTGGGTTATGCGATTGTCAAATCATCAAGTGATCGCCAAGTATATTAAGGAATCAAGGATATTAAAACCATAGTTTAGTTTATTTCACCTGACAAAAACCAATTGTTTTGTGTCTTCACTCCATTCCCAATGGCCATGTTCAAACGGTCGTGGTAAAAAGTCGTCATCCTCTATATCTACATCCATTACACAAGAACGAAATTATAAACACTTTTTTATACAAAATGAATCAAAAATAATAAAAGGTACAAACAATAAATGTAAATATACTCAATAATTTTATAAAAAAACGTTTAATATAAAATGACAGTTGACATAATGTTTTGTTTTTAAAGAGAACATGCATTACATACTAAGCACTAGCATTTTAAGAAACCTTTACCTCGATAATTATATTTGTATATCCATCTGTTACATAATGTTCTTTTCCATAAGCAGAACAAACAATCTTGCCTCAGAACCAAATATTGAAAAACCATCTTTCTATTTCTGTGTATCTCTTTCGGATCCTGGTTGTAATACTATAATGAATAAAAAATAATAAATAACAAGGTGATTATAAGAAGTCAGAGAACATTGCCAGTATAAACGTGTCATTTATTTCAGTGTTACGTAGCACGGACGGTTACCATATTGAATTTTTATTTATATCATCACTTCTTATTGCAGTAACGTATCTTCAGAGAATGATATATTATTAAACTTTAGGCTTAGGTTTTTTATCTCTTATCATTTAAAGGTGTCGCAAATTCTATCCAATAAAAATAACTAATTACCTGTAAATATATTATTAATACGTCTCTGTATATTATTTTACAATCTATGAGATAAAGGGCACGAGCTGCTTTGAAGGTGCCTAACAGACCGTAAGAGTTATTCGTTCATCCGTTGATGAGCCTATAACAAGTTCATTCACTATCAACGTTGTGGAAACTCGGGCAAGGGCGGATATTTATTTAATATATGCACGTTCTTCGATATATTAATACAAATGTTATATGCATTTGACTATTATAAGTTTCTTATATGTTATTTCAATATAATTATTATCTACGTATGTCTTAGACTACGCTGCGGGATATTTTGACGGGCGTAGTTAGAGTACCTGAGTAATAAACTTGTCGCAGATCACGTATCACGTATAAGGCATTTGAACTTTACTGCAATTTTGTTGTACATGTATATATCGAACCAGGGAAGGGTACGACGAATAACTCTTTCTGTGTTGCACGAATACATCCTTCACAGTTGATATTATCTGCTAATAACCAGAATAACCATAAGACAGCACAAAAGTCGAAATCGGTATGGAGGCCATTATTATTATTATATATAAGTGCCATAAACAATCGACTATTAAATTCCGGAATTTTTACGATAGCAACATTATGGCGCACTTTGCCATGTCCTAGAGAATGTATTTACTTTGGTTTAACTGATTCGTTTTTGAATAGCTCAAATTGCAATTCCAGTTGGGTTGCAAGTGGCAATAAATCGACTACGTAACTCGTAATACTAATAAGAGTGAAGGAAGAATGTTTCCGAAGTATCAAACACGTACTGGTACGCCCTTACTAGAAATTCAGCAGTAAACTTGCTGTAAATGAAGATGGCGATGATCTTTTTTAATGATAAATAAAAATTTGTTATAAACTCGTATTTAAACATTTTTGCATAAGTCCCATAAAAAGACAAAAAAATCGCGGACTTAATGCCAAAACCGCTTTATTTTTGACCGCGAATATTTTGAACGCTTGCGGTCAAAATATTCTCGTAAAAAATCTGTTGCTCAGATTTTCTTTTTGAGTATAGTAGATGAAAAAGGTGTAGCTTTAAAATGAGATGTCATTCATATTAATAAATTCGCTTTTGGATCGTATTCTTGGAAAAGATAACATTTGTTTACATTATTTAGAAGCCAAAACATACAGCTTTAATAATACAAAAAGAAAACTATACTTCAGGGCTCATTTATTTTTTTAAAGACATTGAACCTCGTGCATGACGCTTGATTCAGTTTTTTTGCTCACGTGTTTATGTAGTGTAAAGAAATAGAATACAAATTAATTTAAAGATTTTATAGTAAAAGAAATAATGTGTTACACGACAATGTTATAATGGAATCGCATATGGATACGGTGCAATTTCGGAATTGTATTTCGAGCGGCCTCGTTTTTATCGTTTCGCTTGCAGTCGCACCAACCTCCGACACGAGGAGCTGATTTAGCGGAACGTGTCGTTCTAAGTGGTCACATTGTTGTTGCATAGCCTGAAGTTGCATAAGCTACCGGAGCGAAGCGCTTATGCTGAGTAACGCTTCGTTTTACACGAAGTACCGATCGGTTATACAAGCGGCGGTTTAGGCAAACGTTTTTATTAATTTCTTCTAATACTTCTGTAATTACTTCTGATCTAGCATCGATCGCTGTTCATACCTCTTTAATTTAGAATAAAACAATACTCTTACTTTCTATAGTAAATAAGGTTTAGGCACACAGTAAGTTTAACTCCACATTTGAAAATATTTATAATAAAAAACCTTTGTAAAAGATTTTCCAGTTTTAAAAATAGGCGTTTTCAATAGTTACAGATATAACATACCCGGCACAAGGAATTCGCTTTTGCTCATTAAAAAAAAATTAGGGAGAGGTCGTATGCGGCGAACGACATCCAATAAACGTCCTCCCCCGAATATGAAGGTGAAGTTGGAAATCGACCGTAGTCCAATGCAAAATTGGCGTACCAATTTAAAGAGAGTTCGACATGTTTGCACCTCCAAACGTTACAAAGGCAGTCAATTTTTATAAACAACATCAACATTTTTCTAAATCATGCATTTTGGTGAACTTCAATCAAGTCACAATTTCCGAGTTTGTCATTAAAAAACAAGTTATATGCTTTAATTTAAGTTAAATATTGAACAATAGTCATTAAAGCATATAACTTGTTCATTGTTTTGTATGAAGAAATATGTATGAAATTAATATTTTATACTTTTGTCTTCAATATTGAATTTAATTCTTTTAGTACGAATTAAGAAACATTTTTATAACAAATTTTAAGATTATATGTATATTTCAATTATTTTAATAACTATATTAAAATATACATAAAATCTTAAAATCATGACTTAAAATATATTTAAATGTAAAATTAAATTGTGCAACAAATTTTGGGCAACTTTGGCACAATGACAACAATTGTTTAAAGGAGGGTCTGCTGGATACTTTCCTGATGCATATTATCAGGAAAGTATCCAGCAGGTCCTCCTAAGGTAAGGAATTCCAGAGTCAGTCCGCAACTGTATCATGCATTCGTCGTATCTACCGGGAAGGAGTGCCCCTATCAGAATACCACATTTTGAGTGTAGGGTATTTCTTATGGTGAGTGTAGGAATACGTGAACCGAATTACAGGTAACGAGGCGTAGCAGGAATGTGCATCTTGAATTTTTGTTGAGGATAGATATATATGTCATGGACCACAATTATCACTTGCCATCAGGAGAACTGTTAACTCGTTTGTCATGCATAATGCTAAAAAAATTGTTTACCCAAAAATTAAAGAAATTAATGGATGTAGTGCGAAGTGCCAGGGTTAGAATGGTTAGTGACGGGTATTCGAAAAGGGAATTATCTCTTCAGGTTTGATGGCCAAGCAGTATCGTTAAGAATAGAAGACAGTGATTCAGAAGAATTATTGAACTACATTCTAACTCACGGTTGCTAAATAACGAATGCAATAACTCCTATTATCCACACGGTGTTTGCGTTAAGCAAAAATCTTAGCGTTTTACTTGTAGCTTTTGATACTTCTATTGACTTCTAATAATAAGCTCTCGGATATATCCAGTGTATGGCGATAGACCCATTTCATATTTGGGTTTATAAAACATACAAGTGAAGATTGGACCACAGCTTTATTGGATCCATTTTCATTATAAAAAAGAAAGACTTATTTTTAAATTTCGAATTGTTACATTCTGATCATATCCTCTCTGATCATAACTAATATGAGCTCTGGCTGTAGGTCAGAATATGTTAACTGCGCAAAAATATAGCATAATATCCTTGTGATGTTTTATTATCGTCACTTTGGCGGCTTTGGCGTACTCTGTTACTTGTCTGTTAGTTTTTGGTTAGGGCGCAATATATATATATATATACATATATATATATATATATTAGCGAGTCGATAACAATGCAAGTACTAGGGTTTGCTTAAATACGGCACTATAGTAAGTTGAGTTTTATTGAGTTGTGTATACACACAGACTATGCACAGTTGACTTCTTCAGGTAATAACCAGAAATATAAATCTTCATTTTACCTGTAGATTATTTTTAAACAAGTATCTCTTGCGTCATAATCTGTTCACGGTATTGTGTTTTACGGCATAGCTTAGACGTTGAATATCTCCAATAAACATCAACTACATGGCTGCGAGTGTGCGGCTGCCTGTAGACAAGACCTATCCACTGTCGACACTATTGACTGACTTAACCCCACGATTGATGGCATGCAAACAGCTCATTGTCTGCAACAGCTATCTCAATAAATTGTTATGCTTTAATAGTAGGTCCATTCAAAATGTATGAAATATAAACACAAAAAATATAGAGAGCTTACTTCTGCAAGGTTCAGGATGATCACTTAAAAAAAACACATTAAACATTTATTGTGATATAAGAAAATGTAGTGTAAATCACTTTTTTTTATATTTAAAACAAAAAAGTATCTTTAGTAATCTTTTCATTGTTATAAGCTATCTCTGCATCGTATTTGTACTGGAATAAATTAGTTTAATTTAAAGTTGGTTTGAAATCACGCTCTACCATTTAATGAAATAAATGATTGACTCAAGAGCCATAGCATTATAACACGCACTGCTATAGCATCTAAATAGCTTGAAAGCTAATAACGTAACCGGCTAGTGCAATCAGCAATAAATATTTACGAGATGTTTAGTGTTAGTACTTGTCATGAGGAAGTCTAATCAAAGTTGCAAGGCCGTGGATTTACAAGCATCTACGTTACGTATGGCAGCCGGCTTACAGTGTAAGTGCGCCGGGAGTTGTTACGACTTACGACTAAACTCATATGAGGGATGTGTGAGACTGATATAGAAGTAATAAAGTCAGTGATCATAAAGCAAAGTCTCTATATATATACACAAATACATTATGTATTTTTTGTTTATTACAGGATTAAACAAAAAACGAGATGAAAAAGAACACTATATAAATGAGAAGATGATGAAGATGATGACGAAGAAGATGAAGAAACAATTTAATTCTGCATATGGGGCTGTTAGAATTACACATTAACATGTAATGTACACAGTATGCATTTAAAAACAAGCCTACATGGATAAAGTGCTTCTTTATTTAGTCCCATAATGTAAAACTGTCTAAAACGCCTTTTGATGTTTCCAATGCTATTCTTATGCACCTGATATAGATGATTCCAGACTGCGATTGCACAATGCAATACTCCAGACTACAATTTGACTGAGACGGAATATAATCCATTTTTAGTACGTACGTTTAGTAATGTTTGGCATATCTAAACATAAAATCTAAAATACATAGATCTATAAATACTACGAATATAATAATTAAATCTGAGCAAAACATTGGTGATACCCAAATCTCCTCATTTTGTCTTCGGGTGTACACACATACAATACAGATGATTTTCCGATCGCGTGTGAATATATTAAATGAACATTTCGGGGTTTGGTAGCATAGCGTTTAATAAACAACAATTGGTCATTCATTAAAAGTAGTGTTATAACTTATCATCTTTCATCATCACTTGCGATTAGTCTTGCGAATTTAGGAACGTCAGCGGAAAGTTTGAATTAACAAAAGAACTTGTGTAATTTACGTATATGTTAAATAAAAGAGACCCGAATATAGAATATAGAAACCTGTGGACCAATTCAAAAGTGATGCACCAGACCAAAGAATGAAAGTTTAGTAATAAGAAGTCAGTGAACCTATATCGAAAGCTTTTCGAGTAATCTATTTGTAAATGAGAGTGAACAGAATTAGTCACGTATGTCACAAAATGGATTAAGTTCGTGTATGTTGACCGTTTTCTTATAAATGCATGCCGGAAATCGAAATCATGCACAGTTTCCCATCACAATTGGATGTGATAGTCTTAATAACTTGAGACAGGATAAAATAGACAAGGAACACTAAAGAAATTGGTCTGCAGCTAAGAATATATTCGAGATTGCGATTTCTATAAATTGGAAAATCTCACATTTGAGTAATTTGTTGTAAATTATGTTTATAGGTACTGAAAGAGTGATTGCGTATTTAGAAATGAACAGCGTCGGAAGATTGCCAAGACCAGGAGCTCCTTTTCGCGAGATTTTAGCTTCAGTTTGTTTTTAATATATTCAATGTATTTAAAATATATAATGGGATATTTTATTCTATATGTAATATTTTAAATTTCTGGGTCTTTTTTGAGGAATTTGTTTTAGATCTGAGAATGTTACTTATCGTAGAATAAAGATAGAAAGCATTAAATATTCATTATCTAACTAGCTAATCACTGATTATTGTTTAATTCATTAATGATTTTATCGGTGTCAGCCTTCTAAAATTTGATATTTTTCGAAGTTAATACCTTAATCATTTATATTTTATTTATTTTTACATGATTTTATGAATAGATTTAATCGACACAATCAAAAACGTATTAAAGGTCACATGTATTTAGGATGATCAAATATTGTAGGTTGCCATTTCATGCTGCCCTTTTTTTTTTACAGGTTGGATGGATGTCTTAGTACTCATTTCTTCTTCAACAGTGAATTCATTCTTAAATCAAGATACGTGTGAGAAACTTTGCCTACGTATATTTGACAGGCGCTAGTTGCTTGTGTAGTGTGATGTTCTTTAAAAATAAAATCTTAATTACTGACATATGCTGGAAGGACTTTTATCCAACACCGATTACTAGATCATCTGTTGCACTTTAATGACAACTAATTAATAAGTGTATAACTTTACACTGCTTTACTGAGTAACTATGAAATATGTTTATATTTGTTCTAATCGTCATTTTATTTTATTTTAAAGACAAATGAAAAAGCAGAGATACGAATATCTCAAAATCAATATTTATTAATTGTTCCATAACTGCCAAAAAGGTACCACATTTAACAAAAAGCACGAACATTCAGTTTCGTACACATATCAAAAAAGTTTGCGTTCACTTGGAAAACTTAAGATATTTTTTGGTTATAATGAAATATATGAAAAAGCTTTTTAATAATGCTATCTTGTTTAAATACATATCATTGGAGTACATCCAAAATGTTATATTATTTTGTATTTTTAAATTAAATGAAGTCAAAGAATCCTATGAAATAATGATGAAAAGAAAATGTATATAACTAAAATAAATCAATTTATTAATATTCAAAATTATTTTTTATTACAAATTAATAAAAAATAACTCCTCTAACTCGAACACATGCGGAAATCCTTCTGGGTATGCTGAAAATCAAGGTATCCAGTAACTCTTGCGATAGCCTGTCCCATTTTTGAATGGTGGTTTTTCTGATCTCTAGCAGGGTTGGCGATTTCAAACTCGGTTAAGAGTATCCCGTGAATGTTCAATCGAGTTTAGGTTTGACGAGCCGTCCAGCCAATCTAATCGTGAGATGTACTCTCGGAGAGCTGAGCTAACTCGTTCAGCCCGATGTGCAGGTGCTTTATCATCGACAAAGACGTCGACGATCAGCCAAGTTACTCGTGCTCTGGTGTCTCTGCAACGTGATTACGACGCGAGTTTGAGATAAAGAGACTTTGTGCGGTATTAGCCACGAGAGTAACCTTCTTCACTCAAATGTATTATTCTTGTTCGCAACACTTCCGACAATGACGCGTTTTGAAATTAAAAACAATATCAATGTTTCAGTTACATACGCCGACTAAAATATAGCATTTCCATAATTTTTTATATGAAAAACTTGTGTTTTAACGATTTTTCTTAACAAAGAACAAATGCTCAAAAATTGTCAGCATAAAAAATATAATCTCAGTATTTACAAGTGAACGCAAACTTTTTTTGATATGTGTATATAAGGTATTATTATCTAGTTGTGAAGATTGCACCAGCTCACGGACCCCTTAGTTCCGTGAGCCCTGTGTCCGAAGAACCTGTAAGAGCCACATAGGCAACAGCATCAACTTAAACAGAATCTGGAATTGTGAAGTATCTGTGAACATTTCTTATCTCTTTAATGTTTGTAGAATGTAATTTTTATTTTGATATTTAAAATATTTGGTCTTATATATAAAAATGTTTACTATTGATATTTGTAGGTATATTCATTAAATAAAGATAATAATCTTGAAGATTTTATAATGAAGTAATGTTAATAAAATATCACACACTAGATCTATCGATTCTTTCGAATGATTGTGTCGTTTTGTTAGATATTGACCAAATCGATGTTATTGGCATATTCACACAATCACATATTCTCCTCCCCCTTCCTAGTCCTATTTAACACATGTATAATAACTTTTTCGTTTAACTTTGTCCTATGAAACTAAAATGGTAAGTGAAGAATGCAATGTCTATTAATTTTGAATCAATGATAAGGGCATTGTAAGTGCCAGAATTACCGGTGAAGATTGTCGGTAGAATGCTAGTGACATAAAGGAAATTACTTCTGGGCGCGCGCTGCAGAAATCGATCAAAGAATATACAGATGCTTGTTCTAATCGTCATTTTATTTTATTTTAAAGACAAATGAAAAAGCAGAGATACGAATATCTCAAAATCAATATTTATTAATTGTTCCATAACTGCCAAAAAGGTACCACATTTAACAAAAAGCACGAACATTCAGTTTCGTACACATATCAAAAAAGTTTGCGTTCACTTGGAAAACTTAAGATATTTTTTGGTTATAATGAAATATATGAAAAAGCTTTTTAATAATGCTATCTTGTTTAAATACATATCATTGGAGTACATCCAAAATGTTATATTATTTTGTATTTTTAAATTAAATGAAGTCAAAGAATCCTATGAAATAATGATGAAAAGAAAATGTATATAACTAAAATAAATCAATTTATTAATATTCAAAATTATTTTTTATTACAAATTAATAAAAAATAACTCCTCTAACTCGAACACATGCGGAAATCCTTCTGGGTATGCTGAAAATCAAGTTATCCAGTAAATCTTGCGATAGCCTGTCCCATTTTTGAATGGTGGTTTTTCTGATCTCTAACAGGGTTGGCGATTTCAAACTCGGTTAAGAGTATCCCATGAATGTTCGATCGAGTTTAGGTTTGACGAGCCGTCCAGCCAATCTAATCGTGAGATGTACTCTCGGAGAGCTGAGCTAACTCGTTCAGCCCGATGTGCAGGTGCTTTATCATCGACAAAGACGTCGACGATCAGCCAAGTTACTCGTGCTCTGGTGTCTCTGCAACGTGATTACGACGCGAGTTTGAGATAAAGAGACTTTGTGCGGTATTAGCCACGAGAGTAACCTTCTTCACTCAAATGTATTATTCTTGTTCGCAACACTTCCGACAATGACGCGTTTTGAAATTAAAAACAATATCAATGTTTCAGTTACATACGCCGACTAAAATATAGCATTTCCATAATTTTTTATATGAAAAACTTGTGTTTTAACGATTTTTCTTAACAAAGAACAAATGCTCAAAAATTGTCAGCATAAAAAATATAATCTCAGTATTTACAAGTGAACGCAAACTTTTTTTGATATGTGTATATAAGGTATTATTATCTAGTTGTGAAGATTGTACCAGCTCACGGACCCCTTAGTTCCGTGAGCCCTGTGTCCGAAGAACCACATAGGCAAAAGCATCAACATAAACAGAATCTGGAATTGTGAAGTATCTGTGAACATTTCTTATCTCTTTAATGTTTGTAGAATTAAATTTTTATTTTGATATTTAAAATATTTGGTCTTATATATAAAAATGTTTACTATTGATATTTGTAGGTATATTCATTAAATAAAGATAATATTCTTTTGATGAAGATTTTATAATGAAGTAATGTTAATAAAATATCACACACTAGATCTATCGATTCTTTCGAATGATTGTGTCGTTTTGTTAGATATTGACCAAATCGAAGTTATTGGCATATTCACACAATCACATATTCTCCCCCCCTTCCTAGTCCTATTTAACACATGTATAATAACTTTTTCGTTTAACTTTGTCTTATGAAACTAAAATGGTAAGTGAAGAATGCAATTTCTATTAATTTTGAATCAATGATAAGGGCATTGTAAGTGCCAGAATTACCGGTGAAGATTGTCGGTAGAATGCTAGTGACATAAAGGAAATTACTTCTGGGCGCGCGCTGCAGAAATCGATCAAAGAATATACAGATGCATTTGCTGAATACCATGGCAATAAATAATAAATTCCATGATCAGAAACTACTCACTATATAATATGTAATATATAATAGGGGGATGTTGTAAATAATAAATAGGTGTAATGGTTCGTGTTCCTTTTATCGGATTAAAAAATAACCTACTTTTTGTATCTTACAAGGTTTTGTTTATTAACACTACAAGAACTCTAAAACTTTTTATAAATTGATTTCCCTCGAAATGAGAATGTTTTTCAAACATTGTCAAAGTTTTAAAACTCAATAATTATTAAATTTTAAAATTTAATATATGATGAATTTAAATTATTTAATAAAATGTATTAAGATTATCAAGATAAATTTGACGTTATTATTTACAAATTTTAGATCATTAATGTACCATTAAATTACCTCTATGACGTTTATATCTAAAAGAAAAAAGACATGAACTAATAAGTAGTAGTTATTTCATAGTGTTAAGAACAACGTCGCATTCAATCAATATACATTTGTATATTGATTTGTATATGTCAGTATATAAAAGTAATTCCAACTAGGAGTTAGCTTCACATTAGCAGTCGGGTTATATCGACACATTATGGAGACAATGCAGTAATGGTCCAAAATAAACCGCTTATTGCTATACAATGCAATTGAGGCACTATTGTCTGTTAAACTATTAGAAACTCCTACCTACGAATTTCAAGAATAGCATGCCAACGTTACAAAATATTTGTTAGGTAAAAAATTTTCAACAGCATTCTATTTAAAGTTTAAATAAAATATAGCATCTATTTGTTAATCGTATAGGTAAGTCATTATAATAAAGTAAACGTTATTGGTAAGTTTAAAAAATAATAAT
The DNA here is from genome assembly GCA_029286865.1 of Teinopalpus imperialis. Lineage (NCBI taxonomy): Eukaryota > Metazoa > Arthropoda > Insecta > Lepidoptera > Papilionidae > Teinopalpus > Teinopalpus imperialis. Next base: position 1,564,871 of record JAGSMU010000025.1, on the reverse strand, counting down.
TGTTAGGCAAGTGATTCCTGCTGCCTATGACATCTACATACATCCTGGACAAGGAATTATAATGCAGATGCGTTGTTACCCTTGAGGATTGAGATGGAATGCCTCGTCACCAGTAATAAAAGTCTTCGGAAAAATCCCTACACTCACCAGACGAAACACAGTAGAATTATGGTGCTATTTTACGCTTATATTCTGTCAGGGCGTGGTCCTATCCTGGTCGAGCTGACCCATTCATTCTGCAGCAAAAATAAACTGCGTGTATCTCTACCACTATTTTTAAATATATTTTCTTATATCTTCTTAGCTTCTATTATAATTTATTTTAATAATATTCGGTTAATTATATTATATTGATGTATGTAACATTGTTTTGGAATAGAACAGACTATGTATAACATAACAATATAACGTTAACAGAAAAGCGTGAAAATATTCAAAAGAAATAATAATATTCTTATTTTAATTATAAAAAGACAAAGCTTTCAATATTTTATTTTTCGATAAACATGTTGAAATTAAAGCACACGCTTCTGAATCTAAAATTTTACACCGCAGCAATTTATTTTAAATGCCACCATGCATAAAATGAAAGGTTCAATGCTAAAAAGATGTACAAAATAAAGTGCATGTGCTGTTACATAGTAAATAATTCCGGTGTGAGCTTCGCCATCCGCACAATAAAACGAACAGTGCAATTTACGTAGTACTGAATTCAGCCCACTGGTTGCCTCTTAAAGTTATTTGTTTTAAAAAATCTGCGTCGTCGCCCGTAACATTTACGTCTTGAAATGATATAGTACTCTTATGTTCGGAACAATTCTCCAGTCAGTGTACACAATATTGTTTTACGATGACCTTTAGTATATATTTGTCATAATCTTTAACATGTAGTTTAAAGTTACCTCTCTATTTCTTCCTTAGCAAGATCGTCCCTAGAACTACAAATATTTGGTTAATTTTGAATTTATATATTTTATTGTATTAACTATTTACTTTATACTCACTTATATTGTTTTTAAATAAAAAACGATTGAAGGAAGGTTTAGTACATGTAGTTTCAGTGATATGGAACAAACGCAAAATATCCAAAATCCTACAATTGTGATGCACAAATATAGTTTCTAGGCTTAGAATCGAACGGGGACATATAACATTAAAATACTCTTTTTCCACGATGACAAGAATTTGAATTTCAATGGTGTTTTGAATCAAGCGAAGGAGCAAGCAACATAAGACTTAAATAAGTTATGGAAACGAAACGTAATTTTACTTTAAGAATTATCACGAGAAATAAGGAAATAGACGGATAAAATGTTCCAAGAATAAATAGCTGAAATATAAAATAGTAATAATCCAATACTGATAAAGAACCATTACGTTGACAGTAATTTCATACAGGAACAGGAACTATGAATATCAAACTAAGCCGGGTAACACATGGCACAGTACCTCATAAAATGTAGCGACGATCGATTTGTGGGAATAGAGTATAAAAATTTCAAAGAGTCTGCATACCTACGCGTTTGCTGTCCGCGGTTACATCACTCGTATACATAATAAATGCAAATTGGACCACTTTGCTGGTGTGCCTAAGTTCACTCGCTGTTGCACTTTTATGTAAAATCGAGGCCCATTACCCATGTAAATATTGTTAAACGTAGCTACAGCGCTCCCCTACAGTCGTATTTCCCAGCCTTATTATATGACGTGCCCTTTTGTAATTCAGCTTTAAAAGTTTATAATGTTATTGCTTATAACGCAATAACAATGTGAAGTTTGCGGGTGACGAATAGGTTTAATTTAATTAAATCCTTTAACGCCATTCCGAATTAAAGCCTGTTATGGTGAGAAATTAAATTTCATTGTTAGAACTTTGCCACAATAGAACGTAACGATGGCAGATCGCGGCTTTTCCGCGTGCGACTGAATTGCGACCATTTGATACAATAATGAGCTTTTGTATTTTGAGTTATGTAATGAGTATACTTATTTTCAAAACCTTTTCGGCATAATAAAGATTTTATTTTAGTGATTAGAATTTTTCAATGTTAAACCAGTAAATTTGATTAAGGGAATAAAAGCGCTTGAATATCTCCATGCACTTGCTAATAGAATTATATGTATATTCGTTTAAAGTCAATAATTATATGCCAAACTAGAAACTAAAATAAATGATACCTACATATACCCATGGCAGTCGCCTATCAGTTAATATTTTGTATTAATAAAAGTTGGTACTTTTGCTTTTTTAGTGTACGAGAGTTTTACCCCATGAACTTTTTGTGCCACATCAACATTCATTCTTGCTCTAGCTGTGAATCTTAAAAATTACTTTCTATTTCAGAACTACCTTCCTCTTAAACTATATTTATACATCAAGCCATTATTTTTAATTAAGTTCACTCAACTTAATGAAGCGTTTTTTTATGTTATTCTGCACTCGTAAGTAAAATATAAATTTTTGAGCACTATTTTAGCCTATTAGGGCTTTACTAAAAGATGTTAGAATTAATAGATAGAACCTTAGAAAAATGATAACAGAAAATAGAACTATATATTTTTTATCTAATTAAAGCTATTGAATATGTTGGAGTGCTTTGCCTGTATTTTCTTTTAAAATATGCTTAAAGATTCTTAACACGTATTTAAACAAGGGATTCGATGTCAATATTATTTTATTAAGTTACTTCTTCTATAACTAAAGGTAGCAGCGCACGGGCCACGTGCTGCACAATAGACATTTACTGTAATTAAGTAGATAACTAAGGGTAGGTTGGGGACAAATTACGAATTAGATTCACTTGGAGTTCTGTTTCGCGACACTACTTCAATGGTAAATCTATGATGGAACATAATGGATAATGGAAATTACCCATTATGTTTCGCAGACCGTACACTAAACTATTTAGCCATTGTCTCTTTGGGGATACGCCGTGACCGCTATTGACTATTTGATTTATTTTTGTTCACCCGCTGTTGTTTTGAGACATCAGTAAATTATAAATAAGAATATATACTTTATTCAAACTTGCGACACTATACACTGATCACAAAAATTTCCTCCCGCTGCACCTTTTAATGCAATAATAACGAAAACTACTTAACAGATTTTATTAAGATATTTATCGGGGCAAGGAGTTCCATTTTGATATCAAATATATCAAAATGGAACTTCTTAAACCAACCTTGAACCGCCTAGGATTTTTTATAAATCGTTAGTTTTAGGATAGAGATATATGTATATTGGAGTAATTGCAAAAGTATTTAAATAAAATTAAAGTCTTAACATTATGAAGATATTTAAGAAATCGTTTTAATTTACTTCATTACATTTATTATAAAAGAAAGCTAAAAAGAAAGTAACCTCTAAGTCATGAAGAGAGTAGATAAGTTTGCGTCGAAGGTGCTCGGGTAGAGATTAACCGCGACGTGTCACGTAGTCTTCATCAATTATCCCTCGCTCTCTGCCATCTTTAAGGCTGCGTAAGTCCCCGCTAGTACTACGGGAAACTAGAGACATGTTTCCTTGTACCTGACTTAGAGAGAAATTTGTGATGCAACTCTTCTAGTAATATCTATTCAATATATTATTAATGATAATGAAATACTGTAGAATAAATAAAAAAATGCACGTGTTTTTTAAGAGTGACATATAGATAAATGATAATTTGCTATTGCTGTTTTCAACTCCAAACATTACGATAGGCAGGGAAACTAATATCGCCACAACGCGTACGTAGTAATGATATTATGGTACGTAGGTAATCAAACCAAAATCAAAGAAACCTTCTTGGTTATTGCCAAATTATATAAACTGCATAGGATATAAGTAATACTCTAATAATCTCTAATATGTGTACCGTAAGCACCTGGCCCTCTTGGGCACCCTCGAGTCAGACGCTCTCGCGGAACAGGGTAACAGTCCAAGCCGCGGGTCCCTCTCGGGAGTCCTTGTGCTGGTTACCCACTACTAGAGGTCTCGACTGAGCGGCATAAGCGCTCCGTCACCTCTCAACCCAGCGAAACTGTAAAAGCCCTCTGGCTAACAGCGACCATCAGCCCGAAAAAAGAAAAAGAAAAAAACGTAAGCACCTGCAACAAAGGATTACTTGTGCGTCTTCGCCTTCCCTAGTCCGATGCTTGTGCAATAAAATAGGAGGAAAATTCAGCTACACTGTCAAAGACATGTGAAAATTAACAATTTGTGTTACACAAATATATTTCCTTGACTGGAAATTGAACTCTGGATCCGCGACGCAGCAGTCAGGTAGTCTAACCACTAAGTCACAGGGCACGAAATATAAATCTTTGCTTGTAAAATAATTGATCTGATATAAGCGAAATAAAACAGAGGAGGGGAGGACAATTGGCCCAGAATTTAATAGACAGGTAAAATAACACTTAAAAATACTAATGGTGGTATATACCAAGTCTATGCAAGACAGGTAAGGAATGAAAAACAGAATGTGCCAGCTGTTTTTTTCCCGGGCATACTGGGAAAATGGTGAAGAGACGTCAAAGGTCATTGGTCAGTTTTAAGCCAAAATAGATACTTTTGTTAATTCCTTTTTTATGCATAAATACTCTGGCTTTTCCTTAAGAGAATATAGGCGTGAGCATATGTATCTATTTACCTACATATCTACATTCGTATGTATCTGATCGAAAACTATTAAATAATTCCCATTGGGCACTGTACGTACTGTCAATGTACGTACAGTCTGACTACTTGTAAGTGAATTAAGATAAAAGCCTGTTACGAGATTTCAACGTAGACATGTATTGCTTATACCGTTTTCAATTATTTTTTAAAAGATAAATAATTCTTAAGTATTTGAATGACCGTCATGGTCTCGGCATCTATATAAGCTTTATTTGTTTTTAGAACTTTTCTGAGTACGAACTACTATGACGATATGAAACGTAGTACATTTATTTTTAGAAACGGAGTATAATTTCTTTATCGTATGTTTTTTTAGGAGGAGCTAAGAGGGCGATGGTTAGGGGAATTAGAGAAAAAGTTTGGTCAGTGATGGTATCTTGGGTTATTGAATAAATAATTTTTTTCAAGTACTTGTCGTAGTTTAATATCATTGAATTATGTATTTTCAATTATTACACTACTAGAATTTCAATAAAAGTGCTACAAGTTTAACAGAAAAATTGTTAAGTTAAAGTCTATTCTTCCATTTGTCTTAAAACAATGTTGGAAATAATGTAACAAGGTGTTTTTTTTATTTACCTATTTTTATCAACCTCGTTGCAGTACTCTGATGTGGACTGAGAAGCAGTTTACGGTATTCAAATATCCACATTCCGAAATCTCCTTTCTCCTTCTTCATCATCACCACAAACAAATTACAACTTCATCTTCATTCGGTTGGGGGGTCGTCATTCACTGCTAATATGAAGTTGCCACTAGAAAACCATTCTTCACCGGTTATCGGTTCTACTAAATATGACCGGCCTACCACTTCAGCTTACTGATTTGAGATGTGGACTGTGAAACTTAGTTCTACTTCAGATATCCACTTTGAAAACACGATCACACAGATAAACACCGAGCATATCTTACTCCATAGCTCACTGAGTAATTTAGAATTTCTTTATACGGCGTTAGTTCCTTAATTCACTAGTACTCGTACTGATTTTGTCTTTTAACATTGAGGTATATTCCATAAGATAATATACTGCAGTTTCCCGAATGCTACCAGACCGAGTTGAATTCGCCGATTGACCTTTGGACCATAGTTGAAATTACTTAATCGGACTATATGGACTAGGTAAACATTTTCGTCAACAGCTTCGAGCGTAGTGATCCACACAAATTATATGACACATTTTTGACATGGACATTGACGTTAGACATGATCTTCGCCTTGTCCACATTTATTAGATATACCCGTAGGGAGATACACGTACTATTCTTGTACACGTAAGTTCTTGAGTATAGAATTTAAACGTAAAATTCGAAAGTATTTTGGAAGTAGCGTCAGTAGATTTACTACATCGATAATAATTATGTATATATTTATATGTATATTTACTTTTAGATATGTTTGTATTTATAATATGTATATATTTTAGTTTTATAGTTTATGTAAATGTATATAAATATATATTATTTTATTTAGTATTATAAATTCCTAAGATAATAAATAATTATATGTATATATAATTGTATAAGTATTTAGATGTACTGTATGTTTCTTTTATCTTTATTATTATTCATCTGTCCCTACCTTGATTTCTCTAAACCCTCCCAAGGTTGACTGTTAGATAATGCCTTAGGCATAAAGTCCGCCTTTATGCATATATTAGATGTACAAAAGTTTATAAATAAATAAGTATAGTGTTATTTACCTCAGTCATTCTGCCATGATGACTATATAGTCGGCAAATCAAAGGCGGGTGAAATACTCACCATTGGTGTTATTACCACGCTCTTTCCAGTCTTGCAGCTTGAAAATATCTTCCAAGGCAGTGGTGAAGAGTACCGACAATTAGTTTCGATATGACGTCAATATATCTAACACGTTTCTTCAATTAGATACGTTTGGAACTACTGGAATACCGACTGTGTATACCGATAATCAATTTTGCTTCGCTGAAGGACTAAAGCACCGTCCAAATTTCAACGGAATCAAAAGCTATCTCATAGTGAATATGCACCAGGCATAAAGATATATTATATTCTTCGGTCATCTGTATAATCTGCAGAGCATGTGAGTAGGGTATATTAATACCATGTAATAATTAATGATATATACTCATATCCGTTAATCACTCAAACCAAACATGTAGTACAAGTGTTTAACGCTGGTGCTAGATGATTCACGGCGATAGTCGAATGGCAGATTTGAACCTACTAACCTACCATAAGTTTCACAGGTTGTATCTTTAACCAATAGAGTATTAATGTTTTAATATTGTAATAAAGTTTATATATAAAACGCTCTGCCTGAGATATTGTTCCAGTACATTTAAATGAATCTTACTTTTGAATCTTTTTAAATTGTAATGAAATAAGTTCGTTGAAGGGTTACTACTTATAACTCAATTAAGTGTCAACTATAAAAGATGAGTCCAATTATATATATATATATATATATATATAAATGTATATATATATATATATATATACATATATAAATACAGAATATGCTTTAATTATATAAATTTGTTAAAAAAAGTAGTAAAGGAAAAAGTGAAAAAATAGCTAAAATTTTTTTTAGTATTCAATTTCTTTAAGACAGATTTATATATATAGATAGCATAGTATAGGAATATTTTTGTCATTATCATTATTAAAGTAAAGAGGGATCTTAGTCTTCGGTCGTACATCAATGCATGAGCATCTATTATCTTTTAAAATTAATACTTCCAAGTTATAGAACAGTATAAGTATTAAAATAAATACAATTTATTTTAATACTTGTGTTCTTTAGTTATGTTAGTCAACTTTTAACATCTCTGCAAAACGGTCAGCTATAAATTGATATTACTAAGCCACATTGTTACAAAATGAAATCTCATACCAAGAAATCTATTTACGAGTACAATAACATTTCCGCATTTATGATGGATTAAATAAATTGATTAAGAAAAGATGTAACGTTCTATAAAAGTAATAAATGTACTTTTTTTTGTAATTATGATTGAAATTTTTTATTGATTGACATATTTGTACAAATAAATTGAGGTATAACTATTATAACTATTTATAGGTTTTTGTAATTCTGTTATAAACAAAGGCTGAATTCAATCAGTAATTTGACGTATAATATTGCTTCAATAATTTTTTAATTAAATTTGAGAAGATCGTAGTCTATTTCGAACAGGAGTACTTCTTGCGGTTATTACCGGATGATGTAAACACAGAGGTATTCACTGTTGTACCCTTCCCTAGTATATGTATATATAATTTATGTGCAATCTAACAATATAGTATGTCTCTACACAGATTCAACGGTCCGTAAGTTATAACACCGTGTGTATACTAGAAACGTTAGGTAGTGCGTAGGATCAACCCGAAGGGTTCTCGCCTTGTCGAGACGGGGGGGCTTAGTAACCGTGGTTTGGAGTGAGCCACGGTGAAGGCAAGAGGAACCCAAACTCCGGGCGGGCTAGTGATGAGCTCGCCTCGGATGCGTGTTGGTGGGCTGCGGGGAGCGGATGGGCGGAACTAAGCCGTCTTCCGCACCATCCGCAGCTGAAGCTGAGTCGTGGGATGGGGTGATGGTGCGGTGAGAAGTGCAAGAGGGGGCCGCACCTCCGATGCGGCCGCGGCAGGGCCGCGGGGTATCAGGAGGGTGTGTCGTCAACCATTCTTCCTGTCCTTTGCGGCCGAACAGGAGTACCGGGATGATGGGGTGGCGGTACTGGGACTGGTCAGGCTGGTACCGCGCATCATCACCCCCACCCTCGGCATCCGAACTATACGTGGCGGTGGAGCCTTACACCAGATCCGCCACAGGGGGCTGTGATTGTTTATTCCTGACCCATGGCCTCTGGGGGGCAGACTAGGGATAGTCCGCTTCCCACCTACAGAGGAGGCCGAGTAGGAATGCGCGTCCGTGTTACGGCTTGCCTTGCCTAGATGGTTGGAGGAGAGGAGATGGTCTCCCCCGAGGAGGGAATTCCAATGGGCGGCCAGCACACGTGCGCGCAGTGCGTAGTACGTTAGATGGCTTAAATTATGAGTATGTTGGAGTCTAGACTTCACATTACCGGACGTTTCTCGGTTTAAATTTAACATTAGTCGAGTATATTTCTTGGTAACGCTGATGGTAAATCTGGACAAAAACATGTGTTATATAAATTTAAGTTGAGTTTGTGTAGCTAAAAATATTCACTGTGAATAGTCTCCCTAAGTGTTCGTCTAAATATCGTCTATTTGTTCTCCAAAGAGGGGCGCCAAATAAATCGAGTCGGAGTCGTTCAGCTAGTGATCTTCTAGTCTACCGATCTCACCGTTTCGCCGATTCAGTTAAGATCAAGGAAATAGGTCTTGGCATTTAGTCTGGATAGCGAAGACTTTTAGCATAAAGAACTGTTTTGTAAGCTTTCTCTCTTCGGCTTCCTAAAAATTATGCTAATGGTAAATGGTCTACAGTATTCTCGCGGAATGGACAATCAAGGTTGTAGTGGACGGTGCATGCTTGATTCTGAACTCCTGAATGCTGGTATTCCTCAAGGTTGTGTGTTGACGCCCGCCCTGTTTCTTCTTTGTAACAATTCCATGTTTTTAATTAGTAACAATCATTGCTATGCTATATAGCACTTGTGGTGTTTTATACACCAGTCGTGCTGATAGACCGGGCACAGAAAAATCACATTTTTGATCAGTATCACCATCCTATATGACAAGAACCTGGTGAAAGCTAAAACAGCTAAAAAGCCAAAATATCTGGATCCGGTACACTGATGGTCACATGTAGGGTGGTATGAGATTATCCCTTACAACGGTCAAATGTTTAAAAATTTTCATTAGGGTCTTGTTCTATTATGTTAGTGTATTTCTGTTATGTGCTAGTATATTTAATTATTTATCAATTACTGTTACAGATGTGGGCAAAGTGTATTTTTTCCATTACTGGTATTAAGCATTTAAATGTAAATAAGTTACTATTTCTTTTGTTTCCATAGTGATATATGTATAACGTTCTATGAACGTTGGACCAAAAACATTATCTGTTTTAATAGGTGTTATAGGTTCTAAAGTTCCCCGATCACCGTTCACCACTTGGTACTCTTACATTCTGACGTAATATATTGCATATTTTATAGGTATACTGAGATTTCAGATCCATATAATATATTATTTTGGTGGTAGCGCGAACACAAGTAGTAGTAGTATCATTGTTGCATTGTTTATCGCAATTATGGCTGGATTGGCGGGTAGCCCAACACTGAAAACAAATTGAATGTATTAAGCTCAGCACAACTTTATACCCTGTTTATATTGCACAATTTACAACTCAATGTGCGTGTTATTTTGTTTTATGTTGGAATTATTGTACTTTCCTAGCACTAAAAGAAATACAAGATCTCGTGGGGTTGAATTTGATGTTTTCATGGGACGAATAAAGTACACGAATTTATTCACGGTAATGAATACCTTAGTAGTTTATATGTGGAACGATGCCCTGTTAGGTTTGTAGTTATAACCTGTTAAAAAAGCAATACTTTTTTTATTTTAAGAAACTCAGAAGTTTTTGCATCGAACAATGAATAACTACGAATATCCTTTTATTTTTATTACGTTTACGGCATTCGTTTTTTTCATAAACTCGTATTAATCATGGATATCTAATAATACTTACAAAAAAAGCCCAGATATAAGTTTTATACATTTATACATAACATGATATGAATATGATATTAAAAGTTCAAATAGTGACCTATGATTGAAAGACGTCTGGCGTTCTAGCCATCGACAATATAAAATATTGAAATTGGAGAGGCAATGGGCTGATGCCGCGTCGGCGAGTGCGATGAGTGCTAGGACCTTTCTTCTTTAATGGATACCCAAACCTTCAACCGCTTTTATTCGAGAAATCTTTTGGAAAATAAATGAATCTACGCCGTATGTAAATCGAATGCCGTCAAAAGTTTTTATTGAAAAACTTCAAGTACTGATGAAAATGGGGCCGCGATGTTAAAGATCTCCCCACTCGCCTTACAGATGCGATACCAAGTTTCAAATGTTCATACTTTTTAATTTTGTAGAAAGTTATACCTAACGGTACAACTATTCAAATTTATGTTACAAATGATTTGTAACCACCATTTCATTACGATATGATAAATTTTGAAAAGTAAGCGCAGAATAATAAGAGTTTTTTAATTGTATAATATACTATATGTAATATTGACATTAAATACATATTTACTCATAAACCGGATTGATGGATATATAAGTTATTTCATTTTTCATAGAAGTTTTGTAACTAGTTTATGTTTACCATGTGGGGTGAATAGACCTACGTCGAACCCTCCTTTTTTATCCGGGTTTTGGACCGGCAGTGCAATGAGTTTCGCCATTGCACTGGCAGAGCTTTTTTTCTACGAGGTCAATATATTGATGAAACAGGAGACGATTGTCAGATTCATCAAGTCACATCGCCTAAGGTGGGCAGGACACGTTGAGACGATGAATGACCATAGGACACCCAAGGTAATGAGTAAGTGGAAGACGCAACAACAAAAGCCGAAGATAAGATGGTGAGACAGCATTGAGGAAGATCTCAGAGCCATGGGAAAGTTTACCGCCTGGAGAAGGAAACCTAAGAATCGGAACGAATGGCAAAACACTATTGAAGTGGCCAAGACCCGTAAAGGGTTGTAGCGCCGAAGAAAGAAAGTAAGTATTTTTTCATTCGGAAAGTTTAGTAAAAGTGGCCTATATTTCTTTATTTTGGAATTTTGTGTGTATAATGAATTGTAAATCACTTGAAAGTTATATACTAGTCCACTAATTGCATGCAAAATGGACGAGAACTCTAATTTCACTTATAAAATAAATAAAAGTAAAATTAAAGTCATTTAGTTATTAGGATTAAAAAAAAGTGAAGAAATAAGGACAATATGGTACGAATAAAGGACAGAGGGTCGACTCCTGGGAGCAGAGAGTATGAGTAATTGATAAAAGCTAACCCGCTTAGCTTAATCAGCCTTTGCGCAAAGTCAAACTTAATATTACATCTAAAAATGTTCATAGCTTTTTTATATATTCTTATTTTTCTTTGCTATAATATTATTAACTGATTTTGTCATTTTCAAACAAACATGCACAAAGTACCCAGCGTACTACTAAAATTTTCGTCAATAAATCGTTAATAAAATCAATAAATTAAAATAATATATTTATAATATTATCGTGATTTGAATAACTAAGCTATTGGTTGTTCCCCAGTTATCGTAGAGATGAATGTATTCAATCATGTCAGAAAAGCTGATTTATAAAATGTTTACCAATTTTGCTCTCAAATTATCCTAATAGATATTTCATGTTTATGAAATCTAAATAAATTACACTATATTATTTCACCGTAGACGTGGTAACGACTTGTTTAGAATTCCGTCAGTAATTTACGACATACTGACGTGACTCATTCATAGCAAGCAACTTATTATTAAACATATATAAAGAAAAATAAACTGCCGACTTCCTTTCGCGTGCTAACAAACATAAAAGTTCCTCGTGCGTATCCTAACGAAAACATAAATTAGGTAAATTTATTATGTTTTATGGAGAGCATCCCCTTCATTACAATATGTTCGTAACGATACTGAGGGTCAATGCGTAGTCAAATCTCCCCTTCTCGAAGGGCCACGAATCGGCCGAATTATCAAAACTTTTTAACTTATAACTTTTCCTTAAACGAATAGAGCAACGCGAGCTTCTTCATTGTGCAGGTTTAGTTGGAGTCATTTCCGCGATGCGCCGTCCTCGTCTTACATGGTATACATGTCAGGGGGCAAAAGCGAACTTCAGTTCAGCCGTTGTCTCGTACAGCGTGCGTGCCGGTTTGAAAGCAAGCAGTTTGCAGCGGGTCCGAATCCGATTTAGTCTCCCTCGTTGCGATGTCGGTGGCGCACGTCCGCTCGCTCCTCGCCCCACAACTCGATCGCTCCGATCTTTTCTGCCGCTAATAAATCACGCGAGCCAAATAAACTAAACCCTCACGAACAGATTATAACTCGATACGAGATAACAAGCGTAGTATAGCCACGATGATTAATCACTAAAAGTCAAGTCGTTCAACTCGAATGATTCGAACGGAAGCGTAATCTCGCGAGACTCGATTTAGGTGCGTAACGTAAACAGATAAATATTGTTGAAGTTTTCTGGAATTGTTTGTTGATTTTACATTACAATAGTGGGTTTGATTTTGAACTCGTTCAGCGTTAACGTCTGTTGACGATTCTGTAGCTGGGTAGTGTGCATAAAGTGAATGTGCCCGCGTAGGTAATTAGTCGGGATGGGTGGCGGGCAGTGGATTGGCGGTATGTTCTTAGCGATGCTGTGGTCAGCGATGGCAGACTCTTGGACCGCCTTTCAAGAGCAGCCTTGCTGTCGACCGGTGACGCATCATCGTGTACGGCATCATAGAGGTGAGTCTAATGTTATATTAAACTATGAACAAACTTTTAAGTCTGTGGCATAAGCAAAATGTAGGGATTTTTATCTTATCAAAAAGTAAATAAGGGACTCGATCGGTGTATCATTATTTAATTATGGTATTGACTATGGCTATTTTGTCGTCCTAACTGTTGGCAAACTTTTAAAAAAGTGCTAAATATTAAAATATTTAAATAAAAACGTTGCTCAAAACTATTATATTAAAATAAAAGCTAGAAAAAATTGAAGATATTCCCGGTTTATTTTCATTAACGCCATAATTAAGAATGCTTTATCTATTTTATTTATCTAAAACGAAACAGTTACAATTCTCATTCGGTAACTGCTGAATAAATGATGTCGTTCTTCACGGGAACGTATTCTCAAGACAAATGCAAACATTAATAAGTTTGCGGTTTATATGGCTTTAATTGAAAATATTATTAAGGACTAACATTTGCGAATGCATTTCAAGCCAGCAATTTTACTACCCATTTTATATTGTTAAATTAAAATATTTCTGTTTTAACGGTGTTTTATATTACAATCTAGTTCTAAGAATTTTAAAGACAGTAGTGTCTCCATCTGATGTAAAAGTTAAATGCACTATGCAATATATTATAACTAATCATTCATATTATAAGTTTTTCGTAATGTGGAAAAAAGTATTATAAGACACGGTCGCTATATGATGGTTTGCTTTACATACATACAGTGGTGCAACATCTGGCTTAATGTTCATGTTGTAGACTACAGAATTCTTACATTAAGACAAGATTACGAGTAATTATAAAAAATACTCTCGGACAATTTTAATTTAAGCCGTACACAAGAATTAACGATGCTTTATCTATGCTGTTTATCTACAATAATAATAGATACAGTTAAAGTTCTCATTCGGTAACTGCTGAATAATTGACGTTTTTTCTTTGAACGTATTCCCAAGACAAATTCAAACATAAATAAGTTCACGGTGTATCCAGCTTTAATCGAGGATATTATTATTTTGGAGCTCGTTCAAAGTTATAACATCTGCGAATGTTGGTGATTTTTTCACAAGTAACTTGTTTTTCTGTTGCCATTTATATTAATTACCTATTTATATTTAATAGGTACATACTTCACAGATACAGAAATATACAGATAACAAAGGATTCCTGTGTTTAAACTACAAAATTGATTATTTGAAAGCATATTTTATACATTTGTTTTTAAATAAGACAGTGTATTTCACAATGTAATATACAAGAGTATAATTAGCATTGGGATTGTTGTCAAGCGATATCTTAAATCCAGTGATAGAGGGACGCTTCAGCATCGATGGGTTTTTTTTCATTACATTAAGTGTAACAAACGAGCACACAGATCACCTGATGGTAAGTGAATCCTACGGAAATCCCGTGAAATCTATTCACTCTTGAAGGAATCATGATGCAGATGTGTTGTGACTCTTGAAGGCTGAGATGGAATACCTCGTCACGAGTAATAAAGGTTTTCGGATCCCTGCACTCACCGGATGAAATAGAATATTATGCTGCTATTTTACGCTGATATTTAGTGAGGGCGTGGTCCTTCCTACCCCGGTTGAGCTGACCAATTCATTCTGCAGCTAGAAACAAACAGCAGTGTACCTCTACTACCGTCGGATCGACCGGGGATGGACTACGCTCTCACTAAATACCAACGTCTAATAGCAGCATGACCCTGTGCACAAAAAAGCCTACACTTTTCTTAACGGCCAGCAGCGCATATGCGACTCCTCTGGTGTTGTAGATGTTCATGGGCGGTGATGAACATTTACCTTTAGGCGTACCTTACCACATATTCCTTAAAAAAAAAAAGTTTGGTGAGAGTGATGATCCGGCGACCCACGTACTGGTAGCGAGACATCCTATCCCAGTCCTCAAGGGTGACAATGTGTATCTTCAATCTGAGTTGACGATCTATGAACACGTTTTTAGTACCTAATATAAACGTGGTAGAAGCGGCTATAAGGTCGTTTTAGCTTTCTCAAGGTTACCTCAATGAGGTATGTACCGCAAGGTAGATGCTTCTTGACACTATGTTTCGTTCTGTGAGATCGTTCTCTGATTTTATATTGAAAATAGTCCTAATTACTGGTCGCAGGAATAATTTGCCACCAGGTAAACTTTTCACCTCTTATATCATAAAAATACAATTGTTCTTTGTCACTAACGCAAGAAGAATGTTATAGGCTTATCAATATATCAGGAGAACTCGTTTAATTTAAAAGTAATAAAAGATATATATGAAGTAGTAGTGAGAGATGTTATTACTTGAGTATCGTTTAGAAGATTATTAAAATTAGAATTTTATTCACGTAGGCCGATGCAATCAACAACTTTATAATTCCAGTTTATCAAAAGCGACGCCAGTTATACAACTGTTGAACTCACCATGAGCAATTCGTAGTTGCGTAGTTTTGTAATTTATCACATGTAATTACTTACACGTTAACGCTGCCTTCCTCCCTTTAACACTTAAAGGTGAGTGGTCATCCCGCGGCTGATTTTTGGTTTCTTCGTTTTTATAATATTGGTAGACTTACGCGTAAAAAAACAGGTAAACCGATAAATGAATACGAAACTGGAGTTATATTTCTATATTACCTTTATTCGCACTCTTAATACTAGTAAAAATATTTTCTGAGAACAGACGATTATAAATATTACTTAGGACTGCTGTGTTTCCGTTGGTAGTAAGTAAAATCAACTACAAGCCCGTGTTACTTGTGATGAGGCATTCTTTCGGACGGTTATTTGAATTTTATCATCATTTACTATAAGATAAAGTGTAAACAATACTTATAATATAAAAACGAGAGCAGACATCCTTGAGGATGATGGAATGGTTCTTCTTCAGTAATTTAGGTTTCTGGTTTATTTCAGTTACCAGGCGAAACACAAGAGGACTATGCTCCTAAAGTAGGTTATTCTCTGAAATTATGGTTTTATCTCGGAAAAATTGAACGTTCATCTTACAGCTGGTCAATAGCTTTGTCATGGCTCGTAGAGTCACCATAAAAAATAACGTATCACGTACCAATGTAGGTAGCAGAGGATTGTTCTGTGTGGAAATCAATGGGGTAGGTTAAAGATTGATCTCATATTATAGTATTTTCACTCAAAATATCGTATTCATTCACGATGAAATAGTATATTATTATTATTTAAGGTTTTTCGGGATAAATATCGCGTACAAAGAACATGTACACATGTTAAAGTAGAACTATTTTTTAAATTTAAATTATGGTAAAGTTTTCTATCTATCCATTTAAGATAAATTTAAAACACAAAAATATATTTCGATTATCAATAAGAAAACTTTATATAAACGATCAGCATTCTGCAATCGTTGCGAACGTTCTTTACGATTAAAACTTCTTCCGTTGCATTTGCACCAATGACGTCATATCCTTTTATTCATGTCTGTATTCTTGTGGACGGCAATATCATTAAATAAATAAATTTTCTCTGAGAAAAAAATATTAAAATTAAGGTCATATATTCCTAAAATTATATTTTATATAGGGAATAATTAAAAGACATATAATGTATATTGGAAGGGCTCGGGCTGCTAAAAATGCTTTATTACCTGAACCTAATACAAGGTTTTTGCTTTCTTTCGCTCATCAGACGAAACATAGCAGTGCACGATACTCAGCTAACAGCTAGTTTGTATTCTGCCTGCTTTTTCAAATGGAAAATAACAAAAGGAAAGAAACTAGATAGTTTAAAAGTACTGGTTGGGATTCGTAACTAGTACCTGTGATTCAGTAACAAACCCATATATTGGTACAATTAGGGTAACTGTAATGCAAATACAGAGATGCATATTCACTCCTCTTTTTTTTCTTGAATCCGATTATTACTTGTACGATAAAACCTGGAATGATTATGTACGGAGCATAAAACAGACATCGCGCAGTACCTAGTTACTTTAGCGAGGATTTAAAAACTAGATCCATAACTCAGGCCACGTTGTTAATATTTTTTTAATATTGAGTGTCAAAGAATCTGCATACATCCTCAATAAAGATTCAAGATAATCATGCTTTGTCATCCTTGAGGACTGAGATGAAATGCCTCGCTTCTTATATTTCAGTCCTCGGATGGCTACAGTCACCATACGAAACACAGCAGTATTATGTACCTATTTCACTCTGGTATTCTATTCGTGGCCATTCGCCGTTTCAAACCGACCCAGGAATGTAACAGATAGGGACTAGCTGCAGTGTGGTCCTACCACGCATGCCTTCATGGTCGCCCAGTACATAGAGAAATAACAACGAATGAACCCCGTCAATTACCATAGTACATTAGGAAGCTGACGAGATTTTGTAACATGCGGAAAAAAATAATTAAAATACGACTTTAACATTTAACCTACTTCATTAAAAGTTACAAAAGGTTCCATTTATAGCAAGAATTACCTTTAACATATAAACTCTATTTAAAATTATAATATACACAAAACCTTTGCGTAAAAAAAATAGGACTAAACTCTTTACTGTTATAATGTAAATTGTGTTTATAATTACAGTAATTTTATTTATGTGACGGAATAAAAATAAGGGAGGAAAAGTAAATATTGCATCAACCTGTAGATATACTCCCAGCTCAAGGATTTACTCATAGTGAGCGAATATCGGTAATGATGTTCTCTTGGTCTATTTCAATCACAATTTCATCTTTACGTTGGAACGGGAATATGATAATTGCACAAGATATATAAAGTGGCTGTCATAAGATGCGGAAGATTTAATGCACAAAAGAAACGAGATCGAAAAGTAATCGATGTAATGTATTGCGTTGAAAATCTGTTAATATTAAAATTTTATCATATGTGAATTTGATGATATATGAAATCGGAACGAAAAATATTTTTTGCATTATATTAAGGGCAATTTCATGCTTGGAAAATATTTATTTTGGGCTATGAAATTCAAATTACAGAATTCTTTTTGGCCATCTATATAGTCGGGAAGGCGACAATTAACACGGACTCCGCACTGACGGGCCGTCAAAAAAAAGAGCATATTGAAATATTTAGAGCGACGTTGAATGAAGAATTAGGTAAATTATGTTTTAATAAAGAATGAACTCCTGTCCATTGGACTATTAATTACGGGCGGTTACTCAAGCATAAATAGCATATGTTTCTTTTCATTGAGGTCCTTTGTCTGGCGTACGAATTGAGTATATATACATATATCTTTGTCATTATTTGTTTCAAAAAATGTGGCAGTGATGCGCCTCTTCCGTACGTTTTTTTTTGAATTTATAAGAAAACTTTCGTAGTAAAACTTATGTTTAAGGTTCTTTTATTGTTCTCCCATTAGTTTACACATTGTAATAATATTATCACATCATTAGGAAAAATAATTTGCAAGTACCAATTACAATTGTTTTATAACTTTGTAACAAACGTATTTTTTAACCTTTTTCAACGTTAAAAGTTGATGACGCTCTACGTATACTCAGTAGATTAAATAAATATATATATATATAGCGTAACTACAAACTTTAACATTTTGACTTAGTGTAACGATAGGCATATGTGCAATTTGCTTCAAACAAGGAGTTTTAAAACCTGCTTGCAAGGAGTCAGCAAAGCAAAAAAAGTTTTAAATGTGAGATGGGTCTCAGTTACGTGGAATGGAGTGGGGGGACGCATCACTGCAAACCGGCTCGACGTGCCCTCGCGCAGGTAACTGACTCCCAACCTACTTGGCTAAATTAAGCCATTAAAGAGCCTAGTATAATCGAAGTTTAAGTTGCGCTCCATTGCTTTATTATAATGCCTCCACTATATCGCATCGTAGGAATTTTCATCATGGGCAAAGCTATAAACAATGAATATTTGCATGCAGTCATGCATGCCTATGTTTACTAAAGTGCCATTTATCATTTTCTTGATGGTGTTTTAAATATTGGCCTTATAAGACTATCGATGTACTGTGCCGTTTAATCAATATGTAGATTTATAATGGGTTATTTTCTAGGATTAGAAGTTGTTTTTATCGCTTTCGTTACTAACTTCCTTTGTTTAGTTTACCAATATAGGCTTTTATTTAAAGAAAAGGTGACAAATTAGTAAGCAGGTGAGGTAAGTGATCACCGATGCGCTGCTGTCCTTTAAAAGAAATAGCCTACACCTATCTTAAAGGTCCTTAAGTCGTATCTAATTCCACAAAGTAATTGTGCTTGTAAGATGCTTGTAAAGTTGCATACGGTGGGCTGATACGAAATACTGTCTTGCTTCATTAAGCACGTCAAAATTAGGAGATGCGACAAAAGGGTTCCCATCAGGGGTAAACGCCAAAACTTGTTTCGTCATGGGGTTAAATTGGACGATATTAAAACGGCCCCAATAGAGAGATTTTAACAAAATGGCACCCTTAGACACAAGTTTGTTCCGGCTCTCTTCGACGTGTTCACAAGAAATATTGGTATGACCAGTGTGCAACGCATCCTCTGTAGTATCGTCTGCATAGCATTCAATGTTATTAATATACAAAATGTCATTGATATGCAGAAGAAGCAAGGTGGGAAAGGCAGGCTTGGGGAACATTAGCATCACTTATTTGGAGTTGGAGTATGCACCGTCATCTGCGACCTTGATGCTACGGTTCGTGAGAAAATTGATGACACTCTTCGCGAAATTTCTCCTAGAGCCCATAGGAAGGAAGCTTCGAAACAAAACATTTTGTGCCAAACCCGAGCAAATACCTTCGCTACGTATATACTAACTACCAATGCTCTTGGTTTCGACTGCTTACGCCTATCGATGAGTCAAGTAGATCAGAAGGTCACCGCTGAGCGACCTCGACGAAAGCTCTTCTGGCGGTCAATAATCAGCTGGTACTTCTCTAGGTACCTCATGCGCTGGTAGTTCAATATGGATTCTATTATTTTCGGGAATAAGGAGATAATAGCAATAGCCCTGTAGTTGGACGGATCGGATTCGGATTCTAATTAAGTGGTAAAAATACCTGGTAAGCATATCACGAGTTCAACATTTAATAACTTCAATTGATTTGTTGGATTTTTAGTATTTTTTAAGGGTTCCTTGTTACTTCTAATGAATCACACATACATAAGATTGTAGTGAGTCCTTATATACAGGTCTCACTTCTGTCTTACGCTTCAATGTGATATCAGAGTAATTAGGACGCCGATTGTTTTCTAATAATTTAGTCCAATAGCAATCAATATCATCTGATAAAAACCAAAAAATATTGTCGCAATTAGATTCGATTGGAAAAGCACCATTGATCAGTACCATCGTGAGGAAGTTTTCTCTTAAACGATGTTTATGTACAAGCGCTAAATTAATTCTTATTAAGTTTTCTTTTATGGTGAAGAGTTTTGGAGATATCTTAGTAAAAACTTTAAGAAATGATAAAGATAATCATCATTCGACGCTCAGCAGTCGCCGAGAACGGTCGCCCGGCTCCCCGCCACGATCGTCCCGAGCTACCTGCCCCCGAGCGAGCCACCTGCGCACCCATTGTTCCGAGAACAATACACCGAGCAATTTTTATTGCGGGTGCTATTGTAATCGGAAATTAGTTTCCGAGAAAGATTATTGTAAAGCCACCTGGGTGGTTACACTAGTGGATACCTTGCGGTGTTAACTTAGCTAGTGTAGGGCTAGCCCCGTACGCCCGTGGTTCCCCTTCTGGGAAACGCGAAACCGGAAGGAGTCGACGCAAAACTTGGCCTTGGGTAGTGCCCTAGCCAAGGTTGACCAACCCGCTGGACTTATAATAGTCCCACGCGTAGTTTTAGTTAGCTCTAAGCACACACCCAAGTGCACAATAAGACTGGCACTCGGACGCACTAGGGCTACACAACTAGGCACACATCCTCCCTGCCTATAGGGAGGATGTGTGCCTAGGGGGAGGGAAGTAGGCTATTCACCCCGGCATCCCACCGGTGGCCACACTTCCCACGAATAAAGTAGGAAAAAAAAATAAAAGTGAACAGAGTGCACAATGGAGGACTCTTCCTCAGAGTCGTTGCTGCACTTCATCAGCATACTAAAAAATAAATACCCCGATGTCTTCCAGGACATAATCAAAGAAAGACCGCTCCCGGATAGACCCTCCTCAAGGGCCTCCTCCATATCCTGCACTTCATCCGCAGTCTCCGAAATGGAGCTGGATAACGCAGCGTCCACTGAGTATCCCCAAGCCGAAGACACCAGCGATTTCACGCTGGTTGAAAAAAAAAGAAAAAAGCGGGCTTCACCCGCCCCGACGCCACCTCCTAAGGCGAAAAAACGGGAAATGAAGGCCCCCTCTCCCCAGCCATCTACGTCGGCCCTGCCCCAGGGCCCCCTCACAGCTGCCCCACAGCAAGCCCCCGCCGCTCCTGAGCGCGCCCTAGCTGGCTCAAAATCTTCGGCTGTCTCACAGCCATCGAAACGCCCGCCGCCTGTCTTCATTCAGGCACAAGACAAGTGGCCGATTGTCGCATCGGCCCTATCCAATCGCTACAAATATCAAGCGATCCCCACCGCTGTAGGTATTAAACTGCAGCTAGAAACCACGGACGACCATAGAGCGGTAACTCGCTTCTTGCAAGACAAAGGTGTTTTCTTTCACACCTACACCTTGGCAGAAGAGCGCCAACTCAGGGTAGTAATTAAAACCTCCCGCGGGAAATCCCAGCTGATCTGATCAAAGAGGACCTTCAGGCCCAGAATCTCCCAGTCCTGTCTGTGCATAGGATGTACAGTGGCCATAATAAAAGCCATTCAACATGGTGATTGTGGCCTCGAAAGATCCGAGGCCGGGAAGCAGGTATTTAACCTGAAAACCTGCTGCCACCTCTCTGGGCTGACTATAGAGCGCCCACATAAAACGGCCCACCAGGCCAGTGTCACAAATGCCAATTATATGGCCACTCAGCACGCAATTGCTTCGGCAAACCCAGATGCGTCAAGTGCCTGGGTGACCATGGCACCACCGAATGTCCGAGACCCAAGGACAAGGCCCTTCTGGCCACTTTCGGTCCCCCCGCATGTGTCCTATGCAACACAGAGGGACACACAGCCAATTACCTTGGCTGCCCAAAGCCCCAAGCCGAAACGTCCGGCACTAAAATCGCGCCCAAGGTCGCTACCCCGACCGCCGCCCCCGCGCCAATTCTCGCTCCTGTCCGACCTCTACGCCCCACATGGCATACGCCGATCGGCGTAGCGACCGTTGCTCAACCGGTTGAGCAGCCTCCTCCATCAGCCGGACGGCCGGTTAGCGAAAGCGACCTCGACTTAGTGTGTCGCTTCGCCGCCGTCATCAACGGCGCCTACGTCACAGCCCTAGCTAAAGCCTTAAGGGATTCCAATGGCAAGCCTGAAGTCAGGATTGCCACCACAATGCGCTACCAACATGTAGTGTCAGCCATCGTCAACTTTCAAGCATAGAGGGCCTTTACAACGGCAGAGTAAAACCGCGTTCCCTTAACGTCGCATTTTTAACGCGAACGGTATTAACAATCAACGCGACGAAATCTTCAATTTCGTTCGCGATCACCAAGTCGACGTGCTCCTAGTGCAGGAGACATTCCTCAAACCGCACACTCGCAATCCCAACATTGCGAATTATAACATCATTAGGAATGATAGAACTTCTGCCGCTAATGGCGGAACTCTCATTTACTACAAAAAGTCCTTGCACTGCGTGCCCGTCGACACGCCAACCCTCACTTTCCTAGAAGCCTCAGTCTGTCAGCTAGCCATGACCGGCCATGCCCCCATCACAATCGCGTCCGTCTACCTGCCTTGCAGACGTGATGCACAAGTATTACGAAGCGACTTCGTGGCACTCCTTTCCTTGGAAATTCAGTCATTTTGGCAGGAGATTTCAATAGCAAGCACACTCGGTGGAATGCAATTAAAATCAACCCCGGGGTTGGCTTTAGACTCGCTAAGCGACGCACTCGACTTCGACGTCGTAGCGCCTACTACGCCTACCCATTTTCCATATATATTGGGTCACGCACCGGATGTGCTTGATATTGCCATCTGTAAGAACATCAACCTCGCCTTCCAAGGGATAGACGTAATCCACGAGCTCGCTTCCGATCATCGCCCCGTTCTTCTTCGGTTAGGGCCCTCCGCCCCAACCTCACCCTCCACCAAAACCATAGTAGACTGGCACCGACTCAGGAACGACCTGAAGGATGCCACATCACCACACCTAGATGCTATTCCTAGGAACATATCTTCAGTCCACGACACGAACCTCGCAGTTCATGCCCTCACTAGGCACATCCAGACAGTCGTCGAGGATTGTTCGAGGCGGGTTCCCTCGGTAGAAGACCACCGATGGACCCTGCCAAGCGACATAAAGGACCTAATGAGGCGCAAGAATGCGGCGACTCGTGCCCACGACTTATATCCCACTGAAAGTAACCGGCTGGTGCTACGTACCCTTCAGCGTGAAGTCCGGTCACGCATAGCCCAGTACAGGAACGATCGGTGGGATAATCACCTCTCCAATATCGAACCTTCCCACCTCGCCTTCTGGCGACTTCCCAAATCCTAAAGGGGCAACGCCCAAACAATGCCTCCCTTAGCGCGTCCTAATAAACCACCCGCCTTCTTAGACGAAGAGAAAGCCGAATGTCTGGCTGACAATCTGGAGCTCCAATGCTCACCGAGCACACTACCGATCGACGCCGCTCACCTTGCAATGGTTGAGAGCGAGGTCGATCGGAGGAGTAAGGAACCACCTCGCGATTCCGTTACCCAAGTCACATGCACCGAAGTTGAGTCCATAATTAAAAACCTGCGACCACGCAAGGCTCCCGGCCCCGACGGCATCACCATCATAAGCCTACTCAAAGTCTTGGGTAAGGTATATGAAAGGCTCATCCTCGCCCGCCTCAAGGACTTCATGCTGTCCCGAGGGCTACCAATCAATGAGCAGTTCGGGTTTCGCACCCAACACTCATGCACACATCAAGTGCACCGCATCACGGAGCACATCCTCAGTAAATTTCTTCAGGGCTACCAAACTGGGGCACTTTTCCTCGACGTGGCGAAAGCTTTCGACAAGGTCTGGCACAACGGGCTCATATACAAACTATATGAGCTCGGTGTGCCAGATCGACTCGTACTTATCATACGAGACTTTCTCCGAAATCGAACCTTTCGTTACCGCGTCGAGGGAACGCGCTCCGAGGTTCACCCTATTTGTGCCGGAGTACCACAAGGCTCCGTCCTAGGTCCTATTTTGTACACACTCTACACCAACGACATACCGCGCACTCGCGGTGTAGAGCTAGCCCTTTTCGCCGATGACACCGGCCTCTATGTGTCTGGGTTCAAACCAGACGCTATTTGTAGACGCCTCCAATCTGCAGCCAACACCTTAGGGAAATGGTTTCGGAAATGGAGGATCGAGGTTAACCCCACCAAAAGTGCAGCCATGTACTTCTCTCGGCGCAACAAAACGCCGCATCTCCCAACTATAGAGTTATTTGATCGTCCAATCCCCTGGGAACAGACAGTCAAATACTTAGGCGTTACTTTAGATGAAAGACTCACCTTCGGTCCGCATGTCAACCGCGTACGGAATCGAGCAGCGTTCGTCCTAGGTCGTTTGCACCCGTTACTCAATAAAAATAGCAAAATGTCACATTCACCGACTTCAGGTAATACAAAATCGTTTCATGCGCAAGGCCACCGGTGCACCGTGGTTCTTGCGTAATGAAAATCTACACATAGATCTTGAGCTGCCGACCATAGCTCAGTACCTGAAGCAGGCTTCCCGCCGATATTTCGACTCTGCCGTCACACACTCTAACCCCTTGATTGTAAGTGCCGCCACTTACAATCCCATCGCGAATCACAGAGTCACCCGCGTCCGAAGGAGACCGAGGCACGCCTCGATGACCCCGACGACGTGACTACCAGGGCCCAAGCCCTTCATAAAACACAACACACGTACATTGCACCCTCACATCGCCCCGCCGACGCCGAGGGCGTCACACACAAGGATATTCGCGATACCGCCATGTCACTGGTCGGTTCTCTCCAGTCCATACAGATAGAAGCGTCGCTGGAGTTTCTTGCGCCACTTCTTCTCCAGCGCCCACGCATTCCGAAGTGGTGGTACAGATAGCTAATAATCACAGCGAATTTAAAGAATCCTCTGTCAGAAGCAACTGACCGAGCCGAGGTTCGGCCCTCTCGGGCACCCTCGAGTCAGACGCTCTCGCGAAACAAGGTAACGGCCCTCTCGGGAGCCCTTGTGCTGGTTACCTATATATAGAGGTCTCGACTGAGTGCCATTAGCGCTCGGTCACCTCTCAACCCGGTGAAACTGTAAAAGCCCTCGGGCTAACAGTGGCCTTCAGCCCGAAAAAAAAAAAAAAAAAAAAAAAAAAAAAGATAAAGATAATTTTGCAAATTTGAAACTAAAGGTTTTTCAAGTAATATGAACTGAATCTTAGTAAACATTTATGGTTGTCGTTAGATAATAAATCAATAAATCTTGCGTTGGATATCTAGTCAAATAAAAAGGGACCAAATCCCTCTTATCAACGTAGATATAACAATGATTAGCGGATAAATCAAGATTAGCATTAAATGGATGAGAGAGGAATTATATTAAAATAGCGCTTATACTTTTCATTCAAATTGTTATTTTTTTTGGCAAAACACCATAGCGTTCAAATCTAGCCAAAGGCCACATGGGCCAAGATTTGCACATATAGCTGGTAGAAAATGGTATATACGAGGATATTTATATGTTTCCTAGTATATTCAACTTCCATGTATGTACATATATGAAGCGGAAGATCGAGTAAAATTGCTCTGCTTAGAAGAGCTTCACGAGTGGATTTCCGTAAGCGTTTATATTTTTTCTATATATATTCTAATCAAATTCATCAATGATTTTTTTTTTGAAAGTTAGGCACTATAGACATACTTCTTCAACATAGACTCAAGATGGACACAAGTTGTTAGCCCTTAGGATAGACATGATTTTTTTTTTAAAATATAGGTTATATTTTTCGCTTTGTGTTTTGTTATTTCCTCGAAGCCACCGAACTGCTATAAGGAATTTAATGGTTGATGTCTAGTTAGAATCGTCCTGATTTTCCAGGTGATATATGTTTGCCACCGTAATACTTCAAAATATATGGGACGAAATTAAACATCATTACATAAACCTTTATTAAATTATGTTATTTTTTATATTATTTTCGTTATAGCATCTCGAACCTCAAAGTAACGATTTAGCCCACTTCTGTTTCTATTTAAAAATAAGTTAGGGGTGGGGGAGGAGGGGGTACGTTACTACAGCTAGCTCTGGATGTGAGTTATGATTTACATAATGATTATTATGATTAAACTATTTTGTTTAGTAATATGACATTCGGTAATCTGTAAGGTATAATTTAGTTAAGTATCGTAAAATATTCGTAAATATCTAACGTAATAACACAGCAATATAATATTATAATTCACATAACGCTTTGCTAATTTTAAGCCCAACAGAATTTTATCAGAGCAAATTATTATATTTAAAATATAGTCATGATTAACTAAAAAGACCCCAGCTTATTTTTATCCCTAGGGATCTCTCAAATATATCCCGATAAATCGGTTCTACTGTAAGCGTATATTTAAATAACACCGACATTAAATACATAGCGTATTTCTCTCCATTAGGTTATTAAACAGGACAGACTTTATAAAGCATAAAAATATTGTTGAGAATTAACGTGTGTATTACTTAGAGAAAATGCAAATGTGGATTTTTGCATAGAGAAGTAATTACGTTTAAAAACTGCGTACTAAGCCTTTGATCTTTTGTAGTGCGAGAGAAACTATATGTTAGTACCGATGCTATAGTAATTATGCTTCAATAGGCTATATAAATGTGGATTAAAGTAGACTGCAAAAATTAGATTAGCAAAATTCTAAATTCTTGTTTTCCTTGCCTTCTATAGGCAGTTTTAATAGAATTAAATATTTGAATCCTTTAATTTCACCTATAATGTAAGTAAAATGAAATTGTAATGAATTCTGTAGAATAATTAAATAATTAAAGCTGGGCAAATTTGCGGAAAGTTGATAAAAGTTGGTTGTTGGAAGAAGAGCGAGATGGAGAGAGTTGGATTTACTTTCGGTATTGGACTAATCATTCAATAAGATGATAAAACTGTAAAGATCATCTATCTATATTATACATTGCCGATAAAGAACATCATTATGTAATTATTAACTCGGCCCGACTTCCTTCAGAGATTGATAAGTATTTAATATGAAGAACTATTCAAGAATTATATTAAACTTCCTAGAACTAATCTATAGTACATACAAAGGTTTTAAATTTTTTATTGATCTATCATAATCATCTCATGCCATTACTAGTCCACTGCCGAGAAAAGAAATGCACTGTTCAAAGACAAAAGTCTTTCAATCAATGACCTACAGCACTGGGACGTGGTTTGTGACTTTTCTTTGTTCCTTCGCTGCACTCAGTAAGTTATTAAGGGAATTTGCACTATGTTTCATTGCGTAACAGAATTTGCAACGTGGACATCCACAACGGAACAAAAGATAACCGATTTAGTTCAAAACTGTTAAACTGAAGCGGCAATGGGCCGGGAATGTAGTTCGTAGAAATAATTACCGATGGGGAAAGTTCTCGAGTGGCAACCTCGTGTTGGGAGGACCACGCCCCAAAAGATGGAGTGACTAAATATATATAAATTAATTATACATTGATGTGTATTTTCATATGATAGCCAAACCGTCGATGGACGTCATTCTAATAGTAGTAGAGCCATGCTGCGACTAGTTTCTAGGTGTAACATAATCGGTTTCAGCTGTCCATCCTTCAGTTTCGAGCCGATACCATCCATCCACCGATACCATCCATCCACCGATACCATCCATCCACCGATACCATCCATCCACCGATACCATCCACCGATTGTCACCACTATCATTCTCCGTATAGAATATCAGCGTGAAATAAGAGCATAAATCTGCTGTGGTTCGATTGGTGAAAGAAAGAAAACCGGAAACCTTCTAACTACTAAATGTCATTCCATCTTAGTCCTCTGGGCTGACAACGTTTTTGCATTATCATAATACAAAAACCTTAGCTTAAAGATTAATGTGGATGACCTGAGCTGCATGAATCAATTTATATTTTAATTTATTACGTTGAGAGTAACAAACGAGCACACAGTTCATCTGATCGCAAGTGATTACAGCTGCCCGTGAGATCTACATTCATTCTTGCCAAGGAATCATAATGGATATGTGTTGTCAGCCTTGAGGACTGAGATGGAATGCCTCGTCACCAGTAATATAGGTCTCCGGATCACCTACACTCACCAGACCAAACATAGCAGCTTTATGCTGCTATCTCACGCTGGTATTCTGCAGCTAGAAACAAACTGCAGCGTAGCTCTTTCACTGTTAACCTCACTCACTTACACCTTACACTTACCTTCAGAACTGTGTTCCGCTTTTGTGAAACATAATATCATAAAAATCAAGCTGTTACAATATTACTATTCGGTGATTACGCAAATACAGAAGAATTGACTCATAGCTCCTTGCCTAATGTATGTGTTTATTCAAGTGTCAGCTAGACAGTGTAATTTTGATAAGTGATAAAATTACATTGCAGTATGAAGGGGTCAGCTCGACTAGAACACGCCCTCTCAGAATACCAATATGAAAAAGCTACGTTATGCTGCTGTTTTTCGTATGGTGAACGTAGGGAACGAGAGAATCGATCACAGAAAACTCGATTTATCAATGCTTAGGGATAACGCTTGTGCATCTTGCATTTTTGTTGAGCATGGAAGTGGTGTTTGCTTGGTTTGTTTATTTGCTACAGTCGTCACTTAATATCACGGGTATTGTGTGTTTGTTAGCGCCTTAGATACTCAGCTGGATCCTAAAATTGAAGCTGTCACTATCCTGTAACTTGATTGTGGCCACTAAACGGCTCCTTCATCGTGATCTTATTGCCTGTATATACAAATACTACCTGTCTGATATGACTAAGCCTTATAAAGTTCAGTTATTGTATTACCTTTTATTATATATATTACATAACCGTTATGATCAGATACTGCATATTTCCTTAGCAGTGGCTGAGCGATATATACGTCCACGGCTTAGCGTGTGGTCTGACATCACTGGCGGCACGAAGAAATCGTTTCGACAGCGCCGCGATTTGATCTTATCGCCTTTTAATATGAACCTATTTACAATGAGCCCACATTCGGTATTCAAAACCGTTATTTGTGGGCTGTTTTAAAAATATCAAGGAACATTTATATTGCAATAGAACAGTCGTAAAATGATGCTAATACGTGCAATCATTTATTTAGATTTTCACGAGAAGCTAAGTATTTAATGATTGGTCTTTCTTTTATAGGAGATTTTCTGGATACTATTAACTTTTAGTCTTTTATAGGAGCGGGTATCTTGTAGGTGTTTGACAGAGACAAAAATATTTTATTGTTGTAATTGCAGAGTAAAAATAAATATTAATCAAGGGTAAAAGCAATTATTTAAGGTTCTTATGTTAGGTTAGAATATGTACTCACATAATCTAACCAAACATAAGAACTAGAAATAATGGCTTAGTTTAAATTTGAAAATCTGAGCAGAATAAACAGTTTAATGAATCTTATTAAATCGATTTGTGCAGTTACTCTATGCAATTAACACATGAGTAGGAATGAATTCTTAAACTTCGCTATTTAGTAGTATTGAAGTTTTTTATTTCAATAAGAAAAAAATACAGACGGCGCCAATATTATGATACAATATTTTAATAACATTTATGAGAAAGAACAGTTTGTGTATAAGATTCGTAGTTACCATAGCAAAAAATTTGAATAAATAATTATTTGTCACACAAATTTAATGGATTAATATTATAAAATCAAAAATTATGTTAAACTAGAATATGTATTATACCATACTGTGGGTGCGATTTGCCACTTTAGATTACACGGGCAAATATTGTAGTCATTTCTGCGAGGCCCTTGGTAATTGTATTACACGGATACATATAGTATTGTCAACTAAAAAACATTTTTTACAACTTAAAATAAAATTGTATATAGTACAGGTACAGTTTTTTTTTAAATAGCATAGGTGGAAAACGAGCAAGCATCCACCCGATGGAAAGTACGACCGCCGCCCATAAATATCTGCATAACTAGAGGAGTCGCAAACGCATTGCCGGTCTTTAAGAAAGGTGTAGTCTCTTTTCTAGGCACAGTCCTATCTACTGACAATTTAAAAAAAACATATTATCAACAGTGGACTAATGAATTAAGATGATATATAGTATATATTAGTGCCATCGGTACATAAGCTTTTAAAATGATTGTTCACTATTTGGTCTCTGTGTATATAAGTTAGAATTAAGTCGGTCTTAAGCTCTTTTGTTGTTTGAATTTTTGTTAGACATATATATGTTAAAATTTACATTTAATGATTGTTTTTTTCATCATTCGTTCATTTTTCATCATTAAAACGTTGTTAATAACGTTATTATTATACCTTATGCACTGGTCTAATATTCCGCTGTGCCATACAGCTGTGTAGGGATTTGTGTGTTAAATGAGCTCCATTGAGCATGTTCCGACGCAAGCACCGCCGAGGCTATGTAAATCGGACTGACAGACATGCACCTCAGATTGAGTGACGTTGAACCCTCCCCATCCGAGATAAACCACTACATGGTAGATCGTAATTTGACACGACGGCGCTATAAATAGATGTCTACCATGAATACATTTTATTTCGTTCTACCATTACGTGAAATGCGAGATCAAAGCCCGTATAGCTGTTACTTCTATTGGCATTCTATTCAAAGCATTCAAACGCGTTTTATTGGAGGTTTTAAAGATTATGTCTACCATTTGTTTGTTTGTTTGGAAAATATTTATGGCTTTAGATTAGTTTTAATAGCAAAAATATCTATAAGAGATATATTTCCCTATAGTTAACATTGATATTTGGAGGAGTAATTCTTTCATATTAAACATTAACTCATATACGAGTAGTTAATTGGTAAATTTTGTAAATATTTGAGATTTTTTTCTTCCTAAGCTTCGACGTTCGTATATAGTTCTTATAACGTTTCATTATTGAGTCCTCCAATTTATGTCCGACGATCTGATACGGCCTGATATTTTATTAGTTGATTGAAGTAAATGATTAACTCTCTAGTTTAGGCATTTTTAATATTACACAATAATTGAAAATTTCATATAATGGTCAGTATCATGTTATTTCGTATATGATCTTATATTATGGTGTCCAATAAAGTCTGTTTTCTATTTCTTTTTATCTGCAATTCTTCTGGTACGATTTCAACCACCGCGATATCTTCCGGTTATTACCAGATGACATCAACTGCGCAGGATAAGTTATAGTGCCCAGTACCACTGCGCCACGAGGTGTATAATAATATCTTATCATCAAACATTGGTACTTATTATAAAAAATATCATTAATTAACTCAAAACTTACGTGTTGGTCAATTACTATAGAAATTACAATATGAAAGTAAATTGTATAGATCTAAGAACAGTTGAGTAGTTATAAAAGAGGTTTCTGTTGACTTTGATATTTAAATATTAGCCTCACTGTCAACCGATAAGAGCGACAACGCGACTCAACAAAGAGGCCTAGTCGGGCCGCGAACCATTGTTGTGCGTCTCACTGTCAATATAGGTCGAGAATGGCATACGGTAGACAGTATCGCATAAACCTATTCTAAAAACTAACGGTAAATGTTATTACACGGGCTATGTGGGCGTGTGAGATTGCAAACAATTTCGCGTTCACATTACGTGTAGTCTAAATACAATACACCTTTAGTATGTAAATGCATTAACTTTTGTAATTTATCAGTATACAGTCTAAATCTCATCGTTCGGTCATTATATACTTTTTCAACTATAAATAAGTCAGTGCCAAGCTATCCCACCTGCTGTTAAGTTACGATGTACATTACGACATACATTGTTGGCAAAGCGCACTAGCTTAAAAGATGTTTCTGTTACGGACAATTTGTTCAATTATGATTGGAGCTCTCTCGTTTTTAAAAAAAATTATATGACAGAACAACAAACAATTGAGTAACAACTGGAATGTTAAAGATAGGTGCGTCATGTAAATCGCATTGTTAGCGTTTTTTTTTTTTTTAAAAAACGTTCATCTTCAACAAAGATTCAAGATGCATTGTCACCTCTAAGGACTCAGATATTATTCCATGTTAGCTGAGCAGATTCATTCACATTGAAGCTAGAAACTAGCTACAGCGTGCTCCACTGTGTCAGAAGCATCAAAAATAGATTTACTTTACAAGAAAAGATCATACTCCCAGAAAACATGAGTGAAAATTAGAAGTGTAACTTCTCTTTCTTCTACCCAGGATTTAATGGGAGTGTATGAAGATATTTTATCTAGTACTCAGGGGTGACAAGTATTTTTTTTTTAATTTTATTTATTACTACTTTGGGAGTAAAAAACGGGCACACATTTCACCTTTGAGGCAAGTGATTCCTGCGGCCCATGACATCTACATTCATCCTTGTCAAGGAGTCATAATGCAGCAGCATTATTCTTCTATTTCACACTGGTATTTTGTAAGGGCGTGCTTCTACCCCGGTCAGTTACCCATTCATTCTGCAGCTAGAAAGAAACTCCTACCTCTTAGCTACTACTACCACTGTACAAGTGTGACACTACAGTCGTCACAATTGTATTTTGATCCCCTATTATCTATGGATCTAGGTAGTATGCAGCATCAGGTAAAATGTGCGTATGTGTTGTTAAAAATGATAGTAACTGTTATTGAATTTGGGACCGCGCTGGGTTTCGGTTTTTTTTATAGGGGTGGCGACAATGGGGTTTGCACAGTACCTTATTATGTAAATAGCATCCAGTAATTCAGAAACATACACAAAGGATTAGCGTATTTGTGCTAATATAAAATATAAGTACCGCCACTGTTTTTAGCCATAGCTTATAATATATTTGTTAATATTACCTATATCGCTGTCGACGAATTCAGCTTGGACCATGGCGTCAATTTTATATTAATATTTTTATATATATTTAAAGGCCAAGAAGTCTAATGGCTAAAGAACTTAGCTCCTGAGTCGCAGGTCCTAGATTCAATATCTATCAAGTTCATCGTTATCAATAAGGTTTTCATTTCAGGTTTACAGTTAATTTTACAAACACACCTATGTTTGTAAAATTAACTGTATCGCTGACATAGCGTCTGAAATTTTTCCGATTTTATAGCAAATGCTTTATAATCGGATTAGTGAACATAGCAAGGAGCGATTGCCTGTGTTTGCGCAATTTTCACCATAACATATAATGTTGTCTGGTAAAATTGTGGTATCGTCGTAGAGGAAGGACTTCATCGATATTTTAGCAGATATATTATCTTCATTCCGAAGTTGTGGTACAGATAGCTAATAACAAATAGCGTAATTAACTTAAATAATTCTCTGTCAGAAGCAACTGACCGAACCGAGGTTCGGCCCTCTCGGGCACCCTCGAGTCAGATGCTCTCGCGAAACAGGGTAACGGTCCAAGCCGAGGACCCTCTCGGGAGCCCTTGTGCTGGTTGCCCATATATAGAGGTCTCGATTGAGTGCCATAAGCGCTAGGTCACCTTTCAACCCGGTGGAAATTTAAAAGCCCTCGGGCTGACAGCGGCTGAAATCAGCCTGAAAAAAAAAACATTATCTTCTGTGTTTTGCGTTTTGTTTTTATTGAGATTATGTATATAATGGATTACGTAACCATATGGAAATTGTAAGAACTTGCCACATCAGAAGAAAGTAAATAAATATTTTAATTCTATTTAAGTCACTTCTCGACTACAATTATGCTTGATGTTGTTAACAGACGATGTGTTCATGAATACTAAAACGTTCTTGCTCAATAAATTCCTATTCATTGTTCTTGAAAAGGCCTATATTGAATTCTGACGGAAGGACTGTGACGAAGGCAAAATTATTTCAATCCTTTTCTGTACGTTCGTTTTTGTTTCAGACCAGACAAAGAAAAATGTCACATAGACACAAGTAGAAAGCATTTTAAATAAGAGAGAATGTTAGGATTTTGTTTTAAACGAGAGTTTTGATTCCCCAACCCTTTATTTGGCAAGCGCGCTGTATGTTCCCGAGCCAAATAGGTCGCCACTAAATGAATCAAAGCGTGAACTTAACTAGCATTACGTTTATTGTCAAAGTTTAAATTATAGAAGAGGTGGGAGCCTTGGGAGCTCACACATAAAACTTAAACCGTACACAACGTTTTCGGGCTTGTTAACGAGTAGTTCTTTTATTCGTTCGTAAAACAAACAATCATATATTTTCACTTTTACAACCTGTTTTAGACGGAGTAAACTCCCATAGTAGACTCCGTGAGATAACAAAGTATTAGACAGATTATTCGGCTTGTACGTTTATTATTATTAAATATAGTTATTATCTATAAAATATAACATAAGCTGGAAATCTCTTCGCATTCCGTTTATTTAACGACCACCCATGATATAAGTTTTAATTACGCCACGTGTCTCAGTGGTTTAGGCAACTGTTTGCGTAGTAGGTGGTCTTGGGTGCGGATTTGAATTAGGCCACTATCAACGTTAAGTATTTGTATTTTGTTTTTAATAATACGTGTGGAAATCTGTGTCTAAAACATTAATAATGAATATTTCGGTAATGTTTAAAGCCGTCAAATGGTTTGAAGGTCTATTGAATTCGTACGTTTTATAGCTTGCATAAATTCTAATATGCATTAGAAGCTTCGATTCCATCGTGTGGCAGGTTGATATAGGTGCCAGGTGATGTTGGTAGATTACCTATTATTACTTATATAATAAGAGTGACCAATGAGCAGCTCACTCGATGGTTAGTTAAGGCCGCGGGTCATGAAAAGTTACGTCCATTTTCAACAAAGAATCAAGATGCACATGCTAGTTTCCTGTGAGGCCGTGGTACTCTTTAGGTCGAACTGACCCATGCTGGCTGTAGCTATATCACTGCTTGACATAGTGCATAACAAAGACTACTACTAGTAACAAAACACTTAAAATGTCTAGAACAACTTGAATGAGCAAGTGGATGGTGTCGTTCAGATCAGAATATCTGGTCATTTAATCGCCGGTTCTTGGTTTGATTTACATTTGGGTTACGTACAAATAAATTGTACCTACACTGTTTCGCTAAACTGTTTCCAAATCCAGGTATTTTTTGAACTTACCATATCATGAAATAAGCACCGGAATTGAGATAGATCAATATTGTACGTTTTCTACGAGAAATGTTGGTAAAGACCTCTAAAGTTCTAGTCCCCCGGATCGAGAGTGTAGCGGGTTCCATGCACAGACTACTGCCCAATCTCGGGTGACCCAGGGAGAAAGTCCACCGCCTCTACGCGTGGGTCGTACAATCCGTATCCATATACGGGGTGCCCGTCTGGGTGAAGAAGCCGGCCACCCGACGCTGTAGGACTAAAATCTACAGCGTCCAGCGAGGTGAGGTCATACGGGTTGTACGAGGATACCGCAGCGTATCTTACAATCCTGGCTCTTCCACCTCTAGACAAAATGGCGGACATCGACGCGAGGACATCACTGGATTCGCATCCTATCCCAGAGCGGTGGAGGCGAGCCAGAAGAGGCGCTCGAGGCGATGATACGGCAGGACATATGCATTGGCGACGTGGCGCGCATGGTTCAGTGAGGAGCGGTATGCGCGCTAACGCGTCGTCGAAGCCATTCCTACCGATCTACGAAGCCTGGATGTAGCGACGGAAAGGAAGACTTGCCTACAGACTTACGCAGGTGATCACCGGGCACGAGTGCTTCGGTGATTACCTGTGTAAGATTGGTCGCGGGCGATGGCGAATAGCTTCCAATGCATTGGCTAGGACCAAGTCTCCGCATCGCACACGCTCACCGCTTATCGGTCCCATCGGACTGAACCTGTCCCTGCCTGCTGTCATGTTGGCGATGCTGCGCAGGGAATCGGCGTGGAGGGCCGTAGCCTCCTTCTGCGAGAGAGGACCGATTCTGCTCGGAGACGGGGCCGGCGTGGCGGTCGCGCATCTCGTCGCGGATCTCTCAACGGTGCTCCCGCATGTCGATGCGATGAATTGATGTTAGTTCGTTTGGATACTTGAAGATACGGTTAGGTGAATTTTATTAACAGTAACTTAATGTAAAACTAGAACTATTGCTTTATTCTATAATTAATTATAAGAACACGAATACATCATATCCCATGTTAATTAGTTTAAAGGTTTATATTGTAATTATTTTATGTATCCTTGAAAATAAATTGATAATAAAAATTATAAATTAAAGTTTCCTGAAAGGTACAGTCCTTAATTCTAATGGTGTGTAAAATATCTCCGAGCCGCTCGATATGTAAACGTGTAAAACGTGTAGCGTATAATAACCTGCAACAGCATAATAATGCCTGCTAACAGCTTATATTTTGAAATCAATACACGCTGTCGGCAACAGCGCCAAGTTGGCCGCCATAAAATAATTTACCGATTTAGTCTGCTGTGTTAAAATTGATACGACTAAATGGAACCGATACAACACAGCGGCAATTATATCCAATTTTTTGTGCAATGCATACCTCACGGGTTCTGTTTATGACAACGCTTAGTTGAGTGGAATGATTGTGTAAAACTGTTGGACGGGCTCCAACGGGTGCGCGGCAAGGGAACAAACGACACAAATAAACTCAAATAAGTGAACTCACCATCCCCAACAAGAATAGATTACTTTATTGTTATTTCATTCAAGCATTGCATCAAGATATTTTTGTTTTATATAAAATAAGCTTATGATTTTAAGTCATTCGATGACGTCATGAAGCGACTTTCTATGCAAGTTTACATATGGTTTGGGATCTGAAAAGCTGTGGTTTCCAGAATCAGCTAAGATCATGATGATATTATAGATAGGATAATTTTTCTATGTTTAACCAAACATATTACTATTTTTATATATATTATTTATATATTGTTAACATATTATTATGTGTTGTGAATAAATTATGAAAAAAGATGCATAAAACCGATAATAGTAAATTGTGAAACTGTTTAGAATGTGAAAATATATAATATGTCGATTTACAGTGACGAGTTGTCAGTGTATAGCCTAATTTAACTGGTGACGAGGCATTCCATCTCAGTCCTCAAAGGTAACAACGCATCTGCATTATGATTCCTTGTCAAGGATGAATGATGAGTAGATGTCATGGGCCGCAGGAATCACTTGCCATCAGGTGAACTGTGTGCTCGTTTGTTACTCTCAATGTAATAATAAAAATAAACTCGCATCACTTTACCAAGTTTAGCAGTGAACCTTATATCTAACAGGAAGTGTTAAAATTTGAATAAAATAATATGATAGGACTTACGTTTAAAGTTTAAATCAAAATTTAAAATTTTTCATAATACTATATATACTTGAATATCAATATTTATATAGAAGTTCAAAAATGTTTTATATTTAATGTAGGTAACTATTACGTGAACTATATGAAATAAAAAAAAAACAATCATATCTAATTTAATCCAACAGTAAGTAGAGCGAAAGCGCCTAGAAAAGACCGCGTCACCTGCCATATATGATTGCAAATGTCTAATTTAAAATTTCATGTTGATATTTCAAACCGAGCGAGGTTTAAATTTATTTCCAATTCGCAGAATGTCGTTGCGGGCTATTTCGATATTTCAACGGCGCTTTCGTCCGACTATTGTCCTGTAAGTAACAACATACCGTTTCGTGTATTTTGGATTTTGTTTCTCTATTTTTTTATTTTGTGTCCCTCGATGGCGATCGCGGTAATCCAATGGAAATGATAAAAAAAAACTGGAGGTATCTTGTCAGTAAACATTACGATGTCACGTAGCGCCAAACAAAATTTGCTGTCTTTGTGTTACATGGGAAATTACACTATTACAAGTGTGTTATGAACGTTTGTCAATGATTGGAATAGGTTGAGGTGGTCACCTATATCATAATGAAACATAGAAGCGTAGTGCTCCTCTTTTACGTTGGTATTTTTGAGGACGTTTTCCTTCGCCTCTTAACCCGATCCTGAATGGGTCTAGCCAATCCTAGAAACTAGTTCTGGCTTAGTTACAAATTTCAATAAATAAATGTAAATAATCGTAAATTATTTGGTTTCATCGTAAATTTTCAAATATAAAACACTAAGCATGGTAAAATGGAATTAGAAATTTAATGTTACAATATAATTCTAAGTGGTTTGCTTCAAGAAAATTACAAGAATTAAATAATTATTATCAGTTAATAATATATATATATATATATATATATATATATATATATATATATATATATATATATATATATATATATATCAAAAGATAAAGATATATATACAAAATATAAAATGCGTGTTTCAAGTGACATTAATGAAAGGGCATAAATGTCGCCTATATAATTCCGTCTTAATAGAAATGTAGGCTCATAGTGCACATAAAATGGCATTATTGCGTGTTTCCATCCGCCTGGCAATGCTCCAGCTGTTTCAATTTTATCCCGCGGGAGACTCTTTGTAAACATCCCTAAATGATAAACGCATAATTTACCGCCCCAGCGAAACACGAAAAATTGTGCATCCATTTATTTTCTAGATCATAAGAGCGTGAAGACGTTAATTTTGTTAAATTACGACCGTATATCGAGTACATTACTTTCCTAGAACGAAATAATTTTAATTTACTTTCATGTTTAAAATTCTCGAGTTTACCTTATATATAGTTGAACGATGTGTTTCTTAAAACTTAAGGACTTTTATTTGTAAGTATGCAACAGCAGTTTTACTACGATAATTAACATAAAAATGTTACTTTTATATAGTTTTCATTTGATTACAATTGTTAACTGACATTAGGTTCAGACAAAGATATGCTGATTTATATAGTGTTAAAATGAAAGAATTTTAAATATTATAGGATATCTATTCTTATTATTTATATAAAAAAAATATTATAGTATAAATATATTACCATATTTTTTTATCCTGTTTTGACGAAACGTGTTATTAATTACATAATCTTATAATCTTAACTGACTGGACGAACTCTGCTACGGATTCCTTGGTACATGCACCGTATTCCTGGAATATTAAAAGCTATTATTTTTGGATTTTTGTATAAAAACTTATATTTTTTATTATACATCATTATTTTCTTTTCACTATATACTTGTCATACTTTGACGCGTCGCGCGGTGTAAAAGCCAATTCCCACAAAACAACAATACGAGAGATGTGGCAAAGGTTGCCGATAGCATCACTGCCTTCGTCGCCGCTGCACATAAATCTGCCTTTGATAAATTTTGGTGCTCGGCCAACTGCACCGCACCACGCCGCACGCGGTCGCCTCTTCTCGCCTCTGAAAAATAATAACCTGACATACGAGTATTATACTTTTCGAATATGATTTATTGAATTGTAACTATTTTACGATTAATTTGCTTAAAGGTGCTAACGCTATTATTTTTTTGTAACACGTGCCAATAAATGTAGAAGTATTTAATAATTAGCTTCACGGAATAGGGGTTATCACAAGTCGTTACACCTGACGAGCGGGTAAGCAAACGCACTTTTCCAGACATCTCGCGTTCTTCGCATCTTAGTGTTACTGTGGTATGAGTATTTAAGATCTGTAATTTAGAGTACGTATGTAGGTGGATCGTTTTCTTCAGCCAGTTTTTTTTATAGATAAGGTGGCAAAAGTGTTTATCGGTGAACTAGTGGACGAGGTGAAATAATGATGATGATGAATTGGTGCAGAACAAACCGCTTAATATGAGTAGCGCTGCCAGGGTTTACCAAAATAATATTAGGACCCATTATTACCTATGAAATTGCCGTTCTTCAGCATTGGCCATTTCAAACCAAAAAAAAGTTTTGATTGGCTGAATTCTAAATTTAAATTAATTTTGTTTTAAAAACATGACATTCTTTTTACAAAGAGAAGGCCATCAATAAACTACCACTGCGTTGGCAAAGATGCATCGATTACGTGGGTGATTACTTTGAATAACAGAAATAAAAATGTTTGTAAAAATACACTTTAACTTATTTCATACAAAACGGCAATTTCATAGGTAGACAAGACCTATTATTTAGTGGGTTTTACAAAATATTGGTTTTACTTAGTGGCATGCGTTACGTAGCTCAGAACGAGAACATTTGCTTGGAATAACGCAGTACGCGAGTAGGTAAACTGGGTTCCAATAGCTAGATTCTCGGTACCGGCACCAATTAAATTCAAACTCAAAACTATATAGGTAAGTGCTATGAATCTGTATACACAACGTGCACACATTGTGTTCGGCATTCCGTTGGTTGCGGGAAGATAGCAAAAATCTATTTCCTTTATTCTCGCAGTTTATTACTTCTAGTAATATCCGCTGATCGATTTTTAATTTTTTAACTATAATTCATATTTTGTTACTTTTTTACTTCTATCTGGAGCAGAATTGCGTTAGTTAGGTCTCTGGGAACTGATTGATATTCCAGATGTTAGGCTTGTCGTAGGTCATAACTATTATATAATTATTCAACAAAAACTTAATCCAATCTATTGAATATTAATATCAACAAATCATCAGGATCATATCATTCCTTCATTCTAGGATATCAAGGATATCCTAGAATGAAGATGTTAAAAGATAATTATAAATATAAAAATATACGTATAAATAAGTAATTATCAAGGTCACCACTTTCTCGTGTTAATATAATGTTTATAATTTTACGATTGAGTCGAGTTTTAAGAAAAAGGATTGCGATTAATTCGCTTAAGCTACCCAAAGCATTAAAATTACAGATTTCACAATTGTAAGAACTGTAAATGCTGACTAAAGCTGATAAGAAATGAGCGCATTGTGAATCACAGTTCAAAGTACTCGAGCACAATCAAAGTTTGATCTAAACAATGATTTATCTAAGTTATTAATGCATTGTTGCATTCACGTTGTACTTCTATGTATTAATAGATGAGATTCTAAGACTTCGTAATTGTTACTCCTTAAATGTTATTTAGTGTTTCTGTTTATTGCATGATGAGACATAACGGGTTTTTTTAATTAAAACCGCACTTGTAGAAGTATTTGATGTGCATGCCTCTTCAAACTACAGTAATTATATTGTAGTTGGGAATCACGTCTTTTTCTTGTCATGACTTAATTCCAAAACATTTTTAACAAATAGGCTTTCTACTCTACATGGAGTCTTATTTTTCTTATTAGAATTTTCTAATTCTTATGCCATAAGCAGTTCGTATTTAGTTTATTTTTATATTTTTTTATTTGTGAAAGAATGGTGTATCTTGTAGTGACTAAATTTCGGATAAGTAACAGCGACTGGTTCAGATTATTTAAAAATTTTAATAAATAAGGTGACCATTTTTTAGTTATTATTTTTCCAAAGCGAATACAATTTTTTCTTTAATTCAAAACACAACTGGACGCGGTTCTTGCTGACAAAGAGGCGGAGTTTTAGCAACTACTTAGCAAACAATTGAAATTTTGTCAATCTATTCAAACTTTCCGAATACAATTTCATCGGATAGTGAAGGCGAACAGCATTACTAGGGCAAAGATAAGTACACCACTCACCGTTCCAACTATCCAGTGAACATAGGCAACTATTCCGAGAAGCGTTACCAGTTTTGCTAGGGAACGATAGAAAAATCGAAATTCTGGAAAAGGGAAAATCTATTAGAGGTGGAGAATACTACAATGATGACGACCTCGTGATGGTGTCTTAATTGTCGATACAACTTCAGTCATATCTTACCGTTATTATCAGATGAAATTAATTGCGCAGGATATATGTGCCATAGCCATTTGCGCAAATACGGAAGTACTACATATCCAAAAATCAACATTTTATGATAAATAGTAACATTATATGATAAGTATAATAATATGTTGTAACTGTGAATTGAACTGGACCTGCTTGGATTTTGGAATTTAACGTTAAAATATAAGAATTTATTACCAATACCATCTAGGGACTTCAATAGTTTCAGATTGATGGTTTAAATTCAAAAATTACTGTTCAATATTGCCTGTTAATAATTTTTTGCTTACGCACTATCAGAAATATTACTATTACATATATATATTTAGTACTAATAAAATATTGCCTATAAATCACTGTAAAATGTTAGTTTTAATAAACCCAGTGGCGCGAGGAATGAACAGTTTAAGCTTTCAATACTTGTTGTTTGTTATATAAATAAATGGTGGCATATTCCTTTCTAGATGCCGTGACAGCTTATTTACTTAGGGAGAAAAATAACAGATGAAGGAATCTGACAGTGTTATTATTTTGAAGTAGAGTCAAATTAGTCCTCATCGGTATAACTAAATATTTTATCTTGATGTTTGGCTAATTGATGGTTGTGTCTTCCGTAGAAAACAATAATAATTCGGTAACTGAATTGGCTTACGAATTGCAAATGTTAGTTGAATGAGTTAGGATATTTTTAAGCGATCATTAACATCAAACTGAAAAGCAAATAACTATATTGTAAAGAAAACGCTTCTTACAAACGTTAGTACAAGTTTAATATATTGTCCAAGGACTCAAACAACAAAAGGAATTAAATATTCGTAGCGTATAATTAGGGCGACGAGGGGTGCTTTTTGCGTTCCGTCTTATGTAATATTGAAGTTATAAAAACACTAATTTTCAGTTCACTTTTTATGCTCTTATATATAATATTAATAGACAAAAAATAGTCAAATACCCACAATATTTAAAAAGTTAGTGGATTCGTTTTCATGAGTATAATAACAGAATATATTATAGTAATTATATTTCTACAACCACGGACGTACTCATTAAAACAATAGATCTCACATAGGAACTCATCAATCCCAGGGTCCCGAATTCTTCTTCAAGTATTTCTATGCTAGGGGATCTAAGAATATGTAAGTACAATAAAGGCATAGAATTGCTGGGCGTTCTAGTAAGTAAAGGATATTGCTAAATGTATAGATTTTCTATCTACTATAATTCAAACAATAACCAATGATTCACTATCATAATATTTCGAAATGAAATGTCGTTGCTAATAATAACCGTTTAAAAGCCCTCGTGCGGCTAAAAGTCGGCAATTAGAGTGTTCTTTCTTCAGACGATAGGTTTGTTAAGTAATACGGTTCATTTTCAAGTCGGTGAAGTCAGTTCATTAATCAGCGCGGGCCCGCTTCCGTCGTCCCAGCGCCCACAACGCCGGAACTACTGATTATTTTTGATTGTTTTTGATAAAATATACAAAGACAAATCGTAACGGTGATATATTAATCGCTCGTGTGAATAAATCACTTTCCCTCTATTTATTAAATTAAAGCCACACATCCACCGCTTCTAGTGTTTCATGTTTGAATAAAACGTATCGTACATAGCTTACTATTTTTTAATAATGGTGTGAGTAATTGGGTAAAGATGATTCAAATGATGGTAATTTATATTCGCAAGAAGTGTTTTAAAATATAAATAGAAGACGTTTATTTTTTAATTATTTATTAGCACCAAGAAAAACTATGTCGTGACAATTTACATGCCTACCATAAGAATAAACATTGATAACAAGGTATCTTCTCTAAAGTTGTGAGTACCCTCGAAGGACCTTTAAAAAGAATGTATCTCTGCCAGTCCAGGAATGAAGTCCTTTGGCAGAGAACTAAAGTTACTGACATAGCTCAATGACTTAGCAAGCTGAAGTGGCAGTGGCAGCTCATATAATGTCGCAGAACCGATGGCCACTGGGGCAGACAAGTTCTTGAATGGAGAAGAGCTGAAGACCGAGCTCTGTGGCATACCATGAAAGGGGCCTATGTCCAGCAGTGGACTGATAGGCTGATGATGTATGTATGATGTAATGAAGACAAGTTAAAGTAACT
Source organism: Teinopalpus imperialis (assembly GCA_029286865.1). Lineage (NCBI taxonomy): Eukaryota > Metazoa > Arthropoda > Insecta > Lepidoptera > Papilionidae > Teinopalpus > Teinopalpus imperialis. The sequence goes on along the minus strand of JAGSMU010000025.1, from coordinate 1,520,700 downwards.
TTGCGTCATTAAAGCATTTATAATTCTTTATAATCATATACTAGTATATTATGGAAGGTAAACTGAATATTTATTTTATTAATATTATTATTGTCATATAGGTATTAAACCCTTATGCTATACATAATCAACGATCGATCCGCACTTGTTTTTCAATAGGGTGATATGAAAAAGCTATCAGCAGTAAAAGCTGTGCTTGTGTCACACTGGACACCAAATTAATATGTCAGTGCCGCGATGCGATATTGATGTCGCGGACCGACGTGCCGTGACGTTTGATTGAAATCGTAAATCTCTCGTCGTTAGGTAAATACGCAGCTTGACGGGTCCGGTATAGTGGTCAAAAGCTGCTGAATCGCAAATCCTAATTTCTTTTTAGTTGAAAACATCCAATTTGTATCGATCTGACCTGCCTTTGAATTTATTGCAGTGGTTACAATTGATAAAAACGAAAGACATATATTTAATTAAAAAGCGCTACGATGGGTTCACGGCAGTCTATGACGGGGATGCCACGCATAGGACTAAATCTGTTAATTGTCTCTTAAAAAAAGGAATTCTCTAAGACTTATCAAGTGGCCTATGCAAGTATGTTTTCCGAATAGGTTAATTTTTAACTCAAGTTCTATCAGCTAAGGTTTGGTCAATAATTAAATATTTTATAATAATACCGCAAAGAAGGCTATAGTAAAGAATAAGCATAAAAATTTACTACGAAATGTTGTCAATATATTGAATATACAGTAGCTCTGGCTTCGTTTGAAGTTTTGAGTTTATATCATTTGTATGTCGAATAATTTTTTTCTTAAGCTTAAGATTAATTCGACCTAGTTCATATAACGCAATAATTCTGGTACAACTTAACTACACTATAGAATAATATAAAAAATGTTTAAGTATCGGTTTTTTAATATTTGACCGAACAAATGGTCATTGCGCGGAAGAACGATTTTATTATATACTGGAAAATTATCCGATGCTTGGGAAATAAAAAGAAAAACTGTTATAAACTCTGACCCGGGGCACCTCAGTACCAGCTCCTTCCATTTCACTACATTCAACGAAGAGCAGCTCGAATCGCTGATGATTAGTAACTTTCGAACAGATCGGCTTGATTCACTAGCATTGCCAAGAGATGTTGTATCTCTATGCATTTCTTACCAAATTTAGCAAGCCGCTGATTTTACGTAACACAAAACTACTCCGTGGAATCAGCGGTTATACCGAATCGATATGACTTAGGGACCTTCAAGAAAAGAGCCTATACCTTTCTTAAAAGCCGCCAGCGTATCTGCGACTCTTCTGGTGTTGCGGATGTTCATAGGCACCGGTGATTTCTATCAGGTAGCTGCTGGCTTGTTCAATACAATAAAAACAAAAATATCTAATAGATCGAATTTGTTAAGAGCAATATATTAAGTTCCGTTTTGTATTAAAGATCTGTAGTAACTGTAAAAGTAAAGAAATGACTGCTATTTTTATTATAATTTCATTTTATTTGTTTTTCTAATACTTTGTACAGATCAGTGCCCGTATTACGTTTTGCTTTACGTACGTATGAATGTGCATTAATTTCTCGCCTGCTTTAAAAATGCATGACGCCGTTGTAAAATATTGCACAGGATATCCATTTTTGAGGGTAATATTGTAATTTGCAAGGAATATTTATAAAAAAAATGTTATTTTGTACTTTCTAATTTATTCTTCTACCAGATTACGGTATTCACGTATATTATAAAATAACGGAAGGAGAAAAAAATGTTTTTGTGAAATATAAACGACAAAGAGGTTTTTTTAAAAGATATTTTACGACAAGATAACATTTTAAACTTAAGCAGATAATTAAAAAAAATATTTTTGTAAACAGATCTATTAATAATAGGGAATAAAAAAGATATTGACTAATCTGTCAATATCTTTTTTTGATTCAGCTGATTGAAAACCTATGATTCGAACATCCGATGAAATGTAAAGTGCGACGCAATTTTAGAACAATGAGTAGGGAAATTGCTTTTCAGCGAGTAGTCTGGGGAAAACCACGCATCCGCCGTGTTTTTACCTGCCTTTCCTCTCGGACTTCACTTCCATTCAACTCCTAACTCTGTTCATGATTTTACAAAATATTTAAACCATCATGAGCTTATGCTTAAGCATGTTAATGATATGTTCCGTATAATAATGTACTTGCTTAATATACGAACGAGATATAAGATTTTTTTTTTTACATTATTTTATTGTTGTTTTGTTCAAGCTTTTCTTCAGTCATACTGTTGTATCTTTTTAGGTTTTTACATTATTTCATTAAAATGACACTGGGTGTAACATTCAAACCAATTTTATGCAAATGATTGTTTTTGTTTTTGTCTTATATATTTTTATGTATAGATAAAAACCGTAGATGAAGTTTCGAAAAAAAGCGTTTTATCCGTGACATTTAAATAACTTTCTATTAGAAGTTTCGTTAATAAGTAGCTTATTTTAATTTGTTCAAGGTTATAGTTTTAAAGTATTTTGGTCAGCAGTTGCTTCCTCTTTTGGCGAATTTCGAACATTTGCAAAGCTGTAACGGACGAGCTTAAATTAAAATAGTTTTGGTTTTAAAGTTGTCATGGCTTAGATGAAATTGTGCTGTACTATATACATTCAGTTTAATTTTTTATTTTATAACTTTTTGGGCAATTTGAGCTTATGTGTACATATACATCGCTGTATTAAAACCCTTAGGTACTACCCTACTGACTATTACAAGATACGTTAGAATTACTCTAACAACTTATTTAAACAATTTTAAAGATAACAAATAAATGTGCGCAATATAGCCTAGGGAATTGGAAATTAGTACATAAATTATTAAACTCGATTTACAATGTGGATTTTATAGAACGCTTTTACTGATTTATTAAAGAATAATTTTGAAGAATAGGAAACCAGTCGATAACGGAAAGCTCAAAGATGATTGTTTCGTTGTAGGCTTTAGGGATCGAATAGAATATTATTCGTTTGATTCGCTGGTCAGATTTGAGAACGACTTTTGAGGAGGTCTTATCGTATGGAGACATTTCTTTTTTTATAGTATAGGTGGCAAACGAGCCAGCAACTCATCTTGTGGTAAGTGATTGCCGTTGCCCATGCACAAGATGTCTCTTTTCTTGAAGGTCCCTAAATCGTATCCGTACGAAAATACCGCTGGCGACAGCCGATTCAACATAGAATAATAAAACTGTATATCACTGCTCTAATTCAGAAGATGAGTTTGAAGAATTCGAGAAATAATTACTGTTAAAAGGCAGTAAGAATAATTTTATTTATTTTTAATTGATATTATAAAAAAAATAATTTGATTCCCCTCATGGTAAATGTTGATTAGGTCCTACGGCATTATCAATCCTCAACACAAAATAACGCTGCGCATTGTTATCGCCAAGGAATGTGATGGAATGCATCTTAACATGTTAATGGGTCCCCGAATCCCAACAATCACTACACAAAACACAACAGCGTTGTGCTGCTATTTAACACTGGTATTTTGTCAGGGCTTGCAGGACCAAGCAAAAGCCGGCCGAGCTAACCCATTCATGTCGCAGCGACAAATTGCAACGTAGACTATGTCACTGTAGAATCAAAATCACCATCACCGTACGTAGTTGAGGAGTGACGTAGGCGTTAGGAGTGGTCAGTAATAATAACTTCAACTCTGTGTTTATTTATTATCTTTACATTAAAAAAAAGTTATAAAAGTGTAATTTATTTAATTGTAATTATAATGTTTTAATATGTATATATGTATATCATGCGTATAATTTTTTAAATGGATTTTATGTAAGGTATACAAAATCGGATTTCAAGAGCCGGCATCAAGCTCGCAAAGCAACCAACAGTCGCTCGCTAATGGATTAGTTATGGACACAGCTTTTGTTCGTTTTAAATGGCGAAATGGCAAAAATTACACTGTGGACAAAATTTTGCTGACGTATGTGTTTCAGGTAAGTTTGTGTAATTAAAAAGTATGCAGACTATTGTATATTTTTCTTTTCTGTTATATTCTATTCTATTGTGTTATAATAAATGAATATATTATTGAGAAATAATAAGCTTATTTTTATTTTTTTAATAATTAACATTTAAGAAGGATCATACATTAATTGGTAAATTATGAATAATTTGATTGTTGACATTGGCGTAAAATAACTGATACAAATTATGATAGATGAAAAAAATTGTATATTGAAATACTGGCTAATAGGCCTCATTTGTCAGTAGATAAACTATGAAATAATGGTCTGTATTTATACTGACATCACACTATATATTATATAAATAATTATAATAATTAATTATTTAAATAAATAATTAACAATAAATTCACGTTAATATAATAAAGAATTTGTATTAACGTAAATTTACTTAGTAAATCGAATTTTACTTGTTAACAAGCAAATATTTGCCTTAAACAAATCCATAGCATTGGAGGTAGGTCCCTGCGTTACACGGTCGTCGTATAATTTACATATTATTAACAGAAATTACATTTTTAATCAACACATTTTTTGTAATTTGTTGTTGTTTGCTTTAAATAACTACACATGTTTCTTGCGGCAGTCCATCACGAGAGAGTTGTTTGTTGGACACGGCCGTGAAGACGCAATCGTTTTCGTGAGGGACTGCTATCGTAAATCTGCCTAGACCAGAATGGGTTATACAGCATTGGCTCCATAAATTGTCCATACACTATTTTACGATGTACTTTGAAAGGGAACTGGCTAGTCCCGTATGGAATACAGGAATCAATCACTTGAAATTTGGCAGCCATTTTGGGATTTATTTCCAAATGTCTGCCACTATAAGTGATAGAGTTTTATTTGTGAAGTCCTTTGTTTTTGTATCTTATATATACATTTATACATTTTTGATTACGTTTATATATATCGTTTATATCACTACGGGCGTATTTAGTTATAAGTAAATGAGTTGTTCTTATTATTACAGGAACATTTTAACATGAAAATTCCAATTACAATTAGTTTTTGTTAGTACTAGTTACGTGTATACCATGGAATTATCCCTATGGTATTGAAATGCGTATTAAGCTCTCGCGACTTTGAGCTTTTAATAAGCTTATAAATTTGTCTCTGAAGTGACAGGTGGCAGTCAATCGCCGTATCCTATATGTGTATTTAGAATACGGCTATTTTTGAATCCAACAATCCGGAAAGCAAAAAGTCTTTTGTCAAAGCCACCTATGATTCTAACCAATGTGTAGCATAAATTATGTTTTATGTGTATGTTGCAAAAAATCATTACAGAAATTTTAAAATACATCACGAATTTTAAATATAGCTCCGTAACATAGGTGCATTTAAAGCAAGGTCAAATGACAGTTGCTTAGTACTGAGTACCTCAGGCTAATCAGGCTTCTGAATCGCGGGTTGGGTGTTTGATTCGCAGCAGAGTAATGTTCCATGTACCTTTCTCCAAGATTATTGCATATAAATGTGCATTGCATCGGACTAATGAAGGGGACGACAAAAGAGTGCATCTGTGTGCGAATCCCTTCAGCACTATAATATATATATTCTTTGGGCAGTTTATGTCATCTGGTAACTTCGAGAAAATATGTGTCGACCAAGAGGTCTTTATCATCACATACACAGTACAGGCAGCTGCATATCGTGTGAACACTTTAGTTACATACCTATGAAACTTACAACACTGTATTAAGACTTTATATTGTAACAAATGTTTACAATGTCAGTGCATCCGATTGTAACTACGTATTAGTGCATATGTCCAATGTAACAAATTAGTGAGATGATGCAATGGCATCTCTGTTGAGTACCGCTGTAATTAAAATTAAACTCCGCGATATCGTTTATTTGACGATGGTTGCAATATTCCGGCGGCGGTAACGTTGAGGCACAAATTTCTTCATTAAGACATATTTGCATACTATTATTAAATATATATATATTTATACATACATTATATACTATATACATACTAAATTTAGTACCCTCAGACCAATAATTGTAAGGATAAACCGTCTGAACAAATTATTTGATTTAAAGAGATTTAGCCCATATTATTATAAAACACAATATAAGTGTCACAGTGTGTCTATCTGTATTCAGTGCAAAGCAATGTTGTGGATCTGCAATGTTTGATCGGTCCGTTCGCTTTACGCAGGTAAATAGGCAAGGCTTAGGAGCTTCAATATTTTCCTTGCAAAGCGTTAACTTTTACATTGATTGGTCTGAGTTACTACATATTTATATATGTTGTTTACAGTATCTTACATTTAAAGAGCTTAAACTTTAAGAACAAAATTACAAATTTATTCTATGTCCCGGGCGTGTTTATTTAATTTTCTAAAGGAACTTCTTGGATAATTGAGTAACCCGCGCACGAAATACTAAAAAAACGTAAACTTGAAAAGAAAAGCCACGCAATTCCTCGTGGAACAGTTAATGTTTTGGTGAGCTCCCTCGTGAATCCCAAAACAGTTTGATTTTTTTAAAAATAAAATCAATCAGTACAGGTTTCATAGCTTATTTATTTAAATTGCATTTGTAAAACCTTTGTTTTCTAACTTAAAAATTCAGTTTAAGCTTTCTTTTCGTAAATTTTGTGTCGAATAAAGCATCTATACAGGTTGTAAAAGTTATATTGGCTTACTTATTTACTACAAAAGAAATAGATATAAAAATAGATTTCTATGTACAATTATAATAATTTCTCTCACTAGATTTTATCGTGTTTTAAATATTGAAGTAATCACTGTCCTTCAGCAGAGATATAGCTTATTTAGATCTTAAACTTTTTATGTTTTTATTTAATAGTTTATTCATAGTTTAGTATATATGCTTATGTATATGATTATCGTACCTTATAACATTATTGTTAGAAGGTACGATCAGACTTAAATGTCTTTGGTATAAAATTATGCAAATAAATTAAGATTAAAATAATATTTACGCAAACATGGTAATAGGATATCAGAGGAGCGTTCGTACGCAGTATAAATGGCATGGGACAAATACACACACATAACCAGATCCGAAAAGCAATAAATTGTTAACAATGTTATTGGGGCGCCAATAGCTTAATGGTATAAAGCAAGGTATGTGAAATTAAACGTCAAAGGTTCTAATCTACCTTTCGATTATTGTCATGAACCGTTTCCTAGCGCTAGCATTTTAGCTTAGTGGTTTACTGGAACTATTAAAACGTTTTATGTCTAGTCTGCATCTAATTTATGTCATAAATTTGTACAAATTAACACGATATTCTTTCCGTTCATCGTTAAGTTGGAGCTGCATCTATCTTAAACAACGTTTACGTACGGGCAGTTGTCCACAAATGATAATTTGAAATGGTCCAACCCTTAGCTCGCTCAAAGTCTTTATATGTAATTCATCCGTAAATTTTCACGAATCCTTTATTTTCGACAGCTTGTACATTTACATTTTCTTGAGTCACCGGGGTTAGCGACTGACATATGTTCGCCTTATCTATAAAGCTTCTTCGCCCTATTTTAAATCGGCAAATCAATTAAAAACTGTTACTCTAGAACAAGTAGACTCACCAAAAGTTGTATCTAAAGTTTCAATACATTTAGCGTGTTTGTCTTTTTTTATAGTCAAACCACGCAAGTGAATTTTATTGTTGCGAGTCAATTTCCGCGTATTTCTAATGGAAAATACATTAACAAATAAATTTATTTGTTTTGATAACTGTTAAATTTATCAACAAATAACTTGGCAGTATCAAATAAATAATTAAGGAGTATTTTATTTGTTTTGACGCATTTTAATGTCATATATGAAACGTTGTTCCACGCAACTCTAGCAATCATGCCAGCACCACAATTTTTTTTAATATAATGTCAGAGCAACACGTAGTGAGTGAAATACACAGTTAATCTCATGGTGTGAGCGGGGCCAATAATATTTACATTCATCCCCAACAAAGATTCAAGCCACATGCGTCGTCAACTCTGAGGACTGGTCTCCGGATCTCAAGACACATCATACGAAACACAGGAATATTAAGTTGCGATTTCATACTGATATTCTTTGTGTGGTCTGTCTCCGAGCCGACCCTTTCATATTGAATTAAATTTCAAATTCTCACTTTTAGAAATAAAAATTAAATTCTGAAAATATAATCGAAGCCAAATGGCATTGGTGTACTGACACAGATCCCGTGTTGTAGCTAGAATATTCAGCAGTGCATATGTCAATGTAATTCCGAATGAAAATCTTGAAATGCATATCTTGGTCCCGGTTGCATGTCTCAATTCTCGCATCGGTGCTATTTGTATCATAGCTAGTGATCTCATACTGCAGAAATCGTGAGCACATGTGATATAGGAGATATAACAGTCATTTATGATTGAGACCGACGCCGCGTCCTAAATAGGTTGCTTTATTAATAGAGAAACGTTCAACAATGTTATTCAACGAGACGTTTTTAGCGGTGTCAATATTCTTCATTGTGTCAAACCTATCTTGGTAAATCATTTGTTATCTAAATTACCTATTTAAAAAATGCTCTTAAGATGATTAAATGTAGGACCTCTATTGTAGCTCCGACAAAGACTAAAAGATCAACAGGCCGATGTAGCAATAATGATCCGATTTGTAATGGTGTGATGGGCAAGAACTTTTACAGTGGTGGAGTCGAGCTGCGGGTGACTGCAATATAAATGGGTCATTTTTACCGGGGAAAGCCGAGGTCCTTATAGAATACGAGTGTAAAATACCAATATAAATTTACTGTGTTTTGTATAGCAAGTGTAAACAGACCCAATTACAGGAAATGAGCAGTTCCATTTCTCTTAAAGGTTGCATTTTGCTATTTGTATTTTGTCCTCATTGACGATGGATGTACCTGGTTATAGGCTGCAGTTGTCACTTATCATCAGGTCAAGAGTGAGCACGTTTTTCAGTTTAGTATCATAAAAAAATATTCACAGGTTGTACAGTAGATCACCCATGCGTGTTAGTTGCAAGTTTAAGAAAAGAATAGATGCAAGGTTCTCAGGATCATGTTTTATGTAGAGTTCAAGAAGATGAGATGATAATAAGTCAAAAAAATAATATACTTTTAATGGTTCTATACATTTTTTTCCAACAATATGTAAAACTAACATAAATATATGTTAAACTAGAAACAGAGTGCGAATTTCGTGGAGCTATCTATTAAAATGTTTAGTTGGTAAGTGTGTGCTATGCGGTTAAAATAAGTAAAATTCATGCTGAGGATTTATAGTGATACGAGAGACGGTTGTAGTTTATTTATTTGGAAGGATTAAGCATGCAGAGAGCGAACAGCGTAACGTGTATAGCCGTGCTAGTTCCTACTTAAACTTTACTAAACGGCTAGCCCCACTGAAAGCCTTCTAAACTCTGACTGCGTTTTGCACTACGTATTTTGTGTTTAAATAATATTGGTATTTTATCGTAGGCAACTCTGAACATTTATGCTTTTTACTGCTGTTTAAAAGTGGAAAATAGTATGTTTTGTTCTATTTTTAACGCTCTTTATAAATTCTGAAAATAATTTATATTTTTCGTCTAGCCGCATTTGCTCTGTATATAAGCGCTGATGGTTTTTTTATTATTGAGTTTGTTATGGTGTTTTTAAATCTAAAAGTTATGATGGTATCTTAAGATCGCATTTTGACCACGGTGATATCCTTTCATTATTATTAGACGACATTCACAAGATATATTATAGTAAAGAGTATAATAGACAAAGGCGTTGTAACTGAGCGTCTGTATAATAAGATTGGAAGGCTACGATGAACACGAGAAATACTTAACCCCAATTACTAATAATTTGTTACAAATATTTTTTCTCTCTAGCAGTGGCTAGTATCTGCATTAAAATAAGTCACAACTAGTTAGTGTCATTTAAAAGCCCGTCAAAACTTACCCGGCGGATTCCCGTGGTCGGAATTCCAGGCGTTCCGAGAGAGGCGACGGGCTCTGTCGTGAGAGGAAAGGCTATAAATTGTACTACAACCTGTACTTACATTATATTTATTAAGCTTTAAAAAATATAGGAATCCTCGAAGATTTACTTCGATTTCCATTTTTAACAAAATGTATGTACACTTTGTGCTCTATATCTTGTGTATAACTCAAGTGGAATTTGTTCAAATTAACTTTCAATTACATTCTGTTCATTATTTACTTTCAACTGTGTTTAGACTAAAAAACGTGACGCCTTATATTATAACCAACCCCGCGAGGTTAAGTACGTGTTATGCTGGACACGCCTTAATTAAAAACCAAAGATTTTCCATCTTCGAGTATTCAGAAGCACCATCATTCACAACCCCCTGCTGCGATTCAAGTCTATGGTTCCACCGCCGACCATTGTATGTTCTCTTTCCATGGTTTGTGTTGAGTAGCAAAGGTTGAGTGTGGCGTAACTTTGTATCATAACTTCTTTCCCGGGGCGGTCATCCGTCAGCCATCTTGCAATCGTTACTTTGAATCCCAACTGGTTTGTTATGAGATTCCATTTTTCATAATTATTGCGCGTGATGGTGATGAGTTCACTCTGTGTACTTTGGAAAGGAAGCGTCTAGCGAAAGAGATCGGAGTATAGATAGCTATGCGGCTCCAGCGTTTGAGGAATTCACATGTCTTCTAAATATATAAAATAATCGATAACCTGTTCATACTATTTCATTGTTGAAATATTGAAATTAAAATATAGTTTACTTCCAATAAAAACGCAATGAACCCCTCAATAAAAATAATTATTTATGTCTTTAGGCATACTTTCAAATAATGTTACAAACGCAAAAACTTAAAGAACTTTTATTTTCACATAGTTTGTGTTGAAAACATTTACACATATTTCACTATATATTGAATAAGATAAAACATAAATTAGATCTATCTACACTATACAACTGAAAACTATTTTTACCGATTAAATTGATTAATGCAGAAATACACTGTCAATATTCGCAATCTGGCGATTCCAATGTTGAATCTCATCCATCGTCTTCGTGGCATATACTGTTTACCTGAGAGAAGCACAAACTAAACTAACATAAATTGTAATAACTATACTTTATTCACATTACACAACACAGTCAGGGGCACAGAATGTTTGCAATAATTACTAGAACTTCAAACAAAAGTGGAAATTTTGAATGGTATAACAGAGCGTGTAATCGAGAGTTAAATAAAACTAGTACTAATAATAAAACTGGATAGTAGAAACAGTATGGCTATATGTGATAAATAATTAAATAGAACTAGATCTTTTAACAAAAATGGGAAGTAGGAATGGTAGAATGCGGACGGCGGCGATCGGTGTGCCGCCAGAAACCACCATCTCACAGCCGTTTTCATTAAAGATACATTACTCCTTTTATTCTTGTTTAGATTGCAAATTCTCTCACAGTCCTTTGTCTCATTTAGCATTTATTTACGGCGTATTCAATTTAAATATCGTTCCTTTCCCGTTTTATCGCTGTAGAAATTGCCCGACTTGGACTCGATGGTCTTTTATTTATATTTGTCAGTTTTGTTCTCGTTGCTCTGGCTATGATTGCGTTTTACTAGGGAAAACACTGATTATTTGATCAAATGGTTTCTGTACGGAAAGAGTTTATGTTTATTTGATTATTCTGTTGGCGAAATAATTTTTGAGCCAACAATCAGAGTGAAAGAATTATTTTAAATATACATACATCGCGTAAATAGTTTGTGATTAATCTGTATTTATGTCTATTTGTTTAATAACATACATATAATAAAAGGAATGAAAAGCAGTTCAAAGTCTAAGCTAAATATTGCGATAAAAACAACTTCTGTATAAATTGAGATACACAGCTGCTTTTGAAGTTTTAGAATAATTAAAAACCAGTAAAAAGCTCTTATCATATTACGGGGCAACAGAAATTGGCCGAGGCGGCTACTTCAGTCACTAACGTAGTATATCTTGGACGTCCTCAAGTAGGAGTGGCAATCAGAGGAGAGGTCGACGGGCGGCCGGCGGTGGTGAGGTCGCGGATATGTTCGAGCGCTTTCGCGGTGTGAGTTCGATAAAACCCGTCGTTACGAGGGCGCGTATGCATACGGCGTTTTCCAAGGAATAAAAAAAAAACATGGATGCACTGTTCTGAAATCTAAAGTTCACACACGGATATAGTGGTTTTTTTTAAATGTAGTGATTACATATGACTTAGAATTATAATGATATTAATTGAGAATATATTTCAGTTGGCATTTAATGTTACCTTTCCAGCTATGTTGAAATATATGTATACAAGTTATTGTTGTGTATATTTTTTAAAATATCGAGATTTAAAATAGTTACCTGAGTGGGTCTCTATACTTAAGATATAATATATTTAGGTGGTCCAACGCTTAAAAATTAAGTGTAATTATTACATAATTGTAATTGCTGTTAAATTTATATAGATATCTACGTACTTACTTAACTATCAAGGATTTTCTCAAATTAAGATTTTACAACGTCCGTAAGTTTGCAGAACCGTAATTAAAACTTAAAACTTCTATTATGGCAAAAGCGCTGCAGAGTGGGAATGTGAGGCGTGCCAAGTGTCGGATTTCGAACGTGCCCGGGATCCGCAATAGCAGAGTGAGTCGCGAATTTAGCTTCCAGCTTTCGGTGTCTGGTTCTTTTTGTCATAACGTATGACAAAAAGAACCAGTACGGGTTTACCTACTTAGTTACCTGCGGACAAATTTAATAAACTTAACATATTAAAAGAAGTGAACTGTGATTTATATTGTGCGATGACTACTTCTTATGAGTAATGAGGGTGACACGGTTTACCTGATGTAATTTTGATGGGATTCCCATAGACATCTCAATCTCGATAAAAATCAATATTGAAATGTATCTCTAATATAACCTCTAAAGACAAAGATGGGATGTCAAGTTACCAGGGATTGGGCATCTTGTTTCTTCAATCACCAAACAAGATGCTAATCAGTGGCGTAGATAGAATATTATAGGTATATTTTGTAAATTGTAACTGTATAATAACTTTCCTATTAAAAGGACAATATAAATAGTACTAAAAGAAGATGAAAGGACCTGGAGTTCTTTTGTTTTAATAGAGAAATATAATTTTTGCCTTTGATAATACTTGAATGTAGAACGGATAAGGCATATTGTATAAGATATAATGATTAAAAATGACTGAATTTATGTTATTTTATTTCACAATTTTTTTTTAGAATTGAAAAAAAATATTGTAAAAATTATAATATCATCATTATATAAACAAAAAAATAGATAAGTTAAGTCACAAGAATTGATAAATTATTTGTATTAAAAATATAATATAATCTCATTTTCATAAACACAAGCTGATAATTCTGTTTGTTCCTAAAAATATAAAAAATTTTGTACAATTCTTTTAAATTTACCGTTAATCAAAAACGGTTTTTTAAATAGACCTAGGTAATATAAAGAAGCATAAAGATATTCCATTTTCAAGTCATGAGATTAAAAAGTAAGCTTGAAGCTGGCTAATTAAAGGCTTGAAACGTGACGACAACGCGGCGCCTTCCAGCGCCGGCTGTAGCGGTACGGGAATAGAGCAGTTTGCTCTTCATTCTTAGCTTTTTCAGTTTGCTTTTAATGCCATCCAACTGGTACGATTATTAACACCCAAATGACCTGTTATAAATAGTTATTTATTAATTTAGTGCTCATAGTAAAATCAACCTACAGCTATAACGAATAGATCGGTTCGACCCAGGAATGACCACAGATTCACAGAATGCCGCTGTAATAGTGGGTGAGAGCTTTTGGTTTTCGTCTAATCAGTAATAAATAAGAATCTGGAGAGCGTATTCATTTTTATAAGGCATTCAATCTTAGTCCTCAACAGCGCATCTGTATTATATATTTTATCGAGGATGAAAGTGCATGAACGACCTACGATCGTTGGAATCAGTGTATCACCGCCTAATTTATGAACAAAATCTGAACACCTAATTTAAATTAGCCTTACGCTTTGTTGGCAATATGGTATAAAATATCTTCAACTTTAGGGATAGTCAAATAATAAAATTAATTTTAAATAAATCCAGAACAATCTGTAGAAACATTAAGCATTGAGTAGAAGATAATTAGTGTGGGTTATAAATAATTCTGTGTCTGAGCTAATGGTCATTTTATTGAATAAGACGAGGAAAGGAGACTTAAGGGCTCTGTATTTATACAGCAATAATTTAATGTTATGAATTAAAAGTTCAAAGCTGTTCTTGTAGTGCTATACTTTAAAAATTAGTTGACGTGATAACGCGTGCGTCCGCAGTGACGGCGCATTGCGTAGGCGGATTGCGGAGCGTATCAGTACTGTCATTAATGTCATATGTACTCATTAGTTCACGTTACTAAACATCTGAGTTCAGACCCGAGGCAGGCCTTCAGTAACATGCCTGTGCGTTGACTACAGTCACCAACAAAAAATAAACATATAAATTTTTACAACTTTGAAAGTAGTTTAATGACGTAATATATCTGTTGTCAAAAAAAGGAAAATACACATAATACTATGTATGCCACAAAGAGACTGTGTATATACTAGATTATACTTGAGGCATACTGAAAGTCACTGGAACTGGTCACTAATAATAAAAAAAAGCAATTACGGCATTCGAAAACGGAACTCTCTGGGAACATGTTACTTTTTAATTTGCGAGACTGTCATTTGTTTTTTCATTGTGGTGTCCTTTAGAAAATCGTGGTCGCTATTACAATGAATTTGACGTAGAAACAACTATGCTGAGCTATATCTTAATTCTTCATACTTAGGTCATACTAAAAGTTTCTGGATTTTGATAATAAGATTTATGATAAATTTAATGTTTTTCGAAGAAAATGACCTCAATTTTTCATTCGTTGGAACTATTGTGTGAAGCAGTGGATTCAGTCATCAGTAGGAACCTCTTCAATAGCTTCGTGGAGTGCATTCACCGCCGCTTCTGGCCTTGTAAGATAATCTTCATCTTTTATATTTGAAAATACTTTCCGCGAGTTAAAATCAAAAGAAGCCGGAATGTGTTCTCGCTTCCACTTCGAACTAGTTTCTCGCTCCGTATGCGCGGCGAGCCAACACTACGAACGCACACTTAGGACTGAGACGATTGCTTTCAAGCTTTGTATATAGATAATTTATGTCTTCCTAGACATTATGTTACATAACAGAGCATTATAAATTGTAGTTCATATGGCAGTTTTAATCTTCAAAAATGAAAGAGACAAAGGCCTTGTGAGTATGTTGAGATGAAAGAAAAAATATGGTTGTCATTTTTAGGGACTAATATAAATAATTACTATTAATAGGATTTTCAGTTTTGTTAATCATATGAAACATACGTAGTACAGACGATCTTGGACAAAGACGTTTTATCAATCACGTTCTGATAATCAATCAAACAATATTTATATATTTTTGTAAGACTACCATAGATACAAAGATGCTTTATATGTTTAAGGATATACTTAACACAAGAATAGGTTCTTTTATCTTAATGCAACGCAATTCTATAATCAAGCAGTATCAAGAAGCTTAAGACTCAATGGAAAGACACGCCAATAGACATTACTATTATTTGAGGTAAAAGTTTTAAAAATGCCAGACTGTGTGTACAAATTACGCATAGGACCAAAATTATCTTGTTCGTCTTTACCATTTCTTTAATTAAGTAGTCGACGCATAGATGGATTGCACCCTTCACTTTTGCTTAAAATCCTTAAAATGCGTTCGCAAATTATGTTCTAGTATGTACCACGAAGCTGTGAAAATCCTTACTAGCTTAATTTCAATCTATGCAAATATTAATCATCACAGCTCAATGCCATTTAGAGTGATGATATAAAATGTATTTACATTAGTAGATTTCCCTACTCTAGTTGAAGAATTTTCCAGATTAGAGTTTCACTTTTCGCTTCTTGTCAAATAAATAAAATCGCTAGAAAATATAAAAGCCAGTTGAATTTAAATTACCATATATTTTAATTGTATTTGTCCCATACAAAATATATACGTAATGTATAAACTTTGTTGCCTGTGCAAATAAAATGTTTCATTTCAAGATTCCCGTATAAATCTCTTAATGGCTGAAATTATTCATTTATAACTTGACATGTAGCCCGTATATTTACAAGCAATAACAACTTTTGTGGAGATGGAAAGTTATGGTATTTTAATTAATATTACAACTCGTTTTTGGGCAGATGGGCAGAAGCTTGGCGTACGTGTTCTGTGCACGTGACATTCATCGCAACAAAGTTTATGAGAGCCGGGTTACCCACAATAAGATATTCACGCCGGCAATACTAACGTACAAGGCCGGTTAGACTAAACAATTTTATAACTTTAATGTTGAAGCAATTCGTAATTTCGTGTTGTTCCAACGTTTGTATATGGGTTTTTACTGAAGTGAATATAATTTGTTTGATGTTAGGTTAATTTGAAAAAGGTTTATATTATATAAATTAGCTTACTGAATTCATATGTATTTAAAATAAATAATACCATCCCAAGTACACCCGTTACATGACAGGCCACCGTAATTTTTAGTCACACACGGAAAGGAATTTTGTGGAAACTGGTTTGTTTGACTACCGCAATGTTGCAGTAGTAAAACAAACACACGGACATAGAGTAATAATATATCAGATCATGTCTCTGTGCGATATGGGTGAATTATTTTTGTAATAGTTACAAAATTAAAGATAGAAGGCACCTATCTAAAGTCAATTTTCTCGTCCATGAAAACATTCTCTGTTCTGAATAAGTCAAAAAAGCAATGGTTTTTGACTAAATCTGCGAATTGGTTCTAGGATTGACCACGATGTTTAAAATTAAGAAGCCTCGTTAGAGACAAAAGACTAGACCGTCTATTGACCTTTCTTTGAACTTACGAGTATATCGAGGACAAAGTGGTTTAAATATTAGCTCGTCTGCACTTCTTGGCCAATTACAACTGCACTCATATTACAATTAATGACTGCTGTTTTGTAAGTCCGTTCAGTTGTTTTTTTCATTTTAAGCCAAACTTTCCCATAAGGCAAGATGTTTAACTTTTTCAAAATATCGTTGTTCATATTTATAGATAATGAATTATTCCTGCAGGAACCCTAGTACGTTATTAATGATCACTTTCTGCACTGACCAGTATGGCATATTAAGAAAATGAAAGTAAGGAACTTATAGGGGGCCCGTTTCTAGATCGCAACAAAATATTTTGCCGATTCTAGGCGATACTTGCAAGTCTGCCAAGAATATTCGTACCAAATCGTTTTCCTATAATTGGACTACATGTGAATTTTGTATTCAATAGCGCTGGATGGAATTTCGCGGGTACCCCGCCTGCCATTATGCGTGCTTATTGAAATAATTTGTGTAACCCGTGTGCTCAGAGACGTTTTCTACTTACAACATATGAGTTTTCATGGTCACATTTGTAACTTTTTCTCCTTTTTTCTCTTTTTTCTCCTTTATAATTTATTATCATATTAGACGTGCACATTTGTGAATGATATTGACAAAGTAAGCATAAATAAGTAAATTTACTAAAAAAACAGTCATGGGCTCGTTATCGGACCGCATTTATCTGCAACTTCATAAATTATTAAGTCCATTCTCAAGAGAATTTGTCAGTTTACTGTCTTTTATAGACAGGACTGCCAGTAAAATAAATTGACCCGCCGGGGCTGGTTGGGCTTCGTCAGTAAACTACAAACAGTAGAAAAACGATTCATTGAGTCTATTTAAAAATAAATCGGTTTAAATAGAAATGTTGTTTTAATATAATAATTTAGCCAAAATATTTTTTATTATTGCAAATCAAATTGCGCACCTGCGTCGGCATCTTTATATTAAATTTGAATTTAATTTCGCTTAGTATAAAACGAAATTGTTACGAAATTATTTTTTGGTTGCAAATGTCAAATGATATAAGGGTCAACAATTATATGAGATAATTATAATTCATTTGAAAAAAGATCTATCGATGGAATCGTTGTGATTTTTTTAATGCAATGCAAGGGTGGCAAGGGATCGTGCTTCATAGTACACTGGAGGGCGTAAATTCATCAGTGGACTAGTAATGGGCTGAGATGCCGATCATCTCGGTAAAGCTGTTAAGAAATTGTTTTTGAACTAACTCCGAATATCAAACAGTTAAGTTGCTTTCATCTTTTAAAAGAATATTTTAAATAAAAATTATATGTGTAAATTATTTTAAATTTGTAGTTATTTGTAATTATTTTAAATTTGTTTGTTTTTTAAATAGTGTTAAGTTAAATGTACATAGCGCGTCTGATAAAGGTAAAAGGACAGTGCTGGAGCCGCATTGCATCTTATTTTTAAGTACAGCATGAACGGACTGGCTAAACCGGAGAACGAACACGCCCTCAAAGAATACCATCGTGAAATAGCAACATATCACTGCAATATTTCGTTTCTTGAGTCTAAAGTTCCGGAAGTACAATAACTGGTTGCGAGGCGTTTCATCTTAGTTCTCAGGGGTGAAAACATACTTATAATTTAATTTTTTTGAGAATGATTGTAGGTGAAGATTTATGGGTCATATTCATAACTTAACATTAGCTGAACAGCGCACGGCAGAATTGACATATTTTGATAAAATAAATACGTCTTTCTCTTACGTTATTTTCCTTCATAAGTAAGCTCGTGTTAAAAATTGTACT
The DNA here is from genome assembly GCA_029286865.1 of Teinopalpus imperialis. Lineage (NCBI taxonomy): Eukaryota > Metazoa > Arthropoda > Insecta > Lepidoptera > Papilionidae > Teinopalpus > Teinopalpus imperialis. Next base: position 1,501,971 of record JAGSMU010000025.1, on the reverse strand, counting down.
TAATAATCTCATCGGTGCTGCAATATGCACAATGTTGCTTGCATAATATGGAACAAAAACGAGTGCCCTGTTCTTGAACTACCACGTTATCATCAACGTGATATAATTAATTATAGAGATTGCTTATGATAAAATTTTACTGTTTGTACTTATTCGGAAAAATATTTATCAAACCAATGCTCGAGAATATATAAGGATTACAGTACAATAAATGTTGAATGATTAAAATTAACAGTACACAAAAAGGTCTTCCTTTGATCTTCCTGTATGCAAATAAGGCACGTCAGTCGGCATGCTCTTTTGATAACATCTTCTAAACAACTAAAGTCGGCCTACAGTTAAAATTAGCGGTTCAACGATTGGAACGGCCTAACTTCACAGAGTAACAGCGTAAAATACTCGGCATAGCTTTAAATCTCTGTGTTTTGTATAATGGATGATTAGAAATATGAAACCCAATTACAGTTAATGGCGCATTAAATCTTTCCCTCAGCGTAAAACATCAGGTAGATGAAGAGGTTGACTGTTAGCTTGATTTCATAAAAAATTAAAGACAAAAGGGAAATTTCAAAATGTAGCGTCATCATAGCTTTTAATGTCTTGTAACATCAACGTTCTGTTTTGTTTTGTTTTGTGAATTTTAAAATATTCCCAAAGGAAATGGCTACAGAAAAAGTGTGGATAGCGCTGGAGGCGGGGCTAATTAGGTAATGTAGTGCAGGCTTTGCCAAGAGCGCATAAGTACTTAGAATATTATTACATCGTTTCGGAACTCAATTTATCGATGCAATTCTTTCCATAGCATACTTGTAAAATATTAAGTTTTTCAAGAAAAAATAAGAGATGATCGATTTTTTAGTTCTGACTTTCATTGGAATTTTTTCAATGTTTACAACTTCGCTTTGTTCTCGTCTTTGTGTCCAGGACGCATTGACTAAATGTCGACCAACCCAAGTAAGCTGAGTCCTCGTTATCAGCCAAAGTGCTGGAAAAGATCTTAGAACTAAAACAGAGGTATTACGCTGGTTATAGAACAGTTTATCAATACTCAAATCACAAATCATGTATTTAATTTTATTATTTTAAGCTTATCTCCTTACCTCCTTTTCTTTGGCTCCAAGGTTTATCTGCCTGAGTAGTAAGTAAGGTGTATACTGTGATGACTCTTATTTAATTATTATAAAAATAATAATTGGAATATACGTAAAACTTTCGTAAGGCATAAAAATCTTATATAAGAATTAAGAACAATAATCATGACGAAGATAGATGCTAAATAGTATAAAAAATACAATAAAATAACACAAGTAATATATTTAAAAATACTTATTAAAAACCAAATGAGGTATTATTGTGATATATTTGCGTATCAATTTTATCTAATGCATACCAGCAGGTGTAGTGCAGAGGTCGGTGATGACCACATGCCGAATTAGTGTTGTACTATAACTTAGTAATAACTGAAGTAATAACTTGAAGCAATATCATAATAAAGTTATTATATTATCTAAAATGGCGACGGTGGACTTTTCATACACGTGGAAGGTGATTGGGGTCTTAGAGTTTTTCGCTTTGACACCTTGGTTATTTATCGATATAGGCGAAGTGTGTTGATTAGCACTTAGGTGTACTTAGGCATACTCTTGCTTATGTCTTAGTGCTTCAGTGCTATGATACATGAGTTTTATTACCATTGGCGTCTTAGTTGCTTGCTATTATGATACAGGCTGTATTATAATAACAACTATTTTTGAACTTGAATTGGCCTGTAATTGTGTGTCGCGAGGAGATTCTACTCATATGTAAGTCATATTGATATTTAATGATACTTCAGTATTGCGTTTGTAACGAAGCATCCTATGGTATAGGTTGGTGGAGGGTTTTTGCAAAGGTATCGGTATACGTGCGCCCTTAGGGCACCCCAATGTATGCTCGTGATAATTGTATCGATCCTCGTTGTTATTCAGCGGCGTTTAAGGTGATTACTTAGCTGTGTTATCTATAGTTGCGCCTTATTATTTTGGTTCGACTCATATATTAAGCTTGTTATCTATAGTTGCGCTTTATTATTTTGGTTCGACTCATATCTTATTTAGCTTTATCCCAGTAGGGTCTTTCGTAACCGGGATGCAGACTATCCGACTTCCCGTGTTTTATGTATTGGCATAATTACATATAACTCACGGTAACTGATGGAATCTTGTTAGTGGGTGGGACAAACAAGTTTGATATTAATTTATTGAAACAACTACGGCTATATCTGCCTTTGGAATAGTTGGTGGAGTGTTGACTCCATACAAGATAGTAGCTGGCGAGAAGGTGCACTCAAGGCTGCGGTAGCAACCACTCAGCATAGTTATATATTCAGCATATTATATACCGATATATATATTTTACAAAAATGAGTCGGGGAAAAAGTCAAGAAGCTGCGACAAGGAGTTTTGACAGTCCTCTCTTGATGTTAATCTAACATTACGTAAAGAATTCTGATGAGACCGAAACAAGTCTGCCTGTCAAAACTGTAAGGGTGCACGGTCAGTGCTATATGGTGAATGCATTAACTCTTCCCAAACAAGCTCCCTAAATATTTGCTGAGTAGCTAATGATGTGTGTGGTCTGGCTTTACCATGATGAAAAACCACGCCCTTTTTGTTGATCAATTCCGGCAGTTTTTTCTCTATTTCATGCTTGAGTCTCATCAGCTGTTGGCAGTAGAGATCCGAATCGATGGTTTTGCCCGGCGCTAAAAGTTCATAATGACCGATTCCAATCCCCTTATTGCGTCCAGGTCTTAGTCCAGGTTTTGCTGTAGTCTGTGGAGCTTGACTGCCCTTTTACCATGATCTTTTTAGCACGTTCTTGTAATAGATAATCCACTTTACATCACCAGTGATCAATCTATTCAAAATCTTTAACTTAGCATATCGAACAGACTAGCAGTCTCAATTTATGAAAAAATAATAAAACTATTTGAGATATCATTATTTTGCTTTTTTGAATTACACTAGCCTTTTTGTGATATAGAATTAGAAGGCTCACAAAATATCTATTATAAATATTTTATTTATTTAATTTATATTTTATTTGGAAAACATACAGCAAAATAAAAAATAACTTAGGTTTATATACATACTATAAATAAGCTAATAACATGTTTTATATTGGAAATTAAGGCATATATATAGCATATTTTTCTTCACCGCAAAACAAACGCTGTATCTATAGTTTCACCAAATTTTACAAACTTTCAGAAACACAATTCCTAGGCACTCGCGTACAAAAACTGAAAAGATTTCGCCACAGCTATCACGGCTCAGCCAATCATGTACACTACTAATGACAAAAAAACATCATACGTGTATGTGGATGGTGAGTGGATATCTCACATACTGTGTATCACTTCAAACGGCGTTCATAACAATTGAATTGTGCATACCGCAGTGCCCGCCTGTGTACCGCTTCGCTTTCGGCGGTCGTGGCAGGTAATGTATGCGGAATTATTATTTAGGGGGAGACGGTTGGGCGCGGTGACATAGCTCGGGGCTATCTGAATAACGCTTGGCTGGCCACGAGTACCGCAGACGTCGCGCCACCCGCATGTACACGGTTTTATTTACCTACGATGAACTAGGGACTAGGGAGCATAATTCCGTGCATTGAAATTAGTTTAATACTATGCACTTTATTCTTAGAAGTAGTAATTATATTAATATGACCACATTATTCCGTTCACAAACGTGTTTCGTAGCCATTAAAGTATTTATCTTCGTATGACTAAATAAAATCGATTTTAATTTAAATAGAAGTTAGGTTATAAGTGGTGACCGCTTAGATGTTGGATTCAAAATATGGTTGTCGTTGGTACCCTACTAACTTCAGCAACAGATAGTTTCCCTTTTTCTAGACTTATTATACAAAAAATCATCGGTGGAGAATAGTGTCTCTTTTATATGTTGATAGGCTTCTTCACGTTTGGGGCTTAAAATTATCCTGGGTTACGGTTAAGTTTTAATCGATTATGGATATAGGAGTCTGAAATAAAAAAATCGAGACGGGTAATTCCTCAGTCGAATCCGTATGAGCCGCGATCCCGAACCACCGTCCTTCTTCGAGTATTGGGTTCGAGTCGGTGCAAATGTATAATGTACTATATGAGGTGTGTACACAAGTGAAAGGTGAAACCTGGATATTTTCCTCCCGGTACTTGGCACGTGACTACATCACCCAAGTTATAAACGGGACAGCGGCAATTCATATATTATATATTTCCTTGGGGATTAACAAACCGGAGTAGATTTGAATTTACGTAAGCAATGCGCAAAAAATCATTCGATCAAGACAAGTTCTACCGCTACCATAGAGTAAACTTGCGAGTATACCTACGAAACAGCGTAGTGTATCATCTGTGTTATTTGTTCAAAACATCGTTCACTCTGTACAATTTAGTCCACAAATAAATTGGCAATCGGTCTAAAGTCACTCGCTTTATAACCGAATCATGACCTCAGCAAATCAAGAAACTCCTTCAGACCGGAACAACAAAGTCAGAATGCGTCCAAAACGCCAATGCAAAGGCAACAAATCAGGCATTCCTTATGCAATACAAGATTTACAACTTTGGGAGGCGCTTTGCTAGTGTGTTATGTATTTATTGTGTGCGTATTAGCCATGTTGTGTAAGGCGAAACCGGCTTACAATGTCCGCTGCCAGGTCACTCCTACACTCACGTCATAAGTTACATCGATATAAAAGCTTTTTGCGTACGAAATGTTTGTACACGAAAAAAGCTTTTATATCAGTTTTGCACATCCTGCGTGAAGGCTTCCCGTCACGTCACACATCGGGTAGGAAGTTACAATTATTACAAAGACTTTTACCTTTCATAGTTCTTTAAGCGAGTACCCACTATACCTTATAAAAGTCCTATCACACTAATCTATTTACAATATCTCCGCACTCCACAAATAAGGATTAGGTCTATCTACAAAATTAGTAATTGGGCCAAAGTTGCTATTGCTCGCTACAAAACTGAATCTTAAGCAATTTTAGTATTAAAATTTAAGGTACTTTGATATTAATAAATTCTTTTCATTCCGTTTATTTTTTTATTATATTATATATAACCTGAAATAATTAAAATGTTTATGTCAGTTACAAAGAAACCTTTTATATAAAAAAAAACTGAAACTTCAACTATGACCTCCACAACTCTGGAAACTTCATCGGATTCATAAAACAAAGTTACAATGAGTCCAAGATGATAATGCGAAGGTAACATGTTAGACTCTTTGCAAGACAAGATCTCCAATTTTGAGGATGTCGGTTTTGTTACTCCACTTAATGTTAATAGGTGTTGCAATAGATGCAAGTATTCTAGAGCATTGCTTCTCTACCAATTTTATGTCGAAACCTGTAAAAAAAACCCAAAAGATATGTGTAAAGCCTTGACCGTCTTCACAATAAATATATATATAAATAAAATATAAATATATATATATTTATTTATATTTATATTATATATATATATATATATATATATATATATATATATTTATTTATATTTATATTATATATATATATATATATATATATATATATTTATTTATATTTATATTATATATATATATATATAATATGATTTTTTAAAAATCTAAAGTTTCCCTTGAAGTTAGTGTGCAATAGCGAAGGGAGTCCGTGACTCGAGAGAGATCTATTTGACGTTGCAACAGAAGTTTTTTAGCTTTCTGCTTACAACGTGGTCTTATCACATATAGTTAAATGGTTATATTTACACGGTATACTATTTCTCATTAAGTTTCTCAATTACTGAACAACAATATATAATATGCTAAATACTTATGATAAGTCTTTACTGAAGCATTTAAAACAATCCGAAATCTTATTATCTTTTACGAGTAAATTATCTATTAAAATATTCAGTAGTCTATTTAGAAGAACGTCGCGGGCCTGGCTGACAGGAACCCAAAAGCTCATTTCACGGCAGTCGCACTCATATTTTACACTTCAAAGTATCTTAACTTATAAGTAAGTATATCATTCTGCTCCTTAGGTCAATGTTAAAACGCTTTTATCACAAGGAAATAAAACACAATTTTGTTTGTTTATTTACTGTATTAGTATTTTAATACGAGAGCTAGTTTCGCCATAATGTATGTTTGCATATAAGTTAGTTGAGAATATTTATTTAATATAATATTGGTGACTCGAGATATAAATATCATGTGGTTGGGTATCAATGCATTAGTTGCCAATGTCAATATTAAATAATTAGTTAAGACCTAAGAAATTAAAAAACGGCTCAACATTGCCGATATTTTCATTGTTTTTCGAGTTCGTTCTTCATTCCTCTCTATACATCTTCGCATTCGATGAAACCTCTGAGAAAAGCAGTTGGACCTTTCATCCTTAGGGGTCTCTTCTCTGGCATTTTCGAATGCACTCACCGCATCTTCAGGGCAAGAGAATACTTCGTAGTTTACCTTTGGTTCTTTAAAAATAAATGAAAGTCGTAGGATGATATAGTGGATTACCCATTATCTCGACACCTGCCATAGTTAAATATTCAATTGATCGTTTTGCGGTTAGTGCGCTGAAGAGTTGTCGTGGTGAAAGTAGATCCTGCTTCGATGGCGCTGGTGTTGAACTTTTTACAAGAGAATAGGCAAACAATAATTAACATACCAGACTGCAGTAACTGTCTTTCTATGTTCCAGCACAATTGTCGCGAAATGACTTTTCTCACCAAAGAATAAGGCAATCATATTTTTTCCTTGACTTCTTCTTTAGTGGGCTGATCCTCAAAAGGGCACACTCAATGAGCAGATTGTCTTTTGGTTTCGGTTTCGTAGCAATATATCCAACTTTCATTACATGTAACGATGTCAAATACAGCATTCGAGTCACCTCCGTTGATCTTTTTTAATATTTTGCGACACCAGTCCATGTGAAGACGTTTCTGGTCTTCGGTCAAAGTATGGGGAATCCATCTGTCGCAAAACTTCCTGACGGCGAAATTTTCGTGTAATATTATTTATACTTGACTCATTCAAATGCCCAAGTTTGCTCGCATCTACTGGTAGGTGACTCTCTTATCTTCCTCTATCATGCGTCGCACATCACTGATGTTATCTTCAGATGTCAATTTTGAAGGATGCAGATCATCACTGAGATTGCTACGCCCACTCTTAAACTCATTAAACCAATTGTAAATAGTGGCGTGAGATGGAGCTTCATAATTAAATGCCAATCGAAGTCTATCATAGATTTGCTATTGATTAAGACCACAATAAAAGATGTAATAAATCTCAGACCAAACATTTTCTCGCGTTATATTTTGAGATGTAACACGAAGATTGCCGCCAAATCGCCAAAACAAATGACAAATTGATGCAATATATCATATTAGGTAACCGAATAGTTCTATAATCGAAATTTAAAAGGAGTTTTCATTGCCACTGTTTCAAACTGGCCGGTTCTAAAAACTTTCAGTGCCACCCCCGTAAATCTAAAGAAATATATGCCAGGCGTCTTTAATGTCGCGTAAAATATTATAACACTATATCATTTTCAAAAAGGCCCAATCACTGGTACATCGTATTTACCGATTGAACTACAATTGTTTAGTACAAGTCACCAGTCGATATGAAAGGACATTGGCCTTTGGCCTACCTCCCTACCTGGGAGTATGAATTAATGTTCATTATTTAGTGAAATAATTGCTTCATGGCCGATTTAGACTATGAGGGTTTCTAGTTATTACCAGGCGATGACAGCTATGCAGGTATAGCACCGTAAGCATTCGTACATATATAAATCCACAGGCATTCTGTTGATGTTATCTTTCCCAATCGAATACCACGACTATATAATAAAATGATGGTTATCAGTGAAACATTGCCGTTACATTGGACAATGGAAAGAGACGCAGTGATTGCTCTATCTCTTTGGTTTTAGTATAAACGCTTTTGGTAAAATAAAATATCTTGGGAACATTGTCACCCTGTAAAATAGTACGGAAAATATTGCTTAACGTCATCAGCGACACGAGAGAATGACATTATAATTAAACTTAAAAATTAAATTTCAGGTCGAATATTTGATACAGCATTCTGCCTCCCGTCTCAGTGGTTATTAATCAAGACTTGCATCATATGTCTTTGAAGATGGATGTAGATATTTATGAGCCACATTCAACAATATAGCAATTATAATCAGTTGTAATCTATAGGTTTATATAAAAGCTGGAAATAAAAACTCAAAAATAAGCGTATTATACAAAACATATGTAGCGTTAAAAGATTGATTAGATAAATAATTGTATATTACGAGTACTTATTATTATTAGGATATTCATTTATAACTTCACCTGGTTGGTCAATAATATAAATAAAAACTATAAAATGAATTAAAAATATAATAAGTCAATATATACAATACAATAGAATAAACATGCGCTTCAAACTCGAAAGTTCATGCCACGCACAACTACTCTGTGGAATCAGCTGACCGATGATTCTAGAATCTAGATGCCAGTTGGCATTAACCCTGTTTGCAGACATGGCTAAATGGACGTGGGCTAGCCCAGATGGTCGAACGAAAAATGAGATCGATTACATTATCAGTTCACAAAAGTCAATCATAACGGATCCTTAGTCGCTTTAAGACTAACAGCGACCATCGTCTAGTGCGAGTCACATTTAGGAATAATCTCAATAAAGAAAGAGCCAAGTTAGCGAAGAAAAGCAATACCACCTATGAAAGAGAAGCATTCACCCTTTTAGGGAAAGAATTTCAGGATGAGCTGGAAAATAAGTTTGATGGGCTCGAAGAACAGAACCAGGATGTGGATTCACTAAACGATGCTCTTTGTAAGATTTTAAAAGACACAATAAAATACGCCATTAGTGTGCGTAAAGATAAGGACCAAAAATTAACACCAAATACGTTGCCTTTACTTGGTCAGAGAAGAGATATGAAAAATAATACAGAAACAGATCAGAGAGAACTACATAAAAACTATTAATAAGGCAATAAAAATAGATATCAGAAAGTATAATACCCGGATAATCAAAGATACCATACAACAATATAAAGGACCTAAAGTTTTTAGAAGACAAATTAATAAAAATAAAACACAGTTAAAAAAGCTTTCAGACAAATCTGCCAATGCGGGAACAGATCGCGACAAGGTCTTACAGATTGTTGAAGAGTTTTACGGGGTATTGTACACATCTCAATCGCGAGAACCTGAAGAACCAAGCATGTGGACCTCCCTTACTGAAAGTTCTCATTAAACTCTTAAACATGGTACTGGTTCAACAAACCACGCCACGTTCCTGGAAGAATACTATTGTCACAATCTAGCACAAAAAGGGAGATAAGACCAAGTTATCCAATTACCGCTCTATCAGCCTACTCTCTCAGGTCTCCAAACTTTTTACCAAGGTTCTGTGCAGGCTAACGCGCGTCCTGGATGAATTTCAGCCCGTAGAACAAGCTGGCTTCCGGAGTGATACTCCACTTTGGACCACATTCATGCAATCAGGCCATTGATGGAAAAATGCAAAGAATACAACCAGTCCCTGTGTATCGCTTTCGTAGATTACGAAAAGATTTCGACAGTGTCAAACACTGGGCCGTGTTCCATTCTCTCCATCGCTGAAACATTGACAAGCGATATCCTCCGGGAGCTGTACAGGACTGCAACATTGCGGGTGCTCATGCATACGCTGACTCACTCCGTGCCCGTAAGACGAGGAGTGCGCCAAGGCCAAGCTCTTTATCAACGTCTTAGAAGACATGATGAAAACGTTGGATTGGAGCCCCAAGGGTGTTAATATCAAAGGCGTTTATATGTCGCACCTGCGTTTTGCAGACGATCTAGTCCTGTTTGCCGAAAACGTCTCAGATCTCCAGATTATGCTCGCAGATCTGTAAGCGTCATCCCTGAGGGTCGGTCTCAGGATGAACATTTCTAAGACGAAGATCATGACGAATCAATCTTTGCGTGTATGTAACATAATTGTGGGTAATGACCAAGTAGAACTGGTGAATGATTCCGTGTATCTTGGACATCGTTAATCTTTTGGCATATACGGCTGGGCTGGGCTGCCTTTGGAAAACTTGACGACGTCTTCAAGTCCTCAAGGTATAACCAGTGTTCCTGCCCATTTTGACATACGCCTTCGAAGCATGGACGCACACAAAGCAAAATCTGCACAAAATTCAAGTAGCACAACGAGCATTGGAGCGCACCATGCTAGGAATCACTCTGATGGACCGCATACCCAACGTCGAAATTCACCAGAGAACCAAAGTCGAAGACGTGGGTATGCGGATCATGAGACTGAAATGGCAATGGGCAGGACACCTGACTAGGAGAGAAGACGGTCGGTGGATCAGGATAGTAACCGAATGGTGGCCAAGGCGGGGCCACCGATCAGTGGGCAGACTATCGGCCCGCTGGTTGGAAGACATCGTCAGGGCAAGGGGGCCGCAATGGTTTCGGGCAGCACAAGATGAATGGTGCGAAAAAAGATTGGCCTATACCCAGCAGTGGGGAGATACGGGCTGATTTGATTGATTGATTGAGACATGGCTATAGGGATAATTTCAGTCGGCATACCATCTCATATGTCCCGTGTCCTCGTATATCGATATTTATTTTTATTTTATGTTTCGGTTTTCGTCATGCGGGATGATGTCAACGAAAAATTACATCAGCACGATATCAGGCGTATTAGGAAGATTAGTCCTATTTGTAATGATAGGCCGATCCCAGTAAAGCCAGGTGCGGTTATTTTCGAGTACGGCCTCAGAAGAGTACTTAGTTAATAGTAAGGCAACCTCTGATCCACGAGACCAATAGCGACCTAATCCAGAGCAAGCTCCAGGTGGACAACCTATATACTAGAGTGCCTGATACTTAGTTAGAAAACACCGAACTATAGGAAATGTTCAAATATACCGGAAAAAACTCACGAGGACGGGTGGCAAGCGTGACAGATGTCGATCGTGCCATCCCCAGGATGCATGTCTGATATGTACATCTATATTGCGTATAGGTAAAACCCTCAGTTTCCCCGAAAACCTTAACGTAACTAGTTAAGGGAGACAACAAAGTCGTATAAACGTCATGTCCCTCCCAAGGAGCTGCTTCTCTTTCCATACGGTATCTCGGTTGAAGACGCTCTGAACAAAAGGCCTGCTCCTCCATTGCTTTGGCATTGGCTAAGAACAGTGAGGTAAGCCCTTGGCCACATGCTAGAACGTCCGTATAAAAAGAACTACCTGATCTCGTCAGGAAGTAAATACAGAGCCTGTACATACATTGAAACGGTCTCCACGATTTCGGTAAGTACAGTCACATTACCGACGATCTTGGATGATGCAATCTGTTATAGTTGTGCGGACTATTTAGTTGTAGGGTCCCAGTTCGATTTGAGTTCACTTGAGTAGCCAAAAGTATATATGAGGGAAGGCATGATCCAAACGTTATACGCGCGTGCCTTATTCACGCTTGATAAAAATGTATAAGCACATTGGCGGGCACGCAAAAATCACGTTGCGGATCGATTGTTTCTCTTGTTGTCTCATCGATACCTATATTTTGTGACATACCCAAGTGTGTGTTGTGTATCAGCCTATCACGTATCATATAGAACGTACGCATAACTAACATCACTAATGATTTTGTGATGTTGGTTATTATTCAATTCAATTCAATTCATTTATTATCGGATAACAGTGCTCCATTAATACATTTAAATAAATTACAATTAACACAACACACATAGACAAAACCATAAAATAAACAGTGAAAATAAAACAAACAAAGAATAACAATAAACAATTAGGTCTGCTCCACTAAGATTATAAAATTATTAAATGTCAAATATAGTTAAAATGTCAACTTAAAGCATTAATTGAGACTTCTATCATTATATTTATTTACCCATGAGGTTATTATTATTAATTATATATTTATTTATTAGTCAGTAAGTGAACCTTGGCACAACGGTTCAAGTACTGACAGTCATAACAAGTCATAACGATGAAATCCACCTGGACGATTTCGAACAAGGAAAAGTTTTCAAACGTTGTCTTGTTGTATTGCTACCAAATGGCGTCAACTGTGCAGGATATACATAAACATCTACGTACTCAGTCCTGTTCTCTAATCCGAACTTGTGTATGTGAAAAAAGATTGAAAAAAGGTTTGACATGGAAGATATTAAAACATATCTAGACCGGAAAATTCAGAAAACAATTTAAGATGTTTAAGGATTTCCAGTCAACGAATATGAGGAGGCAACGAATAGTATAAAAATATTTTATCCTATTATAAGCGTGCATTAGGAGTTATAGAAGATAAGATTTACTTTTAGACTATTATATCTGTCCCTTCTAGTCATGAAGGCTTCTTAAATAAAATGCATCTTTAGAGAGTTAACAAATTTTAGTATCAAAATAAATAAGGGTAATTGGGTGCGCTATGATTGTTATTATTACAAAGTAAAATTTTTATAGGAATTATTTGTAAAAAAATATATATAAATGCCAAATAGTTACAATATTCTTATTATATAAACCTAAACATACATATATTATATATACAGAAAAGAAAACACATATACCTATTTAATTGTATGTTTTCTGTCTCTTAGTCTACCATGGAAGAAATATGTGATGATATGCATTTTTAGCGTAGTAGATGTTTTATAGTATAATATTGGGAGATCTGATAGACTAGCGGATTGGGCGCTGTGCTGACAATACAAGGTATCCTTGGCTTGTGCCAGATAGTCACCGTCATCTCGGATTCTTACTTACAAAAATCACTCATTAACATTAAATTATATCGCTGACTACCTAAAGCATGATAAAAATATAACAACTTATTTTTTATATATTTATTTATTTTATATATTTTTTTTGTCACCATATACACACACAATAAATAATACCAATATAAATATAAATAATAAAACATGTTTTACAACATTTTAAGATGACAATTTATGATATTAAAAAGATTTAATGATGTTGACTCGTAAAGAAGTACACAAATATACACAATACATATATAAACTGAGCACGTTTGTTGATTTAATCAACAGGGCGGTAGAGGCATGAGCGTCGAATCTTCCGACACCTCGGTAGTGACAGTCCACTCTGAACTCTCTGACCTACATCCGCTTTGGCACCGTTCACAATCGCCGCTTCAACTTAATTGTCCCGACACTTCGAGCTCTCCTAACGACTGTGCCGCAATCGCTCGTTTTGAGGGCTGCTGAATATTGTGGCAGACAACGCTTTCAAGTACCAACCGAACGGATATCTACACCGAAAATCGAGTCAATTATGACTATAAGAAAAGTAAACGTTAACAGCGATTCCGCTGCCATTCCCGAATTGGATGCCTTTAACGAATCGAAATAAAATAAAAATACGAGACATTGTCTGGTTGTTACGGGCATATAGTATAATGAAAGAGGGGGATTACAATTTGCCTTTGTGACGGCTTCGTCCAATTACATTAATCTGGCGAACCCGTGTCGTGGCGCCGCCGCAAGCAACTTGATTAAAAATTCTATTAGTAGAAAGGCACAGACATCTTAATAGATAAAGTGCACTTCACAACGTTGCAACAAGTTATTTTAATATTACTAACATTATTATGACATTTAAATAGGTCATCAGTTAAGTTGTATTAACTTGAGATAATATTTTTTTAATGTTTAATATCTCAATAGATTTGGATGTATTGCGATTTATGATCATTACGTATATTTAATATTCTTTTTTTTCATAAACTTTCTCATTTCTAAGAGAAATATCGAAAATACAAAACTATTTATAGAATGTGTGTACACAAAAAAATCAATTCGGTTTGTTGCAGCAAACGCTAGGGTAAAACGGAAAAAAGGCATCGTCGTCTGCGGTCGCTATAAATCAATGTGGAAACTGAAGTGGTTAAAAAAGGAAGCAACGCATATCTGTAAAGTGGTGCCGCATCTGTATGGAGGTGGTCGCTACTTGGACAGATTTACGCGAGTACCATTGCGGTATCAGCAACCGGATCGCGCACTATGTAAGCGAAAACTGGAAACTGACCACACTATAGAAATTATTTCACAAAAGAGAAACTATTTAGAGTAAAATTTAGTATTGGAAATGTACTGTAGAACATTTCAGTAAAGTTCTTAAAGTGATCATTGGCGAATGTTTATAGGAGATTTGTCTTTTTAAATGTAAGTATACTCTGAACGTTGCTGATATTCGTGTTAGCTCTTTGTGAATGTAAAGAAAATTTAAAACATGTTTCAATTGGGGGTTTTTAAATATTGTTAGCTTTAAAAATGGTTCTTTTTAGAAATTCAATTTTATGAAAGAATCATGTTAAATAAAAACAATAATGGACTACGTGCTTGCAAAAATTATAATATTTTTGCTATATTTGTATCCTCTTAAATTCTCTGTGTTTATACAATACGTCATTTATCTCGAAATTAGAAGAATAGTGTATATAAAATTTTATTACATTAAACCCGTAATTAAACAGACTTGTAGTACATCCATGTAAATATTGAAATAAACTTAAAAAACTTTGTTGCAATTTTACATTAGGCATCAATTTATAATCCAGATGAAAATGGTACGTGACTTAAATAGAATGGTAATATTGGATAGAAATTGCCACCCACTAGAAAATAAAACAAATAAGGTATTTAGTTTAAAAACATCTGCCGCTTTCACACAATGCACACATCGTTAACTAACACTAGCATTGTCTTGCCGGAATGCTCGGAACCATTCCAGTTCAACTAGCGAGTGCATTCGCTATTCTTTATAACTGATATTATTGTCTTTAAATATGAAACTATGTTAACAATTACTAAAATACGATAAAGTATTTTTAGTATTATATAACAGCGAGGGTATTTTGGTATTAGTAAATACTTTCCATTCCTAATGATTTTTTTTTACATAGATACACTGCAATTATTAACATGTTTCTGTCAGCTATAAACAAACCTTAACCAAAGTAGAGGATATGTATATTTGGGAAATCCAAAGTCTCGTACGCTACATATTGAAATCTATAGAAAATGTGGTTGTCCCATCAGTTTGGTTATTTAATTATAAATGAATGTAATGGTTTACAATTGTGAAATTCAATAGGATTAAAATTCGGAGCTAATAAATATGTAATAAAAAAAATTGTAAGGTTGATCACTTCTGTTATCAATTATAGGAATACGATAGTAATTACAGTAGTAAAAATCAATAGGATTCTATTGTACTATATTTTCTCAACGTTATATAAAAATGGGTAGATTACGTCTGAAAATGGCTTAGGGTACGGTATTTGTTGGAGTGGTTAACGGGAATGTTAGGATTGTCAGTATAATATCGAGTGATAGAAATATCGTGGTTACATACACATGATGACATACAGACCAACGAGATCAATGTAAAAAAAAAATTTTTTTTTAATAATCTACATGAAATGGCTAATGATGATTTTTAGTATACAAGTGTTTTATAAAATGAGTGAAGATAATTTCAACTATATGAGTCGTAAAATATATACCATCAGGTGAGTTAAGTTTGCTCGTTTGCCACCTACTCTATAAAAAAAAACAATAATTAATAGTAATAATAAAAATCATCCCTATTAAGAAAACAATAACAGATTTCAAATAAATGGTTTCATTTAACTTAACACTTAAACAATATCATAATTATTGACTACCGAATACATGAAAGAGGATTTGAGGGAACATTGCTGAACAATCTTCGTGCTTTTATATACCGTTAATATCAAAATTTTGAATTAATTAAAATAAATGACTTTTATAGTAGTAATAGGAACTCCTATGATGATGTTAGGAGTGACGTACGAGCACAACACTAATCATTACTCCAGTTTTTCTTTCACTAAATGAAGCACAGTAATGTTATTCCAATGATCCCGATCCTGATTCGTTAATTTCTGCAGCGTACGTAAAAGTAATTATCTCTCTCTACAATTGAATAATCAATGAGGATTGTCTATCTATTTTATTAATGGCATTTTATAAGTTTAGGTTGTAAGTTTTGTGAAGTAAACAGAAGTAGAATACATGATAACAAAATTGTGAACAGAACTTAGATTTATACATTTATTTATGTATACATAAGCTTAACTTTTGTCGGATTTTTTGCTGTGATTCACTTTGAACAGTGCATCAGCTATTACATGCAAACCTAGCCCTAAAAGGTGTCTATCGCATTTAGAATGATTTTCCATTGAAAATTATATGAGCGACAGAAGCGCATTTTCACGTATATAAGTTAATAAACAAAATTATTACTGACAATTTTCATGTATTACACACTCTTAAATTCACTATTCTGTACGGCGATTAAGGAAAAGTAAGCCGAGTCCATATTTCTTTCATGACAAGTATCGGAAAATCTTTTACCATGACTTGTGAGCGCTATAAAACTAAATCAATGGCTTTTTGTTCCCGCAAATATAGACAGCCTGAGCTGGTAAAAGTTGTGGTTCCAACAAGACGGAGCAATCGTTTGTAAATAGGTTCAACTTTAGTTTTGGCGATTTGTAATGGTTCGAAAGACTGCCTGTTTAATACTTCTATATTCACTATTTTGAAGTCACATAAACTAAGAGATCTAACAACAAAAAGTTTTAAAATGATTGCATTATGTTTAAGGATGAATCATGGAAAATTCTGTGACAAAACAGCAATTAAATTTACCTAAAAGTTACTTTTACTTTTGAAATTGATTAGTCATATTACTCTTACAAAGATTGTCGCGATATATGTATATTGCAATTTTGTCATCTATAAGTCCACAGCACAATTGGTAAATTAATATAATAAAAGAGTAATTATATTAATTGGTAATTATATTTGATTTTAATTTGATTCAATCTAATTACCTGAAGAACGAGTTTGTAGAACTTATTAAAATCCCAAAAGAGTCGTTTAACAGGCAACGGCTTGCTTTGTGTTCCCATGCGAACATTCAGTTGCTGGTTTACTTGTTGCGGTATTTAACAGCGAGATGATATCTGCATAATGCGGTCGTCAGTGCTAGCATCGCGATGCTTCGGGTCATTATTATGAATTTACACGTTAACAACCAGTATTATACAGCTTATTTAGTTGATATTAATTTGCTATAAAATTGTCTATCACTTTGTAGTACTACCGATACAGTGAGCAGATAATATTGTTTGTACACATACATACATATGTACATAGATTAGGACGGTTATAGTTGACTTTTGGTTTACTGCAAGCACTTAAAGTATGTTTTAATTTTATAGTAGAACGTTGGTGAGAAGAGTACAACCAGTACACAATTTGTGTTAGTTTCATTTTGAATTCTAATAAAAATATATTCATTGGCAATATCACATGACTTTTTTGCAAGTTTAGTGACAATTTTTTAAGTGTTAATCTTAGCTGTTGTTTTCTATATAATATTATAAATATTTATTATTTAATTATGACATAAATACTGACTCTGGCAAAAAAAAAAATTTATGGATTCAGTTAGAATGAAGCAAGTAGAAAGTGGAAGAAAACAAGAACTTGCAATTAGGCACATGCCCCCCTTCTATTTCGACTTAGGCGACATCCCCTGTTTTTTTAATTGTACACGATATATCATAGTGATGTAAATGTATATCTCTCTATCTATCTTATAAATTCATATCTATATCGCGTATATTATCATTTATCTTTTACCCCTCTAATCCCATGTAAGCTTGTGCCGTCAATGACATTTTACAAATATACCAGACTCAAAAATAAACAATTTTAATCTTAACTATTGACCACAGCTGTGAATTGGACCAAGGACGCACAATTCAGCAGCCATTCATTGTGACCACAAAGCTACGATGTTGCTATCTGCCCCTCGCAAGATTTTCTATTATAATCTATCAAGATAATTATATTATCTGTGTATTCAGTATATATTAAAACTAGTGTGAGTCTACTTTGTTATATAAAAGTCACATATATGAATTTATACATAGTGTTTATTTTCATTCAACTTCGCTTTATATTTACTGTTATTATTTACTGTTGTTATTTACTGTTTTATTTTTTTATTCACTGTATTTTGTTTCTGTGATATTTGACATGCTACTGCGACGGCAAATTTGTTAACTGTGCCAACTTTTTGTGGTGACGACCGCACATTAACTTAATTGTAAGTGATGAGTATAAATGT
The DNA here is from genome assembly GCA_029286865.1 of Teinopalpus imperialis. Taxonomy (NCBI): domain Eukaryota; kingdom Metazoa; phylum Arthropoda; class Insecta; order Lepidoptera; family Papilionidae; genus Teinopalpus; species Teinopalpus imperialis. The sequence continues at coordinate 1,483,695 of JAGSMU010000025.1, read as the reverse complement.
ATGTATATATTATCAGTCCTGAAAATTGAAATAGAATACCTCGTTATGGACTGGACCTTCTAGACTCATCATAAGAAACATTACGCCGGTTTCCTATTTCACTAGAAGTGACTGTGTGGCGGACCAGGAAACATGTGGATCTACATCCAGAATTAACGAATAATTCAGTGGCAAAAAAAATCTCAAAACGGTGAAATTTTGTTATTTATCATAATCGTACCCAATTCAACAATGGCCATGATTTTCAGATATTTCTGCGGTTCATGACACATTTTTATAATCAATAGGTAATAGGATCAGAAAAACGATGAATTTTCTAAGAACATACTTATCTCAATTCCTTTGCGCTGTCGACTTAAGAGAAATATTTCTTATGCCCAGTCCTATAGGTGTCGTAAAAGTCTATTTAAAAGCAAGTGTTATAGGAAATTTACTTCTTACATTTTATTTGAGGATACTTTTATTTGTAAATGTAAAAATGCTTTTATGAAGTAAAAGCGTCTACTGATGTAAATATTTGGATAGTAACATTACTTCCTTATAAAATTTACATATTTTCACGATATCTTCCTTAATGTATAAAGTGCACTATGAAATACTTTAGTTAGTCAATTAGGTAAATAGGTGTGTGGGTGATTATCTCATGTTTGTCGCACTATTCAATGTGATTAGTTTTCTTATTCCCATAAATTCCTTGTATATCGCGGTATAAGCTTTTAATGCTAAAGTTTAATGGATATAATATAATATAAATGTTTATTTAGCCGTGTAGGCTTGGGAATATGTTTGCCTCACTTAGTGGTTTTTGTTATAAACCAAAGAAATAATACTCTAATAAGAGGTCTGTTATATATTTATATATATATACACATACATACAACATTTATAAATATATATATTATTAAATACAATTGTCACAAATTTACATACAGAAATAAGCTAAAAACTGCTACTTTATAATACATTAAAATTTCAATGATGTCCATTGTATTCGTTTAATCACTTAAATTGCTTTTCGATTCCGCAACTTTAGCAAATTACACTACTAATACAATTTCTTGATAGCAAAATAGGGATGTCAGGCAAGCACGCAGTTCATCTGATGGTAAGTGATAAATGTGGCCTCTACATCCATCCTCAATAAAGATTCAAGATACACAAGCGTTGTCATCCCTGATGGAATGCATCGGTACAACTAAACGGGATCCCTTATCCCTTACTATACGCAAGACACTAGCATTGTGCTGCAATTTCACACTGGTATTCTGTGAGGGTCCTTACCCGTTCGAGCCGACCCATTCATGCTACAGCTAGTTTCTTACATGTACGAAGGCTCTACTGCAATTGAAAATAAGTTTATGTTAGATATGTTAAATTGTAATAGTAGTTATAATTCATATAAATAAATAAGAAATGGTAGTAATTTTAAGTTTTACTTTAGAGTTATTTAACACTTTTTGTTGGTATATATGGTGATTAAATCAAATGCTATTATTTCCGTCACTCCGTGTGTTGAAACGTTTCAAAAGCTATTAAAGTGATTAAAATGACATTTGACTTTATAGTGTAGTAATAATGGGTCTAACTTTCACTGTGATACATATATAGTTTAAGTGAACAAAGAATCGTAATTGTTATAAAGAATGTTGTAATACAAAAAGCGCCTCCATATATCAATATAATAAGCTAAAGTTTATTTAGGTCAAACAAATACAGTTTTTAAATAGTGGTATAGCTGCGTTAGAGCTCGTTTATATCTGCACCATGAATAGGTCATGTGTATTTTGAGACTTTGTCAAGGATGGATGTAGGGGTCATAGGATGCGGTCACAAATTACCATCATGTGGACGGTAAGCCCGTTTGCAACCTCTAATGTAATAATAAAAGATACCTGCTATGATGTTCTTATTAGGAGAATGTTAGACGTGGAAATTAATCCTAGCTGTGGAATAATATTTGTTTATCACAAATGGTTTTTGGGTCTGGGTGTAGTATTGTATGTATGTCCTGCATCTCTAACACCGGATCCATTATCTTTCTCCGTTCTCATTGCATATGCATAACATCCGGCTAGAGAAGGAAACCTCAAGATAGAGCCTGTGAGTGTGTGTGTAAATGTTTACGCCCCTATAACAGTGAACATGTTATAAAGACACAATTATAGGCACAATTAACTGTCCCCAGTACCCAGTATTCTTTAGTTGTTTAGAAATTTTTAATGTCTTGTACTTGTACTTAGCACACCTAAGGTCGTAAGTGCAGGTATTCTTGCTTGTAAACGTCTTTTCAGGTTGCCCAAACGTCTGCAGGCTTGAGGTGAGTCTGTGGTAACACTTAAATTGGAATCTGTTACAGATATTGAAAGATGGAAGTGGTAATATTGATACATGCATTATTATGCATTCTTCGTGCATTGTCCACTTCTGTCACGTACCACCGCTGATTCACACTGCCTCTACAGATGATGAGCCTCGTATGAGATGCCTCCCCAAATTAATATTGTCTCCCCTTGGTAACCCACTGTTTATACGGTAGCGCATTAAGCACGTATACTTTTGTCTTCTATATGCCCCCCGATGCCGGCCTGAACTACCTAAGTTTATTTTACACTTATCCGTAAAGATCAGATTTTCACTGGCGAATCAAAGTTCAAGCAGACGAAGTGGAGATGTACGATGCCGTGACTCACACTGGTTGATCGTTATCAGCCTTGATCCGGCCTTTATGTATTCCGAAATCATCAGATTGCATCTCGGGTGATATTTCGACGTGTATCGAGTGTCCGGGCCTTTTAAATTTTTTAAGTTTATAGCTCAAGTACCCACTTGATAAATATCACCCAAATTAATATTTACAATTGTCGTTATCGGACATGACGACAAAAATAATATAATTAGAAAATTTTGTTAGCGACTGTATATTCTATGTAGTTTGTCTTCTGATTATTATTAGTAAAAAAAAATATGTCCGTGGTCAAAATTGACTAGGAAGGCATCATGATTAATTTCTAATATTAAGTATTTGTACCGTAACCATACCCTAACCGTATCTCCGTAGGTGGGATTCGACTTTGATTGGTAACACGTAAGAACACACACACACGAATATATTACACGATATTCGACTAGTGAGTTACGTCATCTTCGATATAGCCTCAGTTATTTTCGTGAGGTGAGCAAAGCAGGCACAATGTGCTCAATAATGAGCAGTGTTATATATTTGATACGGTCACCGCTTATCTCTAGATGGGGTTCAAGTTAACGTAGCTCTATCTCAGTAAATGCAAAATGCAGACTATATATAGACTATATATTTAGCTGATATAGTAGAAGCAAAGTAGCTATTCCGTACCTATAAAACCAATTGTTACCTTGTTACCAATTGGTAGACATTTATGATCTACGTTATTTTTACCGCATTCCTCAAAACTAGATTCAGTTAAGGCAGTAAAAGAATACGTTATCTTCTCACATAGAACACGTATGTAATAAAATAGGCAGTTCGATATATTTATCTTACTTGTTTATGGAAACCAAAAATAGGTAACATGTAATTATAAAGATGCTGTTATTTTTTATAATCTCCGATATAGTCATTGCTTTATTTCACACGTCATTCGGATAAACATAGGTAAAGTAAATAAACACACAACACGTAGAGAAGACAAAAGGCAGTACGATATATTTAGCTCATTTAGAGGAAGCAAAGTAGGCACCACGTACTTATTAATTAGAAGAGCGTGACACGCGTGCGTGGTCCGTATTTAGTATAAATCGCTGTACACAGTTCGTTAGATATTCAAACAATGACTTCATTAGCGCTGTAATCGCTGTGGTATTCAACCGCTGGTCGGACATTGTTGCGAAATGTATATTTGATCAAACGATGGCATCAATGTCATTTGTTTCATTATTAAATCGATTAAAAAAAATTATTTAATTCAACTTGTTGCTTATTTATGTAATTTATTGTAGCTGCGAAAACATTGGTAATTGTAGATAGGTAAAGTACAAAATTTCACACGTAGCTATGAGGGTATATTCATTTAATTTAATGCTTCAAGGAAATATATATATTCTTGTCTCGGCGTACATAGTAAAAGTCGTGTACACCACGCTTTCTCCGTGCGAAAATACTAACACTTTGATGTTCCATTAATTGTAATCTCTTTGAAACAAACTTTAAAAACTTTGCAGACACAAAAGGTTTCTTACAAATTAACCAATTCCTCTCAAAACCGGCATAAAATTATATTCTTTTTCGGATTCGTATGGATTTTAAAAACTGAGGAAGTTTAATATCGTGCGATGATTGCATTAGAAAGTTAACTATTAACATATAAACATTAATGACATCCATGAAATGTCGCTGTACACAAGTGCGAGAACCTGTTCAAAATATTAGTTTTAGGTCAAGTATCCGTTAAATAGCAAATCTTATATTATGATTTTTCAAAAATGTATTACATACACCCGTATCATTGTACCGTTTGTATTAAAATTTATTTAATTATTTTATTCCATAACTATTAAGTAATCTGTTTTTTTATAGCCATTATTAATAATTTTATTTCACTTAAACAAAAATAACTTAATTAGATTTACAGTACAAATTAGATTTAATTATATAAAAAGCAATTTAGAAAACAGTATTTTACAAATATAGTACTAGGGTTGTAAAAACATAGGTCGAAAGAGAGGGAGGTATGGGGTCACGTAAGGTAGCGTGCGCGACGCGGGTGCACCTGCCAATAATCAGGGGCAACCGTAACAACGGTCATAATTATCCGCCGAGTGTAATTGCAACCCGCTACGGATTGTTTTCGTGGAAAATATTTATCAATAACTGTGGATCTACTGTGTTTCATGTATGCTACGTTGTTCATATAAATAATCGATGCTATGTAAGTACAAGGGCTGCATCGGAAGTTGTGAAATATGGAAATTAAGTACACTGAAGAAACGTTCCAGTTCTATTGTGAGCTCTTCAATGGTTTATTTTTGCGGAATAAAATTTTACATTTAAGAAAATTATATAGTTCTTGATCGTTTCTTTAACAAACATAATAGATTTTATATCATATTATTGTGATCGTGTTTAGATCGCAGTATATAAAAAACCAAGTCTTTCTCTCCACTGTACCATTTGTGTGAATTGAAAACTATTGATTTATAAACTTACTGGGAATATATAATCTTTCTTAGGAAGTTTATCTTTTTAGTAAGTTTATCTATATGTTTTAAAATACAAAAATCACACAATTCTTCTGATGGTAAATATTACACGTTTGTTCTCAAGGGTTGAATATTTACATGGGCCGCAGCAATCATTAACCACCAGATGGACAATGTGCTTGGTTGTTTTCTCGTTATATCATATCCTTGCACTCACCATACGATAAACATAGACATTATGCTGCTATTTTACCCTGGTATTCTGTGAGGGCGTGGTCCTACCCCAGTCGAGCTGACCCATTCATTCTGCAGCTAGTAATAAACTGTAGTGTACCTCTACCCCTATCAAAACCTCTTTCAGTCACCTTATGTTCTTCTTTATTTCTGTTCAGTTCAGAGTTCAGCTTAGCAAATTTATCTTTTGATATATAAATAATAATAAAAAATATATTTAAGGTAGAATAAATAATATGTATGAAAAAAGTGGAAATTAAGTGTAATGTTTTTACTTCCTTTACAGATCACATACGGGAGTTTTCATGCGGTAATCTGTTTTACCGCACATTATATATGAATGAAGAGAGAAACACGCTTTACGTGGGTGCTATGTGAGTACCTATCATTTCCTACTTTAATAATATATTTAATGAAATTTTGTACTGATTTGTATGATAATACTGACTGATTATCAGTTGTGGTATATATAATGAGCAATGAGCATAGATTCATCGTATATCAATTTTGTTGTCAAGTATCTACGAAGCTACGTATTAGCTAATGTCAATTCTCGACCTAGATAAATAACATATTTGTGCAAAAACAAATTTCGTTGTATTGCAGAGCTTATCATTTACTTCACCTTAATCATGACTAAGAAAATTTTTTTACTATTTCACTCATTCACTCAAATTAGATACAATTTCGACTTCTATAAAAATGTGTAAAAAAATAAAATTCCATGCCTTAATAATAAGCATAATTTTGCGTTCGTGCTTTATAAGTGAAGTTATTTTTCTTTAGTGAATATTTCAAGTAGAATTATGAAGAATTATACTGTAAATGCTTAGACTAATAACGAACATATTATACTATTTATAACTTGCGCATAGATTTAGAAATCGTAATAGCAATTACGATTGTAGAAGAAATTGTGGTGTAATTATTAATTAAACATATTATTAGTCACGAGCTAGCAGTGGAACTGTACGTTTGCGCGATTCAACGACATAGTAATGATTTGACTACCTCGGGCAAATGGGACCGAGACATGAAAGTCAATTATCTACAATCTCACTCAACTTTATTTGTTCAATGCCGTAAAACGTCACGATGAACTAACAGTGTTTGGTATGCTCAATTATAGCTCAAGGAATTTGAATTACCTACTCTATAACACAATTGATTTTGTTCGGTTGGTTAAATGTAATTTAGTTACATATATGTTCTCAATGAAATAAAGCATACCGGTGCTTCTGGATGAAGCTGCGTCGTAGTTTTCTATTGTTGTTGTTTCTAGCTGATATCAATTGTGCATGGCATACTATAGTCGTATTTGCGTAAAAATAACTTACTCGTAGTAACTTTTCCGAGATGTAAGGCTAAGATATTGGCCTTGGTTACGCGGCCAACATAAACTTATATAACAGTGAATAACTTTGTACGCTAGTGACGGTGCAGTAACAAATAGTTAAAACATATGTAAATGGGTATACTCGATCGGAACGGTTAATCTTTAAAAAACATTAGGAAACAAAGCATCTCAACGGCTGCTGTTTTTCGTAATGTTACAGAAACAGCCTAAATATATATATATACACTTATAATAAAAAATATATAGTCCTGTATTTATTTTTATTTTATAATTATTTTTCTTTAGTTTTTTTTTTTTTAGGAGTACACTGTTTTTTTTTCGATAATATGTGCAACACCAGGCCTGCTGGAGATTTTTATTGTAAAATAAGCCATTTATATATATATATATATATATTTTCCATTAACTTTTCATATGTATGTAGCTTCCGAATACCCCCCGTCAGTTTTTCACACATCATAGTATTTATGATGAAGTCATTTTTATGTCAAGTAGAAACAGGCGAATGGTACCCGCTCAGCAAATGGAATTGGAACGCTCTCAACAAACACTTCCAACCAATCGATCGGCCTCGGCTACTGATCACCGATAGTCTGGATTTTGCATTCATGCTAAATTTACTCAATTTGGTGCTTGCAATTTGGACAATAAACTACAAGTAGTGATTAATACGAATAAACTACGAAACCTAATAGCTATGTTTGAAATATATACATGTTATATATTATATATACATAATTTCAGCTTAATGCAAACGTGTTATCTCTATCATCGAGATATGCTTTGTCTATCCCATTAGGGAATAAAAGCTTGGATATATATATGTAAGAAAAATTAATATTTCATATATATACATTATGCATTCATGTGAACATTTATTTGCAATTACTTTGTCAGGAAATATGGCGTTAGGTTCTCGTATTTCGCATAGTGCTATTTTTGTAACTAATTTAATGTCATTTCCTCTGCTTTTGTTACAGGGATCGAATATTCAAACTAAACATGACGGACATTAGTCAGTCGCATTGTGAGGTTAGTATGACTCAGAAACTGTTTATATTTATAAAAGTGAACTGCAACTTGGTCCTACCCGTGGTGTTAAATATTTCATAATGAAGATAAAAAGCTCGTTAATGCTTGCTAAGTCTCAAAGAACGACACTCAATCTCCACCGTGCACATGCTTTTTAACGCCACATGAGTTTTTATTAAAGTAATTTCACATTAAAGGAAGAAACACTTACAATTACGCGGAAACTTGAGCTTGCTCTTTAACATTTACAAAGTAAATCTGTCTGTGATTAGAGGCTTTAAAAATCTGACTGTTATTAGTGGTTTTATATGTTGAATGTATTGAGTATGGTGTAATATTTTTGAGTACCTGGTTGCTTTGTCGCAAGTCCCAGGTTAGATTCCCTGCCCAGGAACAATATCTGTGTATCTCAAATTGTTTGTTTTAAGATTCCTTATAAGTATGTCCCGGGTCTTTGACACTGCGTCCTTTGTGTTTGTGTGAGCAAAAACTTTAATATACTGTGCAGTTTATCTGTCTGTCTTTGCAGTTAGTATAGTCCTCGGGTAACAACCAGAAGACATCACCGTGATAATTATGATCATCGTACTGCGATCATAAATAATGAGATTCCTAAATACATGTCACATATTTTTATATCTTTGTCTTTTTTATTACATTTTGAGTAACAAACGAGCACACGGTTCACCCGATGGCAAGTGATTCCTGCGGCCCATGACATCTACATTCATCCTTGACAAGGAATCATAATGCAGATGCGTTGCCACCATTGAGAACTGAGAACGAATGCCTCGTCACCAGTAATAAAGGTACCCGGATCCCTACACTCACTAGAAGAAACACAGCAGCATTATGCTGCTATTTTACGCTGACATTCTGTGAGGGCGTGATCCTACCCCGGTCGTGCTGACCTATTCATTCTGCAGCTAGAAACAAACTGCAACGTAGCTATACCACTGTTAAAACAATGTTATTTATAATGTAAATTGTTTGTTTAAATTTACCTCTTTGGCTGATAGATTAACGTCTTTTTAGCGAGACGCCTTGTTATTAGAGGCGAGTAATGTAGCGCGATGTGTAAGCAAAGGGAAGTCGGAGCCGTTTGAGTGTAGAAACCACATTCGAGTGCTGCAGCCTATTGGCGACGGAGAACGTTTATATGTGTGTGGCACTAACGCTCACAGCCCAAAAGACTGGGTCGTTTATGTAAGTACCACAATTATCATTTAGGTATTGAAAACGTCTATAAGAACTGCAAATTGAACTAGATGTGTGCCCTAAAGTGGAATATGAAGATAGACTTTTAATAATTTGGCGATAAAGTTCATATTACTCACTGACACTTGGTTCCTTAGATGTAATGAAACAAAGTTCTCATTCATTTGAGGATGTAAATATTTTTTTATTAATTTGTTTATAAGAAATGCCTTATTAATAAAGGTGACTGTATCGGTCGTCCTTTTTTTTATTAATGAATAAATGGAAAATACACTGAATAAAATAATTTAATGTAATTTAAAATTTATTTATTTATTTATTTTTATTTATTTATAAAGGATACCAAAAACGATACAAAACGGTCTGAATTTCTAGGTAATGATTAAGAATTAATATATGAAAATTCTTTTACCGATTACTGTATAGTAAGTATGTATATACGACACTGATTGTTTATATCAACTCTATTATATACTTCAAGCTCCAAGACTTAGAGGAGAAAGGAGGAATTGTCAGATTCATCATTTCAACTTCGCTCCTTCCTTCTTTGGTTCCTTATTATTTCCTCAGGAACGACTTGACTATTGTAGTAACGTTCTCTGACTCTTTAACGTCACTGTGTACCAGTCGGTTGATAGGGAATTGAAGGTTATAGAAGAGTAACGATCACACCCATATGAGAAGCTGGTACAGGCACAACTGCCACCAGGTCGTGATGCCGAAGATTTTGTATTTTCTTTTGTTATGATCGTATACTGAAAATTGAACTGAATTTTTTTCTCTCTGTTCAATTTTTAGTACATTTTCCGGTCTCTTTTGATTTGCTTGTAAGAGATAATTTCTATTCCATGTTTTTATTAACCGTACGGAAACATTTACGTACGACGCGAAGCGCTATTGCGGTAGTGTAAGAAAACAAATGAGTTTTGTTTATCTTTTCTAACCCTCACCTGGAATAAGACCGCAAACGAGGGCCCCGGCTAAAGTTGTTATATATGGTCAGATATCTTGCTAGGTAACTACTGATAATTATTTAGGTAAACTAAAAACATTTAAAGAAATTACTAAAATTTTACCATGTTCTTAGTTCAATCGTATTGTTTGCCTATATATATTTTATTTTAATTATTATTTAAAATGTCAGAGCCAGAGTCATGTTCATTATCTTGATAAACTTAATTTTATAAACTTCATAGTTGTAAAAATTGAGACATATTTTTTCATTAGGTCTTTACCTATGAAATTGCCGTTCTTCAGTATTGGCCATTTCAAACCAAAAAAAAGTTTTGATTGGTTGTGAATTATAATTCAAATTAATTTTGTTTTAAAAACATGACATTCTTTTTACAAAGTCAGTCTTTTGTTTATTGATTAGCTTTGTATTTTCATTACGTTTGAAAATTTTTCGTCATGATGGATACTTTAAAAATTCGTGTAATTATGGAATATGAGTTCCGTCGTGTCATCAACGCGGCACAAACGGCATGTAACATCAACAACGTTTATGGAGAGAACTTTACAAACGAACGCACAACCCGTTATTGGTTTGTCCAGTTCCGTTGTGGAAATTTTGATTTGAAAACTGAACTTCGTAGTCGTCCGGACACTTTGGATTAAAGGCGATTGTGGAAGCTGATGATACTCAATCTACAGCCGAGCTAGCAGCAGCTTTTGATGTTAACTTCAAAACTATATTGGGATCCTGATTCAGCACCAAAGCAATGCTCTAACCGAAAAATAACCTCTAGGAAGTTGATCACAGTTTGGTGGTCTAATGCCGGTGTGATTCATCACAGTTTTTTACCAAAAGGTATGAGCATTACTGCAGATGTGTACTGTGAAGAACTGAAGACAATAATGGAGAAGCTCGCACATATGCAACCAGCTTTGGTCAATCGGTCGTCCCCGCTACTCCTACACGACAACGTGCGACCCCATACTGCACAACAAACAGTCTCTAAGCTGCAAAAGTTGGGGTTGGAAGCTCTCTCTCATCCACCGTACTCACCAGACCTTGCACCCACCGACTATTACTTTTTACAAAATTTAGACAACTTTTTAGCTGGAAAAAAATTCAATTCCCGAGAGGCAGTACAAAATGCCTTTGAAGAGTTTGTTGCCTCCCGTCCAGCTGATTTTTACAAGAAGGGCATCAATGAACTACCACTGCGTTGGCAAAGATGCATCGATTACATGGGTGATTACTTTGAATAACAGAAATAAAAATGTTTGAAAAAAAATACTTTAACTTATTTCATACAAAACGGCAATTTCATAGGTAAAGACTTTTAAGACTCAGTATTTGTACCCACTTGATATAATAAACGACTTGAATGACAAACGATAGTTTACCTTTTGTTTATTATACTATTTGTCACGTAGCTAAACCTAACACATCTCCCTCGACATGAGTACGTGCCAGGGGTGGGCCTTGGAGTGGCCAAATGTCCTTACGACCCGGCGGATAACAGCACGGCAGTGTGGGTCACTCAGGGCAACCCTGGCGGACTGCCAGCATTATATGCTGGAACCAACGCCGAGTTTACCAAAGCGGATCCAGTCATATTCCGCAATGACCTTTTTGATTTCCGCACTGGACAAAAGAGGTTCAATTTTAAGAGGACGTTGAAATATGATTCGAAATGGTTGGATAGTGAGTACTTATCTGTTTTATAATTTTATATTATATTTTGGGTGAATTCAACTTAGGTGGGCAGAGTTCGAGAAACTACAATATCTTCCCGTCTAATAACTCTCAGTGTATTAAAACAAATGCCAGTGATGTTTAATGGATACCATATGAGCAATTATGTGTTCGCTCAGCGAATGATGGGGAGGATTACGCTCAGTGTTCAAATAGGTCACCTATTATATGTAGAATTGCGAAGCAGTAGAACGAACGTGACTGACAAAGGCACCAAGAGCCAATGAGGAAAAGTGGCAATGAGTCGTCCACCGTAGCTCGTAGAACCGGCAACCGATGGGGACTAAAGGTTATAGAGCAAAGTATTGGCAGCGTAGGAGGTTGGAGTGCCCGCACAGATTGACGATCTATTAAAGTTTGCGAGAGGTCGATGGGTTGCATCCATCAACTTCCCGCAAACTTCTAAATCATGTGAAATTCAGTTCCTGCCCCGGTCGAGTTGACCTATATGTGGTACATCTAGTTTATAGCTACATCGTGTTCTAGTACGTAAATACTTAGTTTTCTCTCGGCATAGTTAGAGTAGACCAGGAGGCCATCGGCACATATTAGTATATATTAATATATTATATAATTATTGATTTATATAGATTTGTTTTTAATAAACCATTTTTACATGACATCCAATGTATGACACTTAGATCCAAGCGCGAAATAACTTAGATAGTATAATTGAGAGTTAAAAGTTAAAATACAAAAAGCAATTGAATATTATCATGATTTAAAACTTTTTTAGAGACAAATTTTGTTGGATCTTTCGACGTTGGGGAGTATGTTCTGTTATTTTTTCGTGAAACTGCGGTGGAATTCATGAACTGTGGAAAGGCTGTATACTCTAGGGTGGCTCGGGTTTGCAAACAAGATACAGGGGGAAAGCACATACTTAGCCAGAACTGGGCCACTTATTTAAAAGCGAGGCTCAACTGCAGCATACCTGGAGAGTTCCCGTTCTATTTCGATGAAATACGTAAGTTCTAAATTATAAACAATTGAATTTTAAAGTGAAATGTTCTACATATTGCTTAATTATTTAGAATACTTAACATACTTTTACAATACTAATTATGTTACTACGTAATTAAAAACAGCCAAATCAATAATCGTAAATGATAATTATAATTCTTTGTTATTTTTATTTCATAACTACTGATTATAATTTATTAAATTATTTTAGTAGTTCCGAGTGTTAGTTTTTTTTTTTATAATTTTATTATCTTATCAAAATATTGTTTATATTTTCTCAATATTTTATTACTGTTTGCAGTATTTCTGATTTGATTGGAAGTTATTGTGTGTAATATATACATTGATAATATTTTTAATTATTGGTTGCAAGATACATAAAAATTTTGATAATCAAGATGGAGATGAACATTGTCTCCTAATTTTTCTTTATCATACAATAGGTATGACTAGGAGCTGGTATTCTGTGAAAGCGTAACCCTTCCCCGGTTTTGCCGACCCATTTACACTGCATACATAATTAGTTTCACAATGGTCAGAGTATTCGACCGCTGTGGAGAATTCCCAACGGAGAAACAATATTTGTGCATCGCTAATTATTGGTTTTCATGTTTGTGTGTGTTAGTATGTTCCGTGTTAATGATACTGCATTTGAGACTTCCCGCGATCTTATTGCATGTGCATTACATCGGTCAAGAGAAGGAAACAAAAAATTTGCTCTTCAGGATTTTCGCATAAGCTTAAGATACTACAAAATGTCATTCACAGTTGATACTATCTGGTAATAATAAGAGGATATCGTTGTGGATGAAATCAACTTGGAAGTAACCATAGTATGTTTTCACTTATAATATTTGGTCTTAAAACTACGATTACTACTGTGTGTACTATGTGAGAAACAAACGGGCACAGTTCACCTTATGGTAAGTGATTCCTGCGGTCCATGACAGCTACATTCATCTTTGCCAAGGAATCATAATGCAGATGCGTTATCACCCTTGAGGACTGAGATGGAATGCCTCGTCACCAGTAATAAAGGTCTCTCCGGATCCCTGCACTCACCAAACGAAACACAGCAAAATTATGATGGTATTTTACGCTGGTATTCTGTGAGGGCGTGGTCCTACCCCGGTTGAGCTGACCCATTCATTCTGCAGCCAGAAAAAAACTGCAGTGTAGCTCTACCACTGTCAAAACTACTAACTTAAAAATTAAAACATTAATGTTTTACTTTAATTGATGTTTAACTTTTTTCTTTTCAGACTCTAATGTTTTCCCTAAAGATTTGCTATTATATTATTCTATTTTTTAATATTCGTCTTTTGTTTCCGGTATAGAGAGCGTCTATCAAATGCCAGGCGATACCACTCGATTCTATGCGGCCTTCACGACGGGTGCAAGTGATGGGCTAGTTGGTTCTGCCATATGTACCTTTACTATGGAAGACATACAAAACGCTTTCGCGGGAAGGTTTAAGGAGCAGGTTAATGAAATATTGCTCTTAATATTATGCGTGTTAATTTTTTGGTTTAGTCAAATGTGTTAATTTATTACTCGGGTACACCATACGAGTGCAAAGTTATGGCTCCTATACGACACACAAATCCTTTAAATTCAGGCTTAACTGTGGACATAACCACGGATTCTTTTCCGTTCCAATGTATCAATTAATTAAAATATAACTTATAAAATATTTGTTTTAATAGTTACGGTAACACAAAAGCTCCTACAGGAAACAAACTATTGTTGTTTGTTATGGAATATCACTCTTGCTGCTGATGTTTTCTTTTAATTTAAAATTTAATTATAAATATTTTTTTCAGGCTACCTCTAGCTCGGCGTGGTTACCCGTGCTCAGAGCTAGAGTACCTGAGCCTCGCCCAGGTAGCTGTGTTAACAATACGGAGGCACTTCCAGACAATGTGCTTAATTTTATTAGGTAAATATATTTTCAATTGCGAACCTTTTTTTCACTTTTGTTCTGTTATAATTATTGTAACACAAAAAAAGCCATATCATTTCATCAAAAGAGAGGGAAAAATATGATTTTCTGTATTTCCATTTGCTTCGAGTACTTTAATAAGTTCAATTCATCATCTTTCAAAATTAAGGGACCTATTTTTATAGACGATAGATGTTTTTTTCCGTATAAAGAAATCTTTTAAAAGAGAATAATAGAGATGAAAAAGTCATTAGTTTTAGTTGGGTTTATTTTTTTGTTGTATGTGCTAAGAGATCCTTGACAATTAGAGCATTTTGCTGTCATATTTGCTTGCTGATTTCCATGGTAAGTAATAGTGTGACGTACCCCATTATTGTCCTCATGTATAAGTCGAGACGCATTGAAATATTGACTGTTCGAGTAAAGATGAAGGTATGTATGAGCGACAGCATGAAGCTACGTAATTCACCTATTATTATCAGTTTTTGTATTGTATACTTATATTTATTATAACTGAAACAATTGCTGTATATTTTTTTAGTAATATGTATAGTTTTTGGTAGTAAGGGAAATGTATAATATACTAAGATTTGTGTTTTGCACGAATCTTAACAACATTGGACTAATGGAAAACCAGAGCGTTACGTCTTATATTTCCACAAAACTAATCTCTACAAGGGTATATCGTGCGTGAGCTACGCGATGTTGAGTTCTCTTAATTGGGTCACATTCATGTATCTTAATTGATGGCGGAAAGCGAAATTAGTACTGATTTATTATTAAGGTCGGTATCAATGTACAATAAATGGAAGGTACTATGTTCAATTACAAACAAGAATTTCTATACCAGAATCAATTAGTTTTAAAGCATTAATATACGAGTACACAACGTTTCAAAATATTAAGGTTGTTTTAATATTAGTTATATTAATAGGTGATATTCTAAAATTTTAGTTTTATTATTAGAATTTTTGATTGTAGACAAAACGAAACTTTTGCTAGAGTATGAATAAATATAAAAAAAAAAATCAAGATTTTAATCTTGATTTAATTTGCCTGTCATATTGACTTCACTGTGATCTCTGACTTATATAAATACTATGGTTCTGTAACAAAAAGGTAAAAAAGAAACTATTATGGTGAGACTTCGTAGTGTCAGACTTCGCAGACAGCGTCCGTATAGCTGTATATCACGGGCGTTTCTCGTCTGAGTCTAATTGCTATCGGCTTGAATTTGTTATAGTTTCCGAAATAATTTGATCGTATCATTTCATTATCATGTATCATATTGAATATTAGATTTGAAATATTATTCCTTTTTAAAAAAACTCTTTTTTCTGTTTTAATTACATATGTTTTATCAGGTCTCATCCCTTAATGGATTCAGCAGTAAGACATGACGGTGATGCCCCGGCTTTCTACAAGCGAGACTTGGTGCTCACAACGTTGATTGTCGATAAGCAATTCGTTGATATGTTAGGAGACGACATCACTTACACCGTCTTCTACGCTGGCACCAGTACGTAAAAGTTTGAGATTTAAAATTTTTGAATTTTTCTTCTATATTTATTAATTATTTTTTAACAAACAATATTTAGCTAAAAGATCAAAGTGAGAACTGACACACGTGTATATCATAATGTAACTTTTTTATAAAATATATCTATAAATATTTACTTAAGAAAGCTTTTAAAAAGTCTTTTTGTATTTTGCTTTAACATATTAAATGCCATTTTGAACAAAGTTGTAGACAGCAAATGTGTGATAAACAATAAACATAACATTTAACTTTACCAAAGACGTTTAAAATGTTAATTGAGGGACCATTTAAAAGGTAGCGGTGAGGTGTACAAGATAGTCCAGTGGGCCGGAGGTGGGTCCCGAGTAGTTGACGTGTGGCAAGCGGCGGGGACAGAGTCGGTGCGAGCCCTCGCGCTGTCCCGAAGTACTCACGCCCTCTATCTAGCCACCGACAATCGTCTACGTCAGTTACCGCTTAGGGCTTGTACGCATCGGTGAGTTTGAACAATATCCATTTTATATTACTATGAGGTTACTTGCTTACTGTATAATTGTATATTTAGACTTCTATAAGATTTTTTTAAAGAATACTGTCACGTTATTAATATTCCCGTTAACCATTCCAACTAAGTCTAAATCATTGTGCTAGGAAATGGGGCAATAGTCGTATGGCGGAATCGAGTTTTGGAAATCTTGTTTTGGAACTTTGTGTAACTAAATTTTTTTTTAAGACCGTATCCTTGGTCATTGGACTATTGACGATTATTTATAATTTACCATAACCGTGAAAGTTAATATGTTGGTCAACAATTCTGAGTATATGGTTTTTAACAAGTTGGTTGTTATAGTCACTTGTACCAATTGTTCCATAATTAGTAATAAAAAGTTTTATATAAATAAATAATCTTTATTTAACTCTAAAACTCTTATCTAATCATAGATACGACAGCTGTGTACGCTGCGTCTTAGATCCATATTGTGGTTGGGATAAGGAAGCTGGTCTATGTCGTCCATACACACCAGGATTACTCCATGATGCCACTAACTCCACCCCAACGATTTGCGAAGCTAGTGCACCTCAAAGAACAGTGAGGGCTGGCTATGGGCAAAGCGTGCACATGGCTACCTTTGGAAAGACCCCAGAAGCGTTGAAAGACCAGAACGTTGTCTGGTATCATCATTCCAGAGAAAAAGGCCGTTACAAAATAATCTACAAGTGAGTAAGAGTATTAGTATTTAGACTAAACACTGATAAATAAATAAACAGTAGTAGATCTACGCTGTAGCTTGTTTCTAATTGAAACATGAGTGGGTCAGAAAGACGGAAAAGGTTTACGCTCTCACGAATAACATGTGCATTTTGAATCTTTATTGAGGATTGTTGTATAAGGATATAGGGGGTTATGAGCTGCTAAAATCTCCCATTTAGCATAAACCTGTCATAAGCATGTATATAAAGTCTTATTATTTTTTTAATTTACAATGTATACGAGTCCTGGCCCTTTTGGTATACCGTCGGTGTCTGTAAATGAATGAATATTTGATAGTATTTAAAATGTTTTATTCTAGTGCTTTATATTATAAACTCTACTTATCTTACTATACTAGTTTTTCCTTGCTGCCGATTTTTTTGTAATAATTTTGTTTGTTCAAACATTTATAAGTTATGGAAGTGCCACCATGAGTATATCGTTACTTAAATGTCCCAGCAAATTTTATATTATTTTATATTTAGAAAAGAAATAAACTATTTTAATTTTTTATTGAAGGTATAATTATGATAAAAGATATATATTTGAAAAGCGTTTAGGTTTTTATGTTTGAAATAATTTCAGTTAGTCTTACATTTTAGTTGGGAGCGAATTCTACAGACCTCAGAGCGTGGTTTAGTATTATTATCAGTGACAGAGTCCGACCGGGGTCGCTACGAGTGTTATTTTGGTCCCACGCTTATCGCATCCTACAATCTTGACATTGATACCCAAAGGTAAATAATATTCAATTAAGTTTTAAGAACAATTCCAACAAATAATGATGTTTTCAATTATAAGTTATATATATTATAAGTTGTTTTGAAACTAAAGTATTCTAAAGTAAACTAAGTATTCAAGATAGTTATAAATTCTGTATTAACGGGAAATTTATAGTCATTCATTACGAATTGTGTACCTGCAATATAAGATGTCTTTTAGTTCAGGAGAGTTCTAATTTTGATAATATTTTATTATTAACTTAACAACTGTCCTTAGCGCAGGAAGACAGCAATTTATAAACTGAAATGTAAACTATGAGGAATGTGTACACTAACATAGTACATTGTTTTAGATGTACCCAACCAAGTAGGACCCAGGAATATAAACAGGTTTATTCGGATTGGTGCCATGAATTTGAGAAATATAAAAGTGCGATGAAAGCTTGGGAATCCCGACAGATGGTAAGATGATTTTTTTTTTATAAGTACGAAGACAATATTATTATATTCTGCTCTTAAATTAAATTTTACTAATTTAGCTGTAAATTTATATGTTTTATCTAAAATTTAAAGTATCAATTTAAAATTTAGCTACTTTAACTAATTCCTTAATGATATAAATTAAGATAATTAATAAATACAGGTGGTATTTTAAACAAAAAAAATGTATGTTACATGGAATTTAGTTTAATATATGTATTTTTTTAATTTGCGATATCATTATCGAAAAATGCATATATGTTAGTAACAATATATCGATCTTTTTTTTATGTAACATCTCATCAACATTATGTTTTAAGAGAAATTAAAAATCTCGGTTCTTTTTTTATTTTGTTTTATTAAACGCTTTTAGCCCGAGGTTTTTACTGTTTACTATTTAACTTACCTTACTTTTAATGTTTAAATAAATACATATTCCGTCCTATAGTAAAACTACAAAGTTATGTTTTTAAACATTAAAAATAAAGATTTTGTATTGTTGATGTGATTTTGATTAGAATCATGGATTCTACAATAACAAAATATTTAAAACGATAAAGATTCAAAACCATTACTTTATTTGTACACAGTAAATCTGTGGAAACTATCTAATTATTTTCAGAAATCTCGATATCTGCGTAAAAAATTATTTTGGATTGGGTTTTTTGTTTCGTTATGTTGTCTACATTGATTTTGTTTTACGCAAATCGATAATTATTTAATTTCATGGATATCGTATATTATAATTTTTAAAGTTTTAACTTAAAACTAAAACATTTATTTGAGAAATGAAATAATCTAAAATATAATTTATTTTGATATAATTAGGCCATAACTTCAAAATGCGAAGATATTTCATTGTTTTGGGTTGGTAAAAATTTCCGTTTTAACCTTTCTGTTCTTGATACATTTTTATTAAATGAAAGTTTTTTTTTCCATCGCTTTCCTCGTAAACTATTTTGGGTGGGTATTATTAACGTATAGTAAGGATTTCATTTTGCGTAACCTACACGATCACTGCTTCGCTACGGAGGTCATCGGCTCGCCTCGCTCCCCATTGTTTCGCTCCGCTTCGCAGACAAGACCTTTAGGAGTTGGAGTAATCTAATTTCATTTTACATACTAAGAATGTTTTCATTTAAAAGCAGTATTCTGCTAGAATTCTTGTTTCTATTTATTCTAGAAATCTTTATCACAGAAAAATTCTTACTACACATGAACCATGCAACAGGGTATAATATTCGATATCACGGTCTATTTATTGAAATAAATTATATTATTGAAAAAGCGGTTTTTGCGAACTGTAATTACTATTAACAATTAACTCGTGACGTACCGCCAATGTGACGCATAAGGCAGTGAGTAAATTATCAATGGCCGTTTTTTCACACTGGCGTTCATTTGTCATTCACATTTTTACTTTGTTTATGTTACAAATTGTATTCTTTTTCCTTTACATTAAATTATTTCTTCTTGAATTTTAAAGTCTTTGTAACAATGTTAACTGTTAAAAGATCAAGTTTAAATGGTTAGATGGTTGTTAGTGATATAAAGTTTAATTTACAGCAATGCTCCAAAAACCTGAACTCGTCGAGCCAGCAAAACAATATGGACAACGAGATCGTGGCTTCACTGCGGTGATAGGACACAGCTCGTTAGTTATAAATGAACAATAACAACACTGAGCCCCAATTATGTAAACTATCCGATATTTTATTGCCTGTTCCCTTCATTCCATGTACTTAAATTCTTCAATATCAAATTGCAATTTTTACATTTTTACAATATTTTTAACTATGTTAAAGAAGTTTTTAACCAATCTTATATACAGATTATATATCTATAATCCTATTCAAAATTTTCTCCTGAAATATACACAAGCTGCTATTGTATATCTATGGATCTGGTCTCATGCTAGGATTCAACTGGTTTTATTTCAGATAGAAAAGAGAATATATTACAATTCCAAATTACAGTCCACATGAACAAAATCTCCGTTCTTGTAAAATCTGTATGTTTAATGGTTTGAAATTCGATATCCAATTTCCTTGATATCATAATTCAGAAGACAATTCAATTGACAGCAGAATAATACCAAATAGTCAGATGCAAATACTATGTTGAAAAGGAAATATAATCCGGTAAAAGATAACTTCGTGTGTTTGTTGGTTGTTCCGGTTTCTGCGTTCTTTGATTGATGATGGCTTTATTTAACAGGGGTTGCGATTGTTTTGTCCGGAGTTGGGAATTTTCTGTTATCTTGCTAAGTAAATTTGTAATATCGAATAGTTTACGTAACAAAGCTTTATTTACTCATTGATACAAATTGTAATAAATTTGACTGAGTGTCGTTTTTAAAAGCACACAATGTCTTTTATTTTCATTATTAAGAGCATTTATAAACTACAAATGTACATGAGCTACGTATATATCTCTACGTTGAAAATTAATTGTAAATATTACAATAAGTAGGGATGGTGATAATCCATGAAATACAAAATGCTGTGATATCAGTTCAAGTTCGATATTTGGTTGAAACTCATTAATGTCTATGGATTTGAGTTGACTATCCTATCAAATAAGAGTTACGTATACTTCTGATATTATGGCTAGTAACACGTAAAATGTTTGATGTGTGACCTGAATAATAAAGGCTGGAGTATACATCTTAATGACAATACATTGATTTCAAATGTAAATAAAAAATATATGTAAAATTGAACTTTATCCTGTTATAATACCTATAGATTTAAATTAACTATGATTTCATATACACCCAAACAAATGCTCATATTGTTTTGGATATGGTACACATTGTATTAATGATTTAGGTTCTTTATGAAAGACCAATAGGTACCATTTATGCATTTATTTTAAGAAATAATTTAAGCATTATTCGTGCACACCCACAAGTTAATGTAAACTAAAGTAAAAAGCAATATAAACGCCAATATAGGTATAGATTTAAAATATCTTTACAAGCTTGTTTTAAGAATAAAAAAGGGAGTGCTTGTTTTTCATTATCGCATTTATTTGAACTAGTTATGGTTATATAAAAAATTTAGTGTTGCGTGTAGAAAGTTGTTCCAAGTTATTAAAGAGCTTCGTATAAAATGGCTTAAGTTTCAAAAACTTGATGTTATTGATTTATTGCTTGGTGATTTAAGTGTAATTTGAAGCCCATTTCGGAGTTCAAAACCGAATTTAATAGACGTTGTTTACATTGTTTTCAGTTATGTTTTTAATAGATAATCTCGCTAGAATAGTGCCTTGTGAAGCATGCTTAATTTTAAAAATATAATCTTAAAACATCTATTAATATTTTTTTGTATAGTGTAAATCGAATGGAAATTAAAAGCAATAATGTCCAATAAGATAAATGAATTGTCAGTATAATAATACGCAAGCCAGTGTTCTTGTATTGTAACTAAAAAAAATCGAGTAATGTAGCTCGCTTCAATTCCCATACTATTGTTATTAAGATAGATATAGACTGAAATAAGGTATTGCCTTTTTATTTTTTCCCTTGTTTTCTTTTAGTACTTATTTTTTTTAGGAAAATTGTTTCTACTTTGACTCTTTTTTCGATTCGTTTATCAGAAATAAGAGAAGTATTGTATAGAAATATTAAAATGATGAATTTGAGTAGAGAGATCACTACAAAATGTAAATGTAGGTATGTTTAATGTAAAAATACCATTAAGTTAGATAGTAAGTAATTGTTTTATAAAAGGAACAGAACAAATAAATTATTTTAGAATTACCTTTATTTTTTCATACCCAGTCCCTTAATTATAGATAAGTATACAAACATAATTGTACGAAATAAATAAATTCTTTTAAATGTTCTTATTGCTTCTTATGTTTGCGTATAGTTTTTTTACGCATTTTTTAATTTATCATGTTTTTTTTACGCATTTTTATTAAATTACTCAAGCATTAAACATTTCATTATTATTGTAGCTTTTATAGTTCGATTGGTGGTTATACGCCTTTCTTCTATATATATAATAAAGAATAATATTATATATATATATATATATATATATAATATTCCATTATACGCGGTTGTTTGTAAGCCTTGATCAATTTCTGTCTAAGGAACCTGACATATTTTATCCCGCTACTTTTATCAGGGCCTTTCATATTGCTGTGTCCGCAACCCAAGTTGTTATTTTAAACCATAGATTGATAAAAAAATGTTGGTGTGCGATTGATAGGTTTAGAAAAGCGTTGGCTATTTTATTTTTGGAATGTATCTAACGTGTACTAGACAATTCTGCGATTTTTAATTCGTTGGCGGACCTTGAGTTTTAACCCCCGTTTCTTCGTTAATAAATAAGTCCGTGCGCTCTAAGTTGGAATATGGACTTCCCTTGAAAATTCCTGTTTTTTTTGCAAGTTATTAAGAGACATAAAAACGTTTATTCCTTCAGACCCATTCATCTACATTATTCAAATACAAATTATCATGGACATTTCGTTTAGTATTAGGACTCTTCATAAAAGAAATTCTCTTTAAAGTTCGCTCATTACTAAGCTTCTCTTCGTATTTTTTACGGGCAATGAAACAGTAATTCGAGTATCGCAAACGGCGTCTGTCTTAGATTGGCGAACATCATAGAATTTAATTACCGAGGGAGACGGGAATAATTGGCGAGTAGCCTGTAATGGCCGAGCTTTACGGCCAAATTAATAGATTTTCGCTGCAGGCCCCGTTGAATCTGCGAACGCCGAATTAATTTTGATATTAATTACTGACCCAGTATCAGATCGCTAATGTTCCTACGTAATTGAAATGGTCAGATGTAAAATTGTCTTCGGTATAGTCCGTGCAAGTATTTTAATTGGGTGCTCTGTCGACGGTTAATTGGTATCGAATTATGGGTCAAAAGATTGCATATGTTCACTGTCTATTAATTTAAATGTGATTATTTTTTTAATCTTGTATAATGAAATGGCATTGCATTCTACAATGAAAATAGGTTGGTTACCTTCACTATTTGAAAATAGAGTGTGGTATTTAAGCAAAATAAAAAGAAAACTGCTAATCGTTGTGGTGTATGTTTCGGAGTGCCGAACTGCTAAAGTTTGTGATGATTACTAATGACCGAGGAAATATAAAACTCTAAAAGTAAAAGGGAAAAATCGAGAAATTACTTGCTATTTAGGTCTACCCCTATTCTGATAAAATGACATTAAGAGACAATAAATATAATAATGTTTTATGTGTAATTAGATTAGAACTAAATAATCTTTTAATCGACAATTAATAAATCTATAATTAAAGATTTTGCTGGAGAATTATATAAATTTAAATCGATTTTAATATGCCTAGATATAATGATCTACTCAGTAGAATGAGTAGTTCAGTAGAATGAACTACTCAGTAGTTGTTAAAGAAAAATATGTAAAACAATTCTGACATCTTAATTTGTTTGCCAAGTTATTATATGTTTAATTTCTATTGAATAACTAGACGCTAACAAGCGCACCTCTCCGCCCGGCATAGATTTGCATACTGTCGTTCGCTTTGGCTACATTTGCATTTTTCTTTAATAAATAATTTGAATATTTGTATTTGTACGTTTATCGTCATAGACAACCCAACCAACCAAGAAATACGTAAAACGTTGGATATATATATAAACAAAGAATTTGATATGTTCTACGTAATTTGAAAGTATATTTTCCTTTATATCAACAGTTTAACAGTAAGATCCAAGTATTGCTGTAATAGTTCGATCGATCATAGAGAAAACGGACAGTCACAAACGGATTTTCCGTGCAAGTCATGGATTTATTTTATGTGGGACAGCTAAATCCTGCTAGGAAATAGTATTGGTTCGCAGAAATTGTTTAGAAAAACAAAAGTACTCATGTGGTTACAACATAGCATGTACTTATAATCGTAGCAATGTATCCTACTAAATTAGGTTTCTATTTGTCCTTCTTTGAAAGAAGGGTGCTAATAATTAGGTTACTTAATTTTATGATTTACTATACAAATTAATGTAATATAGGCAAATCTGTAGTATTTTGGTGCAGAACGGATAGTTTAAGCTCCGTGGAAGAGTCTTCACTACGGCTAGAAGGAAATAAAGTTTAAATAACTTTGTAATTTTAGTATACCGCTATCTAATACACACCATAATCAAATTTTAGTAGGTTAATTAGTTATATATCATTAGGAATCTCGAATACTTATTTAGTTTAAGTATGATAATAAATTAGTAAATTTGTAACTAAAAATTTTAATTTCAGTACAGTTAAAACAGTCAGTTTGTATTAGTCGCGTTCAGTGACATTTTTGATGTGCTGCATTATTTCGTTTAAGAACTGAGTGGTTTCAGGTATAATTAACCCACGCCTTGTTAGGCATGAGTTATCCATTGTTGATGTAAGTTATTTAAGTCGAGTAATAAATTAATATCAGGAAACACAAAATTTAACGAAATTATTTGGGTAAATTGTGTCACAAACCAATTTAACCAAATGATTATGTTCGTATGGTTGGAGATTGCACTGTTTCTTTTTAGTAGAAATTGTGTTAATGGTTCTAAAATAGATAGAGTCTCATTTGGATACACGTTTGACTTCCTTTAATAATATACTACTGACTGTAATTTAAACAAATTAAATTTATAGCCTCAATTATGTTAATTGCCATGTTATATGGACGTATTTTGTTCATTTGAGATACTCCTCCGGGATTTTATGGATTATCTATGTCATTATTGGGATAACATATTGTAGGTAACAAAACATATTTTAGTTAAATATATTGCACTACTTCAAAACGTACATACTTTACATACGCAAAACTTTACTTATGGTTTATTATTTATTTTCAAATTATTTTGAGAAAAGTTTATTATTTAATATAAATTAAAATAGCGTAGATGTTTATAAAGTGATATATTTATTTATTTATTTAGTTTTTAATTGGAAACACTGCAAGTGGTGACCTAAAAGCCTTGAGGCTTTTCCTTTAAGTCAAGGGCACCTTAAACACAAATAGACCAAAAGATGTACTAGTACATTTGAGAAGAGAAAATACTATATACAGTACAAGTAATATGTATTGAACTATAGTATATAATATATAATAGTTACACTAAGCAAATTGATAAAAAATAAAATGTGACATTAGCTGGCAAAGGAATGTATAATATAATACATACAATATAATAAATTTCAAAGAACACACTTAAAAGATTAAATTACCTATCATTTTCACGTCAGCAGGAAGATAATTTTATCTTCTAGATTCTTATAGCAACAGCGGCTAAAGAACTGGTCTTAAAGCCAGTACGGCGAAAAAATACCTTGTATAGGTACATTTTGAAGATCAAAAATGACATATGAGTACTGAATACTGAAATTTACACTCCAGATATTCACGGTGCATAGTTTCTGTTGATGAAATTGAAAATTGAAAAAAATTGCATGTAGTGATCGTACGCACCTACTCGTACGTTGCGGAATCAAAGCCATTTAAGCCTCGAGTGATAGTGGGATATATGTATGTACTTGTGTAGCACGAAAATAAAAGATATGCAGTTATTGAGAATTTAAGCCAATTTTCTGGCAACTTTTTGACGTTTATACAGAGCAACATTATTTTACAACAGATATTAGCCTGATCAGGAATGGGTAAAGTTAAAGTTAGCACAAGTCAACAATATTATTAACAGTTCTAAGGAAATGATCAACAGGATAAAAGATTTCTCAAGATGTTGGTGATGACCTAATGTCGGAGAGCAAGGTGTTTGAATTAGAAAAATAGTTAAATGTGATTTCCCGTACATTCCCTCATCCAAAACAATAATCAAAGCTTATTAAAGCTTTGATTATGATAGAATAAAAAAGTATTCAAAAAATATAGAACATAAATATGATAATAATGTCGTTAAATTAGAAAAAACTTGGCAGGGAATGACTCTTGGTCGGCTATACATGTACAATGATGATGATTAAAGAAATCGACTATTCAGAGTTAGAAGAGAAACGAACCTAACAATTACTAAAATTCGATATATGCGATAAAACTATGACCAGTAAAATATGAGTCAGTTTACCTGACAGTAATTAATCTATATATAATATATATATATACATATATATATATATAATATATAATAGACCCACCACATCTGTGCTCGATGATAAAATAAAGGTGCGTTGATTATTTGCGACTAAGATGTAATAAGTTTATCAATTAACTCGCTGGTTCCCATCGTTAGCGATATGATAAGTACATCATCCGGTACGGGAATTCATTTTTAGTTAGCTAGTGTATAACAATCGTATTACCATACTTTAAAAAAATCCCAGACTATAATCGACTTGTTTTCCTTATTCAAAAAATTATCTATAGTGGGTCACTACCATGTCATGTCTCACAAATATAATCGTTAAGGTGTTAGACCTTTGAATAAATGCAATAAAGAATAACAATACGCAAATAAAATTAAACTCCAAAACTTAAATCAAATATGTTCTCAATATTTTACGAAGTTGTTAAAAGTTGTGGGAGGTCCATTAAGTAAGTTATTCTACTAATTAAACTTCTTAATCCAAAAAATCTGTGGAAAATGTGAACGCTTCGAGGAGATTTCACGATAATTCAAGAATTAACGTGAGATCTTCCGACAAATTCCATCGATGACTAATATTTTGATTGATTTATCTTTTTGTCTGTCTTAGTTAAAATAAAGTATTTACTAAGACTATGATTTTAAATCGTTGCAGTTGTCTTATATTTTACTTCTTTTATGATTTTGAAATTATAATATTAGGTCTTTACCTATAAAATTACCGTTCTTCAGTATTAGCCATTTCAAACCAAAAAAAAGTTTTGATTGACTGTGAATTCTAAATTCAAATTAATTTTGTTTTAAAACATGACATTCTTTTTACAAAGTCAGTCTTTTGTTTATTGATTAGCTTTGTATTTTCATTACGTTTGAACATTTTTCGTAATAATGGATACTTTAAAATTCATGTAATTATGGAATATGAGTTCCGTCGTGTCATCAACGTGGCACAAACGGCACGTAAAATCAACAACGTTTACGGAGAGAACTTTACAAACGAACGCTTAACCCATTATTGGTTTGCTCGGTTCCGTTCTGGAAATTTTGATTTGAAAAATGAACCTCGTGGTCGTCCGAACACTGGTCAACAATGATGAATTAAAGGCGATTGTGGAAACTGATGATCCATTTTGGGCCATTTGCGATAACTTGGCAAGGTTAAAAAGCTTGATAGACGGGTGCCCCACGAACTTAACGATCGCCAGCGCAACGTATGCGTTGAGACCTGCCTCGTACAACGGGCACAGAAATGAAAGAATTTGAACCGAATTGTTACGTGCGATGAAAAGTGGATTCTGTTCGACAATCGAAAGGCCCAGCAAGTTGCTTAGATCCTGGTTCAGCACCAAAGCAATACCCTAAACAAAAAATGACCGCTTATTTGAATGACTTTATTATTTCTGCTTCTTCCTCCTTATTTATAATTATTTTCACATACTTTACCTCGGTCAGCTTTTGCTCCGTAATCTGTCACATTCATTACAGCTTCATTCGTCGTCCTTCTCACATATCCGCCTCCCTAGTGAATGACTATCCACTCATACACCTTACCATTCATATCTGTTCCCAGATATGCGTTTGACTGCTTAAGTTCTTATCAATAATCTTAACTCTTATCAATCACAAAGAATAAATTTAAAAACAAAACTATATATATATATATATATATATATATATATATGTATATTTATATATACACATATAGGTAGAGCGACTGTCTATTCTTTTCAGACAGAGCGTTGCAGTTATATAGTATGTTTCTTTCTTTCAACGTTTACGTATTGAATTATCCATGACACCAATTTATGTCACCATATAATTCGTGCTATAGTGTTCTGTGAACGCCACTAGAAAGTTCCTGATGCCTCCTCTACTGTACTTTCCGATTTTATTGTTTTTCTTTTTATTCAATGTCTTTCTTGTCCAGTCACAGAACTAATTTTCTTGTTATGTTTGCCAATTTCAAGGTTTGAAATGTTATATAATTCGTTTTGACGGTCTCTTATTTAACAAATATTTGCCCTAAACATGATTCAGGGCTAATCACGGGCGTATCCGACCCAATGCCTGCTTCAATGCCTATACGTCCGGATTCCCAGGGAAGTAATATTATATTTGTATTATCCATATTTAGAATTAACCACTTAGGCTCCATGTCTTTTCATATACCTTTTGGACACATTCCAAAGACTCTCATAGCTGCATTGATTATTTTATGGATATGCACAAGCGTAATATGGAGTTCTAGATGCCACCGATTACTTGCATCTATGTTTAGGTAAATAAGGTAATCAAAAAGTAAATCTTTGGATACTTATATACTCTATGTAGTTTACATCTAGCATGTAAAATTAGTACATGTCAAGATCATAAAAATATAGTAAAGGAGATAATAAAGTTTGAGAAGTGTCACTTGTTCAGGGAAAACTTGTACCACCTGTGAACTGCAAATTATAAAACTAATTTTGACTAACGACATCAATCTCATTTTTGTCTCAAGTTTGTTGGATATATAGACAGAGTTTATTTTTTTATATATGTCTTTTTATGCGAATTAAACATCTTGTATTAAGCTATTACCTGCGTAGAGTTATGGCATATTTATTTGTTGTATATCCCTTGTTGTTATATAGTATGATTAATCTGTATACATATATATAATTTAAACTTGCAAACGGATAAAACGTAAGAGATTGGGTTCGTTCGTTGGATTGGGCGAGTTTATTATTGCTTTTCCTAATTAGTAAATAGTACTCTAAATTATTGTGAAAAATTCATTAATTTCTATCGAAAGTGTTTATGGTACTCTTATAGCAGGGATTTGAAAGTATTTTATAAGTAAAAAATTGCAGTAAAATTCCTTTTTGTACTGCTTGTATCTGGCTAGATTAGATGTTATTATATAGATGACATTTTAAAAACAGAAAAATAAAATGTATTACCGCCATTTATAGCGGCACAAAATTAATTCAAGCTCTTGCAACCTGTTAAAGATAAAGTGATGCCATTTTTGAAAAAGTAGAAAAAGATCGGCATATTAGTAGTTACACATACCACATAACGGTTTCGATATTTAAATAATTCTGGATATACAAAAAAGCTCGATATTTGGGTGCCACATGAGCTCATTTAAAGAAACCTATTCAATTATCCTGATTTGCAATTATCTATTGAAACGTAATGAAACAGAACCATTTTTGAAAAGATTCACAGTCAGTCTGGCTCCAAAGACTATAGTGAAACCTGGATTAACTTGCATTAAGGTGATGTTGTGTTTATGGTGGGATTGCAAGAGCATCAGAGCACAGGGAGCTTTTAGCGCTGACACAAGCAAGAAATAGAGAAAAGATGGAATTGATCAACACAAAGGTGTCGTTTTTCATCATGCTAACGCTAGACCACATACACCTTTAGCCACTCGGCAACAAATGAGGGAGCTTGGTTGGGAAGTGTTAATGCATCCACCATATAGCCTTGACCTTGCACCTTCAGATTTTTACCTAGTTCGGTCTTTTCAGAATTCTATAAGTAGTGTTACGATAACATCAAGAGAGGATTGCCTAAAGTACTTGTCGCAGTGTTTGTATGTGAATTCCCAAAATTTCTACAGTAATGAGATTACGTCACTATCTACAAAATGGCTATAAGTTATCGAACAAAATTTCACATATTTATTTATAATGATTATTAAAAATAACTTGAATCGGTATATAAGATACGAAAAAACTTTTCCCTGACCCGTTATAATTAAAATTTATTAAAAAAGTTCTTAAATTTCATGATTGAATTTTGAGAAACCGAGAAGTGCCAACAATCACAACTATAAATGATAAAATGTATATTATTTTAGCAAACTAAGCTACATCTCTATTTTGTTTTTATTGCAGTAATACTACTGGTAAAGTTTCAGAGGTACTGTCTTATCTTTCTTGTTCTGTGTGTTTGCTAGGTGCCACATAAATAACCACTATCCTGTATCTTGTTGTTTAATTCTTTTTATCGTAATGTTGGGATTCAACCGTGTAATTTATGGTGGTTGAAAGAGAATTTAAAATGATCCAGGTTACAGCTTATTTAAAATCAAATGTTACCATAACTGCAAACAAATATATTTGAGGGCTTTATGAACATATGTAACATTCTGAGAACTTTAAATGATTCTTTTCTGTAACATTTAGTTAGAAAAATGGTGATGGTTTTGTTGTTGATGATGGTTGATAGAACATATCATATCATAGAAACCTTGCACCAAATTATAAAACAAAAAATATATACACGAAAACGAGATATATATTAAATTTTAACAGAGTCGAATTGAGCTTATAAGTTTATAAGAATTATAAGCTTTCACACCTTGTGTGATGTGAGCTTATAAGTATTTTTATATTTAAGTATGAATACTTTTTAATTATTTTTTATATAACTGAGAATGACTATTGTGCAATCAGTTTACCTAATGGTGTTTGACTGAAGCTTCAAGCCCATAAACACCTACCACTCAACATCTGTCCACAGTTGTTATCCTTGAGGACTGAGATGGAATGACTCGCTTCCTGTAACTAGATCTGAGGATGCTAACATTCACCATACGGAATACACCAAGGTTATGCTATTATTTTATGTTAGTATTCTGTGGTCGTTCTGGGTCGAGATAAACAATTCATGTTGCAGCCAGACATAAGCAGCAGCGTGGCTCTACCAATTTTAAAACTTTACTAACATTTAATTTCGTATATAAGAAGAGTATATAAATAGTTAACTTCGGTAACTATTATAACGCTGCACTATTACAACTCATATGTTATGACGCACAAATCAGCTGTACCACGAAGAGACCCCTTAGAATACCAGCGCAAATAGCATATAACACTCTATTCTGTATTGTTAATTATAAAGACTGGATACCCAAATAATGGTATCAAGGAGTTCTATCTAGGTCCTTAGGAATCATGATGAAATTTACATATATTGATACTTTAGCGAGGATAGATCAGTTTATCAGATTGTCTATAGATCAGTTACTATAAAATGGACAATGCGCTTATTTGCCAACCTATATAAAGGTTTCTTTTACCTCTATTTCCTTGCGGAGATCTCGCGTTGCCTTCAATGAAATAGAAATCGTTCCTGTTTTACATGTATTAAATATGACGTTATTTTCATAAGTTGGTTAAACGAGCGGGTAGACGAGCATTAAAGAAACGTGTATTAAAATAAGCCGAATTTATTAGCATGATTAATCAATCTCTCAATCAATTTTATCTCATTATATGTCATACCTATATTATATTTGGATTTGTGAAAAAAATGTAAAAAG
Organism: Teinopalpus imperialis; assembly: GCA_029286865.1. Lineage (NCBI taxonomy): Eukaryota > Metazoa > Arthropoda > Insecta > Lepidoptera > Papilionidae > Teinopalpus > Teinopalpus imperialis. Next base: position 1,451,681 of record JAGSMU010000025.1, on the reverse strand, counting down.
ATTCCATTAAAAAAATATCGTATTAAATACGGAAAAATTGATGGATATACACAAACACGTGCCGTTATTTTCGATAATATATTTAATATTAATGTTAAATTGATGAAATCGTGGTTTAACATTAGTGCAATAAAACACAATAAGTAATACCGTATCGAGCTCTAGGCTACTTGCAAAAGTTGATTGGACTTGTCTAGCTTCTGAGTGAGCTTTGTGTTCCGTACGGAACATCATTTAGTTCATACTGTAAGTTTCCGGATATTGATAAATAAGAGCCGCTATTATATTTACGATACATTTATTGTTTTTAGAAGTATATGTCCATACTATGTGCACATTTTTGCATATGATGCTAATTAAAAACAAAATAAGCATTTGAAATAATAAGTAGGAATTGATTCGGTAATAATATTTATTATTTTAAAATGTTTGTTGATATGTGAGCTTTTTCGGATAAACAGTTTTATTTTATTTAATTAATGCTGTAATAATAAATTCTCAATAACATTATATATTTTATTTATGCCACAATTTCAAGTTTGTGAAGGAGTAACCTTTGTATTCTTTAATGCCAGTCTAAATTACATACGTGTATAGGCCCCCTCTTCTGTTTACATACGAATTGGCAATATAATATTTATGTTGAAAAGTGATAATTACGGCAAAAGACCTTTCACTCATACTTGCCACTGTATCTGTTTTAAACCAGGATTGATTTAAAAACAACCGGTGTTGTTGCTAGTATTTGTAATATATTTGGTTATGTGATTGCACCGATAAAGGCAGATGTAATGTTTGTAACGAAGCAAAAGGTGATGACGAGTTTCTCTTCTCTCTTTTTATGACGAGATTTAAACTAAGGCGATATTCTTCGATTTTTTACTAAACTATATGTTAAAACTGCAATGGGTGTTAACCGTAAATAAAATGAGATCAAATATTTTCGGCTAGGAATCGAACTAAGAAGGTAAAATGAGAGGCCACGTATTGTCCTTATTTACTAGTTGCTTAATTAGTTTAATTAGTATATAAAACTATTACTGAATCAAGATTGCCAATGATTAATTTGGCGAGATTTTATAAGTGGAAGTGTCAACCTGCAATTAAATTGGCAAAATAATAAGCATAAGGCACTCACTCATTACTTAATCACCGAACCATACATCTTTTACATGCATTCATCACGGGGAGACAAGAATGACTTATCGAAATACTGAGACTGAAAAGAGGAATATATAATCAATAGGTCGCAGGTGAACGGTGTATTGTTTAGTTTTATAAATAATATTTAACGATTTAGCGATTATATTTTTGTGTTATAAAGCAAACATAATTTTGCTTAAGTTATTACGTTTAGGATAATATGTATGAGTATCTATGCTTCTTTAATTCTCCTTTCTGATTACTATCGTTTCTGGTACTAATAAAATTTAATTATTTTAATTGTAGTATTTTGGACGAGATTAAATAAAAGAAAACGGCCAGAGTAAATTGTTTCTGTCTTAAGACTTCTCAACCCAATCAAGATTATTTCCCAATTTAAAGGCGTTAAAATTGTCTGATAAGCTTAAGCCTTAATTAAAGTAGTCTTCGTGATTTAAGAAGAACATTTTTGTTGAATTTTGGTATGTCTTGTAATATAGAATTAACATTATCAAAAATTTTGCGGTGAATTCGTAGGATAATATCTAATGTCGTATTCAATGTCGTAGATCTCTCTCTGTGAAACATATAAGATAATCATAAGATATCCGAAGAGAAAATATCCTACTTTTTGTATTTTTTTCAATAGATACCGATATTTTAAATATCGGTTTGCCTGTGAGTTTTTATGGTAAACATATTTTAAGAAAGAATGAATTTGTTCTTAACAGCTTTTCGTAATACTGCGTATGGTTAAAAAAAGGATCAGTGAGAATAAAAAGAAACTCCTGCAGAAAAGAAAAAACATAATCCTTCTTTTGTACACCGCCGGAATCGAATAAAAAGTCTATCTTACATGCTACCCCGACGCATGAACTACCAACGTACCGAATTCCATGATTCCTGTCTTATAAATCATAGCTGAAGAGAACAAGAAAAATATGTGAAGGAAGTGTGATTTTCATCAAAAATTTAATGTTTAAACAATTTTAATATTTAAACAAATTTAATAAGTAATATTAACATTTGCATAATAACATCATGTTAAAAACACGACGACTCGTTAGACTAGTCAATATATGCTACTTATGAGTACTTTGTTATATATAGTATATATAACAAAGAACTCATTACCTTCCTGATTAAATTGCATATTATTCCTTTATATTCGCTATAAAATTTCAAACTATTCTGATCTCAATGACATGTACGTATATATAAACATTTATCTCACATCTCATTATTTATAGTAAGATATTTATGTTAAATGATATGATTTTATGATAAATGATAATGATCTTGTAATGATGTCGATAAATTTTAAGAGTTGTGAAGCTGAGCCAATATTTAAAGACAAAATTATTAAAATTTTAAAGGCAAAATTCTGCATGTAGAAGAAAAAATAGTGTACTTTACCAGTACAGACTACCCCTTCCTATCCAAGAATGAGCATACAAAGTCGAACACAAATTTAATGAATAAATTTAAATGATGACCATTGTATTGCAACTAATATGAATATTTTCTGATCTTTTTATATTATTATTAGCAATTATTATAAAATTTTAATAATTGATAAACATAATATAAAAGAATAATACAATTTTTTTTAAATATGTAATTATGTTATTGTTTTAGGAAATAAATAAATCTTATATTAGTTTTTGAGTCGAGGCTATTCCCTTTTAGGTCAATATACGTGCAAAACACAATTTTTTTTTCGTTTAGTTTCCATGAATATTTTAATATTACAGCAATCTGTCCTACTTCGTACGTTCCACGTTTACGAACTTTATTTAGGCTGTACTTGCAGTATTATGCCCATCATCTTGTATGATATATGATGTCCCTTGTGGAATTTGAAAGTATAAAATGTTTTATTATATTACACTGAATATAATTACTGAAATCGTCAACAAAGTTCTAGAATACGCTGTGTCACACTTGAGTTTTATCTCAGGATGAAACTGGAGGCTATTTATTTGTATATCGTCTAAACGCTATTTGATTTTTGCGCCGTCACACTCATAAATAGACACAATGATACTAGATGATGTCCCCTTGTTTAGAATGATGATGACGCCAACATCACCATTCCGATTTTATTTAACAACCGAAATTATAATATTATATTCTTCTTTCTGAAAACCCAAAATGTTTAAATTCAATTGGTGTTTTACATTTTTTTTTATGAATTAAACTTTTTTTTATCAACTAAATAAAAAGAGTTTAGTTGTTTGTTGTCTTTAGTCTATTTGGCTTTAAAATATGCCTATTTATTAACCACACAAGCTGATATCATAATAACCAGTAAGATAGATACCTTGTGGACAATGTGATAACTCCCTCTGTCTGTGCAGTATCATTAATTGGATAATTAATTTGATATTTTATTTTATCTTAATCTTTTATCATAAGCAATGTTAAATGTTTTATTCTAAATGTTACGCTGTACTATCAATAGTAGATACTAGAGAAAATAGTTTCAATAGTAATAAGACCAGTATTGAAAGTTTTTATGACTTATGCTGATGGGCATTTTGATATAAAATAAAGTCAAAATGGTATAAATGTTTATTACTTTTTCGTCCAGTTGCTACTGGCTCTCTGATTAAATCACCGACACACGGCGAACGAACACAAGAGTTATAAATTCGACGGATATAAGATTTCTAATTCCACTAATGCATCGGAACTTTCAGCTTTTCCAGTTCATCTGTTTGAAGAGGGGTTTATGTAAGTTTTGTTCATGTTTTATAAATGATGAAAAATGAAAGTGTAAACTCAGAAAAAATACTGAAAATTGTAAATCAAAAATATTGTACTTTAAATTATATTTCATCTTTGTATAATTTTAAGTGGCGTAATATTGTGAACTAATTAACGATGCCAGCTATCAGATAACCTAGAGACTAGAACGTAGCGCTTAGGATCTAGCAGGCCGTAGAATCAAATACTACTGGGCTATAAATTTCAATTTCTGCATTATGTTTGATAAATAAAATAAAATTGAATTTAAAAATCCATTTATAAGGATAGGTATAGGTTTTATTTACTGCAGTGATTCACTTACCATCATTATATAACGTGTGTTTATATGTCACAAAAAATCTAAAAAAACAAAAGAATGATTTTTAGTATGTATTTTTTTATATAGCTAAATAAAAAAGCATACTTATATCTAATAATAGTCGTACTTTTATTATTTTTACAATAAAGTTATATAACATATATAAATACATATATGCATTCATAATTCGTATCAATAAATGGCGTAGGCTTATATAATAATATTATGGTCAACACTTGTACCGATGATTATTACAAACACTAAAGCCGCTGATGGACTAATAACAGCTTTCAGCTTTCCGGCATTATTCTAGATTACACTTTAGTGTAATCTAGAGTAGCTTTAGCTAACTAGCATTTTATTAAAATGATTCACAGGCTTTAATGTTTATCTAGAAGGTTATTTCGAATTCATAATGACTAACTTGAGCACCTGAAGGACAGAGTATGATTCATATAATATATGCCCAATCATGGGTTGATAATAGCATATGGTCGCGATAGACGTTGGCGTTGTAAGGAAAATTTTTGTGACCAAGTTATATAGGGACTTAGTGAAAAATTTTGGCGAAAGAATTTAAATGAATAGCTTTTTTGTATTGTAATTTTAGAGTTCAATAAATAAATAATCTCCAACGAGTTTCGAATAAACCTAAAATAAAATTAAAATAAATATTGTTATACCAACATCTAATTCGTGTTCGCGTAAAGGTTTACGTTTACAATAACAATTCACAAACATCAGTTACATTTGTTGCGACAAAGCGAACCTTCGGCCACGCCCAATGACACTTCCAGTCAGGGTGAAATGCCAAGTGTATAGTTATTACGATTCTCTAGTATTTGTGTTCATAATAATAAATTGTACTTTTTCAATTTGATTCCTGGTTGATCTCGAGTTTGTTATGTGTCATATGAAATTTGTTTTTTTATAATCACTTAGGGAGCATTACACGAATGTTTTTATATGGGTTTAAGGAGCACAATTTACCTGATGGTAAGTGAGGACTGCAGCCCATAAACTAGTACATCCATTTTCAATTAAGATTCAAGATGCTGCGTTTTCATCCTTAAGGACTGGGATGGAATGCCTCGGTACCAGTAACTGGGTCTTCGCATTACTAAATTATACATCGTTATTGAATAAAACTACTTTTACGGGTATTATCGTGTTTATATTTACTTATTAATTTCAGCAAAATTTTACACAAATAACGATGAAGTGATATACAAAATTGCAAAATCCGACTAATAATCTGATAAACTAAGCCTGAATGGTAAATTTGTCTTTTATTTTATAACTAAATTGTACGATTAATATCAGTTTTCAAAACGCTAAATTAAATTACAATCGCTCTTCGCAAATTTACAAAGGAGCCCTTGTATTTCACCGTAATTTATCAGAACTAATATTTAGCGATCAAATATCGTAGACAGCTTTGATATTTTAACATGATTTATAATTAACAGAAGGTTCTAAACTTTAATACTACGAATCAATAAGAGATTTTGTCGAAGTGGTTTTATCTTAGTTACTGTACAAGTAAAGTAAATCATACATATAGACACCACTGCTGGTCTTATATACCAAAACTTTCGCAAAAATAATTTATAAAGTTTTGAGTTGTGGAAATAGGATATGGACGAAACGACTGTAACATTATATTTATATTTACAACTCCTATTCTTAAAATATGATATAAAGCTATTTTGAACTTAAATACTATATAATCAAATAATAGTTTTTGACCATTTTGCAACATTCCTATTTGTGAAGCATTGGTTTTATAGTCTGGATGTTCATAATTTTCCCCCACCGTAGGCTTATTACTCGTTATATATTTCATTTCAATGTTAAAACAGTCTGTTTCTTGACATAACCTTTCTTAACCTTGCTTTCCTCATAGTAGTACTCGACTCCTAGTAAAATGATGCTGGTCTCAGTCACGGCCCTACATATTTATTTATACCATATTCTAGATAACGATTTCGTAGATATTTTAAATTATTTTCTATTGTCACCACTTGCAGCTTCTACAGGACTCTTTATCACGGGATGTGGTTGAGGTCTAAAACGGTTTCGATGGAATCATCATCATCGTGCGAATATTTGTAATAAAAAAACATATATTAGATACATTATAATAATTTATTAGTCTTTTGAAAATGTAATTGTTTTTTTTTTTTTTAATTAAAGTAAAACGAAGTAGAGATGCTTCTATAGTGGTCGTCGATTTAGGTATATAAGTGCTATTTATTAACATTAAAATCTATTTTCCTTTTAATTGTACCCATTATACAATATTTTGGTAAAAAAAAATTTTAAGGTAAATTGGATGTTCCCAAAAATCAAAAAAATTGTCTATAAATTATCTACATAATTTGCCACAAACATATTGCCTATAAATGGCTACTTTTAATTAATCACATTATTAATTGCCTGCGTAGACTTCTGCTTTATATATTTTAAAAAAGATATAATCGGTATTTTTCTAATGTTGGTTAATTTTATAATACAAATAGAGTATTTTTAGATATTGCTATATTGTACAAAATGTTTGTTGAATATCATATTTTTTTTCTACCTCTGGCTTGAAAAAAGTTCCTGGACTAGCAAGATACCAGCGGGTTTTCTGAAAAAAAGGAATTGTTAGTAATTGACAATGTGAAAATCTAAGTAGAAATAACCTGAAAGCGATCTCTTCAGCATGGGTTTAATTTTCTTAATTTCTTCGCTAATATAGATTAATATCCAGGTGTTTTTTTCAACAATTGCAAATAAAATTAAATGTGACACAGAATGTTTGATGTGAAATGGGTCTGTTTTTGAAGACGAAGACCGGCGACGTTGTAAGCTTCATTCCAGAATTAACCAAAAGTGTTTTCCTTCGATTGGTAGTTACCAACAGCTATTAACTAAAACTACAATAATGGCGTTCTATTGTGCCATCAGTGGTCACTGTTCTTCCAAAGAAAGGTTACACTAATCATGTGAGCGCCATACACATACAAAACCAATGACAAAGTAGTCACTGTGGCAAAAATCGGCCTTGAGTAATCATAAATCTATCATTCTACGGTTTTACTAACTTTAGATTGAACCAAACAGACCAGAAAAATACAACAATAAATAGATTGACTTATAAAATAATATTTTTTTAATAATATACTCTACTACTACTACTACCTTATATTCTGAATAAAGGATTATTTCAAATAGTAAGTTTGAAATCATATAAAAAAAATACAACATATAAATATATAAAATAATAAAAATACAAATTGCATTGTTTGCAAATAAATAATTTTTAATACACCAAAAACAAATTTTTATTACCGTGTGAACACGATTATGAATTATCGCTTTAAAGATTTGGACAAAAATATGCCCTCACGAAATTTAGAAATGGAGGTTCCATTAAGGCTAACTTTGATGACCGAGTATTCCACGTTTCCTTCGTGAGCGTAGTGTTCATCTCAATAGATTTCAACATTGAACGTATATATACCTAGGTTACTCTCACTTGTTCCCTAAACTCATGAATAGCAGTAGAGTTAGGCTGCTATTTCGCTTTGGTGGTACTTTTGCCACCGCGACGACCCAATCATGCTGTAGTTAGAAAGAAGTTAAAGTGTGAACCTATAAAAATAATATTTATATTAATGTAAACAATTTAAACACTGGTAGAGCTAAGCTGCAGTTTGTTTTTAGCTGCAGAATGAATGGGACCGATCGACCGGAGAGGACCACGCCCTCACAGAATACCAGCATAAAACAGACGCATAAAGCTGCTGTATTTTGCTGGGATCCGGAGACCTTTATCACTGCTGGGGAGGCATTCCGTCTCAATCTTGAAGGGTGACAATGCATCTGCAATATGATTCCTTGTCAAGTAAGAACCAGGTGAATTAGTACATGAACTGTGTGTTCGTTTGTTACACTCATTGTAATAAAAAAAGCAAATAAGATTATTCAAAAAAAAGTAAATTCTAACAAATGCTTAACTCCCTGATTAATTCACAGACAGCGAACAAATTTAAAACGTTTGTTGGGTATAAAATTTCTAATTCTACGAATGCCCGATGCATTTCCCCAAGCATCAACTTCATTACAGTTCATCTGTATTTTGGAGTAACTTAGATTTTCTTATGTTTTTAGATTAAATAATGTAAAAGGTCAAAAGCGTATTTTAAACAACGGGAATAACTTATTGTATGCCGGCATAATACTATAAGAGTTAAAATGTAAATAAAAAGAAGAAAACTATCGTTCAATTGCAAATAGTAATGTTATAAAGAGAACAGTGGCTAAGCGCCAAGCTCTTGTGTTAACTTTAATACGCCAGTTAACTGAGGAAATTTAAATATTTCAAAATTAGTTAAGTGTAGTTAAGGTTGCTCAGTGTTCAGATGATTGCCTTAAGTTTTATTGTATATGAACAAACTCAATCCCTGATTCCGACATCCATGACGTTGTTAATTGCATTTAAAAAGTCTGATGTGCCACGTGTTCAAAAGTGAAAAACTAAGAAATCTAAGAAATAAAAAATATTTTAAAAACAGAAGACACAGACAACAGAGGACAGCCACATTACTTTATATTATCTAGAGAGATCTAATAGGCTTGGCACGGTTATGAACGCCTCCAAGATTGGTTGAAGGCATTAGTTATTCTTTGTTATTGTTTGATGTTTATTATTATAAAATAATATGTCCTTCAGGTCACTCGTTGCGTAGAAAATGCTACTAGAACTAGTTAAAGGCATGTAGGTAAGTAATAGTAAAATAATAGTTCTTCCATTAATTAGTAATTTATAATTAAGCTTTTCTTAATTTATTCCCGATTCTTTTGTATCGCATGACCCCAGCTCATCCAGCAGCCCAACTACGTTTCGCAAGAGAACACGTGAACTGGAAGGAGGAACAGTGGAGCTCTGTTCTCTTCTCAGAAAAAAGAGTGTGACTCCATGGCAGAGAAGAATCGAGTCTACAGAAGAACTTGAGTGCGATACGCTCAATGCTGCATAAATGAAAATGTGGCGTTTGGAGAAGGTTCCTAGATGCTGTGGGCGGGCATTTCAATGAAGGTAAATACCAAGTTGCTTTTCATTGAAATAAGCGGCAGATTTTGAGGTTTGACGGAAAAGCGATATTTTGAAGAGATATAAGGGGACCACGGCTTTCCTTACGCAGGCTTTGTCGATGAAAACTTTGTACTAAAATAATAACATGACTATTAGAATAATTTATATATAGCTTTGTTAATCTCATCAGTGTTGTTGTCATTTATAAGTCGAGGAAAGTGCTAATTAAATAGTCGTATTATCTGCTTACCAAAACTATTAACAGAAAGTATAACAATGTCAATTGCAGAAATATTTTCAGTTTAATACAAACTCCATAATAATAACACTTATGAGGATCAGCGGGGTAATTCCGTATTAAACGAGTGTTCAATTTGCATTTTATTATAATACGCAACGTACCCGTGAGCAAGAATGGCTTATTTTTCATTTAATAGTTAGTCGATGACTGCGCAACCGCGTTGTTTAATAATTTGATAAGCTGCATTAAATAATAATAATAAGTTTTTATTCATGTCCTGGGACACATGTACTTTTTAGTACATATAATTAATCAATGGTAAAAAATTTATTAGGAATACACATATTAGGAATACTATAAAGGAATACTTTAGGTAATAACAAATTTATTTGACAGATATTTTTGATTTTTAATTCAATAAGAATGTTAATGAATCACTACGACATCCAGATAAACTTTATATGAAAAAAATGCTTATACGTTGGTAATAAATATATTTAATAGATTGTAGACAAAATAATAAAGCAAATACAAAGATAGATATTATGTACCTTATACTCTAAATATTAGAGTCTAAAAGATAAAAAACTGCTATTATTTAAAAAAAAGCATATTTAAAATTTTAATTACTAAGTGTTATTATTCTATGTATAGTTTTTTAAGTGATAAAGAACTAGACATTATATAATAAATTTGACTTTGATTTACTATCAATAATAAGTAATGAATGTATTCACTTAACTAATTTTATATTCTTTTAAATATAAATATAATTAATTTGTCACCGTAAATCTTTTTTTAATTTAATATTTGTAACCTTGATTATAGAAAGAAGAAAATTGAAAGCACTCGCAAGATTCCGGTGGACATCTAAGCCTGTTTAAATACAGGTTCGATCGTGCGTAGAGTAGAGTATTTTTTTATGATTGATATGATTTTGTGTTGCGCAACCTTTATAGCAACAGTGTGGCTAGTCTCACAGGATATATTTAAAAAAAAATGCACAGTTACTAATTCTGTCATATCCTTTTAATCCAAAGTCAAAGGCAACTTTATATTAAAATATAAAAGGTAAATTTACATTACATGCAATTTACATTTTAATATTTTTAAGTATGTAAGAAATCAAAAATCCAAAACTTAGGTCAAATTCTTGGTTTTTAGGATCATTCTGAATTAGTTTCCCGAATACAATATGATTAATTATGACATACACAAGTTATGCTCTTAATATACTGTCGCCGTAAGTGTTGAAGGTTCCAAATAAACACTTTAATTTTAATAATATTTATATACATTTTAATTAAAACATAATCTATGGTAGACAGATACGTTTAAAACGCCATTATGTCCACTAATTTTCTATAAAAAGAATATGTTCAATTTAACTTATTGCATTTACTCGTAGCATTCTGAAATCGCATAACGTAAAAACATTATCCGAAATAAAATATATTTTTGTACATCTATTTTCTTTACTTTTTTCTCTGTTTTATGGAATTAGGAATTTTTGTTCGCATTTTAGTTATACTAATAGATGAGAATATACTCTGGCAAACAAAGATTAATCATTTTGCTAAGTTATTTTACACCAATATTTATCTGAATCCATAATTAAATCACGTTAAAAAACCTCGCCAATAACAAAATAACGCCGACACTTTGAATAACTAATTAAAATAATTAATACTTTATTATCACATTTTAATTTTTTGGGATGAAACTGGTGCCTGCAATATTTTTAACAAACTACACGGAAGCGGGATTTGGAAACTAATTTGTACAACTTTTTGTTCAGAATATTATCTGGAAAAGTATACATGAAATTTTTGTTAACATTATTTGAGTAGTTTTTTAAACAGCTTCGATAATAGAAATATTTTTAAAAAGAAACGAACTGTTTACTCTAACCAGTAAGCTTACATCAATTCTTTGCTTCGGGCCGAGCATGCATTTTGCAAAGAATTTTTATTTCAGATACTAGGAGCTTGTTCTCTCTTTAACCGTCAGTTTTTAGGCTTTGCATCCGTACACTAGAACTATATTTATATTTACATCTCCCGCCCCGAACTCGGACATCCATCTGTGCCATTTGATATAATGCAATGACAGTAGCTATGTTGTTTCACGATTATTTTAATTGATCTTACAATTTGCCTATTTTATCTTGCTATGTAAGAGAGACCATATTCACAATAAAGCTGTATAATCACTTGCATCTTGTAGAGAGATTACATTCGACTGATGCTAAAATTTAACTAACACTTCCAGGGCTTGTAAAGTATTCTTATTTGTATTTGCTGTATTTTTGGGTTTGTTAATGGCCGCTTATCATTTTTTTATTTTGTTATTACATTGCAAGTAATAAACAAGCACACAGTTCACCTGATGGTAAGTGATTCCTGCGGCCCATGATATCTACATTCATCCCTGACAAGGAATCATAAAGCAGATGCGTTATCACCCTTGAGGACTGAGATAGAATGTCTCGTCACTAGTAATAAAAGTCTCTGCACTCACCAGACGAAACACAGCATTTTTATACTGCTATTTTAAGCTGCTATTCTGTGAGGGGGTAGTTCTACCCGATCGAGCTGACCCATTCATTCTGCAGTTAGAAACAAACTGCAGTGTAGCTCTATCATTGTTAAAATATGTACTATTCGCTTAAATATAACAAACCTGAATGAGAAATTGTCTTCAAAGATTGAGAATACACTTTATTAACAAAGGCTAATTTATTTAATGTTTACGTTGCGTTTTCAATTATAATTCATAATTGTAATAACTGATCGCTGCTTATGAACATTCGCAACACCAGAGAATTCGCAGATGCGCTACCGTCCTTTAAGAAAGAATGACCGCACATGCAATACTGTCTTGTTCTCGGAATTCGGTTCGGTTCTTCGAAACTGAATGTCGATATGTTAACGTCAAGGATTCCGATACTTGTTGAAGTAGCAAGGGGTGTGTTTTAAAAATTAGGAGATGCGACAAAGGGATTCTTTTCAGCGGTAAACTTGTGTCTGCGTAGGGTTAAATTTGACAAGATTTGGACGGCCTCAATCTGAAAATTCTCTCTTGGTCTTGACTGCCTACGCCAGACCAGCTGAGCGATCCTGTAGCAAGCCGCTAATCAGCCCTTGTTCCTCTAGGTACCTCTTGAGATGCCAATGGATTTCATTATTTTCGAGTACAAAGGTCAGACCTCTTTTCAACGTTTCTTCTCTCGGAAAACTCAATACCACTAGTGGCAGTAATTTGTTACGCTCTAGACTCCCTACGTGTATTTATTATTCTTTAGAATTTCCACGAGTAACGTTATTGTTAGTATATACTCCTAATACACAATTTTTACAATTCAATTATATACGTTAATTTAAATTAATTTACATTACTTGAATAAATAAAAGACCTATGATTGGTTAAATATAAATCAGAGCATGAATAGGGTTGATAAATGAGGTATGCATGTCGAACCGAACTCATCGATCCACACCTCTGTAAAGCTCAGCGTAGCATATTACCCTTGACTCGAGAATGGACCGTAATCTGAAAAGATTATGTTTTGTCTGACCCGAAGCAAATTTAACAAATAGTGTGTTGTAGTATTTTGATTTACAAGCACACATTTTTTAGGGAATTTAGTTGTTTAATCAAATATATGTATATTCAGATAGATATTATAAACATAAATTGAGTTAAATGGTGATACAAAAATCCGTGAGTTGGCTGTTCCAGGAGGGTGTTGTAAGGCTCTGTTTTCTTTACCTTTCCCAGTCGAGGTAGAGACGCGCATGGAGAGGAATGGTGGTATTACGTGCCACTCTCCTTGATCTTAGCGACTTTACTAGTTCTGAAACGCTGATGCGGCTGTGGTTGAGACGCTGGGTGAGAGTTATTCCTTTTCTTCAAGATGGGATACTATGCGCGACCTGGTATTCCACTATTACGTTTACCACTATTTTCATCACAATTATTTTAATTACCAAATAAGAAAATTTTCGGCTCGTCTTCTTTATCGGCTACTCTTACTGAACACATCTATGAAATAAATCGATGTCGAAAATTAATCGCACAAAAAAGGTAATTAGTGAATCGCAATGAGAAGATTAAAACAATCAAAATTGTTACCAATTTCATTAATAAACCACTCGGAATCTGCTCGCGATTATCGCATTTCCACAACTTAAGTATTTTCTGTAATTGATTTTTATATTCGTTTTTTATGCTTACATTATATAGACCTTAGACGATAAAAGGAATAGATAATACACATACCAAATGTGTACCGACAACTGTCTTAGTAGAATTGGAAGAATTCTAGAAAATTCTACAACTACTTACTTACTACTTGTACACACAAGAGTATACAAATGAGTGCTTTAATTAATTAACCATAAACCTTTTAGTGAACCAGAGACATCAAAATAAAGTTCTTAAAATTTTCTAAACTTATACATATGTTTAGTATGTGCTCACATTACATATTATTTCCATATGTTTTTTTTATCTTGTATAAGTATAAATAAATGGTTCTGTTGAGTAAGTAATAAAAAAATATTATATATGTAACTTTAACTATCACTAATTTACACCAAATTAATATTATACAATTAAGTACTTACGTAAGTGCTAAGTAAGAATGAAGTTTGCTTATCATTTGTAATTCAAAATAAACACAATAAATTATGCATAGACGCCTAAATTCGTTGGTCTGTATTTTAAATTTCATCTAATCAGCGATTTATTTTATACACACAGCCGGCCGTTATTGTGTGCATATAAATAATTACTAATCCACATAAACTTAATCCTGCCCACACATAAACTTTAGAAACAGTTGCATAAAATCAACAAGCCGCTCTTTTAAAATAAAATAGATTTGTAACAGATCAAACATATTAATATTAATAGAAAATAATTTTAAAGGTGTTAGAAGGTAAAATGTTGGAAATTAAATAGTACTTTCGTTTATATTAAAATAAATGGAAGAAGGTAATCACCGTTGAAAGATAGAAATACAAAAAAGAAGAGAAGTACAGGTTCTCTAGTTAATTTTTATTTTCTCTTTTCCTATATTTATAAATTATCGCATTTTTGTCTTCACAGCGTTTTAATCTGATGATCATTGAATTTTTTTTATGACAAGAGTCTTCTTATGCTTCACTGGATATCGAGTATGATCACAGTGGAAATCAAGATAAAATTAAATGATAAAACCGTATAGGAGCCCAGCAGACTATATTCCTAAAAAGACTATATTGATAAAAGGACATTAAAGTAAGAGTCTATATAAATGTATATATAGAATGTTACTTTACTAACCTCTCTTATTGCTTTAAACTAAGTTACAAGTACAATACAAAACGTCGAAAACAAAAGTTTTATAGTACGATGAGAATTTCCAAAATAAAATTGAATAATGAAACCAGGAACTACGAACATAGAGACTTCAAACCTTGTTGTATATGATAAACGAACGTATAACGAAGTAAACAGTGTGTAATAAGTATAAAACATTGTGAATTAGCATCCGATGTAAAATTAATGTAACAAATGAATTATTTGGTTATAGGCTCCGTGTTCAATGATGTGTTTGAATTCGTAGTAGCAGCCACGCCTGCTACGCTCTTTGATAACCTTCTTTTTAGGCTATCTTACCCTGTAAATACATAATATATTTATGCAGTGTACCTATTTATGTAAATGTATGTATTTTTTCTCTCCCTTCCCTGATCTCCGTATACATGTCAAGCTTTACGATTTCTCTTCGTTGTATACATTTTCCTTATTTTATTACTTTTACTTTTCCATTTCTACATAAAGATAAAAATCTACTATCTGAGGTTTTTATATTGCCAAATTTTAATATTTTTTTGTTTAAGGAAGTATAAAAACTTACTTTACAGGTATTCAAATTATATTTCAAGATTTCCTTGTTGTTGGAATAATTACAAAACAAATTAGCTTAAAGATAAATTATGAATTCAGTTGAGGTCCTAACCGAAATCCTTCAATTAACAAAGAGATGTCTCGTTGTGGGTGAGTGGTCTCAACGTTACGTCTTGACACCTTGGTTAGAATTTTGATTAAGAAATTTAATTGTCGAGAACTTTTGTATTACTAGCAAGATTTAGATTAAAAGTAAGACGTTATAAAATATCTATAATACAACACAGTATATACAATCATATATGAAGCGCATTTCCGGAATGAAAATTGTTTGTTTGCATTATCCAAATGTCGAACCAACGCTGGTAAACTTTCGCCAATGTATCGATTAGTGCACTGTTATAACTGCAATTTTAATAGCATTGACACCATAGCTACAAAGTCCAATAAATTGCGAAGAAACATAGTAGAATCACTAATAATGAACAAGTAACTATTCAATACTCGATGTCTAGTTTAAATTATAATTTTAAAATTGTAATATGTGATAAACGGTGCTGATGGCACAATTAGTAACATAATTTTACAACTTTAACTTTAATTGTATAGTGTCATTGTTTGTTTATGCAAATAAAGAAAAAACTACGGACCATCTACGTGCATCTATTATTTATATTAATTGATGATGATCATTATGTCCCGGTCAATTCGACCACGGTGATATCTTCCGGATATTACTAGATGAAATCAACTGACCACGATATTTTATAGTGCTTAAGCGTTTGCGCAAACACAATGACCCCTCACCCCTCAATAATGTACCATCAGGTGAACAGTGTCCTAATTTGTTTCATAAAAAAGGTCACTCTACGTAAAATATTGTGTTTGAAAAACTTAAATTAAAAAATAAGAAGGGAAGGTCCATGAAAAGTGTAATTTATCATTCAAATGTTGAATTAAGGTACGTTTTATAACTTACAGTTATTTTGATAGTTTCTAAAGTTTTTCCACAATAAATAAAAGAAAGAAAAGAAAGATTTGTCTTATGATAATATTATATAGGTTTATAAAGTCATCATGACATTTACACCACGGTCTAAAAGACTATTACTAAAATTTAAGATTTTCTAAAACACCATGAGAGTAATACGCGTTTATACATCTGCATGTATTACTAACCACTTGCATATTATATATTATGTAAAGTACTTTATAAGCCGAGAATGCATGATCCGATCCCTGTTAACACGTGTTTGATTAGTGAACATGTTCCGGCATAATATTAATGGTATTGATTATACATAGATATTATAAGAGGTGACATTAATGAAAACGGTAAATGTTATTACTCTTTGCTAAAAATATTCAAGTAACTGTATTAATCATATAATAATAGAAAAAACATTTATCTTCTAGTACTAACCACATTCTTTTTCTTCGATAACTTTAAACTCACTGCATTGAACGGTCTGTCCTCGGTGGTGTTTCCAAACCAATACGACTTAGGGTCCTTCGAGAAGCGAGCCCATTCCTTTCTTAAAGGCCGGCAACGCATCTGCAGTTGCTCTGGTGTTGCGGTTGTCCATGGGCGTCGATTAGCACCTCGGTGTTCCCACCGCTAGTTTGCTCCCTTCTTTCTATAAAACAAAAAGAACATCATGTATGGTATGCCCATTCTCATCATGCTGGGCCGGAGTGATGTGTGTAGTGGCGGAAGCCATATTGATACTGCTTCCAGTAGTTGTTTATTGATTGGTAGAACAATTATGTTTTGAGTAAGTGTAAAAAACACACATTATTGTGTGAGAGTTATGCACTTATTTATGCCATTTACTATCTTCTTCTATTAATAGAACTGCCACCAAAATGAAGACACAAAACAATATTATAGGCAACAAGAAATATCAAACATTTAAAAGCAATAATATGCTAAGTATTTATCTCTATATTAGGCTGTCCATATTCCTTGCCCTTCATAAGTAGACTTAAATTTTATGCGATAAAATGTCTCCCTGGTCGAATTCACTCCAGCGACATGTTCTTGTTATTAGCAGATGCTATCAGATTAGTTGTCTTTGATATATTAGTAGGTTTGAATATGATGTAATATTAACTCAGATATTTGAAATTGATTATGAATTTGTAAAAATCAAAATTGAAACAAAGCATTTTAAACACAAATAGATTTGCTGTTTTTTACTATTTAAAGTAATTAAGTAAAAAAAGTAATAAGTATTATTTATAAAGTAAACTTCTTCTCTTTTTTCAAATTAATATCTTACAATTTTATAAATAATATCTCCCCTACAACCTAGTAAACCAGTTGATTCTAAAAGTAAAATTATATTATTTTGTGAAAAAGAGCAAACTTCAAAAAGAAATGAAATTGTTGAATTAAAAAAGGGAGACGGTGCCCAGCAAATATTACAGCAATATATTTTAATTATACCTAAGAAAAATAAAAAGTCATTTGAAGTAGATGACAATCCAAAATACACTCGCCGGGAAAAGTTAAGGGGCTGCTCACTGACGCGCAGGGGTTGATAATTGCTTTAACATAAAAATAGCGGCTTTGTAAATTAGGCCAATTTTGTGATTATATACTCTTGAAATTATATAAGTAGAACTCCGAAATTTTATTGGATACAAACATCATTTCAAATCTTTGATATATAAAAATTAGCTTGTTTCATCTTTATCTGGTTCTTTTACTGGGACACTATTGGGGTTTTCAGATAAAACAATACTTTCTTGGATACTTTTCTAGGAAAACAAAATTCGATTTTTTTTTGGCGGATGGTCACTGGTTACTCGAAGTCTTTTACAGCTTCACCGGATCCAAAAGTGACCGACCGGTTTCGCTTAGGGCACCCATCCTAAACCTTTATTGTGGGTACCCAGCATAAGAGCGCCTGAGGAGGAACCTCGGCTAGGGCTGTTGCTCTGCGTGCGAGTTATTGAATCGAGGGCGCCCAAGAGGGCCATACCTCAACTCGGTCAGTAACTTCTGACGGATCATCATTCATCATTTATTTATTTATTAAACTTTTATGTACACAAAGCATTTATATAAGCAGACTAAAATAAGAAAAACTACACAAAGACAATAAAAATATGTTCGAGCATGCAGACCTGACCAATACCAGAGTGTTGGACATATTATTGGAAATAAAGAAACACAGTGTACTCGCAAATAAAAAATAAAGAAAAATAGAGAAAAAAATACAAGACTATATTTATTTACAAACACATACATATAAATACATAAATAATAATACATATAATATATAATGTAAACATAAATAATAAATATATTATACCACACAATAAAGCTATATTTAGTTATATATTCAACTGGATAAAAATAAGGAGTATTCCTTCACTAGTTTTCTATATAGTACAACAGTTTTACATTTACATACATGCATACAACATTATCGGAATATCTATATCTACCATCACTTCGGAATGCGTAGACGCTGGAGAAGAAGTAGCGCAAAAGGCTTTAGAGACGCCTTTACTCATATTGGTTGGAGAAGTACTGGTTGACTATATGGACCGCCTTTTATGCTCATTCGCGAGCACGATATCTGGCCATATCTATGTAACGTGTCCTTGCGTTTATCCGTCCATGTCTTACTTGGCGTTCTGGCTTGGTCTTTTAATCGTTACTCTGATTGGTTGCTTACAATAGTTCTTTCTTAGCTTTGTTTCGTTGATCTTCTCATTAATAACACACATAAATACAATAGTCGTAGTTTTATAATATTAACTTCTTGGGCTTGTGACTCAGTACTTATTTCTTGTGCATGCCCCACGCTTCTATGTTTTTATCATCATAATTTATGTTCTTAACTATATTAACAGTGATATATGACCCTATCAAGTCTTAACATATAACATAAAATGATTGCACTATGTTGGACACATGGCACAACCTGTTAGCAGTTTCTTAAAATACAAAGACTATTTGTCTAACTTACTTATCCCTTACATTTAACATATTTTAGCAATCTTTGAATTCATTATGGTAGAGTGTTGGAGTTTTGATTGCCAACAGACACACGTAAGACACAATCAGATCCAAAAGCTAACTATTAGTACTCAAATATTATTCCTTGACTAGAAGTCGAACTCAGTATCCAAGAAGCCTATATACTCTAATCATTATGCATAATGATTTTAGTATCTAGCAACCAATTCTAATCTATCTAATCTAGGTACATTTATATATATAGTAATTCTAATCTATCTAATCTAGCTGGCAAACATTATAGCGTAGAAGTTCTTTGGACTATTGCTTCACTGGTACTTCACATAGGTATTACAACCGAATAGAGTAGAAGTAGGTCAGTATATTAAGGAAGGCTTCTTGCTCGAATTAGTTTACGTTTACTGTGTGTTCAGCGGTGCTTGGTGTCAGCGGTCCATAATCACCTAAATCTATCCTCAACAAACATTATAATAATAAGATAAAAGTGCGTTATCTCCCTAAGGACTGAGATGTGACTGCCCTATACTGCTAAGTAATTGGATACTTGGATCCCTACACTAGTCATAAAAAACACAGTGGCATTATGTTACTAATTCACGCTGGTAATTTCTGAGGGTATGTTCCTCCCTCCTTTATAGTGGTAGGACTACGGTGCAGTTTCTAGCTGCAGAATGAATGGGTCAGCTCGACCGGGGTAGGACCACGCCCTCACAGAATACCAGCGTGATATAACAGCATAATGTGTATCTATTGTGTTTCATCTGGTGTGTGTAAGGATCCGGAGACCTTTATTACTCGTGACAATGCATTCCATCTCAGTCACAATAGTAGTAACAATGCGTCTGTATTATGATTCCGTGTTAAGGTTGAATGTATGTAGATGTCATGGACCGCAGGAATCACTCACTATCAGGTGATTCGAACCGTGTGTTTGTTTGTTACTCTCAATGTTGTAAACAAAAAAAAAGCTATGAACGGAGTATTAATTAATTTAGTTAATTACAAACGTTACATAAAAGAAAGTTCACAAAGGAGAGACTTAAAAACACATTAACCAGTGCACCAAGTTAGAGATTTGTTGGTAGGTGATAAAAATAAATGAAATTTATTTTGATCTAATTTGGGTCTTTCTTTTCATCGTAATACAGAGAGGGTGTCTTCAAATTAGTAGTGAATAGGCATTTACTAAACTGATGCCATTTAACATCAATGACTACATTACTACATAACAACAAAGTGTTTTAACTTTTACTTTACTTATGTACTTAACAAAGTATTTTAGCACCGGCAGTGCATCTGCTACTCCTCTGGAGGTAATCACTTCCAACCAGGTGAGCTGATACCTGGATTAGCTGGACCACCTATTCTATAAAAAAAAAGATGAGATGTAATCAAAATCAAGCACTAGCTTGTTTGTATAAAATGCCTAACAATTAAAAACAGTAATAAACTTCTCGAGTATATATAATCATATAATATATAATGCAACTTCTAAGCCAAATATGTAGTTGAACTAATTGATCAATCTGTTATCACGGCTGGTTATCGATTTACTTCAAATGCAAACAATAGCGTAGGGGGAATGAAATTCCAGTAAGCACCCTGGATTTACATTGGACAACGGCGTTCATTGTTTGTAAACGGATCGGAAACAATGATGATTTTACTACCTCGAGTGGCTGCTATATGCACGCGGAATGAAATTATGCATTGTTACGTTCTGATACAATTTCAAGAAAAGGAACATCATCGTTATGGTGGTGGTTGTGGATTGAAATGTAATAAAATCAGTTTTTGTATTAAATATATGACACTAATATTTTTTCTCGGTATAGGGGTTAGGCTCGCCTCCAGGAATATTTCGAGCTTAAAAACTCAAGGTGATATGGATAACATTTGCAATCTCTGTCAAATAAAAGATATAGAGGGTTATGTCCTGGAGAATATTTTAACAAAAATCAATCGTGTATGTAGAGTTAAGTTAAATTAAATTCTATTACTTCACTATCTCCATCGTCTATCGGTAAAAAAGTAAAATAATGGTAAATGGATGATTGGAGATGAGCGTGGCAAAGAGTTGTAATATTACGGTATTCAACATCTTAGGAAAGACGTAATGTTTAGAGATTCGGAGGTTTATAATTTGATAATCGTACAGATAAATTTGTATTGAAAATGCTGAAAATTATAGAAATATTATATATAATTATGTCATTCAATTTTTTTAAATTTTAATGAAAGCGTCTTTATTCTTCATATTCATTATTGAAATACAATAACTAAATAAATTATTATATACATCAATCAATATTGGACACACACTATGTACTTTGTCATGCATAGGTTATTTTGTGGATTGGTATTCACGGAGAATAATATTGAGATAATTCTGGGCCGAGCTATCATTAGCAATGGTAATAAGCCAGTACACCACGATGTGTTTGCCTAAGCGGTTGTTTGATCCATCATAACTTGATATTTAATCTAATAAATAACCCATTTGACGGAAACGTATACGTGCGTTATGGTGTGTCGCGTTCGCATATCCGGCTGTTGAGCCGCGTTTTAGGTTCCATTTTCCGGTGACGCAAATTTTTGTGAAATGCATATTGTTGGTATTCCCATTCCGTGTTGCTGATAATGCATTCGACCCTTCCCCAGAAGTTTAATTTTTAGCCTTTTTTTTGTTATAAGCATAGGCTTTATATATTTTTTAATTGCATTGAATTAAGGAAATTGGTATTCGCAACTACTAACCATATAATATGTTCCAATAAAAGCTTTATAGATTGTAATAATCTAATAGATATTAGATTGCTTCGTTATTGTATATATATAATATTTAATTAAGTCTTAGCCTCTACGCCAATTAGTGAAACATATCTTAAAATTTAATTTGTATTTATATGAAAGTATGATTTTGTTAGAAAAAATATTAATATCGGAGAGGAAAAAATTTAATATTCAAAATACGACGGCTATAATTTATTTTTTTTACAAGTAAAGGTAACAATCTGACAATTTAGCACATAGCGTACGTGTTGACAAGTAATCTCGTAACCAGTAACTTCAATAGGCTTCTTCCATAGAGCCAATCCATTCATGCTTCTAACTCTACATTTATGTTGTTGAAGCGAAAATTCATTTTAGGTGTATATATATAGAATACACGGACTCTAAAGTTTCTACAGAAAAAGGCCACGAAGGGTCAACTGTAAGGATGGTGATGCTGGATCGACAACTGCAACACCGCTGCATTCCGATGTCTGTTGGTTAAAAAATGCCACGAAGAAATAACAGCAACAACAAAAGAGGGGCGAAAAGCGATCCGACTATCCCACTTAAGAAGGTTCAAACCGAACCCTTCTACCGATTACCGAGCAGCTACACGAGAACCGTCTCTGTTTTTTTCCCTTGAAGTCTTAGAATATAAAGGAAAACAACAATTACTTATTTCAACTTTTTATAGTTTTCTCCAGTTTATTACTACTCCAATACTCATTGGGAATAAACCGCAGTAAAAAATTAAATTCATTATATACATAATAAACAACAAGTATTGAAGCCTCTGGTCGAACTCGCCCATACTATGTGCAGTAATATCTTAATGATCTTCCGTGTGTAAAACTAGAGCTAAACTTACCAGTAATCAAATAAGTTCATCATCCACATAAGGCATTTATTAGTAGCTACCGCTATTGTATTGTGTTAGGTCCTTACATATGAAATTGGCGTTTTGTCGAAGTAGCCACTTTGATCTTAAATAATCTGGTGTTTGGTTAGGAATTCCAATCTCAAATTTGGGCTTGTGTTGTTGATGTTTCGAATTTAGTGATTCATTTGTTTTCGTGCCATTTTTTTTTTCTTTGACATCCTTCTGTTAACGAAAATGAGTTCCATCGTGGCACCAACGCTACAGAAACAGATCGAAGGATTAATTATGTGTATGCGGAAGCTACTGTAAAACAAAAAGCACGGTACGTTTTTGGTTGCTACATTTTCGTTCTGGAGATTTTGACCTCCAAATCAAACCCCGCGGATGACTGGAGACAAGACTGGGCAAGTTGACAATGAAGAATTAAAGGTGATACTTCACTACAAGCAGTCGCTAAATTAGAGGAGCTGCGATAGGAATGTCTCCGACACCCACCATGCTCCCCGGACCTTGCTATCACAGATTACCATTACTTTTTTAGGGATTTAGATAATTTCTTGCAAGGAAAAAAATACAATTCCAAAAAATTTAAATGGTGAAAGACTAAGTATATAATTTCATAAAAAAAATAGTTTTTACTTTTTCTATATATTACGCTAATTACATATGTAAATATCTAATAGTTATATATTATAATTATCTATGTATTATGTATTTAATATCTATATATGTAAGTTTTAATCTTTATTTGTTTATTTTATATTAGCTATTCTTAGTATTTTCTTTTTATTTATTAGTTTATTGCTACACCTATCAAAATATCACACCAAAACTTGGGTTGACTGGTAAAGAATGCCTATGCTATTTTTCCGCACTTTGTGAAACTTTAACTTTATTAAGATTAATGCAATAAAGAGTAAATAATTAAACTAACATATATTCATACATATATATAAATTCGTTAATATATTAATAATAAAATAACATAATAATCATGATCAGGAAGACACCCAGTCATGACAAACCAGACAGCACTGACAGTCAACAAACATGGTTCAGGCAACGCCCCTTCTCATTTCAGAGGGAAGTAAGGGATTTAATCGATGCGTCACCCAAATCATCTATCAATCCATTCCAATTGATTTCCTCCATATGAAACTTTTGTCATTTTCGTGACGTTAATTAAAAAGGCATGAGTCGGCATCCCTGATGTAAAAGTAAACTATTTCCGTAATGTGAATTAATATATATGATTAGTCTACACCAAGATTGTATGTATCTATGTTCACACGTAGCAAACTTATTTTCTTTATTCACCTATCTATTGTCAGTATGGACTATTATGTGTGACTTTCTTAAAAGGTAAAAAACCGTAGCCTGCAGTCCTGGGAAGACTTGCCAACACTCATTATAAAAAAATTGTCTTGTTCTTTATTGTCATAATAAAAAAAACAATTCATAAAGTTTTTACAGTGTCTTCTTGTACGCGTTTGCTTGTCGACTTCAATTAAGCCGTTTTGTTTTATTTAAAGATTTTTTTTTGTCTCCAAGATGTTGGGTTGGTACTATTAGAATTATTTTGTCTTCTTATACAAAACGTAGAGTTGTAGAAGAGTCTATCTACCCTAATATATGAAAATAGGCTTATCGACTTGAATATTTTATGCGAAGTGTGTTTATCAAATATTATAATAAAAATTAAGTTAAAACTCCCAATGAATTAATTTTTCGAGAAGACCACGAATTAGTTTTCTTTCTTTCTTCTTTAAGTTATCTGTTAATTATATCGCTAAGAGGTTTTATATCGACAAGTAGTTTTACAAATTATAAAATAACGTTTGTGATTTTATTAAAGTAAATTAATGCTCACTAACAGATAAAAAAGAGGAAGCGTGAATAAGACGTCGATTAATCATTTAAAAAAACCCATAAATATGAAACATTACTTTAAATTTGATGATTTGATCAGGTAGTGATATTTTGCTTTAAAGTCTCTATTGCGAAATGATTGAATGAAATCATTGCTTTGCAGTGAAAACTAAAGCTTGCTTTTGGACGCTGAGCGGTTTCAATAAAGAGAAGTTCACTGAAATTTTGCTAACAAAACCATGTGAAAAGCAAACACTGTATTCATGAACATTCGAATGCTCTAGTTTGGCTAAATGATCATTTTAGTTAGAATTAGCTAACGTGCTTAATTGTATATTTATCTTGACCAAAGTAAGATACATATCCCTTTCAAAACTTCAATTCTGTCCTTAATAATAATGATTTTATGGTACCCTACACGTGCCCTTGGGTAGTGCTTAACAAGCGACAAATCCCGGTGGTAGGCATCGGCTGCAGGCTTTCGGTTACCACCCACCGGACAAAACCATACCGCCAAGTGACAAATGTCGCGTTCCGGTATGATGCCCGATGAAGCCTATGGAGGATGAGTCTGAACAGTAGCGTTGCGATGAATAAACGAGTACGACGTGTTTGATGGATACGTACTGGGAGCTTGGTCATGGAGGGTACCGGGATCCAAAGCACGGTTCTCCGCTGGCCGACCGCAGACAGTTGGGGGCCCAAGTAGCGACAAAGCCGCTCGCGAAAGGCTGCCCTGCCAGCTGCGAAAAATCCCAGGGTGGCTCCATCGTGTGGGTTGGCGACCGGATGAGAAGACCCGATGGCAATCCCTGAGGGAGGTTCGGGCGTCCTCGCAGTCTTCAGATCAAGCCCCTACTTGCACGGATTCTACAATCACGTCGTTGGGTTCACTTCGCAATGCCTCGGTCAACTACCATCCTTCATTCTATTCACTCTCTCACTACATGAAACGTTCCAACAATTAAAGTAAGGTTCAACAGCGGTCGCACTTCCTCTCACTCAAAGTGCACCTTACCAACATTCGAGGTTTGCACTGTAATCTCAATGTGGACTGCATTCACCATAACCTCGAGACTGAAAAACCGCACCTACTTTTCCTGACGAAGACGCAGATTCGACCTCTTGATACGGCGTACCTCATCCTGGATACTCATTGGATCATACCTTCTGCCCTCGAGCCGGATTCTGTGTGTACGTCCGTAATGACATATGCTGCCTGCGTCTTAGTCATCTTGAAGACCCCACCTTTCCTACATTATGGGTAATGGTAGACACAGGCACCGGTAAGATCCTTTACTCTTGTGTGTACAGTTCGCACACCGGTGACCCAGAGACTACTCGGTTGTTTGAACATCTAAGTGAGGCCGCTGATGCGGCCCAGCTTCGGTATCCTTCTGCCCAGCTAGTCCTTCTGGGGGACTTCAATGCCTGCCATCAGGATTGGTTATTCCCATACCAGACGACCGATCAGGCGTGTCTTTTTTCAGCCAAAAGAGACAGTGCACCTTGGCTCCTACCTTCCAAGATCTATCTGTGGAATTCACTGACCGCCTTCAGTTATTGTGAAACGAAATTTCATCGAGCCTAAATTTTGGACGATTCATCGAGTCCAAGGCGAAGATAGCTGCAAAAAAACTTGGGATCCTAGTAGGTGCCGCTAAATGCCATCTCGCAGCTTTGGACTCTGGAAAGGTGGGCTAAGAGGCTAATTGGTGACGCAGCTGAAACCAATCTGCTCAGTCTTGAACACAGTCGTAAGGTGGCTAGCCTTTCAGTGTTTTACAGATTGCATTTTGGAGAGTGTGCTCAGGAATTACATGATCTAATTCCTCCATCCTCTTACCACCATCGGACCTCGCGAGACACTGCTGGATTTCATCCTTTTGTTGTGAACATCCCTCAAACCCGATCGTCTTTCATTATTCATACAGCAAAGGACTGGAATAGTTTGCCCGCGTTTGTCTTTCCCTCCGATTACAATGTGGGTGTTTTCAAGAGTAGAGTGAATAGGCATTTACTGAGCTAGTGCGCCTTGCAGGACTGCATTTCCACTTAACATCAGGTGGGATCATGGTTAAGCACTTGCTTTGAAAGTATATAAAAAACTCTTTACTCAATGAAAATAGTAAAATGTCCCTGCGTAATAAAATTAATCTAACCTCTTGATTGTAAGGAGAGGGCGTCGTGAAAGAGGTTATTCGCGATACCACCATCTCACAGGCCGATTCTCTCCAGTCCATACAGATAGAAACGTCGCTAGAGTTTCTTGCTCCACTTCTTCTCCAGCGCTCACGCATTCCGAAATGGTGGTACCACCACTTCGGAATATATCTGTAGATAGCCAATAATAATAATGGCATTACTATTATTATTATTGGCTATCTGTTTATTATTATTAATGTAGATAATTCTTAATCAGAAGCAACTGACCGGGCCGAGGTTCGGCCCTCTCGGGCACCATCAAGTCAGGCGCTCTCGCGTAACAGGGTAGCGGTCTAGGCCGAGTCTCTCTCTTCTGGTTACCTACTGAGGTAACCAGCACAAGGGCTAACCTCTCAAACTGGTGAAACTGTAAAAGCCCTTGGGCTTGAAAAAAAAGATCTGATAAATGAAATGATAATTTCTTATATTTCGTTATTCACAGCTGATTCCACAGAGTAGTTGTGCGTGGCAGGAAATTTCGCGTGAAGCGCACAGTGGTGGATTGCCAACCATCGAGATGATGAGGATGAAATTTTGAATTCTGCCGTGATGTACGATTTTTAAACCTAGATTAAGGGAATTACTAATCTGTAATGATTACTTGATATAAAAATGTAACTTCTGTGCTGTTTAATATATTGCGGGAATTTATCGTTATTGTTTTTTTTAATTTTATTTACTACAATAAGCTGGGCAAGGTTTAACAAATCCAAAGTGTATTAAGTGATGGAGATATTAAAAAAATAATGTTCATACTTTCACTTATATTTTTAAAATGCATGAGGCAATTTAAAAAAACAAGAGATGTAAGTTCTACAGTTACGGTTACAAATAATATTGGACGTTTTACATGTAATCATATAGGTAAAACGTTAGGAAACGTTAGTACGTAAAATTTTAGAAATTTAATTAACAAGGCAAAAACTCATCCAAATACATAAGAGTAGCAGATTTTGAATTGACTGAGGCCGAAATTACGGTTGTGGAAGAAAAAATACGCAATTCGGCACTAATGAGCGAGGGACCGTAAATTCAACAAATTTTTGTTACAAAACAATTCTCAAGAGTGATCAAGTTTAAAACATTTTTGTCCATTATGAGTCCTGGAAATATAAAATAACTTAGATTTTGTGCGTAAAGTTACAAAATATATTTATGATTATGTTCTATGTTTAAAGCTACTTTTTTCCTAAAAAATATTCTGAAACGATGGATTCCGCTTTTCAGCTCTTAAACCACATTTATCTTCAACATAGATTTCCATGATTCTAAATGAGACGTGGTAACGAATATAAAGACTACCGAAATTTTAGGTTTAAAAGAAATATACAATATGATAGGTATTGTATATTTTAGAGATTATTTTCACCCGACTGCCAAGGAAGGGTTATGTTTTCGCGAGTATCTTATATGTATGCATATGTTTGTAAATATCTACGGCTGGATGGATTTTGACAGTTAGGTATCGTTAAATTCATCTGAAAAACCTATGTATCCTTGGACAGGTGTTTGAGAAAAGAAAACAAAATAGAAGTAGCAGACGTGACCCAATTGCAAATTATAAACCGAAAGAAAATTAATGGCTTCCGCTTGGTATTAAACTTAATGCGGGTATTTAACTAAGGCTTTCAACTCATAATATAGTCTGTTAAACCGAAGTAGAGTTTACTTAGCTTATATTTTATTTTAATTTTGTTCTCTATTCTCAATCTTGGTTCGATCTTTTTAGTGCATTACTTTTAAATTATCTATTTTGCGGACGGGTATTTGATTTTTTTAATTAGTTATTTTATTTAATTTTTAGAGACACTATAATTCCTTATCAATGGTGAATGTAACTTGATGTAATGGTCTTAGGAGTAATTCCTATCAGCGAAATTCGGAGATGCGTTGCCATGTTCAATTTCATTAAAAAAATACAATTTATATAAGTTCCTTTTAGTTTTTTCATTTATATTACTAAATTTAACAAATGTAAGTTAATATAACTGAGTACTTGGTATTTGGCCAGAAAACTTTCTCGTAACTGATTAATTTTCAGCTTCCAAATAGCTAATAAAAGTTATATCTTTGCTGATATGAGATTCCTAATTCCACTAATGTAATATAATATAATATAAAAGTTAAAGCAAACACAGTCGTTCAGTCCGGGAAAATAGTCAGTAAATTGTACAGATTCAACTAAATCCATATGATGTCATTTCACCACTTGGTGTAGACGGAGGTGTTGTGTCCTGGGTTTATTTCCATACGAGATACAATATTAGTACATTTAAAATTGTTGGTCTGGGTGTATTGTTTACGTCTAATATACCGAATCTTTGATACTACTCAACCAAAATAGGTAAAGGGGCGTCAAGTTATTACCTTTGGTTTTACGTGAATACTATCGGCACTACAATATATTCTGCTTAGTTAATGTCATCTGGTAATAACTAGAAGATATCACCATCATTTGATGTAGATCTCCTCTTAGTAAGGTTACCAGTTAGTTTTCTGTATATATATAGCCGTATTTTTTATTAAATTAAATTGTTTAGTAATAATATTAAGTAAGTAGTAATATTGTTAAGTAATAATATTCATAATTGACATGTAATAATATGCTATAATTAGTTATAATTGTTATTATGTTATAATGTATTCTATAACAGATATAACTATTGTAAGAATACTTATATAAACGAAATATTTACATAACATTTGCAATGGCTGAACTTGGAGCACAAAAATTTGTAAATCACCTTATGCAACACTAGTTCAAAGGCGAATAAAGTTTATTGTTATTATTAGAACACATATAAAGAAATTTAATTAATTAATTAAAACGTTATTATATAAAGGTTAAAGAGTACACGTTAACTTTTTCCTAAGGAAAAGAGCAATAGAGTTTTCTTAAACCAGTTTTAGCAAATTGCGTGAATTGCGAAGTTATGACATTAATATTTTTCAATAATTTCTTACTTAGCTGTTGAAGGCACTTAGTCCATCACAAGTTTAGATAAAACAATCACAAATCTAGTACTATAAAAGATGTTGTTATTTTTTAATCAACATTTTTATTTTAATTATATCTAGTCTCATGCAGTTTGATTTTTTAATTACGTATTTTTGTATTTATGAATGAATTTACATATAACCTCAATAAAACATTAAACTTTTTGCTTGTAGCTTTTTGCTGGTAACATATATTAAGTACTTTAGTAGTTATTTGTTATGCATTTAAGTATTTACACGTTTGTTTACCCAATTAAAATAAAATAAAAAAGGTAAGGGCGAAAGATATAAACATTTGATTGCGCATAAAAAAGTTTTTCATGTGATAAATTTTGACGGGTGCTTAAGAGAGGAGTTTCAACTCGGCGAATATTACGGCAATACATTCCAATTAAACTTAAGAAAAAACGGGAGTTATAAATGTACCTTACGTATTCTTATGATTTTATGTTGTGATATAGTCTTTTCTAAAATTTATCAGATAATATATTTTTATATATATATATTAATATATATATATATATATATATATATATATATATATAAACATATTTTAAAAATAAAGATAAAATTCTTAATATTGGTGTATAGAAATATATAAAATAATTACTTTTTGATATACATATATATAAATAATTCAAGCTTTATCAAGATGTCAGTTTGTGTTGCGTCTACGAGTATCTCATTTTCCTTAGTGAAGAAAAAGTAGCGGCGATCATTCTTTATTATAAAAGGCCAGGAGAATTGTCGCATGCTAAATGTCGTGCTTAACATTTAGACAAAGATTTATTATAAGTCATTTATTATCAAAAATTATCCAATCTGACATAGATATCGTATACATCGATTTGATTAAATGATAAACGGTCTACATATATTTGCACTAAGAGCTTTTATAGCTTGAACAAATAAAACACTTGCTCGATACCTTCGATTTACCGTGTATTTGTTTATTAACAACATATAATCATGAGAATGATTTATAACATATTATCGACGATCGACCTAGTAGTTGCGTTCCGTAAGCATATTATTGGTGCATGGGTGAATACCCAAAATGCATTTGGTGTATTTTGCGATTTATCTAAAACCTTTGGTTGAGTAGAACATGCAATACTTTTAAATAAACTCAGTTATATACAATTAAGGGCACAGAAATTGATCTGATTATTGATACGAACCTTGATCGAAGAACCCAAAGGATTATCGTATAGGACCGACAAGGACCATGGGCATTTCTTATTTCTGTTGTATTTCAACGATCTGTATACTATACTATGTGAAGGACTTTTGTAATATTGTGCTCATTGCTGATGATACCTCAATTCAATTTTTGTTTTGTGTGTAAAGATGGTAACTCATTGATTGAAGTCAATTAGGAATATAATTTCTAACTTATGGAAATGGTAAGTCGAAGAAGATCTTGCTTTACGTGTACCGTGTAAAGTAAAATATTGACAATAATACGTCAGCAAAATTATACTCGTAGCGATTTGGAACCAAAATGGACATCTAGATGAAAAGGATAGAGAAATAGTCTAATACCACTTCAGGGCCTCGCCGCTGAGGACAGGTCTCTTCCCATAGCAGAAGCATAGTCCGCGAAGCGATAGCAATATGGGATTTGTATATTTATAGGTAAATAAAGTTTCAGCAATATTGTTAAAAGCCGAGTATATAATGAAAATACTTAGTTAAAAATTAAACTAAAAAATTATAAAAATCTTTAGTGAAACTTTGCAGTAGTCTGTTTGCTTTAACACATTATGGAATGCCTTAACGTAATCTTATAATCATGGTGAAAAAAATGTAAGTCTATAAGCGATAAGTTGATTGAATTTTCCTACATATTAAACACACTCTAAATTTAAATTCAGAAAAGAAAAACCTGTATAAATTGTAATATTATTTATAATCATTACTTATAACAAAGTTAATAAAAATAAAGTTTAGTGAGTTGTAAATAATATTAATCAACAATCAATCAAATAGTTTTTTTTATGCCAGAATTTGGTACAAATGGCGTTACAATAGATCAATAAACACACATATATTCTGTCCCGTTTGGCGTGTCAATTCCTTACTTTCTTAAACAATAAGTATTCAATAATATATTAACCATTTAGGTATATTATACTTTATAAAATAATAAACATATCGACAATATTACTTTTACGTATGTGCTTAGAGCGTGTATATAATAAATAAACAAAATTAAACATGCATTCTGTTCCCTTACCCCTCGGCTTAAAGCTTAATTATTTTTTTGTGGTATTTGGTAACAGATTTGTAAATAACATTTTACGATACTATTACGCTGTGGATACATACATCATCGTTGTTTCCAATCGGCAGGCGAATGATGTACGTCACTGTAATTCGTGTTTTCATTGCCCTAATTATATTCCATATGCTGATTAAGTGGTTAGTACAACAGAATTAAAAAATATCCGTAATGTGTGAAAATGTTTTGTTATTTTTAACAGATATAATTATTTGGAAGAATTTTGTGTGCAATTTTAATTACATAGAGATCACAGTAACTTAAAATTTACTAGTTGAGCGCTTGGAATAAATATTGATTTTAGGTCAGATTAGAATCTAGCTTAGCCGTTTTGTAGTCCGATATTTGAATTCCTAAAATATAATTGTATAAAGTAATTATGTAGCTCATTACTACTCACTCTGTATATATATTGGGTGATTGCATTTAGAAAATCAAATTTCAATAATCCGTCCCGATATACATTGGACGGCGACGTCCATTGTTCGAAACTATTGGAAACAATATCGGTTGTAGCACCCAAAGCGAGATGCATTTGAACGCCAGTTCACCGGAAATGTTATTTATGAAGCAGCAAAAATTACTGCAACAACAATCTAGACTAGACAACTTCAGATAGAATTTAAAAAATCGTACATTTTAAAGTTAGATTAAATATTTATTCATTACGATATATGTACAGTCGTGAGCAAAACACTCACGCTGTACGTTTGCGGTCAAAATATTATTGTAAAAATTCTAGTGTTCAAATTTATTTTTTGATTATAGTAGATTAAAAGTGAAGGCATTAGCTTTAAAATGAGATGACATTCATAATTTTTTTATTAATATATTTAATCCAAATTCGACTTAAACACTAAAATAAGAAAACATTTACCTTAAAGAAAATATAAACAAAACGATAAAACAAATCATAAATTAAATAATTAAAATGAATCCAATATTTAGCGCTACCCCCCCCCCCCCCCTTTAATTACATGGCTTTAATTACAGCTCCTTATCAGTTTCTCATAGACCGGATAACATTTTTCACTGTCTGTTGAGAAACGCCATTCCATTCTTCAACGAGTCCATGAAGCTTCGATCTCGTAGCTGGCGTACGATTTCTAGCCCGAACTTTTCTTTTAAGCTCGACCCATAAATGCTCAATAGAATTTAAGTCCAGCCACTCCATGCACTTAATTTTGACTTCTTGCAAGTATCGCCGAAGAGAAGCTGTGTCGAGTATGTGTGGAGCATTATCCAGCATTAGCACAAAGTTTTCGCCGATAAAGCCTGCACAAAGAATGATATGCCCTAATATCTTTACAATATATTGATTCGCCGGCAAACCTCCAAAACGGCCGCATATTTTCGATGAAAATCAACTCAGTTTTGCCTCCATTGAAATGCCCGCCTACACCATCCGGGGACCTCCTCCAAATAGCGTATTTTCAATTATGCAGCATTGGGCGAATCGCTCTCCAGATCTTCTATAGACTCGTTACCATCTATCACTGCCATGGAGATACAACGTCTGCTTTCATGTTTAAGAGAATAGAGCTTCACTGTTCGTTCGTCCAGGTCACGCGTTTTCTTGCGAAACGTCGGCCGGCTCGATGAGTTGGGGTCAACTTAGATCCAGTAACCAGCCTTTTTAGAGTCCGGTTAGCCACCTTTATATCTTCTTCTGACTGTCAGCCACTAACAACATCTTCTCTGAGCTCCTGTTGCACTTGAACGCCATAGACGGCCCGATATCAGAGCGAAGTACTGACGATGAATCTGTCATCCCTTTTTGATGTATCCGCTTCTTCCGTTAAAGCTACCTCTCCTCTGCTACGTCTCCACCAGGTATTGCCGGTAAACTCTAGCCACAGCCGACTGGCCAATGTTCAACACAAGAGCCACTTCTCGCTGACTCTGGCTTTGTTCCGATGGAGCAACCGCCATGAAAGAAGAAGAGCCACTTCTTCAATGGATGGTCCATTTTTAAACAATGTTTGTGTTTAATAATAAGGTATAAGTGTTATTGGTATGTAAGGTATGTGTATATTAGTGGTTGACATTTGACGACTAATTACATAAATGACCTTTTATAGGTCATGACAATCCCGAATTAGCACTATTGTAAACAGGTGCAATAATGGTGAATAGCAATAACATGTTTTTGGGGAGTATTCTTGGAAAATATAAATAAAAGCATACAGCTTTGATAATTCAAAAAGTAAATTATTATTTAAGACTCAGTTATTATTGTAAAAAAATTCAACCTCGTGCATGACGCTTGATTAGATTTTTTTGCTCGCAAATGTATATTAAATGTATTGAAGAAGAAACCATCGTAAGAAAAACTGCACGACCACTAATCCATCCACTTCCATTCAATAAGAAAGGCAATGGAATGATCTGTTTAACAATCGTGTATATTCGATTCTTTGGTTCATAATAGACAAACTTAATATATAGTTGAATTATTAATTCTGCATAATGGAAGCCAAACGGTTTAATCTTTAAAGATAAAGCAAAATACTTGTACTGAATGACACTCACCCCAGCTTTATAACAATTCTTTTTCCGAACTTATTTTGCTTTTTTTAACTTTATCATGAAAATATATTAATTAAAGCATTTTGTCCTGATTTAAGTATATGTGTAATCATAAGTCTTATTAACCTAGTTTTAAATAGTCTGACCGAAGACTGGCCCATGTCCAAGCCAAATCTGATCTGCGTGGGCACCAAATTAACTTTTTCTTTTCTTTACTTCTGAAAGAATCTACGGTGTCGATGATATAATTACATCAATACGCAAGTAAATAAATTAGAATATGTTAAATACTAAAATACACAACTTAGTATATTTTTGTATAAGTGTCTTTGTGTTTGTCTGTCTTTCATTTGAAGACGTAAATATAATGTTCCATCTATTCGCCTCGGTCGTAATAAATTGCATAATTTGAATCAATGTTTTCCACAAATATCATCTAAATTCAAAATGAAAAGCGAGAATAGAAATAAACCGAAACAATTTCCAAGCTACAAATCTAAGATGACTTATATTTCTTATAAGCGTCTTCGATATTACTCCGGTATTTGTTGCAAGAAAAATATTTTCCTCCTTCATTCCTCTTGGTAGCTGTTTGTGACATCGATTATTATATTGCTGTTGACCAGATATGAATAGCACTGTTTAGCTATGTTTGTTCCGAAACGACGCTTTGTTAATTGTTTAAGTTAAATAAGTCTATAGTTATAATTTTGAAATTATTTTTAATGAGCTAAACTTGTCTCAATAGAATTTAAGTCCAGCCACTCCATGCACTTAATTTTGACTTCTTGCAAGTATCGCCGAAGAGAAGCTGTGTCGAGTACGTGTGAAGCATTATCCAGCATTAGCACAAAGTTTTCGCCGATAAAGCCTGCACAAGGAATGATATGCCCTAATATCTTTTCAATATATTGATTCGCCGGCAAACCTCCAAAACGGCCGCATATTTTCGATGAAAATCAACTCAGTTTTGCCTCCATTGAAATGCCCGCCTACACCATCCGGGGACCTCCTCCAAATAGCGTATTTTCAATTATGCAGCATTGGGCGAATCGCTCTCCAGATCTTCTATAGACTCGTTACCATCTATCACTGCCATGGAGATACAACGTCTGCTTTCATGTTTAAGAGAATAGAGCATCACTGTTCGTTCGTCCAGGTCACGCGTTTTCTTGCGAAACGTCGGCCGGCTCGATGAGTTGGGGTCAACTTAGATCCAGTAACCAGCCTTTTTGGAGTCCGGTTAGCCACCTTTATATCTTCTTCTGACTGTCAGCCACTAACAACATCTTCTCTGAGCTGTTGCACTTGAACGCCATAGACGGCCCGATATCAGAGCGAAGTACTGACGATGAATCTGTCATCCCTTTTTGATGTATCCGCTTCTTCCGTTAAAGCTACCTCTCCTCTGCTACGTCTCCACCAGGTATTGCCGGTAAACTCTAGCCACAGCCGACTGGCCAATGTTCAAC
This sequence comes from Teinopalpus imperialis, assembly GCA_029286865.1. Lineage (NCBI taxonomy): Eukaryota > Metazoa > Arthropoda > Insecta > Lepidoptera > Papilionidae > Teinopalpus > Teinopalpus imperialis. Next base: position 1,415,244 of record JAGSMU010000025.1, on the reverse strand, counting down.
ACAAGAGCCACTTCTTCAATGGATGGTCCATTTTAAACAATGTTTGTGTTTAATAATAAGGTATAAGTGTTATTGGTATGTAAGGTATGTGTATATTAGTGGTTGACATTTGACGACTAATTACATAAATGACCTTTATAGGTCATGACAATCCCGAATTAGCACTATTGTAAACAGGTGCAATAATGGTGAATAGCAATAACATGTTTTGGGGAGTATTCTTGAAAATATAAATAAAAGCATACAGCTTTGATAATTCAAAAGTAAATTATTATTTAAGACTCAGTTATTATTGTAAAAAATTCAACCTCGTGCATGACGCTTGATTAGATTTTTGCTCGCAAATGTATATTAAATGTATTGAAGAAGAAACCATCGTAAGAAAAACTGCACGACCACTAATCCATCCACTTCCATTCAATAAGAAAGGCAATGGAATGATCTGTTTAACAATCGTGTCTATTCGATTCTTTGGTTCATAATAGACAAACTTAATATATAGTTGAATTATTAATTCTGCATAATGGAAGCCAAACGGTTTAATCTTTAAAGATAAAGCAAAATACTTGTACTGAATGACACTCACCCCAGCTTTATAACAATTCTTTTTCCGAACTTATTTTGCTTTTTTTAACTTTATCATGAAAATATATTAATTAATGCATTTTGTCCTGATTTAAGTATATGTGTAATCATGGATTATAAGTCTTATTAACCTAGTTTTAAATAGTCTGACCGAAGACTGGCCCATGTCCAAGCCAAATCTGATCTGCGTGGGCACCAAATTAACTTTTTCTTTTCTTTACTTCTGAAAGAATCTACGGTGACGATGATATAATTACATCAATACGCAAGTAAATAAATTAGAATATGTTAAATACTAAAATACACAACTTAGTATATTTTTGTATAAGTGTCTTTGTGTTTGTCTGTCTTTCATTTGAAGACGTAACTATAATGTTCCATCTATTCGCCTCGGTCGTAATAAATTGCATAATTTGAATCAATGTTTTCCACAAATATCATCTAAATTCAAAATGAAAAGCGAGAATAGAAATAAACCGAAACAATTTCCAAGCTACAAATCTAAGATGACTTATATTTCTTATAAGCGTCTTCGATATTACTCCGGTATTTGTTGCAAGAAAAATATTTTCCTCCTTCATTCCTCTTGGTAGCTGTTTGTGACATCGATTATTATATTGCTGTTGACCAGATATGAATAGCACTGTTTAGCTATGTTTGTTCCGGAAACGACGCTTTGTTAATTGTTTAAGTTAAATAAGTCTATAGTTATAATTTTGAAATTATTTTTAATGAGCTAAACTTGTCTCAATGGTGTTTCTCAATTCGTAACATTAAAATATTAATTAAAGCATTTTGTCCTGATTTAAGTATATGTGTAATCATGGATTATAAGTCTTATTAACCTAGTTTTAAATAGTCTGACCGAAGACTGGCCCATGTCCAAGCCAAATCTGATCTGCGTGGGCACCAAATTAACTTTTTCTTTTCTTTACTTCTGAAAGAATCTACGGTGACGATGATATAATTACATCAATACGCAAGTAAATAAATTAGAATATGTTAAATACTAAAATACACAACTTAGTATATTTTTGTATAAGTGTCTTTGTGTTTGTCTGTCTTTCATTTGAAGACGTAACTATAATGTTCCATCTATTCGCCTCGGTCGTAATAAATTGCATAATTTGAATCAATGTTTTCCACAAATATCATCTAAATTCAAAATGAAAAGCGAGAATAGAAATAAACCGAAACAATTTCCAAGCTACAAATCTAAGATGACTTATATTTCTTATAAGCGTCTTCGATATTACTCCGGTATTTGTTGCAAGAAAAATATTTTCCTCCTTCATTCCTCTTGGTAGCTGTTTGTGACATCGATTATTATATTGCTGTTGACCAGATATGAATAGCACTGTTTAGCTATGTTTGTTCCGGAAACGACGCTTTGTTAATTGTTTAAGTTAAATAAGTCTATAGTTATAATTTTGAAATTATTTTTAATGAGCTAAACTTGTCTCAATGGTGTTTCTCAATTCGTAACATTAAAATATTAATTAAGGGTATTTTAAGATTTACAAGACAGAATAGCATCTCAAATAGATATTAAATACTCGTACGCAGAACTTACCTGAGCAGCTACCTGAGGTGTCTAAGGCGCGAGGTATCTTATAATGTAATCGTACAATACTTGCCATATTACAATCACAACAAATTTCAAATGAGAAAATAGCCATGTACAGTATTTCTTATATTTTCGCGAATACTTTACATTGAATAAAACTAGTTATACGGATTATATCACGTTCATTTTATTTTTTTTAGCTCAACGTTTGGAGTGATTTACAACACACGTCCTGGTAGCATAGTTAACCCAAACCACCGTCAGGTTTTAATTACTTATTTACTAGGAAATTAGTTTTAATACTTAATTATCTTGAGATCTCGCAAAGGTATGCCTGATTTGGGATTTAAATGTATTAATCGCAGGATCCAAAGCTGATAATAGCACCATCTTCTCTATTGAAATTATGATGTATTTATTTTCGCAAGCCTCGTGAATAGTTCAGGTTAATTCTGACATCAGGACGTCAAACGCCGCAGTCCCTCCCGTGACCTACATATACGCTATAAATGTACTCGAAACGTCGGGATAAAAGAGTTAAAATAAACGCTATAAAATCCGTAAATATTAACAGTAATTAATATTATAAAACACTACTTCTTCTTAAAATTGGTAATGAAATAACTTTTAAGTATAACTTTTGAATATATTTCAGAAACGTAAAGAGAATTTTAAAACATAAATAAATATAATTATATTTAATATGAAACCCTTAAATGAAAGTGATTACGTTTCAAAGATTCACCGAGTGTTATCATATGAGTAAGTCACATTTAAATGCTACTCCTTGTTTAAAATGTCGCTAGAGGATTGCACCCGAAAACTTATGACCTATATTTTTCACTTTGGGCTTCACTTTCACAGTATTCACCATATTGTATTATATATTGCTGGTATTTATTACACATATTTGTTTATTATGTACAAATAATAAATATAAAAGATAGAATGTTTAGAATATATATACATCAAAACGCTTTAGCGTCGGTTGCAGATGATTTAATCCCGCCCATCAAAAGCACGATTTTGAGTCAGCTGTAGCTGCAATCCAAAGTGTAAGGTTTCATCTTACACTTACTTACGCTTGGGTTAAGCTACGAGTATATAGCAGATTCTCTAAAAGTTTAATGATATTATACAGGACACACTAGTACAAGATGAGAGCTTTATATAGAAATATCACAGGGATCTTTTGCCATTACATGGATTGTCTGTTTCTTTTTCCAACATATTTTCATAAAAACATTGTACATATTCCAACGAGTACACGTCGACTTCAGTCAAGCCAACATTGGCTCACTTAATTTGCATTCTGCACTTTAATAGTTGACATAATTATAGATTTCCATATCGGTCACGCTGAATTTAGTTGCAGCATTAATAATAGTCGATCCGACCAGACAGGAGGAAAGTTATACCACTACATACTATACCACTTTTATATTTAGTTTACTTAGGGTAGGGATTCGGAGACCCAATTACATGTAACGAGATATTCCATCTCAGTCTTTAGAAAACTAAATATTCATCCTGAATCTTTGTTAATAGTGGATGTATATGTCTTGAGGCGAAGTCATTATTTACCATCAGTGGTACTGTTTGCTCGTGTTACCCCTAATATAATAAATAAATATTGTCAAGACGTTACGGAGTAAAACTATTTAAGAACCACAGGTTTAGATTGGCTTAAGACAAATTCAAGTGATCATTTTCTAAGACCCAGCAGAGAGTTTTAGCCTAATTGATAAAGAGCGTGTAGCTGCCCCATAAAGCAAACATGACTTCTTACCGATGTAATGAAAACAACATTTGAACACAATCACGCTTTGTGTACGTTATATTCGACATATTATGGATAGATAATATTTAAAACTTATATCTTAACGATTGATACCAATCAATTTATTAAAACTAAATTGATATTACCGTTGCCCTTGTCCTTTAGAAACATTGTGTAGAAATAACATCAATGCAGGAAACAAATATATCGAAACTATTTTCCACTACAAATCACAGATGACTTATATTTTCTTATGAGCGCCTTCGATGTTTCTTTAGATATTTGTTGCAAGAAAATTATTACCCTCTTTTATTCTTCATTGTTGCTGTTTCTGACATCCATTATATTTATAGTCATTGTCTTCTGGCCCATATATTGTAAGTGACGTTCTTTAGGTATTTAGAACATACGGAAGTACAATATATTTTGAATGCAATCATTATTAACCCCGATTTCTTACTATCGTTATGACGAACGCGTAGCGTTGTGGTTAGAGTAACTGACTGCTGTTTATTAAACCTGGGTTCCATATTAAACTAAAATAAACGCTTTTTAAGTCTGGTTGAGATTTAAATTGTCAGGCGTTTCTGTAACTGTATGTTATCAGCTCGCGTATATTAGGGACGATTAGGAAGAATGCGTAAATACCTAATGTTTCCTTCTTTGTGAGTAGTAGTATTATGTACCCGAAAACTAGGGGACCAATTCATGAAATGAAAGTCTTTCATAGTTCAGTAGTTTTAATATCAACTAAAAAGTAAGACAGTATGTTTCATTGAATCGCGGCAAAGAAGAATAGCAGAGAAGGTTGAGATAGAAATACACAGAGTATTACATAATTAAAGCAAGCTACGACAGGCGAAGTGACGGGTATGAAAAGGTATTACCATATAGTATATATAGGCTGAATTTATAATAATAGTATTTTAATTTTACGTATACACAAATTGAATAATTATAATTTCAGGTATCATGTATCTAAAATTAATATCCCCTAATCGTTTTCGACTATAGCAAGATCTTCGAGATAATAAATGACAGAATGACGTGTACACAGATCACCTTATTGTAATTGTGACTTATAACATCTACATCCATCCTGAATAAAGACACAAGATGCACATGTCATACGATAAGATCCCTGAGGTATGAGATGGAATGCCGCGAGTAATTGGGCCCCCGGAACTTTAGACTCTTACACCACATACCAGCATCTTACCGCTCTTTCACGCAGGTATTTTGTAAATGTGTGGTACTTCCGTCATCGTATTCATGTTGCAATTAGGAATTAGCTGCAACATGGCCCTGCCACTGCTAGCCTTCGGTAGTCTGATATAATGCATATACAACAAGACCGGAGGAAGTTCACACGCAGTGTTATGGAAACAGGATATACAAACACACTTGAACTGAAAAATGTAGCCCAGTATCCGCGAAGTACTCGTAACAGGAAGTAGCAGGTTTTGACCTGACCCTGACTTTCATTTGATTTATTTAATCAAATGTTGTTCAATTACAATTTATAAGTATTAAAAATCCATTTGTTACTTTATGAGAACTTGTAAATGAATTGTATTAATTATTGTTCAACGAAATATTCTTGTGTAGTTCCTCAGAAATAGGTCTTCTAACAACTAATGAAACTCAATCTATTCAATTAGATATCTCTATATAAATGAAAGTAAGGTGTTATCCATTAGAAATCGTTCTGATTATTACCGCTCTTTAGTATTAATGGTCGACGTTTACCACAATTTTTTTCTTAGATGTTTGAACTTCCAATTTAATTATTGTAAGTCACTTCCAGTCCTATATTATACTTTTACCAACCCACTTCTTAATATTTATTTTACTTACTTCATTACACAAAGTACTTCTAACGCTTCTCTGACTATTTGACATTGGCATCCGTGACTAGACAGATAGGGGCAGATTTTTTCTATATTTTTGGTACCTCGAATTTATTATTCTCAGATATATTACGCACAATATGAAACCTAGGAGCGGCTTTTATCTATCCAGAGACGCTTAGCGTCTGTTATTTGAAATCATATTCTTTTCTCTTTTGTTCAAACATTATTACAAATTTACTATAACAGGTTTGAAGAATACAGGCTACAACAATATCTCTTAAGTGGACAAATATTATAAAATGGTTTATTATAAAAAGAATTATAAATAATAGATCACAATAGAGACACAAAAAAAGTTTGAAAGACTGAGACTATATTTTTTTTGTTGAAAATTTATTGCTGTTCATCAGTCGACGCCACTCAAATCAGATCACAGTTACAAGCTGGCATCAAATGTAAAATTAGCACTAAAACTATTTAGAGTTACTTACATCAGATTACGAGCAAAGACGACAAGGTAATGGGTAAGACAGCGTCCAAGTGAAGAAAACGAGGACAAAACCTTTTCGTTGACAAACCCAGACTCGGAAAGATAAACAACTGTAACTGGAACCGTTTAGCAAGGCGGCAAATCAGTGTCGTTTCGGGGTGGGATAATGATTGGAGCTAGAACGCTTTTGATTACATACCAATGCTCCATGATGGCAAAATTGTATAAAACGGCCATCCTCGACGGAATTGTCAGGCCGTTTAGAATAAATTCCGGACACCGATTAGTATTTGTCGTTGATAATGCGCCTGCATTCGCACCGCTCCCCGAGAGTACAACATCTGGCGATTAGATTGACCAGCTGGCTCACCTGACTTAATCCCGATTGAACACGTATAGGATTCTCTTAAGCAAGGTGTTTGGAATCTCGGAATTACCAACTACCTCCACAGACCCCATTAGAGATCAGATAAGCTACTATTAGAGAATGGGACAGGCAACCGCAAGAGTTACCAGATAACTAGATCTTTTTATTTATTTTAGTTAAATTATACTTTTGTTTTTATCATTGTTTCATAGGATTAGTTGCTTTTTTTTATAAATACAAAGTACTGTTAATTTAATTTTTGGCTCAAATGGTACGTATTTAAACAAGAAAGCATAATTTAAAGGCTTTTTTTTATATTTTATCATTACCATAAAATATATACGCTTTCCGAGTTCCGCACGAAATTTTGTTTGGTGTTTGTTAATCAACTAATGGTAAGTTTTTATCTGCACTTTTATAGCTCTATCATGTAAAAGTAAACCGAAAGTTATCCTAAAGTTGTACATCGAGATTTACTAATAACTAAAAGTGTTAACCTTTTAATTTGTATGGTTTTGTGTATAAGACCTAGGCAAAAAAATAATATTTTTTAGCTATTTGATAAAATGGATTTAATTAGGAAACTGAACCCCAGCTTAAAAATGAAAATAAAATGTACGTGATAAAGTTGCAGCGCCTTCGTTCTTCTACGAACATCGAGCAAAACCTTCTCAACAGCTCTGTGACTGTAGGCTTCGACATACAACTAGAACTGAGGGAGCGCGTCTCTTGCGGTCGTTATGAGCTGCACTTACAGGTTAAAGATTTTAAGCTTTTGGAGAATTTCGATAAGAAGATATGACGCAGTTAAATTGCATAGCCAGGTTGCATTCGTTCGTTAGCTTCTGTAACGTTTTCTAATTATTTGCATTCTGTGTTACGTTTGAAATTATTAATTTGTTTATCTTCATTATTACTTTCGATTAATTTAATTTGAGTGCTTATTGAATGAATGGCACAAACAATAGATCAAGATATAGCTATTAAAATACGGACCCGGTCATAAATAAATGTCATTATTAATTATAGCTGCTATAAAAAGTTTAAATAAGTTAAAATATTGAATAAAACTAATATTGACGGATTTCCACACTTTTATCTTTTGTACGGATAAATCGGATATTTTTCATACTGATGTCATAGTTAACCTGAACTAACGTCAGGTTTTCGTTTTTTTTTTGATCGGATCTACGCAGGAGGAGCTCACAGTATCTTGAGGTTTTGTAGTGTTTGGTTTGGGATTTCATTTTATTAATCACAGAATCTCAAGCCGATGGCAGGATCTAGCCATTTTTCAAATTTTTAGCAAATCATTCCTTGTAGGAATCGTTTTGATTTGTGGTTTATTAAATTTGATATAATTGGGGACCATTTAAAGTATGGTCACAAACTGTGAACTTCTTAGAGCGTCGCAGATGTTATATCTTCTTTTACGCAAGTCTAACCATTTTTTTATGTAACGCTATGGAGACCACATTAATAATGAAACTTTTACAATCTTGTATATTGAAAAGGAGTATTTCATTTGACAGATGGTAAAAACTGACTAACCTATTTTTCGTAGCCAATCTCGTCTGTAACTATGCTGGCATATGGTGGAAGTACAGCAGGCATCCTCTCGAATGTGGCTGGCTTCTCTCTATCTTTTTTTCTATACACAGTATGGCAGTCGTCATTAGAATTCCGAATTATATTATATATATCAAGGAAAAGTCGGGTGAACAGTTAAAAGTAAACGCGTTAAAATCCGTATAAATTAGTATTATTCAACGTGCAGTATTTGCGTAAATATAAGAAATTATACTACTTCCAAATATTCAAATGGAAAAAAATCGCAAATATTTGCACTATCGCATATTATGCACTGTCCTAGGCTTTTGTACCATAATCAATCATTGGTGTGTTCGTGACATGTGCGTAATTAGGCGCGCGCCTTGAAGGGCGGAATCCTATTCTGGTTATAATTTTGAGAAGAGAAATAAATTGATAGAAAGAAAATGATAATACAACTGTGGCTGAAATGTGGTATTTACGATGTAATAGTCATAGATTTTAAACTTCTAGTGCCACTTTTATTTTAAAGAACAAATTTTATATTTGAGAAATGAGCATACGAACTATCTAGCGATAAGTCATCTATCAATCTATTGCCCATGACAGGTGTTTGTTTGGTTGTCAAGATTTTCTATTCCTATATCTATAATATATAATCAGCATTCAAAACTCAGGTATTTTTGAAAAAGTAGTCCTCGTCCGATCAATTCAACCCATTCTCATTCCAGACAATTCTAGTAGTGTATGTGGTAATACCCACGCCAAATTTTAAACGGGTCTTCTGATTTTTATGTACAAATAGATCACATTTTTTATAGTATGACAACTAACACAGTTCACCTGAAGTGATTATTGTGGTTCATGACTTCTCTCCTTAACAAAGATGCAAGAATCACATACGAACCCTAAGAACTGGAACGTCTCGTTACCTGTGATTAGGGCCCCGAATCCCTGCACTCAACAAACGAAATATGCTCCTATTTTACTATGGTATTTTGTAATGACGTGGTCCTCTCCGGTCTACCAATGTTAAGTTAATAAGTTAATTTTAGAACTAATGGGTCAGCTCAACGAGGGTAGGACCACGCCCTCAAAGAATACGGAGTAGAATGTAACTACGTTTTCAGAAGCTGTGAGTAGCTGTGCAGTGATGGTTGAAATTAAAATGAGAATAAATTGAGATGGAAGTGTGGAGGCACTGTAGTCTATGTGATAAATAATGAATACATAAGAAGAAATTAGAAACTTGCACCTGCAACGGATATGTTAATAAGTCACACAGATAAATTGTCCAATTCGTACCTGTGACTTATCTCCATTACATGTTATATGATGTAATGAGGATAAGGCTAACTGAAAAATAACTGGTGAGGCTAACGACAATCAGTAGACGTTGAGGTATGATATTCTCCTACAGATTCTATCGCAGATGTTTTCTGATTGTTACCAAAACACATTACGCGATATGTTAATATCTTAAGTGTCACAGAAAGCCATAAGTAACTTCGTCACTGACATCTCGTTTACCTTTAAACTACAATAAAGCTAAAAAGTAGCTGTCAGAGCACGAATGGGTCAGCTATATAGCTATATGGCTTTCAGATAATGCCAGCTCAGCCTCACATGGAACGCTGTTCTCGTTTTTGGGCAGATGGTGCCCCCAATTATCAAAGACTTACCGATCGGCATATATTGGCCATGCAAAGAGAGGTTCATCTCTGCAATTTTTATTGTATTTAACGAGTGGAATGTTTTGAGAAATTGATTGGATTAATTCCAGCCGTTTGTTCATCATATATCAATCACAATATTCTTGATCTAGTCGTTTATCCTCTTTTCTTTTAAAAAATACCCAAGTTCTGGTAGGGGGAGATTAGACATTAGTTTTTGTTAATTATGCAAGCAAAATATGTGTCCAGTATCACTTATCATTATGTGTGCACGGACATGGCTTACTTCAAGTTGTTTAACTTAGTATAGATAAATAGATAAGATTCATAATTTTAATTGAAATGGTCAGGAAATAAAATTCGTCACGACCCTCCCAACACAACTCGTGAACATTTTGTTTCAATCGTATTTCTCTTTGGTCGATCTCACAACGGAAATCACTCAATTCGACAAACGAATGGACTGCACTTGTGCGTGAGGGGCCGTTCACATAAAGTGATTTTTTCCGCTTTTAAATAAATCTGCACTATTTTTAAAATAAACTGCATTTTTAAGCTTCTTTACACAGTTTATATAAAACGAAAGAAATATGTATCTAGGTTTAGGTGTTGTTAACAAACTGTTCTAATAATGATCTATTTCCAATTATAAGAACGTCACGGTAACCCCTGTTCTAATCGTACCTTCAAGCCGTTGACTATCAACTGATAGCGAAACGAAGAAAACATCCGAAGATACTGAAACGAAGTCTCAGTGACTATTGATAGGAACGTAATGTCATTGCATCACGCTGCCCAACGTGATTAGTATGGCAAAAATCTACTTTTGCAAGGTCAGATTTACTTTGTGGAAAGAGCCATGTATTATAATAGTAAAGAACGATGAAAAATATTACATTATTTACATAATTATTTTTTTTAATACAATATCATTTGAACAGATGTACATATATTAAATTAAAAAATTAGAAATAAATTAATATTTTTATATTTTTCAAATCCTTTAATCATCGGTACAATGTGGGTATAATGTCCTAAGTTTCCAATTATTTCTGTCGAGCACAGTCATTAAGTCGTATAAACTGCTGGGTTGCCGTAATCCGACCACTTTTGTTATATTTAAACGAGTTTCATTACGAATCGGCTGTAAAAGCGGGGCTGTTAAGAGAAATGGACTGGAAATATCACGCTTGACTTCGAATGACCGTAATTGTCGTCGTATGAAATGAAACATTGCTCAATGCACTTTAATAATTTCTTTCAGACCTTTGTTGTTACCAAAGGATATATCCCTTTTATTTAAGTACGTAAAACTATTTTTAGATAGCGATTGATACTTTTCGGGTATAAAATTAATAATAAAACTTTTATAAATTCAAAAAAAATAGCGTTTGTTTGCATCCAGCTATCAAATATTGGATTATCGAAGGAGACCACTAGTAAGTTTCTCAGTCTTTGCGCTTTTGCATAGAACACTATAATGTATTTTAATATAAAAATAACATATTTTTATGATAATACTATTATTAATAATAATATATTTTTTAATATTATTGGTAGTGGAAAATGAGCTGTGTAATGAATTGTGTTAACCTAAGCTGATGATAAGTGATGTTTGCGGCCAATAACATCTACAGCCATACACCTTTTTCAAAGTTTTTCAAATTTTTGCAAAGTTTTATGATGCAGATGAGTTGTTAGCCCTGAGGACCGACAAGAAAAGCAATTGCTGACTGCTGTGTTTCGTCTGGTGAGTGCAGGGGATCTGGAGACTTTTATTACTGGTGACGAGGCATTCCATCTCAGTCCACGCGGGTACCAACGCATCTGCATTGTGATTCCTTGTCAAGGATGAATGTAGATGTCATGGGCTGTAGGTCATCACTTGCCATCAGGTGAACTGTGTGCTCGTTTGTTACTTTAAGTTTAATAATAAAAAAAAAGAAATGCCTTAATATTTGTAATATGGACTCATTTAATATAGCAGCAGCATTATACTACTATTTCATGCTGGCATTCTATATCGGTGTGATTCTTTTCCGGTCTAGCCGAAAAAGAAATATCATGTCAAGTTGTTACTCTATATGAATATATCTAGATGTTGTTAACAATAAAAGAAGAAACTGACCAGGAAAATATCATTACTCATCATTACATACACAAACGTAGATAGTAAATCCATACAATAAACACTTTTATAACGTTTAGTCTAAAGTTTACCATTGTGGTAGTTGAGCGTCCTGATTCTTCATAAACCAAAATAATATTCTAACAAAAGAACCAATACCGTAGACATACCATCCGACATTTGTATAGTACACACGTTTTAGCTTTTATCGGATTCGAGCCTAGATTCTCGGGTTTGCGAATAACAAAGGGTCTTTGATTGAAAAGTAAATCAAGACTGTTGATATTTTCGCATTGCCTTCCTTGTTTTCAAAACATAATATGTTTATCCGTTGTACGTGTCGATTCTATAAACCGGAAACGATAAAACATGTTTAATTGTATAAATATTTACCTGCGAACAAACCTATATGTATTTTAGAATTGAAAAATCATAGTAGCTTTTTTGTATTACAAACAGATAATACAATTCTATAGAGAGGATCTTCTGGCTAGATTTGATTCTGAACGCCGCTTTTATTTTTGCACATGGCTCTGATATTCACGTTGGTCTAAGCAAAAATAAACTCTGTCAATGAGGATTCACAGAACCTTTAAATCTTCGATGTAAGTGTGGTTTTGTTCTGCAAACTATGATCATAATGTAAGATAAAATGAACCGATGTCATAATATTATAATATTAAAACTACTTTCTTTTCTGTTCTTTTATCGTCTATTTGATTTTCATTTAATATTTGTGTAATGTAGACTTTCTTAACCCATTACCAAAATAACTTTCGCTACAAATTATATTTGCACCATTAAAGTAGACATTCTCCCTAAAATTCCTTTACAAGTAACTTCATTAAGGGAACACTTTTAAAGAAATTTGCATTAAACACTCTGTATTGTTTACCGTCAAAGTTGTTGTTATTCTATAAGATTGTGTTTAAATGTAATTAATTTTTATTGTGTTAACTTTGCTTTATTAATACTGAACAATTGCACAAAATTCAATTTGTCAAAGCTTGAACACTGACAAATAAGAGTAATGTACGAAAATTACGATATCAATGTCCTCTACACAACAGGGTTCCTTAAAATACTAGAGTACTAGAATAACCTTGGGTGCGTCACATGAGCGGTCACGTGGCGCATTTCATTTTAATACCGTAATGATCGGTTCACAGTGTAATCCAGAAGTTAACGACAGATATTGCTGCACGTATTAAACAACGGGAACATTTACAGACTGTTAGTGTTACATAAATGTTCCCGTGTATATGAATAAGATTTTTTTTAAATTAACTACAGTGATATATAAAACTTATTAAATTAAATTAAAGTAAATATAAATATTTCTTAATGTTTCTAACTATCGTTTTATCTTAATAATATAATTGTTCAAAAATCGTGCTTCGTTTATTAAAACATATCGTTTAATAAAACTAACAATAGTAAATATTACATTTACATAGTAATAAAAACATGCTAAGAGTTTTCTACTAGTTTTAACTGAATATTCGATAAGAATGATCGGTTTATTATGTCACACAATAATTAAAAGAGAAGTAAAAGTGTCGCCATTGATTATAAGGACTATACATGCCACTTTTCCCTAGATTGACACCAAATTTGTTAACAGCAGGACGTGTTTTGTACGAAAGGAAGCTTAATAATTCGGAATACTATCTGGTCTTTTCGATACTTATGTAATTGCTAAATCACTGATTAGTTTTGGTATCCTACTGGGCAATAAAGTTTCGTATAAGTTTAGCATGTTTAATTAATAAAATATGTTTCTTGACATATTAAATAAAACGTCTTCAATACAAGGGATGACACACAGTTCAACTGAAGGTAATTGATGGCATGAAACTCACCATTTACAAAGATTCAAGACACAAATGCGTTGTCAATCCTGAGGAATGGGATACAATTGTCGATTATGTCCGTCGCCTTCACCCACCATACGACACATAGCTCCATTATGCTGCCGACTCAAGATGTCATGTTGTGTGGGGGAGTGATGCTTCCCTGGTCAAGCCAAAGTATTATAGTGGCAACTATAAACTAGCTGCAGCGTGGCCGAATTACGTAGAAAAATATGTAGAGAGTATTAGTAAACAGCGAATCATCAACTCTGCACCCCAGAAGAAGTCTATTGTTAAATGTGAACGATAGTAGAGCCACATCTCTTGTTTCCTGCACAACTAATGGATCGGCTCAATAGGAATCCAGCCCTCACGGAATATCAGTCTAAAATAGATACATAATACTTCTGTGTTTCATGTCTCTCATCTTATTTTTCCTTGCATGTGCATATTGATCGTAATATCGAATAAAAAAAAACCTACATCTGGTTTTTTTTATGACATTGGGAGTAACAAACAAGCACACAGTTCACTTGATGGTAAGTGATTCCTGCGGCCCAAAACATTTGCATTTTTCCTTAACACGGAATCATCATGCAAATGTGTTGTTACCCTTGAGCACTGAGATGGAATGCGTCGTCACCAGTTATAAAGGTCTCCGGATCCCTACAGTAACCAGACGAAACACAGCGGCATTATGCTACTGTTTTCCGCTGGTATTCTGCGAGGGCATGGTCGAGCTGACCCATTCATTCTGCAGCTAGAAAAAACTCTGCAGTATAGCTCTACCACTGTCATAGGTGCTTGAGTGCTGCAGTTTATCACTTACCATCAAGTGCGGTGTGTGCTTATTTTTCACATACAGTTTTGTATAAGTGAGTTAAATAAATGTTACCTAAACTAGAAATGTTCAGTTTAAGTAGATAACGTCATTTATATTCGAACTTTAATCCCTATTTGAATAATTTCGCACAGGATATTGCTACATTCTCCTAATGAATGGACAGCACTTGTATGCGAGGGGTTCATCACATGTCTCTAAAAATAATATAAACCAAATAAATTCAGTTATATAAAACAATCTAGATTATATGAATAAATGATTATAATATTATATGTATAAAGTACGCATAAGTATTTGATACGCAGTCGGAACAAAGTATATATATTATTATACTTATATATAATATTTCCCTAATACATTTATTTACATTTATTTTTATTTTATAAACATTGCAAAGAAAGGCATTTCTCATAACTTTAGGTCGCTCTTGTATATTTTTGGCTAATAAACAGTTTTCAAGCAGTTAATCAATTAGTGCGTTTAAGTTTAAAGTAAGTGTAAATTTAAGTTTATATGTTGTTTGTTATTATTTATCAGAATATTCATACAAAAACAAAGTTACGATATAATACAGCATTAGCTTGCGTAGTTTTAACTTGTAAACTTAAAGTACACAAGGCAACAAGTTTATTATGTATATACATCGTATTTCATCTTAATATATATATTAAAACGAAGGGCATAAGATGTTTTAATTGCTGGAATGCCGATTTTAAACGTTCTGTTGCTAAGCAAACGTTTTTAGTTAAGCGAATCAATAACTAGCCGATTTGATACTCAGTAATTAGGCGTCTTTTTAAACAACAGAAATTAGGAAACTGCATAGGTTTCTGTAAAGCTATTTAAAGTCGTACAGCCATCACTGTTTGACATATAGATAGGATTGAAACGATTTTCAGTAGTTTCTAATCGATGGCAGCTCTGAGTAGTTTCCCCCAACGGTGTCATATTAACCGTCGGTATATTGAAGTACTGAAGTATTTGTACATCAAGGTCACAATATCTGTCCAAATACAGTCCCGCCGTACGGAACCTATCCAACTGCGTATTAGACAGATATTATATCATTACAGTAATCAAGTCAATGGCGAGTATCTAAGCATCGAGCATAGAAGGTGACCTTCGATTTGCCGATGAGAAAGACATCATGGCATAGTCGCTGAGAGACCACTATATTCGATAATCTCAACAGTATCTCCCAAAGGCCTACCCGAGGGTCTTTAGATGCACATTAACAACACGAAAATCTTGTGATTATATACCTAACTGGGACAAATAGTCGCATTGGAAATCTCATTAATCCATTGTAGAACGAATGCGACCTACACAGTTCAAACGATCAAAATCAATAGAGGGTGTCTCAGAATGTTTTTCGTTTTTAGATGTTAAATAAAAACAAAATATCAATTAAATCTCGTTTTATTTAATGTTAATTTAAAGAGCAATTCTTGAAGTTTATTTATGAAAACAACAGTTTGCAAATGCGCACCATTCATTTGTTCACACTCATTTAACCTGGCGCTTAAATTTTCAAAAACTCGCTGGAGCATCGCTCTTGGAATAGAGTTGATTTCTTCAGTGATTCTTTGCTTCAAAACATTCAGGTTGGGTGGCAATGGATTGTAAACTTTGCTTTTTAGGTAGCCCCATAGGAAGAAATCAGCAGGCATTAAATCAGGGCTCCTTGGTTTGATTTTTTTTGGATGTCTCCTCGGCGACTTATCACTCTTCCAGGGAATAAATCGTGAAGACCAGCTAATAAGTCATTTGTAACATGAGAAGTGGCTCCATCTTTCTGGAAAAAGGTGTTGCGGTTGTTGCCCTTCTGTTTTTGCATTTCTGTAGCCAAAAAAGTCCGGATCATATGGCAATATCGGTCAGAATTAACGGAGTTCAACCTCGGTCATCCTCAAAAAAATAAGGACCGAGAATTCCTTGACTTGATATGGCAGCCGAAACAACAACTTTTGGCGAGTGCAAGGGCTTCTGATGCAGTTCTCACGGATTCTCGGAAACCCAGTATCTGCAATTTTGTCTATTCACATGACCGTTCATGTGAAAATTCGATTCGTCGGAGAACCAGATGTTATTGAAACTCCTAAAACGGTTTTTCATTGTCCTGCTGGATTCGACTTGTGTATCAGGATCATCAGGCTTCATTTCTTGAACAATAACAATTTTATAGGGGTGAAAACGTAAATCTTTCGAAATAATGCAATAAACCGCCGATTTGTTCAAATTAAGAGAAGCTGCGCGCAATCTCAATGACTGTCGTGGGTCGTCCATAACAGACTCTCGAACGCGATCGACGTTCATGCTCGTTCTTGATTTCCTTTTACGCCCAGACGATTTGTCCGGCATTGTATTCCCAGTCTCTTCAAACTTGCACACCCAATGCTTAATTAAATTGGCACTTGGCACATGTCTTAAGCTTTTTAAATTAAAATGTGTCCTGTAGAGATGAGCAACAGTGTAGGAATCGTTGTTTTTATAAAAAAACTCCCAAACACGCAAAACGCGCGTTATCCCGTGAAACGATTCATGGCTACTAAACTTATCAAGCCGGCCAAGCGTTTGAGACCACTCCCCTCCCCCTGCTACCTGCGGTTGGCGCGTATTGGTTAAACGAAAATCATTCTGAGACACCCTTTATTTAAAATCACTACACTTTTTCCGTGTACTGACTGATGTCTTCACAAGTTTTTTTAGCATAAATCAAATAAATTATGATACAAGTTATACTTACCTCACTACCTTTACTACTAAAATTATTTGCAAAATAAGCAAGTCAATCTTAAATTTATTGATTTAAATGTAAATAAAAATCTTTAAACTTAGAACTAACTACTGCTCTATATTCGACCATTTAAGTTCAGTTCAAAAAATGAGCAGTTCCCCGATCAAGAAATGCGACGTAAAATATGTATCCGTACACACCGCGCTTGGAACTTGTGTGCTTTTGGTAATACAGCATTTGCACAGTGTCAGCATTAGCATTCCTTAGAAATGAGATTGGCTAAGAGAGTCTGGACGGATTTTCACGGAGGTCACTTTATCCAATAAGCGCAACATTTGCGATAGGTAAGTTTGTAAATGTGCTTATCACAGTGATAGAATGGCAGCAAGGAAATTTAAAAACTCTATGAATGCACACATTCCATTGATTTTAATGCATCTAGTAAACATGCAAGTACTTTTTAATAAATTTGTTTTTATTGATTTACGACTATGTAAAAATTATAAAAAATTACATGATACAATTTACAAACGATAGTATAATATAAAAATTATAATATATAGCATATTATTTTATCACGTTTTATAAGTATATACAAGTATAACTTATCATATAATAAGAAAACAATCATTGTGTGAACTTAAAAATCCGCCTAAAAAGCTAAGATTTCAGTTTGTTAGACAAACTGATTTTTTTAAGTTGTCTACTCTGAATGTAAATCATATAAATTTGAGACATATTTATATGGATTACCTACCGACATAATTTATATGGAAACATTGATTGAAAATTGAAAACATAAAATGAATAAAACACATGAAATTGTTATAGCACACGAAAACCTTAAAGGTAATTAAATTAAATTATTGATTATTTTTAATATCTGTGAATGTGTTCTTCCACGATACACTGTTGCATGTTGTTGTTTATACAAAATACAGCGTAAAAAAAAAAACAATAATCATGATAATAATTAGTTCTATCTATAAGAAGTCACTAGTAGTCTTTTTAACTTAAAATCATTTACACGTGTAACTTATATCAGAATTATTATTAATCAAAAATATTTACCATGTGAAATCTATGGCCCACACTTTTCTCTGTTTGTTGTCGTCTGTGGTTCTAGAACGGATCAGGCATTTTCTAAGGATCGTTATTTCTATTGATTGGTGCCAGTTTTGTTTTTAGTTCCGATATGCTGAATTTGTCCTCATAATAAGATATTAGTTTCATCATGAGTATATCACTTATAGTTGGTATTCTAGTGTAAGAGTTTAGGCTCTAGAAAGAATTAAATGTCTTATTAAAGTTCTAATAAATTCTTTCGCATTCGCATTCTTAAACGTCAATAGTAATAGCTACTTCATTTCAACATATTTCACTGAAATAATTTAGAGACGCAAATACTTGTATGATTGCAGGTTATGCTGAAGGAAAGTTTAGTGAAAGTATTGCTGTATTGAAGTATAATTGATCCGTACTATGTGACCGATCACAAATATAAGATTTGCTGCTAAGTTAAGGATGGATATAATTTCGATAGGCTTTCACGTAGAATCTGCCGTAAACTCATATCTGACCCTTCTGGTAATGAATTCATTAAGGCTGCTTGGAGTGGCTTCAAGTCACTGGCACTACTTCCGACTCTAGTATGCTGTTGAAATTAAAATGTAACATTTTTTACAATGTTATTCAACCAGTAATACTGTATGCCGCAGAATACTGTTGCACTTGCCTGGAATGAACATTTCGAAATGGATGTGCGGAGTAACTAAGATAGATAAGATGGAGATCGAATACATAAGAGGAAGTTTAAAAGTTGCTCCTGCGACGGATAACAAAATCACAGATTGACATGCTTTGATTACGTGGATGTGGAGGGGATGAAAGAAATCTTACTACAGGAATGATGAATACGAAAGTAGATGGATTTTTGATTCTAAGCTTATAATACTTTTTAAGTAGAACACGGGTCTCCATTATTAGGTGTGGGTGTCATCTCTGTTTGTGTATCGTAATATAATGGAGACCCAATTTAACCTTTTTATTTTGTATAAATAAATTTGAAATACCTGAGTTCCTTGGACAATGGCTATGATTGTTATTATTAGTATAATTTTTTTAAACTGCAATGTGCATATGCACACGTCTGAATCCAACTTGTAAAACATTCTAAATAGCGCAAATTAACAATGTAAAATAAAAAGCGAATGTGATAGTGTCGGGGGACTGTTGGTGTGACTTTTTGTGAACCATTGTTCTAGTAAAGCGTAAATACTTTTTTATTACTTTAGGATAGATTTTGATATATATTATCCGTAGTAGGTGGGAATTAAAAATGATTTTTTAACATTAAGGTGCTACCTCCAGGAAATGGGCATTCGGTCTGCCTTTGTCTTTCTAATACAATTATTCGTAAAACTTATAAGAGTGACATCTATTCAAATAAATGAAATAATTAAATTCAAACCCGGTAGAATAAAATATAATTTCACGTACGCCCTAGGTATATAAAAGATTAAAATTGGTGTTTATTTGAATAGTTGTTATAATTAGTATAAGAATTATATGCTTATCCAAAATAAGAGTAAAAAGATACACGTATAAATTGAATATTAATACAAAAAATAGCACTTTTACAATTCAATCAATTTTCAAATTGATTGAATTGTTGTTCAAATTATAACTCTGTCTGTAATATTAAGGTACCACATAAAATTTCATCAGGAAATATTGTGTATTATTAAAATTATTATAGCGAAGTACGCTAACTTTAATCAAATGAAACTATTAATTTTAAAGAAATGATTATCTGATTTAATTTACATCTATTACATAGATAATATTTGAAATTTACTGTTTGAAGCGAACGTGTTGTATATATACAAAATATATTTATATTTACCGTTCTGAAATTGCACCATTTAACTCAGCGAGAATTATACAACGATGTCACACATAAATTTCTACAGCGTACATTTACACAAGGCACTAGCAACCTTTACTCATTGTACATGTGAATTAAGTATAAAATATTAGTATCAAATGAAGGCTTAATACGACTATTTCTTTGTGAAGAGATATTTCAAATTAAAAGGGATATATTTTGACATTACTCACTGCTTTATAAACTTATACATGTTAGGTGAGAAATAGAAACAATACTAAATTTAATATTAAAATTCTTTTATAATCATTATCATCATCACAGCCTATTAATAGTCTAATGCTGCCATAGGTGAATTATCCTACACAGCTTGATAGTAGAAAAAATCTGAAACATATAAAACTATTAAATATTACGATATTCGAATTTGATATTATGATTTTTATACGAAGCTTTTCTGAATTTAATATTCTTCATTTTTTGCCCATGTCTCCGAAAACATGCGTACGAATTCAATAAAAAAACTTTTTAATGCGGAAACGCCCGAGCCTCCGGAAATTAAAAATGTTTGGTATAGAATGAAGCATCGACATTGATGCACACAAACAAATCTCTATAGAATAACAGGACAGCTTGGTCAACTAAAATAAATAGTTAAAGGTTCCATATTCTCTCAAAGTCTATACGCACTACCTAATAGAAAACAAGCTCACTTCTACGCTAATGTATGTGTCATATAAAATATTATATTGGGTATAACATGGTTATTAGGGACTAGCTGTGCCTACAATCTTATTAACGCTTTTATTTATTATGTACGTATGAGACGCACTTTCAAATTTGGAAGATAAACTCGAGTATAAATTTTTCCCATCTTAATATTTTACATGTACTGTATGTATGTACTTAATATTACATTTCAACCTTCCTTCATGTTTGTGCAAATGCTTACGGCACTACAAAATATTCAGCTTTGGTGGCTATAAAATATCTGGCTATTATAGCCACCAAAAGATATATTTTTACGTGGTAGAGCTGACACTGCAGTTGTTTCTAGCTGCGGAATGAATGATTCATCTCGACTGGGGTAGAACCACGCCCTCACAGAATACCAGCGTAAAATAGTAGCGCAATGCTGCTGTGTTTCGTCTGGTGAGTGTGGGGATCCGGAGACCTATAATACTGGTGACGATGCATTCCATCTCAGTTCTCAATGGTGACAACGCATCTACATTATGATTCCTAGTAAAGAATGAATATATATGTCGTGGACCGCAGGAATCACTAACCATCAGGTGAACTGTGCGCTCGTTCGTCACTTTGAATGTAATAATAAATATATATATGTATATCGTCACGGTCAAAATGGACCAGAAGGTGATCGTATGAAGAATTCATATGAATTATGTGCTCATTTTTTACTTAAACTTTGATTAGAAAGCAGTGTGAATACAGAGTTTAGAAATTGTTTAATCTATTTCTAAACTCTGTATTATGTTTTAAATTGTTAATATCCATTGCATATAATTTAATTTTAATAAAAGTTATATCATATTTTTTATAAAGTTGTCAATAACAGGAGGAGGCGTTGATGCAACATTACTTCTACGGCTGAAATCAAGCTACCGTTTTATAGAATTTCTTACATTTTTCACCTACATCCCATTTAAAGTCACTACAATACAAAGACCTTCCCAAGAAAACACTAACAAAATTGCCAATTCTTTATTTTGTATTAATTATTACACATCGTCTGTCGACACAGTCGCCTGGCTGTTAATAAGCATGGTACCGGTAACCGAAATAATTTGAGGTGTTCAAATATTGTTCCTCAACTCGGAATCTAATACAGTACTCGTGATGTAGTTAGCAGGTACTTTCGCCATTACACTATCTACCCGTAATTATTTGTAAACGTTGGCAAAATATAAAATTAAATATTTCGACAAATAGAATAACAATTCTGAATATACCGTATGTATTCGTACTTACACGTACAGACATTTATTAAAAATAGAGATTGACAGGCAAAATAAAAGATTTAATATAATATATTTCAAAGGTATCCCATCCCATACAGCGATTTCGGAGATGAAGGGGTGTGGACTGCCTGTAAGTTAAATATGTCACGAGCACGCGGGTCGCTCAATGATTGCGAGGTGCCCTATTTATTTATTCTTTTCGGTATACCAATAATATCAATCAAATATTAAATTATTGAAGGAAGTCTTAACTTTCGTTGCACTTAACAATTCGGTTCAAAATTCATTAATTTCTGTGCTTGTTGAGCAGCGCGAGGCATTCGTTTCGCTGGCGATCGTTAGGTTCCTGAGGCACCCATCTATTAAGCTTGTCGCAAATGGACCAATATTGTTTTTATGTTAACAAAACAAGCTGCTGCTAGCTTGGCTGTAGAATGAGTATCATCAGCTTCCACAATTGCCTTTAATTCATCATTGTTGACCAAAGTGTCCGGATAACCACGAGGTTCATTTTTCAAAAAAAATTCCGGGCAAACCAATAACGGGTTGTGCTTTGTATGTATAGTTCTCTCCGTAAACTTTGTTGATGTTACGTGCCGTTTGTGCCGCGTTGAAGCCATGACGGAACTCATATTCCATGATTACACGAATTTTTAAAGTATCCATTATGACGAAAAATGTTCAAACGTAATGAGAATACAAAGCTAATCAATAAACAAAAGACTGACTTTGTAAAAAGAATGTCATGTTTTGTAAACAAAATTAATTTGAATTTAGAATTCACATCCAATCAAAACATTTTTTTGGTTTGAAATGGCCAATACTGAAGAACGGTAATTCATAGGTAAAGACCTTATATATATATATATATATATATATATATATATATATATATATATATATATATATATGCTCCAATTTCTATCCGGGGCAAAATAGATACGATGTGTCTGCCGGGGAGGATACCTTCATCTCAGTGAGGAAAAGCAAGGCCGGCCTGGGCGTCCGCAGGTGATAGTGATGAGAGAGACGGCATCCAAGTTAGAGTGGAGTCTAATATTAGAGAAGTCCACGGCGAGCGTGGTAGAGGAAGCCCCGAGGTGTCCTTTGCGTTTGCCCCGAGCTCCAGCCAAGAGCGGGTTGGTGCCCCAGAGTACGCAGGGTGGCCCGCGCGCTTACCCTCAGACTCCAAGCGGGAGTACAGGCGTAAACGCGCGGAGGGGGATTCTCCAATACTGGTGGTATTGGTACCCCCCTGGGGTAGATTCTTTTTACATCCCACTAGCAAGCTGTATTAATGGAGGGGGGGGGGGGTTGGGCCACCGGCATCACATTCGTCAGACGAAACGCGGAATTACTTCCACTTCATGCCTGTCTTCTGTGTGGTGGTATTGCAACGGGCGAGCCAGACCATTCGCGCGAAGATGTTTTAGCGGACTCTACCACAAGGACCTGGAATATGGCCACTGTTTTTATGAACAAGTTTTATATTTACCGAACACATAACTTACAAAAAACAACGTTACAAGAACTGTTTTAGTTCTAATCGTAATCGCAAACGTAAAATTATGTTGTTTTCCTTTCAAAAACGGGGATACCTTTCGGTCAGATGACATCAACTTGACAAGATATTATATTGCCCTAATTGTTTGTGCAAACATATAAGAACTCACTCATGTGCAAAAGATTGGAGCTTTAATGCAACACGGGACTTATAATTAAATAAAACGTACTGCGCCGACCCTGAAAAGCATAAAGTTCATATAGATTTGTTTATTACCGCACTCTTGAATTATGTAGTCAGATTGACAGAGATAAATCAATTGCATGTTTAGATTAAAGGAATACTGTCGAATAGTATATGAAAAGAATTTTGATGGAAAAAGTTCTCCTGGGCCATCTTTACTCGAATACAAATTAATTTATTTTGGACTTTTGGAACGCACCGTTTGACATATTTTGTTGTAAAAAGATATATAGAAGACCTTGCAGGGATATCTGCTGAGAAAAGAGCGAAAGATACATAGTGGTTTTTTTCACACTAAATGATTTAAGATGATTTTATACATATGAATCAGTGTATAATTCGAAATATTCACATTGCTTAGGGCCCCGCAATGTGTATTATTTCACTATACCAATTTCAGTAAGCGCAAGTTTAGCCTCACATGGAATACTGTTCTCATCCCTGGGCATTTCAGTATCAGCTCTTTCCATTTCACCGCATTCAACGAAGAGCGGCTTGAATTATCGACGATCAGGTCTTTACTGATCTGCTTTTTTATTGGATTAACGAAGTGCTAGAGTGTTAGAGAAGTAAGCTGACGAGTGGAATTCTCAGACCACGGAAGTGTTCTGAATTCATAAACACAGCACCAAGGTTTACACCAATGCTATAATCACGCTCATTTTACGTTATTATTGCATTCCATTGCTAAATATAGGTACGACCCTATCATATTATGTACTTTCAATGAGTTCCCGATTATTTAAGCAGGTCATCGTTCCACCTTAGGGGAAGTATCACATTTATCAATATCATAAAAATCAAATTTCACTAAATTGTGCGAAATTAAAAATACATATATTTTTTTTCATTCAAACTTTTTTTTCATTGTAACGTGTAATCCTGACCTTAGAAATATGAAACATAAATCGCGTGTTTTAATAAAAACATTAAAGTTGTTTGTGCCACCGAGTTGGTAATATTTGTTTCACAAATCATATAGAGATCGATGTTAACCATTTTTGCTACGTACATAAAACTATTTCAGTTTAACTACGTACCTATATCGTAAATGACATCAATGTTATTGTTTCTTTTCCCTTTTATTTTGTTTATTTTGTTTTTTAAATGTGCAAGTACAAGGACTATTGCTAGTGAGAGATGGACAATAAGGAGCGTGTATTTTCATCTCGTTATTAGAGTCCATAATAAATCCACAAAACGGTTGGGATCCGGGTCATGGACCTGGACGACCATCGCTGAAGCCGGCGGTTGCTCAGTGGACACTGTGAAAGTGGGTCAAATCCACAGGTCCTCCACGAGACTGGGGACTGCATGGGTTCGATGCCCGCTCATGGCCGTACATAGACTTGCCGTAGAGAAGCGGGTCAAGGTGGGATGGTGGATCGCCAGAGTCCAAGTACTCAGTGCCCGACCATTGCAGTGCTTCCGGTGTCTGGAAACCGGACATTCTAGGTCCCAGTGCACGAGCACCAAAGACAGGAGCTACATATGCGGGGATCCTGGCCATAAAGCCAGAGAATGCCAAGCGAAGGCACCAAAATGTGTCCTACGCACGAACCGTGGTCAAAACTCTGACCACCGCCTGGGCAGTAGAAAGTGCTTCTACCTACCTACTCCATCCCAAACCATCCACGGTGGTTCGGTGATAAAGTTGGCTCGGTCGCTGTGTACTGGGGAGGAAGTAGTGGAGACCCTTCGTGCTCCAGAATTTGTTCCGGACGGGGTATCATCGCGGTGGAATGAGGCCTATTAGCTGTTATAGGTTGCTACGTCTCACTCAACTCTTGCCTTGCTGAATTTGAGAGATTTCTGGATAGGGTTACCAGCTGCGTTCACTGGTGCCTTCCACCACCAGTGCTTGTGCTAGGCGACTTCAATGCCCACTCTAGGGCTTGGGGAAGCAGCTGAGACAGCGTAAGGGGTGACACAGTTCTCGAATGGTCGGCGGGCTTGGACCTGAGACTACTTAATAGTGGCTCAGTCAGCACCTGCGTGCGCTGGCAGGAGCGTCCATCGTGGATTTATCAAGGGCGACACCCTCCGCCGAGCGCTCAGTGGTAGGATGGAGAGTAGCA
This sequence comes from Teinopalpus imperialis, assembly GCA_029286865.1. Lineage (NCBI taxonomy): Eukaryota > Metazoa > Arthropoda > Insecta > Lepidoptera > Papilionidae > Teinopalpus > Teinopalpus imperialis. Next base: position 1,389,122 of record JAGSMU010000025.1, on the reverse strand, counting down.
GAGGAGATGGAGACCCTCTCCGACCATCGGTACATTATTATCGACGTGGAACCCACGCTGACAGCGTTAAATAGTCATTCCAATAGACGTCCACTACGGCGATGGGCACTTAAGCACTGCAACCAAGAACTGCTTATGGCAGCTGCCCATGTGGTGGACTGGTCATGCCCTAGGGGACCGAAAGCCTGAATAATGCAGTTGCTCGACTCCACGAGGACATGAAAACCATATGTGATATGGCAATGCCACGAAGCAAAACAGGCAGGAAGGGCCCGGCATATTGGTGGTCACGAGAAATCACCGATCTTCGCACGGCCTGCCTGAGATTACGACGAAGATACACGCGAGCTCACTGTATTTGCCCTCTCTCTCCTCTATCGTAGAGTTTGGACGTCGAATATACCGTACTGCGACCAAGGTGTTGCAAGATGCCATCACCGAAAGCAAAACTAGGAGCTGGAGGGACCTACTTGAGGACCTAAACAAAGACCCGTGGGGTCGTCCCTATAAAATGGTGCTCGGCAAGTTGCGCCCTTGGGTTCCACCCCTCACGGAAACCCTGAATCCTGGTTTTGTGTCCACCGTGCTGGATGCGCTTTACCCGGGGACCCTGGGATGAAGAGGAAATACGAACGGCACAGATGGTTTCCTCTAAATGGTCGGAGGAGCTCTCTGTCACGGAGACAGAACTGCGAGAGGCGGCGCAATCCATCGGAGCTCGGAACACCGCCCCAGGGCCAGATAGAGTCCCAGGCAGGGCCTGGAAAATCCCAACACCGATTCTTGGCACGAGATTGCGGCGTCTGTTCACCGACTGCTTTCGAGACGGTTACTATCCGGCAGATTGGAAACGGGCGGAACTGGTGCTCCTACACAAGAGGGGCAAACCAGTGGATGAACCAGCAGCCTACCGACCAATCTGTCTTATAGACGATGTAGGTAAATTATTCGAACGGATAATAACCACTCGAATAAACACACATCTCGGTAATAGAGGCCCGGACTTGGCGACGACGGCGTTCCACGCTGGATGCCATCCTTCACGTAAGAACCATGACACAACAGGCGATATCCAAAGGGAGAGTTGTCTTGGCAGTCAGCCTCGACGTCGTCAACGCCATCAACTCCCTTCCCTGGTGTGTCATACATGAGGCTCTAGACCAGAGCCTCAGAGTTCCGGCGTACCTTAGGAACGTATTGAAGGCGTACCTCTCAACAGAACAACAGAAGCATCTGTTACCCCGGTAGATACGGAAGCTTACAAGAGAGGGCCGTAGTGCGCGGGGTTCCGCAGGGGTCAGTTTTAGGACCGCTCTTGTGGAACATCGGGAACGATGCGGGACGGTGCTTCCACCGGGCGTAAACATGGTGTGTTACGCAGATGACACGCTAATACTGGCTGAGGGGGAGCCATGATTATTGGCAGAATACTCGACTCGGACTTGCAGTGGCACCGCAAAAGACCGGAGCGATGTGGTTTCACGGCCTGAGACTGAAGGAGAAACCCCCCGATACATTTTATGTGTCGGGGACGTAAGTATCCAAATTGGCGACCACCTCAAGTACCTGGGACTGGAGCTAGATAGCCAATGGAACTTCGTCGAGCACTTCGATCCTCTCGTCCCCCGGATTCAAAAGGTATGCGAGTGCTATGCACCGATTGTTGCCGAATCTAGGAGGGCTGAGGGAAGAAGTCCGCCGTCTCTATGCAGGAGTGGTGCGCTCTGTCGCACTCTACGGATCTCCTGTATGGGCATACTCTCGCGTAGACCGCGTCGGGCGGTGAAGATTAACGCTACCCAGAAGAGACGCTCCAAGAGCTTCGAAGAAGAGCCAAAAGGCGGGCACTGGGGTGCTGGCGAGAAAGGTTAATGTAACCTCGCAATACTCGTCAGCGCGCGGTTAGTGCGATTCTGCCCAGCTTAACGGCTTGTCTCGTCAGTGGACGGGTGACCTACCATTTAACGCAGATACTCACCGGACATGGCTGCTTCGGGGAGTATCTTCACAGGATTGGCAGCGAGGTTTCGGCGCAATGCCATCATTGTGGGGCGGCCGATGATTCCGCGCAGCACACGCTCGAACACTGCCCTGCTTGGGAGTCGGAGCGACGGAACATCGTCCAAAACATCGGATAAGACCTTTTCCCGGCGGCCGTACTAGCGGCGAGAAGCCGGGAAGCGTGGCGCGGTGTCCTTTCCTTTTGCGACACAGTAATGCTCGCAAAGGAAGATGCTGAGCGAGCCAGGGACGCGCAAATCCCGCTCGTCGGAGGAGCCGTAGAGGCAGACGAAGATAGCTGGCCCGTTATGGGCGCCGCGCTAGAGGGCACTGGTGCATTCTTTTAGAGATCCCGGAGTCCTTTACAAGCGCTGAGGACGGGATTCGATGTGGTTTTAGCGGGTATTCCGGCAGCGCGCCGGCGAGTCCCACATACTCGCCCATTACGCGGCGGGATGCGTAAATGCATTTTCCATCGTTAAAAAAAAAAAAGTCGGGATAGGTTCATTTTATTTATGTATTTTAACAAAATATAGACATATCAAAGCGAACATTAGCTTAGCGAAGAATATTATAGATAGTACATACATTGACGCTGTTAGGTATTGTAGAAACTATCCAACCCCTTTAAACTTTGTTCGATAAGCAAACAAACGTAATGATAATGTGTGTTATTTGTGCACAACATCATAGAAATTGTCGTTAGAATATGTGTTTAAGGTTTAATTTCATGATAATTGAAATTTATGGATAGTATAAGATGTTTTTATTGACCTATGTAATATGTAACTGAATAAAATGTAATGAATTTTGAAATTTAACAATAATTAAATATTTTAGTGCTTTTGAATCGAAAAAAGTTCAAACTAGACTCAAGTTCCAGAAATTTGAATGAATGATTTTTTTTCGTTTTTTATTGGTTTATTTAAAAGTTTGTCTTTCGGATATTTGCTTCTATTTCCTTGAGCAATACCGCTTAAGAAATTCATTCCGTTCTGAACGGTTTACAGAATTCAAGATAACATGTGGAGCGTAGCTTAAACTTTGTTTATTTCAAGCTAGAAAAGAAAACATTGTGTTGATTCAAATATACCCTCCTCCTTATAGATTGCTTATAGATGATATGATGCTGACACAATACTTCTAAAGTTTGGTCAAGGTTGTCGTGAAGCCCTTCGCAAGTTTTTTAACTATTCATGAATCGGAACTTATTGTTCAATGTTAGGCATACAATAAATTGACTGTGTTATATTCCACTGCATTCACATAAACTAAAATTTTTAAGTATATATAAAAATTAAACTGTCAGCAAATATTAATTATCATTTGATTGAGTACTTAAAAATGAATTGGAAAATGACACTAAGTCGGTTTGGTTTCTATTTTGATTCTTGATTACTATAATAATATTTTAATTTTTATACTTCTTTTGAATTTACGTTTTTACCTTTCCTATATATAAGCCGATATACGCATTTAATTGTTATTTGATTTAGTAATACATATACTTCACATGTAAATTTACTTAAATAAATGCATCTTTTTCACTAAAGAATTTGAACCTCAACAGCGTGTGGAAATATCTAAAATCTCTTGGCTTTGGTAAGCCTAACTGAACATTCGTCTTGAATTCGATTTAAATGACATTAATCATTTAAATATAATTCAAGATCATTTGGTCTCTGTACCATCTAAAGCCTCAGTCCGATAACAGACAATATCTTCGATTGAGTTGTAATAAGATTGTATTATAGCTCAATCGAAAATATTTTTATAAGTCAACTCAAAATTCCTCAATTTCAGTTTTCTCCTATTAATCAAGATGAGATTATTAAAGTTGTGCTAGCTATAAAATACAAAGCTGTAGGTTGTATGAGGTTGGAAGCATGGAAAAAATGAAGCATGGTATCAATGATACTCGAGTCCCTTCTTCCAGCTATTTCCCATAAAATAAGTGATTTCCTAAACTCAGGTTTACCCTTTAGAAGAAGGCTTATGTACAACCCCTGTCTAAAATTCCTTATCCTAAACTGCCTACCAATTTTCATCCTATCCAAATAATATTCTTCCGATTCTATTTAAATTTCAAGAAGCCTATATTTATAAGTAAATTTCTAAATTTATTATAAAACAGAGTCTGCTGTATGCATTTCAATCGTGATTCCGTTCTGGTCACAGTACGAATACTGCATTGATTGAGGTCACCGACGATATATGTAAAGGCAATAAATAACAACACTAACAGTATTACCGCTTTTGACTTTGCAAATACTTTTAACACAGTTGACCACGTTATCTTACCCTCTCTCACCTTTCTTACCTAAAGTTGTAAACCCTTAACATAAGCTTGTTTTGAATATGGACCATGTAATGACTTGGGATGTACTGATTTGGGAAAAAGCCGTAAGGTTGTTGCCACCATGCGTTCTCTTTACTGTCTTAAAAATGTTTTTTCCTTTCCAATTGCTGGTTTACACCCAGATCTATCGCAAAATCTTCTAAAAAAAGTTGGAAGGCCTTTTAAATAATTCTTTAAGATTTAATTTTAACTTATAGGTACGTTCACATTTCCTTCTATCGTTCGCAACTCAAGTAGCTTTCTGGACAAAAGGCGGAACTTTTTCTATTCTATATTAAATGATCCAAATTATCCATCTTATCTTAAAGATGTCTTCCATTTTAACATTTTTGTATTATCATGCGCGTTCAATTAGTTCATTAGTATGAAGTGACAATATAATTAAATAATAAAAAGAATTGTTAAAGAATTAAAGTTCCGAAGTATATGAATTGTTTGTATCGTGTACAATAATATATATCAATGTTGGCTGCTTTGGGCAGACTTTTGTCCATTTTTTTAGATTTTTAAATTAAGTTAAAGTTTTCTCACACACATTTATATCAACATCATATTGATGGGTGCCGGTATAATATAAGATTTCCACTAGAAATTAATCCAGAACGTGTGTTGACGCTATAGAGAAAAAATATTAACGTTCGATCACCACATCATGTTATGTTATGTCAAGCATATGACTCGTAACACAGCAATATATCTTATATTTTGAAATCTTTCTAAAATTGTTATTCAGTAGATCGCACAAGAATATTACCACGTCGGAACAAAAGATATGAGATTGATTTAATTGCCAGAACCACACTTCGAAAGATCCGTGCGGTGTTGTAATTTTCTTTCCGACAATTTATTGCTGCCTCTACGATAAATGCACAAGATCTATTGGATATTACGTCTTTTTATTATCCGCGTCTATAAATATGTATAATATATATATTCTGTGACAGAAAAACTTTCCCTGATCAAACCAACTCGTTCACGTAGTTGGCTCTATAACCTATCGTAATTTGTGCAACAGCAAAAAATATATTTTTTATTTAAGAGAAAATATGTTGATAATAGGGATTTAACTACAGAAATACCTCTATTCATAATACAAAGTAGTTACTGAAAATTATGAATTAAAAAGTATTGTTTACTAATTGGGAATTTTATTTTTACATGGATGACTAGTCCATACGTGAATTCAATTAATATTATACTATTTGTATGAAAATACTTCGGTCTCCGGAAATTAAAAATGTACAATACCTGTTTGTACACAACGTGTTTGTTTACTAACTCTGCTAAACAATTCTTCCTACGCATGGAAACTCAGTAAAGTATATAGTTAAAATATTCATGTGTTATTTGTAATTTTTGTAGAAAGTTATTAAGTTTAAGTTATTATAATATGTTCCATAAAAACAATACGAGAGTCATAAATTTATAATTATATAACATTATTACTTTGAAGTGTTCGGGTTTGTGGACGATCATGGAAACCTTGATAGTATACTAATGCGAATATAGCCGCTATAGTTTGCTAAGTAGTTTGCAAGGTTGCTATTTTAATATGTGGGGTTTTATTATGCCTCATTCACACCAGCCCTCTCAGCACAGACGGGTAATGAGCAGGATTCATACTGGCTAAACGGTCGGCCATAAGAATGACTTTTACCGGACCCGCACCCCGCCTGCCCGTGCCGGTCACGAATCCGCCCCCTGGTCATGAGGGCAAAGGTATCGAACGATTTATGATTTCACCGAGGACCATCAATCGGTAAAGAGATCCATCAAAGACGCATCGTCCTAAGTTGTGGCGTGCAGTGTAGTAAGAGTCACCACGTTTGCCGGGGCAGGTTAAATTAAAATAAGTGATAATGTGAGGGACATCCCCAATAGAAAACAATTACTCCTTTTATTTCAGCAAACGATTATTCATGTGACTAACTAAAATGACTACAATAATTACGGTGCACAATTATTGTTCAGTTTGGATTTCCAAACCATTCGGTTTACTATATCCATTAATAATTAATATACAAATATTTTTTTATTAGATTCGTATTCATGGCGCATAAATAAGGATATAGTTAACCTAAGTTGCGATGACTTTCCTATATATGTGTTAGTTACAATGTAACACATTGTTAAACGGAATATTGTGCGGCTACGATGATTGGTAAAGTTTGATTGAACTTAAACCCTTCGAAGGAATATCTTTGGTCAGCGAAATTGTACTTTCTCAGTTAATCGAAAATAGAGATAGAAGAGAAGTGTTTGTATATAAATTCAATATTTAAAAGTGCCCATTTTTAGTGTTTAGAATGACACTGCAGCGAGTTTTTAGATAGAATATGAATGAGTCTGTTCAACCAGTAGGCAGATTATATATCATGCATGTGAAATGCTAAATTTGTAAAAATCATATAAGTGAATACCTTATCAAGAACAGTAATATCAGAATATTCCATAAAAATCAGGACATGATATAAAATAAAATGAATAATCTTATGAAGTAGTGTGAACACTGGCGACAATAATTCTTACAAGTCAAGTTAAATAAGTTTCGGACATTTCCATTTTTATATGATATATACGTATATAATATTATAAACATAACAAACCGTGGCCATGGCACATATCGCTGATATGGAGTGTCTTCATAAAGTGCTAGAAGTACGCAAGCAGAGCTAGGAAGATGGCCGATTTTGAGAACCAGCTGGTAGCAGCAATCACACAGCTGTCACGCAGCTGATGTTGAGTTGCTGATGAGTTTAAAGAACTGGTATTCAATGCTCACTCTTTTGCGATAGAAGTATGTTTTTATAATAATATATCTGACAAAGGTGCGACGGTAGTGTAGCGTAGGTGTGGTAAACTATGTGTTTATTTATTAAAACTTTTGCACAAACAGTGTGGACTTAATGGCTAAGATATTATCTCCCAGTTAAACCTTTGGGTGGTACGGAAAGATAGAGTAGGTGCATTGATAAATTTTTAAATAAACCAGCATGGATATACATACTATATATATTCTAATCATATATAAATATAATACAATACATACATATATAGTTATACGTACATGAATATATATATATATATATATATATATATATATATATATATATATATATATATATATATATATATTTTATATATTAATAACTGACTTACTGATTTTTGGTGATGATTTTTAAGTAGGTATTCGCGAGCTTTCTTTTTAAATACGAAACAACTTTTGGCCATCCTAATTTCGAGAGGTAGCGCATTCCATAATAGAACAGACTGAATAAAGAATGAAGAATGCTTAATGTCGGAACGGTGAAGAGGATAATGAAAGAGACGATTATGCGTGGAGCGAAGATTTAAGTTGCTGACTTTACAAATATATATTGAAAATGAGGAGATATATAGGCTACCCCAGCCTGAGTGGGAGTATCTGGAAAAGAATAAAGAGTGGTGAGTGCTCGAAAGGAGCGTCGTTCACGAATGGATAACCACTGCAGTTTCACACGATTTCATATTTACGAATATTACAGACGAATCTAATGCAGTTATTCAGAAGTCGGTCGAGTTTGTTGAGGTGATCTGCATTCAGGTCTATGTAGCACACGTCACCATAGTCAATAATAGGGAAAATCAGTGGCTGCACGAGCGTTACTTTAGTTTGCCTTGGTGAGAAGTTTTTCAGTAGATACAAAGAGTGCAGAACGCCTGTAACTTTCGGACATACACGTCCCATTGAAAATTCCAGCTAAGTGTATTGTCGATGTGTAGGCCAAGATTTTTCACGGTTTGACTAATAGGAATGGCAGTGTTATTGAACATAATTGTTGGAAATGATGAAAAATCTACTTTACCTAATGGTAAGTTATAACTGTGGCTCATAACATCTTCAACAGAGATTCAAGGCACTGAGGGCTGAGGACTGAGATAGAATATTTAATAACTATAATAATAATATTATTAAAATAATATAAGACATTTTTATATTAATTCGTTATGGCCGTTCACGTAGGAATGAATTTGCACAAGCGCCATCTACTGCATTATTGCACTACTAAAACAAACAATTTCTACAAATCTTACTGATTGCGCCAGAATTGCTGCTGTCCTGTGACATTTATCGATGTCACATATGTCAGAATAATAATATATTGAGCATGCAGTAAGTAGCACTACTAACTTAAGAGGAAATAGGATGACCAGTCACGTAACAGAGAAAAAAATTACTTAGGTAAATTTTGGATTCCTTTCGAGATATTGAGATTTTTCTATCTAAAAATAAGAATAAAAAGTGATCAGGATAACAACTTTCTGAAATCAATATTTAATATGGCGATGAATTACTTTTTTACTGCTGAAGGCAAAGTTGAATATAATTAATTTGTTTTTTTAAAAAAAAACAAATTAATTATATTTAAATCTTTTATAAATCTTATATCGTTCTCAACTTTCCCCAACAAAATTGATCAAAATAATATTAGAAATTCGAGAGTTTAAAAGAAAATTATAAAATGATGTGCTAATTTGTACACACAGTAACAAAAGACAGGTCGAAGGGGTGGTATTTTTTGGAAAAATAAAAAATGGTGACACATTAACCAAGGTAATTTTTTTTATCTGGTAAGTGACCCGTCATCCTATCACACCCTTAATATTGTCGTACCACGAAGGGGCACATTGTTTATATATTATACTTTGATGTACATAGTTATAAATTTGCACATCCTTACTACGTACTACTTGCCTAACTATGTATCACAAGGGCACGAGTAGTTCAGTGACTACCAAGTCTCCAATTTTAAGAATATTTACATCAATAACATAATGGATATAAATTATCTTTATCACTATTATCTGCATAATTTGCAAATTTGAGTGTTTTTCATCAAATATATCCCGAATGAATATTATGATGACATTTTAATACCGTTTTCAAAATCAGTGAAAAATTTGGCATTTATATTGATAAATCTCTGTATCTGTAAACATAAAAATCTAGAGTATAAAATATAGAGGTTAGTCGCGAAGTCACAACTATACTTATGCCGGTTAATATCCTCATATTGCCCATCTTCGATTATTGAGATGTGTGTTGCTCGGATCTATCTCAATCTAAATAACTCTAAACCAAGATCTCTTAAATCACCTGATCTCCAAACAATTGCATGATGTACATCTTTAGTTTACGCACAATATTGTTCACAACTTACATGGCTCACGTTCGACAGACTCGTAGTTCAGGAATTCTGCTTTCTATTCTTTACTCTATTTTCTATTCTTACAGACACTGCTTCTAATTCATCCCTGAAGTAGAAATTCCACTAAGACACTTTGCGCCGCTTCTAGTAAAATACTCTGTAATATTATTCCGTTGAATCATTCCAGCTTCCTCCACAAATATTTTTCAATTCAGTCTACACTATTCTGGAACTCTTTGCCCCATATCATCAGAGAAGCATCTAGTAGGTTCTCGTTGCCGCGTAGTCATTATGTCATATATATGTATTACATTACTTAATTTGTTGCAAAATACTTATTCTTTTATAAAATATTTATTTTGCATTTTTATAATATTATTTTTAGCCATTACATAAGCTTGCTTCATCGGTCATTGCTATCTGAGATGACTATTAAAGAAGTCTTCTTAGCATTAGTTCTGCCTTTTGTTTTCTATTTTTATATATTAAATGAATATCTATGTATATCTTACTCTACCGCTAAAAAATATTTTTAACACATCTCTGTCTACTGAGTTTCAAGTGAGTGGAAAACTACGAAGGTGGTACCTTTTTTCAAGAATGCTGGAGATATAAGATTACCATACTGTGGTTTGATTATCAACTTTTGGTAAGATGCTTAAATCATAGGTAACCAAGTACATTTTTTATAATGTCGTTACAATAATACTGAGTTACATGGTTTTTGTCAATCTTTACGTGAATAATTCGAGATTAATTATTTATAAGATCAAGAGTAATTTGATAAGATGAAACACGTTGTTGTACTGAGAAAACTATAGGCAAACCACTCTTATTTGGTTGCAAACAAGTTATATAATATATTATATAACCTCCACGTGTTGAATTCATTCACTGCTATATCTGACGTACCGCAAGGATCGTATTAAGGTCTATATCTGTTCTTAGCTTTTACATTTGACATACATTTTTTATTTTTTTTACATTTTAGATCAAGTACGGAGTTTCAATGATGCGAATGAACTCCAGGTTGACCTAAATAATATTCATTCAATGTGTTTTAAACACTAAAAAATTTCATATAAAATTTATTGCAATTTCTCGAGATATAACGTCTGTTTATACATTGCAAACTGTACCCCTAGAGGAGGTTAATAGCATATGTATATATATAGTAAACTCTAAAATAAGGAAATATTAACTCTAAACAAAATATAACCAAAAAGATAAAACTATTATAGAATAAATAATTAAAATCAATTCAATATCTAGTGTTACCTTCCCCGGCTCTGACTACAGCCTCCTAATCGGTTTTTCATAGACCGGATAAGATTTTTTACTGTTTTTTTAAAAAAACGCCATCCTATTCTTCAGTGAGAGTGATTTGAAACCCCGATCTCGTAACAGGCTCAAGATTTCTAGCCCGAACTTTTCTTTTGAGCTCGTCGAATAAATACTCAATAGGATTTAAATCAAGACTACGTGCTTGCCACTCCATGCATTCAATTTCGACCTCCTGCTACCTGCACCGAACAGAACATGCAGTATATGGACAGGCATTGTCCTGCATAGCAGAAAGTTTTTACCGTTTAAGCCAGCATAATGAATGATCCCCTAATATATCATCAATATATCAGTTCACCGTAAAACCTCAAAATTTGCCGCTAGTTTCGATAAAAACCAATTCGGTTTTTGCCTCCATTAAAATTAGGAGGTACTCCTTCAAATGCCACATTTTCTCTGTTCAGGTATTCTGTAGACTCGTTGTCGTCTATCCCTGCCATGGAGATACACTCTCCTTTCATCTGAGAACTGAATGGAGCTCAACTGTTCGTCTGTCCAGTTCACGTGTTCTCTTGCAAAACGTGGTTGGGCTGCTCCCGTAAGCGATTTGCTTCGTTTGGATATTCGAAGGATTGGAATAATTTGCCCACTCACTATCTTTAGATTCAATTAAACAAAAGTCAAATAGTACAAAAACAATTATTATAACTCATGCCTAAACCTAATTGTGGAGTTTTGAATACGCAAGCGTAATGTGGTCTCATTGGGGACTAGTCCCGACAATAAACATGAATATTTTTCCCCCGTAATGGCGATAGTTAACACCGTAATTAAATTCCAGTGAATTATATAAATAACTCTGTGACTAAAAACCTTGGTGCGTATATATTATATATATATATATAAATGTATATATATATATATATATATATATATATATATAACATCGAACAAGAAATCAACTATCTGTAAGTGTACCAGTGGAAACTATGAATTTTTTTAACCCTTACTGACCTGCCTATACACCGACACGACAAATACTTGAATGGCACTGAAAGTTTTTAGAACCGGGCAGTTAGAAACATTTGCAACGAAAACTTCTTTTAAATTTCGATTATAGAACTCTTTGCTTATCTAATGTGATATAATGTATTTATTTGTCATTTGTTTATGTGAATTGGCGGCAATTCCAAAGTCTTGTTACACCTCAAAATGATTTTTAACGCGAGAAAATTTTCGGTCCATGAATTATTACGATTTTCGTTGTGGTCTTAATCAACAACAAAGCTATGATAGACTTCGATTGGCATTCAATGAATGAAGCCTCATCTCGCGCCACTGCTTACTATTGGTTTAAAGTGGGTATAGCAATATCAGTAATGATCTGCATGAGGGACGTCTTTTATCAGCGTCATCTGAAGGTATCATCAGTGCTGTGCGACGCATGGTAGAGGAAGATAAGAGAGTGACCTACAAGTAGCGAGTCAAGTACAAAAAATATTACACAAACATTTAAGCGTCAGGAAGCTTTCCACCAGATGGATTCCCCATACTTTGACCCGGGATCAGAAACGTCTTCGCATAGACTGGTGTTACAAATTGTTAGGAAAGTTTAACGAAGATGACTCGAATACTGTATTTCACATCGTCACAGGTGATGAAAGCTTTGCTACGAGCCCGAAACCAAAAGACAATCTGCTCAGTGGGTGGTGCGGAAAGATGGAAGGTTAGTTATCCGCCATATAGTCCAGATCTGGCGCCCTTCTACTTTCATTTATTCCCAAGAACCATAGATAAACTTCCAGGTATTCGCTTACGAGCCCTGAAAATGCGAAATATGATTCGAAAATACCATAGAAGAGACCACTAAAGATGAATCGGCCTACTGCTTTTCTCAATGATTCCATCAGTTGTGAAGATGTATATAGAGGAACGGGGACTACTTCGAAAATCAATAAAAGTATCAGCAATTTTCTACATTGACCCCTTTTTATTTTATAAAGACTTTTAGTGTGACCCAGGTACACGATGTAATCGTGTCATCATCCAAAATTGCACAAAGTCATCTCGGACGTCTCGTTCATTTTATTTCGTTCATTATTGGCAAATATAAAACTGTTCGATGAAAAATTTTCAAAATGACAAAGCGGTGTATTCGTTATTACATTGATTCGTACCAAAAGACGATATTTTACTACTAATTCTGACAAGCCCAAAGCACGTTTACACATTCAGTTATCGCTTTTTCAATACGGGGATACTACCGGAAATTAAAAATGTCTACTGCTAAATGTCGGCATTCGCTGCACAACGTCTAATCAAAAAAGGAACCGAAAGTCATGGATATCAGTATACAGTCCTACTTATACCATGTTAATATGAATAAAGCAACTACATTAAAATAATGAGATGATTAGAATAATTATGGACGTATTGTCGCCGATGTCTCAGTAAAGAAATATAATAGTTTTAATGGACTGATGGATGATGGCCATTATAAGCTCACATCAAACAACATTAACAGTAACGTAACGGTTGACAAAACACTGAGACAGCTGGGGCCGAGTATTACTCTAAGTTATATGACTAAATAGTAGGTTAACAGTATAGGATATTTTAGATGGATGCTATATTGAAATAGAAATAAATATTCCATAGATTTTACGATTAAGTAAGCTTATAACTTGTAATGTTTACTTATCTTCTTGCACTAGTAGAAAGGAAGACTGAAGAAATATATACCATCACCTTCTTATCTCATAGTGGGATCAAATCAGAAAAGAAAGACAAGATTTTTTGTAATACAAACGATAGACAAAGAATCCGTCACTATAGACTTAGTTTATTCATGCGTTATAGGTCACAATAATATTATAAATAATATTTCTAAGTGATAGAGACACGCTAGCTATACCTAATTAATAGTTAATTATGAATGGGCCTGCTTGACTGGGGAGAGACTCCATTTTTAATGTATCTGTATTTCTTTAGACCTCATTGGTGTCGACAAAACATTCATGTCAGTGCGAATGGACTTGCACTATCATTTCTGATCGGGGATGAACGTGGGTGTCAGGACGTGGGCTTGAAAAATTACCTGCTATTTGGTGTACAATAAACTGGTTTATCACTCTCCAATATCGTAAAAAAATGTGTATCAAGTTAAAACCCCTTGCCAATTTAGGTAGCAAATAGCTCCTTGTTGTAAAAAATTAAAGAATAAATGTTTTGAGGCTCCGGTGGGTGAACGTTTTAATAGAGACACAAATATATCAATTCCCGCCACGAGAAATTGCCGTGATAGAAATATTTCTGCTACATATAATACCCACGGTTGGATAACGACGATATATTTTATATTAGTTAGAAATCTGCATGTTATGGCATAGGAATGTCTTTTGATTTATTTTTTATTATATTTACACTCAGTACCAAAGATCTGAATGTATTAGGTAATATATTGGACTACTTATTTGGTCCTAGAACGACAATATATTTTATATGTATTATATATAGGTATGTTAACGATACTTGAATCAATAGTATAGTTGTACTCTTATTAGCAGCGTTTACGTCTATATTATTGTTGCAATATTGAGGTCATCTATACAACACGTGTCGCAACTTATATAATAGGTCTGGGAAATGTTTATTCATATTTTATGTACAAATTCAATATTTTTTTATCATGGTTCATTTACATTCGATTATAATATATATCTGCCACTTTCTTCAATAACTTGTTGCTATTTTGTATGTGACATAAACCCGTTGCTGTAGTAATTTAGGGATTTCAGATCAAAAAATGCGATAAGTTGTTTTGACAGTTCTCTGATGTTAACCTAACACTACCTTAAGAATTCTGAAGAGGCTGAAAGAGGTGAAAATCTTAGGGCGCAATGTTAGGGCTATATGATGCATGCATTAGAACTTCCCAACCAAACCGTCTCAATATTTGTTGAATAGCTAAAAATGTGGGTGGTCTGGCGTTATCGTGATGAAAAATCATCATCCTTTCTGTTGATCAATTCCAGCCGTTTTCCCTTTAGTTCTTGCTTGAGTCTCATCAGCTGTTGGCAGTAGAGATTTATATTTTGTTTTTCTGTTTTTAAGAAGTCATCTATTTAATGGCATCAAAACCAGCCAGATACGAACAGTACACCCAAAAAGATTTTACTGCAACTTGTTACTTATAAATTACGCAAAAACTTTACCAAACCGTACCATTAAAAACGCTGAATTGTTGTCAACACGTTCGTAGAGCTAACGGACGTGCTTAAATTTCTCCTGGAGTGTTACCTTGAACTTTACCAACATCTAGGCTAGGACACAAATAGCCAACGAGCAGCATCTCGGTCATCTTCTAGCTATGAAATGGAGTTCAACTCTCCTCGGTCGTCTGACGACTCACTTGACGTCACTGGTCGAAAACGAAACGACTTTCACATTTATTTTCGTTCTTCGCGCAAAAACACCAAAAACAACGACCCGATAAAAGTACAGGTACATGAATAACAACGTCACATGCCCTCGCTGCCCCACAACAAGCCTCCATTGCCTCACAACAATCTATCGCTGCCTTCCAAGCTACAAAACTCTCACCGCCAGTTTTATTCAGGTAAAAGAAAAATGGCCATACTTATCTCGGCCATGTCCAACAAATACAAATCTACCAAAGTCAAACAACAGCAACTGCAAGTGCGAGTGTTTCTTAAAAGCCCGGTAAATGAAATTCCCGCTGAGGAAGTCAAAGCTGAGCCTCGTCGCCCAAAAGCTCCTCGTACTCTCCGTCCAACCTTTGTTTGTGTAGTGTTGCAATTTCTAGCTTTAATAAAATCAACGACAAATAGTCGATTTTTCTTTTTAAATTTTTATCTTTTTTAGCTTAAAATAAGAACTTTGTCCAGTTCTCTTGTATATAACATTTTTTAGGAATCTAAGGGTAACAAACAAGAATGTCATCCCATGGCACAGATCATGTCAAGCGTGAGAACTGGTGGTCAGAAGTTGCACGTCGGTTTCTTGGCACTTACCATACAAAAGCGTTATACGGACATTTCAGGTCGGTATTCTGTGTGGGCGTTGTCCTACCTGGTCGAGTCACTCATTCATGTTGCGACTAGAATCCTCCTGGAGTGTGTCTATCTCATTAAATATAGTAAATATATTACATCCATTTCGAGTAAGTAATGCCAAATTTTAAGAATTGCTACGTATGATTTTATCCTTTTAAAGTGTCGTAGTTAATGTGGTTGTAACTATCAAGTAGCATATCCTACGAGTAAATCAAATGTACTTAAATATCCAAATTTTATTCCATTATTCAATAATACTTAATAATTTCTTTTGTGACACTTTCTACATTTTAGTTTCATCGTAGTAATATTTTTTAGTATCACATTGACTGATTTTCTTTAACATCTATTAATATATATGACAATATACTTAAATACTATAAAATACCATATATACTCAGACTTCGCGCGTGTCCTAAGAGGTTTTAGACATTAAATCTTTCTAAGATTATTATCTTAGCTTGTAGTGACAGGTAGTCTTTAGGCTAAAACCTAAAATCCCTGCGGCTTTGGATTTAGTTATATTTTCGACCATTAATTGATCGCTATTCAGTGGAGACACTCATTAATACAAAGCATATAAAGATATTATTCGAGTAGTAGAAATGTTTATTAAATGTATCGTAGAAGAGAACGATACGATCAAGTTGGAGCAAACGACTTGAGATTGATATAATTGCCTGAAGCTCACCCCGGAAGATCCGTGCGGTGTCGTAATTTTCTCCCAAACGATTTATTGCTACCTCTAACGTTCAATGCAAGAAATGTATTAGATATTACTTCCTCCACTCAATTTTTCTTTAAATTATTTGTGTGTAAAGTACATCATATTACCTCATGAGTCATAATTATACTTTAGTCGTCAACATAAGTTACTGTCTATACAAGTAAAAAAAGATGTATTGTTTTTCAGAACGGAAGTACTACACCACTTTCCCATTTTTATTTTATACGAATTACTCGTCATCATCACTTTTTAGAATTCCGTTTATGTACGGATTTCTACAGTAGGACCAATAAAAACTCGTATGATAGACTAAAATGATGTCATTCATGTCATCAAGCACGATGAAAAATCATTCAGTTACCACAAGAATATTTCAAATCGCCTTGGTTGCACAACACGTTCTGTTATACATGTATAAATAAGTAACATTGGAATCCTTTCTATTATTACATTTGTATTCATAGCGCATAAATACGGCCACTGTTAACGTGACTTGCGAAGAGTTTCCTCTTGTTGTGTAACAATGTTGTAACACATTGCTTGATGGAAGATTCGGTGGCTGCGATGATTGGTAAAGTTTGATTGAACTTAACTTAAACCCTTTGAAGGATTTTATTTAGTCATGGTATTTGAATTACGTTGGAAATTGCAGATTTACTTTCAGAATAAGCAATATTTAATATTTTTTTTGATATCCATATTTGTTTCACCAGGTAAAATGCCTAAATCACTTTTACCTACACGGATAGGTTAACTCTGAAAACATAATTGTTAATAGTGACTGACAAGTTTAATGTACAAGGTGGGCCAGAGAGTCTGGTGAATATTAAAAAATCACGAAAAAACTATTTAAAAAAAAATAGTAAGTTAACAAACAAATTTATTTTGCAATTAAAAAAGCTATGAGAGAAAATAATATCATGCAGATGTGATCTGAATTCAAATTTCAATTCAAACAATCGTCGGGCCTTGTCTTTAAATTGACAAAAAATCGATGCACAGTACGCGTGGAACAGAGTCCATTTTTTCCCAGCCTTTAACTGGACTGTAATGGTTGGATTATTGCAGTAAACCCGATTCTACAGGTATCCCCACATAAAGATATCTAATGGGTTTAGGTCTGGATTTCTGGCGGCCGTGGAATGTCCTCTGTTATATGACTTCTGCGATATGACTTTTCCGGGAAACATCTCGTACATGACAATAGACATGATACAAGTATGACATGTGGCGTGAGTATATGCTCTTTTCTTCTCTCTAGAAACAGTATTTATGCACGCCATTTCTTTTTATGCGCGCTATAAAATTTAAGCCTGGACATACAATAATATAAACATAGCCCTTGTTTAATAAAATTATATCAAAATAAAAACATTTTTTATTAAGGATTTTGATACAGATTACAATAATTTTAAAACAATAAGGTCTTAATATTCCTAACACAGTAGCATTAGTAGTATAACGCTGCTGTGTTTTATATGGAGAATGAGACTCTATTGTACGTGGTCGTGATAAATCATGTCTTCTAAATAGTCACCTTCTCACATTAACACATAGTATACTCATATTATAAGGGGTAGCATTTGACAAAATAACAGAACTGCCAATGACTCTATAACCTTGACACTCCCGACTGTAACAAAATTCCATTTTCTGATCAGCCTTAGGATGCCATCATAACATAATTAAATCTGGCTTTTTACAGATTTGACAACATTCTACTGATAACCGCACGTTAGTCGTAGAATGTTGTCTAGATTGAATTGGATGTAATTTGAGACATACATATACTTCACGTGGGTGATGGCGAGTAACAATCTAGATGAGCTTTAAGATATAGTCTGTAAGATAACGTTATTAAATATAATTAACACAAATTTCAAAATTGGTTTGTACAAAAAATAATATAGATTTTATAAATTCTTCAACAACAGTCTACGCCATTTCCAGGTGCACTATTCATATGACACTTTAATATGCAGTGTAGTTTATAAGGCTTATCCGCCCAAGAGCTTCTCATAAAGTTTTATTTAAGCTACTCTTGCTGCACATTTATAATATTGCAACAAAGCGGAAGTTTCCTTAGTCAGAATGGTTGTTTTATTTATATAGGTAGTATATTGGAATATAATTCGAAAACTATGGCTTAGGGCCAGAGTCCCTTGTTTTCTTCCCTTTGTCCTTATTGCCATTCCTCCCTGAGTCTTTGGTTCCTATTCAACACCAGTTGGAAGGAGTGTTAATTATGTTCGGATTTGAGTATATTCGTACTTTGTTTTATACTGTATGACTGCGTAATATTGGTGGAATCATGTTGCAGTTTTTTTTAGCTGTCACACAAATAGGCTGATTATGCCATAAACATACGCATAGCTACTTATTTATTATAGCCACGAACATCGTGAGACTATAGAAAACGCCACGAAAACCTTGGTGGTGAATTACCTGCCTGCAATATCATGGTCATCAACGAAGAAAGTTAAAGAAAAGTTCCCGAATGTGCTACCCAATATCCCGATAAGATAAGGAGGTCAGTGCAGAAAATAGGAAGCGTCTGCCAGCTATGTTTGACAATAACAGTCTATAAGACCAACACAATATTATTACTAGTTACTACTACCACTCTAGTTAACTTTCATTGTCTATGTGTACCCAGCGAGTACGTCTAAAGTTACATCCAAATATTACTTTGGTGCCACATGAGATTCGGGAGGGTTCGCACGTCAAACAATCACGTACGTACATACATATAACGCATGAACATTAAATGGTGTGGCGCGACGATAATACGTCAAGCCACAGTATGCGGAGAGCTCTGGCTCCGGCTAAATTAATTCTAAATTGTAATTACCTATGACATACGGCGAACTATTTGAAAACAATGGAAGGGGATTGTATGAGCACTTAAAGTCATACCACTTCTATGTAAATAAAAATAAATAAATAAAAATAATTAAAATATATATTTTTTTTTACACAAACTTTATGATGTCCCCGACTTTTCTTACTTCTCTCATTAAATATTGCACATGATTTATGTAAATAAAATATAATAAATAAATGAGTGTGTGTAAAGGTGAGTATGAGGTTATATATGTGTGTGAGTATGTTTGTGTGTGAGTGTGTGTATATGTGTATATAGGTATATAATTGCAGAATTATAAAATACTACTACTATAGTAAAGTAGCCTAACCTAGCACCTGCTGTCATACGAGTAGAAATAATAAAATTGAATTGAATATTTTTTAATTAATCCACAATTAAATTAAGTTATAGTATAGTATATATATAATTAAAGATTAGATGAAATGATTACGGTGTAAGATTCAGCACGAATATGACTATTATGTTATTATTATTTCGTTGTCTAAATTTCTCATTCTATGAAACTATGTACACTGCAGACTAAAATTTTAAGGCCACCTTAATTAACGTAGGAAAATAAAGTAAAGCTCCAATTAAATATTAAATGTTTAATTAGCCATCCAATAGAACATTGATTGACAAAGAATATACTTTAAAAGCGTATAGAAATATTTATAACAGTCCATGTAAAAAAAGACTATAGTTACCTAAGCTGATTTTTAATCAAAAAATCCTCCTTTACATTTTATGACTTTTTTCACAAGTCTCGGAATACGGGCAATCATTTTGTTAATGGTGTCTTGTGATACATTATTCCAAATATCGCATAAAGCATTACACATTTCTTACCTATCATACTCTTCCCACAAAAGTTCAATGCGATTGTGATACGGGCTCTGAGGAGGCCAAACCATGTTTTTTAACACCCCTTGTGCCTCTTTCTCTTCTAAATGTCCTCTACACAATTTTAAACTATGCCTTGGATCATTATATATAGGTGCGGTCTTAAACAACATAATTATCCATCAATTGTAATAAAATCCCATAGGATAAATAAAAGAAATGCACATCTGCATATTCTATTGTTAGTATCGAATATTTAAAGAAGTTCTTTTGTTTACTTTCAAGTTATTGGACAATAAATATCTATTGTTTTCAAACACCGACAAATGCTGTGCTAGAGCCAGGTGTTAGAGTCGTAATAATAATTTATAATGTCCTCATTACTAATTACTTTGCTTTTGTTACGTATTGGTCAATAATTAGGATTATTTAGCTCCTTGTAGAATTTACTTTCGTATAATTTAATTTCGACGCAGTGCCCAAGAAAAGATGATGTCAGTTTGTGTAGTCCTCACAATCAAGCATGGTGGTTGCTCAGTTATAGTCTGGGGTAGCTTCTCTAGCCAAGGAAATGGCGATTTGATTAAAATTGAAGAAATTTTCAAAAAGGAACAGTACAGAAACATTTTAGAACAAAATGCCGTTTCTTCCGGGTTGCGATTTATTAGAGATGGATTCATTTTCCAATTAAACATTTAATATTTTATTGGAGTTTTACTTGATTTTCCTACTAAGGTACAAGGTGATCTTAAACTTTTGCCCTGCATGTATATAGGTGAATTTGACAACATTCTACAAAGTTAAAATCTATAACGGTCACATATTTTTTTTAATAAACATGTTTACATTGGTATTACTGATCCCTTTAAACACAGGAACGTGATTATCCTGTTTACATTTAGTTTTGAACTCAAACGGTTAAGTAAATAAAGGTTAGGTTAAATTTTGTTGTCGTCATTAGAGTTTCTAAAACTGTACTGTGTTAAAAAAAACCTGTATGATTTATAATATGAACCGTTGTACGGAAAATTATTAATTGAATTGATATTTAATAATTTGATGCGTCAATAGCCTAATGGTTTTGGTTACGTCTGCGAAACTTAAAGTGACAGGTTTGAATCCACCATATATTACTATTGTCGTGAACTATCCCCTAGCACAAGTATTTTCAGCTTAGTTTGAGTGTTTAACTGGAATGTTAGTAATGTTAATAGAAACACCAGCATATTTAAAAAAAAAATCATACATACTGTGGCCTAACCTTGAATATTTCAGTAACAAGCAATAGCTCTGGGAGAACTTTTTGAATCCATATACTAACTATAATAAAGGCTGTAGGTATAAGTTTAGATTTTACAGCTTGTTTATAGCAGATGTGTTAATTTATAACATAATTATTATTTTCTATATATTTGATTTCAAATCATTTAAATTATAATTCTAATAAGTATTGAAAAGCTAAATTTTAATAATTAACAATAACATTTTCACTTCACATAGGATCAGCAAATATACCTATTCGTTTAACACTTTTTAGATACGACGGAAGTACCTTGGTTGCCGGAAATTAAAAATGCTTCGTGTGCGCAATCCGTACAATTCGTAAACGCGGTGTTTATTAACTAACTCGAACGAATTCTTTGCCTAAGCTAGAGAGCAGTATGATCGAAATATTTATTTATATTCCTTTGTAATTTTTACTATCTATTTTTATTTATTTGTTTTCAGTCTTTTGAACCTTTCTCTGACCTAGTTGCACATCCATTATATCGAACTAGGGAAGGTGACGAACAAGTGGTTGCTTCTGTGTTTGCGCAAAAGCTTATGGTACTGTAGTATATCCTACGTGCAGATAATGTCTTCTGGTAATAACCAGAATATAACGTGTTCGAAATTGAGCCGGAGATTCCAAGCAGGGCGATATCTTCTAGTTATCATTAAGGGCGCTGCTTTTGTGTTTATTTTTAAATGTATGTTTATTGTAAATATCATGAAGCCTGATCTCTGAGTATGGAGGTCTCTGAAAGAAATTTTATTAAAACTTCTAAACCAAAAGTCCGAAAATCCGTATGGTACTTCCGTAGACAAGCGTGTTGAAAAATATAGTGATATTGACAAATTGATAAAGTTGGTCTGTATGTAAAATGCAAGTATAAAAAATTAAGTCTGCCTTTTACATTTTCGTTGAGTTTTATAGTGGTAGACTACACTACACTACAGCTCGACCGGGGTAGGACCACGCCCTCACAGAATATCAGCGTGAAATAGCAGCATAATGCTGCTGTGTTTTGTGTAGTGAGTGTGGGGATCCGGAGACCTTTATTACTGATGATGAAACATTCCATCTCAGTCCTCGAGGGTGGCAACGCATCTCCACTATGATTCCTTGTCATGGATGAATGTAGATGTCATGTGCTGCAGGAATGACTGTCAATATTTGTTTCAAGTGAATTAAAATTGTCTTGTCACTCACACCGAAGCCTGCCGCTAACTCCGATGTGGTTTGCGATGTATCCGCTTCCACAATCACCTTTACTTCTTCATTGTCAACTTGGATCGCCGTTCGTGGAGTTAGTTTTGGATATCAAAATCTTTGTTTTCTTTTGCAGTAGCTTCCTCATACACATCATTAATCCTTCGAGATGTTTTTGCAATGCCGGTGCCACGTTGGAACTCATATTCATAAATAACGCGATTTTTCAAGTTTTCCATTTTGTTAACAGAAGGATTTTAAAGAAAAAACAAATAGAGCAAAAACAAATGAATCACTAAGTCCGAAACACAAATACATAAGCTTAATTTTGAAAACATTTGAATTTGGAATTGCTAACAAAACACCAGATTATTGGCGATCGATGGGGCCAGTTTGAAAAAACTCCAATTTCATACGTAAAGACCTAATATCTTAATTCATAATTTTGGGAAAGGAGAAACGCTGTCCGCACATGATATTTATATACCTTAAAGACCGTAAAGATACCTAATTTAATTCCCTTTCATTTCTGTCGGTATGTAAGTATTCCTAAATTTCTTAAGAGGCAACTATTATTTTCCTCCTGCATTGAATGGATATAAACGAGATGTTATTTGAGTAGCATCTAATAGTTCCTTGAAAGAAACGTAAATATGCAAGGAGCCAAGGATTCATTAAGCTACGTATTTAGTAAACTCATATACAATTCCGACCGTATTACAATTTATCATATTAGTTTTTGTTACAAGTAAAATTTGTTACATAAATATTAACCAATATAATATAATAAAATTTAAAAGCCCTAATCAAACCAATTGTGTCATGTCAAGGTTAATTATAAAATAAAATAATAATAAATTTTAGTTGTGCGCCCTCTCAATTAACTAACTTACTCTGTCAAGGGTAGACAACCAACTACATCTTGAGAATTTGTGAAAGTGTAAGTCTAATTATTTACTCTCCTCAATTTCTGTAATTTAAGAAAAAAAAATCTTTATATCATCTATTTTTATACCTTACATGTAAAACTTTGTACTAAGTTGATTACGCAACTAATCCTACAGAATATATATTTATTGCATATATGCTACTTGATTACATAATGTTGACTACAATTAAAAATATATATTAATTTATTATTTTTGCTGAAACATTTTAAAATTTTAATCAAAAAGTATTTAAAGATACTTTTTGATTAAAATATTGTGTGTGTGTTGTATATTTCAAAATGTTTAAGTATTTATAGATATTTTTTATCTACTTGAAAAGTACCGCTATACAAATTAATATCTTATAACCATTAAAAATAAACTTATAACTCTACCAATAACACTGGCTATGGGAGCTGGGTGGTAAAATTAGAGGAGATAAATTTTATTATGAATCTCTTGATACTAGCCCATAAATTAATACGATTGTTAATACGTCTGCAAAGTTTCAGACTATTCAAACGTCTCGAAGTGGGTGCAAATTAAATTGAAAGATTCTATTATATGCATACATACATTCATACCGGGAAAGGTAGTAAAAGCATATTTTTAACTGTGTAATAACATATGGCACGATTTTGTTTAATGCTATGTGCGGCGCCCTATAAATCTGATGTTGGCTTTCCCAACTTCCTACTCCAGCAGAAGCACATCTTTATTTATTTATTTATTCTTTTTATCCCTTAAATAAGATTTACAATGGTGGACTTAATGCCTAGTGGCATTCTCTGTCAGGCAACCTTGGGAGAATGAGAGAAAATGATTAAGAATAAAATTTAAAAAGTTATTTAGATAAATCAAATTACGAATATACATATATACATAGACATCAAAATTATTTTAGAATGTTATTAAATATATATAATGTTAGGAATAAATATGTATATATATATATGCAATTGTCATAAGATAACACCAGTTTGTACATCTTGTTTTTTACTCGTTTACCTGTACAAGTATGTTTTATACGACTTACATTTCTCCACGTCGATATTAATGGAGGGATAATATATAAACAATAAATACACAATCAGTACTTAAAAAATTATGCGTAAGTTGTTGATTAAAGATAATTACAATTTTGTTAATAATTAATTAAGAAGTTTTACAAGGAAGGCCGTAATTATCTTAACAGGCGTTATTTAGATACAAAATAATTACATTTCACCAACCAGAACAATAGATGCCGAGTTTGAACATTTCAAAAGTTTTAAAGAGTTATTACAATAATTTTGATGTCTAACGGAACCACAGCAAGATATTGTTAAAGTTTTCAATTTAAATTTAATCCTGGCGATAATTTTCAATGAAAAATAACCTTAAAGAAAAGAGTCTACACCTTTCTTAAAGACCGGCAACACATTTGCGATTCCTCTGGTGTTGCGAATGTTCAATGGACGGCGGTGATCACTTACCATCGGGTGGGCGGCATGCTAATTTTCCACCTAGTCTATAAAAAAATCCAGTAACAATAAAATACAGATGAAAATATTCAATTATCATATATTTATGGAAATGATTGAAAAAAATGTGCTCTAACGTTATCTAATTATTATTTTTATTAAAATTACTATTATTAATTTTATACAGTGCTAAGTTTAGTACATCTTCTAAATTGTCACTTTCTTTGCCTTACATTACAAAAAAGACAAAAACTCAAAAGTTCAATAATTAGCAGTTTTCAAATGGACATGAAATTATTTTAGTTTATTTATAATTTTACCAGTTTTTTTTATTTCGGGCTGATGGCCTCTTTTAGGCCGAGGGTTTTTACAGGTCCACCATGTTGACAGGTGACCGAGCGCTTATGGCACTCAGTCGAGACCTCTACTCTCGGAGACTTCCTCTCGGGAGCCTCGGCTTGGACCGTTACCTTGTTTCGCGAGAGCCTCTGACTCGTGAGTGCCCGAGGGGCCAACCTCGGCTGGGTCAATTGCTTCTCACTAAGGATTATCTATTTTACCAGTGAATAGTATGTATTCGTACTATGTGTACTCGTACTATAGAAATGATTTGTATGAATAGTTTATATACAGTAGTACATACTCGTATATTAAGTTTTATTTTCTGCCATTTCCGTCATTGACTTTACTTACAGGAGCCATAAAATTTGAGACAAATCTTTAATTTACCATAGTGAAACTATTAATTAAGAATCTGTAGATTAGATAGGCCAAACCGCCTGCGATGCACCTATAAATTTGTCCTGTAATCCAATAGTTAAAATATATGTGGTATATACATTGTCTGATCCTATTTTTATGATTCAGAAGTGCTTTAGAATAAGAGAAACTAAACATATTTTATGCAAAAGCATAAATTTCATATTTCGCCGATTACAGACATGTTTTTCTTCTTTTAAGCTATTTAAAGAATACCAGATAGAATTTTATATATAGAGTCATTACGAAACAGCATTCATATCACATGTGTATTATATAAGGTAAAATTTATTATATAAAGTTTTATTTAATCCGATTTGGCTATATATTTTTAATTGTGTAAGAAAACGTTTTGATAGTTATTTCTAGTTATTTTTATAGTCTTTTAGAATATTAGTGTACGCAATAGTATTAGCAATAACAAATATTAACATAATATCATATTTTATGCATTACTTTTGTGTCGTTATTCTAGAAAGAGTAAGCACTGTAGTTTTTCATACATGAAAATTTGTGCATTTATACTTACTACTCAATACTTAATTATCATATCTCATCTGTCAAGTTTTCTGTCATTGGTTTCTATATCTTATCTGTGGAAGGGAGGTAAGATTTGTTTGTTTTTGAGCCTTTAAATCGAAAAGAGCCTGAATTTTTCATCTAGGTAGGTTTGAAGCAAATTGCAACTATATGTATAAATTCGTTTTCAAGGGGGCAAAGTTTGGATAAAAATAAGTATCAAAATATTAAGAGCTAGAAAATTCGAAATAAAAATTTATTTGACTTTGAATTTGACTTAAAAGGTTATTTTGGATACTCTCAAAGTAAGGAGAATTAAACATGCTGGAGAATTAAGGAAAGAAAATATATATTAAAAAAATAGGAAAACAATGAATTCTTATTTAATATATTTCAAAATCTTTTCTTTATAGATTTTACTTTTTACTTTGTTAATAAAAAGTTAAAATACATATAGTTTAGTATCGCCAATTTTAATGGCTATATATTCCTAGTACAGAACGGTGAATCTTTATGTATACAAAATACCTATAATATGTCTACATTACCAAATTGTTGACACTAAAGATGAAAATTATTCATACAGAACATTTCTAATGCGGCAGTAACTCTCAGTGCGAACTACGAGTACCTTTATGTTTTTTTATTCAGGCACGTACGCAGCGGCGCCCTATAAATCTGGTGTTGCCGTTTCCATTTTACTACTCCCGCAGAAACACATTTGCCATTGTCATACTATAATTATACTTTGACGTTTTATATCATCATTTTATTATACATTACATTACATTTTGAATATTTAAACAAAAATCTTAACAATGTTTGTATGTCAATAAACTATAATGTTTAATTTAACTTTACTAGCTTTGCCCGCTAAACTAGTGATTAAATTTAGCTTTTATGAAATGTAATCTTGTTAAAATTTTCTTTCACTTTCTTAATTCCGTACTATCCAATTACTTACCTTACCATTTCCTTCCTAGCATAGTGCATACATTTTTATATTTGTATTACTTTTACTCTCCATTATTTGAATAAAACATAATAAATCTTTGCAAATATCTTACCTAAAGTTTTTCATATTTCTTTTTGTAATGGGGTCGTTATCAAATTTTATGTTCATGAATTCTGTAAATGATTATTTAGGTAATTAACATTATTTTAATCCCCAATTTTTATTACTTTTACTAAAACTATTAAATATATAAAAAAAACTTTATTATCATTAATACAAGTACAAAAAAAATTGAAAACATAATCGATGTCAGGAAAAGACAAGCTTCTGATGGAGACAAACGAAAAGGAAGTTTTGTACTGACAGATTCGAGGAAAAGTAAGTGTCAACCGTAACCTTTCATAGTTAATTAGTAAGTTCCTTCGAATCATGCTTGATCTATGTTACTAACTTTTTTGAAGTAAATACATAATCAAAAGGTTTATCCCTAAGTTTTATATGGAAATTTGTTGGTAATTAAGAAGTTTCACAATCAACAGCGCAATTATTTTTACAGGCATTTACGAAATAATTATATTGCACCATCTTTTGTAATAATAATAAAATTATTTGATAAGTCCTATCTACAGGTAGGTATTGTACAAGATGTGCAAAAAATATCTATTATCTACTCTCCGCAGATGACGGTGCCCCTCAACGGATTCTACGGTTGATATATTTGAATAACAAAAGTAACCATTAGAATTTATACACATTACAATTATAAAAGAAGTATAATATATGCATGTTAGGTATTGCTTGGAATAAAAGGGGAAAATTAGCCTATTCAATGATAAATATAATGTATAATACTAATGTGTAATGCAATATCGATTTATTATCGTTAAGCTCCATGTTTAACTTTTTTTTTTGCATTTTTAGTAATAGTTAGTTGCCAAGTTTTAACATTTAAACAATCTTAGAGTTGCTGTCTTCAAAAATTGTGCTTGCTTATGAAACTATAGCGATAATTGATTTAAATTATTAATTGAAATAAAGACCTGGTTTTTTCCTAAGTTATGTTTAGAAAAGTCGAAAAAAAGAATTAAAATATCCGATAATCGTATCATTAATGAAGCGGTTAACCATCAAAATAACTAGTCTGACCTAAATACTGTTACATAAAAACTTTTCTTTTTTTCAAGGTTTGAATTTGGAACACGTATATTATTTTAAACACTTTTGCGCCATTTCACATATAATTTCGTGTTCATTATCAAATTACAATATTGAATAGGGTGTTAAAGAAAATAGGATTGCAGTGATAGCCTTACACAAAGTGGATATGGAACAGTCGGTCATATTCCAGACACTTCAAAAGCTTGGTCTCAAAAATATGGAATCTAAAAATCAGCCGAATATTCGTATATTGTACTATCAACAGATACAACTACACTTCCTCTGTTCCAAAAAAGATCGGGACGGCAGCGTGCTGTTAGAACTACAAAGGCTGTTAATGCTGTTAAAGCCAGAATTCGTCGAAACCCCATTAGGAAGCAAAAAATCTTATTGCGAGAAATTAAGATAAAAAAAATTCACGATTGAAGAACACTACAATTAGCAAAATGATAAGGTGTACGCTGACAGTTCTAAAGAAGCTGCTCAAGTGTTCGGAAAGGTACAACGTGGTCATCATCCTGCGTCAGTTACGGTTTGGTGGGGCGTATCTTATCAAGGAGTCACAAAACTACATTTTTGTGAAAAAGGAGTGAAAACTTCAGCCAAAGTGTATCAAGATACAGTTTCAGGTCATGTTGTGAAACCTCTCAGCAATACACTTTTTAAAAATATACCGTGGACTTTACTCTACTCTGCACCTGGTCACAAGGCAACCCAAGCCTGGCTTGGAACCAACGTTCCGGACTTTATAAGAGCTGAGGACTGGCCCTCATCTAGCCCAGACCTCAACCCTTTAGACTTCAAATTATGGTCAGTTTTAGAGGACATGGCCTGCTCAAAACGACACGACGACATTGAGTCTTAAAAGATCTTTGGAGCAACCAGTGGCGAAATTTCCCGTAGGAACAGTGCGTAAATCCATAGATTCGTGGCCAAACAGATTAAAGGCCTGTATAAAAGCCAAAGGTGGCCATTTCGAATAGATTTTTTTTTAATTTTTTGCTGAGACTAATAAATATGTAGGTTTAAATTTTGATAATATTACATTATTTCATTAAAAAAAATGCATTTTCATTTGTAACAGAACTTATGTCCGGACGAGATATTAACAAAAGTAAAATTTGTTCGGAATCTATGGATATTGTACTATTTAATAGCTATGATACGTCTTTTAAGTTTCAAAATTAATTCAATATATCAGGCCGTTTCCAGATCGATATAAAATAAGTATTTTATATATGAAGTATATAATTTTTTTCCTCCCTATTTCTGTGGGTCACTACTCTACAAGAGTTCTTTTTATATTATATGCGAAATGAGAAAAAAAATGAGGACCACCACTTCTCTTGTGTAGGCTTTATGGAAGATTAGGGTTGTGACCCTAATTCACAACAGTACCTGAGTGGAGATTTTTTCCTTTATTTGGCACAACAGCTTTCATTTTTTTGTTTTGATTTTTGATAAGGTAAAAGTATATTTCTTGTTTGTTTTTACTGTACCTGATTTTGCAGAATACAAAAAGTTTCGTCGTGATATAAATTCTTAGAGGAACACCCTACTTTAACTAGCAGTTTGTTATACTGTAGCACGAAGCATGGGATACTATTTCCACGCACACTCCTCATATGACACTTTAATGTGCAATGTAGTTTGTAAGGCTTATCATCCATGAGTTGGTCATAAAAAGTTTTAATTCAGCCACTCTCTCTGCGAATTGAAAATTTCGCAACAAAGCGAAAGTTTATCTTGTCCGAATGAAATTAAATTTTTTAATCTATTTTTAATAATTGTTAGACTAGAAGATATCACTGATATGCCGCACAATAAATAACAAGAATTCTGATGGGAGCAGGAATTCAGCTGTTATACGTGACACTAAATCCTTCTTAATTAAAATCATCACCTATATAGCCACTTACCATAGCTACATACCATAAATTATATGGAGCCGCTGCACATATGTGTTAGTAACTGAATATAATAGATTATGTGACAATCATCAAGGCAAAGCATTGTTAAATTACTACTAGAAAATTTCAAATACTCTCGGTTTGTTATATCCAAAACTAAGTAAGATTGGAATCCTCTCTAGTATTACATTTTAATCTAGGGTGCATAAATAAGTTTAATATTGAGGTGGATAGAGACATCCCTCTTGTTGTGTAAAATTTAACATTTTCTTACGTAAAAGGGAAGCACTGTTGAATTTTGAAGGATTCTGTTTTGTCATGGAATTTCTACGCCTACTGTGGATCAAAATGAAATGAGGATTGAATGCCTTGCTATCAGTAATTGGGTCTCCGTACTCGCTAACCGAGACTAACTCGACTTTGGTATACAGTTAGGGCGCACGGTCAAGCCGAACTATGCATATTCCAGCCAGAGACAAGTAGCTTTACCACGGATAGAATTTCATATAAATTATAGTTAGAGTTATTGCGAACAATATTTTAAATATCGTTAATTCACATAAACTTCGTTTAGAAAAAAAAACGAGAGCATTTTTGGTAAATTTAAATGATTAGTGTTTTAAATCAACTAATCGGCCTACACTACTAAAAGGTTTCGCTAACTCGAGACAACAAATACCATAAAATAAGAATCGGAAATTGTCATCAGGTTTTTATTAGTGGGTGTCCTTTTACAGTGCGTCGTCGTTGTTATCTGTAGAAGGAGGATTGCTTGGCAGGTCTATTTTTATTTAAAAATAATGCTAACAATCCTATTGATATTAATAACAGTCCCGTTCACCACTCCAACCAAGATTAAATATTGTGCTAAGTGATGGTTCACAAGAACAGTCGAATGGCGGAATCGTACCTACGACCTCAAGTTTCGCAGACTACGTATCCTTATCCATTAGGCTATTATATCCATCTTAAAAATTCATTTTCAAATACACTTTAGATTGTTTATTAGAAGAATAGTAGTCCCTTCTTTCACGAGTTCTATCAAGATAGGAAAACTTCAATCACGTCTTTTTATTTGGGACACACAATATGGGGACGCTTTTGTGTTGTTTGGATACACTCTTTGCCAATAGATGATAAGAGACTAGCTCTTATAAAGTTTGATTGAGTTTTCTCCGGTCCCTTATGTAAATTTTTTGAGGAAAGATCAGAATCTTTTTCGTACGTGAAAAGCTTTTGCGTTAAGTACTTACAACTTGATAAGTGCCCGGTTAAATTTTAAATTTTTTATTGCAAATTTTAAATTTAGCTAACCCGACCAGCGTTGCAAGATGTTACCAATAATAATCATCATTAGTAAATCTGGGTGTCTCCGTCCACCAATCTGCTGCTGCACACAAGTTCTTGTAGACCTAATATAGCTTACCCGATATTTTACACAAGACTTTTCAAATTGTTAATAATAATGATACAGGTTTAAGACTGAATATTTATACACAAAGGAGTGCACATTTTTTAATTAATTAACAAATCTATTTATAGTTAAATAAATTCACGCACCGCCCCTCGTACTTTAATCTCCTGACTTTCCTCAGTATAAAGGTTGATTTTTCATTCCCAGTCTTACTTGACTATTTATTTTACTGTCTTTGTCGATTATATATCTCTCATTGTTATTTATCATTGTTGTTTGATAGATATGTTATGCATATTTATGATAAGATAATCTCACTTTGTATAACATAATTTTGAATCATCGAAAACAGCTTATAAATAAATTAGGGTAACTATTATATGGCATAGGATGCATGATGATGCCGTCTATACCTACAAATATGCTAAGCACAGAACTAAAATGAATCCTGCGCGAAATCGACCAATATCAACATATCATTATTAACATGTTCTCTTACATTACATATATTATTATTATTACATACTCTTACATCCTAATTGAAACGGTAACGGTATATATTTGTTTTCTCGTGTCGAACACGGGAGCGCCAAGAAACAGAGAGGTACAAAAGGTACTTGACAATACTGACGACAATATTTATATAAACATAATAGTTAATTCATATTAATTATAATACAATAGATTACAGTGATCGCTTGTCCGTAACACGCCAAAAAGGACACGCCTAGGATGAGCTGACAGAGCATTGTGTATTTTTATTCTTCTCCAAGTAAAGAATGGAAAAATCTGTGTTTATAAAATACCCACAATAGCAACTTATTTGGCGACACATAACTAAGTTACATAATTTATAACAATAAATAATAAAAAATACTTAAATTGTAGACGCTAAGAAGGTAAAATACTCATATACAATATTTCTTACTTTTTAATAATTCATGGCACGAATTACCTTTATATTTTTTATTAAGGCACGTTCGCGGCGGTGTCTTATAAATCTGATGTTAGCGTTTCCACTTTACTACTCAAGCAAAAATACATTTGTATTTGTTATAATGTAATCACAATTTGATGTCTTGTTTCATTTTATTCGTTTACATGTTGTATATACAGACAATATTTATTGTTCATTTTTATATATTAATAGGGCTGACAACCCGGAATACAGTTCACCTGATGTAATTGATGATGGTGGACCGTGACATCTACACCCATCCCGTGAAGACTAAAATGGACTCTCTCGCCATCAATAACTGTTTCTCCGGATCCTTACATTCACCCATGAAACACTGCAGTGTTGTGCTACAATTTCATGGTATTCTGTAATGGCGCGGTCCTTGTTGGTCGAGCTAACCCAAACTAGTTACAACCAGAAAGTAGCTGCAACGTGTCTCTAGCACTGTTAAAACTTGGATAGAGAAAATTTCATTTTTATGTTTTTATACTAATTTTAGATCTTTATGAAGCGCTCGCAATAGAAACTTCATTCTAGCTTCACACTAGACATTTTTCTAAAATAAGCTACTTTCAATTTGGCCCCTATGTGAATGTCTAATCGGTAGTGGTGTTTACAACTCAGTCGTTTTATGATTCTTACATTTTAAACTGCCAACATGATATCTGTCATTAGGTCATGTTGAAGACTTTCGTGAGTTCATAGATTTGCGACACCAGGACTTCTTCATTCTACTGACAATTTAAAAGACGAAGTACATTATGTTTGTTAATGGCGATGACGATTACTATTCTCCAATTATTTAGGGTACAATGATATTTTGTTTAGAGTTGCAAATAGAACTATTCATAAATATAACATTCAAAAAATATAAAAAAACGTAGGCAAAGTTTTCTTTTAGCGTTCGCTCTCCAAATTGTGTTAATTTGCGACAGTGCCGTTAAAAATCGATGTCACGATGACAAACAGCATAAAATAATTATTAAAGACTTTAGTCAACTTTATAGTAAATCTAAATTCTGTCAGCATACTTAATAAAGTAACATCAACTCTAATATTGTTTAAAGACACTACTTTCGTAACTTTATTACTCACATTGTCTGCCTTCTTATAACATCAATATACAATCAATACTTAAAACAGTATAAACATAATATTCGTAAGCTGTTGATTACGACTTACTTACGAATTTTGCTGGGTATTTAAAATTTCACAATCAACGGCGGAATTATCTTAACAGACATTACTTAGATACGAAAGAATTATTTCATACAATCCTTATCGGTGTTCGAGTTTAAACTTTTAAAGAGATAGAGAGTTGTTAATTTCAACACTTTACTTACGTTCTGTAAGTATAATACATTATTTATTTATTAATTTAAACTTTATTGGTCACACCTTACAAAAAGGAATACAGAGGGCGGACTTAATGCCTTAAGCTACCACTCAACTTGTGATACATTGTAGTAGGTGTAGTGCATACATTGTAAAAGACAGAATCTAGGACGACTAATACCAAGCTTTTGAAGTGTCTGGAATATGACCGACGGCTCCATACCCACTTTGATTAAAGTTTAAAAGTTGTAAAAAAGAAAAGTTTTTATGTAACAGTATTTATGGCCAGACTAGTTATACACATATATATACATATATATATATATATATATATATATGGTTATCATCCTGCATCAGTGAAGGTTTGGTGGGGCGTATCTTATCGAGGAGTCACAAAACTACGTGTTTGTGAAAAATGAGTGAAAACTTCAGCCAAAGTGTATCGAGATACAGTCTTGGATCACGTTGTGAAACCTCTCAGCAATACACTGTTTAAAAATATACCATGAACTTTCCAGCAGGAAACTCTGCACCTTGTCACAAGGCACGATCCCAAGCCTGGCTTGAAACCAACGTTCCGGACTTTATAAGAGCTGAAGGTTGGCCCTCATCTAGCCCAGTCCTCAACCCTTTAGACTTCAAATTTTTATCAAGTTTAGAGGACATGGCCTGCTCTAAACGACACGGCGATATTGAGTCTCTTAAAAAATCTTTGGAGCAAACAGTGGAGAAATTTCCTTTGGGTAAATCCATAGATACGTGGCGAAATAGATTAAAGGCCTATATAAAGCCAAAGGTGGCCATTTGGAATATAATTTTTTTTATATTGTTGACACTAACAAATATGTAGTATAAAATTTATAACATTACATTAAAAAAAATGCATTTTCATTTGTAACAGAACTTATGTGCAGCTAGTTATATATATATATATATATATATATATATATATATATATATATATATATATATATATAAACAAACATAAGGATATTAATTATTAAACAAAAACTAGATAAGTACATTAATATATACATATACACTTATATAAAGTGATAGAAGTAAAATATTTGGCAAAATGCTAACGACAGACGGACTAATACGTAGTTAGTCATTACTGTCGTATTTGGCTTATCGCCAACAAGGATCTTAACGCTCTCGATATGATACATCAAGTATTTATATGTATAAAAAAATACTCGCTTTTTGGACTTAGATTTATATAAAAATTAACTAAATCAAGAAGACATTCATGATTCAAATATGACTAAGAGAATCTGGTAACTTCTCCCAATGCTAAAAGAATCAATAAATTGTATAAGTAAAGAGTGGCAAACATTATTTAAATATAAACAATGAACCTACATTCATTTTTACATTTTTCAATACTTACGCCAGTGTTAGACAATTCCAACTATTATTAAATATATAAAGTAAACCTAAAATTTTAAAAATAGCTAGTATTCAATTAATATGCTTATTTATTATATCTTTTGATAACTTTTTACCATTTCTATGTCACCAACTAACAGTTTCGTCCGCATCTTTACTGATTGTAGTTAATATCATGCAGTTCAAATGTGTTATTGAATCTGACAAAAATACTGAATTTTACACACCAAATTTAGAGTGTAGTGCGGACTCTTTTTTTAACTTTAAACAAACAGTGCTATAGATACGCTGCACTTTGTTTCTAGCTGCACAATGAATGGGTAAGCTCGACCGGGGTAAGTACACGCCAGAGTGAAATAGCAGCATAATGCTGCTGTGTTTCCTCTGGTCAGTGTAAAGATCCGGAGATCTTTATTACTCGTGACGAGGTGTTACATCTGTCTTCAAGGGTGACAACGCATCTGCATTATGATTCCTTGTCAAGGATGAATGTAGATGGCCGGAAGAATCATTCAACCGCAGGTTAACTATGCACTCGTTTATTACTCTTAATGTTTTAAAAGTGGAAATTACAATAGTAGCTTAGTCATTTTAAGAAAATTTTCAGCATCCATTGGTTATTTGTACGCCTACGAAACTCATTGGTATACGTTCGAAACCGCATATCAACTGTAGTCGGGAACCGTTTTTTTTTTTCGGGCTGAAGGCCACTATTAGCCCGAGGGCTTTCTTTTATAGTTTCACCGGGTTGAGAGGTGACCGAGCGCTAATGGCACTCAGTCGATACCTCTATATATAGGTAACCAGCACAAGGGCTCCCGAGAGGGAGCCTCGGCTTGGACTGTTACCTTGTTTCGCGAGAGCGCTTGACTCGAGGGTGCCCGAGAGGGCGAACCTCGGCTCGGTCAGTCGCTTCTGACAGAGGATTCTTTAAATTTGCTATTATTATTAGCTATCTGTACCACCACTTAGGAATGCGTGGGCGCTGGAGAAGAAGTGGCGCAAGAAACTCCAGCGACGCTTCTATCTGTATGGACTGGAGAGAACCGACCATTGACAAGGTGGTATCGCGAATATATGTCTGTCTTTATCTAATAGACGAATTATTTCCGATATGCGGTTATTATATAATGTATTAAATGGCCACGTTGACTGTCCTACCTAGATAGAAAAATTGCATCTTCGTATCCCAACACGCCGCCTACGAAGTACAAATTTATTTTATGTCCCTCTTACAAAAACGAGATATGCCCAGAGCTCAGTCTTATATCGATGTATGCAGGTCTATAATGATATGTTTGGAAATATTGACATATTCCATCTTAAACGAAATCAGTTTCTAAACGATGTTTTCTGAAGCACTCCTGAATTCGCCTTAACAAGATGCATACGCACACACACACGCACATACACACACACACACACACACTACACTACAGATTAAAATGTATGTTACTCCTGTTGCACATACTTTAAAAAAAAAAATGTATATAGTTGTAACTTCTTTGATGGCTAAATATCCTTGTTAATTGTATTTATGTTTAATGTTTCTTGTATGCTGTGAAGTTTCCTAATAAAGTAAATAAATAAATAAATAAATAAATATATCCTTGTTTGTGACGATTTTGCGATATGAGGGTGCAATGTACGTGTGTTGTGTTTTATGAAGGGATTGGGCCCTGGTGGTCACGTCGTCGGGGTCATCGAGGGCGTGCCTCGGTCTCCTTCGGACGCGGGTGAATCTGTGATTCGCGATGGGATTGTAAGTGGCGGCACTTACAATCAAGGGGTTAGAGTGTGTGACGGCAGAGTCGAAATATCGGCGGGAAGCCTGCTTCAGGTACTGAGCTATGGTAGGCAGCTCATGATCTATGTGTAGATTTTCGTTACGCAAGAACCACGGTGCACCGGTGGCCATGCGCATGATACGATTTTGTATTACCTGAAGTCGGTGAATGTGACGCGGGGACGCATGCGCAAAGACGGGGCTTGCGTATGTCATTATGGGTCAGATGCACGCTTTGTATAGTGTAATTTTATTACGCAGGGACATTTTGCTATTTTTATTAAGTAACGGGTGCAAACGACCTAGGACGAACGCTGCTCGATTCCGTACGCGGTTGACATGTGGACCGAAAGTGAGTCTTACATCTAATGTGACGCCTAAGTATTTGATTGTCTGTTCCCAGGGGATTGGACAAATAACTCTATAGTTGGGAGATGCGGCGTTTTGTTGCGCCGTGAGAAGTACATGGCTGCACTTTTGGTGGGGTTAACCTCGATCCTCCATTTCCAAAACCATTTCCTTAAGGTGTTGGCTGCAGATTGGTGGCGTCTACAAATAGCGTCTGGTTTGAACCCAGACACGTAGAGGCCGGTGTCATCGGCGAAACGGGCTAGCCTCTACACCGCGAGTGCGCGGTATGTCGTTTCGAGAACCGTCTCCTAGCAAAAGCGTTTAAGCTTATGAGGAATTGTTAATGGCATGTTAGTAATGTTAATATCTTTTCTAGCATTCTTTAAAAAATCCTTCCGTAGAATATGAATGAATAAAGTACTTTTAACATTTCTAGTCAAAGTTAGAACACTACATAAAGCATCTGGGCACTAATTCCGCATTTTTCTAGATGTATTTACTGAATGAGTTAAATTATAACGTCTCAGTAAAATAGATTAATCGTGTATATTCTACATTTAAAACTAACTAATTTTTAATAATATATAATCAGAAAACATAACATATACATAAACATATATATAACCCATATTTATAGTAATATTATTTGGCTAATGCTTTAACCGACTTCTGATCAGAATAAGACTTCATTTTAGTCCCGCCTAATTACGCACATGTCACTGGCACGCAGTGATTGATTGTAACGCTAATATCCCAGACAATTCCTCAACAATGTTACCGATATGTACAAATCGTATGTATTACATATACCACATCTTAATTAAACGCATTTGTTGCAGTTTCCTTACAAAAGAACAATACTAAAACTTACCATTTTTTGATAATTAAAATAGCATCAAAATGAAATAACTATTACACAGTCGATGCAATAATAATAAAACAATTTCTGTATGAAAACACGTAGTATTCATTCTATATATAAAACTTGTAAATACTTTATATTATAATTTATATAACCTTTACATGAAACAAGGTTACATCATCCAACAACTAGATCCTACAGAGTAAAATCAATGCCATCAATGGAATTACCATAAATTAAGAGAGAATAGTCTTTAATGTACTCGGAATAGTATTTAAATCTTTTTGATTTACGACCTTCAGTTACTAAACAGATTTTTTTTATGAAGTGAGTTTCTACGAGAGTACAACAAAAGTTATTAAGTTGAAGAAGCAGAAACCTTCTAGTATATAGAAATAGACAAATACAAGTTAAATTGTCATTCTTTCTACTTAGAATTATTTTTGTCTGGTAAAATTATATGTGACAATTATATTATATTTATATCTTCTATTTATAATAAAATAGATTATTTTGCATTAATCCTAATTTATAAATTAAGCTTTTCATAGGGAAATGTATAGCAATGTTTAATATTAGTTGTTAACAAATATACTACTACTGATACTTGACTACTTCACATAATATAAAGCACGCTTCGAAGCAAATATGAATTTCCAATGAGACATTAAGTAGCTTATTTGGATCCCATTCGGCCACAAGCAATCATTTCAAAATGTTTGCTGTTTCTGTGGTGTTCATTCGCTTAATGAAAATGGTTGATTGGTTTTGATCATGTTGACTGAGACTTAAATACTTTTAATGTAGAATGTTAATGTTAAGTTTATGTAATAACAAGTAGTAATTTAGGTAAGTTAGTAACATTTCCTAAACAAAAAATATAATAAAAGTTAGACTTGTTTTGTACCTAAGATTTCTGTGTTCATTTTCAAAAAGGAAAGGTCTTTCTCATTTGTCTGTCATGTCTTCTTTCTCATTTCTTGACAACATTGTATTCATGAATGGTTTACACATAAGATCTTTTGCTTCTTTTATTCTTCTTTTAAGATTTCGATGACTTTGATAAAATGAAAATATAAATAAAATGTGCGTAAATAATTTTATTTTCTTCCCATCTTTATAGATATCTCTTACAGCCAGGCGAAATAAATATTTTGAATATATAATGAAATAAACATTCGAAAAAGTCAAACAGCTTTGAAAGCTCGCATAAGATTTGTCAAATAATGTAACTGCGTCAGAGTTTCTTTGGGGTTAGCACATGAAAGTCTGCAAAAAAAAGTGAATAGGCGTTTAAATTATAAATCATCGCGTCTCCTAAAAACATGTAGGATTGTTGATAAGTGCTTAATAAAATTTAAGAAATATCCTACTAATGAATGTGTGTTTATGAAACATATATTCTAGTTTCGTCTTAAGTCAACTAAGCAGTCCTCTACTGCTCTATTTTCCACCACGAAAAGGAAATTCTTCAAATAACTAAATTAGGTTAACTCTTAAGATATCAAGACAAATATCTAACATGTCTCTTGATATCTGTATTTTATTCGTTCTTAATTTTACAACGTCACCGTTGTATCGGTTGGGAGCATCCTAACG
The DNA here is from genome assembly GCA_029286865.1 of Teinopalpus imperialis. Lineage (NCBI taxonomy): Eukaryota > Metazoa > Arthropoda > Insecta > Lepidoptera > Papilionidae > Teinopalpus > Teinopalpus imperialis. The sequence continues at coordinate 1,348,915 of JAGSMU010000025.1, read as the reverse complement.
CCATGCCTTCCATTACCGAAAAATCTCTCACCTAAGAGAGTCCTACATCTAGCAACTTCTATATTTAAAAGCAGCATTATCAGCTTATAATTATGACGATTGAACTTACATATAATATTGGGTCGGGGAAAAGTTTTTTCGTATTTTATAAACAAAATCAAGATATTTTTTTCATATCATATTTACATTTGATTATAATGTATACATTCAGTCAAAAAAGTATCGGGAATGGATGATTTGTCTTTGGTTCCAAATTCAATTTTTTGTTTATTTTTGTTGTTTTTAGATTGGCATAACTGTTTTCCATTTTGGCGCGTAGTTTGGACAAAAAAAATCGAACAAAGAGTTTGTCTTAAATTTTGCATCGCCAATGGAATTTCGTGTTCGAAGTCACTGAAAATGTTACAGAAGGCTTACGGTGAATCGACGTTATAAAAACACCTGCATATGAGTGGTACAAAGCGTTCAAAAGAGGTCGAGATGTGATGGAAAAATTGACTCGCTCTGGTAAACCATCAACGTCTGCAATAGAAGTTAACATCGCAAAGTGAAGGAAATAGTGACTGAAAATCGTCATGCAAGTTTGAGAGAGATAGCCGCCGAACTCTATGTGTTTTAAAGTCAATCCGTGCCATTTTAACAATCACTTGGGTATGAAACATGTTGCCGCACAGCTAGTCCCAACCTGATTTTTCTCCAAAAACTCAATTGCATTGGAGTGATATAATAAATACTTAAATTACCACTGCCTCACCAGCTTAAAAAATAATATATCAAAGCCAATAGTGTTCTGTCTGGTATGAGAAAGGAACCGTAGAGTTTACTGCCGATATTAAGGTCCACCTTAGTCCCCAGAGGTGACACAAATCTACATTATATTTCCTTATCGAGGATGGATGTGGGTGCCAAGGACCATAGGAATCACTAAGCATCAATTTTTACTTCTTAATTGAATTAAAATTCTCTTACCTTTTTTTAATCTAATTTACGATAAACCACATTAGTGGAATTCATTCATATCATCCATACTTATGACCGTTTCACCTAATTTATCCAAGGGAAAGGTTCATTAGTTTCATCCCTTTTACTTTCAAGTCTAAGGGGTTTAATTTTAATTTAGCTCATGTTATACCGCAACAGCAGGAAGTATATATGCTGTAAAATAAATGGAATCAGGCAGTCAAGACAAAGCAAAGGGGCGTGTACAAGGCACTCCCAATACATGAACCAAACACAAAGCTATATTTACTTTAAAGCGCAATTACACGGGTCATATAAATCGTAAAATTCGAGGGCGCGGGTGTCGCGCTACACAAAGCCCTAGGCTCCGTTCAAATTCACAAGATTGAATAGAAAACGTTTTATGTGATTTTATACCAACGATTCTAAGTATAATACTTTTGGATCATATAAAACTGAAATTTGTTCTCTATGATCTTAAACCTTAGCAATGAGGATTTTTTGGGGGCATTAGAACAACGAAGAAATACACACTTCACCTGTCTTAGATACTGGCACTTAGTGTTTGATAATTCGTTGTAACCCACGGGGGTTACAATAGACTGCTTTGTTACGTATATTATTAGGATCTAGGTGAAGCAATTCTTGTAAACTGGTAATAAATTATAATGTCATCTTGCTCTTGATATATTACGATACCGTATTATGTGGGGTACAACTCGGATAAATCAAATTATCGCATAGTGCCAATTTCAAGTACATGCACGCACCATATAAGTTAACGAGCCAGGGAACGAGGTAACAATAAACATCCGTATAGGTTAGATTGAAATGATATTGGCTCTCTATGGGAAGTAACTTCAGAAATGTTGATGAATAGTCTTCTTTCATTCATCTTCTTATCTTCTCCTACCTTATTATTGATCGCCGAGGTAATCACTTGAAGAATTGAACAACAAATGAGATGACAAGAATAGAGTATACTCCTTAGCCTTTTGTCATCCCTAATATCATCAAAAATACTTGTCGTCGTTTCCCATGTCATAAGCTAACAATCAATGGGGAACACCACTAGGGGTGTTGGTCCGCATAATGGCGCGTTGTTACTCCTGAAAATAATAATGAACTGCTTTGATACCATTACCTGATTTTTCTATGCTCAAGCTGACCCATTTTATTTATATTATAATAAGTAATCTATTACTCATAAAAAGTACGCCCAAAGAGAACAAATAAACAAATTTACAAACTAACATTTCTGCAATATTTTGACGATAAACAGTTTGTTAATTTAAACTCATTAAAGCTCAATTTAAACTTTGCACATCATTAAGAAGATTCAAGCCTACGGACGTTAATATGATGCGAGTTGAGGAGATATGGGTAGCGATTATTTTAAAGACCTTGATAAATTTCTTGCATTTCCTTGTAATGCCTTTTCTTTTTGTTTCGTCATAAAAGTCAGTATAGAGATGAAAATACATTTTGTTTATCAAATAAACTTTAGAAATTATATAATATAATAACAATAGGAACTAATATTTTGTTATTATAGTCCAAAATCACATGGGCCAAGGATACATTAAATTTTTATCGCATTTACATAGACTTTAAAGAACGAAACCCAAATAACCCTAAAATCCATAGACTTGACGCTAACTTGTAAGATACAAGCACTTTCTACAATAACACGAAAACTTACCTCATGCACGTTCATAATAGGTAAAGCCACACTAGACACCCCTAACTGAATATCCTCAAATACTCAATTAACTATCATTCATTACCAAACCAAAGAAATAGAAACCAAACCAAAAAAATACACCTCAAGGATATATAAATATAAAAAAAAAGATAGAAAACATTTACCTAAACCTAATTTCAATAAGAAATTTATCGAGAACGTAAATAAAGTTCATAAATTTTACTTAAATTACTAACTGTTGATAGCACACCTCGGGATATTAACAATATACTCGTAATTGGACGCTACAGTCAAAACGTTAGTTATAGCTAATGGACAAACGCTATTCTCAAGGGCCAATATAACAAAGCCGAAAAGTAATCAACCTTGGAAAAAAAGATTGTAAAATATGATAGAGGAACTAAAAAAGGATCAGGAAGGCAAACAGAAGAAAGAAAAGTTACAAACTGTAAGAAATTGCGTAAAACAAAAATGAGACTCATATTAATAATATTTTTGAAGAGCAAGATCACAACAGCTCAATGGAAATAATGAAATAATTAACGACATAAACAAAAATCTAACACCACGATAGAAATACCATCTGAAGCGGAAATACATGACTTTTGGTCGTTTATCCTATACCTAAAATAAACATGCGACGTGGATTGAAGCAGTAAGGGAAATTGTGATCAGCATCCAAGAAAGTAATTTCAACGAAGTTACAATAGATAAATTGGAAGCTGGATTGAAGAAAACGCATAACTAGAAAAGTCCTTGTATCGACAAAGTTACAGACAGAATTCTTATTTAAAGTATTTCTCAAGTACACATAAATATTTGGTGGACTTCACAAGGATTATTAATAAAACAGAAACAATAGAAGACTGGTTCGCAACAGGATAAGTTATTCCCATACCCAAAAATATTAACACCAAAGAACCAAACAACTGGAAACCAATCGTTTGTTTGCCGATTATTTACAAATTACTAACGATTAGATTTAGTGCAAATATGTGCTACTAAAGATGAAATAAGCTACAATATACTTAACATTGTAGCAGGATGTGAGGAGCTGGTCGGTATTTAATGTGCTAAAAGACTTTATAACCTGGTACAGTACGTTTACTGGACATTACTTAGGAAACACAGACCAACAGATGAAACAACAGACCTCTGGTAGAAAGAACACTTTATGCAGCCAGAGGTAAAGGAAAACGAGACAGCAAAAATAAGGTGGGATTCAAACAGTCACACACAATAGATCTAACTTAATATATTTACATATATAGAAAAAACAATAAAACTTATTTAATATATACATATAACTGTACCTTCAGACTATGATATGGGACGAGGTGGGGCTATAGAGATAGAAAAATTAGGTAAACATCAGCTATTGCAAAAAAATAAACCGGTTATGGAAAACACACACAGACATTTCATGAGTGATAAGAGCAACAGGTTTAGTTGCTAAAAGCATACATAAATATTGCACACAATTAAACTCATATATAAAAAATATTATATAAACTAGGATTTTTTTCTTTTCTTTGATTGTCATAAATAATAATTTTAAATATTAAATATTTCAGTACCACTATATTTTGTGAGTGGTACTGAAATTCCTTCCCTATTCAAGCCGACGAATGATAGAAAGTAAATTCAGTGTGGCTCTACCATTTTAATATTTATACTGAAAATGTGGAATAAAAATGTAAATAAAATAAAATAAGGTATGGTACCTGCTCTAGACGAGTAAGTAGCTAAGAACATGGCCTGGGTAATTGAAACAATAAATCTATCAGTGTGCTTGCACTTCCGATTCGCTCAGGATCAGGACGGAACCATTAAAGCTTCTCTTCGATTTGCGCTTTACTTTACAGTTGTACAAACTGAAAAACTCTTTTAACTACAAATTCTTTTAACGAGTTGAAAATATTATTATAATGTATCTCATAATTTTTTTATTATTGTAATATTTTGCTCAATTTTAATACGATAGATTTAATCATTATATATGAAACCGTATTACCTTCAATTATATTTAAATCTTCAAGTTTAGCAGGATATGTCATAGAAAATTTAATTATTTCCTAGGTTTTGCATGCTTAACGAGTGATTTCATTCAGCATGTCGATTCAGCAACGACGTAATTAGTAAGTTAAAAAGTTTAGAGGCTGTCTGAACCGTGATTTTATGTTGTCGGTAAAGACGTGTCTATTGTTCGTACTTTTTACGTTACGTTACGCGGTTATTGTCTCCAAATTCGTCATCGAATTTCACGTGTGGTTTTCATTCTACGTCAGCTGTTAAATATTAACTTTTGAAGCAACAAAACACAAGTTGGTTAGACCTAATGTTGGTTTTTCAACCAACTAACCAACAATAAAAAAAAATCACAGGTATGTCATAGTCAGTAAAAAATAATAAAATCTTCAAGCAATATTCCATAAAAAAAGTATTAAATCCTTAGCGAACAGGAGGTAAGTGTAAAAATGTAGTGATTAGTGGGTAATTAATGATTACATTCATGATATTTTTCAATTTATGTTCATTTTCATTTCTGATGTGAATGTAGTGTATTGTACTGTTAAACACACATAGCCATTTAAAATCATTTTCCGAAATATGTGGGTATTTCAGAACGCAGTGAAACTAATATAGCCATGCTGTAAAGAGAGACTGGCTATAGCACTAATAAGTCAAATGTGAAGCCATAGTCTTTACCACGCCTTCACAGAATACGAACCCTGCATTTCTTATGTTAAGTAAAAGAATCGAAGACCTTATTCAACGGGACCTTAAACATAACAATAGAATATTATTACAAGAGAAAATTTTAAAGTAGTTACAGTTTATTCAATCATGTAAAGTTAAAATGGAACTAAAACTTGGGTGTACGGTGATACGATGACAAAAGTCTCTAAAACTTTCGAAAGATTATATGACCCGTGTAATATGCTTCAGACCAAATAAAGCTTGACATTGCAATAGTGTTTCTCAACATTCGCCATTGCACTCTCTCTAACTTGTTCTCGTCTATGCAGTCAACTGTAACAAAAACTTTCTTAATACATATATAATAAGGATAAATTTTATTTTGCTATTTACTTTCTTTTAAAATAAATAAAATTTGCATATAAAGTTGGCAAAGATAAGTACGTTCTGAATGTGTTGCAAATGATATGCTTAGTGAATCGTTTTGAAAATTAAATAATATACTTCCATCTCAATTTTATTTGCATAAAAAATATTGATATAATTAAATCTAAACTATTGAAATCATTATATCATTATCAATATATTAAGAATATAATAAGTAATAAATAGTTCTGTTACTGCCTTCATATTACAAAAGGGTATTAGAAGAAGAAGACGACGAAGAATAAAAAGAAGAAAAAGAAGAAGAGGAAGAAGAAGAAGAGGAAGAAGATGAAGAAGAAGAAGAGGGAGAAGAAGTGGAAGAATAGGAAGAGGAAGAAGATGAAGAAGAAGAAGAAAAAGAAGAATCAACTGTCAATGGTTGATATCTATTCAAAATCAATGTTTGGATAGATATCAACCATTGACACGTTAACAACGTTAACACATCATCGTTAGAGTAGACTCAAAGGAAATGATGCGATCAAATTTACTCTTCTAATTTTTAGATTTAAAGAACCCATTTGTGATATAGTATGTTTTTAGTTTAAAAACTTAAAATTAGTCACCAAACGAAACAAAGACTTGTTCTTTTTCTCTGTAATTTCTTTGTCCCCTTTTTAAAATATGACCTTGCCTCTGTTTGAAGCCTATCATAGTATATATTACACACTATTTAACTTACCTGTATTAATGTCATACCAGAAAATATATAAATTTCGCTTCACAGACCTAAAAAGAATAATTTTCACAGAATTACTAGTCAAATAAGTATTTTTAGTTTAGATTGAAGCGTCAGAAACCTCTTATCTAATTTTATTTATTTTATTTATTTTATACTTATTAATAAATAAATATAAAGTTTAATTTGATAAAAATCAGACAATAACAAAATATTTATTTTAAGACCATCACTTACAATATTTTTATGTATTCAGCAACAATATAACAATTGTTCGATCGACTGACGAATTTTTTTAAAATCCAATTCCATAAGCAATGGTAGAGTTCAATAACTTTTGGTCACAGAAAGACGATGCACAAAGTCTTCAAATTTGTTCATGCGTCTCGTATACCTCCTTAAATAAAATAAAGCTTTGCATTGAACTCGTCTACATAACGCCGGCGTCACGGCCCTTTGCTTTGTCTCAACATCCATTACGACTTTATTGGGCATCACGAAACTTAGCTCTGTACAAACATTCGCTGCCCGAATTGAGCCCAGCCTTAAATGGAATATTGTACAGAATAGGTGATTCTGTTGTATTTTAGATAATATTTTTACTATACTATCTTTGAGACAATAGAACATGAAAATTAATTTAAAGCCAATTAAAGAATAGAATTGTACTTACTTAGTAATAACGCTAGCGAAAACATAGTGACGTATTTAAAATATATTTATAACATTATTGAAATTATACGATCATGTAACAGAGATGCAAACGTAAAATATACTGCAAGGATGATAAAAGTATAATAATAGGTCTTTACCTATGAAATTCCGTTTTGTATGAAATAAGTTAAAGTGTTTTTTTTCAAACTTTTTTATTTCTGGTATTCATAATAATCACCCATGTAATCGATGTCTTTGCAAACGCAGTGGTAGTTTATTGATGCTCTTATTTTAAAAATCAGCTGGACGGGAGGCATCAAACTCTTTAAAGGCATTTTGTACTGCCTCTCGGGAAATGATTTTTTTTCCCGCTAAAAGTTGTCTAAATTTTGGAAAAAGTAATAGTCGATGGTTGCAAGGTCTGGTGAGTTCGGTGGATGAGGAAGAGCTTCCAACCCCAACTCTTGCAGCTTGGAGACTGTCTGTTGTGCAGTATGGGGTCGTGCGTTGTAGTGTAGGAGCAGCGGGGATGACCGATTGACCAAAGTTGGTTGCAGATGTGCGAGCTTCTCCATCATTGTCTTCAGTTCTTCACAGTACACATCTGCAGTAATGCTCATATCGTTTGGTAAAAAACTGTGATGAATCACACCGGCACTAGACCACCAAACAGTAACCATCAACTCTCTACAGGTCATTTTTCGTTTAGGACATTGCTTTGGTGCTGAATCAACTTTTGGATCTAACCAACTTGCTGAGCGCTTTCGATTGTCGTACAGAATCCACTTTTCGACGCACGTAACAATTCGGTTCAAAATTCTTTCATTTCTGTGCCTATTTAGCAGCGCGAGGCAGGTCTCAACGCTTACGTTGCGCTGGCAATCGTTAAGTTCGTGGTGCACCCATCTATCAAGCTTTTATACCTTACCAATTAGTAAATGCAAATGGACCAATATTGTTTTGATGTTAACATGTAGATTGAGTATAATCAGCTTCCACAATCGCCTTTAATTCATCATTGTTGACCAAAGTTTCCGGACGACCACGAGGTTCATTTTTCAAATCAAAATTTCCAGAACGGAACCAGGCAAACCAATAACGGGCTGTGCGTTCGTTTGTAAAGTTCTCTCCGTAAACGTTGTTGATATTACATGCCGTTTGTGCCGCGTTGATGCCACGACGGAACTCATATTCCATAATTACACGAATTTTTAAAGTATTCATTATGACCAAAAATGTTCAAACGTAAGGAAAATACAAAGCTAACCAATAAACAAAAGACTTTGTAAAAAGACTGTCATGTTTTTAAAACAAAATTAATTTGAATTTAGAATTCACAGCCAATCAAAACTTTTTTTTGGTTTGACATGGCCAATACTGAAGAACGGCAATTCATAGGTAAAGACCTAATATTTAATTTTTAACGTGGTTTTATTAGCCCCTTTATTATATAACCAATTGGTTATGACTGATTTTCACAAATTTTAATTAAATATTTATAATACTTTTGCTTTCTTATTTATTTGTAAGGGAATAAAATAATAGTGTTTAACTTTTTACTTTTTATTTTTTTTAAATTTACCATTAGTTGAGACGTGTTCGTTTTCTGCCTCTAATACAAAAAATATCGAAATTTCCTCGCTAAGAAATTTGCATAAACTCATTTCACATAAATATTTCCTGTTTATTTATTAATTATTTCTTATAATTTACTTAAAATTTAAACCCTGTTTTCAATTTGTTCATTCGTCTGATGGATGGTGCTAAAAGTAGATGAAAGTCTACTCGAGGGTGTTCTTTACTTCGCATCGTTGAATAACGAAGTTCTATTTCTAAGCGAAAAGGGATACTTTATTTTAGGAAATTAACAATTTCCTAAGATTTTTTCGTTTAAGGAAGGCAGTATTACAATAATTTGTAAACAGTACATTAAATGTCTTGTAATGAAAACATTTTTTATAAAATATTATTTATGTTACAAGAATGTAAAAATACCTATCAAACTAAACAAACTTAGCAAGCAAATGATGTATTCTTTATTCTTACAATAGGTAAGAATAAAGAATACGTCATTTTTATTTACTACATACATACTTTATTTGCACTAAAAGGAACATAAAATTATTTTGATGACGATAACAGTTATAACGATTAATTGGCTATATTTAATTCTCTTTCTAATCTCTGTCTCTTTTCAAACAGTAATGCAGATCCTTGCAGTCCCTATTCTGCCAACAAAACCTTCACCTTATGGGAGGCTATGGCCATACTACTATGATGTAAAGTAGTACACTATCGCTTAGTAAAACTGGATAGTTTATTTGAGAAAATAAGAAGAGATAACTTGCAAAGATAAAAGAAGTTAGCAATGCAATTAAATATTTCGTTATACAACTTCCACATTCTATCAACAGGGGCGTTATATGTTGATTTGAATTTAGTTTCAGAGGATTGAAAGGCATTTCCCTCATAGTAACACGTATGGTCTAATTTAGCCGAATTTATATATTAATATTGTTTTATACACGTGTGTAGATCTAAGAACTTGCTATTACTTATAATTTCCTGCTTTATTACTTAATAATTCTTAATACTTCCTATATAATTTGTTCAATCGCCTAAGATGTGGACCATTACATAATATTCTCAAAAGACGTTTTTAATGCATTCCACGTTGTCAACGTGAGTTTTGTAAAAGGCAACCAAATAGTCGTTCCATACTCTAAATCGCCACATACAGAAGATTAATATAAGTTTAAAATACTATCAATTTCTTAAAATGGTTTAGGTATTCTTAATATAAAACTCAACAATTAATTAGCTTTTGTCTCAATGTGTTCTTTGATAAACAACTTTTTATCATAGATTACCGTCAAGTCCCTTATATATTCCTTACGAGACAAAACAGTTGGATACACAATAGGCAAAATATACTTTAGCGATATCTAGCGTAGATGCCAGGAATATAAAGTCTTTAAATCATTTAGTACTTTTACGCAGTCTGTACAGCTATCTATATTACTAAATAGTTGAATGAGGTAAATTGGTGCAAAACGACATTTATCGAAACAATTTGAGTACGATTTTCAATGTAAGCTTATTTCATTAAGCTAATACAATTAAATGCTGTAAATGCCACACAAAATTTTTTTTGGTACATGATATCGTGGTTACTTAGTCGAAGACTTTTTGAAAGTTAGTATAAATGAAATCCATCTACCCATTATCATCTACAGTATCAAGTAAATACTCTAAGAAATCTGTTAAATTAGATGTTGTTGACTTCTTTGTCATAAAACCATGTTGCTATGCAATTTAAATTTGAGAAATAAAGTTATAAATATGATTATCACGCTCAAATAATTAAGTATACTTATGCCTGTAATCATAGCAGTCAGGCTTATCTCCCGATTTGTATATTGATACTATATGAGCTAATTCATACAGTTTGGTGAAAATACCAGATGTTAATGATCTTATCGTAATCAAGGGGATTATTTATGTTTGTAAAAGGATAGATCAAACGTATCGTTGTTTTTATTTCTTATACCATTCTATTGGCTTAGGTTACCAATCGACATAAGATCGATAATATTTCCTACTTTCAAGTCTGTAAATACAGCATTAGTATAAATTAGCATAGTTTTATATTCCATTTATACAGTGATATTAGGGCTATTGAAATCAACTAAAATTATAAAAGCAGAATCGTTATCAGCTAGTGTATCAATGGTTTTAATATAAAAAGTGTTCCATTTCTCAAAGGATTAATATGGTGCAAGACGGACTAAACATAATTTGAAGTGTTCAAATCTGTAGACTTGTGTACTACATTTAACCATGTACATTCAACATCAGTTTTTCATTTAAAAAAACTGTGAGCTACAATTTCTTTTTTTATTGCAATAAGTACACCTTCTCCGCGTGACTTATGTCTAGAAAACCAATCACGATCTCTTATAAAAATAAAATGAATTTCGAAAATTTCACATCCTTAATTGTACGATCTAGATTAGTCTTTGTTAAGCAAGTTACGTCGTAGTTACAATTTTACATTACAATAAAAATCCTTAATTTTAGTTTTAGATGATGATGATAAATATATTAAATTAGATGTGAAGAGATTGTTCATATTGTGATAAAATATATGCGTAATATAAGGTTGATTTTATAGAGGAAAACATGGATAAATATAAATAAGAAAAGAGAAAAAGAAAAAAAATTAATTACTTTACGATTCTTAATAGTATTTAGGTTGCGATAGTGACTAGACAGGTATTCTCATAAACCTTCCCCATCTTAATCCAAACACACTTATATTGTTTGATTTTAGTGGCTTTTCTTTCTTCAATATAGTAAAACTCAATTTCAATTTACGGTTTTCCGGCGACATAGATTTGCTTTTTTTCAGCAGTAACACAAAGATCTAAGGAATTTAACATGTCGGTTTGTTCGACTTGTTATAGCGATGAACCGTTCATGTGACTTCATCACGGTGAATAGAAGTCATTAGTATCACTATAATTATCCTAGGGCGGTCACTAGAACTATTACGTTTTACCACGGTGGCACGAAATAAGAACATCTTCAGAGAAGGAAACCGATATTTTGTTTAGAAGATTGTCTACAAGTAAGTTTTTTCCTTTCTTTTCTGGCACGGCTTGAAAGTTTTAGGTATGACTTGTCGATATTTGTTCCAGTTGGTTAACCTTATTTTGAATAAGCTTAAGATTTTCATTTAGTAACGTGGAAAGTCTGCTTAAGAAAGAAAAGAAGAAACCGTCTGAGTATGTGATACTACATCGTCTTGTACTTCATCGAATTTGTTAGAAAAGAAATCCATCGATCGATTAATCTCTTTGATTAGAATGTGAATTATTATGATACATTTGTTTGTTTATTTGATCGCCTTAACATTGACATTGATTCGAATTTTTGAATATTTACAGATTCAGTAACAAATTGTAGACCTATACGAAGTGATTGTAAATATTTTTTCATATCGGATAGCTCTTTTTGAAGGCAATTTATTACGCTTTCTAAATTATCTATTATTGCATTTTACTACATTTTATTAAATACATATCGTACATAATCATTCTGAAGTTAATTCTGATAATATAGTTTTGCAATCGGCAAGATTCTCACTTGCACCTTCAATTGTAGAGGATTTCTCAGAACATATTAGAAGCTGCGAAGCTTGACGGGCGTATTAACGTTGTCACCGCCTGTATGTGTGGCTACAAGACATTCATTCTTTGTTGTGTAAATAACACTCATATTATGCCCCCTACATTCTCCAGTCATTGCGAAACGTTATCGTTTATAGTTGAGTAGAAATTGCTTTACAATAAAGTACCGTCTGCGAAATTTTTATATCGATTATGGCAATACAGTGTCAACACTTATTTTTATTCTTCTAATATTTCGGCAACTAGTCAATTATATGCATTGACTATTACTGCCAGTGTCAGGATTTGGAAAACGCAAAGTACATTGATTCCAGAGTTCAAGCATAAGTAAAAAGTGAAGTGAATTATGTTGCCTGTAGAGTTACCTAAAAAGCCAAACCAAAACTAGTAAAACGCAAAATAGGATCATGCATATAATAAAGTACGAAACATCACAATTTAATATTATATTTAGTAATATATTTACATATTAAAATTATTATATGGGTGTGAGCAAGAACTACATGTTAATGAGTCTGAGGATTTTAAGAGGGATCATATAACGAGTTCCATCTTCCAAATTACAATCACACAATGGAGAATTTCTTAAAGCAATTCGGAGCAAGTGCATAGGAACACAGGAGTGCAGGAATTACCAATCCTCATCCTAAAAACAACTGAACTGGCTTTTTCGTTTGTCAGCGGATTGGCTTTAGACTCGCTAAGCGACGCACTCGACTTCGACGTCGTAGCGCCTACTACGCCTACCCATTTTCCATACATATTGGGTCACGCACCGGACGTGCTTGATATTGCCATCTGTAAGAACATCAATCTCGCCTTCCAAGGCATAGAGGTAATCCATGAGCTCGCTTCCGATCATCGCCCCGTTCTTCGGTTAGGCCCTCCGCCCCAACCTCACCCTCCACCAAAACCATTGTAGACTGGCACCGACTCAGGAACGCCCTGAGGGAAGCCACATCACCGCACCTAGATGCTATTCCTAGGAACATATCTTCAGTCCACGACACGAACCTCGCAGTTCATGCCCTCACTAGGCAAATCCAGACCGTAATCGTGGATAGCCTGAGGTAGGTTCCCCGGTGGAAGACCACCGATGGACCCTGCCAAACGACATAAAGGACCTAATGAGGCGCAAGAATGCGGCGACTCGTGCCCACGACTTATATCCCACTGAAAGTAACCGGCTGGTGCTATATGCACCTTCAGCGTGAAGTCCGATCACGCATAGCCCAGTATAGGAACGATCGGTGGATAATCACCTCTCCAACATCGAACCTTCCCCATCTTAATCCAAACACACTTATATTGTTTGATTTTAGTGGCTTTTCTTTCTTCAATATAGTAGGAGCTCAATTTCAATTTACGGTTTTCCGGCGACATAGATTTGCTTTTTTTCAGCAGTAACACAAAGATCTAAGGAATTTAACATGTCGGTTTGTTCGACTTGTTATAGCGATGAACCGTTCATGTGACTTCATCACGGTGAATAGAAGTCATAAGTATCACTATAATTATCCTAGGGCGGTCACTAGAACTATTACGTTTTACCACGGTGGCATGAAATAAGAACATCTTCAGAGAAGGAAACCGATATTTTGTTTAGAAGATTGTCTACAAGTAAGTTTTTTCCTTTCTTAACTGGCACGGCTTGAAAGTTTTAGGTATGACTTGTCGATATTTGTTCCAGTTGGTTAACCTTATTTTGAATAAGCTTAAGATTTTCATTTAGTAACGTGGAAAGTCTGCTTAAGAAAGAAAAGAAGAAACCGTCTGAGTATGTGATACTACATCGACTTGTACTTCATCAAATTTGTTAGAAAAGAAATCCATCAATCGATTAATCTCTTTGATTAGAATGTGAATTATTATGATACATTTGTTTGTTTATTTGATCGCCTTAACATTGACATTGATTCGAATTTTCGAATATTTACAGATTCAGTAACAAATTGTAGACCTATACGAAGTGATTGTAAATATTTTTTCATATCGGATAGCTCTTTTTAAAGGCAATTTATTACGCTTTCTAAATTATCTATTATTGCATTTTACTACATTTTATTAAATACATATCGTACATAATCATTCTGAAGTTAATTCTGATAATATAGTTTTGCAATCAGCAAGATTCTCACTTGCACCTTCAATTGTAGAGGATTTCTCAGAACATATTAGAAGCTGCGAAGCTTGACGGGCGTATTAACGTTGTCACCGCCTGTATGTGTGGCTACAAGACATTCATTCTTTGTTGTGTAACTAACACTCATATTACGCCCCCTACATTCTCCAGTCATTGCGAAACGTTATCGTTTATAGTTGAGTAGAAATTGCTTTACAATAAAGTACCGTCTGCGAAATTTTTAAACGGTATTAATAATCAACGCGACGAAATCTTCAATTTTGTTCACGATCACCAAGTCGACGTGCTCCTAGTGCAAGAGACATTCCTCAAACCGCACACTCGCAATCCCAACATCGCGAATTATAACATCATTAGGAATGATAGAACTTCCGCCGCTAATGGCGGAACTCTCATCTACTATAAAAAGTCCTTGCACTGCGTGCCCGTCGATACGCCAACCCTAACCTTCCTAGAAGCCTCGGTCTGTCAGCTAGCCATGACCGGCCACGCCCCATCACAATCGCGTCCGTCTACCTGCCTTGCAGACGTGACGCACAAGTATTACGAAGCGACTTCGTGGCGCTCCTTTCCCTTGGAAACTCAGTCATTTTGGCAGGAGATTTCAATAGCAAGCACACTCGGTGGAATGCAACTAAAATCAACACCCGGGGTTGGCTTTAGACTCGCTAAGCGACGCACTTCGACTTCGACGTCGTAGCGCCTACTACGCCTACCCATTTTCCATACATATTGGGTCACGCACCGGACGTGCTTGATATTGCCATCTGTAAGAACATCAATCTCGCCTTCCAAGGCATAGAGGTAATCCATGAGCTCGCTTCCGATCATCGCCCCGTTCTTCGGTTAGGCCTCCGCCCCAACCTCACCCTCCACCAAAACCATTGTAGACTGGCACCGACTCAGGAACGCCCTGAGGGAAGCCACATCACCGCACCTAGATGCTATTCCTAGGAACATATCTTCAGTCCACGACACGAACCTCGCAGTTCATGCCCTCACTAGGCAAATCCAGACCGTAATCGTGGATAGCCTGAGGTAGGTTCCCCGGTGGAAGACCACCGATGGACCCTGCCAAACAATATAAAGGACCTAATGAGGCGCAAGAATGCGGCGACTCGAGCCCACGACTTATATCCCACAGAAAGTAACCGGCTGATGCTATGTACCCTTCAGCATGAAGTCCGATCACGCATAGCCCAGTATAGGAACGTTCGGTGGGATAATCACCTCTCCAACATCGAACCTTCCCATCTCACCTACTGGCGACTTCCCATATCCCTAAAAGGGCAAACAATGCCTCCCTTAGCGCGTCCCAATAAACCGCCCGCCTTAGACGAAGAGAAAGCCGAATGTCTGGCTGACAACCTCGAGCTCCAATGCTTACCAAGCACCCTACCGATGGACGCCGCTCACCTTGCAATGGTTGACAGCGCAGTCGACCGCAGGACTAAGGAACCACCTAGCGATTCCGTTACTCAAGTTACATGCACCAAAGTTGAGTCCATAATTAAAAAAACCTGCGACTACGCAAGGCTCCCGGCCCCGATGGCATCACCAACAAGGTGATGAAACTCCTACCCATGTCTATTGCACACCTACTGGTGATAATCTACAACGCGACCATATCCAAAGGCACCTTCCCGAACACCTGGAAGGAAGCCGATGTCATAGGGATTCTCAAGCCCTCAAAACATCCAACCGATCCATCAGCCTATCGACCCATAAGCCTACTCAAAGTCTTGGGTAAGGTATATGAAAGGCTCATCCTCACCCGCCTCAAGGACTTCATGCTGTCCCGAGGGCTACCAATCAATGAGCAGTTCGGGTTTCGCACCTTACACTCATGCACACATCAAGTGCACCGCATCACGGAGCACATACTCAGTAAATTTCTTCAGGGCTACCAAACTGGGGCACTTTTTCTCGACGTGGCGAAAGCTTTCGACAAGGTCTGCCACAACGGGCTCATATACAAACTATATGAGCTCGGTGTGCCAGATCGACTCGTACTTATCATACGAGATTTTCTCCGAAATCGAACCTTTCGTTACCGCGTCGAGGGAACGCGCTCCGAGGTTCACCCCATTTGTGCCGGAGTACCACAAGGCTCTGTCCTAGGTCCTACTTTATACACACTCTACACCAACGACATACCGCGCACTCGCGGTGTAGAGCTAGCCCTTTTCGCCGATGACACCGGCCTCTATGTTTCTGGGTTCAAACCAGACGCTATTTGTAGACGCCTCCAATCTGCAGCCAACACCTTAGGAAATGGTTTCGGAAATGGAGGATCGAGGTTAACCCCACCAAAAGTGCAGCCATTTACTTCTCTCGGCGCAACAAAACGCCGCATCTCCAAACTATAGAGTTATTTGATCGTCCAATCCCCTGGGAAAAGACAGTCAAATACTTAGGCGTCACATTAGATGAAAGACTCACCTTCGGTCCGCATGTCAACCGCGTACGGAATCGAGCAGCGTTCGTCCTAGGTCGTTTGCACCCGTTACTTAATAAAAATAGCAAAATGTCCCTGCGTAATAAAATTACACTTTACAAAGCGTGCATCCGACCCATAATGACATACGCAAGCCCCGTCTTTGCGCATGCCTCCCCGCGTCACATTCACCGACTTCAGGTAATACAAAATCGTTTCATGCGCAAGGCCACCGGTGCGCCGTGGTTCTTGCGTAACGAAAATCTACACATAGATCTTGAGCTGCCGACCATAGCTCAGTACCTGAAGCAGGCTTCGCCGATATTTCGACTCTGCCGTCACACACCGAAACCCTTTGATTGTAAGTGCCGCCACTTACAATCCCATCGCGAATCACAGATTTACCCGCGTCCGTAGGAGACCGAGGCACGCCCTCGACGACCCTGACGACGCAACCACCAGGCCCAAGCCCTTCATAAAACACAACACACAAACATTGCACCCTCATATCGCCCCGCCGACGGCGAGGGCGTCGCAAACAAAGTTATTCGCGATACCGCCATGTCACTGGCCGGTTCTCTCCAGTCCATACAGATAGAAGCGTCGCTGGAGTTTCTTGCGCCACTTCTTCTCCAGCGCCCACGCATTCTGAAGTGGTGGTACAGGTAGTTAATAATAATAGTGATATTAATTAAGATAATCTTCTGTCAGAAGCAACTGACCGAGCCGAGGTTCGGCACCCTCGAGTCAGACGCTCTCGCGAAACAGGGTAACGGTTCAAGCCGAGGCTCCCTCTCGGGAGCCCTTGCGCTGGTTACCCATATATAGAGGTCTCGACTGAGAGCCATAAGCGCTCGGTCACCTCTCAACCCGGTGAAACTGTAAAAGCCCTGGGGCTAACAGCGGCCATCCGCCCGAAAATAAAAAAAAAAAAAAAGCGAAATTTTTATATCGATTATGGCAATACAGTGTCAACACTTATTTTTATTCTTCTAATATTTCGGCAACTAGTCAATTATATGCATTGACTATTACTGCCAGTGTCAGGATTTGGAAAACGCAAAGTACATTGATTCCAGAGTTCAAGCATAAGTAAAAAGTGAAGTGAATTATGTTGCCTGTAGAGTTACCTAAAAAGACAAACCAAAACTAGTAAAACGCAAAATAGGATCATGCATATAATAAAGTACGAAACATCACAATTTAATATTATATTTAGTAATATATTTACATATTAAAATTATTATATGGTTGTGAGCAAGAACTACATGTTAATGAGTCTGAGGATTTTAAGAGGGATCATATAACGAGTTCCATCTTCCAAATTACAATCACACAATGGAGAATTTCTTAAAGCAATTCGGAGCAAGTGCATAGGAACACAGGAGTGCAGGAATTACCAATCCTCATCCTAAAAACAACTGAACTGGCTTTTTCGTTTGTCAGCGGAATGAAACAGTAAACCAGGGCCACAATAGAATTAGGCTGGACACAATAGCGCCGCCCTTAGTAATGTCAGCCATGTCCCTGTTTGTAGTAAAGATGACCACTTTACTTTTTCTAATGATAAGGAAAATGCATGATCTGCCAACCAATCGCCTAAATACGGGAAAGCCAGTCTAATTAGTCTTCTTATTGCTACATCAATTGAACATCTATAGACATAAAGAGCTTGATGAACGATGATAAAACTAACTTAACTTTTTTTCCCACAAAATTTACCTGATCGTAAGTTATGACTGCCCATAAGCATCTAGACCTATCCATCGTCAACTAAAAACAAAGATTAGCACCAGCTTTATCACTCGTGAGAACTGAACTGAAATTTTAAATTTGATCATATTCAACTTGATTTTACGAGATTTTTCAAGACAATATCGATTATTATTATTATTATTAATTAGTTGTAAATAAAATATTAACTCTTTATATCGGTGATCTTACAAAGTTATAAGTTAATAACTTTGGAGGATCTCCGAACGTTATAAACTTACAATTCATTGAACTGTGTTGTATCTAAATAAAGCCTAGAAACGTGCCCTTGTAACACAAGTTTATTTGTTACGCCCCCTAGCTTAGAGACAACTGTCATTTGAATCTTATTGAGTGTTTCTGCTTTTAAATGATTTTAAGTACCAAAGTTAGTGTGTATGTTATTTTAGCTGAATTTTATATATTGATACGTGTACATCACGTTATACACACAATATAAAAATAGAGCAATAAAATTGACTTTTTATTTATTTATTTAAGGCAACATCACTTTTCTAATCCAATAGTCTAGCAGTTATATTTTTAACATTTTATAAATTACACTATAAAATACAAATAAATACTAAATAACACAGCATAAAACATAAAACAAAATATATAAAATTAATTGTCCTTGTCAATAATTAGGATTATTTAGCTCCCGAAAACACGTGTTTCTGACTTATTATTACCCGAGTTTACTTGGATTTGTTCACAAACAATCTCAATTAGTCTAAACTTGTCGTTTCTACAGTAAAGACGTCATAAAACGGGAAAAGCTCGAGAAATTAGCAGTGAAGTGCGTTCTGCCATCGTTGTTTTACATAATGAAGGCAAATCCGAACGTGAGATTGCTTCACATCTGAAGTTATTGAAGACTTGAGTTCATGGCACAACAACTCGATGCAGGGAGACAGGTGGTTTTCAAGATCGTCCATGCCCGGGAAGGCCGAGAGCTACGCCTAGTGAAGATAATTTAATTATTGTTACCAGCAAGCGAAATAGACGCTTAACAGCTACAAAAATGAAGTAAACAAAACCCGAGTTAAACCTTTATCATTGACTACAATAAAACGGCGACTGAGAGATGCGAAGTTGTATCGGTCGCGTTGCCATTCGAAAACCTCTGCTGAGGCCGCAAAACAAGAAAAAACCGATGCAGTGGGCTCTTGCCTATCGAGATTGGACTGAAGAAGATTTTATAAAAGTGCTTTGGACCGATGAATCCAAGTTTGAACTATTCGGTTCAAAACGTAGAATTTACGTTCAACGCAGTGCCCAAGAAAAGATGATGTCAGATTGTGTAGTCCCAACAATCAAGCATGGTGGTAGCTCAATTATGGTCTTGGGTTGCTTCTCTAGCCAAGGACCAGGCGATTTGATTAAAATTGAAGGAATTTTGAAAAAGGAACAGTACAAAAACAGTTCAGAACAAAATGCCGTTTGTTCCAGTTTGCGATTAATTCGAGATGGATTAATTTTCCAACAAGATAATGATCCAAAGCATAGCTCAAAACTATGTAGAGGATATTTAAAAAAGAAAGAGGCAAAGGGTATTAAAAAACTTGGTTTGGCCTCCCCAGAGCCCGGATCTCAATCCCATTGAACTACTGGGAAGAGCTTGATAGGAACGTGGCAAATCCACACAAGTTTGGCAATTACCGTTAAAAAGAATCCCTTTATTTCATCTCCTAATTTTGAAAACACTCCCATTGTTACTACAGCTAGTATTGGAATCCTTGACTTTGAGATATCGAGCGAATTTCAGTTCCGTAGTCACTTGGAATGTGAGGCCAAATTGGCCTTTTCAAGCTTGGCGTGCTTAATAGAGCAAGACAATATTTTGTGACGGTCCATTGCTTGCAACAAAGTGCAAGTTTCGCCACACTGGAATACTTTTCTCAACTCTGAGCCCGGTCATCAGTACCAGCTCCCTTCATTTGTACGCATTTAACGAAGAATGGCTCGAATCATTGACGACCAGGTACTTTCCGATTGACTTGATTCACTTGCTTTTCATTTTCCATCTCTTTAAATTTTTTACTGAATTTACGATGGGGGAGTGTTCTGAGGAGTTTTAATTCCAGCCGCTGAATTTAAATATCGTACATCAATAGAATTCAAAATTTCATGCACATCATTTCGATGGTTGGAAAAATTGGTGTATAGCACAGTGGTCCACTGTGCTATACACGACTTTTTCTACCACACTGAACTACTCCGTAGAATCAGTTGTTATTATACAGAATATTTCCGAACAGATATAACTTAGGGCCCTTTAGGAACCTACGCATTTCTTAAAGGCCGGCAACGCACTTGAGAATCCTCTGGTGTTGCGATGTTCATGAGCGGCAGTGTTCACTTGCCATCGGGCGAGCTGCTAGCAGCGTCAACGTTTGCAGAATAAGAAACACTTCCGCCTAGGTATAATTTTCTTTGACAAGCTGAATCAAGATCATGCAAAGACATTTGACGTTACTGTTGACCACTAGTTTGAAGATATGAACTATTTTGGGTTCCAGTGACAAGTTGAAGTAACGGAAACACAGTGATGAACACTTTTTAATTATCCTATTACCTTACCATTTTTCATTGTCTTTTACAAAAAAGCAACGAAGGAAGAAGGAAGTGACACATGCGATGTTTTTCTATTTGTTTTCGATGTTTTGTTATAACAGATGGTTCCCTTAAAACCTGATTCAATCGAATTTTGTTATTATAAATTTTGCGTGATTGCCTTTAAACACATATTACGTAATTCGTATATTCAGTAATTAAATATTCGCATTTTGCTAGAATTCTGAGTTCCACTGCAAGAATTTATAACCCTTATTATATTCTTCCGAATATTAAATATAAATATAAATATAAATATTAGAATAATAATTTCGTAGTTGATATTTCGACCTTTCTTTAAAAACTTTGGTTTTCTTACTTCTATCATTTAAATTATTATAAATTATATGATTGGCGAAGAAAAGTCAATCCCAACTAAATCTGCATAGGTGAATACTGTGAACAAAAGAACTAATTACCGGAAATTAGTTTTTTTTTTATAGCTGATGGCCACTGTTAGCCCGAGGGCTTTTACAGCTTCACCGGGTTGAAAGGTGGTCGAGCGCTTAGAGCACTCAGCGGAAATTCGGTATTTTTTGGTATTTCAAATTTAAGAGGAATAATTAACATGCAAGCAGTGAAATTGTCTGTATAACGAAGATATCGACACAGAGTAATTTTATATAAAAATATTCGCCCCTGAAGTAATGCCTAAAATATTTTAATATGTAGTTAGTTAACGTAATACGCACTAAGTCATGATTTTTTTTTTTTAAAATTTTATAATATTTACCAAACATAACACTTCAGAAAAAGTTGTTCTTTTTTAATACATTAAGAATAACAAGTTCAAATCACAGTTCACCTGATGGTAAATGATTCATGCGGCTCATGACATCTACATTCATCCTTGACAAGGAATCATTATGCAGATTCTTTGTCACCCTTAAGGGTATCCCAGCTCACCAGACGAAACAACTGCATTATGCTGCTAATTTTCGCTGCTATTCTGTTAGGGCACAGTCCCTCCCAGGTCGAGCTGATCCATTAATTCTGCAGCTAAATCAAACTGCATCGTAGCCCTACCAATGATTTCCCATTTCTGTTATTAATTACTAACCATTTATTTTGATCCAGGATTTTGACAACGTGAAAAAGGCAAGAATCTAAAATGGAAAACAAGGTAATCGAATCTCTTTAAATTTGAATAACAATTGAACTGAAAGCTCTATAACTCAATTGGCTCCATAAATATGCATCAAGTCTGTAGTACACCTGATCTGCCCGAGGCGGTGACATGCAACTCAGTCACTCGGCGCATGGCTTAAAATATTCGTATCATAAATCTACTACATAACAACAATTTTGTATTTTACTACTAAATACCCTTTGTATCAGGAGATACTCCTGTATCTTCAAAGTTAAGTCTCCTATGAACACGGAACTTTGGAATCACACTAAAACCGCTTCCGTGACTACCCTTAGTACATTGGAAAGAGTCCCGGAATCTCATAAGAAACTCACTGTTCCAGGTGAGCCAGCGCCTCGCCTATCGCCTACCACCTTTACTGTTAAACACGAAACCATATCGTATTGCCGTCCTTCCTGGCTTCATTTTAGTGAATTATTAAAGCACCCCTCCTGCTCAATCGAAAACCCGATAGCACCTTATGCAACACGCAGATGATTTTTAACCTTATTCTACAAGCCTGGATCTACACTTGCACGTTACTATAATATTTTGAATAATACGACATGATAACGCCTAAACGGTGTATTAGAAACCGGTCAATGAGATTTCATTATTACAAGAAAAAATACGTATAGATTTATTTATGCTTTGTAACGTTAGACAGCACATTTTAAATTAATATAGAAACTTAAATTAATGAAAAAAAACATACATCTTGGAACATACGACTTTACGTTTGAGATACCTTTACAATACGTGTACTTTTTTAGTATTTGTAAAATAAATGCAGGATTTGGATTGCCAAACCAAAATTGAAAAGTTGACTAAGTTTGGGGGAATCATATTTCTGCTGCGTGTTACCTTCTTTTTTCTTCTACGTATTTCTATATAGAAATATACTGCTTTATCTGCGTTTCCTGGACGTGTTTTTGCTGTGTGTTTAGTAAGTATAATAATAAAACATCCAATATGCTGTTATGTAAAATGTTGTATGTGTTAGTAATTTCCATACCGAATCAATTATATGCCTCGTAATTCAATTCCGTGCACGAATTTATTTTGTGTACAGACAGGACGATGCTGTGGATGCCCTAGGCTATGACAGGTGTTTCAATTGAAACTACGCACATTGGCAAACTAATCATATCTGTTTTGTCCATACAAAATCTTACAGTTTATGAATAAATCTATATTTGCAAAACACAAATACTGAATTCCTGTGGAGAAATTTGTTTAGGTAATTTTCGAAGTTGTTTTTTGTACGAAAATATAAAGTGTTAAATGATCTTGCGCTGATGTCTGATACTTTTTCTTAATTTTACTTTTAAAAAGAGTACATCGTCAATACAGTCAATCGTACAGTCGTGATCAAATTATAACGTAAAATAATTTCGTAATGAAGCCAAAAAGTTAAAAATGTTTCCACTGCTGCACCATTATGCAAACCCGGTTCATGCCAGAAAGCTCGTTGTAGTTTTCATTCTACACGTAATCTTATTTCGATACTTGATACCTTTAATAGATTTTTATGATATACAGTCATTAGTAAGTACTGTGCGGTGAAGGAAATAATTGGAAGAATATTGGGAATAAAAATAATAGTCAATGACACTTGAAGTCCGCCAACTAGACTTAGGTACATAGGTAAAAGCGTATAAATATGTATATATATATATATATATATATATATACACCTACCTAGTCCGGCCATAAGTTCTATATATATGAGTTCTACATAGTTGAGGTCTGGGCTAGATGAGAGCCAGTCTTCAGCTCTTACAAAGTCTGAAACGTTGGTTTCAAGCCAGGCTTGGGTAGTTCGTGCCTTGTGACCAGGTGCAGTCTTGCTGGAAAGTATAGTAAAGGTATATTTTTAAAATGTGTATTGCTGAGAGGTTTCACAACATGATCCAACACTGTATCTTGATACACTTTGGATTAAGTTTTCACTCCTTTTTCACAAAAATGTAGTTTTGTGACTCCTTGATAAGACACGCTCCACCAAACCATCACTGACGCAGGATAATGACCACGTTGTACCTTTCCGACCACTTGAGCAGGTTCTTTAGAACTGTGAGCGTACACTTTATCATTTTGCTTATTGTAGTGTTCTTCAATCGTGAATTTTTTTTATCGCTAAAGAGAATATTACTGTGCCTTTCACCTGCGTGTCGCGACAGAAGGCATTTTGATCAATCCACTCTCTTTAATTGTAAAGATTGATTTAGGGCATGTCCTGTATATCGACGATAAGCGCCGAGCTTCAGGTCTTGTTTTATAACACGCGACAGAGTCCTAGCTTCATTTCTCGCGATAAGATTTTTTGCTTCCTTATGGGGTTTCGAAGAATTCTGGCTTTAACAGCCTTTGTAGTGCTAACAGCACGCGGCCGCCATGATCATTTCTGATCTTCGACAGAGGAAGTGTTGTTTCATCTGTTGATAGTACGATATACAAACATACGGCTGATACCAAGCTTTTGTAGTGTCTGGAATATGACCGACGGCAAGAACGGAAGTAAGAAACCAAGATGAATATTTATTCATAACAACCCAGTTATAACTTCTTATATCTTGTTCCGAGAATCATCTTCTTTTTCTTTTTAATGGATATTTTATTACTGTTTTATACCCGTAATCTATTCTTACACTTACTTCAGACGACTTGAACTTTTTCTTACGAGTAATTGAAATAAATTACAGTAATATACACCGGACCGGAACTCTTCACCTGCGTGCTGCTTAGATTTTATTATAGGAGAAAGTTTTTTCATGACACGAAATTATTATTCACTTTCACCTTCCTTGTAGATTTTTTCGCACTTTGTAAATTTTTTGTCTCTTTGTCCTTTTTAATTACAGTTTTCGTTAAAAATGTAACAATATAACGAAATTTTATTGAGTTACTGCGTGTTCATCTTTTTAGTAAGTTTTAAGAAGCACGAATACCATTTTTTTATATAAAATTATCTATATGAAATTAATTCTTCTTCATTATACAAAAAATAGTCACACAAATCAGTTAAGAAACGCCGGAGATTTGCTATTCGTCTTACAGCTAGTACGTAGCTGTGGTGAGCCTCATCACCACTTGATAATTACTTAATTTCATCATCATCTAAGAACGATGATTCTATGTCTTCTTAATAGATTTTGTCACCTGTCTCTCAACTTCCCACAAACTATTATAGGGATTTTGGAACAGTTAGTCTATCTAGGACCGGGTCACCCCGTGTCGCGATATAGATGCCAGTACGAGATTGTCACTCGAGTAGCTTTATTTCTCTTCTATTATCGTTCCTTAGAACTATGTGGCTGACGCAAACGACTTAGCTCAATGATTCATTACACTATGTCGGTAACCTTTGTTCTACCATATCTTTATTCTAATGTCCCCTTTGAGGATTCTACCAGGTCGCCGAAACACTGAACACCCTCTCCATAGTTCACTAGAGTCAATTTGAACTCGTTAGGTTATATTGCACAATAACGTTCTTTTATGCAATATAAACTGTGAGTAACGAATGATGAATTATGATTTATGAAAAAGAGGACTTTGAATTGACATTTGCCTGTACCAGTGTGTACTAAAATTAGAACTCAAATTAAAAATGAACGGTGTCTCTGGTACTGTAATACAAAAGTGTCTTGAGTTGTCGCTATAGAAAAAAATAGATAAATGGAGAGAAAATAACTTAAAGTCTCCAGATCCTAGATAATGGAAGCCTGATAGGTTAATGATAATATATCAATGCGTTAAGACATACCATAATAACATATAATTTGGATGTGTTATAACTTAGAGGAGATTAGTACATGTGCAGAACATTGGTAAGTTGTTTGGTTGTTTTGTCACTTTGATACTATGATACAATAGGCCTCGTTACTATTGTGTACAAAATAGCGCTCACGAACCAGCGAGTCGGGATATCCTTTTACTTGTAATTAATCAAGTGGTGAAGCCATACTGCAGCTGATTCTTGCTGAACATGAAAGTTTTGGCTTAAAAGGGTAATGACTACAGAATACTACCATGAAATACTAGTATAACGCTGATTTGTTTGTTGGTACCAGAGACCCGATTACAGGAAACAAGGCATTACATCTCAGTCCTCAGAGGTGCTATAGAATATGCATCTTGATTCTTTGGCCAGAACGGATGTAAATGGTTATAGGCTCCAGTCAATTCCAATTACCCTCAGTGTGTGCTCGTTTGTCACTCTTAATTTCATTAAAAGAAGAGTTTCATCATACTTCTTCGTATTAAGAACGTTTTTCTATTTTGAGCATTGTCCAATGAGAAAAGAGAATAGATATGATGCTTTCAAATCACAGAACTCAATTATTAAGTATAGTGTAGTGCAGTTGTATTATTGTTCGTAATATTTTACTTTATTTTATTATATATTTATTATATCTTTCTTTGAAATAAGAAATATAATTAATGTGTGTATAATATTAGATTTTTAGAGAAGAAAAATAAAATTTTATATTTAGTTTATTTAGAATGTCCATATTTTGTGGGGTAAAATAATATAAATATAATAAAGTAAATGTGTTTTTAATTCCTACTCTAAGCTGCGACTGAAGTAAAATAATTATATATACATATTGCATGACGGGAGGTAAAAGAAAACACACTAGAATATTAAATAGCATTTTAAATAAAAACTTAGTGCGTTGTAATCCTAATTAGTTTAACACCTTGTCAATGAATTCATAGTTCGCTTTTTCTATAGAAACTAAACACGCCTAGACCGTTTAGTCTCTTGTTGCTCATTTCACGCCTTAATACGTCGTTATGTACTAAAGAAACATTTATTGCTGTATGTAGTCACTGAAATAGTTATATCACATATCTATATCTGCAATTGGATAAGTTTTGTACTGCTGTACTATATTAGGACAGACATCGTAACTTTGATACAAACTCCTCAGCACCTCAATATACCGCTGAAGAAGCTGAACCACCTCAGTCTTGTCTGTGCAATCTGCAGCATTATATGGTCTATGGTACCTGTATGGCCTTTTCATAAAACCGGTTCATTTGAAGTCGTCAAACCTGAAATCAAGACAGTTCGAAATGAGAAAATATGATATAGAAGCGGTCCAGAAGAAATATCCATCACCACTACACTTCTGGTCCATGCCTCCTGCGTACGACCGTCAATAAGGCGAACTTGAAGCATCCCTCTTTGGTCTTCTCTGCTCGGTTCTTCTCTGCTATTATTCCATCAACCCACGGCGCTGCTCCAACGACGATGTATACAGGTGTCCATGGAACCTCTCAATCTCACTCAAATTCTCTGGTTCGCTCTGTCCATTAGATAGATCGTTGGCAAATGGAGCCTTGATTCCACTCTATCGTTTCTTCAAAACGACCATTATTCGAGCTGACAGTTTTGGGTATTTTGCGTTAAGGGCACGAGATGAACAGAGCGTAGACTTCAACAGACAAGACCTCTCCATCCAACTTGCAACTAGAAATTAGCTTATGATTAGGAGTAGTGCCAGAGCGACCGAAATTTCTCTTCGTATTTTTATTAAACTTTAATTAAAAACCTGACGGCTGTTTTTTTTGGCGTGACTGTGTACAATTTCTTGTTATTTCCAGAAACATTTATTGTCAGAAACCTGTCAACTATTATTGACTTTTAGGTAGGGGAATACAAAAATAAAAATAGGTAAACCGTAAACAAGACTATGTTTTAATGATTTAGCGTATTCAGTTGCTAGAAAAAATCGTCTTTACAAATAAAAAATATAATAACAAATCATAAACAAAAACGCCAAAACTAAATACTAACATTTATATAAAAAAGTATACATGAAAAATGAGGAAATACAATATCGTCTCATTTTCTATTCATACATTTTTAGCGATATAAAAAAACTTTAGGCCAAAAATATAAAATGAAAAAGTAGCACGCTAAAGTCACTGAATAGGTAATATCAACAGGGGTGTCGACATTCTCTTCCTGTCGTTCAAATTTTAGGACGGTGTTTTTGAAGTTACACTTGCTTGTACGTGCTTTTTCACGCACTAAATATAAAGTACTAATGCATTCGTAAGAGGAGTCTCAAAACTTTGAAGTTTTAGGTGGTAATGTTTTAAACCTTTGATGCTATTTGTAGAGTACGAATATACTATAATATACCTACTCATCATACTAAATGCACCTTAAAAATAGACTCTTAAGTACTAAATAACAATTCTTTACTCTTGATACGTTTGTAGCATGCCATAATTTTTTTTAAATTTTCTATTTTCTTCTTAAAGAAAACGGTTATAATAAACAGAAACGATTAAAAAAGTTTATTACATTAAGATTTGCAGATACACTAGACGGGTACGATCTTATCTCCCCGCAAAGATACGTACAGCGTGCGTGCGATTGCCTACGCACAAAGCGCTGGCATGTGATTGGATGACTACTGTGGATCTCAAGTTGTCCCTTGAAGATAAATTGTTGCACAATATTGTTGTTACAATGGGGTGTTGTGCACCTATCTTCCAAATATTCTATGTACTGCCGAAAACCGGGAAGAATAAGTGACTTCCGGGAAGAGTATTCACGTTACTATCGCTAGTAGCCAAATTGTTTGAAGGGCTTCATCTGGGGAGGATTGCATCCTGTATCCAGCTATGCCCTCAATAGTATGGTTTACGCATGTAACACTCCAACACTTCGCAGAGTGGGACGAGGAAATTAGTACATGCGCTATACACTGATGACAGCACTTCGTCCTTCGACCAGCTACAATCGCTGCATGTAAAAATGCAACGTTGTTGGATATATTACGCGAATGGTTAGGCGAGTGGCGAACGTTGGCTTACATCAGGAAAACATCCACCCTTGTCACCAGCTGGTATATGAAGCTACCTCCTTCATTAGAACTTCAAGAACAGAAAATAGAGTGGTAGAGGCCAGTAACATATCTTTGATTTCAGATCAATCACACCCTGAACACAGTCTCCAAGCTATTTTATTTGATTATATGGACGTGCCTGTCAATTACTGCCAAGCTACGAATATATGTACACATCCTCTCTTGACTGACTCACGCAGCGCCGGCGTGGTACGCTCTCGCTTCGGATACACAGCGAGAGCAAACTTCACGCTGAACAAAGCCCCTTAGCACTGCGCGTGATAGTTGGAGCTGAATGGTAAGCCAGAAATTACATCGCCCTCAATATCGAGTTCTTTGCTAAATTTGTACCGCTAGCCACTTGTCGAATTGTCGACAGTGCAGACAACATATACAACTTGACAATCTGGCACCACTCCATGCTCCATCTGACAACTCAGGATTTTAGAGTTCTAAATATTATTACTGAATCCCCAAGCAGCTATGTAAACGTATATCGATTGCATTGAAGTTCAAGAATTTAAAAATAAATTTCAGCAATACCTCTGACTTAGGGAGTCGGAAGACCACAGCCCGGAAATAATAATTAATAACTAATAGTATGACTAAGTAATGACTAAGTATGTACACACCATTACTTAAACCGCCAGAGCGGTGATTAAAAGTGGTATGATTCAAAGACCAGGGGAATTGTAGCCCCCAAGTGTATGTCCGTATAACGGGGATATCCCCGAGGCCTGTTATCTGCAAATCAATAGTTTAGTAGCCTTCTAAAAATAAATAATTTGTAGTACACCTACAAATTGTTTATTTTTGGGTCTGGGTGCTATTGTGAATATTTCGTGCCGCTATTCAGAGTGCTACCTTCGAAGCTTCCTCCAATATCTTTACACTAGCTTTTAAATAAAATGTGGTGTGAGCGCCTCTGTGATTGTGAAAAACATCCGTCAATATTATAAGTTCTACGCAGTTGCACCATCGTAAAAACCATATGCTGCCGTAGTGAAAATCCACTTGGAAGTTCATCTTCTTTACAATTTTTTTACACACAATAATTAGGACGCTAACTGAAAAAGTATTCCATCATAATAATAATAATATTAATCAAATTTATTTAAATTACCATTCAATTCAAAGTAATCGATTAAGGACATGCAAATGGTATCCAATAGATGATGGAAATCTATTAACGTGAACAAAAGACGACAATTTCACGATTAAATGAATGAGTAATTGCATAGCACGATAATGGTTGTAATAAATTCTATGTCTATCACCTATGTAGGGACAATTCTACCTTGACTATAATTAAGTTCAATGCATCACAGTTAAAAACATAAAGCAAAAATTAAAATCTCATTTCTTGAACAACCTGTACATGCATTGAATGCATCGGTGCTCTTTCTACCCGCCTTTACTTCTGTGTGTGTAAATTAAGATCTTCAGTGTATTATATTTTTAGTAATTAATGTAGGTATGTATGCATGTATTGCTCAACATTTTTATTGAAAATATTATTGTCAAGTAACATTCTCGGCAAATCTCTGTGGTTTTCTGAATGCTATTTTTTTGTAATTAAAATTTTATGTGATAATAAGAGTTTATTATAAATAAATAAATAAATAAATAAATAAACAATAATAAGTAACTTATTATTATTGCAAATCTTATAATCAAATTGTAAAGTTATCATAGCAATCAAAATAAATCCTAAAATATGTAACTGCTACAGGTTTATGATCTAGCATCATTTCTACAATACATAACGCGTAATTAATAATTTTAAGAGTTTGAGGTGATTCAAATAGTACCTTTAAAACAAAATCAATAAGTAAAGAGGAACAGTTTTTACAAAAGTCTTTTCAATATATTGATTGATACAAAAATTTATTATTGATACAAAACTATGTTATGCTCCAATTAGAATCTAAAGTGCCTTTTATAGTGCATTTCCGCGACGATGGAAAATTTAATATTAATTAACTCTACTCCCACTGAGATGATTAAGAACTTGCAAACGTCTATTAAGCTGCGTAATTAGAAATTATAAAAATTATTTCATCTAGCCTATTGATTATATATAAATATGCATGAAATATGCACTTACTTTAAGATTTTTAAAAATTACAATAAACCTTTACCTCCTTAAATATAATAAGGACACATACCGTTTTTATATATTTATAAATATAATATGTCTAAATTAATATTTCGTGCTGATTTTATTATTTTATAAAACTACAATATCTACCGAAGTGCAAGCTGATGATATGTGAATATTTTTTTGATTCATTAATGTTAGTATTAACAAACAGCCACACGACAACATTGGTGGTTCCAAAATATATATATTTTGAAATATTACAACAATTAAACATGCACAAGAAAAAAACAAAGCCACAAATCCTCGCAAAAGAACACCAATTCCTACCAAGAATAATTCGTAGATTATTGAAATAAAAAAAAAAATTATTCTATAGAGAAGACCATCGGCTTGGGATCCTGTGATTAATAAAATTAAATCCCAAACCGTACATAACACTACACAACCTCAATACGGTTTGAGCTTCTTCTGCGTAGATTGGCTCAAAATAAATAATTAAAAAGCTTTAGTTCGGATTTATTAATCAGCAATTATTAAAATAAATTTCCGAGAATATGTTGTGTAGTCCGATATAACTTTATAAATGTCCATTATAATTTTTGACAATGGTTTCTCTGGAAGCATAGTGTTTTAAAAATATAACTGTTTCTAGAATTCAAAATAGAATATGAATTAGAAATGAGACAACCAAATGACGTCCCAACGGCGCGCCTCGGGCTGCAAGAACAAAATACTCGTAGTTCTGGACGCAGAGAAATTATCATTAAAGAGTAGCATTTGTGCTAGCAACTGTACTGTATTATTCACCATACGTATATAAAAGTTACGGCACATTCCAGTCACAATTTGTAAAACTAAGCAAACCCATTTCTCGTCCGGTATTAGCCCGTATCGTGAAAAGTAATATTTGTAACATTTTCTTTATATAGTTGAAAATTATACTAATGTTTTGCCTGATTGCGCATATACGCCTTCCTTCATTCTAAAAAACATCAACATTCAAATAGGTTTTCACCCTCATGGATTAATATATACCTTTTGTCGGCCTAATAGTTAGGTTAACTGTCTATTGGGTCGCCGTTCTCGTGATCCATCTCAGCCAAGATGAATACAGTTTGTTGGTTTTTAGATCAGAGTCGGATCAATATAAACATATTATACTTATCGCGAGTCATCGACACTGTATCCGAATCAACCTTCTATACTATAGGTTATGTATGTATTACATTTAAGTTAGGGAAGCAACGACAAGTGGTTTCGTGTTGCCAAATAATTTATACAATAAATAGTATATTAATAACAATTATACGTTCTAAAATTAAATATAAATGCATAGATGACAATAAAGGTATATTTAACTAATGTAAAGTTATTAATGCATAAAATAAATTTAAATTATTAATGTTAAAGAGCGCTATAAACGTAGACTTATGAATTCAATACAAACGTCAAGAGAAGAAGAGATCTTAACGTAATAGTATGTATGACCTGCCGAAATACAATAATATTGAAATCGAACTACACTCGGAAGAACCAAATCGACTAAACACGCATACATATTCGTATTTTTTAATAATACGTTAATTATGTGTAAACTTCAGACGTCAACTTTAAATTGGTAACTTTAAATAGTTTATTCAGTTTTTTTAAATAAATAATAAAATAATAATAATTTTAAATAATTCCTAAATTCCCATTTTTTTTATAATAAAGAAAATGGGAATTTAGGAATACGTATTTTGAAAATAAAATCAGTTAAAAAATCATAAAAAATATACTGCATCAATGCTTGCACTAACCCAGTCAGTTCTTCCTTTATGTAGGAATGGACGTGTGTTACGCGACGCGTGAGACCGGGCATTATCAAAAAGTTATCGCCGATATACCCGGCGTAGGGGACCGCGTAGTCTTGAAGAATGTCGATGTACGAAAACAAGCAGGATTTTTCCCTCGAACCTGCCGCCGTGTGCAACTGTTTAAGCGAATCAGCACTAGGCAGGACGCCTGTAAACCCTGCCTCTCCTGTCACTGCCACACATTCTACGCTCATAGAGAATTGACTCCCATTACTCGGTGCTCCAATTAAGATGCTCTAGAGCAAATTGCTTGTAGGTGCCCTGCATTCAATATCGAACCCGTGGCAGGCCGTTTTGGAGTGAGATGGGCTTCTCTTAACAGTCTTCTGACTGTCCATTTTGTGACAACCAACCGTCAAACACGTCTTTACACCTGCTGCACATCAACACCCGCCAGATGTCGATTCCGCAGCAAAGTTGAGACAATGAAACTCTCTGAAGTGCACCGTTGGCGGCACGCGGCATGTTCCACACCAGTCTCCTAATATTTTCTGTCAACCTTGTAACAGCAGAGTGGTTCAAATGGAGCTGAGGGGCAGCGATTGCTCGCTGACTAAGTCCTTGTCCGGGTAACAACTTGGGCAGCTTCTGCAGATGTAGTATCCATAGTGGCTTTAAAATAATGAACACAGTTTACAGAGGTGTGTACAGGTCACATTCTGATAAGGTAAATCCAGATGCGGATTGACTCGATTTGGTTGCTCCCGAGTGTTTATAACAATATCTGACTATTATTACCTTAAATTCGTAAGTTACTGGCAAAAATTATAACATTATTTTAACTTCGGGACCACACCAAGCAAATCTTAAATCCTATATCCTGATAAATTAACCAGGATGCTCTGCTATTTTTTAGGCAATAATGATTGAAAATATAAATATAATATATATATATATATATAATATAATATTTAGTTATCATTTTACGTACCTATACATAAACAGCTATAAAATTTAAATTTTATGACATAATTAAGGCGACCTGTACAGCGCTATAAATTATAAACGATAATTACTATTGCAAAGTATAAATAATGTCCTTAATAAATAATAATAAAATATTATATATATATATATATATATAAAATATAGTGAAAATAGAAATTAATAAAAATAGTTTTATTAATTTCGATTTTCACCACATTTAATGTTAGATCTCTAATAATATTAAAGTAATTCTCGAATATACTATAAACGCCGATAGGCTCTTACTTTTACGAACCATTCCGTTCATAATTTCGAGAGGCATGGAATTCATATTGTCTAATAATGTCTAATACTAACTAAAATAAATAAAAATAGAGAAAAATAAAAGGTCTTAAGTAGTAGATACGCGGCGTATAACTGCTAATTAACGAGAAGTACTACTAATAGACGAGATTATGGAGATCACCTTATAGCAGAAATTATATTCCAATGCTGTACCTGTATCCACGCGGCTAGTGATGAAAGGCAGCACCGAAACATGAGACTACTGAGATCTTAAAAATATGTGAGTAAAACCTCTGGAGTATAAAATGAAAAAAAATCGAAAATCCTTTCTATTAATGATTTAATTTTCGAATTCAATTTTAACAAAAATCGTATATGAATCATTTTACATATAATTAAATCTTACTCGATTGGAGGCAAAAGCCTGTAGTGTCAGGTGGGAGTTGGTCAGAGCAAGTATAATTAAGGCAATAAATTTCTATAGAGCTACATAAGCCATCCCCGTGACAGTTAAATTATCTTAAATTTCTGTATGTACTCATAGTTAGTAGCCCACATGAAGATCTGATGTTACCTTTAATAACCCTTTGTAATAGACTGATATCGTCGAACTCCGGATCCTACACTCATTAGACAAAACACAGCAGCATTATGCTGCTATTTTACGCTGGTATTCTTTGGAAACGTGGTCCTACCCTGGTCGTGCTGACCCATTCATTCTGCAGCTAGAAACAAACTGCAGCGTAGCTCTACCACATAACAATGTTAGAGCTACACTGCAGTTTGTTTCTATATATGCAATAAAATATGCAACAATTTCACACACAATTTTATATAACGTTTCGATAGTTCTTGCTTAAAATCATGAAAGCGCATCATAAAGACTTACAATGACTTAATTAATTTAACCACTTTCTAATCATTATATGAAACTGAATTTCATTAGAAATTAACAAGAAAAGTTATTAGTTTTTTTAATATTAAAATATAAATAAATACTTTCTTGCTTGGGGTAAATTTTAATGATCAGGAAGCCGAACTCGTGATTAACATCTGACTCTTTGACTTATACAATGTGATATTGTGGATAGTATTCTGACATACAAAACAATTACTGCTTAAATTTGGGCTGATTGTAATTTGATTTGCCGTAATTGCGACGCCTGGCGTGTTGGCAATCGCAGCACCAGACGCCTGTTACGCCTGTGACGCATAGCACCCTGTTGTCTGTCATTAGTTTACGTATTTTGGGTTGCTTTTTACAACAACTCTGATAATATAGGGTAATATATTCTTGTGTCATACATCCCAATTCAGTTTATGGCTAATTCTGTTTTAAAAAATATTGTTATTTTTAAATGTGGCATATTGTTTAATGTACTTGCTTGAATTGAAATAAGTAACTTAAATATTGTATAACAGACGTACTAATGTAAGACGTACTCAATGTGCTGGTTGAATCTGTTCGTTTGAGAACAAAAGGTAGTTCCAGGTGTAAGTTGGTAAGAGCAAGTATAATTGAGGCAATAAATCTCTACAAAGCTACGTAAGCCGCCCTTACAGTTCTATCTAGACGAAGCAATTAAATTAGTTGAATTTTCCTTATTATCACGATTACCGCTACTCTATCTAAATTTTATATAATTATATTATTATATATAAAATTTAGATAGAGTAGTGGTATTTTATATATTAAAAAGGACGTGGATTAATGATATTCATTCATTCATTCATTGCAATGTAAATACAGCATGAAGGGTTTGGAAGCATGCACAGTCGATTCGACGGTTCGTGAGAAACTAGTAACCCACGTGTATAATTTCTTAGGAAGGAAATTTGCTTAGGAATAACTTCTTATGAAGGAAAAAGAAGATTCAGACCAACCCCCAAGGACCCTTGATCTAAATTGTGCTCATCGATGAGTCAAGTAGACTATAAAATCGTCCGATGAGCAACCCTATCCCACGACATACTGGTGTTCCTCTAGTATCATAAGCTGGTAGTTCATAATGATCTCCATTATTTTCGAATCAATGGGGGCAATAAGCATATAGTAGGATGGATCAGAGTGATTACCTTTTTTTGGGATCGGGTACATTTAAGTTGTCATGAGGTCAGGTCGACGCTTAAAGAATACCAGAAAAGACGTGTTATTTTCGGTGCTACTGTTAACTACGAAGCATAAGTCCTCAGCTCAATTGGTGGATTCCGTCAGACCCGCTTCGCTTATGAATTTCTACGGAGAAAAGTGGCTCAGCAGAAAACTGACATTTAGCATGAAGGTGTCACATCACGAGTTGGATGCAAATAGAAAACCTAGGAAATCAGCTTTCTCTCTCCCTTGAGTCATAAGCCAGCACGTCGCCATCCCTATTCAGTGATGTGATGGATGACGAACATTCCCTTGATAACTTTGGTGAGAGACCAGATTTTACGGGTTCTCGAACTGTTTTAAAGAATCTGGAGGCAAAGTAGCACTTTTGTTAAAAAAAAACGTGAAAGTATTTTGTTTCCCGGGCCATCGATGCATCAGTCCATTCTAAACACTCCCACTTATGACGTGATGCTATTTCGAAGGTACGGTTGATTTTGTGTAATACTCGGTACATTACATAGCGATGTATGATTATGAATATATGATTATGAAGTGTTTGGTAGTGTTCTATTATATTAATGAATAAGATTAGACGTTTGTACTTCATTGTTTTTT
Organism: Teinopalpus imperialis; assembly: GCA_029286865.1. Classification (NCBI taxonomy): domain Eukaryota; kingdom Metazoa; phylum Arthropoda; class Insecta; order Lepidoptera; family Papilionidae; genus Teinopalpus; species Teinopalpus imperialis. The sequence continues at coordinate 1,311,768 of JAGSMU010000025.1, read as the reverse complement.
CATGTCGCTTTATATTTTCAGTAAGATTTAGAATGCAATACATACGAATACTAGCAAAGAATAGACGTTTTCAAGCACCCTGCGGACATGCAGAAAAAATAGTTCCGTTAAATATTAAAATCGTACACCATGTACATATGTCCTGTCCTGTGTTCCCGTCGATTTCGTTCTTGTCGTTTGTTTATTTTTCGTTAAAAGATGGACTACGAGTCGTACTCATACATAAAAAATAGGAATAAACATAAGCTAATTCTTTTCAGGGATTAACAAGGTTGTTTTCATAGTTTTATTTTATTTATTCAAGATATTCTATAATTTGAATAAATAAAATAAAACTATGAAAACTATATATTATATTTGGAAACAAGTAATAAAATAGTTCTTTGTAAGTTAAGCTAATCTTTAAAACATTTTCCCTTATGTAAAGTTATCCTGTTTGCAATTTATTAAAATCAATGTTATTGCATCTTTTTCAAGTAATTCCATTTAGGACATGATTAATCGCGACATTTAGTTTGGAATTTGATAAAAGTAGTTTTTAAACAATTATACGACATTCTTAAGTAATTAAATATTATACCATTAAATTCTTACAATTTAAATACTAACATTTACTTATAAATTAAAAACAATTATGTTTATTAATATAAATCAAATATATTTTACAAAAATCTCAATTCTAATAAATATAATGGAAATTTTCTACGCACAATACTTATAACAATTATTATAGCTTAAAACAATACTGGTAAAATAAAAAATATGCAGGTAAAACCACCAATAAACATTAAAGGTATTTGAACACTGAAATATAATTCGTAACATTTTAAGGAACGTGCATAAAATATGATATGACCTTTACCGCTTCTCATATTACCCTTCCCTTCTTGTATGAATAACCGAAAACAATTTTCGGTATTGGCGCTGAGTTAGGAGAATTATTTAATGCCGACGCATTCATTTTTATTTTGGCTATAACTCAAAAATAAATGCGGTAAGTTTAACATTAAATTGGTAGAGTGTAAGTAATTAAAATCCAAGTATGATATAAAATGCTTTTTGTTGTTAACCTCTTATAGATTTATAATATAATAACGCAACCCATATAAATGTTGTATGCGCTAGTTAAAAGTTAAAAAATAATGAATACAGATTTTCATTAGTCACCTGTATCCAATTACTAAGAGCGCTCTGTGTCCGTAATTCGTCAATCAGTCTGTCTTTGTAATAATATTAAACATCACCAAATGTAATCAAACAGTGTTCATATTATCACTCTTGTAAAACACATCCCATCAATTGCTAAAGAAATTTCGATTCGGCCGTTGGGATAAATTTACAACCAGTACGTTAGCAAAATGCACTATGGGCATGTATTTGGAATTTCATAAAAGGTAATATTAAGATATATGTATAATTTTGGTATAAGGTTATTTTATGACTTTATTACATAGTATAAAATAAAGTCCCCACCGCGTCTTTACAACGACACGCGAAAATATATTTTTTTATTCATGCCATGTTTTAGAAATTATCGAGGGGTTCAAATGATTAAGTCATGTTGACAACTTGTAATATAACCATGATCTGGAGAGAGTATGCAGGACGTTAGCCAAAACCAGCTATGTATTAGCACAAGGCACTGCTCTATGCTTAACCAATGTAAAAACGGTGTGTTTGAACCTTCTAGAAAGAAGTCTTCTTCTTACACAAGCTCCTATGGTTCGATAGATGTGTATATAAAACCTTGCGAATATAGTAAAAGAATGTTTTTTTTTCTTTACAATGTTACTGGGGCTAACCCGTTACTGACACTACAAAGTATGTTCAGCACGCACTGACGGCTTCTTCGGCACGCTCCTTCGTGAACGGGGAATATTAGAAAAAGTTAGAGAGAGGGATTGTCAAATAATAAAACTTAACAAATGAAATTTTTATTCAATTTGTTTCGTTTTTATGTAATTTATTTGTTACTTTATTTAATAACTTTTCACCATATATAGACTATTTACCGTTTACCAATAAAATCCTAATGTTAAAAATTCTTGATCGTGTTAGAAACAAATTCCATCCATGTTTTCACCAATGGATAGATTTATTTTTAACAAAGATTTTATACATAAATTTTGTTAAAAAAATTAACTGCTAATATATTTATTGCAGCGAAGTGTTAGATTACAATAAATAAAAGTTCAAAATCTTAAGATAAAAGTATAATTTTATGGATCCATAACTGATGAACTTCTCTTGCACCGACAACTGAGAGCTTAAAAATTTCTTAAAATTGTAACTATCCAACTTGTTAGGATAAAGTATATTTTCAGCGAAGTAAACTTCTAACTTTTATAAGCTTTGACCTGTTGCTAGTCACTGAGCCGTGGAGACAGCTTTCTTGAAAAACTTGCTCTATTATATTTAACGAATACATCTTGTGAATCTTGGCTAAGCAAAAAAATCAATTCTGAATGCTTACAGAAATATATCATTATTGACAAATTATTGTAGCTCCACACTACAGCATGACCATGAAATAGCAGCATCCTGCTTTGTTTCCTTTGATTCCCGAAAACCCTTTTACTGGTGGTATGACTTTCCATCTCGGTCACCAAGGTTCACACCTCAAGTATATCTTGAATTTTTGTTGAGGAAATCAATCACTTATCATTGGGTCAACCGTGTGCTTGTTTGTCACCTTTAATTTCATAAAAAATGTACCTTCCGTGATGATCACTCTGGTGCTTACGAGAAACATATAACGTAAGAGTGTCCATATCGAGAGTGATCAAAGTACCTGGTTGCTGCGTCCTAATTCTAATTCTAATTTTTAATAATTAGTAAGAGTGTCCATATCGAGAGTGATCAAAGTACCTGGTTGCTGCGTCCTAATTCTAATTCTAATTTTTAATAATTACAAAACACAATCTAGAGGTTCTGCCAAATGCAAAACAATAAGTTTTATGTACAACTACATAATATATAATTATATAAATAAATAAATAAATAAATAAATAAATATACAGAACTAGCCGTAATTTACGTTACCACAAGTAATTTTCATAAGGGCTGTCTTTTATTTCCAAATGATAAAACTATCCAATTAATAACAACGGTCTCTAACTGAGGGCCTTCTTAAGAATGACCTAATAATAGTAATTTGCGTATTACGCTTACTAAGTTATTTTTAATGCAGAATAGGTGGCAAACGAGCAAGCAGCTCCCTGACCTGATAGTAAGTGATCACCGCCGCCCATGAACATCAACAACACCAGAGGAGTCGCAAATGCGTTGCCGACCTTTGGAGGTAAAAATTCTAGTAATCAAAAATAATTCTTAAATGCCATAGCTTTGGAAATCTACATAGATTAACCTGGGATCTGTATTTTTGGAATTGCAATGCAAGTCTGTTGTACATCTCACTAGCTGGTACTAAGATCCTACCTTCTCATTTTATAAAGCACACAAATTTAAAGTGCGGCGGTACAGAACGAGAGAGTTGCGTCAACATAAAATCTGTCAAAAATATATACATTTGATTCATTTTGAAAAGGAATTACATAAATGATGCCACTTCTTTAAAAGATTTTAAATTAATAATAACGATACCCCCAACCCTTTGCTTCATAAAATAAAACAAAAGTGGGCGACGTCTGTAAAATAACATTTGTAAGTAGTGAACGTTGGAGATACAAGGATAGAGGACCGTGAAGGGTCGCGCGTCCGGTTTCCGGGACTCCACGATTCAATTTTGTCCGGCCCACGACAAACTACATTGATTGTTTCGATATTCCGGTCACAAAGGAGGAAACTCTCGCGATTTCACTACAATTGCTCTAAATGTAGCTTCAGTTTAACATTTTACATCTGAAATTACTGATTGGAGGCGCCATTAAAACTAATGGTCATACTAAACTTACGTTCATTAAGGGAACCAGTATTAAGAGCTCGCGTTTCGTTTATTATCAAAAATGTAATATAAAGCTATTTGCATGCCTATAAGTTTATCAAATGAACGTTATAACAGAAATTAAAGAAGTTATTTAAGAGGAGAAAATAATATTTTATTTAAAGACGCAAGATAGCTGAACCAAAACTCGGTATAGGTAGGCGACGCCTAAATATAGTCGAGGATCATATAATATCTTACTGATTGCCTTGGTGTGGCGGTGAGCCTTAGATGGTCTTGCTGAGCCCACTTTGTACGCAAGCAACTTGTGGACTGCGGGGAGCGGAAGAGGTGGTGTTCCCTGCTCTGAAGCAGAGTGGTGAGGTAATGTTTATAAGTTAGGCCATTTTCGCGAAGGACTTTTTCCCTCAAATTCAAAAAAAAAAAGAATCATGCTACGAAGAAGTACACTTACTTATGTATGTTAAGTACACCTACACGCACTTGACTCATGATAGTAGGCTAAGATTATGATTAAACATCAAACGAGTGTGATTCAGACGTTAGTTACGTTACCTAAAACAGGCCATTCCCGGTTTTTTTATTATATATTTCCATTTCTCTATACCATATAAATCCCTTTTATTATATAACGAGTCGTAATTATACAAAGCAATTGACAGTAACCCGCATCGTCTCAATTCGATATTACATGGATAGGTAGTTTAGTTTATTTCCGAGGAGAATCAAGTTGTCCCCACACATATGCTCGTTTTCCGCCGGCGCCGGTAAGGCACAATGGAAGAGCCTCAGTGATTTAGTTTTATTATCATGCACCCTCTATTCACAGTGTTCCAGATTATTCAAAGAGAGGTATGTAAATACGCTTTGGTACCAAACTATTTGCATATTTGCTTGCGTTGTTACACAAGTAAAAATAGGCAGATATTTTTTACTTGTTACATTATAAATTAAATATACCTGACGGTTAGACATGATAGTAGAAATTATTAATGTGTTTAATTTTACAAATAGTTCATTCTCAAGAATTTTAGTTTATTTTATCGTTATCGCCTACATTTATTTCGATTATAAAAAAAATATTACAAATGTTTTATTTCCCGGACCAATTATAGTACGTAATCATTATATTTAAGAACTATTTATTTTCTTATAAAAACCACGCCGCAACCATAATGGGCCACAGAAATATCTTTGTATGAATAGAAACTGGGTCTTAATCCCTATTAGCAATAAAAAGAAAAAGGGAGAATGTCATATATTTCATCAATGTCACATATTTTACAAAAATGTTTACGTTGTTATTCAAAACGAATAAAAGGTGAAGTTAAAACAATGAAAGAGTACACAAAGTTAGGCCGTAGCAAGGGATGATAAAACGGTCATGAGTTAACCTTCACGTGAGTATGAATTACACCGCATTGTAATGCCAACATTGGCGGACTCCTTTGAATAGCAATTTCATAGGCCAGCCCTGTTATTATGGGTAGTATAATACCGACAGGGAGTCGCCAACAGCGGGTTAAAGAGACGCTAAGAGCACCTGAAATTAGGTGCTTTGAGCTTTACTGTTGTTTTGCGATAGACTCCTTTTATGCTCCGCAATATATTCGCCGCAATTTCAAGAGTCCGTTTATATTTTATGGCCTTCTATTATCTATTCAACGTACCCCTTCAGTTTATCATCGTCTTCATAATTTGAATTTATATGAAGTTAGAATTTAGTTTGTAAAATTCCTATTGTGTATAAGCGTTGAGCTATATGGGTAAACTTAGAATTACTTACGTTATGTTTAAACAATTTAATAATATAAATATAATGCATCTTATAGTTTTTTATTATAGTTTTCAAGAATTATAAAAATAAACTGTTAATTATTTAAGATATGGAATAAAACGTTTGTTATCAACTCCAAGCATATTTCAAAACAAACCAGACGTTTGTAGAAGAAAACTTTGTACGATTTGTATTTAATCAGTTCGAGTTATACGAATTCACTTCCTTCGTATATTAATATTAATAAATTATAAAACTGAAAATGATATAAGACGGAAGCACACCATTCCTTGTTTCTTCCTCACCTTCTCTAAGCTTTACTGTATCATCATAGAAAAAGTGCTGTTTATTGATATTTTTTAAATAAATAATACCTTATTAACAATATAAAAATAGCGATAATTATTATACAACGATGAATATAAAATACTATGAATATAAACAGACAAAAATATAAGGAACGGTTTAGAGCTGCTGGTACATTAACTGTCAGAGGTTCGTAGTCATACGTTCGACCGGAGATTATGGGTAAGGATATATTACCACAAAATATTTATGTCGTGCTGGTGTGTTTCATCTGGTGAGTGAAAAATACCGGAGACTATTATAAGGTTTTCCTCAGGTGAGATTGCATCTATCAAGGAATCACTTACCATCAAGTGAACTGTGCGCTCATTTATCACTCCCTATTATAAAAAATAAGAACATAAAGATTTCTAATTTAAAGTATTACTTTTGAGAGTGCTTTTAGATGAAAGCGCTCTTATTAAACACGCACTACGATAAAAAAATCAGCGTCGTTGAAGTACAAGTGTCGTAGGTTAAACAAACATTGAATATATAAGAGACCCTCATAAAAAAATTGTTGTGTTGAAATCGTAAAACGATGTGTTCCGGCGATGAATTGATGCCGTTAACCCAAATCGCGTGAAACTGCCTCCACTTTGACCAAAGAGACGATCTTTCGGCGAAACGTGACCGAATGATCCAATAAAATTTTCCTAAAAAATGTCGACTGCACTGCTATATTAACTTTGTTAAACACAAATTTAAAAAAATACTCGTGTATAGCAGTATTTCATAAATCGTAACTCAATATATACACGATACAGGCCTACTTTATTTTCAAACTGGTTCTGCAACATTAATCTATTCTGAGAACACTAATAGCTTAAAAAAATTATCCGTTCACTAGAACTGAATACAACATTTCTCAGTAATGATATTTGTGGATCCTTTTAGTTTTTCAAACATATATAACAATAAAAAACAAAGATAATCAGGAAATAGAGATAACATTTACTTTTGGAGGATTAAACAGGTGAATCAGGAGAAATCAGTAAAAATAACTATTAAAGTAAACAAACTTATATGAATCTGATTTATCAGTTATATAAACGTTTTTTCTTATTTTTCGTATCACAATATTATGACAAATATATTTGCAGGGGACAATATTTCGCAATAATTGCGTGTTTACAAGAATTTCCCCGATAAATATCGGAATAGTAAAACGAACGCACGGAGGAACCGATCCGAGGCAACAGTTCGACGGCGGATAACAATAAAACTAAATCATGGGGAAGTTATCTGTCTTAGGCGCAGACGGGAGCAGAAATCGAACATGTGCCCCAAAATGTATTACACGGGATAAGATGTTAAATGGTGCAGCGACAATGGCTGCCATGTTTTCTAATTTTGCTTATATTTCACGTGTATTTTTATCTAACGTAGTTAACCATATAAGATATCCTTAAATCGTCAATAGCCTAGTTTAGAGTATGGTCCGCGAAACTTAAGGTCGTAGGTTCGAATCCACCATTCAAATATTGTCGTGAATCTCCAAGAAGAACATCAGCTTAGTTGGAGTGGTTAGCCGGAAAAATAGTAATGTTAATACCATTGCTAATAATCAAATTATTTTTAAAAAATATATGATTTTTTTTTATTATGTGATACGTTTCCTGCGTACTACGATACCTACATTCACCTCTATAAGGAGTCAAGATATAAATGCATTTATCTGAGGTCTAAAGTTCTCAGTATCACCAATATTAATCACAAGACAGTACATAACAGCGATATGTTGCTATTTTACGTGCTTTTGTGTAAAGACATGTTTTATCGATGCATTTATGATACTAAAGATATCGTAGTGTGACTGCCACAAATTAAATGTATTAATTAATTGACCATTTTATTATTATTAGATGATATTTATTATTTATGAATGATATATTATTTGCAATAAATATTCAATATCAATATTAGTGAAATAACTAATGAAGGCTTAAGATAAGCCGCAATAAACTAAAATGTCATATGGTGATATTATGTGATGCCCTTTCATAAATTATAGTCCACATTAATTTTCGATTAGCGAAAATTTTGGGGCTTTACGGCAAATTTATGATCCGATATACTGGAATGTCATTTCTTAATATCCAGATTATCTTTCCTAATATGTTGAAAATAAGCTATAAAAAAGTTTATATGAGCTACAATAATTATAAAAAATCCTTTTATTTTTTAACTATCCAAAACATTTTGTTCTTTTAGTTTTACCTAGTTTTAGTTTGTCAATCCGTATTAAGAAGTGACAAACAAACATACAGTTCACGTGATGGTAAATGATTGACAATTAATTATGACTTCAGTATATGCCACCCATAAACATCAACACTAACACATCTATCCTAAGCAAGGACTCAAGATGCCATCTCCAAGCACACGGTAGTATTCCTCCTTACCAGTAACAAAAGGTGTGAGGAGCCCAATTATATCTAAAATATTTGGAGATGATGGATGTATATGCCACGCGCCCCAGTTTTGGCTGATCATAAGGTAAAATATTTGCTCGTTTGTCATCTTCCATATTATAAAAAGAAACCATACGAAGCACAGCAGTGTTATCAACAACACTGCTTTTTCATTCTGGTATTCTGTGAGGGTAAGGATCATACTTTCCTCTCGGTCTATCTGACCCTCGGTCTATCTGACCCTCGGCCATTGTGAAGTCAGGGTGTTCTGCCGACTCCGCAAAGGAAAAGAGATGAGAGAATGTGTATAATATTGTAATGTATACTGACTTTTTTTTCTAATAACGAGAAAGAACAAAACAGATCAGCAATAAATTTTCTCTACACGAATGATCATATCGCGAATTCATTATAACAAGAATGAGCAGATTTAATTAACACGAAATGAATAGTTAGCTGATAACCTCACGGTTATATTTCTCCCTCTCATAAATAGTCGAGGTAGTTTCCTTCGATAACTTAATCAAATCTTCGCTCCCCTCGTCATCTCGGCGCACAACGTCTCGGAATAGTATCGAAAGATAATGATTCATAAATTTTCATACTCATGTTAAGGCCAGATCTTTTTTGTTCAATCATATAATTTATACATATATATTTGAAATAAATAAATTTTCTATCATAAAAACAAAACAATATTTTTAAAGGATACGTCCATAAACATACTCAAAGGTTCAGAAGTGTTAACCTCTTTCGACGACGTATCACTAGTTTACCAATATACGCGTTAGTGAACGTGATTGTACATACAATGAAGCTTCGAATTTATTTGAATTACAAACTTTATCGCATCTTATCTTGGCACATTTTAATAAAATGAAATGACGTTATAACCTTATTCTTTTTTTTTCAATTTACTTTTTATAAGAACAAAAAATTTATTATGAAAAATCAAAATGAAGTCTTTTATTAAAAAGTTTAAATCGGATCCAGAAACACAGCAGTCAGACATAAATAAAAGTGTTTAAAATTCGATTTGAAATATGCAGACAGTCGACGTTCGACATCTGACTGGAATTAGTTATTAAATATTAGAGCAGTAAATTTAACATCAGTTGTGTTACCTACTAACAAGGATACGTCGACGCAATTTTGAAAGTGTTGATAGTAAAATATACAACATAACGATACCATGCAAGCGATAACTCGTTGTTTTATTGAATTTAGAGGGTGACAAACGTGCACGCAGTTCACATGAAGAGAAATTATCGTCACGGCCTATGACACCCATCCAGCCTACTTACATAAAGAATAAAGATTCAGGAGTATTTCGTTGCCAGGATCATTTCACGCAGCAACACATAACTACTATTTTACGAGCGTTTTCTGTGTACGCGTGGTCTTTCCTCCGCGACGGAGCCAATTAACAAAAGAAAAGGAACACGAAAACTTATGTTTAAAGGACAATTATAAAATAAATGTTTGCATTCGTCGTAATAAATACTTAAACTTAATGCATATCCCGAGGATTATCACAAAAAGCAAACAATCAATGTGTTCAATGAAAAAGGCAATATTCATACAAGGAAAGCAGGCGACACTGAGCAATATGACGCTGCGAAAGCCTTCACTCCAATTCAATTTGCGCGGCAAGACGGCGCGAGGGCAACTTACCTCCCCATCCGTGTACTAGGCCGAAACAACTCCCGGTGTAATCTCTCAAATCCAAATTAGATTTTCTTTCACAGCCTCGCACTATTCACGGGTTTCTGTGCGGGACGGAGTCGCGCCGCATCGTCGCCGAGCAATGCCGAGAGCGCAACTTAAATCTCCCCACGATTGCTCCTAATTCATACGCATAAGTAAATAAAACTAATATAATTAAAAAATATTTATATTACATTTTCATTTCCATCCTCATTGTTTTCAATACATTGGATTTCTGTCTGTATTAACATTATTAAATGTTTAAGATCTTGAGCTTGTCTATCAATCAATACTTCTTACGCAACGTACGAATAAAACTTGATACTAAAAAAACTAAGAAGCCAGAATCAACGTTATAAAAACGTATGAAAATTATCGTAGTGTATAGTTAATTAAATTTAAGAAATAATATATTTGGTACAAATAGTATGAGTATATTTTTATGAGATAAGAAAGAAGAATTGTATTAAAGTGTTTTTTTATAATGATATTATTTATTTCCAATATATTTTTTATAATATTATCACACAAAAGTGGAAGAGCTACGCGACATTTTGTTTCTAGCAGCAGAATGAATGGGTCAGCTCGACCACAGTAGGACCACGCCCTCACAGAATACCAGCGTAAAATAGAAGCATGATGCTGCTGTGTTTCGTCTGGTTAGTGTAGGGAACTGGAGACCTTTATTACCGGTGAAGAAGCATTCCATCTCAGTCCTCAAGGGTGATAAAGCATTTGCATTATGATTCATTGTAAAGGATGAATGTAGATGTCGTGGGTCGCAGTAATCACTTACCGTCAGGTGAACTGATTGACATCGTTTGTTACTCCCAATGTAATAAAAAAAAATTGAACCGTTCCCCTGATGGTAAGCGTTGACAACATCCCATGATATTTATAACTACATCCATTCTCAACAAAGATTCAAGATACATATGATTGTCATCCCTGAGGACTGAGATGGAATGCCTCGTTATGTCGTAATTGGATCAACGGATCCCTACACTCACGTAGCATACTATTCTTATGGCATGGAAGGTTTTTTTTATTAATACACGCAAGAGATAAAATCCTAAAAACTATTTCTCATTAATTCCGTATTATAACATTTTGGTTACTATTTATACATTCACGACAGCTCATTAATTTTCGTTGGACAAATTTTAATAATCACACAAAGGAGGGCGTAACAAGACGATACAATTAAACAGAACGACGCGATAATAATAACCAGGCCTTACAAATATTGGGACAGATTTAACTGGGTGTAATGCGATAGTGGCACAGGCGATGTCGCGTGTACCGCCGCCGTGAGCCCACGGAAGCACGCACTCATTCGGACAGTACTTATATATAATGCACTATTAATACTAAATTGTGTCCTTGTTACAATAATGTTATCATATTAATCTCACTTGTTTTATTTGCTTTGCTTGTTTTTATTAATGACTTCAACTTCTCCTTACAGCTATTTCTAAACCGGTTGGTTTCTAAATCAACTAATTCTCAAATACGTCGATGATTAGCTACGTAATTGAGAATTATGTATTTTTATATATTTGTATTTGTTATACATATATAGTTATACATGTATTTTATAATTTCGCATATGTTATCTTATAATAATTAATATAATAGTATTTTAATCTTGACAAAGATAAGCTAAGCATATTCTATTTATCTCTGCATCACCTTAAGGTTGACTGTTAGAAAATACCCAAGGCATTAAGCCCGCCTTTATACATCATTATATATGAAGCTTAAATAAATAAATAAATTCCTAAAAAGCTAGCGCTGTACCTTCTTGCAGCCAACCAAGGCCGACACAAAAAATGTAACGTCACTCAGCAAATTATTAGCGACAGAAACGTGATGGACGATTTTTAATAAAACCGCCCTTACAAACATTAACACAGATTCGCGTCCTTCATCCATAAAATTTCATTACGCCACTCGAATAATATTCACGCTACTTAAGCAAAGAAAGAGTGCAGTTTAACATATCGTGAAACACGAGTACGGGACTGGAGAATTCGCAATTCTGAAAACGATTGTATTTTCATAAATGAATTTTCCTTTTTACGTTCGGCTTAACGAGCTCGTATATGTAATTTACAGGATCGGGAGGCATGCAGTCCTCAAAGTATTAAATTGAATATAAAAGGAAATTACATAGGTCCACAATGATGTTCGACTCTTGTTCAATCGAATTTCCCTCTAAAAACAATGCTGAAACGGAAATTAAGCTGATATATATAAATATAGCTATGAATTCGCAAATGGACAGGGATTTACGAAAAATAAGAACGGATTAGCTTCAGTGAAGCGTAAACGAGATCTTTATCACTATATTTGAAATGTCAAAAACAAAAGGCCTTGGTAACGAAAAAACTGGTTTATTTTTTTAATCGTCTTGTGAAAATTGCGCCACGGTAACATTTGTTGTTCATTCATGATTTACCTGTAAACCTTTATTAACCACTTCTGACTGTCTCTCTGTGCTGTATTTTTGAAATTTTTAAAAACACAATACACTATGTATTGGGTTTTTAAATGCTTTGTATAGCGTAAAACAGTGCGATTTCAAATATATAATCAAGCGATACAAAAAAAGAACTTACGTGTCTCTTTTTTTTTCTTTCTTTTTTTGCAAATTTCTCACATACGCAAAAAGCTTAACATAGCTGTAATTACCAGCAGTTTAATTTTTCATCAAAATGCAGTTAAATAATTTGTTGTTGTCTTCATCATTTTTAATAAGTAAAGTCATCCGACGACAAGTATAGTTTTTGAAACTTTTTCAAATAAATTAAAACCCATGTAAACAAATCGAGAACATAAATCCATTCAAATAATAATATACTCGTAAATATAATTTTATCTAAGTACTAGAGGTAGCCAGAGTGTCTCTGAAGGTACATTTGATCAAGATATATAAGGTTTAGACCAAAACTTTCCGCAATTTCTAGGTATAAGCTGTAAAATGTAATTCTACGTCCCGAACCCTATCGTCGAAGCTCTACGTACTGGGATTAGCGCTGTCAGCCACATATTGGCGCTGAACGGTGAAACTTGGTGTCCTCTGAGGATACATAACATTGCTTTAACGTCCACAACATGATTTTAGTATACGTTCTCAAAAGAATACACACCATTTTACTTTTATTACATTTAAATTATATGTATATTTTATAATTTGAAACTGGTATCGTACATTACGTTACAAAGGCTACTTCATCTTCATATCCTTTATAAAAAGTTATTAGTAATACAACGTATTCCCGTTAGGAGGTGATATGATTATTTGCGATAATTTTAACCCCCATATGCATTATGCAATGGTGAACCATTTTTGAGTAATCATGTTTTTTAGCTTTTTTCAAAATAAGTCAAAAATGCAACATCAAAAATTTCTTAAAAAAAAAGTATCAATTTAAATCTCATTTTTTCTTCTGCTTTATAAAAATGATTAAACACAGGTTATTTTTCAATATTAAAACAACAATTATCGTTCCAACCTTACAAATGCGAGACCAAAAACGATATTATTTCAGCCACCAGTAATTGGTTCTATAAATCCGTACACTCCAGAAAAAGAACAAAGGCGAGTTATGCTGCTACTTCACGCTGGTATTCTGTGAGCGTATGCTCCTTCTCTGGTCCAGCTGACCCATTTGTACTCAGCTATATAGATAATATATCAGCTATATAGAGATAAGCTGCACTGTAAAAAAACAAAAAGCAACCTAGATAAGGAAGGGCTATAATCGTGGAAGAGCTACAAAGATTATTTGTAATCAAAACCATGTCACATAACATGTGTTAACTTATAAAATTACATCCTTTATATCAATCCAACTGCTAGGCAGAAGACTACTCTCTAGAAAAGTTGTCTTATGACTAGGTAATATTTGTTTCTAATATATAAAGAAAAAAAGTCAAAGAGCGGATTTCCTTGCGATGCGTTCCTTTTTCAATGCTTGCGTGTCTAATCAGATAAATCTATAAAGGTATCTGGACCAGCAGCATCACACAAACAAAAAAAATAAAAGGTTGTCGATGCATCTGCATCATGATTCCTTATCGAGATGGAGTAGAGATCACTTGTCACCATGTAAAGCAGTGCTGGTTTGTCACCCTCAAAACAAAAACAAAGTAAAACATTAAAATGTTTTGATAAATCATTCAATCAATATGTCACCATAAGTGTTGAAATTGCATTTAACAACCAGGACACCAGGGATTTAGCTCAAGCTGTTCGTGAATAATGAAATTAAAAGTGATTGCCAAGCTATTACGACACAAGTTTCATGCTCATTGTCACTCCTAAATAAAGAATAAATATAAATTTTCCTTCTACCACAATCATTAGATCTCGCATTCAACTAATACCAATAATCTGTTTGAATTCCTGAATCAAGTTTTATTCAATGTTTACCCATGTTTCCTCAGCATTCGAGGGCTAAGTGATTGTAAGTGAAGGAGCGGACTGGCGCCTTGCCGGAAGTCGTTCCCACGTGACGGACGCCGGAAGTGACGCCGGATCGTGTTCCTTCGTTATGTCCCCTTGCTATCGCTCACTAAAGCCTTTTATCCTTCGATGTTAAAAAGACGTGCATATCTTCATCAATGAAGAATAATTGTATGCACATATTATAGATAATATAAAGTTGGATTAAATTTGTTATAATTAAATTAAAGAATTGAAATGATTTCGTGTGTGTACTTATATGATTGCATTGTTTAATTATAATTTTAAACATAACACTATAGTACTAGTACACATTGTTGAGAGGTAAGGTCAAACATTTATGCCAATCGAGGGTGATTTTCCATCACACGTAGAGGGTTTCCGTTATCATTCTCTGAAGATCTACATTTTTATAAGTTACCAGGCTTAGACAAAATTTTATGGTAGCCCATTACAAGTGTAACGAAAAAAAACATCGGTTAAGAAACTACGGAGATACAATCAGATCATGCCTTTTTGAAGTCAATTAGTAATCGATTCCTTGAATTCTTATGCCTTATAACGTAATAAATCTTATTACTGTCACTATATGTACCCCAAAGTGTAACGGTAATATACATACCTTATTATTAACAAAAGCTTTGTTCCAATTTATTTTATTATTCTTTCTATAATAGTTTGTTTCTATTATAATCAACATTATTATCGCTATCACCTTGGCCAACCACAATTCCACGATTTTAGTAGAATATGTTTTAGTAAATTCAATGTTTTTTTTTTATTTAAACATTACCATTTTTATTCAATTAAATAATATAAGCTTCCCAAATAATATGACAAAAGCTTCAGAAACTTAACCCTACATATTTTCGGCGCCACAAACCCGCCATAAAAAAAACAGAAAACAATTTTTCCCACAACACTTACACGTGTCTTGTGTCTAGCGCGAATTTCGAGACGGGGGCCCGACTTTGATCCCCCGCAATCTGTCCCGAACAATAAGTCGCTCTAACAAAAGCCGCCCATTTGAACAAGACGGAAACTTTTGTAAGTTTAGCTCTTTCTCCCCGGGGTCTTGGCAGCGCCCGCGTACCTCACAATGGGGAATAATCGTTAAGGCCAGCCATAACGAAAAGCATTACAAAAACAAAACGCACTGCAAGCTGTATTACTCAACGTTTTGGCATTGCCGACTAATTTTCGAACTTTAGAGTCTTGTCTTTTGAGTTTCACAATTTTATTGCAATGAATTTGTACGTTCTTTTGTGAAACTATAGTAAGATTTGTTGAGATTTTACTACGGATGCAACTAGGGAGTTAATTATTTGATTACTTAAGTTGTTATATTTACCACAATTAATTATAGAAAGTAATATTACATTCTATTATTCATTTCAACTATTATTTTACCTATCGTAATGTAAGAATAGTTTATGCTCAAAATTTGACATTTAACATGATTTGGATTTTATCAATAAGTACTTAAAATTTAAAATTTATTAATTAGAAAGATCTAAAATAAAGAATTTTTTAGTAATAAAACTACTCACTACCATGCCCATATAGTTTATAATTTAGCGTGAAATGTGTAGAAATACGATTAGCTATTTATACGCTGTAGCCATTTTGTTTCCATCATTTTTTTCCTTAAAAATATCATCACGGAACCACCACGAGAAAAGGTAGCAGAGGTCGCAATCAATCAGAACGTCACAATCATCATATATCTGTGCGTATAGTAATCTAGTATTTCAGTTAAGTGTTATTAAAAGAAATATAATAATACATTGTAATAAATAAAGTTCAATAACATTGTATCAATATAATTAGACAATATACGTCGTAACTACTTTTAAGGTAATATTTACCTCCCTCCATTAAAAAAAATCAATACGATTATATCAAATAGACACTAATTTATGTCGAGACTTCGTGATTAAATAGTGTTTTTTACGATAACATAAAATAAACACTCATCGCGAGACATCGTGATGAATTATTCTTTATTTTTAAGCCCCAGTACATAATTAAGGAATACAGCATAAGTAAGCAACTATTTTATGCTGGTATTCTGTTAGAGCGAGGCTCTTCCCCAATCGCGGCGACCTATTCGAGCTATAGCTAACTTAGCTCAAGCGTGATTCTATCACATAAACTAAGTATAACATTAAAAAAAATAGTTCGATTTAAGTATATATTCCTTACAACATTGTTTCTCTACCTTTTACGTCTCAGCCCATACTAAAAAGCTAAAAAGTCAAAACCCTTGCATTACGTTTAAAATACGTTCAAGTCTATTTCAAGCAGGCCCAATTTCAATGCAGCACTAGAATATAAGATCACTTTATTTGTTTATGCAAAATATACGAAACTAAGATATCTCAATATCGCAGGCAATAGATACGCAAAATCGCGCATGACATAATATATGTATATAAATTAAAGCGCGTGTAAATCGCGCCTGTCTAAGGGTTAATTTTTTAATTAAATTGTTTTGGTAAATTGTTAATCATAGATTTCTAGGCCGATGTATTAACCAGCGCTGAAAAAGGTTTCTCGTCTACATTGTCTTTAAAAAGTAAATAGAGAAATCGTTTGTTATCACTTGAAAAGAATTTACTTAAGTGTGTCTGTAAAGATGATCGACTTATAGAAATACTTCAAAGTAATAAACAAAGCCAACCATCCCATTAATTAATTAATGGTAATAATTATTCATTTAAACAAAGTAAGCTAAGGTTTTATATGTTCATGTTGTTTTCATTACATGGTTATATTTATTTTTTATAAAACTATATTAAAATTCATTCGTTCATTTAATAAACGAATCTTTTGTATACAGGTTTTATTTATTGAATAGATTGCGACCTTTTAATAACAAACGCGACCCCCTGGAGTCACAACCCCCAGATTGAGAAACGATGCCTTAGAGAATAAAACCTTATAAAAAGCTTAGGCTTATAAAATATATACATAATTTAATTAATAAGCCTTCCTTAACAGTAAAAAATAATAGTTAAATAAGTAAGATAACATAAAATCGGTTCAATTTTGTCCCGCCATTTATATATGATATCCGACTGCCATTGAAGCTAGCTGTGGGCGTCCCGACGTCGCCGTCATGCACTGCTTGCTCTTTCTTCGGCAAGAAAATACAGTAAAACTGCTATAACGTCGCTTTGTTTTAGCTAAAGTAGTAATTAATTGCATAATACTAAAATACAATCAGATTTATCAAAAGAGAGTTTACCGCACATGTGGTGTAATTATGTACATAGTACATACGTAATATATACAAACTGAAGAGCGTATAAATCGCCTCAACTGGGCTAGTACCACGCCTTTACTGAATACCATCATAAAATAGTAGAATATCTCTACTCCATTTCGCTAGATCAGTGAGGGAAACAGAGTAATTACAGATAGAGAAGCATTCCCTCTTAGTACTGAGGGGTGAAAATGTACGATCATGATAGGTCCTGAAACGCGAACGTAAAAGTCATAGGCCCAAGGGGTCGCACACTCATTTGTCATGCTTGAGAAACCAATTAGCAAGGATTCACAACAACTTACTTTAAATCACTACTAGGTGGTTTTGTATGTATGATGTATTCTATTACATAGATTATACTATTACGTTCTCTGTACTACATTATATTAATATTGAATTTATAAATGAAAACAATTAAATTATAAACGAGCCCACCAACACTGAACTACCATGTTTATAATAATTCAAGAAATAATATTTTTTTTATAACAAAAATTAAAAACTAAAATTATATTTACAAAGTAAGCTTACAAATTATATTTTTTCATGTTAGTAAGTTTGCTTCTCACAGTATAATTAAACGAAATTAAAACTAAAACGATGAGAACTATTTACGTATCTATGTTATTAATATTTAAATTACAACCTTCCAATTTTAAAATAATTTTATACTTAGGCGCATTGCGAGCTATCCATATACAAATCATATATATTTATTTGATATTGAATGAATACGAAACGGTATCGCGTACCTCAGAAATGTATAGCTCTATATTGGGCTATAATGAAATAATATGTTTTGTGAGATGGAATTCATATTTCATAAGTACTGTTACGCATAAGATATTGCTTAGAAAACGGTGCTTTTCCTTTTATTTCATAGTAAAGATAAAAGCGGCAGCCAATAGGAGGGGACTAACTGACTCCATGTCAGCCTTCTCTAGATTCATTCCCCAACATTTGCGTCACATAATATTTCACGGCCGGTACGAGTGAATTTTATATGCATGAAGACAATCGGATTTTATCCCAACATATGGGGGGCAATTTGTTTTATTACGCAATACAGGGATGTTGATACTTTTTGCTGAAATAGGTGCATCGAAACGTAGCATTATCCTCTGGAAACATTAATTATTCATGACACGATAGGTCATTTTTTTTTTCATGAAGAGCGATAAAACTTTTCATAGATACATTAACTCGAGACTCCATCACAAGCGTCGTAAAGTTTATTAAATGCTATTAGTAATTCAATAGTTCATTTCAACATCTGTAAGTGTTATGATACCTATAAAAAGCTCATTTGCGCTACGCTTTAATAATCGCTGCCCCGACACGTCGTGAACTGCAATACAGCGCAAGATTATTATGAACTTTAAATTAAATACCATAATTCATCTTAATGCCGTCGTTATGTACACGCCTCTCACAACAAAAACATTCTTATACTTAGAGAATCTGGCAAGATCGTTTTAACATAACCACTTTGTTAAATGAAGTCGAGATAATTTGTGGGTGAACTTCGCCCTATAATACCTTGCAAATTGCCGGATGAGACTGTGTGAGACATCTGTTAGTTTTAATTAAACTGGCTGGTTACAGCCGCGGGGAGTCTTTCAAACGACGAAATTATTCTAATGTTATAAGCCTCTCTGTTTCCGGATCTTATGGAAAACTAATATTATAGGCCAATTCTCGAACGAAGTGTGGAATGGGATATCTGTAATTCGTAAGTATAGGTGCTCACACAATTTGAAATTAATAAAGCTGTAAGCTCAGGCCAATAAATTTATTTGAGACAAAACGTGGCAAACAAGATATTGAAGCTAATAAAATTACTTAGTACGAATCACCAGCATCGTATAAAAAGCTGAACTTTTGCTCGTTTTCGTGCGTATGTCTTGTGTTATGGGCAAATTGTGAAGTTTTAATATTTTCTTTTTTGTTTTCAGTATTTTGTTTGCGACTTTTCACTTATTAGTCTGAGACTGAGGACAAAGATTCTTTTATTGAAAGAGACGTTTAAATTATCCTCAACAGTAACATAACTCATGGAGTCTGCTCAATTTAATGAAAAATATAAAGAACGGACGAAATTGTCGGAACAAGATAATCTTCAGTTCCAATTTGAGAGACGGCGCGACCAAGTATCTTGGGACAAGTATTTCATTAGATGTAAGGATGTAATCACCTAGCCGGTGAGACGGACACCTGTACCTTGCTGCAACTGACTTGTGCCTGTCGTTATAAATCGATCGGTAATATTATTTTATTAATTAAATAAAACTCTAGTGGTACGCTTAAAATGATATTTATATTCTATGTATGGCTTTATACTTTTAAAACGTTTTACACTTTTCAAGTATTAAATTATTAATTGAAAAATTTATTAAGAATCGGTGTACCATAAATATAATATTATACATAACAAATTAACATTTTCCTCAGATACATTTATGATCTGTTTCACATTCTTTTGCGTTTTTAAGGCCTAAATAGTAAGAAATATCACTACGACTTATTTCTTTTACTGTGTAAAAATAGAACTATGTATTGTCATTGTAAAAAGTTGCGATGTCATTACCAAAATAATACTTTTCCTGTGATTATGTATTAGCAATGTATACGGGATAAATGATAAGCATGCCAAAATTATGAATCTACGATCTAGAATGAAGATCAATTACGAGTACGTATCAGAGATCGTCTTGCCGCCACGCGGCAGCTAGGCAAGATTATTGCTAGCGTAGTTTAGTGAGTTGGGTCGTTCGTCAAACTTTGGTAATTTAACTTCAAAACAGGTTCCTGGCGGTATACCACAGCGAACATTTGTTCAACCGCGTTCTGGTAATATAACAATAATATAATAATCAGATTGCAATCAAGAGATAATAATGCATACATTACAGAAAACTATAGATAATTTCCACCTTTCCCAATAACAGAAAATATGTCTTTTGTTTGTGTTAAATTAACGCAAAAGGGTCGTTTTAAAGTACTGGAAAACAAATAAAAATGACAATACGATGGACCCTTTGTTGCAATCCATCCAGTGTGAAGTGGTAATGGCCGTAGGCCTGCAAATATACAGTCGTTTTATTTATTGTTCTCTTTTCAACATGAAAAACAAAGTTATGTGTGTAATAATTCCTGACGCACATTTCCAATCAATTTAAATACAAGATTCTCCGCCACCTCTCGGACTTAAATCATGGAAAACAATTTGAACAAACAGGGAGGTGTGGTCGCATAAATTTATTTTACGCAGGTCTCCCGCCATCCGTGGAACTAATTAGAACATAAATCTGTCTTAATACAAATCCGTTCTTTTCGCGACGGAATTTCACACGCCGTGTAAAACATTCAAATTACACGGACATACATTTCGCAAATTGCGTTCAGAAATGTAACATAAATTTGAAGCATCACACCGTTTATCAGCCATTTTACTTGTAATACTTAGGTAATTAGAACCATAGTTTTATTGTTATAATCTTTTTAATCTGCTATTGATGCAATTTAATGGATATTGTATGAGTATTAAATGCAAATCAATAAGCTCGTAGGTGTCAATTTAAAAACGTAATTATAAACCGAGAATATAGTATATTATAGTATAGTATAGTATAATGATGTGAACCTCAACCATTTGATTGACTTAGTCTTTTTCTTTTATTCTAGAGATGTAATGAATATTAATTAAGAAGGATTATTATACACCGTTTCATCCTTATAAGAAAACCACGTGCCGTAGTCAGAGCATTCACGGGACCTGAGTTCAATTTAGGCGAGGTTAATATGATTATAAAACTAAATGCTGATTTTCAGATCTTAGTTGTTGCACTGCATTGGACAAGGGAAGAGGGCGATAAGTGAGTGCTAATTGCAACGTTATAATACATCCTGCATGAATGAAATTTTCTGGTAATAACATAGATCTGGCAGAAGATATCGCCGTAATCGAAAGCAACAAGGAATACATCATACTGCGCACGTCGATATTACGTTTAAACCTTCTTGCAATTTTATTGTATACGTCTCAGGTTCCAGTCCATACAGATAGAAGCGTCGCTTGAGTTTCTTGCGCCACTTCTTCTCCCACGCCCACGAAGTGGTGGTACAGGTAGTTAATAATAATAGCGATATTAATTTAGATAATCCTCTGTCAGAAGAAACTGACCGAGCCGAGGTTCGGCCCTCTCTGGCACCCTTGAGTTAGACGCTCTTGCGAAACAGGGTAACGGTCCAAGCCGAGGCTCCCTCTCGGGAGCCCTTGTGCTGGTTACCCATATGTAGAGATCTCAACTGAGTACCATAAGCGCTCGGTGAAACTGTAAAAGCCCTCGGGCTAACAGCGGCCATCAGACCAAAAAAAAAATCACCTCAGGTGAAAACCACGACGACGTGAATGCTTGTATTTTTGTGCTATAACTAAAATATATTATGTGTTGTTGACATCATCTTAACATATTATCATTCTGAATTATTTATTTCATTAATAAAAAAGAATATCATAAAGGTAAGAAAAGAAAATATTTTCAGTATAGGGTTCTTACCATATACCAATAATATTTCGTTACAAAATTTATGATGTCAATACGTTTAACTTTTTAAAACTATGTGTGTTTTATATTCCGTGCACATCTACGCTGTCCTGCGTTATTGCAGTTAGCCAAGATTTATGATGGTGTTCATTTTAAAATAAAGCTATTCTTTCTAAAATATTGTCATCCGCCTTGCATATTTCACTTTATGAGTCCCTTAAGCGACGTTATTTAAATTCAGTGAGATAATCATCGTGCACATAACGGTCGTTTCATTCTTGATTCAATATCGAGATAAAGTCTCATGTATTAGTTCCCTCCTGCCGTTTCATTTTATATTTTATTTTTAAATATTCACAAGTTACTAGATCACGATATTTGTAAAGAGCCAATGATTTAAATATGTCTACACATTTCTTTAATGGCTGTAATAATTATTGGAATCTAAATGAAACGTGTGCATCGGACATTATTTATAATTTTCTTCAGTGTGTATATAGCCTGAAGCCTAATCTTCTATCAAATAAAGTGCATATCCTTTGGATATATAGGAAACCGCAACTGAAATCTGTCTTGTGCACCATTATATATACATATTGGTAATTCGACGTATTCCTAATTTAAAATCGCTGTTTGAATATCTTGCAAAATGGTTTAATGCGTACCTACGCCTTTGACCTTAAGTTTAGTACGAATACAAAATTCCGCCTGGTTCCTTTGTGACTATTTTTAATAAGTTCCTAGTTGTTATGCATTGTTGGACAGCTAAGAAACGATTATGTTTTTGAAATAACCTGCAAGCCAAGTTACACAACGTTTTTTTTTGTTTTTAAGTCATTTTGGAAAAAAATGAAAAAAAACCTCATAAAATATTGAAATAAAAACGTTTTTCATCATTTTTAAATTTGGACTGATAATTGTTGTTTTATATTATTATGTTGATAAATAAATAAATGAGTGTTTAATCGTTTTATAAATCAGACGAAAAAACGAGATTTGAATTGATTCTTTTCTTTTATAAATGTTTGATGTTTCATTTTTGATTTATTTCGAAAAAAGCTAAAAGATGCATAATGCATAATGCATATGGGGGTTAAAAATTATCGCAAATAGTCACCCTTATCACCACCTAACGGGAATAGGCCGCATTACCAATAACCTTATATATATAAGAAAATCTAAACTTAAGTATATAACTTCTCCGCAATACTACAAACAGTAATAACGGAAAGAAAGGCCATAAATATGGAAATATGGCTCATAATAAAGCTGTGTTTTTACAAAATTACATATTTACATGACATGACATGACATGATGTTTTTCTAATCAATTTCGACTACTGCAACATTCCACTTCTGTGCAAAGGGAAAAGGGCAATTTCGATTTTTAGAAATTGTTTTAATATTTATGTAAGGAAGTTACAATTTAAGATTTTAAGCAACAAAATTATATACAATTTATTTACTAGTATTTCTACATTTTGCTTTTTATACATATTTATTTACACTTTTTTAATTTCTTGTAAGTAGTTGTCAACAAAACCAATAAAACCCTACTCCACTTCACATCTTACTCACCTCTTATTTCATCTCATCTTACTTCATCTCTTAACTATATTGAATATTTAATTTCCATATTAATTATTACAACGTTTAATCTTGCCTGCCTGTATTATTAAGCAGTAAATATTTGCGATTATTCGAATGCATATAAAACCCTTGGCTTAAAACTATTTTTTGAAAAACGATTTAGTTTAGTAAATTTAGTAGATTTATTTTGCCTTAAGTTGATTGGTGCAAACATAGAAGTACTAAGCTATCGATGCTTTCTCTAATACGCAGTAAAAGATAGTAATAAAAAAATAATAAACAAAAACATTTATAGTTTAATTCATTCTCATTCATCAATATCACTACCAGTCAACTACGGGAATTAGGCGATCAATCCGCCCGAGTACGCTATGTATTTGAAAAGCATAGTTTTGATGTAAAATTAATGATAATTTATAAAACTTCTATCAAGGCAACGTTATTAATCTTTTTAAATAATAATCAATTAGTAAATTTCCGCTTTTTAAACAGCCTTTATAACTCTTGCTACCAAAAACTCCCTTCCAGTATTTATTTCTCCAGCAAGGGCAGCGTATGAAATATAAATGAGAACAAAGCATATTGAAAGGTTAGCATCAAACACCTATTTCCTTATGGCTATTTTACCTTCCTGTACACAAGGGTGAATAAATTATAACAGTCACTAATTTTAATTAATTTTATATTTAATTTTTATACCAATAAACATAAGTTTTATAGCTGTTCGTCGTTTACTCTAGATCTGATCTTTTCCTTTATACTTTTATCCCCTTATCACCCTCAGACATCAAAACGCAGAGGGTTTTGCATACTTCTCACCAATTAAAATAATTGATTAACCGAATCCCTACTCGTTGTTATACTCAACATATAATATACGTTATGTTGTATATTTATATATATATAAAAAGTGTAAAATTAGCCCAGAGGTATTTACACAATTCCTTATTTTTTATATGTAAATTACTCTACAATATGTTATGGCAGCAATTACTATATATTAAAGCATAGTGTTAACGGACATACAATTTATACTTAATTTAAAAGATCTGGCCAACCAGCATATTTACCTCAATACCTTATATAACTGTAGGCTTTTGTTTAAGATGTCAACGGAACTGATGTACTACATCCATTTCAAATTTTTAATTACACTTATAATTTTATTCGTCAATAATTTTTTTTCAGAGACCATAAACCAACTGAAACTTGGAAATATATTTTGTCAAGTGCAAAATGAGCTATTCATATAAGTTCCGTATTTACTATAAGATTATGGTGTTAATGTCGACATTAGGGGCGAAGGTCGGAAGGCGGAATGAATTAATGAACGCTAAGCGTTCAGAATTATACCAACCCACATATTTTACTAGTATAATGTATTTAACTTCAGACGATTTGGGAAACGCAGTTCTATTTATAACATTTCTTGCGTAAACTAAACTATTTCGGCCTTTAAATTTTTTTTTTTCGCTAGTTAGAAATAGAGCTTGCTGACTTGATGATTTGAGCTTTCTATGGCAAATTGTTTCTTTTAAGAAATTAGGATGACTTAGATACAGATCCCACTGTTTTACATGACTCTTCTCTGAACGCCGGGTTCACCAATGAACGCTAAAATTTCAATTTAAAAATATCATTCGGTCAACCTGGGATTGAACTTAAAAAATATATACAAAATTCGTCCTAAACTCTAAAATAAGGAATCATTCACCCTAAAGAATATACAGACAAAAGACAAAATAATCATAAATTAAATAACAAAATACAATTCAATATTTAGTATTACACCACCCCCCTGCATTATTATTACATTTTTTTCTATTTTTCACTGTTTCTTAAGAAACGCCATCCGAGTGCGGCTTGAAGCCCCGATCTTGTTGATTTCTAGCCCGAACTTTCCTTTTAAGCTCGTTCCATAAATGCCTAATAGGATTCAAGTCTAGACTATACGTGCTAGCCACTTCTCCTGCATTAGTACACATTTTCAGCGATAAACCTGCGTAAGGAATGACATGATTCTCTAATATTTCTTCAATATATCGGTTATACCGTGAAACGTCCTAATTCTAGATTCTGTTGATGTTGATGCTATTAGCCTATGCGGCTCTTACAGCTTCATCGGACACAGGGCTCACGGAACTGAGGGGTCCGTGAGCTGGTTAAGATTTTTTTTTTTGGTTCTCTTACTTTCACAAAGCACTCATAAACTGAGCGTTTTGCGTCTGCTCTGATCATGTTCATATCTGATTCTCCAGAGTGGAAAATGGATGGTGATGACTACTCACCGTCCGAGGTTCAGGTATGCGGACCTAGCGTCTGATGGACGCCACCTGTTGTCTGGTCAATCGGAAGCTGTGGGCAGAGAGGGTGGGTGAGATGGAAGTCACTGTACAGATCGATATTACGCTGATACGGTTCTGCTTCGGTAGCAATTCTGGTGAAACGGTTTTGAACCGTCAGTTTAACTTGTTCGTGGCTACGTGGGCGAAGACGACGCTGGCGTAGGCCATAATTGGTCTTACGCGGGACTTGTATAGTTCAAGTTTATGTCTTAGGTACATTTTACTGTTGGCATAGATGAGCTGGTTGGTGAAGCCAGCTCATGACGAACACGGCCTTGTTCCACGCATTTTTGATATGCGGGCGGAAACTAAGCTTTCGGTCAAAGATGACCCCTAGGTATTTGACCGTTTCCGTTTGAATGGAATGGGTCGGTCGAAGATCGTGATTAGTCCTAGCTTTCTTCGGCTAGGTACTGGTGGCGTGCAGAATGGGTTGGCTGAGCCTCTCCAGAAGAAGACTGCTGCACTTTTGTACAGGTTAATTTCGATTCTCCATAAGCGGAACCAATCGGCGAGGCGGGTGGCTACGGCTTGAAGACGAATGGTAATACGGCCCTTGTGTACATTTGAATAATATAGGGCGGTATCGTCCGCGAAAAGTGCGAGACTGACCTGCGGATCTCTTAGAGTATCACTTGTGTAAAGTGCGTGCCGTCGACTCGATGTAGGAAAGTGCGATTCGACAAGAATGCTCGTATGATGTGCACGAGCCTGTCCAGTATGTTGAGCGAATGAAGTTTATAAATTAAACCGTTATGCCAGACTTTTTTGAATGCCTTTGCGACATTGAAAATAGTGCACCAGTACCTGGGTGTTTGAGGGTTAGCCCTGCAAGAATGTGTTCCATTAAGCGGAAGACCTGTTGAACGCAAGAGTGCGTATTTTTAAACCCAAACTGTTCATCGGGAAGTAATCTATTAGCTACGACGTGTTCTTTTAGTCGCCTGTCGCCTAAAAATAATCCTCTCGTATACCTTGCCCACGGAGTTTAGGAGACTGATTGGGTGAAAACTACTGGTAAGGTTCCGCGGTTTGTGTGTTTTGGGAATCCCGATGACGTCCGCTTCCTTCCAGGCATCCGGGAAGGAGCACCGCCAGTAAGCGCTATTCGAAGGCTCGAGGTCCCCTAGCAGGATGCCCCATTTGTCGTCATTATACGATTTGATGCGCTCTTTGGTTTAGTCTAACGCGATTAACGTCTGTCGGATATCTATTATGAAGTTTTGCCACGCGATTTTTTGACCTTAGCAGTCGACGGAGACTCGAGGGCAGGACCCCGAATTGAACGTCCTAATCTGCCGCTAGTTTCGATGCAAACCAACTCGGTTTATGCCTCCATTAAAATGTCCGCCCTCATCATCCATAAACCTGCTCCAAATGCCACATTTTCACAGGGCACATAAGCAGCACAGGGCAAATCTCTCTCAGGGTCTTCTATAGACTCGTTGCCGTCAATCGCTCTTATGGAGAAACACTCTGTTTTCATCTGAGAAGAGAACAGAGGTCCTCTGTTCGTACGTCCAGTTGTTTTCCACGTGTTCTTTTGCGAAACTTAGTCGGGCTGGTCGATGAGGTGGAGTCAACTTAGGGCCAGTAGCCGGCCTTTTTGGAGTCAGGTTAGACGCCTTCAGTCTTCTTCTGACTGTCCAGCCGCTAACAGCCACTCCTGGCGTTTTTCTGAGCTCCGTAGGACTTGAGACGACGCCTGAGAGGGCCCGATTTCTGAGGAAAGTTCAGGCGATAAATCAGTCATCCCTCTCTGATGTACCTTCTTCTGCCGCTCTGCTTCTTCGGTTAAAGCTACCGGCCTCTTGGTATCGCCGGTAAACTCAGCACACACAGACTGGCCCATGCTTAACACACGAGCCACTTCTCGCTGACTCTGGCCCTTGTTCCGATAGGGCAACCGCTTGAACCACTTCTTCAATAAATGTGTCCATTTTAAGACAATGTTTGTGTAATACAAATGTAATATGGGATAAATGTACTGGTTGACATATGATGACTCACTTACATATATATATATATGCATATATATATATATATGTACTTATATATATATATATATATATTAAATGACTCTTTATAGGGCATGACAACCTCCAACCTCGTCCATAACGCTTCAGTCGATTTTTCTGCTCATGAGTTTATTTATAGTTTCCTTAATAGTATGGCTACTATAAATTGTAACAAATTAAAAAGTAATATTTAATATCTATAGCCTGGTATTGACCAGAAGTGTTATTAGTCGGAGAAGCCGCGTATAATTTATAATTTTATGCTCATGAAAACTCCACTATCTGCGTTGTACACAGCAATACCCGTCCGTATTCTTTTTTTAGGGACGATATCTATTATTAGCCCGAAGGCTGTTACAACTTCACTAGCACAAGGCTCCCTCGTTATCCAAAGCGCCTAAATAAGCTGACTCGAGGTTGTGACCTTGATACTTCTTACGGAATATTTTTAATAGTAATAAAGGATAAGTTCTACCATCACTTTAGAATGTGTGGAGAAGAAGTAGCGCAAGTCTAACGACGTTCTTATTAATGGCATAAATAGTGTTTAAAAACGTACATGTGTTGGTTTTGTACTAGAATTAAAGTTCAGGGTCAAAACAACATGTTAGTATTGTATAGTGGGGGAAATTTTTTCTTCAGATTTATGTCCCTTTGGGCCTGGCCTGGGTCACCTTATCATCGTAGAATGCAGTAGCAAACGGCACACCCGACCCAAGTCCGACTGACAGAGAGCTGCGCAGCCGAAGAAACCGTTAAAGCGACAGAGACGATTTTGGAGAAATATTGCCACGTGAGGTGTTGCTCTTGCTGGAAGCGGGTCATCACTCAGTGGTCAGCAATCATCCGGAGCTTGATTCTAACAAGAAAACGACGTTGATGATGCTGGTTCTTTGCTACGAAACCGTCATGGTCCAGAAGAAGGTCGCTGAGAGGGACCGGGATAGGACTGATCTCACTCAGAAACGGAGGTACGGGACAGTGGCAACGGACACTCGGACCCTATAGTCCCGTCTTATAGAATAGGCTAAGGTATCCATATCATATATAAGATACTCTATACCCTGTTTTATAAGGAGTCTAAAAGTGTATTTTTGGTTCATTGGCATTCTGGGTGGGAGCTCTAATCGTCCAGGATAGTGAACCTGGGTCAAAATAAAGCACAACGAAGGTGCTAAGGGAGGTGACGTTTCCATTGGAACGTGCTTCGACTCAGTGCAGCGAGGTACCAAAGATTTCCGTTAGAGAAGGAGCCGCTGTGCTGTTAAACAGTAGGGGTAGGCAATGAAAAAGAAAGGCGTAGCTCCAGAGCAATAGAAGTTAGGTGTGAAGCAGTGGTTGCTGTCTTTTGCGTGTAACAGCAGAAGCTTCGATGGTGACTATTATTGTCCTATGCCTATATTATAAAACTGAAAGTGTAGCTGACATTACGGGAGTTGTACGGGAGTCTAGGTCCATATCTGACATACAGCTTTGAATTGAGAATGTGGTTCTGAAGGAGGGCCGTGAAGTGAGTTTGAAGGAGGGCCGTGAAGTGAGTTTGGCTCCTCCAAACATAAAGCAAGCAAGCAATACAGCATAAAGCTTAGATGCTGAGGCTAGTTGCGGCTTAACCACGAAAAGGCCGAACTCAACTCTGCGCCTTTTATTCGCGGAGGGTTTCCGTCAACTGTTGGTTTTCCGTTAGCTATTGTTAATTTGTAACAGAGCAGAAGGGACCACGCCTCCAGTAGCTCCTTTCCGAGCTCACTTGATGTTAAGTAATTACCGCCACACATGAACACCAGGTGAGTAGCAAATGCGTTGCCAGCCAAATGTGTGTGTCAGCCAAAGTAACTCAAAAACAGATAAAACCTTTCTGATCACTTTTGACTAAATCATTAAAATATACATCAAATCCAATTAATACCAGCGTTATTTAAAAAAAAACAATTATTTTTCAGTGTTCAATGCCACTAGCATTTATTTAAGCAAACATAATTAATTTTGGAAAAAAAAAAACCTAAAATTTCGTTACAAGAGTTAAAGATTTCCAGACAACTATGTGAGCAGCGGACTAAGGAGAGGCAATAGAAGTAAAATCTATTATAAACAAGAACACTAAGCTAAAATTCAATCCCACCGAACAGAACCGGAAGTACCTAAACGCTTCTATAGAAATTTAGCAGTAACAGAACATTATAAACTCTTTTAGTAACTGTAGTGCGACACATCAAAAGACCCCCTGTGGTATAACTGAGCTTGAATTAAATTTAGATGAAGCACAAAAATCAATAAATGAACTGGAAAATGTAAAATGTAGCCAGGAAGTAAATACTACAACAAACATTTTCCAAGAATTAATAAACTATAGCTCTGTTTCAGTATTTGAAAACAATCTTCCGACTATAAACCTAAACAATGATAGCTCTAGCGATCAAAAGTTAAATAAATATGTAAAAATGAATAGACTAATTAAAAAAATATTAAAACTTCAAAAAATATTATTCATATAAAAAGAGGAAAATATAATCTTATAAAGGCATTAAAATCTTGTTCTCTCGAATTCGAGCTAGAAAACTATACATATGACTGACACAACACCTACAGACCGAAATATATAAGTTAAACAATGAACTTCAGGACACCTCTTTAAAATACCATATAGCACAGAAAGAAATTAGTGAGCACATCGTGTCTGCTAATAATAGCTCTAATATGGAATAGTTTGATTGACTAACTAACCAACAAACATCTTACTTGTAATTGTACATGTTGGCCTATTATAAATTCTACTCCCTTCCTCAGTGAAGAAATTGCCCACGCTGTTGAAATTCAATGCGTTAATAAATAAATAAAAGTAATAACGAAAAAAAAAACAAATACTAAAAATAACTAATACAAGCAAATTATAATACATACACATAAATATTAAAAACGTGTAAAACTACACAATAAATATATACAAAACATTTCACATGTGGATGATAAATTTATCCGAGTTCAGATAAGTAATGAATAACGAAGCAAACTTTTAAAACTGTTTTTATTACTGACCTTTCTGATTTAATCGGGCAAGGAATTCCAGAGTAGTGTAGCTCGGACAGCAAATGAATTTGCAAGAAAAGCGGTATAGTGAGCTGGAATACAGATCTTGTTATTAAACGAAGATGGAAGAATTTTGTCATGAGATAAAGAGAGATATTGGAATTTATCTTTAAGATAAGAAGGTGATGACGGATCATTCTTTTATTTATCAAATGAATGAGAATGAGAAGAGAACAAGCAAAATTATGGAATTACGCCTTTGTTGTATGGAAAGCCAATTAAGCTGAGATCGATATTGTGAGATATGGTCATATTTACGCAAACAAAAAATAAATCGAATGCAGTTGTTCAACAGGCGCTCCAGCTTGTTAAGAAGTTCAAGGGAGAGGTCTGCATAACACACATTAGCATAATCAATGATAGGCAACATTAATGTTTGGACAAGTTTATTGGGACGAAATGCTTCAGATGAGAAAGCAGCAGCTAATTTCTGTGACTTGGGGGCTACCTACGAGCATTGCTTGACATTTCAAAGGATTGACGGTGACTCCAAAACGAGATGACCAATCCTGAATAGCATTTAAGTTACAATTTAATTTGTTTATCCCATTATGTATCTAAGAGGTTGAGGTATGGGCTAGATGAGGGCCAGTCTTCAGCTCTTACAAAGTCTGAAACGTTGGTTTTAAGCCAGTCTTGCTGGAAAGTATAGTAAAGGTATATTTTTAAAATATATAATCGACGATAAGCACCGAGCTTCAGGTCTTGTTTTATAGTACGCTACGAGTCCTAGCGGGAATCTTAATTTCTCGCGATAAGATTTTTTGCTTGCTAATGGGGTTTCGACGAATTCTGGCTTTAACAGCATTAACAGCCTTTGTAGTTCTAACAGCACGCTGCCACCCCGATCTTTTCTGGTCTTCGACAGAGGAAGTGTTTTTCTATCTATTGATAGAACGATATGCGAACATACGGCTGATGCCAAGCTTTTGAAGTGTCTGGAATATGACCGACGGCTCCATACCCACTTTGTGCAAGGCGAATCACTGCAATCCTATTTTCATTAACACCCCATTTCATATTGTATTAATGAACACTAAAAAATATGTGAAATGGAGCAAAATCGAAAGAAGTTTTTAAAATAATATACTTGTTCCAAATTCAAAATTATTAAAAAGTTGAAAAAAAAAAAGTTTTTACGTAACAATATTTATGGTCAGACTAGTTTCATACATAATATATGTATATACAGGCAAGTTCAAAGTACGGGACAGTTATTAAATATTCACATCAATCAAAAGGTTTTAAACATATGTTGACCTGGTATATCATTCCTACAAATGATAAATGATATAAAATTGATATAAATTTCAATGGCACTCAAACATAATAATTATGTATAGTAATAGTCTATCAGTTAAAAAAAAACAATGAAATGTATAGAATTACTTCTTGACTTGTATAAATCATGAAAATCTAAATTTATTTTATGGGCTTTACCATACTCCTCAACTATATATTCAACTCCTTACAAAGTAGTGAAAATTTTAAAATCATTACATTTTGAATATACTGAGGCCATATGGGACACATTAATTAAAATTATTAAAAACGTTATTGACGAATGGCCAAATTCTTGTCTCAAACTTTTAAAAAAACCTCGGTTTGGGTACTTTTCCAGACTTATTGAAAATTAGCAAAATGAGGAATTAGGAATAGAATTACGGAAATGCAGTTTACTTTATAGGCCAAGTAAAATGGTGCCGGAAACTACAGACGAATTTCTATTTTGTAGGTGTTAAACATAATAATGGGTTGGGGAAAATGATTTTTCGTATTTTGTAAGTAAAAAATTGTAGTAAAATCTAAACATGTACGAATATGTTTGTCACTTCAAAATTGTAACAAGTAATCGAAAAAATGGCACATGTTTATTATAATCAAATGAAAATAAACTATGATAAAAAATATCGTGAATTTTTTTATAAAATACGAAAAATCTTTTTCCTCGACCCATTATTTGAAAGAGTCCTGCTAAATCAATTGTTATTTTATTTTAATTTAAATATGCTTTTTCACCTTCGACAATTTGTATTCTCAAAATTCGTTCTACTACAGATGCTGGTTTATCTTTTATAGAGCATATCCATAATGCTTGGAAGAAATCACAAAATGCTGTTGGTATCTTTTGTGATTTGACAAAAGCATTTTACTGAGTTAAGCATGATGTCTTAATAGAAAAACTTAATTACTACAATGTTAAAGGGTCTGCGTTGAAATTTGTTTTGTTTGTCGTTCAAATTTGTCCTACCTTAATAAAAGAAAATTCAGAGGGTTGTTAGTATTAAGGTTGACCGTTAAAATAAATAGTCATATGGATTCCCCACACAAATGGGTGTACCCACACAGTTAAATTTTAGAGCCTTTTCTATTTTTGATATATATATACAAACGATTTACCATATTTTTTCGAAAATATTTACGTCTTTGTGCTGTTTGCAAATATCCTTCATATTTAAAATTCATAGAAAGACAAATAACTATGACGTTATAAACAGTACTCTTTGACGTATTTTATACTGGTTTAATATAAATAACTTAGTTCTAAATACTAAGAAAACTAAATGTGTTTTGTTTTCGTTGTCTAATGTTTAGCTGAATTCATCGACGGTTATTTTAAATAATGAATGGATCGAGTTTGTGGAGTCAACAGTTTTCCTAGGAATAACCCTCTTCTTCAACTTCAATTTCAGTGGAGCGCCCAATTATCTGTCCTAGCTGGACTTAGTACAGCAATTGATTAAATTTAAAAAATCAGACCACTCACATTTGTTAATACTGTGAAACTTTTTTTCTTGAGTTTATTTTAGTAAGTTTATGTCCTATGAAATTTTAAAATTCCGCAAATAATAATCGATTTTCTATTAAACAGATTTAAAATTCCGGTTAAAAACCAACTAATCAAAAAATCCTTCTACTCCTCTTCTCTAACTCCGTGTCAAAAAAAATTCTGACAAATATGCTTGATTTTAAGCTTTGAGCTTTTTGTACATTATTATTTAAAAAAAGAGCAGCTATTCTAGTTTCTTGCCGTTTCTTCTCTAGCTTGCAGTTGCCTTCTGATTCGTGGAGTGAAAGCGTCGATTAGCTATCACGATCATTCATAAGTGTTTTGTATAAACCTACTTGAATAAACCTTCGTTAGATTTATTATTTATTTTGAACTTTTTGAGAAACTTGAAGTCAAGAACTGAATCTCGACCTCAAAACTCACAGTACCATCTATATTAGGAACCAGACGAAAAGTTTCTTGTTCTAGCAGATCTGTTAAATATGGAAGTCTGTTTGCCCTACGAGCTTAATAGAATATTAAATAAAATTTAATTATATTAAGATATTTTATACGAACGTAACAAATGTTAGTATAGTTGTTGTGAGATATTGGTCCTAGTGGCAAGGCAACCTTTATATAACTTTGTTAGGTAAACACCAGCCTTCAATACATATGTTACTTCAATAATGTTTACTTGTTTTGTACAATATATCCTAGTTTTAGGCTGGACAGGTGGAAAAGTTCTCACGAAGCAATTAACGTCTACCTAACTTGAAGGGGTCCTGAACCACAAAAGGGGTGGCGAGGAAAAAGTCTAATGTGTTCTTAACCGTTATTCCTCTGTTGCAAATGGATTCGCACTTTATGTACAAAAGTAAGACAGGAAATTTGTAACTCCGAGTTTTCCGCAATATTTAACTTTAATATTCGCAGTAAAACAAATATTACCAGTTAGGTTAGAATTAACGCCGCGTGACATGAATTTCTCTAGAAGCTCATACAGCCACCGCGAAGTTAGTGCATGCAGTTCTGAAACTGGGCCATAACTTTACACGCAACATTAACTCGGGCAGAGTCGCGACAGAGGTTGACACGGATTTAGGTCGTGACCATGCTAGAAAAGACACACAAGAATGGACACATTTATAACTTTATTACAATTGGACTTTAATAGTGAATTAAATAAAAGTAAAGTAAAGGCCTAGAGAGAATGTTAGAGCATAGTCTACCAAGCGGCTCAATTGCGGACTTCCCGTCTTCGAAATATATTTAAAATTATTTTAAAGATATGCAGGTAACCTCACGATGTTTACTTTAACCGCCAAGTACGCGGTAATTAAAGTAAAGTAAATTAGTTAAACAATAGCGGTGTTATAAATAAAATTAATATTGTTATGGGTGTGGATAAATAATTTATAGAAATAAACTAACTTCACTTAATATATTATTAGATATATTTTGTAAAAATAAAAAGATGCTGTTGTTGTTAAATTTATTTAAATACGAATAAATATAATAATTCTTTACATACTTGTCTTTTCCTTTTGTTTGTGAATTTGAATAAGTTTTTCTTACAGCTGTTCCTAATATCTGACACTGCTGCGGTTGTCGACCGTCGTCGGTCGAAGGTCATTCCCCTGATCGAAACTATAATATTGAATGGACTTAAGGACATCGATAATGATTAATAATGACCGGATTAATATGTGTAAGCGTTATATCAAATATGTGAATTGAACTGCTAAATTAACACAGATAAGAAAATATATTCCTTGAATTACATAGGTCAACATCTTAATTTTTTTAATAATTAATTACCTTAAGATATCTCTTCCATTGTAACTATTATTTGGTTCGACGCGCTACTGCATATAACCCTAAAACTGTTTAGACTTTAGAGACAATATCGCAAATTGTGAATCCACGCAAACTGTCCGACTTGTAGATTAATGGTCGATCATAACAAACTTCGAACGGTCGCGTAACACGCCAATAAACTTTGATGCTCCACGCATATAGACACCGTTTTCAATGTCAGTTTATTTATAATAAATACAATATAAGTCAAACCTACAATTTTTTTAAACATTTTTATTTCGTATTGCATAAATAATACAATAATTAACATTTATTATCGTAAAATTGTTATCAAGGACTAAGTGTTTATTAGCTTAAAAGCTTCTATTTTTAAAATGTAAGTTGTAATGTTGCAAGTGTAATACAGTATAAGTCAAATAAAATTTGGCAACCATTGACATTTTGACAAAAATATTTTCTGGCCCATAAATATATTTTCATATTTTTTTATTTTAATTTACTAAAAATTTAAACACGATTTAACTTTTATACTCAAAATATATATTAATAAACATTTTACTAAACATTGACTGAAAACATAATACGAATAAACACTTATCTAAAAGCATTTCAGTGTCTACCATCCAACCAGATGTTTTAGACAAATTAGCTCTCGTAACATTTACCTTTGAGAGTGAATCTCTTGATTAGTGCTCTAAATGTAGAGTTATTTAATTAACTAATGCTAAAAAGGGGCAGGTTGATAAATAATTAGATTTGTCTATTTAAAATCTCGCATTCTATTTGAAAGTAGTGAGTGTAACAAAACTGGCGGTATCCCGGCGGGCCATCGTTTAAACTAAGTGCCTATAATTCGCAAGAGTTTACCCTCGCCTGCCCTAGGGAATCTCGCTCCACCACTTTGAAATATTTCTGACACGGTGACGGATTTACTAACATATACGTATCCAGTGGCACGGAGAATTTCGCAATGGATTTGTTTAACTAAACGAATTGAGTTATATTCTTACCTGCCTCAACGGCAACATATACAAGATTTGTTTGGGTAGATCTATGACACAATACCTTTTGAATGATGTTAGTTTTATTCCCCTCATTACATAATAAACACTAAAAAAGGAAGGAGTATTTTCGATTCACGTTTTGATATTCTGGTGAAATCTTTTGAATATTACAAGATGAAAGCAATTTCTATTCTTAGTCAGTCCTACACTTCGGATAAGACCAGAAAAAATTCAGACACAGTAACAGGAACACAAGTCGTACCTATACATATAACGGGTCAACAATCACAATTTGTTATTCGAATCCTAGGTGACAATTTATGATCCACAAATGTTGTTCACTGTCTAGGCATAATACATATGCTGTGTTTTACACTTTTTTATACTAGTCAACGCCATCCCGCCATGCGATCGACATCACATTATTTCACTTCTGAACACAAGGTAACAAATTGGGAGGTGATTTATTTTTGTACATACATATTAATTTATGAATAGGTAGGTAGATGGCATTTGAATTCATCAAATACAAAAGATATGGGCATCATTAGTCTTTATAGACAGAAAATATATAATTATGCTATAAAAGGTGAATGAACACAAAATTCGTATAAGTAACAGACATAATAGTCGTACAAGCTACCTGAAAGTAGTACGGGTGAATACGACGGTTGCCGGGGTGCCTAGCAGTCGGCTCGTTTTATTGGCGTCACTAATGAGTTGCTAATTCAATTTCACGGACGCAGTCCATGTGACGCGCCGCACGCGCCTTTCCTAAACCCTCTGGCAAGCTCGTGTTAACAGGGCTGCCAGATATTGAACGCAATTTAATAACGATAGGCGACTACAATAGTGACATGAGACTCCTCCTCTCATTCAGACGTTTTATTTACAGTTGAAACGATGCTCGGAATAGATGCAAGGAAGACGCAAACATCATGGGGGTTTTAGTCAGTCCGAGTTTAAGATAACCCGTCCTAACCCCCGCGGATGCATTTTATTATTGTATTTAGGATGATAAATGAACTCACAATTCACCAGATGGCAAGTGATTCCAGCGGCACATGACACTTGAAAGGATGTGAATCAAACGTATCTACGTTATGAAGTCAACTCCCGACGACGGGTGGAATTTCTCTTCACCAGTAATGAGGGTCAAGGTGAATGCATAAGGCACTTCACCACATGCAATAAAACAAAACAATGAACGAAACTTCCTAAAAACGCCGTTATACTGACACGTTATTAGAAAAGCGTAGATCCTCTAGTGAACTATAAGTGCGGTCAAAGAAGAAGCAAAGATAATTTCATAAATAGAGATAAAAACTCAGTAGATAAAATTTTCTGCGCAAATATTGTCAATTTCATATTTTTTTGTAAATATCTTATTTTTCAAGAAATATTCATATAAATACCACTGTTCCCCGAATGAAAAATTATTTTTAAAAAAATGAAAATTTATCTTAAGTTTGACATTTAATCATCTACATAATTGTTTAAATCATCAGGCAATTTAAATTTAATAACCCTGTTCTAAATTTTAAATACCACCATATGCCATCCCTATCGATGTTGGTACCCATAAATCTGTTCCCTAGTATGCGTATGTAAGGATAACTTGAACCATTAACAATTCCTAAAATTAGTGTATCAAAAATAAAATATCAATATGTAAACCTTATAAAATATTTTAAACCCTATTGCGTGTTCTTACCTTTTTATTATGATTATTTAGAGGTTAACTATTTGTAATAACAATTAAGAATAACAGAACAAAGAATTATCGATTTTTCTGAATTCTTTTTTTTTTCGTTTCCTTGACATGTAGATTCCCGACTTTTAACTCCTTCCCCTCGTTACTACAGAGCAGAGGTTAAATCCATTTTTATTCAACAATTTCTCTGAATTCTCAAAATAAGTAATTTCTGTGTGTGTAAATCAAGTTACTGAGCTACTAATTAACATATCTATTTTTGCATTTAACAAACAAATATATCAATCGGAAGATCCATTATTCAGTAGAAAATAAGTATATATCTTTTTAAAGCCAAATAGTGTTGATTCCTGTCACGTCTTTACAAACAGCTCAAGCTTCTCGCGTCATCTTACAAGTCGTAAATTTTATTCAAATTCAAACTCTTTAATACTATTACTCATTCATGTAGTGCTATATCTAAAAGTTAACATCTTAAATCATACTTGAGGGATGTAAGGGTACAGCAATATCCAATACTTACATTGTAAACTCTTTTAGTCTTACAGGATTCTCATTGTAAACTCGTTTAGTCTTACAGGATTCTAGTTATTGTTTATTAAAGAATAGCAACTGCTCGAACAAAGCATAAACGATTGCTTTTGAATTTTATTTATTTATATAGGTTGTTACTTTACTCTTTTTTACTTTTATACTAGCACAGTACTATATACACTAAAATATTTCAACGTGGAACACGATAACCGCCTATTGATTAATATGAACCTACTAGTTACGAGACGTGTACAGAGAAGCGAAGTTAACGTAAAGTGCATAGCGCCGTTACTACACGGGACTTGAATATGCCTGCGAATATTTCACGTCACTTCCTAGATTACCCTTTAATATTCAAATCGATTATTTACAATAGTTATTTCCATAGGGACAGTGGTAAATCTATATCAGTACTACAAACAAAATGGGACTGTGCAATAAAATTAGTTAACTACTTACTGAACTGTGTGCCTATTTGTCACCATTAGTTAAAAACAAACAAAATATAAATATAACATAAGTAGCAGTAGGTGAAGTATATATAGGGAGATATCATATTTACTACCAATTACTAATCATATCAATGATTTAAATTTGTTTTTTAAACAATTGAAATCACGAATCATATTTGTGATTTCAATTTTAAATTTCAAAGTTTACGAGGTTTAATTTTTCTTTAATGTAGTTTTAATGTAAATAATTGCTGTATTGTCTGATCACTTCCATTAACTTAATGTAGCTCATAAAACCTTTGTGTGCCTACTTTATGACGATAGACACCACGCTGTTCAAAGAAACTTCCCCGACTGTCATAAATATACGCAAAACTTTTAGCTCCCCTGAACATTACCTTCTTTGCTATAATGAACTGCTCTCTCCGTCTTATTACATTTGACGTTTGTTCAGAGTGAAAATAGAAAATTGTTGTGATCCTTGTATTATTTGACGTTAGTCAACAATTATATAATATGGTTTTATGAACCTTTGAGGCCCGTTTTTCGAGGGATAGCAGGATCTTCAAATATACTCTGCCTCCGGGGGGGAAGACATGATGCTCACCCCAGTGTATAGGGATGGATCTCCTACGGAGCGCACCTAAGCTAATACTACTGAACCTAAATTCATCCCAGCAGGGCAGAAGCAATCCTTTCTCTAACAACTTCAGTATGCTACAGGAACACCCGCCCTAGGTTCATTTACTGAATGATCGGAGGCCCCACCCTGACCTCTCGCAAATCTGAAGACCCATTTCAATTCTGCAAGAAATATAAGCGACATTGTACCTGTAAAGGTTTTTGTTTATTCACATTTTGTACCCCACAGCTCGGTGAACATCTCTTAAGAACTTCTTCATTGAATACTATTAGACAAATTCAACTTATTCCCGTTCTACTATTAGCTTTTAATTCAAAGAAATTTCTGTTATTGCAACAAATTAAGTTTAAACGTACATACATGTTAGAAGACATATTACAATAAAGATTACAAAAAGTTATACCTGTAGTTAATGGCAGACCTTCGAAAATTGTTTTGAAATAGCTTTCCCAACATAATAAGTATTGGAAACAAATAAAACTAACAATACGGTATTTTTAAGGAAGTAGAAAAAAAAGTAATGAAAAGTTAAATGTTAATTAATAATATAATAAATTTAGAGGAATAAAAAAATGTTGTGCAGTATTTTTTTCTAGCCTGGCATAAAATATAAATAAAAATATAATAGGCTAAATCCTGAAGTCGTAGGATAACAAATCGTAGATTGCGATATACTATTATAAAAATAAATGTATATAGAAAATAATAAAAAATAAATCGTCAATGTTTTAAAATATACAATATTCTCAAAACTCTACAAAAACGAAGTACCATTTTTAAGTACTCACACCTAACGTATTGCACATAAAACGTTCTTGCTCAAACATAAATCTAATAGTCCATGCTCCTTTCATCGCCTACAACTGGCATGCATCCTGAACTTAATATTATCCACTGTCAGCTCTACAGCGAACTTACTCCCGAAGAAATAACACACTTTAAAGTTAGCGAATTCAATCACTGGCAGACGTTAACTTTATTGTATTTTATTGTTTTCTTTTACTGAACGTAGATACTCGCTACTTGAATTTTATTTGCGCGGATACGAGGAATGAAGTGGAATTTTTGTAGAATAGATTTATAGTTTGAGAGTAGTTCTAGTAGAAAATTATATTACTAACTTACTGTTATCAATAGATTTGGTTGCAGCAAAAAGGTAAACGACCGTTTACGTTACAGTTTTTAACGCACCTGTATCACTATAATAATTTGATTATATTCATTACGTGGTTATCTAATGATAAAGAATTTACAATTAGTAAAAAAAGATAGAAACTATCTAAGTACATTTTAAAAAACTATTATATACTTAGCAGGCTAGGATGCCGTGTACTTTATTTTTTTGTTAAATGTTTATTACCGACTTTTGAAAATGATAATGATTTATATGTCAAATTGTTGACGATTTTTATTCATATGTGTTAGTCTATGTGGGCTATTCAAAATATACAACAAAACAGTGCCCTTTACACCAAATGCTAATGCAACGCACAATACAACTCGGAAGCGAAGTATGCTAAGCTAACAATCGCTGGGATGGGCGCCATGTTTCAGTGCCAAGAAATAATCTCCAATGTGACATTAACATACATCATGTACAGAGCAGCTGCCAAAACTGTCTGCCAGGAGTCCCGCTCGCGACTTACCAACTAAAACAATATTAGGTGCTTAGGAAACTTATCCTGGAGCATTGGTAAACTTTGTCGTGTCGGGAAGTCACTTCGTACAATAGGATAAAGCTTGGAATACACCAAGGGTCTATTTATCAATGGTTCGATCAATCAAATTAGCTTTCAAATTATTTTTATACTATTCATTTTGCACAAAAATTGACATGATATATTAGATTATTGATCCCTTAAAAGTTAACTAAAAATTAAATGCATTGTTACTATGAAAAAAAACAACATTTTAAGTGTTTTACACCCGTATATATAAAAATAATAAAAAAAACTTTTAATAATCATTCTAGTATAAAATATGTCACCGCTCAGTCATTATTAATACTCCAGTAAGTTGTGTCCCTTATTTTATAGTTTCTGGTAAATGTTATGAGAATAGATACAGCTAGATTAATGAAATGTAATATTATTTTGCTTTACCGTATCAGGGCCTATACAAACTAAAAATCAAAATATTTATAATTATAACTTTTAGGGTTATGTTATTAAACATTATTATAAACCACGTATTCAAAATAAAAAAAATTAATCAACAAAAAATATCTTTATTGATTTTACGGATTCTTTACGGATACAGGAGATCCAACAAAACCAGGCGTGATATTTGGATATAGTATTTTTATCTTAGCAATGAAAAATTATAGAAAATATTTAAGAAAAATAAATTATATAACATTTCTGTCTTTACATATGAACATAACTTTTGTCTGCGATGATTTTTATAAATAGAAATGTTTAAAACTTTAAAAACTATTAATGAAACCTAGAAGGTAACTCCGAAGTAATCAATTGACAGCATGATCATCTGAACATAGCCACGAAAACATTTTATCCTTTGCGTCAGTCAAGTTGCAAGTATCAGTAAGGATTCAAAGGATTTACGAAATTCGCAGTACTCAGACCGTGTAAAGGAAAAAAAATAGAAGATATTTTCTTTTGTAAAGATTGACGTGCCTACTAAGCCAGTTTGCCGTTAAGACACCGTAAACAAGGGGAAAACGCGTTCATCTATTAAACAAATCTTTTTTACTCACATGCCGAAATTTATTTTATTTATTTATTTAACCTTCAATTGTTAACACCTTATTTTTATAAAAAAGGGTACAATGGGCATACTTCATGCCTTTTGCCTTTGGCATTCTCTACCAGTCAACCCTTGAGATGACGGGTTTCAGACCAACCATCATACGAACAAGACCTGGCTGTATGGACTAAAGTCCTTTGCCTTGCCTAAATTAATATCATCTTCATCATCAACCTTGCGATGACGAAACATTTACTATAGGTGCAAACGACAACAAAAGAATCCTAAATTTTTAACAAATGCTATGTAACATACTTAATATACCTAATAATAATAAAAATAAATTAAACAATTAATATCGTAAATTAAATAATAAATACATAAATATATAATATTAAATATTGTATAATAAGAAATGTATTTCCATAAAATTAATATTTTGGAAGGAAAAATGCAACAATATCTACATTTTAACTACTCAATTTCTCCTACAAACATTTCATTATTCCTTTTAATTTATTTTTGTATGGTGGAGTCATGTGAGTACTGAACACAATAACGGCATCATACACTTGAACTGTTTTTACATAGATCTTTAGCAAGTATAATTTCATTAAAGTTATAAAAAGATACATCAATCATTGTCTATGATCACATATTCATATTTAGATACTGTAATAAATGTACACTTTTTGCATATAACACAAAACATTCTGAACTGAATAGATTTTATAATGACTTATGTGTTGTTTATTACGTTTGATATATATTATTTTAAAAAGATTTTTACAGTTTAAAGTCGGATGTAGTAACGAGTAGTAGCATTGAATATAACTCCTTAAAAATTGGTATAACCAAAATTTGTATTTTACATTTTTTGACAATTACGCGAGTAGGCGATCAGTGTTGCTGTTTTAAGGGATGTATTATACTTATTTATTACATATTTATTTTATTGACTCGCATAGCTGGAACTATAACGAGACGTACCACCTTGAAAAAATTAAGATACGGTGGCAGAGCTACGATGCTTTTTACGTTTCTAGCTGCAGAATGAATGGGTCAGCTCGACCGGGGTTGGACCACGCCTACACTGAATATCAGCGTAAAATTAGAGCATAATGCTAATGTGTTTCGTCTGGTGACTGCAGGGATCCGGAGTCCTTTATTACTGGTGACGAGGCATTACATCTCAGTCCTCAAAGGTGACAACGTATATGCATTATGATTCCTTGTCAAGGATAAATGTAGATGTCATGGGGCGCAGGAATCACTTGCCATCAGGTGAACTGTGTGCTCATTTGTTACTCTCAATGTAATAAAAAAAAAGTTTCAATTCAGTGAGTGCCTACGTCTGTTTCTGCATAGATGACGTTTCCTCGTAACAATCTGCTTAACTGAAATTAACCAGAAGGGCGACATATTTATTAAAAGTAACAAAAAGGACGTTATAATATTTTTGTCAATAATAGTGCTACTAGTAAAATTATGATTATAGTTATTAATAATAAAAACTGTGTATGTGTTTTTCAAATGAAATTTGAGCATATTTTATTT
Source organism: Teinopalpus imperialis (assembly GCA_029286865.1). Taxonomy (NCBI): domain Eukaryota; kingdom Metazoa; phylum Arthropoda; class Insecta; order Lepidoptera; family Papilionidae; genus Teinopalpus; species Teinopalpus imperialis. Next base: position 1,267,091 of record JAGSMU010000025.1, on the reverse strand, counting down.
TAATTAATTTTAATCTGTTTACTTTTTGATTTTATATTTTCTTTATTTTTAACTTCAATCTACTTTAGAGATGACTAATTTGCATATGGATTTTATTATTATTTTTAATTTTTCATATATATAAATAAACTTATCAATATAATTTTGTAATATTTTTTGAAGATTACTAATGATAATAAGTGCTTTTAACACAAAAATTGCAATTATTAAGTATTGTAAATTTGTTTGACTTTGACTCTCATGACCATCTTCTTAAAATAAAAGAGGAAAGTCTATTTACAAATCTGACCATTTGATTGATTTAAATAAACTTGCAATGTTTCTTGAAAATTAAAAAAGGGAAAACGATACTATACGTACTACAGCAGAAACGTTGCATAATTATTATATAAAATGTTTTCTGTTATGCCGGCTATGTTCCAAAACTGGAGCGACTAAGTTTTAGGCCTGACCCGAGCTCGGTGTTTGCTTCATTTATGTAAAGGTATGCCAGTAGGATTCCACGGATCAACATGGATTAGTCCCGCACAAATCTCTATTTAGTGGTGCGATCTCTGTCCAACCAAACTGGGCCAATTAGAGCTTACACGCGACCAACCTGCACCTCGATACAACTGTAACGATTGATCAGATTCGATATTGCTATTTGAAAATAAATACGTGTTCGTTATTCTAAGAAGAGTTATTTTTTTATGTTTCATTCATTATATTAATGCATAAGGGTAAAAATCTAGGTTTAGATTAGATGAATTAGTCTTCTCAGGTTTGGAGCGAGAATGGTTACTCCAGGTGAGCTCACTGAGCCATCTTGGTCACGGGTAAGTGGACTGCCAAGGGAACAGGAGCGACGGTGTGCGTGGTGCCATTTATCCTGTCTTTCAGCAGCAGAGGTGAAGTCGTGGAACTCCCTGGAGTCCCTTCCCTCCATGACTCAAGAGTGGCCGCTCTTCTTATATGGGTGCGGTAGGCCTGAAAGGGATGAGGAGAGGAGGTTACGTTGTCGCTCTTCCTATCCCGCGGCCGATCCTGACCACCTGATCCGCCCGAGTGTGCTGTTGGTTGCTGGTCGGGGAAACAAGACGTAGGCAGTGGCAGCGCACAGCTCAAAAATCCTCGAGTCACTCCAGGAAGTCTGGGAATGTTTCAGGAAACTTCTTCGCTTCTGGGAGGAGCTGCGCTGGCTGGAGTAATAATTTCCTGATATATAATGTTTCGCTTATCAGTCTAAATGCGGAAAAGGAAGCCCGTCATCCCTATCATTATCCTAACACGCGTTTATTAACTTCAAAATACGATTTACACAATCAGGCTCAAGAGCCCGGCACTAATATGTAGGATCGTAAAAGATTAAAAATAGGAGGAAATCAATAGTAAGCTCGTTCTCGTCAGAGGTCATGTACAAAGGTGACTAGTGTTGCCACAGATATCACAAAATGCCGCGGCTATTCGACCCCTGATTAAAACACTCAGTTCGAATAAAATATTGTGGGGAAACCAGGTGCCAGGTGCCAAAGAAATAAATAACAAAAAAAAATTAAGATATGTATAGGTCGCCAATTCACAGTGGAAAAGCATAGTAAACTTTTCTATATAGGCCCAGTGGTGGGATGTATAAATATAAACTGTATTATTACTTGTACTAAGGAGTGTAAGAAAATAAATCTGCCTATTGAGGATAACTATTTATATTCTTTACAAAACATACTATTTTAACATATTACTTTATAAAGCAAACTGATACCTATTGCTAAAGCTGTCCAGAGCTAAACAATTCCTTCATAAGTCCAAAAGTGTAAACAAAATTCTTTTCGCAAGTAAACAAATGATTATATCATAAAAAGAAAATACGGTCCGCCTTATTAAGCAACAAAGCAGCAATGTAATTAACCTCCAAATCCCTGGGCAATTCCAGTGTTTAAGAAAGATAAACGAGAGGAAAGAAAACTATTTGGTCGAAACTTCGGCTGCGATCACAATAGTTAGGTAATTGCTACCTCAGTAAGCTGGGATAAGGGGATAAGGTAACTACAATTCGATCCTTGATCTCTTGTTACATATTATTACGTCTACAAATAATATCATGAGTATATATATACCAACAATTGTTTATACAATACCCAATGAACTTTGTGTCTGTTTGTCTGTGAGTTTGTGCACGCTAATCTTAACAATAGCTGAATTCATTTATTCTTTCGTCGAGTGATGTATTGGGATAAGTTTGGGCTAATATTATGTACTAGTTTTATTTAAATCGGTTGACAATTAAAAAAGATATAGCAATTTTGAAATGCGTCTCTATCTCTTATGATATATGTTTACGCATATGAAATTGCAGGCAGAGCTCGCTTTCACACGTCATTAATTCCTGTGGTATCGGGGATAGCTGTCGTTGTATTTAACCTCCTTGGGGTATGGGGACAACTATCTTAGGACCATGTCCTTCTAGATACAGATGTACTAGACATAGCCGAAACAACCTTTCTAGCTACAGATTTTGTAGGAGAAACTATTCCGCTCAATTGCGGCTCTTTCTATTCATTCAATCTGTGACCCATTGTAATATAAAATTAAATTATATATATATTTATATTATTATATTATGAAACTAAGGGTAAGAAGAATACATTTCATCTGATGATAAGCGATAATCACGGTCCATAAACACAAACATCCTGAACAAAAATTGAAGATCCACACACATTGTTACCCCTGAGAATTAAGATGGAAAGGATGGACTTGGGTCTCAATACCCCTGCACTCACCATAGAAAATACACAAACTTTAGCAGCCATTTTAATGTTGCTATTTTCGCTGGTATTCTGGGAGGACATGATACTAGTGGAGCCGAAACAATTTTATAACAACTTTTTTTTACATACTTGTATTTATAGTTTTTTTTCTTACGCTTTAATTGTATTATGTGTTTCTTAATAAATATATTCTATACTATATTTATGTTTTAATTTTAGTTTTATCATTCGATACTCAGTACAGTTAACATACTAAAATTGCGTGCAATGAAGTTAAACACAGGCTCATAACTTTATACCGAGCATAATTACGTTGCAGTAAATTTTTCGCAGAGCGAACCGTGCGCCTTTCGGAAACATCGAAACAACTGCAAACATTCGTCATTAGTAAACATTAATCAGTCGAATGCTTGTTCTTCAGCATTCAGACGCCTTAAATAAAATGTTGTTCAAGTCACATTTTAAAGCTTCTTACATTTTCACTTTATTTGTTTTAAGTATTCCGTCTTTTGTTTTTATATTTAAATAATTGGAAGACTTAAATAGAGTCATATGTACAAGTTGCCGGTAATAGATCCAAATAGCTTAGGACCGGGCTTCGCAACAATCTTTACAAAAGAAATAGTTTTTCTTTCATTTTATACATAATAGTTTTGAATTCATTAGTTAATTATCATTAAGTTTTATTAAATTTTAAAGTATTTCTAGAATTATTAAAAGTGTAATATATTCTATAACATATGTTTTTCTAATAATCTCACTGCGATGTTATGTAATATATTCATAGTCAAATCGATATTTATCTGTAGTATTAAAAACCTACCATAAACTATGAGTGGAATTCGGTAGAAAGACAGCTTTAATTGATACACGAAAATTTAGTATCAACAAACAATGAAGATACATTTCGTCAGTTAATGTGAGGCGTAACCACAGGGGAAATTATTCATTTTTGCCATTCCGCACCCCATAAATATTTCCAATGATTTCATCTATTTGGTGCCGATAGAGTGATAGATCGCATTTGTGATATTAAAATGCCGTATGACATGTTGAGGGTCATATTCATCATACACTAACTTGACACCTCAAAAAGAAATGATCTTAAAACCGCTGTGATTACTTCTTATCACACGGTGTATTTTATCGATTGCACCGGTAAAAATATTACCAGAACTGCAATCCATACGGCCGCATTATTCATTATACAATAAACGCCAGAACAAAATATTATTTACGGTACTTACGGTAATTTTACGGTAAATTACAAATTCTAGTATATCCAACATTCAGGATATTTAAACGGACTCTTATACATTATTATTTAACATCACTTTCAAAAGCATGAAGGCAGACAGCTTCTCATACGAGAACAGATTAAGTTTTCATAGCTGACAGTACGCGTTCCCGAGATATATTTACCTAATAACGTTGCTCCACAAAGATCTTACAGCGGGAATAGAAATGCCATTCTCAAGAACAGACGTCGGATACACAGCTACTCTATGTCCGTAGGCTCGGCGTAAGTACGTGATCACTCTCTAAATATTCTGCTTTATTGTGCAATCCTCTTCTTGTCATGAAGACTCGAAGGCAGGCGTCTGAATAATTTAAACGGTCGGCTGCGAATATGTGCCATTTATCCAAATTGTCTCCAACCTGGCAGCTAGGGTGAGTTAAAAATGAACGAGCCGTCAGTTTCGAGTCTCGCCCGCACCGATTCGTGCCGCGAAAAAAATGTAATACGTAAAAGGATATCCACTTAAACATGTTTGTCTTAGTCACAGTTGATTTATGAAAAGCTCGCGTCAGCCTTTTTGTTGATATGTTAACAAAGGATAACCTTTCTCATTTCAAGTAGTACAGTACTATTGCTTTTTGTTCTGGTTTATGAAATTAATATACATTAACAGATTTTAAGGCTGTGGTGTTATTTCATAAAATATTTTGGTAATGGTTTGTTTCTTAAAATTATTTATTGTGAATTACTTTTCATTATATACATGTTAATATTCTTACCACTCGGTGGGTATGTGAAAGCAAAGGCCGCTGAAAATAGGAACGATATAGGTGCTACCTTTCAGGTTAAATTTTTCTTCGACAGGATAATTAGATCCCCGTTTGGTTCAAGGCCCTACAACGCTGCCGCTACAATCAGTCCAAAGGTCGCTGTCGGATACAAAAATATAGTCAATAAGAAAAAGATTAAGTTATACCATACAGCAGCTACAGATCTACTCCTTGTGTTGGAACAATCATGTTCATTTGCTGTAACCGTTACATACACGAACCTTATAATCTAACCTATAATAGGACCCAAAATTTCAATAATTTACAAACTTTGTATAATTATACATTACGTACTACTAAAACTAAAACTGATTTCAATCCCCCCGTGCGACTTTTGAATTGTATTGCTAAAATACCACGTAATTGGCGGTGAAGGAAAACATCCTAAGAAAATAGATATATCGAAATAAACGAAAAAAGTATTTCAACGATACGTTAAGTCCACTAATCCGCACCAAGGCCGGGGAGGTGGAATAAGTTGAAATTACTTCTTAAAAAAATATTATACCCGTACTTACAATTATACGCTTTAACAATGTAGTTGCTGTATTGTCAACTTCATACACACAACAACATAATATTTATCGTGTGCTTATTTTGCTGTCACGAAAATTGTAGTCGTTGCGTTTATTAACCCTGTTTTATTGGAAGCCGTAATAAAGTTCAAAAATAATTAAATAATAGGTTTTTTTTCTTACTCGTTAATAATCGCATGCTTTTAGACAATTAAGCCCTACAGTATAAACATGTTATAGTTATATTTCTTATTCTACTAACTATTTCGCCTTATCTCAACAATTAAATCCTTTTATGTCAGCAACGGCCTAACAAGATCTTTTGTATTATTTTAATTTAATGTGTAAAATGTAGATGTAATATTAAAACTTTTTATCAATCATTATTCGTGGTTACGTGATAAAATGGTTTAGAAATGAAAGTAGAATGATAAAATCGACGATTGGTTCGTTGTCGAAAAGTTATGTTCGATAATTATTGCCTTGAGCCAATTGTCCCGGACTTACGGAATAGGGCTAAGGTATACCGCGTCTTTGTCGTGACTAAAACGGGGCTTGTGGTTTTTGGGCGATCAGGGTGATGGCCTTGATCGTCCACCAAAGTGTACACCAACAGGTATGTAATATGGTGTGCGGCGGTATGGCCGTAGCCGTAGTAACATCGGGGGAGCCGTTCAAACGGTGCCAGTGGTATTTGACACACTTCACATCTTTTAAACATATTTTTGTATTTATATATTGTATTCATGATGTTTCCTTCATCATAAAAATAATCAAAATGATAAAATAGTAATATAGTAAATCATCATTTAAAATTGCATTTCACAATTTCTTTTTTGCTAGCTTTGGGAATCGAACTCAGGGTGCTTGCGTACCATTTACTAATTACTACAAATAAATTAAAATGTTGGCGCCCAGTTATTAATATATTACGGGTAACCTATAATTAATTATCAAATTTATCAAAACAAATATAAACAATGCATTACACCGTGGAGTAAATTCATTGTATAATTTTATTTTCCCAAAACGGTAGCAAATAAAACACCTCTCAACTAGACAATTTCGATTTCTATTTTTTTACTGGTATAAATTGAAGAGGTAAATCAAATAATAAAGGTAAATTGAGTTATAGTCCCTGGTATGGATAAATCATGGAATAGTCGAGACAAAAAATATAGAATTTCATTTTGTTGATACGATTTAACTGATTCTTTGTCTAGAGCAAAGGGTGTCAAAAAAGTGGTGTATTTTTGAAACGGGTTTATTTCTACAGATGGTTTATTACTTGTTTTTCACAGAACAAATAATTGGATGATAAGATCGTACTACGGGAATATTAGCTACCAACAGCAGTCCTCAATAAGACCCTCCAATCGATCTTAGAATGGACTCATTCTTGCTGTAGTCAGTTTCCTGCTGCAGCGTAGTTTTACCACCTACAAAATGATGGTATAAAATGTGAATCTTCCACTGTCGTTCAGCATTTATTTCGTATAGATCAGATTACACGATTTATATTTATCAATGTCAAAAACCTTCGGGACGCCCAAGACCAATAAACTCACAAGAAGCAATTAATTTTTTTTTTTTTCAGGATCATCGTGAGCAAGCAGCAACCGTAAATTCAAACCGGAATACACGCATGTTACGTTTTCTCTTTCCGAAACTGCAAGTCTATAACCGTGCCACGTGGTTTCAACAAGATGGCGCCATATGCCGTAATGACTCATTAGCTTTCATCAACGAGATGTTTGCCGGAAAAGACATCGCGCAGAGGGAATATTCCATGGCCTCACAGAAGTCCAGATCCGACTCAATTAGATTTCTATAAGTGGAGATACCTGAAAAGTTTACTACAATAATCCAACCACTATTGCCCAGTTAAAGGCCAATAACGCTTACGCGCACTGTGCCAGAGTTTTTGTAAAATTAAAGACAAAAGTGAGTGACTTCGAAGAGTGTTTGCAACGAGATGGATCACATCTGTCTGGTTGATGTTATATTGAGAAAGTATTTTTTAATATTTCTGTTTTAATTTCAAAATAAATTTGTTTATGTACATTAGTTCTTTTATCGTGTTGTTTACAATCTACTAGAATTTCTGTCCCACCTTGTATGTATGTATATGTTACAGGCAATGTTTGAAACGATTCATATTTCACACATTTCCTAGGCATTCTATAGAATGCCAAGTGAGAAGCCATTAAAGTATAAAATACATCTCCGATTTATTTCGAAAATCTCGTGGCAAGGCACGTTACCTTTAACGTCCACCTCAGGCTTATAATTTGTTTTTTAATTTTTTAATAACCTAATTTAAATCTTATCTGAACTTAACTTTAACCTTATCTAAACCTAACCTATTCTACATGTCTGAAACAAAATTATATAAATTATAGAACTAACATTTTTATTTTATATTATATACACATTTCAAAATAATATTTTTTTATATTCAACTTTAGTCCTTCTTATTTAGTTTTAGTTAAAAATTTGGTATTATCTACAATGCCTAGGGAAAGTAGGTAATCTCTCATATTTAATGCATTACCAGCTCTTTAAGTTTCTTTTCTATAGAAAACCGGCTTTTCATGCATTACCGGTAACACAAGTATGTATGTATATATTATATAAGGAATATTATTTAGTATTTATTTCTGTATCATGATTTATGCGTATTTCGCTAATGACACGCCACGTCGTGTAGTTTTTTTTTTTTTTCGGGCTGATGGCCGCTGTTAGCCCCAGGGCTTTTACAGTTTCACCGGGTTGAGAGGTGACCGAGCGCTTATGGCTCTCAGTCGAGACCTCTATATATGGGTAACCAGCGCAAGGGCTCCCGAGAGGGAGCCTCGGCTTGGACCGTTACCCTGTTTCGCGAGAGCGTCTGACTCGAGGGTGCCCAAGAGGGCCGAACCTCGGCTCGGTCAGTTGCTTCTGACAGAGGATTATCTTAATTAATATCACTATTATTATTAACTACCTGTACCACCACTTCAGAATGCGTGGGCGCTGGAGAAGAAGTGGCGCAAGAAACTCCAGCAACGCTTCTATCTGTATGGACTGGAGAGAACCGGCCAGTGACATGGCGGTATCGCGAATAACTTTGTTTGAGACGCCCCGCCGTCGGCGGGGCGATATGAGTGCAATGTTTGTGTGTTGTGTTTTATGCTTGGGCCCTGGTGGTTGCGTCGTCAGGGTCGTCGAGGGCGTGCCTCGGTCTCCTACGGACGCGGGTAAATCTGTGATTCGCGATGGGATTGTAAGTGGCGGCACTTACAATCAAAGGGTTTCGGTGTGTGACGGCAGAGTCGAAATATCGGCGAGAAGCCTGCTTCAGGTACTGAGCTATGGTCGGCAGCTCAAGATCTATGTGTAGATTTTCGTTACGCAAGAACCACGGCGCACCGGTGGCCTTGCGCATGAAACGATTTTGTATTACCTGAAGTCGGTGAATGTGACGCGGGGAGGCATGCGCAAAGACGGGGCTTGCGTATGTCATTATGGGTCGGATGCACGCTTTGTAAAGTGTAATTTTATTACGCAGGGACATTTTGCTATTTTATTAAGTAACGGGTGCAAACGACCTAGGACGAACGCTGCTCGATTCCGTACGCGGTTGACATGCGGACCGAAGGTGAGTCTTTCATCTAATGTGACGCCTAAGTATTTGACTGTCTTTTCCCAGGGATTGGACAATCAAATAACTCTATAGTTTGGAGATGCGGCGTTTTGTTGCGCCGAGAGAAGTAAATGGCTGCACTTTTGGTGGGGTTAACCTCGATCCTCCATTTCCGAAACCATTTCCCTAAGGTGTTGGCTGCAGATTGGAGGCGTTTACAAATAGCGTCTGGTTTAAATCCAGACACGTAGAGGCCGGTGTCATCGGCGAAAAGGGCTAGCTCTACACCGCGAGTGCGCGGTATGTCGTTGGTGTAGAGTGTGTATAAAGTAGGACCTAGGACAGAGCCTTGTGGTACTCCGGCACAAATGGGGTGAACCTCGGAGCGCGTTCCCTCGACGCGGTAACGAAAGGTTCGATTTCGGAGAAAATCTCGGATGATAAGTACGAGTCGATCTGGCACACCGAGCTCATATAGTTTGTATATGAGCCCGTTGTGCCAGACCTTGTCGAAAGCTTTCGCCACGTCGAGAAAAAGTGCCCCAGTTTGGTAGCCCTGAAGAAATTTACTGAGGATGTGCTCCGTGATGCGGTGCACTTGATGTGTGCATGAGTGTTGGGTGCGAAACCCGAACTGCTCATTGATTGGCAGCCCTCGGGACAGCATGAAGTCCTTGAGGCGGGTGAGGATGAGCCTTTCATATACCTTACCCAAGACTTTGAGTAGGCTTATGGGTCGATAGGCTGATGGATCGGTTGGATGTTTTGAGGGCTTGAGAATCCCTATGACATCGGCTTCCTTCCAGGTGTTCGGGAAGGTGCCTTTGGATATGGCCGCGTTGTAGATTATCACCAGTAGGTGTAAAATGGACATGGGTAGGAGTTTCATCACCTTGTTGGTGATACCGTCGGGGCCGGGAGCCTTGCGTGGTCGCAGGTTTTTAATAATTATGGACTCAACTTCGGTGCATGTAACTTGAGTGACGGAATCGCGAGGTGGTTCCTTACTCCTCCGGTCGACCTCGCTGTTAACCATTGCAAGGTGAGCGGCGTCGATCGGTAGTGTGCTCGGTGAGCATTGGAGCTCGAGATTGTCAGCCAGACATTCGGCTTTCTCTTCGTCTAAGAAGGCGGGTGGTTTATTAGGACGCGCTAAGGGAGGCATTGTTTGGGCGGTGCCCCCCTTTTAGGGATTTGGGAAGTCGCCAGTAGGCGAGATGGGAAGGTTCGATGTTGGAGAGGTGATTATCCCACCGATCGTTCCAATACTGGGCTATGCGTGATCGGACTTCACGCTGAAGGGTACGTAGCACCAGCCGGTTACTTTCAGTGGGATATAAGTCGTGGGCACGAGTCGCCGCATTCTTGCGCCTCATTAGGTCCTTTATGTCGTTTGGCAGGGTCCATCGGTGGTCTTCCACCGAGGGAACCTGCCTCGAACAATCCACGATTACGGTCTGGATGTGCCTAGTGAGGGCATGAACTGCGAGGTTCGTGTCGTTGACTGAAGATATGTTCCTAGGAATAGCATCTAGGTGCGGTGATGTGGCTTCCCTCAGGGCGTTCCTGAGTCGGTGCCAGTCTATAATGGTTTTGGTGGAGGGTGAGGTTGGGGCGGAGGGCCCTAACCGAAGAAGAACGGGGCGATGATCGGAAGCGAGCTCATGGATTACCTCTACGCCTTGGAAGGCGAGATTGATGTTCTTACAGATGGCAATATCAAGCACGTCCGGTGCGTGACCCAATATGTATGGAAAATGGGTAGGCGTAGTAGGCGCTACGACGTCGAAGTCGAGTGCGTCGCTTAGCGAGTCTAAAGCCAACCCCGGGGTTGATTTTAGTTGCATTCCACCGAGTGTGCTTGCTATTGAAATCTCCTGCCAAAATGACTGAGTTTCCAAGGGAAAGGAGCGCCACGAAGTCGCTTCGTAATACTTGTGCGTCACGTCTGCAAGGCAGGTAGACGGACGCGATTGTGATGGGGGCGTGGCCGGTCATGGCTAGCTGACAGACCGAGGCTTCTAGGAAGGTTAGGGTTGGCGTATCGACGGGCACGCAGTGCAAGGACTTTATAGTAGATGAGAGTTCCGCCATTAGCGGCGGAAGTTCTATCATTCTAATGATGTTATAATTCGCGATGTTGGGATTGCGAGTGTGCGGTTTGAGGAATGTCTCTTGCACTAGGAGCACGTCGACTTGGTGATCGCGAACAAAATTGAAGATTTCGTCGCGTTGATTTTTAATACCGTTCGCGTTAAAAAATGCGACGTTAAGGGAACGCGGTTTTACTCTGCCGTTATAAAGGCCCTCTATGCTTGAAAATTGACGATGGCTGACACTACATGTTGGTAGCGCATTGTGGCAGCAATCCTGATTTCGGGCTTGCCATTGGAGTCCCTTAGGGCTTTTGCAAGGGCTGAGACGTCGGCGCCGTTGAAAACACAAGGTCGAGGTCGCTTTCGTTAACCGGCCGTCCGGCTGATGGAGGGGGCTGCTCAACCGGTTGAGCGACGGTCACTACGCCAGTAGAAGTTTTCCATACGGGACGTAGAGGACGAACAGGAGCGAGAATAGGCGCGGGAGCGGCGATCGGTGTAGCTACCTTAGGTGCGACTTTAAGTGCCGGGCGTTTCGGCTTGGGAGCCTTTGGGCAGCCAAGGTAATTGGCTGTGTGTCCCTCTGAGTTGCACAGGACACATGCGGGGGCCCGAAAGCAGCCAAAGGGCCTTGTCCTTGGGTCTCGGACAGTCGGTGGTGCCATGGTCACCCAGGCACTTTACGCATCTGGGTTTCCCGAAGCAGTTGCGAGCAGAGTGGCCATATAACTGGCATTTGTGGCACTGGCCCGGAGGGCCATTTTATGAGGGCGCTCTATTGTGAGCCCAGAAAGGTGGCAGCACGTTTTCAGGTTAAATACCTGCTTCCCTGCCTCGGACCTTTCGAGGGCCACAATTACCATGTTGTATGGCTTTTGTTATGCCCACTATACATCCTATGCACGGATAGGACGGGTAAATTCTGAGCCTGGAGGTCCTCTTTGATGAGGTCTGCGGGATTTCCCGCGGAAGGTTTTAATAACCACTCTAAGTTGGCGCTCTTCTGCCAGGGTGTAGGTGTGAAAAATACACCTTTGTCTTGTAAGTAGCGGGTGACCGCTCTATGGTCATCCGTGGTTTCTAGCTGCAGTTTAATGCCTACAGCGGTGGGGATCGCTTGATATTTGTAGCGATTGGAAAGGGCCGATACGACAATCGGCCATTTATCTTGTGCCTGTATGAAGACAGGCGGCGGGCGTTCGATGGCTGTGAGACAGCCGAAGTTTGGGGAGCCAGTAGTGGCGCGCTGAGGAGCGGCGGGGCTTGCTGTGAGGCTGCAGAGGGGTGCCATGGGGCCCAACCCCAGATGTCGATGGCCGGGGAGAGGGACATCGCTTTCCCGTTTTTCGCCTTGGGTGGCGGCGTCGGGGCGGGTGAAGCTCGCTTTTTCGCTTCTTTCCACCAGCGTGAAGTTGCTGGTGTCTTGCGGGAGGTCCTCGGGGACGAAGGGCTATCTAGCTCCATTTCGGAGACCGAGGAGGACGATGAGGCAGAGGCCCTTGAGGAGGACCTTGAGGGTGATTTTTGCCCCTCCTGTAGGGGTTGCTCTTTCATAATGTCTTCGAAGACATCGGGGTATTTACTCTTCAGGCAGCTGACCAAGTGTACAAGGAAATCCATTGTTGGATTCTCCATTGTACACAAATTATTAATAATATTAATACTATTACGCGGGATGTGTGGCCTCCGGTGGGGTGCCGGGGTGAGTAGCCTACTTCCCTCCCTGCCGGGTTTAGGCAGGGAGGATGAGTGCCTAGTTGTGTAGCCCTAGTGCGTCCAAGTGCCAATCTTATTTGTGCACTTGGGTGTGTGCTTAGAGCTAACTAAAAATACGCGTGAGACAATTATAAGTCTAGCGGGTTGGTCAACCTTGGCTAGGCACTACCCAAGGCCAAGTTTACGTTGACTCCTTCCGCTATCTTGCGTTTCCCAGAAGGGGAACCGCGGGCGTACGGGGCTTGCCCTACACTAGCTTAGTTAACACCGCAAGGTATCCACTAGTATAACCACCCAGGTGGCTTTACAATAGCTTTCTTGGAAACTAAATTCCGATCACAATAGCAACAGCAATAAAAATTACTCGGTGTATTGTTCTCGGAACAATGGGTGCGCAGGTGGCTTGCTCGGGGGCAGGTAGCTCGGGACGATCGTGGCGGGGAGCCGGGCGACCGTTCTCGGCGACTGCTGAGCGTCGAATGACGTCGTGTAGTGATTACGAGTACCTGGCTGCTGCTTTGCGGGTCCTGGATTCGATTCCCAGCTGAAGTTTTTCTTTTATTACATTGAGAGTTGCAAATGAGCACACAGTTCACCTGATGTTAAGTGATTCCTGCGGCCCATGACATCTACATTCATCCTTGACAAGGAATCATAATGCAGATGCGTTGTCCACCTTGAGGACTGAGATGGAATGCCTCGTCACCAGTAATAAAGATCTCCGGATCCCTTCACTGGCCAGACGAAACAGAGCAGCATTATGCAGCTATTTCACGCCGGTATTCTGTGAGGGCGTGGTCATACCGGGGTAGGTTACCTGACCCATTCATTATGCAGTTAGAAACAAACTGCAGTGTACTTCTGCCACTGTTAAACTGTACTTTACTAGTTCAATATTTGTAAATCACAAATTGTTGGTTTTCGGTCTGTACATAGGTGTGTCCCGTGTCCCTGATACTGCATCTGAACTTTGATATTGTATTTATTTTATAGTCGTATAAAGAGACTAGATCGAGATAATTCAAAATGTTTTAGCACACTTCATTATGATGAGGTGGGGGTGCATTTAAAGATATAGGGGGAGGATGGCATTTTTTTTTTAAATTATTGGGGATTGTTTCGTTTTCCCGATCCTACAGGAGTACCGGAATAAAGTACCTCAAAACGTTAATCTAGACCTAAACTTCTCCAGTATAATTTCGATATTTTATGTTTTGTCGTTAAACTTTTGTTATTTTATTGTTAATACCTACTCACTTCCTTTAATATAACTTAGAAATCATAAGATTTTTATATCACAGGAAGATATCCATGGCATTTGTAAGTAACATAGGCCGAAAATTTTGAAACATTGTTTTTGGGTATAGTAGGATATTTTACATAGGGAATATTACAGAATGTTAAAGTTATACATTCTTAAATCCTTATGTTGCAAAAATTATGATAGTTTCGGCAGTTTTTCCGTTATATCCCCATGATGCGCAGCCTTTTGCTTTTATTGTACCACTAAAATATTAAGCATTACTCATTTTTTATTATTTTGACGCACTAAGTAACTAAGAAGAAATAAATATTAAGATGAAGTTTATCATGATAAATTGTACACATTTTAAAGACATTATGTAAAGTTATCAATATTTTATGGCATTTCGCTTAGCAGCAATAATAGCCCGACATAAGTTTGGCATTGAAGAGATTGATTTATTGAAAGTTGAAATTGGTATTTGCTCTTATGTTTATTTAAAAGCCATATAAAGTTGAAGTCGAAGTGTTGATCGAAAGTTGAAGTGTTAGCCCTAGGGCTTTTACAGTTTCACCGGGTTGAGAGGTGACCGAGCGCTTATGGCTCTCAGTCGAGACCTCTATAAATGGGTAACCAGCGCAAGGGCTCCCGAGAGGGAGCCTCGGCTTGGACCGTTACCCTGTTTCGCGAGAGCGTCTGACTCAAGGGTGCCCGAGAGGGCCGAACCTCGGCTCGGTCAGTTGCTTCTGACAGAGGATTATCTTAATTAATATCACTATTATTATTAATTACCTGTACCACCACTTCAGAATGCGTGGGCGCTGGAGAAGTGGCGCAAGAAACTCCAGCAACGCTTCTATCTGTATGGACTGGAGTTCATAATCAATAGGGTTGATGTCAGGACTATATGTATGTGGGTCTATCTAAGACTATTACCGATTGGCTCCGTACAAAGTCTTTGACCATTGTTGCCGTGTGTTTTGCATTGTCTTGTTGAAAAATCCAAACCACTGGCGAACTTTCCTCTACATAGTGTAACATGGAGTTGCCTCTAAAATATTCTTGTGCTGGAATTTATCAAATTTCCCTAACAGGTCTAACTCCATGTAACATAAACAGCCCCAAACTTTGATATTCCCTTCCTTATGTTTCACTGTTTTCTTCGTATACTTTGAATCCATTTCTTTGTTTGGATGACGTTTCACATTCCGTCAGAATTAATCATATTAATTTTGTGTCATCCGAAAATATTACATTTCTCCACTCACGTTCAGTCTATCAGTGTAATGTTCATATTTTTTTGCAACGTCGAATCTATGTTTAATATTTTATATCCTTTAAATATGGTACTGTACGAGATATTCTTCCAAATAAGTTTGTCTCATAATGATATGAGTCAAGATCTATGGAAACAGCTTTGCTCGGAGTGACTCTTAGGGATCGAATCCGGAACGAAGTCCTTCGGCAGAGAACTAAGGTATCTGACATTGCTCAACGAATTAGCTGAAGTGGCAGTGGACAGGTCATATAAGCCGCAGAACCGATGGAAGCTGGGGCAGAAAGGATCTTGAGTGGAGACCGCGAATCGGCAAACGTAATGTAGGGTGCCCTGTAACTTGGCACAGATTGGAGATCTGAAGACGGAAGAGGCCTATGAGTCCAGCAGTGGATTGATAAAGGCTGATGATGTTGAAGTTTGCCTCTCATATTCGCCCTTAATTGTTCTTGCTGACACGCCTCTCGACTCTCCAGCACCAAATACTTCCAAACGACTATGCTCTGCATCCTTTGAACGGTTCTTTTTTGGCTAAAATAATTATTAAGCCTTCACGTAGAGTTGTTTTTCTAGGTCTCGGGTTCCTAGTTACATTTTCTGTGTTAAGGTTCTTCAACATCCTTGATAGCCATTCATTACCATATCTTAAGAGCATTGCAAGTGATTCACAATATTTCTATATGACCAACCTGTCATATAAATTCAGAATGACTTCCTTGTGGAGGAATAGCAATTTGTGATTATTCCCATAGCAGCTCATTAAAAATTATCAAAATATTGAGATGAGAATGAGAAGCTAGTTTTTGCTTTAGGCGCGCTTCTTGCTAAATGCGCGGGAAAATGAAAAAAATAAGAGGGCTGTTTTTTTTAATTTAGATAAATTAAGAACATGAAACAAGTCTTTAATTAGGTGACCAGCAGCAAGAATATTAAAAAATTTGCGATTTATTTAAAAAACCAACTATTACATTCTTCATTGGCGTAATATAATTTTTTTTTAATTATCTTCACTATTGATAATACCATCAATAAAGTTGTATGTAGCTAAATAGAAGGTGTTTAATTATGTGACCACAGCTGTATATGTATATAAAATAATATAAACTGGATTTGTGAATCCAGAGAACAATCTGTCAAGCTTGTTTTGAGGTGCACCTAAGTCTGCTATTCAGCATTGTGTCAAATTCCATTGTATCAGTCTTATTGGAAATACGGGGATATAAAAAAATTGTGTGTTATGTTTTATTAAATTAAATGTTATTTAACTTGCGCCAAGCAATCTAATACTAATTCTCAAATTAATCCAAATGGAACATCACTAGCAAAACTATTAGTTAACTTTCCACATTACACATTTCCGCAGCGTGAAAAAATGAAATAAACAAATTAAAACGAAGTTTAAAATAATAACTCTCGATAACGAACGCAACTGTTAAATGCTTTGTTCCTTGGCACTCCGCGTAAACTAAATATAAGCTATTTGTGAAAATGTGTTTATAAGCCATATACTAATAAAGTTACAATATCAGAAGTGTACGAATTATAAATAATTATATTACGAAACTTTTGAAACAATTCATCTTTTTCGGACCATAATTGTTTTATAAAAAAATATTTTTAGGAATAAAATTGGTGTTAGTGTTGCAACACTTCCGACTTTATACTGTTTGCGGTATTAGCAGGGGCGATGATCTGGGCCACGACGACGCGGTGCTGCCTTCAGAATGTTGTCTACACGTAATATCATTTCTGCTGCTTCCGCAGCTGACAGCAACATTTGACGTTTCACCACATACGATTCTGTTATACCTAACTTCTTCATATCACCTACACATCCATTCTCCATGTCTGTAATATTAAAAAAAAAACATTATTTACAAATAATATGTAATTTACTTAGTATTTGCTTAAATATCTGGACAATGGAGATAATTAACCATCCCTGTTAACTGTGTGCTCTAATCATCAGAAGCAATTAAAATAACCATTTCTCAAATATTGCACATCTAGGGTATTGTTTACTTTTACTGCTACAACTTATGATAATACAACACTTCAGAGTGCAATTAAAATTAATATCAGTTTTTTTACATTCCTGCACCAGCAACTTAGATTATCGCATTCTATGACCCTTAAGGGGATTACTAGGACACTGATCTAGCAAACCTCTTCATTGTAAGAACTTTAACATTTCATAATATGTTAAAGACAAAATTTGTGTCTAATTTTCGATTTTTCTTTTTTAACATTCTGGATAATTTTTTGTTCCATAAAAAGTTTACTCACCAAGTCCCATAGTGTTCTCTCCTTGGGCATGATGGGCTCTCAATCTGGCGATAAGATCCGCGCTATCATAACCAGCGTTATCAGCGACTGCCGAAGGCAAGCGACGTAAGGCTACTGCAAACGCCTCCGCTGCAATCGCTTCCTTACCAGCAGTGCGTGACGCAGCCCGAGACACTGCTTCCGCCATTAACATCTCACTTGCACCTAGCGAAGAAAAAATATACAAGTTAGAAGCCTAAACAAAGCGAATCACAAACATGCTATCTTATGTAAATGAAAATTTGGATCTAATACTACTGATTTTGGGATAAATGTATGTATGTAATTTTCTATCATAATTTTGTAATTTAATAATTTTGCAGGAATTAAAATTTAAAGTGGTATTTTTTTAATACTTACAGTTTACATACACAATATTTTTTAAATACAACTCCAGTACTACCACAAATATCATATACATTGACAAATGCTTGTCAAATAGAAGAAAATCAATATTATAACTTACCGCCTCCAAAGATGACCTTCGGTTCTTTAACAGTAGCAGCAAGTACGCATAAGGCGTCATGGAGTGACCGTTCCGCCTCGTCGATTATTTGTTGCGTAGCACCACGAATAACCACGGTACAGGCAGAACCCAGCTCCACGCCAAAGAATCGAATCAAGCTCTCGTCACCAATTAAGATCTGTATGACAGTATAACATTAAGTGTTTAAACCTACTCACACGGACACATAACATAAACAGGCTTTGATGCAGTTTATATATTTTGCAATAAACGTAATTTGATTTAAATAATAATAACTTAATGAATAAATTTGAAGAAAAACTGATTTTTAATTTGGTCCTAATAATTTCCCCAAATAAGGTCCATATTATAAATGTGCCATTAGATAACAAGATTATTTATATTACAACCCTTTTCTTTCATGTTATTTGAACATTCATACTAAATAGCAATACTCAAGTTAACACCATTGAAATTACACATTTTAAGTTATTTCTTTATATATTAAAACTTAAACAACAGTGAAAAAATTTGTATGGGTATATCTCAACTTTACTTCAAAGTAAAGACAGTAGGGTTACTTTTATAAATGATATTATATACTTTGCTTTATGAATGTGACTAGAGAATCTTAATATTCAGGAAGAGAAAACAATTAAAATAATTATTCTAATATCTTTATTTGTTCCTAATATATTTTTAAGGCGAGATATTATTTTCTATGAACCACAATAATCACTATCTGTCCCCCATTTATAATTTTCATGAAAATATTAAATAAGTGCATAGTGCACAATGTAACTTTCATTAAAAGGATTTCAGTAGAACCTAAAAAGGTTGTTAATTATTGAGTAAGATTAATAAATATTGTAGCTAAAGAGGGACTCAAAATCTTTTTGAATCTTAAAGACTCCATTGTTTATGCTATATTAACCTACCTGTTCAATAACCTTGCAATGACCCAATTTAACCTTCTCAGGTGTATCAAAAGTGGATACAATTTCACCACCAGTTACAAGAGCAAGGCGTTCAATTCCATCAAAATCAGCATGTTCAATGGCCATCACACCCGCATCGGCAAACAGCTGTTCTGGGTAATTGTAAATGAGTTGCCTGTAAAACAAATGTTATGTTTTAAACCTGGCCACTGAAAGAGAAAAGAAAGGACTGGCTCTGTGAACCACCACACACAGCCCTGGCTGATAAGTAAGATTAAATCTTAGAAGTGCCTATTCTTATTAACTAGGTGCAAAATTACCTAATATGTTTTTTCATATTTATTTCTGATTTATAAAGGATTTTTACGCACAATGCGCACGTAAAGCATATTATACCTTAATCTTCAAAATCAACTAAGATTGTGCCATAAATTTGAATAAACTTTTTGCCTCTAGATTTCAGTTGTGATAACAGGCTAATAAACAAACAAACATCCAGTTCATTCAGATTTAGGAACCTTATTAGGCATATTATAGTTGACTCAGTCTTGACATACTTCTTCAGAAATGGTACAAAACTTCAAAACTACACAATCTACACAATTAGGTGACCTAATTAGCTTTAACATAATCGTAAAATATAAGTTTAAACTATTGACTATATTTACATCAATGTTACATCACCTTTGTTCTTAAACTACATTTTTTTAATAAAACGGATCAATTTATATGATCACCTTTAATTTCATTATAAGAAGAAACAAGTAAAGGTATTTTATTATTTTTCCAGTAACCATTTCATTGTAAAGTTCAAAGTTTATCTAATCATAATAAATTAGTAATATTTTCTATAGATCTTCATTTTAAACAGAATTTACAGGGTTAATATTTTATTTACAAATGCAATGGAACACAGAGCTCACACTGCACAACATAGATTGGAGTACTTTTTTCCCTAATGCTATGAGCCTGATTATTAATTTTTTCTAATAAATTTAAATGAGATGTGCAAATATTGTCATATAAGTGACACACATAGTCTATACCACTTCTTATTAAGAAAATATAAGTACATCTTAAGTGATTTAAACATACTAACTTTTTTGTTCTTTCTCAACACTCATCTCTATATTTTATTTCCATCATAGTGAACAATGCAACCAAACTCTCAAATATCTATAATTATTGCCTATATATTTAATACATTGTCGAGTTGTAATTCTATTAGTAAACTTCTGTGTCCCTTACAAAAATACATACTTTAAGGCAGTAAGGCAGAAATATTTAAGGCAAAAATGTCATCACTCAATCACTTCCCAAATTTCCATTCATGACATTATAATTCAAAATAAGACTTAATCCTACATCTATTGCCATATCCAACTCCCCTAACATCATACATGTAAAACAACTTGTATGATGACCGTTAAACTCACCAGCTATGAGATATTAACTAGAAAATATAAAGAAAAATTGATTAAAATGTAAAATTTAGATTCAATTTATTCGAAGAGAATATTGCAATTATTTTTCGACGTAAATCTAATTTCTTTCTCTTTTAAAAACATTAAGCAACTGTTAATTTAAATCCATGTAATCAATTGCAGGTAATACAGGTGTATTTGATGGAATCTCAGTTCAAATGATTAGTTCCGTATTTTTGGCATCTAATTGAATTGATAAGACATGATTGAGCAAGGTGGCCATATTTCCAGCAGACAGAACACCAATTAACTGGAAAAGAAGTTTTCACTTTAACCCTGCAACTGAATATGTACAGTGGCAAAGTAGATGGCTTGAAACAAACTCTTACTACTATCTCTGAATTTAGCCAATCAACATTTTCATTTTGCTATTTTAACCTTCTCACTGAAATAATGTCATATTCACACAAAGGATTTCAAGAATTTCTGTATTGAACAAGGTAAATCCTTATTATTCTGTAAGTCTAATTAATCAAAACATCTGCATCCAGTAACCTAATTTTTTTCCCAAACTTATTGCAATACATTTCTAACTTTATTACACTTTTCTATTTTCACCATTTTATCAAGACCCTATGTGCAATTTTATACTTCTTCTTTAAAATAGTTTGTATGTTAGGTGATTTTAATAAATAATATGCCATTTGGAATTTCTTGGTTAATAAATGGGAAATGTAATATGGGGAAAGCCATAATAAATACGATAAAATATGCATTTTTCTGCGCAGCCTTTGTTGTGTGGTCATATCATTATTAGAATTTCAATGTATATCATTTAACTGCTGTAAATACATTTTTATTTATTTTATCATTATTCTAATGACCTCTCTTCACTGCTACGCAATGCTCCTTCTCTTAACTCCCACAGATAATATAGATAAACATCATTCTCTTACATGAAAATAAACAAAACTATGACCTGTATCAACCATTTAAAATGAACATATTTAATATGATACCCTCATAAAATCTCTATAAAAGTTACGATAAGCAATATGTGGCCTTAGTGTATGCGTCCCCATCGAATGCTCGCGCGCAACGTTCTTTTGGCCCAATATGTTCCTAGTCAAGCATTTAACGTTTAACTAAATATATGTTTTTATAACTTCAGCAAGTATTTAAAATACACTGAATGTTAAAAAACAGTTATTACTAAATGCTGATTCACTATTTATTAATCTAGTAAAACTGGACCAATTTCTAAAAAACATAGCTAACAACCCTTTATTGCAAAATATGAAGAAAAGAATATTGCTGAAAGAAATAAAATTAATTCAAATTAAATTAAAATAGCAGCTAAGGAAAGCTTTCCTTTATTAGTATAATACTTCACCTTCATGCCAAATCAATCTGTTTCTGCATGAAATGGCAACAGACAAACTTTTCTTTTGGAACTTAAAAAATAATATATTTTTATAAAATACTAGACACTCACCTGTTTATAAACACGTTACATTTGTGTGCTAAAATTTTATTTACTTTTTCCTTCATCTTTTCTTTCTCAGCAACTTCCAACTCTGCTATTTTAGCCATTGAATCAACCTTAATTACAGATCCAAAAACTTTAATTTTATCCGTGTCCATTGGTGTGTTAGCTATAAGGATATTAGCATTTTCAATTCGCTTTGGCTGATGTACTCCAACCTGAAAAAAGAACAAGAATTTATTAGTAGATAAGTGGTACATATAACTGAAACTAGCATATGAAGAGATGTAGCTAGAAAAATACCTTTTTATTCAGAAGAAAACCTTCATCAAGAAAAGATTCTTCTAGAAGGCCACCTCCAATCTTCATAATTTGTATAGCTTTTAAGTTACCAGAGCCTTTGAGGCGGAGAACAGCATCCACAGCTAACTTTGTGAAGTGCCTGT
Organism: Teinopalpus imperialis; assembly: GCA_029286865.1. NCBI lineage: Eukaryota > Metazoa > Arthropoda > Insecta > Lepidoptera > Papilionidae > Teinopalpus > Teinopalpus imperialis. Next base: position 1,244,715 of record JAGSMU010000025.1, on the reverse strand, counting down.
AATAAATACATTGATTATGGTTAATTACAGAGACCAACTTAAAATAATTTATGAAAGTCACACATAATGAGGTTAAGCCAAAAATAAAGGGGGCAATCAAATTAATTTACAAAACTCACTATTCCTTGTTCACTTTAGCATGACATTTTATGCATATAAAATAAGTGTTTCTCAAACATTTTTGACAAAGGATCAGAAATATATTTGATGGTTTAAATGAAGAAAAAGTTAGTATGTATAACATGCTACTGCTTAATGCAAATTGTGTGATTGTAGTTAATAATAATTAACCATAATTCCACTTTCCATTAAATAATCAACTTAAAAAAAAATTAAACATCACAATATAAAAAATATATTCCATTACACTTACTCCTTATGATTGGAAAGTATTTTGGAGCTTAATGTTGTGCGAGCAATATTTTCAAGATCTAAGCGTAATGAGGCCTCATTTAAATTCTTCTCGTGATCAAAACTTGCTTCAGCTAGAGCTTGCTTAGCAGCCTCAACAGCAATACGCCATCCGGCAATAATTGTTTGAGGATGAAGTTTCTGCTCAATTAACTTCTCTGCCTCCCTAAGCAGTTCAGCAGCTGAAATATTTTATATTAATCAATTATAAATATAAAAAAGACTTTTATTCTATACTCACTTCATACCAATTTTCTCAATGCCAGATTTATTTTAATGTTTTACCTAATACATGACATTCACATCAGACCCAGATATAAAAATTCATGGATTTGAAAAATATAAGTAATGAATAAGATTTGATAAGACCTACAGGATAAGAAAGGAAAAAAAGGGTAATTTTTCACTAGTTAAGATAACAACAGAATCTTTAAAACATACCGACTCAGAAACTTGAATCATTTTACCCTGAACTTTATGGGATGAAGATATGTCAGAAATTGCAATTTATAATTAAACATTTTGTACAATGGTTGAATATAAGTTTTTTTTATGTATATCAACACCCCAATATTGTTACAAATTAAGAACTATTAGGACTGACAAAATATTAGTAACTATTTTTAATCTCCATTATGGTGAATCAGAGACAAAATTGTCTCATTCTGCTATTTTATTTTGTTTTCCTTCATTATTATAAGTTGGAGGCAAATAAAGAACTAATTAATATTACCAATACCATCACTCATTTTTGAGATATTTAATATATATTATATATTTTTGATAGCTAATAAACTAAATAAGACATTAAAAAGTGGACTTAAAGTATCTATACCCAACACTGTGACTGATGTTGTGCCATCACCAACTTCATCGTCCTGTACTTTAGACATGTCAACTAAAATTTTAGCAGCAGGGTTGTCCACACCAATAGACTTCAATATAGTAGCACCATCATTTGTTACTTCAACCTGTAAATTAAGTAATTGAATAAAAAAATTGGTGAAGATCAAATTTTTCTCACTTAACAATACTCAACATACTTTGCATAAAAACCAAATAAAAAAACACTATTATCAAATTATGTTTGCATACCTGTCCGGCATTTCTACCACAGGATACTAAGATCTTATCCATTCCTTTAGGGCCTAAAGTACTTTTTACAAGATCTCCGATTGCAATAGCTCCTATAAAGCTAGACATACGGGCAATCTCTGCTTTTTCTTCTTCTGCCTCATTTTTCAATATTCTGATCGGATTGAGAGATACCTGAACGTATTTCAAGAAATTTAGACAAAAATCACCACATGTGCGAAGATCAACGGCATAACTCATCCATAACTTTTACTTCATTTTCATGTAAGATATTCAATATAAAACACTTACCATTTTGATATTTTCTGTGGTTACTAATCACTATTGCTCTAAATATATATTTAAGTTATAAAATCTAACCCAAACGGCTACAATTTGCAATAGTAATTTAAGCCTGAACCACAGTTTTTTGTCTTGTTTCAGAAGGTGTTACCAGTAAATACTAACTCACTCTATAGAGGCACATGGGCATCGTAGAATACATACAGTGTTACTAGTAACTAATACATGAAAATCATGTGGAATATATTCAGACTATATTGAAGTCAGACATAAAATCTCCACGTCCAGACTTTTACCAGATTTCTCAATATAACTAAATGTGCGTCTTCAAAACAGTCAGTTTTGTCTTTTAGTTACACCATTTTTTAACAGTGATTATTAATACATGTTCACAGAGGTGTGCCCATTTTATCGCTGAATAAATCTCTAAAGGCATTGTGATAAAATTTACATTTCTTAGCGTTTCAGTTTTAGTTAGGCTTGTATTATCCTAGCTTTATAGACAAATAAATATATTTACGAAATAGGGGAGACTTGTCCAGATGCTAGTTTGCTAGTATTGTTTTTTTATTAATCGTGTTACGTTCTTAGCTGCTCACATACTACAATTGAAATGAAAAACACAGCAAATTTTAATTACGATGACAATGCTGGTATAACGTAACGACAATAATTTCAATCTCCTTTGTTTTAAAAAAATATAGATACACATAGACCAATATACACCACATAGTTGTATGTATTTACAGTGCATTTGTTACAACAAAAAAAAGAAACAGCGAATACAATAACTATGTGAGAAAAAGAGATGTACTATGTTTATCTGATATCTGACACGGCTCTTTAAATAACCCCATAAAAAGAAATCTGCTGGGGATAGATCTGGACTTCTGGGTGGTCATGGGATATCGCCTCGTCTGGAAATCAGCTTTTTCCGGAACATTTATTTAACAACTGGCTAGGACGCGTTGGATGACAAGTAGCTCCATCATGCTGACACCATATGTTACGATTGTAGCCAACAAATTCCAGTAGCATCGGTCCAAGAACTCCCGTAACATTTTCTCATACTCAGCAGAATTAACAGTAACCAAACGGCCGCGAGAATCTTCGAAAAAATAGGGTTCAATGATTCCTCTTGCTGAAATTGCAGCCCATACAGTTACCTTGGGAGAATGAAATGGCCTCTCGTGTTTAGCTTTGGGATTTTCGCTGCTCCAATACCTGCAATTCTATTTGTTTACATGTCCGTTAAGTAGGAAATGGTCTTCGTCCGAAAACAAAAGATTGTCAAAATTACTGAATCGATCTAACATTGTTTCGGGATACGACTTCCGCAAATTTAAATTATTAAGCTTTAGTTCTTGCACTATCTGGATTTTATATGGATGTAATTTTAAATCAAATTTCAAAATACGGTGTAATGATGTGCGGGATAATCCTAAAGCAGCCGAACGTTTGCGCGTCGATAAATCTGGATCACGTCGAGCAGAAGCGGAAACTTGCTGCACGTTCTCTTTGCTCCGAGAAGTCCGTGGGCCACCGGTTTGCTTCAAATTTAGTACAGATCCCGTCTCTTTAAATTACATCACCCATTTCTTTATTAAAGGAGCACTCGGACACTGACTTAAATCGTGTAAATCGTATTCAACACGAAATAAGTGTTACACAGTAATGAACAAACTATTATTTAAATAAAATTGTTTCACACAAAAAGCGCGCTGCGGCCCCGTGAAGCGATCCATTGGGAATAAATTTCCGAGAAACAACCTAACGGCAAGAGCCCACCCCGCGCCCCGTGCGGCGTTAGTTTGCGTGGGGTGTTAGATTTAAATGTTAACGAATTCTTGGCCCACCGTGTATTATCTATATATATTATCTAGATTTTATATGTTATCCAATTAACATACATATTATTATTACCTATATGTACCACCACTTCGGAATGCGTGGGCGCTCGAGAAGAAGTGGCGCAAGAAACTCCAGCGACGCTTCTATCATTGTCTGGTGGGAACCGGCCTGTGACATTGCGGTACCGCGAATAACGATGTTGCGGTATGAGGGTAAGGGAGGAGGCTGTGCGGAGAGAGTATTTTATGAAGGGCTTGGGCTCCGATTGTCGTCGAGGGCGTCCCTCGGTCTCCTTCGGGCGCGGGAATTTATGATTTGCATTGGGATTGTAAGTGGCGGCACTTACAATAAAGAGGTTTGGGTGTGTGACGGTGGACTCGAAATATCGCCGGAAAGTCTGCTTCAGGTACTGAGCTATGGTCGACAGCTCAAGATCTATGTGTAGATTTTCATTACGCAAGAATCAGGGCGCACCGGTGACCTTCGCATGGAACGATTTTGAATTATCTGTAGTCATTGAATGAGTCGCGGGGAGGCATGCTTGCGTATGTCATTATGGGTCGGAGGCACGCTTTGTATAGTGTCGTTTTCTTACGTAGGGACATTTTGCTATTTTTTTAAAGTAACGGATGCACACGACGGCGAACGCTGCTCTACTCTACTTTTAGTGGGGTTAACCTCAATCCTCCATTTCCGAAGTAATTTCCCTAAGGTGTTGACTGCGGATCGAGGCGTTTACATGTAGATTCTGGTTTGAATCCAGACCCGTAAAGGCCGGTGTCATCGGAAAAGAGGTCTACATCGCAAATGCGCGGTATGTTGTTGGTGTAGCGTGTGTTTTATGTCATATGCGTGGAATATAATGTTTGAACTTTTAATTTGATTTTATATTGTACTTCGTAATTTGGTAATGAACATGATAGGTATATGTTAGTTAGTATTTTTTTTCTCTAAAGAACGCTAGCAGTGCTATTAACATTACTAACATCATTCACTCTATCATTGACGCTTCCAGTTATATGGATCGAATGTAATATTAAGCGTACGTGTTACACTATAGGACAGAGATCCGACTGAAACGTACGAAATAAGAGCCGGCGCTCACTTCATAGACAAAAATTCACAAGCTTTGGCTGTCCATTCGCCTAAGTGTTTGATAAGAATTCGCCAACCTAAATCTGAGTATTTGATAAGAAAATATGATCGTCTAGTACAGAATTTATAACTAATAGTTTAACAACTAAATTTAAAACCAATTTATTACTAGTTTAGTCAAATAACTTTTTGAGATTGATTTATTTCAAAATAATATATTATAATATAATAATTTTGTAGTTAAAAATCACAATAAAGATTTAATGAAGTTATTTGGTGAAAAAAATACTGAAAATTGCATAATAATGTCAATTTATTCATTGCTTTGTCTAAGATAAAAAATATAACGATGTTGGTAGCAATAGTGGCTTTATTCTGTTGTTTTATTGAGTCTGTTAAAACTTTGAAATCTGTCAAATGGGTGTGTTTATGACGAGACGCCATATTGCCGTACATAAATACGTGACAATAAAGTTATAAAGATTTAGGTTCGCTATATAATCCAATTGTTTACTTTTGTGATTTTTTCTTGAGAAACATCTAAATAAAGAAAAATGGAGGAACAAGGCGGAACATCTGCGCCAAGAGTAAGTGATAAACGTTTAGCACAAACTCAAGCAAAAGTAGACGAAGTTGTTGGAATTATGCGTGTCAATGTCGAGAAAGTATTGGAAAGAGATCAAAAGTTATCCGAACTCGACAATCGTGCAGATGCCTTACAACATGGGGCAGCGCAATTTGAGCAACAAGCCGGGAAGCTAAAAAGAAAATACTGGTGGCAAAACATGAAGATGATGCTTATCATTGGTGCTATTGGAGCAGTTCTACTTATTATCATTATTGTGTGGGCTACATCCGGATCAAGCTCCCCGGCCCCGGCCCCAGCCCCAACCCCTGCTCCGGTCACCGAAGCTCCTCCCTCCGGCCGATAACTTCTCCATATCTGGAACTACAGAAATTGCATCATTATCTACAGCTACCATTTCAATTGTATTCACAGAAAGTATTTGAACTGAAACTTGACTGAATATGTACTGAGAAACTTTACACATAGATTTTGTACTATATTTACCTTCAGACTATACAATACTTACACATTTATAACCAACTCTTAAACATATACAATAGCTTTTGATACCTGTCTACAAAAATATAATTGCATAGAGATTACATTATATTCATATTAAAAATTATTCAGCTAACTTTATACTGAATCTTTATCAAATGACTTAAAGTCATATATATTTAGAAAATAGAGATATTAAGTATTACTAGGTGTTGCTTTATATTTGATAAATGATTGTTATACTAAAAGTGGCCAATTTGTACAAAATACAAAAGTTATCATATATTTAATTACTAATATATCTTACAGAGCTTATTTGTTAGCCATATTGATCAGAGGAACTGAAATGTTTAAAAAGACACATTGAAAAGGTTTAACTGTAGTTAACTTTTGCTTATTGAAAAAATAACATATTAATACTTCTGGGTATATTATAACATTTGACACAACCAGTTCTTAAGCACAATTTGTATAATGTCTAAAGCACAAGTACTTGATTAATTTGTTATTATAATGTTACAGTAATTCACCACTTTTTATAATGTAAACACACAAATTGGTTATGGGAGTTAAAACCGTCTGAAAAACTTACTGCATTTAAGAAAATAGGGTGAAGATATAGTGACAGCAAACGGGACCAAGAATATTAATTTATTATGCAGCATCAAAGTTCCATTCTGTTTTTATTTTGCCTTCAAGCTAAGTAATGTAAGTTGATTTTGTGTACTAAATTTATATTATACTATATTTATCTAGTTGTTTTATATTGTATAAGAATATAATAAAAGTATGTATTCTTCAATTTAATATAAGTTTGTCTTATGGCCACACCTTATCATTTTATATTGTTTAGAGAGTCTTTATCAACTTCAAAAAGATAAGCAAATGTTGATATGCAGTGACTAATAATGTAAAAAAATTGTATGATGATATTTTCATAGAAATTACCAGCTATGTATAAATTATACTACTGGCCACAGGCCTCTTAAGAATATTGGAGCATAGCACCACACTACTTTAATGTGGATTGGTAGATGTGACAAAGAAAATTTAAGCACCCCTTTGTAGATATTACTGCTAGGCAAGACTTCTTCTAGAGAAGGTATTAGATATTGGAGCATAATCAATGCCATGGATGATATGGACAACGGAGACACATTTCAGATTGATGATGTTTGGAAAATGTTTTTATTTGTTTCTTAGGCTTCAGGTCTACTCACAATGTTTGCCTTCATCACAGAGTATGTGATAAATTATTACTAAATAATGCAATTAACTAGTTTAAATAACTTCAGTTTCCTTGTGTACTTTAATATAATATCACATTTCAGCTATTTTTTGTCTGCAACATGACTGAGTTGGCTCAACCTGTTTGGTCATCACACAATACTACTATGAAATAACAATATAATGCTGTTCTGTCTTTCATATGGTTTGTTCTGGGATCTGGGGGACCCAGTTATAGGTAATTAGGCATTCTGTCAGTCCTCATGGTGACAATGCATGTGTATCTCAATGAGTATGAGTTGGCATCTTGGCACTAGGCTGGGCACTTGGCACTATCAATATACTTTCTTGTAAATAAGATCTACTTTTTATCTTAAAAGTGTTGCAATCAACTTTTTGTCATAAGCATAGTCTAAGGGGGTAAAAGGGGATGGGAAATTCATACTATGTTGATACACTGTCTTTTATGTGCATGCTAGCAAGGCATGAGTAGATAGACCTGTATATTGACTGGTCTATTATGATTGATTTGTTTGCCACCCCTGGTATAGAGGCTGACAAATGAATACATTGATCACTTGGTGGTAAGTAATTCCTGTGGCTGGCTCATGATACCCACATTCATCCTCAATACAGATTCAAAAAGCAGATATGTTAGAACCCCTGAGGACTAAAGTGGAATGCTTCGTCACTAACAATAAGGGTCTCTGGGTACATACGCACCAGATAGAAAGATCAGCATCATGCACCTCTTTCATGCTGTTATTCTGTATAAGGGTGTGGTCTAATACAAAGCAAAGGCTAACTTTTATACTGCAAACTTGGGTAAACATGGAACATGATAACAAAATTTGATATCAGTAAGATTTATATTAATTTTGTTTATGGGGATTGGTCACGGTAATTTGAGGAATTCTTGAGTAAATTCTTCCGTTTTTATTAGGTAGCAAGTACCTGATGTAAAGGTATCACTAGTGAGCAATTGTAATGAAAGTGTATCCATCATTGATGACAAATTAAGAACAAAGCACAAGGATGGAATACCTGAATGAATAGTCCTTGCATTTTAAGAAAAAAATCTTGCTCTGGTTGAGCAGACTTGTTTGTGGGAATATTTAAACCAGTAATTTTGTTGCCCACTTTAGATTTTCTCTCAAACTGATACCACATTCAAGAAACAAAAAGATATGTTTTGTCGTTTCGCTAACCTAGTTTTGTTTAAATCAACACATTTGTGTTTTAATTATGTATACAACACGATCAAAAGAAACGTGACGTGTTAAATAGGAGAACTAGTTCATCGCGATTGCTACATTTTAGCATAGTTTGGCGTATATCGGTCAGATCAATAAACAGTTGGAGTTGGAAAAAAGAAGTCATAAAAAATGAATACGAGTGGATGTGCATGGAAAATACAAAATAAAATGTGTATGCAGCATTTAAAAAGTCCACCAGAAACCTGAAATAACTATAATCTTCAATGATTATCTTTTATTAAAGATGCTCCACTATTATATCATGTACAATTCAAGTTGGTACCTGATTTTAAGGGTAGTGTGGTATGTATTCCATTTTGAGAATAGTTTATTTATGAATTATTGATTATTTATTTACTATTTCTTAATGGAGATGAGGATAATAAATAAACATACATTTCACATGTATAAGGTGGATCTCTGTACTCTAAACTAGTCAAACTGCTGTGCTTTACGTTGGTGTTCTACGGGACATGGACATCCTCGATCGAGCCGACCAGTTAGCAGGAAATTAAATGATAAGATAGGCGTGAACTCTGCAAAAATAAAACTGGTGATTATTTTGTTCGCTACATATAATCTGCATTTTTATTATAGTGACAATATGACACATTAACGGGTTAGTGGTTGGTATAATAGCTGAAACAAGTTTGAATTGAATGTAAGATGAGATGGATGAAAAAAATCTTTCAACGAACGAAATCATTAGCGTTAATCTACTCGAATGAAATGTAAGTGCCAATATGCAATAAATTCTACATGTTTTTGTCGAGCCTATTTAATCAATGGAATGAATAGCGATTCCTTTCAAATGATCCTGCTACCCGTTTTCCAGAATTGATTACATACATTGAGCGTTATTGTCCCCTCTGATCTAGATAGATGTATCAGTCCTTCAGTGATAATTTTTTCATTATCTGATGATTTGTTTGTTTTAAGATTATAAAAAATGCTTCTGATTTAATTCGAGGATGTTGAGTTCGGGATATAATCGGAAAGTTAGTAGGTCATCTTACAAAATCGGCGCATAAATTTTAACCGTAGGATCGCCATCTTTTATCTCCGCTTGTCTGCATCGTTATCATGTGCTTGGCTTGTGATTGGCCCTTGTTTTTTCACAGTTGCTGCGCGTGATCTTCAATGTGTTGACAGATAGAATTCTAGTCCTTCCGGCTTAATCATTATATCTTGCTGAAAGTTCATGGTATTCAGTATGGTAAGGGTCAACATTGTCTGAGTATCGATCTCTTACTTGCTTAGGTGTGTTCACTCTATTCCAATTGTTGTCAGCGTGGGCATCCACAGTAAAGTTGGCTAAATTGTTTAATAAAGATTGAACAGCAACGTGGAGCACGGATTATGGTGCTATATAAGTTTTAGGTAGATTTCTTCTCAGCGTTCTGAGACGAAATGAGTTCTCAGTCTTTTGGTGTATACATGCGAAAAAAAGTTATCTTTATGGGAGGAAGTAGGTGCCGTGCTATTGAGCCAGGAAAATGTAAGAATAACCTTTTGTTTTTGTTATATTACACACTAGCATTGATTTAATTAGGTGAACCCTGGTGCTGAACTGAGGGCCTTCTTTACTACGCATAAAACACTTATGATAAAACTGAAGAGTCTGTTTGGTTGAACGCGTTAATCTCAGTTACTATTGGATCGAATTGAAAAATTATTTTTGTGTTGGATAGTTCATTCATCAAGGAAGGCTATAGACTATAGAACAACGCTACGACCAATAGGAGCGGAGCGTCTATGAAAATTGTTGTTGAAAACAATAAAAAAAATACTCTTTTCGAGAACTTCCGTTGCGTGTGCTGCGTAAACGGTTAAAGTTACGCAAAAATCATGTATGACAGTATTGTTTGCCTTTAAAAGTTCTAAAAGAGCGTTGCTTTACATGAGACATACCAAGCATCCTGTAGTTAAATAATAACAAAGTTGCGGGCACGGCTTGTATTTTATAAAGATGTGAATGCTAGTGCAAATTATACATTCTGTATAAAAATTTTCTCTTGTTAAACTAAGTTGTCTCTTGGTATTCGAATTCACATGATATATTTTATGAATTGTGCATACGTATGGTAAGAGTTAAACTAGGTTTTCACTTCCTGCGTAATTAATCATTATATTTTGCTTTCCCCCAAAAATATATTTATTTGGTATTTCAAATATTTTGTATTCAACCCACAGAATATTATCGAAATAGAAAAGGACGCATTTTTTAAAAGAGACAAAATTATTCAGCTTTATATATCGTTTAATTATAATACAGCATTTAATTTTATTCAATCGGATCGATCACGCAACTAATTGTTTTGCGTACCTTGTTGTTTGTGGACACACACTTTTGCCTTATAGAGTAACATAACATAGATTAGATGAAGTGGTTTCTAACTCAACAATGCCTAATAAGGCCATGCCTGGTAAAGGTAAATTACGTGGGTGTTGATGACCGCCTTCTGCTACCTGATAGATTACCAAACAACCGATCAAATACCGTTACAAATATGTACTAACGGACACAAGAAATGCAACAACAATGTCGTTTGTGGCGTGATTTACATGAGATGCAAGATTGGAACTTCCGATACAGGTACACAATTGTAATGTAGTTGATATTACGATGGAGTAACTGTTAATAGGGTGCGGGCTAGCTCCAACACTCTACTAGCTATAATAGCTAGTAGACTGGACTGTTCATATGTTAACCATTGCACTAGGGTGCATATGACAGTAAATTAGTTTTAATCATATGTAATTATTACTAACCCTAGATATTAAGAGTGTGATTACTAACAATATATGAGTCTTATGATACTTGAAATAAATGTTTTATTATTATTATGTAACATTGAACATTATTTTAAACGGTACTAGACTTTACCTGCGGATTTGGCCTTTGTAGGGTGATAACGCTTAGTCTGGGTCACAACTCGGCCAGGCCCATGTAAGCCGAGGTCCATTACCAACTGTCCTCGTAAACCAACCAAAATGATGGCAACGAGCTGAACAGAGGTATCTGCCGCGGAGATACAATTTTTAAGAATTATTATTCCAAGTCTTCCAAGGTGTCCAAATACTTGATTAAATGACGCTTTTCATCTTAACTGTAATGCTGAAAAAGTTTCCTTCGTGTTCATATAAGCACAAATTTGCTGCTGTCTAAAGTGTAAGGAATGGATTTTGATTAGATATTCATTTTATTATTTCTGTTTGATCCATGTACAAGATAGGTATTTCAAGAGTATATTTTGATGTGAATGAAGACAAACGGGCACAGTTCACCTGCTAGTAAGTTATGTGGCCCATGAACACCTACCGCCATTCTCAACCAATATTAAAGATGTATGTACATGCGCTGTCACTCCTGAGAAGTGAAATACAATGCTACGTCTCTAGTACCTAGGTCTTCAGTTGCCAACACTCAACATTGGAAACAGCAACATTATGCTACAATGCTATATGAAATCACACCGGCGTCTGTAAGTGCGTGGTTTTTGCTTCAGCTCGAGACTACCTGGAGCGTGGCTCTACCATTTTTAGCACAATCATCTTGAGTTGCGCTTGATATAACCCTCTTCTGTGATAATGAATGATCTTGATATACATTATATTAGATTAGAGAATTCAAGGACAACAAAGCTCTTAATTCGGATTAATCACTAGCACGTCTGGTGCGCAGGTGATATTTAATTGTCGTCGTATAATAAGAATTGATTCTTATTATACGACCATTATCATAATGCAAGGACAACATGTCTTAATTCGGATTAATCACTAGCACGTCTGGTGCGCAGGTGATATTTAATTGCCATCGTATAATAAGAACCTGATTCTTATTATACGACCATTATCATAATTCAAGGACAGCATGTCTTAATTCCGATTAATCACTAGCACGTATGGTGCACAGGTGATATTTAATTGCCGTCGTATAATAAGAACCTGATTCTTATTATACGACCATTATCAGAATTTCAAGAAAATTATATAAATTTACATAACGGCCTATCAATAATTCTCACTTTTTTATTTCATTGAGTTACATATCATCAGATGAACTGTGTTCATCTGATAATATGTGATTCGCGATATGCGGCCCTTGACATCTACATTCTCCTTTGACGTTTCAACTATTACCGTGATCCTGGGGAGAAATTCATATTGCCTGTTAAGTAATAGTACTTTTCCTTAGCCCGTCACCTATAATTGTAGAAGCCACAGGGCTGGCCGGGCACATGGAATAATTCTCTTACCTCTTGGCATGGGCAGTCAATACTTGCTTCTTCTACTTAACCAACTTACATCCCTGATGTTCCTAACAAATGCGACAAATATTTTTCCTAGCCTGAAATCTAACCTAGATCCCGCGTCGCATCAGCATGACAAATATAACAGTTGATACAATTGGTAGTGAATCCCGTGAACAAGAACGTTTCTTGAAGAGCTTGTGAGAACACTCCCCGTGTTCACCCAAGTTCTTCATTGCAGTATTAATTATATTGCTATGAAATATTCTTCATAATTAAATTAACTGTTATACCAATATTAAAACGAAATCACAGACATTTATGGGCAATGCGATAACTAATAATTAAATTTGTTATTAAATTTTATTATTATTAAAGCTTTACTAATAATTTTGATTATAAGCATTATTTTATTATTATTAGTTGTTTGTCGATATTGCAACATTAGTTGGTCCATGACGTAGAATCACGCAGTTAAAACTAACTGTAGCACTAAACTATCAGCTTTCCGGAGTAAAATGGTAGTTAAACGTGACTGTGTTTTGTTTGGTGAAAGAAATAAATCAGAGATTATTTGGCCACCCTAAGCTGGACGTCGTACGAAAATGCGTGGTTTCCAACAGTCTCAGGACCTTAAAACGAATTGAGATATTTACCCGCAGAACCCACGTTCTGTTTCCCGATAAGTAATCATAATACTGATGCGTTGTGTTCTTTGAACATTAAGATGGAATGCTTAGTTACTAGCAGATAGTTTCCCTACCCTACGAAACAGCAAAGCTCTAATTTAAGGCAGGTATTCTGCGAAAGCGCGGCCTCATTCCGGTCAAGCCGATCCATTCATACCACAGTAAACTAGCTGTAGCGCAGCTTTACCACGGTCACGTGACACCAGTTGCATGGCACCGGATGTTGCAAATTATTACGCGCATAGACAAAAAATGTAAATTCATAATGTCCTCTCTTTAGCTTGGATAAAAACCATTCATGTGTTTGATAATGATTCTCTTCTACGTTGTGTCAAAACCTAAAATAACTTAAAATATATATTTTATTTTCGATTACAAATCCGCAAGCATTACATCACTATGTTGGATTGAAATCATGCAGGCGCCAAGGCATTGGTATTACGCATTTACTATTACTGGGTATTTATGATGTAATCTGATTTATAGGCATTGAACATAGATCTAAGAAGCCATATCGCATGTCAATTCCAACAGGACGCTTAATAAAATACACGTACAGTTTAAATTTCCCCTTTATTAAAATTCTTAATTTCAGTAATAGTTCTAAACGTTTTTTTCTAGGAAAGGCTAATAGTATAATTGGTTATATATATAATTGGTTGCACCTTGTATCTGTATTCTGAACTTCCGGTCGATTTTATTGAATATATTCCAAAAATAACAGAAAATGTCTCAACTAAGGTATTTTAACATGAGTTCAAAATAACAGTACAGTTTTTACGATGTTCAAAGTTTTAAAACGCTATAGGATTTTGTTGTTAAACTTCGGAAGCATTTTTAACGATGTTCTGTATGCTAGTTACATCTATGCTTATTGCTTTTAAAATAATTAGTGGATTACATAGCATGTGATTTGTTTTGAGCAGTATACGTGAGGATGACAGTTGGATAAAATTGGGGGATTACCTTGTGTAAACTGAGATTGTATATATTATTATATATGCGGTTACGTTACTTAACAAAAATTATGAGAGAAAAAATGCTTAGAATATTAAAAGAACGGCGACAATATTTTGATTTTATAGTAAGTGTATTTTTTTATACGACTAAAATACTTATCGCCCGTTTCATAATTATTAAGTAACACTATTTAAATTAGATAACTTAGTGCCATAAGTCTCAAATATAGAATATATTACATTCACATATATGTTATAATGTTATTTTCTGGATTGATTTTCGACCACTAGATGACAAAATTCATGAACCATGTGGTACATTCATAATAAACACAAGAATCATCATATTTTTTCATTGAGAGTAACAAACGAGCACACAGTTCACCTGATAGCATCTACATTAATCCTTGACAAGGAATCATAAGGCAGATGCGTTGTTGTTGAGGACTGTGATGGAATGCCTCGTTACCAGTAATAAAGGTCCGGATCCCTACACTCACCAGACGACACACGCTGCTATTTTAAGCTGGTATTCTGTGAGGGCGTGGTCGAGCTGACTAATTAATTCTGCAACTAGAAACAAATTGTAGTGTAGCTCTACCACTGTATGGATTATATAATATTTTTTCTGATTATATGATCTTTGAACAGTGCCTTTAAATAATAGTATGTGCAGGGTATAGTCTAGAAAGACACATCGTAGATTCATATCCACCGTTGGTAACGTCAGTAACCATCTAATACAAATTATAAGGGTTTTTATGGATACATGTGTAACGTTAATGTTAATTTTGAAAGTTTATTCAAAATTTCACTTCAAATCTTAGTGGTGCCGTTGCTATGCGTTAAAAGTATGTGTCGAATGCCTGTGGCCTGTTAAATTTCTGCGTTGTTAACGTCTAAAAATAGAATACATTACCGAGACAAATTCACCCCGGGATATGACTCATTTACACAGTCATACAATCCAAAGGATGACCTAAACACAAAATAAGATATTGTTGCTTAAGCTTCAACAGGACTCCCTGGCAATTGAGGATAAAGATTACAAAAAAATTAAAAATAATGAAAAATTACACAAGTACAGTGGTTTATTAATTATAATCAAACCTAGTCCGGTCTCCTTTGGCTGAACTTTCAACACAATGTACATATCGAACGATAACTTTTCGAACGTTTTAAAACTTAATATAAACCATCTTTGACATACTAACAATCAAAAAATATTTACTATGTTAAACAATACTTGATTAGTTTTAGTTAGCATTTAGTATGCATAAGTTTCATTTCGATATTGTTAAATCGGTGTAAATCACCTTGGTAAGTGCCGGAGTTATAAACTAGCTACAGCACAAATACATCCGGACGACATTTGGAGTCCGACTCTCACTAGTCTTATCTTAAGGCCAGTGGCGCTGTTGAGAAATAAAAATCTTTATAGAAAACATACAAATGAAAAAATATACATAATTTTAAGAGTATAAAAATATGTTATATCATTAATTGTTTATGTTTGCTCATAGTGAGCATAGTAAAGTGAAGTCTGTCAACATTCGCAAGCTAGGTAATAATGATAGGCTAGTTTTTGATTAGAGAGAGAGATTGAGATGGAGATATGGTGTTGACAATGGACGGAAAGAAATTTAACGAGAGATGAGATGAGTTTGAGTTTGAAGAGAAAGACTAATGAAAAAATATGGTTAATTATGATATTAGGGATGACAAACGATGGAAATAGCACCTTGATCCCTTGACGGATATTCCCATAACACCCACGTTCTTTTTTGACAAGGAGTCATAATGCAAATGTGTTCTCATCCCCGAGTATAAAGATTAGAAAGGTTAGGTATTAAGAATAAAATAGGCAATTGATTAGGATTAGGGATAGGACTAGATATGACATGAAAACTTTATACACAACTACTCTGCGGAATAAGCTGTGTTTATATATATAATTATATTAAATAAGTCGATACAACTAGGGGAACTTCAAAAATAGGCCATACACCTTTCTTAAAGACAATTTGTGACTCCTCTGGTGTCGTGGATGTTCTTGGGCGGCGGTAATCGGTTACCATCAGGTACTCGTTTGCTACCTATTCCATAAAAAAAAAACTATCGTATAACGGAAGATATAAGGACAAAGAGAGAAAAACACCAACCAAAACTTTTCTCTTAACTTGTTCTATCTATATAAAGTAGGTGTGCCGCATCACGAATTTAAAGAGAATCTCTAGGTCTTTAACTTATAGCAAAAATGAATCTGTGTTAACAAATCAGGCACCACTATCTTCACTGCCGAGGGTAGTATTGTATTATATTCTTATAGCCCATAATTGATTTACAAAAAGCGGGAAGTGAGTACTGTTCGACTTTTATTACGATCAACTATTAAGATTATAGGAATATTCCATTGCATAATCCATTTATGAAAATGAAATCATAAAAGTAAGTGTTACTAACGAACACATGTAAGTCTATCGGCCCATTAACATCTTCATCCATCCTTCACGAAAAATATATAGGTTACAGAATGGGTGCGTTGTCATTCTTGAAGACTACAATGGAATCGTAGATCTTGGTGTAAAATTATTGGAACGGTTATTATAGTGAAAATATGTTCTTTTCACGGTTGTCTTCCACCAGTTTATAACCGCAGCGTGTATTTACAACACAAATGTACAAAAAGCGGGAAGTGAGTACTGTTCGACTTTTATTACGATCAACTATTAAGATTATACGAATATTCCATTGCATAATCCATTTATGAAAATGAAATCATAAAAGTAAGTGTGACTAACGAAATGTCGATCGGCCCATTAACATCTTCATCCATCCTTCACCAAAAATATATAGGTTAAAGAATGGGTGCGTTGTCATTCTTGAAGACTACAATGGAACCGTAGATCTTGGTGTAAAATTATTGCAACGGTTATTATAGTCTTTTTTTTTGTCTTATACCAGTTTATAACCGCAGCGTGTATTTACAACACAAATGTACAAAACACACACAATGACTTTAAGTTAACTAAAATGTTGGTGTACTGCGTTTTTAGAATACCTCGTAATACCTCGAAATAGTAGCTGTGTTTCGTAAGATGAGTGTGGATGAGGGATACGGATATCCAATTACAGATAACGAAGTGTTCTATCTCAGTCTCGTTCACTTTATTGAAAATGTAGATGTCATGTATTGACAGTTATCAATTAACATTAGGTGAATTTTGTGCTCGTTTATTACAACTAATATTATATATAAAAAATATGACGCTAACTGAATGTAAGATATTACATAACTGCTTTAAATGGAAAATATGTTAATTTTATTCATAATTCGTAGCTGTAGCCCATTATTTCGATGATGCGTCATTACTGTCACGGTCGCAACGACGTGAGATAGCATTAAATTACGTCGAAACCCAAGAGGTTTGTGGGGGAAAATGCGGAAGAAGCCACTTCGTCGTGGTTCCGCTCTGCTTGCCGTCCACTGACGCCTTCGCACCATACACCTTGATCTCGGTTTTCGTCACAATTCATTATCTCGACTGTTTGTGTTAGAATAACCTTGAAAATTTTATAGTGATATCATTTTATTTTTGTGCTAAAATGCACATTGTTCAATTTTTCGATAAATAAGAGTTATAATGAAATATTAATTTTAACACCGTATGCAAGTTTGAGTATCGAAAAAATTTGTACTTTTTAAAATGGTATATCAATTGAATAGGTTAGCCTATTAAAATTGTGACTTTTGATCTTACTATTTTAATGTTGCACTTTTGGATTGCCATTTTCTAGGGAGATAACAAATATTTTACTTCATATATATCGCGTAATATAATCTACCAATCAATTGAGCTCTATAGTTGTATATATGTAGTATTGCTGGGTCCTGCTGAAGAAAGAGTATTGGACCGAAGTAATAACCCTGGGCAGAAATCTGAGACATGTAAGTTTCCACAAATAGTATATTATTCGCACTTAAAATAACATATAACAATGTAATGTTAACGTGCATTATAATCAGGTTAGAGTAATATTAAATTTAAAGGGTTTTTTGGTTACTGATATCACCAATGACGCTGTAAGGATACAAGTTAATTTAAAGTTCAAAACACTAATCTATGAATAATTATAATGTCAATCCGGACGCCAGCTATACAAGGCGGCAGTCCTAAAATGGCGTGTTAGAGGTAGTGTATCGGCCACGTTCTATTCCTAATCCGCAAAAGTCATTCACCCGGCTTCATTGTAATGCACGGTATGTTATAAAATATGATATCGTCTCTATTGGCACCTTAGAATCCAATAGTCAGTGTCAGTAAAAATGCCTATATTAATAACGAGGTGATACTTTGAGTAGGGTGTCGCAAAACTAAAGTGACACTAACTTTTGTGGTCATATTTAACTGAATTTCCCGACAATTTATGCGAATGTAGGTATAAAAATTAACTAGTATAAAAAGTTACTTTTTAATTTCAGAACCGATATATGTATTCGATTGGTTGATAGAAAATAAATAATTAAAGTAATGAATATTAAATTTCGTGTTAAATTATCGCCATCATGGTGATACACCGTTGTAGTCGCTTCAAGGTTTGCATTCATAAAGGCGAATATTCCTTCCTCGGGCTCAGCCTTCGGGGAAGCACGATAATATAGCCGGTGCATAATGGAAAATCAATATATGGAAAATAAATACTTTTAGTTCTCGATTAACGCAGAAAATTTAATTATCTGTGTTTTTAGTAATTGTTTTTCTTTTGTAAATGATTTAGTCGTTCTATTAGATTATTGTGCCATATGGTCCAGAAAAGTAACATTTAAGTTCTACGTTCAATATCTCGTTCATGATTTAATAAGTTGAGGTTTTTCCTTTATATAATGCTTACTTTAAGCCTAAAAATCGACATTTCCTTATATTTCTCTGAGGATCATAACATAAATATATTATCATAATTATGCCACAAATATATATATTTCTAAGTCGACTATTTTGTCTACTTAAATTACTATAACCAAAAAATATTTGCCTAGATATGAGGGACCCATTGACTTTTAGAGACCAATAAGCTCCATGTGTAAAGTGGATAATACCACCACAAATCTGATCTAATTACAGCAATTGGAATTATTGAATAAAATTAATCTTAGTCCAAAACTTTATTTTGCACTTAATACTAAATAACTTAATTTTGTATTTACGTCAGGAACAGTTCTTAGTGAAATGGACTACTACCTATTCAAATTGGTGCATAGAAATTGCAATGGGAGTCTTCATTGTAATCGCAGTATAGCATCCTTCCCATCACGGCGAGATGTTAACGACCTCGTTGTTTATCGCTTTCATCGACATTCCAAACGGAACGATCCGAGCTTCAATAGAGGCGCTGGTTACGCTACTTTAAACAAAATTGTATTCTAAGATTAAAAATATAACGGGATTTCTTTGTTTTTTATTTCTACTTTAGATGTATATATATATATATATATGTATATATATATTAGGTCTTTTTACCTATGAAATTGCCGTTTTTTATGAAATAAGTAAAAGTATTTTTTTTTTCAAACTTTTTTATTTCTGTTATTCAAAGTAATCACGCATGTAATCGATGCATCTTTGCCAATGCAGTGGTAGTTTATTGATGCCCTTCTTGTAAAAATCCGCTGGACGGGACGTAACAAACTCATCATAGGCATTTTGTACTGCCTCTCGGGAATTGAATTTTTTTCCCGCTAAAAAGTTGTCCAAATTTTGGAAAAACTAATAGTCGGTGGGTGCAAGGTCTGGTGAGTACGGTGGACGAGGGAGAAGGGAGTTTTTCTTTTGTATAGAATTAAATATAAAATCGATGTGGTGACGGAAAATAGTGGTCGGGAAAGATTATCTTTACATCATACCATACTGCTGTGTTTCGTCTAGTGAAAGTAGGGATTCGGACAAGCATATTACTGGTGACGAGTCATTTCATCTTAATCCTCAGGGGTGATAATATGCTTTCTTATTGACAATGAATTTCGGTATAGAGGACGCTAGGTATCACTTACCATTTTCGGTTCGTACTTTTTGCTCGTTTGGTAGTAAACAGATTTGTTAAATGTGTAATAGTATTTATATAATAGTCAATGTAAAAAAAGACTTACAGAAAACTATAGTACAAGCAGGGTGCAGTTACTATTAGTGGCTACTAAATCACGACTATTAACCAATCAGAATTAAATCCTACCTACGTTTATGAATATTGCAGAACTATATAAAGACCTTAGTAATTAGTAGTTATGAAGAATAGTTACCAAGCAGTTCATTATGTCTTCAGTTATTTCACATTCTAACCAAAAATAGATCGCCTATAATGTTTCCTGTTCGGATTGACGTTAATGGACGTCAGACTTGAGTAAAAGCATTAGACAGAGTATTATATATATTTGACATACACACGTAAGGGTCATGCACGAGGTTGAATGTCTTAAAAGAATAACTGAGCCCTAAATTATAATATTCTTTTTAAATTATTAAAGTTGTATGTAATTCTAAATAACAGATATTATCTATTTTCTAATAACCATTTTTAGACCTGTTTACAATAGTATGTAGTATATCGTAGTAATAGTTTTTTATTATTTAGTTTATGATTGTTTCGTCTTTTAGAAAATAGAGACTATTTTCTACAGAGTAAATGCTTCTTTATTTTAGAGTTTAAGACTTTTTAGTGTATATATTTTGTTTTATTAATAAAAAAGAATTTATTAATATGAAATTCATCAATTTTTTTTATAGTAATCTACTATAGTTAAAAAATAAATCTAAACTTTTTACGAAGCGTGAGAAGATTTTTTTGCTCACGAGTGTATTATTATAACGTAAAAATGTGTAGTTGTAGTTATTACTAAGCCAAATTTATAATATCGAATGGCGTAATACCGAAAAATTAGGAAAAACACAGGTCTTGTCAAATTGACATAAATATACATTATATATACATTGGTTAGTTATTACCTCATCTTATAAGTTAGGGTCAAAAAAGTCTGTGCCACAAATATCATTTATGTCTCTCATGTCTGAGTAAATTTTGTTCAATCAAAGTATTATTATTACCATGACAGGTCTATATTTAATACCATGTGTATGGTAAAAGCTACGTTGGGGAAAGATTTCTCAATGTTTACATTGTCCAAAACCGTTAAAGTTTTAACACACCATTTTGACTTTGGAACATCTTTGTGAATGATCAATATCAACATTGTTTTTGAGATGGTTATTTAGTATTTTCAATCTCATTTAACTATATTATCTTTGTTTTACTTAATTAATACATTTAATTAATTTAAAACTTTTCCATAAATAAAAAATGCTTAAATTTGTGGGAGAACACAGAGTACTCTCGTGTTTTTCCGGTGTTGCAGTCGTTATCTTTTCCCACACATCCTGCCGCCAAATGTCTAGTGAAGGTATGGAACCCGAAGAGTAAACATCTGACTGTTCGTGCTCTTTCGGTTTTGGGTTCGCAAGGCCGTTTTGCGTCATCTTTTCTAGTGGTAAATTGGGCGTCGTCCAATTTTTGTTCTCAGAGGAATTCGCGCCACATCTCTCGATGGAGAAGTTGACGTTTGCGCCTTTAAAGAGTGAGCCACGTATTGCGGTCAATTGTATTAGATAATATGATGGGCAGTCACACTCAGGTACTAAAACTAAACCGGGCTGAATGTAAGCTTCAACTGATTCGCACATGATTAGCAGCTGATTTCGATGAACTAGTGTCTCTGCTTAGTCAAAAGTTGGATATATATATATATAAGATTCTATGTTCGAATTGGGGATAATGTTCAAGCAATCAGTTGTGAGGACGACGGTATCTATTGATTTTGAGGCGTGAGAGATCTTGTGATCTGATTTGTATTTATGAATATCATCTCAACATCTCATTAATTTTTCAAATAGCCGCGCCGCGTTATTGGTGATTACTATAACCTTTGAGGAGTTCTATACGGTATTTTTTAATTTTAGTTATTTTTGTTGTTGTTGTCAATTCCACCACCACAAAACCGCCCCGAATAATTTGGAAGCTTTGTTCCCGGGCCACGATTTGATACGATAGCCAGAATAAACCTTAAGAAACGTTAAATAATTTCGTTTGACTGACTCAATTTGAATTATTTTAGCAAGTGACCTAGAGTTTTTGGCAGTGTAGGACTCTATAGTGTATACATTGGTTGTAGCAGCGCATTAAGTGGACTGACAAAACTGATCCTTTTAAAGTTCTTAAAAGTGTCTTCAGTTGCATAAAGAGTCTATTTGTTACCTATGCATTCGAGACTTTGACGGGTTATAACTTTGTTGTACGGGTTTAACACACTATCCAGAGTTGTATTATTACAGATTATATATTATTACAGATTATATATTATTACATGTTTAGAAGTTAGCTGTAGCGGTCCAACTACCAATTTGTTACACCTGGCGCGAGGGGATTTTTTGTTTGAGTGTTTTGTTTGTTTGTTGCATATGAATACTAGAATATGAGCCATAATATCAACAGATGGCGTCGCTAGTAGTTAGTGCGATCAAGTAGTATGGGACGATTTGGACGGCGACGTAACGTTTCCACTTCACGCGTGCTTTGTGCACTTTATTGTTTTTTGAGCTAAATTGAATTTGGGCTTAGAGTCGTATGGCATGATGGCAATCGCGTACGCCTCGTTATTTTCCATAATTTATATTCCCTTTTGAACTTCGGGTTTGATATGAATTTGGACACAAAATTCTAACTGTTTGGTGAACTAATTCGTTATGAATTTGAAGTCATTGTATCAGTGAACCAGCAGTCGGCGACGTATCAAACACTTCTCATAACTCTTCATATACCATCAAATACTCAAAACAGGTGTCATCAGTACCTAATGTCTGTGCTTTGGCATTATTGGTAAATTTCTTTTCTTCGTTAAGCTCATTCCAGTACCTGGCTGTGAGGACGGTGGTTAGAACCTCGTGTCATGGGCTCGATCGTGGAACAGTCCTAATTATCACCACAAAACCAGTAGAATTTTTACCCACGAACGTTATATCGAAAGACATCTTCACCACTAAGATACCACTGACTTCGGTTCGTTTATTACATTCCATTTTTTTTAAAGAATGATAGCTATGGTATTTACATCACTAACATTCCGTTAACGCTTGTGATAGGAGATGGTACCCGACAATAGTCGAATGGCGGATTCTAGCCGAAAATCAACAAGCAATCTAAGCTTAAAAACACAGAACGTATCCTAAAACATTAGGCTATTGACTTCTCGAATATTTTTTCAATGTAAATTGTTATCCATAAAGTTTTTAAGAAGAATGATGTTGTAGTCAGTGAGACGTATTGGGTTCCAATTAGAATGCGACGTACATCAGCTCATCTAACCTATCAAGCAGAATGCCAATCTATTAACAACGATTGTTACTAAAACATTTTTGTCAATAAATAAATTATAAACTTGCAATATAACTTTATTTTTTGCAGTACGTATCCCTAGCCGCTTTGAACATTGCTCCAATATTGGGTATTAAACGCACCGACTATTGGAACCGAGCCAACTTCTAGCGGTCTGAAATGGTGCATTTGTACAGTCACATGTAAAACAACGTACAGATTTATGAATGTAAAAGCAGTATCGCAAACAAAATGTTTAAGTAAATAATTTTTCCCTTTTGGTGTCTATCATCTTATATACTTAAACATTTTCTTTCATACATAAAATACACATATATGTCATATTATGGCGATACCTCGGTACGCCAAAATTTCATTGTATGTGTGTGCTTACTTGAATATAAAGTTGTTTAAAGTTTAAGAAACTGTCTATACACTTATTAACCTGTGTGCACACTTTTTAAAAAGATACAACAACGTTGCGTTCATGAAATAAGATTCTCTGTCTTGCTGATGTTTTTGTACCATAACTACACATGTAACTTTTCATATAATCCCTTTAGAAAAATAATTATATAATATAATACACATGTAATTGACAACAAACATTAGTAAATTATAGTGGCATATGAAATAATTACATATTACAAAAAAAATCCCTCATCCTGTTCCAGTTTGTATATCCTTTCTTTACATTGATTACCATGAAAGCGAACTTTACCAGATTTATTTTTATTTCAATTTCTAAGCCTTTGCTAACGAGACTTAGGTATATTTTTCTATTTGCTACACCTATATCATCGTGTGCACGCATTTATTTCATAAAATTTATAATCAAATAAATTTTAACCAAACTTTGATACATTTCATTGACGGGTCAGCTGTTCCACACATTCGAATCGCACATGAAAGGACATTCAAGGAGATACAATGATGCGATATATTAAAGTTAAGTTTTTATTTATAGGATCTATATTATGATTCAGATTATTCGGTCTATCTTTGATCGTTATAAAGTAAATCACATCGTATGGTAAATCATAAATAGTCATAAGCACAGCTCTATTTGCTACTGGATTGTCTTTGAACCAAAGGAATTCGGCAGCCACTAAACCACGAAGAATTTAACGTAAGATTAAATGTTGTTATCACGAAATTGTTGCACGCCTTTTCTGTCAGCAAATTTAATAAGATATTAAAATTATTCAAGGATTGAAAGAGTTGTTGAGGCACTTACGTAATAAGCTCTTACAAGTCCGTAGTTATTTTTATCGTATGACTTACAAGCAATTACGACACCCAGTAATAAGTTGAATAAATAGGTACATTTATGTCTCGATTTAATTATTAAAATATCGACAACACGAGATCACGTTTCAGTGGTCTGACCCTATATCAGAAGATAGGGTTCGATAGTTTATACTCTCACTTTACTTTTTTTAGTTTGTGGCACCCCTTGCAAAGATAAAGTGTTTCGGAGTCCAAGTTCTTTGCATTATATTAAGGCGTGTAACTTTAAGATAATATAAAAGTAATTGTAGTCTACCATCGGTTCTAACTTTGAAATCAAATACGTTCGGTTATTTAGTAATATGAAGATTCAAAACAATTCGATAAGAATATACTCCCGTTGAAAACTTCAAAAATCTTTTTCTGTAACTTGTTCATAATCATTTCAATGTACTCGTAATAATGTAACACAATATTTTTTTATTATTCCTTCTATTCGCCCACTGCTAGACATTTAGGCGTTGGTGGTCAGTATAATGGTATTTATAAAAAAATAATTCTGTAGATTACCGAATTTGAAGCGGCGATAGCCTTATTGCTAGGACGTTGGACTCACGATCTAGCAGTCGTGAGTTCGAATCACCTGAGTGGTACTAAAAAAATTACGTTTATCGATTTTTACAAACAATTTTACGTCCGGTGTATGGCGATAAATTCTGTCACGATTTTAAATTAGTAAACTCGAGGTTAGATGTAGGCAGTGGTAGTTATTTTTATGTACCTGTATTTGGATAAAAGATTTGAGAGCTTCAATATAAAATATAATTTTTATTAATTTAAATATAAACTAATAAAAAGTATTTATTATCTCACCATCAAGGAGTTATATAATAGGGGTTACTTTTAATATGTTATAAATTAGGGTAAGTGGTAAAGTCCGAGCTAGGTTATTTTACAACATTTAAGGTGTCTGCGAGGTCGTTATACATACGTGTATGTGTGTATGGAAGTATGACATTCAGTAGCTTCCAAGATTACTGCGGACCTTAATAATCGGCTAAGAGTACGGAACCAATCTCTATAAATTGTTCATACTTGGACTATAACGAATTCTTTTGAAATGTTCTTCTTTCTATTTTTGCCCAATGTTTGTGGGATGACGGTAATGATTAATATCAATCGTTTCGTTGAAAGTAACACAGCAAAACAGCAATTTGTTTCACGTGTACAGTCAATGAAAAATCTACTTCGATGTTATATTGCACATATTTAAAAAAAAAATTCAATGGCAGATGAATTTAAGTAAGTCTTGTTTTTATTCATTCAGTACAATTTAATTTTCTCTTTTAATTTAAAGATGCTTAACGGATGTCAATATTGCTATTTATCTAATTTTCGGTGGAAAACTGCACTGTAGGAAAACAACAATAATAGAAACAATAACTACTTTTAAATACACAATAAAAATCATATGTGTTTGTAATAATAAGAACTTGGCACAGCACTGACTTCTTTGGCAATAAATACTAATCAATCAACCATCACTGACCTACAAATCGTTCTAATAATTTGTTTTTGCTACTTTGAACTTTTGCTTCATTTGATTTCTTTTTAATAAAATATTTTGTCCATTTTTAAATTCAATTCAATTCAATTAATTTATTATCGGATAACAGTGATCCATTAATTCATTGATAAATGTATTATACATTTAAATAAATTACAATTACTACACAACACACATAGACAAAAACATAAAATAAACAGAGAAAATAAAACAAACAAAGAATAACAATAAACAATTAGGTCTGCTCCACTAAAATTATAACATTATTAAATGTCAAATATAGATAAAATGTCAACTTAAAGCATTAATTGCGACTTCTATCATTATATTTATTTACCTATGAGGTTATTTATTATTAATTATTTATTTATTTATTAGTCAGTAAGTGAATCATGGCACAATGGTTCAAGTACTGACAGGCATAACGGTCTGCTAATGCCCTCAGGAAAAAATAAATGTGCTTAAATCACACATCTAAGAGATTACAAATAAGTAATGTTAAGCCACTGCCTAGTCGAGAGCTTAATAAACAGTAACAACATTATATTCGTGTAAACACTTTAGTATTCATGCAACATTCAATTTTAAATTTGACAAAAGCTGATATATTTGCAATACCTAGGATGTGTTTGATCTACGAATAGTACGATCATCAGAATTAGAAATGAGGTGGTAATTATGTTAGTAACTTTAATACCTTTACGATCCACTTGGTTAAAAATGGAGGTCAAAATTTCCAGGGGATTTTGCAACAACAAATCCCCCTTCCTATTCGTCATATTATTATCTCCAATATATTGCTAAAGTAATAGCGTTTTGAGCCTTGACTTAACATCTATTCTCCAAATAATGAACAGGGCGGAACATTGATACCTCTGGGAACTATAGACTATCTTTTTACTTACATGGATTACCGTATCTTATCATTCGGCATATGAAACATAGAAGCTGCGGCTTTATGCTTGTTTTTTTAATAGTGTAGCTCTACTCCAGTCGACCCGACCTATTCATGCTGATGTCAATTCATGTTACGGCACTGATTCATACGGACCAGGAGGAAAGTCTCATAACGGTGATATCGTCTGATTTCTCAGTGACAATTGTGAAAACACAGGAACTTCACTGTCATCCCGTTCCCTAGTTTAATGTAATGCATGTGCAATTAGATCGAAGGAAGGTCCAGATAAGATATTTGGACTCGAAACATATGTATACAACACACCTTGTCTCGAAAATTTACAATATGGAATGTTAATTTTACTCAAAAATTGTTCGAGCATGGGATATCGACACGGGCGTAATGTTCTATAATTAATATAGATGTACAGTGGCTACGAAACAAAATTAAATAGGTGAAATCGCAGAACCTCACATGTACATTGTATTAAAGTTACTGAAGTTATGTGTGGGCAGCAGAAGGTCACTCCGCATTGTTCAGCTGTTAGGTAACTTCCATCTGTCTCATGCTACTCGTGTGTACTCGTCGATGTAATACACGTCATTCGTAGACAAGGTGACACAATATCTAGTATACACCGGCTTTTCACTGAATTATAGAAGGTCAGGCAACCAAATTACTCTTAATTTTGTCTTTCCGTTTGCAAGTTTGTGTGAAACGGCGTAAAAAATAGGATTATATATTAAATAAGTGTTTAGTATGTTAGTAATATTGCGTGTATAATCGTTGAACGATATAGGTATATACTGTTTCAAAGTTAATCATTAAATTAGTATAATTTAATGATTAAGAGGATTTTCCGTGGTCTCGGGATTTAAATAAATCACCCTACCTAATCATCCCGTGGGTGACGTTAGAGCCGACTGAGAGAAACGCTATAAATATCCAGTGACCACCGATAGGTGACGGAAGAACCATATCTAAATTCTAGACTCTAAAGACTCAGGTTGATGATGGCAGCTGCGTTAAAGGTGCGAGGCGTCGGGAAAACTCCAGTCGTCAACTCGCTCGCCAGGCGTGACATGCGTGGCATCTGCATGACTTTGGAATAAATAATCATAAGAGCTAATAATGTACGGCCCCCAGTCCCTGTTAGTCCTGACTCTGGTAGCGAGTAGGAGCAGGGAAGCGGTTGCTAGAACCCTCGGTGGGATTTTGGCTACCACCAACAGTGACTGGATCTGGCAATATTCAAAGCTTGTACATCAAAGACCGACGAGGATACAGAGCTGGAAGAAAAGGTAACAAAGTTCCGCTGGGCTATTAAGGAATAATCTGAAGTTTTAACAGGGAGGACATGGTAATCCGGCAACTTACCACCGATAGGGCGACGAATATCGCAAGGAGATGTCGAGGATTTATCGTCCGCAAGTCTCTCGATAACAACATTGTAAAAATCGAAAGTGTGTCACCGCAAATTGCGTACCTTATACTGAGAGTAACCAAATGGTATTCACTGAAGGTCATACAGGTCTTCGCACCAAAAAAGAGACACACCCTGTTGATGAGGTGATAGCAATGTATGAAGACATATCAAGAGCCACTAACTACAATGGAAAACTTTAACGCGAGACTAGGCAAAAGGAAAGACGATAAGTTGATAGTGGGTAATTATTGGATAGGGCAACGAAACCCAAGAGAGCAACAGCTGACTTAATGGAGAAGGAAGGACTCTTCAAGATGAATTGGTTCTTCAAACTGCAGCTTCACCTCGGCATAGCCTTGATGCTTCAACCAAAAACGAAATAGACGTCATCGTGACAACCAAACCGGAAATGTTCAATGATGCCCCTGAGACCACGAGGGTGAAAACCAAGTTCATCGAATAGTAAGAGGCACATTGAAACTTAACATTAAGTTGCTAAGGTATCGTCTGTGAATCGATAACCGACGAGGAAGAAAGATTCTTGAGTGACAACCACGTATTGGTCATCACAGATAAGTATGACCCGCCACTTGAAGGAGTGATACACCTATGCAAGACTGCAGGAAGTCGATAGATGTGGCTGGATGGTGGCGTGACAGGATTGTACTCTATGGCAGAGTCTTGGAGAGGTCTATGTTCAACAGTGATGGACTGATATGGTGATGATGAATAAAAATAATAAGATCTTCTTTAGTAGTTTTTGTTTTTGTATAAAAAACTTATTTCTTAATATCAGCCGGGCGTAAATTTGATATCTTTAGATATATGTTTTATATTATATAAATAATTTTCTAGTATCTTGGCGGTTGGAAACTATTTAATCAGTAATGTAAACGAAACTTCATATCTATAGCCTTTGCAAAAAACATAGGTTGTTTGAGGGTCACAAAAAGGAAAAAAGTGTGGACTCTTACTATAAGATTTTCCTGCGTTAATAGAAGTGCGTGTCGACGAGGTTGTTTTATTGATTAAACAAACTAATTTCCTATGCGACGTTGATGTTTACGTATTTTTACTATTTTTGTCCTTTATAGTGTGGTAAGTTAAGGGTTTATAATCTTTTAGTCATATCGACATATAAAAATCTTTAGGTAGTTTACAAAGCTAAGTAAGCCAGTAAGTCGAAAGAAACTCCTTTGTACCTCAAAAATAAAATAAAATAAAACAAAGTATTTGAAAAAGTTAAAGGCACTATTGGAAAATATCATAATATTAATTATATTTACGTACTGTATGTACTTTATTAAAATATATGCTCAGCTATTCCAATTTCTTTTTTTATATCTATGACAACTTAACAGATTAGCCAATATCGTTGAGGTCTGGCAAATTAACAGGGATCAGCCGGATTTAATGTAGGGTTCAATACGTTTTAATTTATTTATCGTACCTAGCCGTTGCGTCACGGGTCCTGGGTTCGATTCCCAGTCGTTGAACAATATTTGTGTATTACAAATTGTAGGGTTTCGGGTTTGGCTTTGTATGTCCCGTGTCGCTGACCCGTGCAACTGGACCTTCCTCCGATCTTTTGCACATACATTAAAACCCAATAGGGAAGGGGACGCCGAGTGAGCGGAGTGTCATTCGACGCTCAGCAGTCGCCGAGAACGGTCGCCCGGCGCCCCGCCGTGACCCTCCCGAGCTACCTGCCCCCGAGCGAGCCACCCGCGCACCCATTGTTCCGAGAACAATACACCGAGCAATTTTTATAGCGGGTGCTATTGTAATCGGAAA
The DNA here is from genome assembly GCA_029286865.1 of Teinopalpus imperialis. NCBI lineage: Eukaryota > Metazoa > Arthropoda > Insecta > Lepidoptera > Papilionidae > Teinopalpus > Teinopalpus imperialis. The sequence continues at coordinate 1,214,199 of JAGSMU010000025.1, read as the reverse complement.
TCAGTTTCCAAGAAAGATTATTGCAAAGCCACCTGGGTGGTTACACTAGTCGATACCTTGCGGTGTTAACTTAGTACCCTACACTAGTAGGGCTAGCCCCGTACGCCCGTGGTTCCCCTTCTGGGAAACGCGAAACCGGAAGGAGTCGACGCAAAACTTGGCCTTGGGTAGTGCCCTAGCCAAGGTTGACCAACCCGCTGGACTTATAATAGTCCCACGCGTAGTTTTAGTTAGCTCTAAGCACACACCCAAGTGCACAATAAGACTGGCACTTGGACGCACTAGGGCTACACAACTAGGCACACATCCTCCCTGCCTATACCCGGCAGGGAGGGAAGTAGGCTATTCACTCCGGCATCCCACCGGTGGCCACACTTCCCACGAATAAAGTAGGAAAAAATGAAAGTGAACAGACTGCACAATGGAGGACTCTTCCTCAGAGTCGTTGCTGCACTTCATCAGCATATTAAAAAATAAATACCCCGATGTCTTCCAGGACATAATTAAAGAAAGACCGCTCCCAGATAGACCCTCCTCAAGGGCCTCCTCCATATCCTGCACTTCATCCGCAGTCTCCGAAATGGAGCTGGATAACGCAGCGTCCCCTGAGTATCTCCAAGCCGAAGATACCAGCGATTTCACGCTGGTTGAAAAAAAAAGACGAAAGCGGGCTTCACCCGCCCCGACGCCGCCTCCTAAGGCGAAAAAACGGGAAATGAAGGCCCCCTCTCCCCAGCCATCTACGTCGGCCCTGCCCCAGGGCCCCCTCACAGCTGCACCCACAGCAAGCCCCCGCCGCTCCTGAGCGCGCCCTAGCTGGCTCAAATAAAACCTTCGGCTGTCTCACAGCCATCGAAACGCCCGCCGCCTGTCTTCATTCAGGCACAAGACAAGTGGCCGATTGTCGCATCGGCCCTATCCAATCGCTACAAATATCAAGCGATCCCCACCGCTGTAGGTATTAAACTGCAGCTAGAAACCACAGACGACCATAGAGCGGTAACTCGCTTCTTGCAAGACAAAGGTGTTTTCTTTCACACCTACCTTGGCGGAAGAGCGCCAACTCAGAGTAGTAATTAAAAACCTCCCGCAGGAAATCCCAGCTGATCTGATCAAAGAGGACCTTCGGGCCCAGAATCTCCCCGTCCTATCTGTGCATAGGATGTACAGTGGCCATAATAAAAAGCCATTCAACATGGTGATTGTGGCCCTCGAAAGATCCGAGGCCGGGAAGCAGGTATTTAACCTGAAAACTTAAAATAATACAAAAATATCGAAAAATACTTTAAAATAAAATATACTCAAACAGTAATACTATGACCTTGATGTTTGTCATTACTTAACTTTAAATATATAAACAGGTAAAAAAAGTCTATTTTAAAATAAGCTTAATTTAACAGTTAGAATTAGAAATGAGAAACTAAAGCGACTCGCTGTACCACCGAGAATGTGGCATCGGCATCTATAACTGATTATTATTTAAATTTACCATTTTATTATAACTTCTCCACATCACATATATTTATTTATTAAAACTTTTTGCACAAACAGTGTACACAGGAGGACTTAATGCCTAAGGCATGATCTCCAAGTCAAACCTTTGGATGGTATGGAAAGATTGAGTAGGTGCATTGATACATTTTTAAATAACCAAGAACAAAATTTATTCTAAGTATATAAATATAATACAATACATACATAAATATTTATATACACGTTCGTACGCTGAATTGAAAATGTAATAGACCCTTGGGTCTACTGTATTTATATTACTCACCAATAGATGGAACGTGTGCTCCTGTGTAAACAAAACAGATTGTATTTTTGTTATTGATGTATTTTTACTAAGTTTTAACTAATTATTGCCATAACATTCATCATTATTGACAGGACTATAGTATGTCCTATTAATAACTGGGATCGTGGCGTTAGGGTACGGTCGGCGAAACTTAAGGACGTAGTATGTTCAAAATTCTATCAATTCTATTGTTGTCGTAAACCATCTCCTAGCACAAGCATTTTAAACTTAGTTGAAATGGTTAACCGGAATTTTTGTGATGCATATAACACCGCTAGCATACTAAAAACAATACTATACTATATAACGTGCGTAGAAAACGAGCACTCAGTTAACCTGCTGGTAAGTGGTGGACCATGAAATAAACATCTACCCTTAATAAAGTTTCAAAAGAAGCATTGGATGCTCCTTAGGATTCAGATGGAATGCCTCGTTACGTATAATTGAGTTCTATTAAAATATAGCACATATAATTATAGGCCACGGTCTATCTATTACTATGGTGATCGTGCGCTATTATATTTAATTGTTAATTAGTACAATTTATAACGTTCACACCGTTTTACTTCATAGTAAAGCAATTATTATTACCAGCACGGTGAATTACTGTCAAAGTAAAATACTTTTTATTCATTTTTTTTTATTAATAATTGAAAAATGACCGCCAAGTTTGCCACCGTTTCAATTAATAAACCTCTTCAGAGAAGAAATCGCTAGAATCTCAGAGGTCATATCTTTATTTCTTCCTTTAGTCTAATTTCAGAGTCAATGTTATGCGTGTTTTTTATGTGCCTAAGGATGACAAACGATGAACACCTGTTGATAAGTGATGAACTGCGGCCCGTGAACACCTTCCTTCACCCACAACAAAGGTTCAAGATTCACCTTCGTTATCAGACATGAGGACGGCGTGGTCCATCCTTTATTGAACCGACTCATTCGTACCACGGTTCAAAGCTATCTGCAGAAGTGTCTATCCATGTGCAGAGACTACCACTGTTAAAATAAAGTATAAAATAAGTATAATTTTCGGGTATACAAATACTTGTGTAAATGAGTGTTGTACGTATTAGACCTAAAAAAAATACCAAAAAGTTTTTACTCTTTTAATAATTTCACTAATAAATATTGTTTTTATAGATAATAGGCGTGTATCTTTTATTATGAATGACGTCATTTTCATACTTCTAATGCATTGATCGGTTGTGGTTTTGGCTTATAACTTAGCGGTTACAACTTAGTTACTATGCTATTCCTGGGTTCGGCTCCTATGGAGGCCATTCTTTCTTTACACACATTATTGTCATTATTACGCCAATACCGAGTATATTATATAGATACAATAATATGCAAATCAAACAATCTCAGATGTTTATTATTAATGCATAGTCGATATCGACAAGGAACATATCAGCGATAATACTGATGGAGCGAAATAAATGTATTCCATTTAACATCGAAAATTTATTTTAAAACTTATACTTTTTTGTGTATTGCAAAAAATTCGTATTCCGTAAATTGAATCTGCTTATCTCCGGTTGTCTTGACGCCTCGTATCAGTCATTTTTCCGTAATATTTTCGGTATGGATCTCCTTACATGATAATTAAGATATGTAATTTATTTAAGTTTTACTATTTATGAGAACTATTGTTTGAATGTATAAAATCTTTCTTTTAATTGATTCCTAATCTCAGTTTTTTTTTTATATTCACGCAAACGTTTGATTCCATAAACTACGTCAAAATTACCTCCATGATTAATCTTAACTCAGTCTTATTATTAAAACTTCTTTGAAAAGCAAGTACCAAAGGAACAGTAGGCGTTATGGCGAATCGTGAAAATATTCGACACCTACCGACTCATTACAACGGCCAGCAAATATATCGCAATGATTAACACGTCCGATTTATGTTCGGCGATTGCCTTAAACAGTAAAGACAGATCCAGATGTAATGATTCATCAATTAAATAACATTTGTGTGGCAAAGTGACGTTTTATCTCGTTGGCGTTTTGGGTTTGTCGGCGTTGTAACGTGGAAATGGAATGAGCGAGAAACACGGTGTGGGCCGAATGACGCCGACCGATTCTGTGGCGGCGTTCGAACACGAGGCTATTTAAAACACTGCGCAAGCCCCCTGGCGCCGAGTCGCGACTAGTGATCAGTCCTGTCTTGTCTACGATACAGTGTGCATCCACGACGCGGACTGTGTTTACAAGGACATAATTGTGTTTTGTTTTGTTTAAACGTTCCTATCCACGTGAAAATGGCAGACAGTGGTCTTAAGAGAAACATCCCAATCAAACTTGGCGATTTCTCAGTCATCGATACAGAGTTTTCGAGCATCAGGGAGAGATTCGACGCCGAAATGAGAAAAATGGAAGAAGAAATGAGCAAATTCCGTTCGGAGCTCATGAATAGAGAGAGCAACAACTTCTTCAAGAGCACAACTAGGTATTTATTATAATAATATCGTTTTAAAGTAATGTAACTAAATATAAACAACATTTCATTTCGTAAAAATAATCTCAAATACTTAAATAGGAATACTTAGGTAAAGACGGTAGTTAGTAAGCGTAGGTATTAATTACGCAATTCGAACTATAATATTGTACATTATCAGTAAATAATCTCTAGTGGATATACTTTAGCAATCCACATTTATATTCCGATCGCAAGAGATACGGTAACTGCCGGCCCTGTTTACCAAAAAGGGAATCTTGAATAAATTGGGAGTTTCGCAAGCGTCGCCCACCTTGGCCGGCCTCAGCAGTGACTCCACGAAAGTAACTTATTTGTGAGCCATTATTCGGGATCATTCCGCGGAACGGCATCAACTGCAGACATCTCACTCGGCTCCATTTAAAGCGAGCGATACGTAAGCCCGACGCGGGTGATGTCATAAATAGAAATAGCCGGCCGGCGGCGCTCTGCGAGAACAATTATTTAGTAAATACATTATTTCATGAAATATTACGGCAAAATGTATTAAATTCATACTTAACAATCTCTCATTTAAGACGTGTATTTATTCGTATAGCCTTAAACGAATAGCGCGTTAAAATCCCAATTTTAACGCGCTATTCGTCCGAAACTGGCATTGAAATATGTCTTGACACCGATAAATATAACAACAATGTAAATGCATTATGCTACGTGAACGATATCGAGCCTTGGCGAAAACCAGTTTGCGATTATTTTATCAACATGGTGGGTAGGTACTAGGTGTGCAGTTTATAGTCTGAAGTATTATGTTTATGGCACGGATACATGACCCAGTTGGACGTATGTTTCAGCCTCAGGATTTCGATGACGCAATGCTAATCGTCACTCGAAAGGGACTTGGCATGTTGAATGGGCATCAGAAACAGTGCGTAGGATTGAGTTTGTCAGCATTAATGGGCAATTACTGTGAAAATATCTTTTGACGGTGCACAGCAATTTGCTGTCGTTAGCCGAAAAAAAAGCTTGTGTAATGGTCACGAAGTAACAAAAGAAATTTTATGTTTAAAACATTCCTTTGAACAAGAACAATATTATCAATACTGTGGATTTTATTTACATAACTTGAAAAGGATAGAATTGAACATTGACTTTTATAAAACGAAGAAACTGTAAATTTAAATCGTGAGAATACAATCAAGTTAATGTTTTAAAACCAATATCTAAGGTTAGAACTATATGATCTCAGATATTTGTTCGGAATTGCTTAAGTTCTTGCTTAGGTTTGTTGAATCCCGTCCGGCCACGTTGTTGTACTCAACCATACGTTTTCAAACTATGTGGGTTGATTATGTTTTTTTGCAGTAAGCATTGGGCAAACATGCTGCAAGTGGGTAGCCCTCAGCTGTGGACAAAAAATAGCCTTGAATGAAAAAGAAAAATTGTTGTTTTGTCATTACATTTACACGTACACTTGAACGTTATATGCTTACATCTTGTGTACAGTTGACGTTATACTGTGATTGTTTGAATTCACATCGAGTCTACTGCACTATATAATATATATATATATATATGCGGATCAAATATTTTATTGCCTCACACCATATCACCAATCTATTTAATTATAATTTATTATTTTGCTAAGATTTTATTTATGTTTATCTTATTATAAAAGTCCCGCTGATCAGAAAGTCTAAAGATATCTATCTGTACATTGTTTCATATGTTGATAAAACTAACAGCAAATATTGCCTTTTGCATGTCTTACAATTTCGAATCTGTTTCCACTGGGGGAGTAACCAAGTCGTCAGAGAGGTAAAATGTAATACATATGTATTAATATAAGGTAAATTTACAATGCACAATTAACACAAAGATTTTAATAATATCTTATATTTACTTTCTATCTATAATCTATACTGTCTATCTATCTAATTATATGCACTAAATAACTGCTTCATATATTAATATGTTATGAATATAATAAAAAGAGATTATTTGATTAATAGTTTCTAAATTAAAGAGATTTAAAAGATAATTTTTAAAAGTCACTACCAATGTGCGTGACAATATATATTATTGTTGTAATAAAACGTTATTAACTTATCAATCCATAAATCACACGCGGTGTAGTACACAATAATTAAAAATGTACCTACATAAGTCACCAAGAGCCGTGACAACGAAAACGAATTTACGGCATGCAATAAATAATAAATAACTTAAAAATCGTCCGGATAACATCGATGAGCTCATTTGTTGACACTAACCTTGCAATGCACGAGAGTATGACATCAGCATTCATACGGTGAGATGACCGGTGATAATCAATCGCAAAGTGAAGATAATTATAGCTGCAAAATTAAACACTAACTAAACTCTATACCGAGACTGTACACTCTGATATAATGGTTTGTCGTGAACAATATATTAATTTATATATAAATATATATGTATTTATATTTAAATATATAAATATATATTTAAAAAACAAAGATTAGCCTAAAAGCAGTTATTTCTTGTTTTAACATTTGACACCTCATATTACTGATGACGAGGCGTCTACTTCATCTTAATCCTCAGGGATAACAAGGCCAGGATCAATGTAGATGTCATTGTGATATTGTGGCTAACTGACTGTGTGCTTGATTGTCACCATATATCACGTTTGCCGTAGTAAAGACGTATATCATAGACATCTTTAAATTAAAAGGCGATAATTTGATGGTAGAGTAATATCAACATTAAAGCTATCACAATACTTAATAATATGTATACCTAATGTGTAACGTAGGACATATATTTAATTATCTGGAATTCAAGCTTAAAATATTACAATTCTAATCCTCTCAGTTGTGAAATGCATAATTGTTAAAATATTTTACAAATGATTTTCCTTAAATTTCGGGAGTTGCTAATTCTGAAACGCTTGAATTCCAATTGCCCAAATTGAATACGAATGAGTCATTCATTTCGTTGTAGAGTCGCCACAGCAATCCATATAAATCGCATGTCTGAAACGTTTTAAACATGTTTCAGTAATTGTTTCTGACGATCCACGACATAAAATCTAGAAGAATAAATAAATATATAATTTAATTGATATATACTCCCATGTGTCTTATAACGTATTAATACGTAATGACCATAAAATAAAAGTTGTGAAAAAGTAATAAATATTTTAGTTGTGTAATTTTTTTTCGAACAATATGCAATTGTAACATATATATATATATTCTAATCTTGTGTAATCCACAGTTCCTCTACAACGACACAGCACAGCGACAGCAGACAGTTAGCTGAACCTAGCCATTGGGACAGTCTGAACTCTCCTCTGATCCAAGATGAAGGTGATGGCAAATCCTTGAAACTAAGATTCGACGTAAGCCAATATACCCCTGAAGAGATCGTCGTTAAGACAGTCGACAACAAATTATTAGTAAGTATATTAAATTAATTTTGTATGAGTTATACAGTAAAATATACACTAAATATAATAGGTACAACCAGATGACTTATTACAATTAGTACGCTTTAATAGTTAGGTCGCGGGGTCGTACCGTCCTAAGTACGTTATTGAGACTGTAATTAATTTGTATTCACTGTTACCATTCCATTTGTATCAACGTAATGTAGGTCGCGTTACAGAATTGATGTTCATTAGAAGTCACCTCGAACGTTTCACGCAGGCAACATGCCAACGCTCCCATTAACATGCGCTTTTATAGGGGTTGATGAACGGATGACTGGCGTACCTTAAAATTCTTGCATTTTGATATAATCTAAAGTGATATGCTAATCATTTCAGGTACACGCGAAACACGAGGAAAAGTCAGACACAAAATCGGTGTACAGAGAATATAACAGAGAGTTCCTTTTGCCAAAAGGCACTAACCCTGAAGCCATTAAGTCTTCACTCTCGCGGGATGGCGTGCTAACCGTCGAAGCTCCTCTGCCTCAACTTGCGATCACCGACAGGAACATCCCCATTCAGAAGCACTGAGTAATTCTCGCATCTTAGTGGTCCACTTCGACACCAGCTATTCCATACTACTGTTAATAATTTATTATAATTTATGTTTTATAAATTACTATAAGAAACATTTGGAGATATTATCTGATATTTATTTTGATTTAGATTAAAGAATCTCAACGTTTTTATAAAACACTATTAGTTTTGGATCGATTGCGGATTTTTAATCCCGCTTTTTATTGCGGATCGCAGGGAAACGCACTGTTTGTGTTGCTTTAGTGACAATGCTTTCATTGTGTTTGAATGAGTTAATGCATAGTTTATGCATTCACGTTGTTTTGGATATTCCAGTGGTATGAAAGAATTGAGATTGTTAAAACCACGCAATGCTAAAATTTCGCGTCATTTAAATTAACTACTACATCAATTAAAATATACAAGTCTACAATGGAACAGTTACGGCTTGGAACTACTAAAATGGAGCTTATGAAGTCGTGTTCATTGTGTCAGTACGACGTATGGCACGTAAAAAGTTAAATTAAGAATTTTGCTTATACAACGACGATCAAGTGTTTTTTTTTTAATATCTACTTAAAAGTCCATTCACCTTAACATACACTTAAGCAGCAATAACAAGAGCATGTTATTACAATATACGGTGTTAACAGCTTTTAACTTGATACACGTTTATATTTTAGTACAAACAGTTGTTATGAAAGTTTAGATGTCAATAAATAAGAAAATAACAAAGTTGTTTTTATTCATAATCCCTTTATATTTCAATGAGCGACAGATGTCAGAGCAAAAGACCACCGTCGCAAGTTATAATCTAGCTGCAAAATGAATAGGTCAGCGGGAATCGAGGATTTATACTCGATTCATGCCATCGTAAAATGATAAGTTGTTTAACGTTACGTTGTATTATCTGATGAAAGAAAAACAGAGATGTCTAGAGTTACACTGCAGTTTGTTTCTCGCTGCAGAATGAGTGGGTCAGTTCGACTGGATACGACCACGACCTCACAAAATACCGGCGCGAAACAGCAGCATAATACTGCAGTGTTTCGTCTGGGGAGTGCAGGGATCCGGATCTTTATTATTGGCGACGAGGCGTTTCATCTCAGTCCTCAAGGGTGACAACGCGAGACAAAGATTATGCATTATGACTCCTTATCAAGGATGAATGTAGATGTTATGGGCCGCAGGAATCACCGTTACGTTTGTTACTCGTTAAGTAACTGTTATTAAAAGTTGCGATTAAAGTGCGGTGTTATTTAACTCATAACAAACTCAAATGAACCGAGCTGATATATATTAAATCGGATACATATCTTTTTATATATTGGGATATTGTCTGATATATTGGGTTTAATTTCTTAGGAGTGACAAACGAGCATACAGTTCACTTTGATTGATATCTACAATCCTCAATAAAGATTAAAAGATTTTTTTTTCGGTCTGATGGCCTCGGCTCGGTAATTGCTTCTGATTGAGCATTATCTATGTCAATTAATATCGTTATTAGTTATCTGTACCACCACTTCGGAATGCGTGGGCGTTGGAGAAGTGTCGCAAGAAACTCCAGCGACGCTTCTATCATTATTTTCTAGTGAGAACCGGCCTGTGACATGGCGGTATCGTGAATAACCATGTTTGCGATGTTCGTGTGTAGATTAAGAGAGGATGCTTCGTTACCGGTATTTAGGTTTTATGAGTACTTGCAATGAAAAACATTCACGTTTGTTACCGTAATATAATTTCTAAGTCGTTAATCGGAGAGGTACATACATACATACATGTGGACCACAAATTATTAGTTTTTGGCTAAGATCTACTGTCTCTCATGATAATGAATACAAATGTTTACACGAACGTAAGGATTATTTAGGTTCAGCGCATTTAATTAGTCACAATTGACATTGAACTTAATTAACTTTATATACGACTGAAATTGACATAACGAAATTTAATCACACTGGAGGAACCAAAGCAATATTTTATTTCGCTATACCAATTTCGTCGCATGAAAAAATTAATTTAATTTAATTACTACAATTCATCACCTACCTTAGATAAATTGTAAGCTTATTTGTTACCTTTAGTCTTATAAAAATAAAATCAAAGTCCTACCACAGATAGCAAATACTACGGAGGGGGGGACTTCTTTTTTTTATGGCTTATGGCCACTGTTAGCTCAAGGGCTTTTACAGCTTTACCGGGTTGAACGGTGGCCGAGCGTTGATGGCACTCAGCGGAGACCTTTATTTACGGGTAACCAGCACAAGGGTTCCCAAGAGGAAGCCTCAGCTTAGACCGTTACCCTGAGCGTGAAGGAAACAGACTCGAGGGTGTCCGAGAGGTCCGAATCTCGGCTCAGTCAGTTACTACTAACGGATTAACTAAATTAATATCATTATTATTAACGATGTTTACCACCGCTTCGGAATGCGTTGACGCTGGAGAAGAAGTCTAAAAACGTATGTCGGTTTTAGTCACCACAAATCGAACAATTGTTTCAAATTCTGATATTCTTCGATTCATTAGCAGATTTTTTCCTGGTCCAACCGAATTAAATATATGATAATGATTTAAAAGGACTTAATACGTTCAAGAATCAGGTAGGGTGTTTAACCATTACATTATATTTAGTAAAAAAAGACAGAACGATTTCATCCCAATACCAAATCAAAATGGCCGCCAAGAATTTTATTATTGCACTTCATAAATCGACTATTGCAAGAAATTAATTTTGAACACAAATTGATTTATGGTTGACTATTGCCTCACTGCCAAATGGTTCTCAACGTAAATAACATAAACAAGGTCAGCGATGAGATGTGAGAGTGCAACACTTATGATTTACAATGTATGTACGTGGGTTGAAATTTACATCGCTTTAAGTGCTGTATAGTTGCTATGTTCTATAGGATTAACGTACAAGAACATTTCTATAAACTACGATACCAACATGTAATTTGTTTACAAGTTTAATGTGCTGGAGTATTTGAACATTGAGTGGCTCACAGAACAGAATACACGAAACCTTGTGTTCGCCAAGCAGATGGTGACACAAATATCACAGCGATATTTGTGTCACAGTTTATGAAGGATATATCTTGTGCGCTAAGTTAAATAGTCCAGATAGCTTTGCGTTTTGTGGATTTATAGCACAATTGTGAAATTGTGATTTTTTTTAATGTAAAACGCGAAGTTGCTCTCAATTTCAAAAATTCTAAACAGGAAATCATTACCCTTGAGAACTAAGACCGAATGCATCGTCACCAGTTAAGAACTCCGGTTCCTTTCACGCACCAGATGCAGCGGCGCCAAGTTATTATTTTACGTTGGTATTCTGTGAAAGTGTCGGTCAATTTGACCTTTTGTTTTAGTAGGAGGCGGGAGAGGGGAAATTTACAAATGGTCTCCTTGAGACAGGATTATGTAAGATTACCACAATTCGTCAAACAGACGGAACTTCAAGTAAGTGCTCAAAATTGTTGGTAGTAGTTATAGGTATATATACACAAGGCAGTAAATACAAATAAATTATTGGTTGGACAACAAACCCATGTTTGCTGTAAACAAACGTGTATGGCCCTTACTCTATGTTCTATTCCCAATAAAAATAACAAACATTTACTGCAAGCATTTATTTACGTAACAAATTAACAACGAAACTTTTGGCATTGTAAATCAACAAACCCAACGAGGACACGATGACAATTTCCTTAACGTAACTTATAACTATATCTTGAGCAGTCTTTTCTTTTATTAGATCGGCAGGTGGAGGATTTGATCTACTTATCTGAAAAACAAAAGAGATAAAGTGCTTAATTGATTTTGTTCTCACTGAAATAGTAACCGTCGGTCATACCGAATACAGCGATCATATACGACCATCGTAATATAGTAAGTAGGCTTTAGTAGGACGTAAGCTCTGGTATAGTAAAGGTTAAAAAATCTTCCACGGTGGTTACAGTTGGGGTTGGGTAGTAATCTCCGACACAAAATATTTTCGTTGGTTTACGATCTGGTTGTATTGTATGAATGTTCTTTGTTCTCCACATCTGAACCATACTCCCAAACTTATTGCTCATGCATTAAATCTGACTAGAGAAGAAGACGACGAGGAAGTTCCTCTAGGTTTGCACAAAGCCTTACTGCACTAATGAATAACCTACGCAATTGATATTTGGTAATAACGAAAAGATATCGCTTTAATCTAAAAGGATTAATCATCATAAATCAATGAATGATTTTTAGAGCCGCGGTGTCAAGAGTTCAAGTTGCCCTACTGATCGCCGAACTTGGAAGAACGAAAAAGATGGCACTTTAAGAAGAAGAAGAAATCAAATGAATCTATGTAATACTGAGTAGCACGTTATTCTGCTGTAAATGCATATATACGCAAATTCATCGCACATCGCGTTGAGTACTCAAGATATGTGCTACGGTAACTTTAACTTATGCTTTGGAATGCGCATAAGAAATTAAAATAAAAGGAATTATACAACTCTTTTTTTTATTTCAATGCATCTGCGCGAACTACCCACGCCGTATTATTATATAAACCGATGAAATCATCAATTACGACGCGTACAACGCGACGAAGATTCTGACGACGTCATCTGTATCTCTAGCAAACATTCAATGTGTTATACGCGAATCCGATACGTTCGGCTCGTACGGTGCGCGGTGTCCGAAACATACTTTGTAGGGAGGGATCCAGGGCCCCAAAATACACGTAACGAGGGATTTCTACCTTAGTCAGGGATGTAGTCATAACCAGTATGCTTCTTTGCCATCTCTCATGATTAAAAAAAAACTGACATCTTTTCTTTACCAATGCTGTAATAATTTTAAGATAAATAATTTCCAATGGTTAAGTTGAATGAGATATGGAAGATATATTAAAAAAAATATTACTTCTATCGATATAATTTATATCTCCTTTTCCTTGTATTATAGATGTAAGGTATTTTATGAATCAGATCATTTGTGAAATTTCGCTCGCGATACCAAATATAAGTCAGCCTCAAAAGAAACTATCTATTTTTATCCTCTATTCCGTTAAAATATTCTACTGTATATAAAATGCTCGTGCTACACGACAATACTCGAATGGCGGATTCGAACCTGCGACCCTAAGTTTCGCAGACACACCCTATGCCATTAGACTATTGGCCCTTCGACTTATTAAATTTATATAACTTTGTGTAAGAGAAAAATTTATAATAATGTAAAGGGAACTAAATTTAGATGTCTCGTCACAATTGAAGCATCAATATCTTAATGGTTAAGGGTATGGTCTTCGAAACTTTAGGTCGTCTGTTCGTATCCGCTATTGAACTATTGTCGTGATAAATCTCCTAGCCCAAGTAGTTTAGCTTAGTTGGAGTGGTTAACTGGAGTGTCAGAAATGTTTATAGGAATTCTACCATATCTAAAAAAAAAATAAGGCCACTGGTTGTTTTTTTTTACAAAGATGGATCACAATCGCCATAAGTACTATTTTACACTGGGATTTTGGTAAGCCAAAGACAAGTCTTACTTTGGACGTGCCGACCTGTTTCTACTATAGTTAGTTTATAACTGTGAATTATTTCTACCACACCTATTCCTTTCTAAAATGCCGGCAACGCATCCGCAGTTCCTCTGGTGTTGCGGTTGTCCATGGGCGTCGATGAGCACCTCGATGTTCCCGCCGCTCGTTTGCTCCCTTTTATCTATAAAAACAACTTACCTTTTCCTCCGGTACATTCCGCCTGTAAATTTGGAAGTGGACAATGATAGAAGAAAAGCATCCCCAACACAGAGAACACTCTCATCATCAACTTCTCGCATATAAATGCATGTACAATATGTACGGAGGAAGCTTCATATGTACCAGAAGGGACACGGGACTTACAACTAACCCAAACACGAAATCAACAATTTGTATGCATAATTATTGCACCTCGAATGAGAATCGATCCCAAGAACCGCGACATAGCAGCCAGGACTCCCGCTACATACCACTACGTGAAATAATACTTTATGGAGCATAAATGAATTTATTTTTAAATAAAACCTACCTTAGCGAGCAGAGTTTTCATATTTCTGGTCTCCCTTCTTATACTGTTGATATTAATTTGCAATTTCTTAACAGACGCTTTCAATTTGGCGGTCAGAGGCGAATCCGGCGGCTCATATTTTATTTGATTTTGAATTCTATTGTATTCACGCAGAGTATATTGTAGAGTGGCTTCTAAAATATACAATTGTTGTAGGTGGGTTCCCAGCGTCGTTAAACAATCGATTACACTGTTGTTATAAACAAGAGAAATATAAATAATACAATTGTATAATAATAAAGATAATACTACATCTACTTGAACATGTTACGCTTTAAAGAATTTATTTATATAAACGTTTTAATTCATAGAAATTACGACCGACACTTAATTTAAATCTTAATGATCTACTGTAGAACCCTGTTAAAATTGTTTTTTTTTAAATAATAGATTTAGTAGCAACATGCAGTTACTTAGTCATCTTCTTACCATCAGGAAGCTGCTTGCGCGAGCAAGCAACTGATGTTAAGTGACCACCGCCTACCAAGAACATCTGAGCAACATTGAAGTATTTGAAGGTGCATTGCCGGCCTTTACGAAAGGAGCCAGTAGTTGTGTGTCACAGAAAACTTCGTGCAAAGTGCAGTGGTGGATTGCCATCCTTCAAGATGGTGAAATTTGCTGTTGTTTTTTGAAAGTTAATCTTAACAGCTGGAATTAATCCGAACCATTCCCCTCCCTTGTCGTTAAAAATATGCATCACAGGATATCTCTTCACAATCCCAATGAGTCAATAAAACCGATTGAGACGTTTTTTTTGTAGCATTAAGTGTAACAAACAAGCACACAGTTCACCTGATGGTAGTAATTCCTGCGGCCCATGACATCTACATTCATCCTTGACAGATGATGAGATGGAATGCCTCATCACCAGTAATAAAGGTCTTCAGATCCCTGCGCTCACCACACGAAACATAGCAGCGTTAAGCTGGTATTCTGTGAGAGCGTGGTCCTACCCCGGTCGAGGTGACCCATTCATACTGCAGTTAAAAACAAACTGCAGTGTAGCTCTACCACTCTACCTAGTCGTTGACGATTCGCGACGATGTGCGATGGCTAAAATCAACAGCTGGAATGAATCCCAACAACTCCTCAGAACACTCTTCGTTGTAAATGCGGTACAATATATAAATATATGCATCGAATCCAGTCGTTGAATGAAGCAGTGCCGATTCCGAAGTATTCCATGTAAGACCGAATATGTGCCTTGTCAAAATTAGTGAGCCCTAGTAAATTTGAAATAACAAAATGGCGACGGCGTGATCGTATCGAGATAGTAAGGTAAAAACGAAACAAGTAAAGTAAGAAAATAATTCGCCCGGATATTGTTTTTACAGAATTATCGTTATGGCTACTTTTGATTGACGTGTCGCGCTCAAGTTTAATATAAGCATGTTTTTTTGTATATGATGTCATAATTTAGCAATGAAGCACTTCATTTCTTAAGCGCTTGTTTCTTATCACATTATGATGCTATATTATCAGGTCAGGATTGGTGAATATTTTTTATTTCCATACTATTCATTGTTAATTATTAAAATAATAATTATAAACAAATTGTTAACCGCAACGCTTTTGTTCAGCTTCTAATGAGACATGGCGTTTGTCGTCGGAAATACTCGTAAGATTTTGTTTCTATTTTAGCCATTTCAAAAATTCTAAATCGTGGTGCTAGATTTCCGCAGGAGGTTAGGCTGTTTTAGTGTTCGGCTCGTACTAACGTCAACTCTCGATGTAATAAAATCAAGACGTAGATGCGTTTGTTGTTTCCTACGGCAGTCATTCGATCTTCGGTGAACCTTGGGCATACCTTTAGGTTACATTAACTTTTTAGTTCTAGCATGGTTTTTTTCTATTGCAAAGAAAACACGACTATAGTTATAAATCTCCTATATACGATCTTATTGTATAGAAAATACGTTTAAGGTAAACGTATTTTCTTTTAAAAGGCAATGAGATATTTTTTTCAAATTAGAAAAAGTGCATCGTACAATATTAGTTATTACTCTAAAAACTGATAATTATTAACGTATTATTCAGCTATTGTAATCTATAGTTCCAGGTCATTCATTATATCTATGTTTGTAGCCGAATGCATTCAGAGTGAGACATGTCGTGTCTATCATAGTTTGACAATTCGAGTATTGACGAATTTTATATTGTTTACGCTTTTTTTTTTTTTTTTTTCGGGCTGATGGCCGCTGTTAGCCCCAGGGCTTTTACAGTTTCACCGGGTTGAGAGGTGACCGAGCGCTTATGGCTCTCAGTCGAGACCTATATATATGGGTAACCAGCGCAAGGGCTCCCAAGAGGGAGCCTCGGCTTGGACCGTTACCCTGTTTCGCGAGAGCGTCTGACTCAAGGGTGCCCGAGAGGGCCGAACCTCGGCTCGGTCAGTTGCTTCTGACAGAGGATTATCTTAATTAATATCACTATTATTATTAACTACCTGTACCACCACTTCGGAATGCGTGGGCGCTGGAGAAGAAGTGGCGCAAGAAACTCCAGCAACGCATCTATCTGTATGGACTGGAGAGAACCGGCCAGTGACATTGCGGTATCGCGAATAACTATGTTTGCGACGCCCATGTAATAGCCCAGGCAATATGAGGGTGCAATGTATGTGTGTTGTGTTTTATGGAGGGCTTGGGCCCTGGTGGTTGCGTCGTCAGGGTCGTCGAGGGCGTGCCTCGGTCTCCTACGGACGCGGGTAAATCTGTGATTCGCGATGGGATTGTAAGTGGCGGCACTTACAATCAAAGGGTTTCGGTGTGTGACGGCAGAGTCGAAATATCGGCGAGAAGCCTGCTTCAGGTACTGAGCTATGGTCGGCAGCTCAAGATCTATGTGTAGATTTTCGTTACGCAAGAACCACGGCGCACCGGTGGCCTTGCGCATGAAACGATTTTGTATTACCTGAAGTCGGTGAATGTGACGCGGGGAGGCATGCGCAAAGACGGGGCTTGCGTATGTCATTATGGGTCGGATGCACGCTTTGTAAAGTGTAATTTTATTACGCAGGGACATTTTGCTATTTTTATTAAGTAACGGGTGCAAACGACCTAGGACGAACGCTGCTCGATTCCGTACGCGGTTGATATGCGGACCGAAGGTGACTCTTTCATCTAATGTGACGCCTAAGTATTTGACTGTCTTTTCCCAGGGGATTGGACGATCAAATAACTCTATACTTTGGAGGTGCGGCGTTTTGTTGCGCCGAGAGAAGTACATGGCTGCACTTTTGGTGGGGTTAACCTCGATCCTCCATTTCCGAAACCATTTCCCTAAGGTGTTGGCTGCAGATTGGAGGCGTTTACAAATAGCGTCTGGTTTAAATCCAGACACGTAGAGGCCGGTGTCATCGGCGAAAAGGGCTAGCTCTACACCGCGAGTGCGCGGTATGTCGTTGGTGTAGAATTGTTTACGCTTTAGGCGTAGATTGTTCGGGTTTGTATATTTTATATTTAGTTTTACTACGAAAACAATTTATAGAGCACTAGAGTTATTCATCACCAGGTGGCATCTACATGAATCCTTGACAAGGAATCACAATGCAGATACGTTGTTACCCATGGAGACTAAGATGGAAAGCCTCGACACCAGTAATAAAGGTCTCCGGGTCCCTTCACTCACCAGACGAAAGACATTATGCTCCTATTTTACGCTGGTATTCTGTGAGGGCGTGGTCCTATCCCGGTCAGACCTGACCCATTAATTCTGCAGCTGGAAACAAACTGCAGTTTAGCTGTGTGTACCACTGTTATAAGGTTCAACAAAATATTACAAAGCTTTTCTATCTTTCACTGATCGCAATGAAACGGGCTAATATTTACACAATGATAAATACTGCGCAGTTGACATCTGGTATCAACAAAAAAAAAAAACCATAGTAACAAGACCAAGTTCAAGAGAACATAATCATCGCCTATGTCTGTATCGTATGTACCTGTAGTTCTCATTTTTACGGGCGTACAGTCCAGCCACGGCGTTCAATTTCCAACCTCTCGTGTGAAAATTCCTTAATCCTTGATTCAGTCTTTGTCTCTCATAGGGCATGTCTACACCTAGATCGATCATATCCCTCTCCTCCATGAGCAGAAATGTTCTCAGATCCATTCCACTGTTCATAAAAATTGGCGTGAGACGTTCACAATTCATTCCATATAATAGGTGGGGTATTTCGCTTACGTAGTTTGGTCTGTAACGGAATAGATAATGAATATTTAATGATGGCATTACATGTTAAATTATACCGTGATAAAGCCGCATTACAGTTGGAAACTGGCTATAGCTAGAATTGTTCAGCTGAAGTGATAGTACTATCTATTAGTATTATAACGTAAATGACTAGTATAATGCTGCCGAGTGTCTCACGTATAAGTAGGAGAAAAATCAAAAGTAAGACTCAATTACTTAGCTGAAATCTATCTCAGTTCTTAACATTAACAACGTATTTGGACCTTGATTCCACAATAAGTATGAATTTACGAGAAGATATAACATCTTCTGGTTTAATTATTTTTATATTTGCTTAAATATTATATATTTCTTTGTATTTACATAGCAATAGGATTTAGAGGATATTGTATTTTGTTGATCCACTGCGTTATAGGGGACTGTTTTGTTTTTTTTTATGGATGTAAGAATGATTAACAACCACATCTTTCACTTGATGGTAAGTGATGACAGAGGCCTCTATACATATCGTCCATTCCTGTACAGTAGCACATTCATGCCTGAACTGAAATTCCTCACTACCAATAATTGGAACTCTGATTCCCTCTCAACATATAAAATACAGCACAGCTTTGCTGTTATTTCCCGCACTCTGGTATTCTGTGAGCTGGTGACCTTTCTTAAACATAAGGGTTTTTCATGATTTTTTGCTTCACCGACTAACGCGAAGTATTTCACAGTAACAATTTCACTGGTGTACATTATGCTAAATAGTCAAATATGAATTACATCATGTTATGATGGTATCCATTAATTGGGTATTAGTTACGGCAAATAAGTCTAGCGCTGACCGTTAATGCCCAGAGGTCGAAAATAAGGTATCCCAGGGGAGTCAAGGGGGCGCGGGCGGCAATGCGTAAGCGCTTATTGGCTGTCCAGTCGTACTCTGCCCCGCGCACCGATACGACACCCCGCTAGCTCCTGGTGTACAGTCGGTTTCTAAATCTTTTTTAAATAAAAATTTTCGCAGTTATATTTTTGTGGTAAGTGGTACACTGTTTATTTAAATTATTAATTTACATTCTGTACATTTATATAATAAAAAAAATCTACTAAGTTCCACCCGCAACTTACGTTAACTTAGACTTCCAGACTATAATCTATGTCCGTGCTAAATTTCATACATTCAAACATCCAAAATTTTGCATTTATGATATCAGTGAGATGATCATGATGATTTATTATATAACTAGCTTAAACGAACTAGCTTAGACAAAAAAAAGTACAAACAAAACCACTTCATTCGTAATCAATTCGTAGAAATGAAAACTTGCGTTCGCAACCGTACCCATGCGCGCAGCTATCACCTCCACGTTTTGTTCACCGCTAGACTTACGTGCCACGATCTTTATATAATATTTAAGGTATATGTGTAAGCTAAATGAGAAATAGATGTCAAGAACCAATGGATGTTCTTTTCGGGCTGATGGCAATGTTAGCCCGAGGGCTGTAAGTCACCGGGTTGAAAGGTGGCCGAGCGCTTAGGGCGCTCAGCCGGGACTTTTATTAGGGGGTAACCAGCACAAGGGCTCCCAAAAGGGAGACTCGGCTTGGACCGTTGTCCTGTTGCGCGAGAGCAACTAACTCGAAGGTGCCGGAGAGGGCCGAATCTTCTCGGTCAGTTGCTTCTGACGGATTATTACGAATGGACTACGTTCGCAAGAATCGCAGTCTATATAAAAATAAATACCTAAGCATGGTTAAAACTATTGTGATACAGTTATAAAATTAGTTTCCTAGTACCGGCGTAGAAAGCAATATCCATCTCGTCCCTACAGGACGTTCGGCAAATAACGCAATGGCTACAAAGAGATGGAGGAGGAAAAACCATTATGAATGAGCCATGCCTAAACACAACAAGCCAGTAATGAACAGTATAGTCTACACTATACGTGTTTTGCTTTCTGCAATTACGGTAGATCTACCAAACTTGAGAGGAGCTTGTCTTTTGATTTTGATTGTTTACAAAAAAAAAGTTTTTATTCTTCATTAGGCGTGTTCAAATTAAAATTTTATGCCGAAAGTATCGTTCGCAACATTTGATTGTTGGTTTGAACATTTGTTGTGTTGTGCTCTATATATTCGAATAGGTCTAGCTCTATAGTTTTGCTTATTCTCTATTCTTCATTAAATCCAAATTATTTATTTTATAATAATTAAGAAATTTGAAAAAAAATAACTAAAATACGTCAAGATTCATACACAGACAGAGATAGCATGTTATAAACTTTATATTCAGTCTTTGGCCTTTGGTTTCGGACAAAAAGCCTTATAAGTATTAGTATATAAAACCTGATCAACGTAAAATTCATTGGTTCATATTGGCACGATACGAACCCTCGACCGTTAAATCCACGTCCTACTACCACTTCGATTGTTCTAATTTTGAAAATGATAATTGTAGCTGTTACCTTACCTTTGAACTTTATTTAAGCCGGGATAAAAATCATGCCACGACGTCATTTGGTTATTAATATATTTTTCTTTGTTATTTTCATCTATATCTTTATCCTTCCTCAAATGATCATTAATTATATTTGCTATATCTTGGAAATCTTGTAAATTGGCTATTTCTAGGGGAGTGCGACTTGATCTGTCTACTTCGTTTAGCCTAGCTCCGTGCTTGATGAGTGTTTTGACTATTTCAGGTTGATTATGGTGAACGGCCCAAAACAGTGCCTAGAAATGGTTTTATGACCATAATTAAATAAATAACATAATTTGCGAATAAGGGAGGGATTATCGGTGGAATGGACAGTGCATATCATGTATACGTAAACTCACTCTATTTCAACCAGCAGGTATATAGTAGTTAATTATATATATGACCCGTAAGTAACACATCAAAGTTACGGGTCACCCTACCAGGTAAAAAAATGCAGCAGCTTTATTTTTCACCGCATCTAAACATAGTTGTTTATTTTATCACTGGGCAGATAAGCAAATCTATACATATAATTACCCGACTGTCTGACTGATTCATCAACACAGAGCCTAAACCGCTGGGGCTACATACCAGAAAATTTTGGCATGATGCCTTTAATGTTATAAGCATCCACCAAGGAAGGATTTTTGGAAATTTAACCCCTAGTAGTAAAATAGGGGATGAACGGTTGTATGGACTTCCGTCATT
This sequence comes from Teinopalpus imperialis, assembly GCA_029286865.1. Classification (NCBI taxonomy): domain Eukaryota; kingdom Metazoa; phylum Arthropoda; class Insecta; order Lepidoptera; family Papilionidae; genus Teinopalpus; species Teinopalpus imperialis. The sequence goes on along the minus strand of JAGSMU010000025.1, from coordinate 1,192,500 downwards.
GTCAAAGTAAGAAACACGAAATTTCATATACCTGCTTCTGTTTAGAAATAAATGTATCGGCGTTTACATTTACCACTAAGAGGTTGAATTAGTGTTTGAAAGTTTACATGGGAAGTTCGTCACTTTTGAAGGAAGAAGCATGAATTTCAATATGAAAGCTTATAAAGTTGAGGAAAAAATATAATAAACAAATTTACATCTAAGCTCGATAGATGATAGATGGTTTCGTTACACAGCTTTTCGCAATTTTACTACTCAAACCACAAGCCTTATTTAATATAGTACATATATCTACGCATGCGAAGCTGCGGGCAACCGCTAGTAATACATAAAAGTATGTTATTAAATTACGCATTAAAATAGAAAGAAAAATAGTATGTTTTAACACTTGGTATTACACGCTGTTCTTTATATTTTAAGCGGAATTTAGCAACTAAATGTAATTTTTTATTGAACTATACACGGTAAATACGCCAGTAATCTAGTGTACTTACCAGAACAGGTGTCGTCATGAATCAAGGCTACGTGAGAAGAATACGAAAGCGTGAAAACATGAATTTTAGCTAATTAATCTATGACTTACTGTCCATCCCTGCTGGTCCCTCATTTCCATATTAACATCCTTATCTAGCATCAATTGTACTATTGCAGTCCGGCCATTACTTATAGCGCGCATTAAAGGGGTTTGTCCATACTTATCGCCGATGTTCAAGAGGCAGCCTTTTTCAATGAGATATGATATCACATTATAAACGGTGCTATCATTGGCGTTACTGTTCGAACATGCGGCCATCGCTGATGTCATGGAATCTGTAAATAATATTTAGAACACATTATATTTACATATTATATTTATTAAATATTTATAGAGTACAAACTCGCTAAAGATCGAACTTCACGACACGTTATGGGCGAGGCTCATGTTCGGGAGCGGACAGATGACAGAGATAATGATGGTTACAAATAGAACGCCCTTAAAATATACAAACACAACAACATTTGAATGTCCTAAATCTGTTGTTAATAGTGATATTAAACTTGATCAATAACGCAAGTGTGTGCCATGAATGAAGACGAGTCGCATCATTATGACGCTATGCCAGATTTGCTGCGTTCGCGTCGGTGGTCGTTTACGGTGTCCTTTGACATGTATGTATGTATGTATATTTTGCCATCTCCTGGGAAAATCCCGCGACGTCTGGAAAATCTTATACAAATATATTCCCCACTAAGCCCCGCGGCGGGAACTTTGATGGAGTTTATCCGTTTACACTGTGCAGTTTTTAGTGCGATGAGAGATTAAAACATGAAACCAATCACAGATATCTTAATATCTATTAAGTACTCTAAGCACTAATTTTGATCCCTTATGGATGTTGGATATGGGTTGCAATAGGTATATCAGGGATCCCCCCCGCGAAGGGTTCTCGCTTTGTCGTAGCGGGGGGGCTTAGTAACCGTGGTTTGGAGTTAGCCACGGTGAAGCTGAGAGGAACCCAAATGGCCGGCCTAAGGCGCTCTAAGGCCGGCCCGAGGAGGCCGCTCCGGGCGGGCTGGAGCTGAGCTCGCCCCGGATGCGTGTCGGTGGGCTGCGGGGAGCGGATGGACGGAGCGAGGCCGTCTTACGCACCATCCGCAGCCGAGACGGAGTCGGGGAATGGGGTGGCGGTGCGGGGACTTAACACCGGTACCGCGCATCGTCGCCCCCATCCTCCGCGGAGGGTAGTGTATCTCCCTATCCTCCGCGACTCAGGCGGGGGTCGCTGATGCGGCCGTGGTTGGGCCGCGGGTTCAGTGGAGTGTTGGTTGATCCTGCCGCTCTCCCTGTCCTCCGCGGCTGAACATTGGTCGGCGGCGGAGCCTAACACCAGATCCGCCGCAGGGGGCTGGGGCTTTCCTGGCCCCCATAGCCTCTGGGGGCACCTACAGAGGAGGCCGAGTTGGAAGGCTCGTCAGTGTTCCGGCACGCCTTGACTGGAAGGGTGGAGAGGGAGATGTCCTCCCCCGGAGAAAGGGCCGTCTGGTTGGCCAGCGCAGGCGGGGTCGCGGATGAGTGCGAAAGCGTTCCCATGACCCCGCCATACGCAACGATAGCGGAACACCATGGGGTTTTAGTCGGTGCGAGTCCGACATAACCCATCCTTGCCCCCGCAGGGGTGGGTATGCATTGGCATTACCCCATGTAAAAAAAAAAGGTATATCAGGGATCAATTGCGGTTGGGACGATTGCATGTCCGTATGTAAATCTAATTTCATGAAAAAATGTATTGGAAATGTAAACTTTTGACTGTGTTTTGTGGGGATCTAGACTTCTGTGCTAGGTAATAGCCGTAATACAGATTGTAATACGTCTATTATCCCAAACAAAAATTAATATATTATTAATAAAATACTAATATATATAATTAATTTTAAAGATTATCTATTAATTTTGTATATGGGAGCACAAGTGTGCGTGTTGGTATTGTGTGTATTTGTGGTTGTAACGACCACCCATTAAAATGGCCAAATGACGGGAGTTGGTTCAACAATTGCAAGAAATGGACACTAACGGCTCGCTAACCTTCGTATATGGTGTAGACGGAATTTTAACTAGTGGGTGTTATGAATACTGGAATCGAACGGATTAAAGTGATGATCAGTACAAACCTGCGTGTAAATTAGGGTCAGCGCCTCTGTCCAACAGCATCCTAACAACTTTGTCCTGAGCGTGGAAGCAGGCGTGCATCAACGGCGTCCAACCACTATCGAGTTTCACATTCACTACGTTATGTAAATCTGAAATAATACATCGTATTCACAGTGAAATAGTTTCATATGAAAGTAAAAAGTCAATGATTTTATTTCATGGAACTGATTGACGTTACATTGAATGCAGCAGCATTAATGGGTCTGCCCGACCGAGGAAAAGCCACGCCCATTAATACTTGCCTAAAAACAGCATAATGTTATTTCCGTGTTTCCAGTTACTGGAGGCAAAGCTATATCCATCTAGTATTTTTTTTATAGTTTTAGGGGATGACAAACGAGTACAGTTCACCTGATGGTAAGTGATGCCTGTGGTCCATGACATCCAAGATGAAAAGACTTTTGAGGACTAACATGGAATGCCTATTTACCTAATTGAGTTTCCGGATACCTAGAATTCCCATACGAACAGCAGCGTTATCTTCAATTATACTAAATACGTGCCAACCCATTCACGTTATAACGAAAGACTAGTTGCAGTGTAATTCTACTTCAACTAAATCTCTGTTGAGGATAGATGTAGGTCTTTAAGTTAACTTAAGAAAATTATGCTATGTTTTATGAGAGTACGTTTCGCTTTTAATTAATGGATTGTGGACGTTGGCGATAGGTTAATATATCGTGCATAGATATGCACTTCCTGGCTAAAGCGAGTAACGTAACATGGAAAAGCACTCAATTTTTTACTAGAAGTTTTGGTTTCCAGTCTCGCTTTTAGGAATAAAAATAAATGAACTTTGCATATTATGATATATGATCGATATAAGTAATAATATATTAGATATCTTTTTTATTTTTGTTATACAACTAAGGTTGACAAATGACGACATAGTTGACCTAATAGGAACTGATGACTGCAGCGTTTAATAGGTGATTCTTTAATTAATTGTAGGTCATGTGTCTTCAAGTTTCTAATATTTACTTAGGAAAAATAATTTCTTTTTCTATTTCCTTATACATTGTGCTTATACAAAACTAAAGATAAATAAGTGCTTAGCCATCATAAATATTTATACTATATTATAATGTCAAGCTATGGTAATTGATTTAATTACATATAAATAGAGAAAACCTGTCTGAGCGTGAAAATATTCGCGTGAGTGCAACGCAAGTATTGTAAAACGTATCGCAGTACAGGGCGGTAACATTTATTTTTTGTCGCAAACAATTTGTTTAAATTTTAGACGCGGTTAAGTATTAGATTTTTAATTGAAACTGAAGTTTTCATAATGACTTCTTACGATATTTACGCGAATACTACATGTTTTAATAAAAGTTAAATTCATGGATTTTGACCCATGGATTTAATGGACTGCCGTCTTCGAGTATAGTGTCGGGCGAGTGCCTAATGAGCTACCATACGTCTGAGTCACAGACAAGATAACGGCTAAATCTTGAAGCGAGTTTCTATCAGTTTTTACCATCTGTCAGGTACAAGATGCAGAAATGTAAAAGCTTGATTGTGAATGAATCCGCTCTTACTAAGGTCGAATAAAAAGATCAATCGAAAAAAACCTAAGTAAATAACATATTATTTTTAAGTGGGTTGAATGATCTTTTTGTTTGTCCCATATAAGAGAAATTGGATTTACATTCATTCTTAGCTATATGTAGCTTACATGGAATAACGACGCTCTTAGTTTGTTGTCTGCGAGAGCCCTCAATTACATTCGTTTTGATAAACTACAAATCGTCGCAAAACATCACCGCTTCCGTGCAAAGGTCATTACTGGGTTAGGTTTGTAATTACAAATTATCCTAATTTTAGTAGGCTTTTTAGGAGAGGACGGCTGGATTGCTTAATTAATGACATTTATTAATAAAATTAAAATGAGACACTTCGACGGTAGTTGGGTCAACTCATCGGAACGTCAAACATCGCAGGAACGGTCGTTTCGAGTGCTTAAGCTTAAGGAATTAAGGTATTCTCGTTATTTTTTTACCGATCACCTAAGTAATTATAATTATCAAGTACATGATGATACTTAAATACATCCGAGTAATGGGAGTCAAGAAATTAAAATAAAACACTAAAATCATTTTCTCTTTTCAATATATACACCGGAAAGATAAATACATTTTTCACACCTTTTAATTAGCTTTTAAAAAAAGAATGTTGTCTGTAGAATCTTCTAATATGGTAAATTTTTGGGAACTGGTAAATAGGTGGGAGGTATATCTGGACTATAAGGTGGTTGATTCAAAATATTGAAGGCCGCCACAAGCCCAGGGCAGGAGCATTGTCGTGAAGAAGCAGGACCTTTCGTTAGCTTTCCCTTTCTTTTTTTTTAATGGTTTCCTCTAAATGCTCCAAAATTCATGAGTATAGTATTCTCCAGTTATAAAAACGCCTTTTTCTTCGTAATTAATTCATGGGATTCCTTCTGAGTCCCAACAAGACGGTTACCATGAGTTTTCCGGCCGACTGTAACACCTTAAACTACTGGCGGTGGAGGGAGGGGGTCACCGATCTTGCGCTCATCTTAGTTATACCAAGATGATCAGGAAATAAAACGGTCATATCTGATACTCCAACCATTTTTCTGAGTTGTTTCTTCTTTAGCCGAGCATCTTCTAATATTATTTTTTTTCCTTTTCAACAATTTCTGGCCGTGGGTTGTCTTCAACTAATTTCTTGTCTGAGATTTTGCCACTTGTAAACCATCGTTTTTCTCGGACACGAGTGAGTATCCGATAACATATCTTCTATTATGGTATAAACAGACTTTTTTTCCTTTGTAAGGAACTTGATTACGGCGCGATAATCGATTTTTTCCATATTTCAAACTTTCTTCCCGATTGAGTTGCTTGGTTGACAATCGTTTAAAGACAATAATTTAAAATTCATATTTATACTAATTATGAGTCGCTGAACATTACAAGAATCCTAGAAAAGATATCTCCTCATCCCCCTGCATTCCACGAACTTATCAATACACCCTCATACAACAGAAGTCCTGTCTGTATAAAGATTTTATAATTAAAATAAGGTTGACACACGAGCACACAGTTCACTTCAATTCCCTTGAACTTGTTGATCCTTATAGGAATTTATATTTATTAATATCAGTAAAAATAAATCGAGGATATATTTTTTTTTGTCCGCTACTATTTTTTATTTGACTACAACTCTATATATACCAAATTTCAGTCCGATCAGTTCATTAAACTTTCGAGATATAACCATCAACCAGTCAATTAAAAGTAAACACGAACTATGGAGATAATTTATTTTCGTACTGTAGTTCCTCACCAAGGAAGGAATAAGTCCGAGATGTTAATTGGAAGAAATGTCTTCTGTTTAAGGAGACTTGCCCTAAAAACCTAAAGTTTTTAGGGGATAGTCTTTTCAAGCAAAGTGGAGTTTCAAAGTTCAAGAAGTTTTTATTGAACTTATAAATATAAATTATTTTAACAATATGAGAAGTGAGTTATGGTTAAGGGAGAATATGTCGAAAAGGAAAGATAATTTCTTGTTTAATTTCACCTTCCTTCCCATCCGTTTCCCAAACTTTTTAACCCACTCTCCTATAAGAATGTTTTAAGGCATGCTAATCAGAAATAAGTAAGTCTATCATTTGTCATCTCATTCACTTGATTCTAAGTTTTGAAGGTGTGTGAGTAGTTAGGCTACAGATATTATAGAAAATAGAGATTTAGTCCAAATTTAATTTAAAAAGTATGTATTCTTTTTACTTTTGTGAATACTACACTTTTTAATTTGATAAGTTTACAGACATGATTGCATTTTTATTAGACTTTTTAATTCCCAGTGTCTCCTGGCAACAATATACTATAGGAAGTCTGCAATCATAATTTTACATAGGTCCTACCATAATGTCAGGTCTGCTAAACTATAATCCTCACAAAAGAACATTGGAATTATATTCTTTTAAATAAAGCTTTTATTTATGCATGTTGTAATCATCATTAAGTAGTAGAGGAAAACTACATATTTTTAATAGAAGTATTATTATGAATTAAGATGTACCATAATGTAGAATACACAAAATGAAATATAATCTTAAGGAATATATTCCTTATTATGTGTCATAAAATAGAAAACAACATACCATGCAAGATAATTTCGTCTACATCTTTTAAATTCCCATTTAAAATTGCATCTTGGAGTTTCATTTCTATTTTCTTCTTTTCATTATGATTAGTGGGATAATAGGTTCTTACCTAGGAATAAAATTATGACATTTTAACGAATATTATTTACATTTTAAGCACCTAAAAATATCCATCAGCAAAAATCAAGTTACCTAACTTTATGAAACAAATTATTATTAAGGTAAGTAGTTAACAAAGATATAAATAAATTGTACTTTTCCCATTTTAATTCTTACAATATTCTCCCCAAAAGGGTTTGTATGTGTATGTAAGTCTGATGAAATAATGTATTTCCCTTATATTTATAAAGGGCATTCTTTTTCATCTTTATCATCAACTTCATAAATTCAACCTAATAAATGCCATTACGCTCAATTCAGTCAATCTATTTATAATTCTATTGATATAATGTAACAGTTTATAACAATATATAATAAATTTTAGACCATAAGAATGCTTATATGAGATGAATAATTTTAATAATAATTACAATGAAGTCTACTGAACGTGTAAACCAAACGAGCGTTATATTATAGTTTGCATATAGAATTAAAACACAATCATTGTAGTATAAGGATAAATTGTGCGTAAATTCTAATTTCTTAAATTATAGTGACAGTTACAAATAAGCTAATATGCACTAATAAATACAATAGAAAACAAGATTTATTTTTTTACCTGTTTATCAAAAAAGCCATAATCATCACTGTCTGTCTCCTCGTCAGAAAATCCAGCTGGTCTAAATTGGGCCATAGTAGACGTTAAACATTCGTTTATTAAAATTGGAGTATATTTAAATTACGTTTTCATTTTATATATTTTTTCCGTTTTAATGATGATGATGATATTAATTTATCCCTAATGGGAAAGGCAAAGGACTTTAGTCCATACAGCCAGATCTTGTTCGTATGATGGTTGATGCTGAAACTTCTTTTCCGTTTTAAAATATATTTGACAGCATGATTTGACAGTTACAATAAGGATACAGCAAGAGATGAAATAAGCAGTTACAAAATGTTTACACTTGTGTGACCAGACTATATTTTAGGAACATACCAAATTCACTTTCAAAATACTCAAAAATACTAACTTTCCTTGGCGATATATCGAAAATTATACCATTTTTAAAAACATTTTAATAATCATAGTGACCAAGTTTTATAATTAAATATATTTTATATTATCTAAATGTATATAATCTCCTGCATCTTTAAGGGATTGCTGGCTTTATTTTGCAGAGGCCCTTTGTATAACAAATCTTTTTCTTTCCTTGGTTTTGTTTAAATTTGTCTGTAAGAATATGCACGCAAATGTCACATATGACAGATGTATACATATTAAAGACAAATTAATAAATGCTATGAATTATTAATAGAATAATATGTACGGGAAATTTTCAATATATACTAAAAAGTTTAATATGACCAGATGTTCACGGTGCTTGATAGATATGTAAAAAAGAATAATTTGAAATTTAGAAAATATAAAACAATTTTATTACTGAAATTTACATTCTATCGCAGTTTTAGCTAACTTTACTTTACTTTTGTTGTAAATATTAAACGTACGCAAATTACTTTTCTTGTAAGGATACATAAAATAAAGACAGAAGAGATTCGGCTAAATTAATGAGCATAAAGAGATTGAAAATAATTATCTAATTATTAATAATCATATATTTTATTCTTAAATATTATATATTATTATTCTTATCGAGGAAAAAGTTTTTCGTAAAAAGTTGCAGCAAAATCTCTTTGGTTGTAATGTTTGTTTCTGGCTGAAAATTAATTTGAATTTAGAATTCACAATCAAAACGTTTTTTTTGCTTTGAAATGGCCAATACTGAAGAACGGCAATTTCATAGGTAAAGACCTAATATATTAAGTGACTGTAACGAGCTCACATTTAACCTTGATAAGAAATCACAACGAAAATTTGTTGTCGCTCTGAGGTACAAGATGGAATGCCTGGCCAGTAGTAAGGATTTCCGGATTTTTATACTCATCAGTCTAACCACAGCAATGTTATCCTGCTATTTTCACCAGTATTTTTTATTAATAATAAGGAAGTAAATTACAAATGCATTGTCACCCTTAAGGAATTAAATTGTATGACTTGTCCCAGTAGTACAGGATTCCGATTTCGGCTTTACTACGCGGGTATTAAGGGAAAGTGTTGTAATTTTCAGGTCAAGTCGATCAAGACACTGTTAATTTATATCTGCGGCAAAGCTCTGCCACGTAAAAATGTGCTAAGCTGCTTTTTTTGCTAATATTTTGTTTGTTTCTGTCGGCTTTGCCGAGTCTAACTTTATTATGAATTGAATTGGAATTTATGAAAGTAATGGTGGTAGATGAAATCAGTGTAGAATGGACTAAAAATAAGTAATTAAAAGCTGACGGTAGTTCATCAGTACGTCAAACACAGTTCAATCTTCCCCGTGACCATGAGAGCTGTAAATGAAAGGATAAAAAAAATCCCATAAAATCCCAAAAAAATAGTTTCATTCAATTGAACACTTATTAAACCGAATATTTTCTTTTATATATTTTATGTATTTTTCCCAGCAGAATCTGTCAGGAATTAGTTTGCAGCAATAGGCTTCATTCAACTTCAATGTCGGCGTTATGATTTATTATAACTAGAAACAAAGCGACTGTCCACAGTATGATGCTTTGAGCATAACTCGAGTCCGACTAAATGTCGCCGTGCATGAAGCACAAAGAAACGAATTGTTTGTGCAGGTTGCCTCATTTTTCTACAAGACAGAGAACGTGTCCCAAATTGTAATTATGGTACTAGAGGATCAAAGGACAGTTCCTCCGAATGGTATGTGAGAGTTTGTGTCCCTAAAGTGTTATCTGCTTGGTGTTGGTAATAAGCGGCTGATATCAGGAATTCGGCACCTTTTCTAGCATCACGGTAACATCGCTCCGACCACTTTTGTCAGAAAACATGACTATTTAAATCAAACAACATGTCTACTTCATCTACTATTTGCCCTGATCTCTCTGAGCACCTAGTGATTTTTACCTCTTTCCAAAAATTAAGGGGCAAGTTGCTTTTAAACCCAAAAAAGAAGTCCAGGCTGCTTATAACTTCAAGATTTTTATTTTCTAAGTGCAATGACAGACTAATGCAAAAGTGACCAAGGTGGATAAATCGATACATCTGTCCTCCTATCATCTACGAATCCTACTAAAATATACAAATTAAAATGTTTTTTTTTAACTATTTAAGTTATGTATCATTTATAAATAAAGTTCTACATATTTTTTTTGTCAACCAATTCGAATGGAAAAAAAAGCCGACAGTTAAACTACACATTAACTCAAGCTTATCGCAATACATAACTGAAATTTATATTCAAATTGATTAAGCCATTGTGGAGATTAGATACAGACAGACAAACAGATAAAAAGCCTGTTTACGATTTTATTACATGTATAGAAGGTTATATGATTAACCTGTGAAACGTGGTACTTTATTTCAGATTGAGAGATTGATTTGCGTTCTTTTTATAGAACCTGCGACTCGAGTTCGACTTCCGGTGTTGAGAAATATACAATTGTTTGTGGTACATTATTTACCACGTATTATGGTGTTGCGGACGTTCATGGGCAGCGGTGATCACTTATCACCTATTCTGTAAAAAAATAATAATAATAACAATAAATTGAAAACGAATAATAAAATATGAATGATGAGTCGGTAAAAAATCCGCCATAAAATCAGACAGGTGTAACATACCAGTTGTAAATTGGGCCTCCATGGCGAATTATCATTTTCGCGGCGTGTATAATGATAATGGTGATAGACATTTTTTACCACATAAGCTTCTGAAGAAGAATCATTAGCTGCACGCTATTGCTTTGTTATTTTATATTTTAATTTTACGGCGCATTACGGATTTATTAATACAACTGACTAACTTTTATTCATAATTTACAATCAGGTAATACTGAAAACAAAGAACCGAGTCCCACTTAGTTTGAAGATTTCAGAGTGAAAACGGTGTAGTACTGTTCTTCTAGAAGTCATTCTCCGCGTCGGAAGCTAAGGATAATAGGCAACAGTTCCAATTAAGCGACGACGAGGGCGTTTGTTAACATTTAATTAACGTCAGGGAGCTATTGTGTCGGCGCCGGGCTCCAGGGCCGGCTAGCTTCGTCTGTTGCGTCTTGATGAGCCCACAAGTCATACCGTTTCGTATTACAACCAAACCTTTCATTTAACAATCTAAAACTTATGCATTGTTTGTGATATATTGCTTGGTAGCTTAAGGCTATTATTTCTACGTCATAACGAAAGCAGCGATGAATATTAAAGGTTTGTTTTAAGATATATTACGGTTGTTTACAAACATACAGCAGTACAAGGCGACTCTGCACTCCTAGCAGGTGCCGCTTGCTAATGATGCAATGCCTTAGGGCTTCTTCAGCGTTGACACGGGAAACCCTCATTGGAACTTCTTCAAGCGCCCTTACAGTGTTGTATTTTACAGACACCTTTCAAACCATTCTTAAAACTTCTTTGTTAACAGTGTTTGAATTTTCTTTATTCACAAAAGATCCGACTGTCGTATAATTTAAATAAGAAAAATAATAAAAATTGACGTCCTTGCTCTATAGACATCATATTATAATGATACTCTTATACGGGTCGACCGCGTGAGTACTCCTAGATTTAATTCACTGCCAAGATAAATATTTTTGTATCACAATTCATGGTTATTTGAATCTGGGTCTGATCTTTCTTTGAAATACAATTACATCAGACTACAAAATAGGACTTAGGGAGTGAGTATCTTTTTTCTTTAGGAATATTAACAATGCTATTAATATTATTAATATACCCGTTAACCAATCCAACTAAGCTGAAAATGCTTGTGCTAGGATATAGTTCACGACAATGGTCGAATGGTGGATTCAAACCTACGAACTTAAGTGTCGCAGACCGTACCCTAAACCATAAACCATTAGGCTATTGAGGCGTCACCTGTATTTGCACATATGCTTACGGCACTATGATATATACTGCACACTTGATGTTAACTGGTAAAAACTAGAAAATATCGCCGTAGTCGAATTCGATCAAGATGATTCATGGATACGTAATTAATCAAACGTCGAAAGTACATTTGATTTTAATTGGGGAAGTAGGTATTTGCTCATTTCCACTAATGGCCAAAGAAAATGTATCCGAATGTAATAAGGATTTTTCTCATAGCGTCGTAGAAGGTAAGAGATTTGATTTATAGCAGTGGGACCGGGTAAGGCGCTGACCGCCGCCCGGTCCGGGCGCGTTATTAAACTTTTCCCCATATTAAACATTCCGGAGACGAATACATTTTATTGTTGGCTTGGACCGACGTCAGAGGCCCCTACAAAGCGAAACTCAAAGACGGCAATTGCGAAATAAATTGAAAGCAATTTGATATTGCGTTGTAAGTAATAGCCGTCAGAAGCCCGCAACCCTGTCGGCGACGTTTTCTATGCAATCTATATTGTACTTAAGAACAAAGGGAACATTTTTTTATATTAAGATCATTTAACATATGATTATGGTATGCCCACCACTAATAATTCTAGAAACGAAGAATAAAAGGTCAGTTTTTTACTTCTACTAATGAACAGCTATTTTAATATTTTTATCTCGACGTTTTGAGTGATTTATTCATGGGGAGAGTTTTTTTATGTGTATGAGTATTGCTGTTGGTCCAGTGACTTCTACAGCTTTATCTAAATAGACTCGCGAGCGGGAGGCCCGCTGAGTAAGAAGTGGAGGACTGAGGTGTTTGATATCCTGATATAGTTAATCCGAATTAGAGTTAAGCTTTAAAAAAACATTAAAATTGTTAGCTGTATCACATTAATTTTTTTTAATGAGTCCTTAAAAAATAATTTAGAAACACGGCAGCGACGTCGATTGTCTGGTGAATGAGGTAGCCTTAGGCCTCTCCCCCCTCCCCAAACAACATAGTAGCGGTATTTTTAAAAAATCTACCCCTAGAGAGTACCAGCAACATCACTTTTGGAGAGACCCGCAAGTCCAAGTTCAGGCTACGGTATACAACGCCACACCATGCAATACCATCTCGAGACGGCAAAGCTGGCCAAGCTTTTCCCCACCGAGACGCAGATATCTTTTCCGGATGACATCTCGTACCTCTCCTACCCGGGGGTATAAATTGGAGCACTCGTTTGTGCAGCGGGCAGGAGTGATATCTTATTCGTCAGAGATGATGTCTGTTCTCGACACCACGACAGACTTGAAGGTGAAGGACATGCTCATCCTCTAGCTGCACAGAGACAGCGATATCTATCTCCGCGTCTAAGCGTCTTATATGGACAATGGCTAGAGACTTCGTGCAACAACAAATCCCATCCGCAGATATCATTATACTCGCCGAATGGATTGTATCACATATAACGTATCATGCGGGGCGATCTGTTCATGATTTTGTATAAGCATATGATCTGACACAACTCGTCACTTCGCCTACACGGGTTTCAAACGTAGAGGAACTTCCCTGTTGGACCTTTTAATGATCTCCGCATCCGGACCACTATCTACTCTTCTTAGATGCCTCTCTAGGCTCATCGAACCATTCTTATTTGCCCATTGCGGATTGCAGATTCGGACCGTGTGTGGCACTACAGGCCTTCGGATTGGAACGGGATGCATTCTTTTTTGCATCCAACCCATGGGACCCTGGACCCTGGAACCCTCCCAACCCTATTCAATCAATCAATCAATACTTCACAGAACCGAATTCTTCATTTCATCCTCAATATTGCCTATCAGGGGTAGATCTTGGCCTTGGTTTGTTCGCTCCTGCAAAACAGCGTCTAGTTATAAGCTGGAGTGTTACCGAGCCTGGACCTACGGTTGTTGCTGTACGGCGAACTTCTGTAGCTTCATTATGCAGGAACATAGCAATATTTCAGACGTATAAATTTAAATTTGCATCCTGACTCCTTATAGATATAACAAAGGATATAGATGTTATGGGGACCTACTTACCATAGGATGAACTGTGCAAACTGTGTGCGCTAGTTTTTATCGTTATTTCATAAAAACACTAAACACTATACACGTAACTAACATAACTACGAATTTTAAATTTAAGAATATGAATTAAGGTCAAATTTTTTCGGATGTAACTCAGTCATGATTTATTAAAGAAAGAATACATACATTATACGTTGAAATAGTACATATGTTATTGTAGTCGATTGGAGTAGTAATTAAATCCCATTCCATTTGTTTTTCCATTCCCGACCATCTCGGAGGTATCTTCGTGAAATGCCAGTCCAACCAGAATTCACGTTTCCATCGAATATTATTGTAGGACATAGAAAGACTATGCATTTTTAAAAAGGTGCTTTTATTGCTTATTTTATATCATCGTCAATATGTCGGTATCTCGTACCGTTCCTAGTCCAAATGAAACTCTTATGTAATCTTTGTTTTTAGTATTTAAATATCTAAAATCACGGCAACATTCAAATGTGGTGGAAAGGTTTTATATTGATTTGTGTTTGAATGTTTAACATAAACCAAATTTTATGAACGACATCTAAGTAAATATAGTAAATTATGATAAGACATACGAATAAACGAGTAGATTTACAAATGGCTTTATATAACTTACCGTTGCCGAGTTACAACGCTAAGTGATTGGATCGGCCCATTATTTTGTATCTGCTGATTTCTACCTAACTCCTTTGAATCATTCAAGACAATGAATGTAAATACGGGCTAGGCTAGGGGTTAATAAATATTTGACCGCCATGTTTATGGGTGCTATGTTGAATATTGAACGTTATTTGTACTAATAACTCTGTTTTTGGGATATAAATAAAATTGACAGTGAAATAAATTTACTGACTTTATTAGACTTCTAATAAATTAAGGAATTATATGACATTTTTTTAAAATATTAATTATAACATTGAATTCAAAGGATTGACTCCTTTTGCCATATTATATAAGACATGGCAACATCTTAGTATATTAAGCATGTGTTAGCTTAACTTTTGTAGTAACTAAAAAACAATCAAAATTGTTTCTTAATTTTTTATGTTTATCAATTTTTTTTCAATACGTGGTAGAGCCACGGTGTAGATATAAATTAGCTGTAGCACGAACAGCCGACCTATTGTAGAAAGAAACCGAAAGTCTGATTGCTGGTTACGAGGGGTTGGATTGGTTTATAATGGACGACAACATGAATGGGGGTGGCACGGGTTGTAGGAATCACGGTAAGTAATCAAGTGAACTTTTTACTCGTTTGTAATTCCTAAAATCATAAAAATAATCAAAACGAAAACAAAAAGCCTTACTTCTCATACGGCCCATGTTGTAAACTACAAAACAGACTTTATTAAAGTCCTTTTGTTAGTTTGATTATCAAGGAATATTCATATCTATAAGTTAGAGATGCAATACATACATATATTCAGTATTATTACGACAATTGTCGAGTAAACATCTTTCACTTGAGATTAGAATTATAATATATTTATTGCTTTAGAAAGAATGTAACCAAAAATTCCAGGCATAGCTGTGCCAGGCCAGCAATTATGTTATAATTCATATTCACCAAATTATAAAGTTATGTCATACCATAAAATTGTTCAACGGTATCGCAAATAGCAACACTTATAAATTTAATACACGTATGCATTCGTATTTTAATGCATGTACCAATAATGTAAGGACCGAGAGAGTTACGAGGTAGACTTATGGCTCCCATTCAGTGGAAGAGAGATAATGCTTGCAGGCAATCACATAAGTGGATCAAATAGCTGTAGTCCATTTGGATAATGAACTAGCGACTGTAGCCTCAGTTAGTTCTTTAATTCTTATATTGTATGTTCGGTATTAACAAATTTAATACTTACGGTATCAGACATAAATATAATATTATTTCAAACCTTTACTAACTTAAGAATTTATTTATAATAATTGTGTTATTCAAGTAATAACCTTGTATTGTAATCGCAAGGTAGAACGATTCTTCATTAGAGGTAGTGATTCTTCATTAGATTTATGTAAATTTCCGGGAACTGGCTGAGCGGCGTATTTTTGGCAAACTGTGGAGAAAGACTTCAGAAGTTGGCTAATGACGTTTCGCACTGACTAATCATTCAATCGATAAATATCGATTTTACGGATCGCTTATGGATTGCAACATGGAAAAATGTTTGATTTAAAGCTCAGGCTTATTTAACAAGGTAATCACATGATTACAAAATTTGGTTGTGGTTTTAGTTTTTAGGGTTAATACGTATACGTGTAATATTATCGTTAGAATGATCAAAGAGCACAGTTCGCTCGATTGTCACCAGGTAGAATCACCTATTAACTTCATAACATCTATAATCAATCATTATGAAGATTCAGGATTCAGATGGATTGTCATCCTCATTCTATGTTTATATATATATATATATATATATATATATATATACATACATACACTGCAGGCCAAAAGTTTAAGACCACCTTAATTAAAGTAGGAAAATAAAGTAATACTTCATTAAAATATTAAATGTTTAATCAACCTGTTTAATAATCTAATAGAACATTGATTGACAAGCAATATACTTAAAAAACGTAAAGAAATATTAACAGTCCATGCAAAAAAGGCTGTAGTTAGATAAACTGATTTTTCATCAAAAATTTTTTGATGAAAAATCAATTTAGCCTTACATTTTGTGACTTTTTTCACAAGTCTCGGCATACGGGCAATCAATTTGTTAATGGTATCTTGTGATATATTGTTCTAAATTTCGCATAAAGCATTTCACATTTCTTCTCGCGAAGATGGGATGATTACGTTCATATCAGGTTCTTCCCACAAAAGTTCAATGGGATTGAAATTCGGGCTCTGAGGAGGCCAAACCATGTTTTTTAACACCCCTTGTGCCTCTTTCTCTTCTAAATATCCTCTACATAATTTTGAGCTATGCTTTGGATCATTATCTTGTTAGAAAATTAAGCCATCTCCAATTAATCGCAACCCGGAAGAAACGGCATTTTGTTCTAAAATGTTTTTGTACTGTTCCTTTTTCAAAGTTCCTCCAATTTTAATCAAATCGTCAGTTCCTTGGCTAGAGAAGCAAGCCCAGACCATAATTGAGCCACCACCATGCTTGATTGTTCGGACTACACAATCTGACATCATCTTTTCTTGGGCACTGCGTCGAACGTAAATTATACGTTTTGAACCGAATAGTTCAAACTTGGATTCATCGGTCCAAAGCACTTTTTTAAAATCTTCTTCAGTCCAATCTCGATGGGCAAGAGCTCGCGGCCTTAGCAAAGATTTTCTAACAGCAACGCGACCATACAACTTCGCATCTCACACTCGCCGGTTTAAAGGTTTAAGTCGGGTTTTGTTTACTTCAACGTGGATTTCTGCTGGTAAGCGTCTATTTCGCTTGCTGGTCACAACAATGAAATTATCTTCACTAGACATGGTAGCTCTCGGCCTTCCCGAGCGTGGACGATCTTGAAATCTGCCTGTCTCCCTGTATCGAGTTATAGTGCCATGAACACATATTTATTCGTTCTTCTTCTATTTAATATTGTGAAAGGTGATAGTGTTATATATTATGTTAGCAGTGCGTTGACTAAGAGGCTTAAGGCGCTGACGGACGAGACCGTGCACTACCGTCTCCATTGCATAACCAAATTATACGTTACATTTAGGTAATTAAGGGTAACAAATAAATGGTATTCTATGGACGATTGGTTCTTTCCCGTCAAGGTGGTCCATACATGCTCCATTTAGAAACAAGCTGCACGATCTAACACGTTAAAATATGCACAAATAATAATTAATGTATTTAAAATGCATATCATCATCATCATTAGTCGTTTACCATGTATCGTCTTCTCCAACTATTACCTCGAAGCACTATTCTGTAACATTTCCATGTTACAAAATTAATATCCACCAAACAAATATTTATATGTAATCAAAAGATGCGTGATCCAAGACTGCCTTTATTATTTCGTTTTTACATTCCATATTATCCTTATAATAACAAAATTAAATAGCACTTACATAAAAAAGTCCTATAAAACTCTCTAACTATAAGTGCTAAAGCAGAAATAAGCCAAATGAGATTTCCATTTACTGGTACATTGTAACCCGAGTTTAGTAGCAAAGTGGTATCTGATCAATGCATTATCTCATGCCGTACTCTGTCCAGGAGTTGTTAGGCCCGCAACTTGCCGACACACATTTTCCATTTCCCCCCTTGTTCTTACAGCGGCCCAGTTTCGCCCCCTTCCATAATTCAATCTATACCGAATCTATTGTGAACGATACTCTCTCGCGACTACACACGTACGATATATCACGCTATGCTACTGTTTGAAACTGTACTTCGATACTTGTTACGTAACCGAGTGTCTAAATCCGAGTACAAAGGATCACTTTGTTTGAAATATTGTATTGTACATTGTTGTACGGACTTACTCTGGAGATTTGTATCGATCTTACTTTATTTTAAGACTAACTTGACCGGATATATTTTTTTAAATTAAATACTCCATTATTAAGCTAAGCTAAGACCCGGAACTAAATCAACATAAGTGACAAAACTTCAACTTAGTTTGGTTGGACTTCTATAGTATGTTAGATAATTATTGTAGTTTATATAATAAAACTATGATTTTTTTTAACGAAATCTTTTCTAAGAATACCGTACTTAAATACTCTATATGTTTAAATAAGACAACATTTAATATCACTAAAGTCATGAATATTCGTCGCAATTTTCAAACCATAAAACCGAGGCGTGTCCTAACGCAATAGCCGCGCTTCCTCTATACAGTCTATTTCGGCGAGATCCATTACTTCAAAGTGGCGGCAAGAAGCAATCTCATTGAATGACCGTCTCCCCCCACCCCAACTCCCCATCAGATAGTCATCCCCCTCTGATCCACGCCAATCGGTAAATATGCGTGTTAAATATGTATGTGCCGTAAGATGCTCGTAAGTGTATTAGATTTCGCTTGCTTTTTCATCCTGTCAAGTATCTACCTAATCTACGAGAGTGTGCAAATACGTTTATTAAGATTAACTATTTAAACATAAACCAAAGGTACCTTCAAAACACGCGCACTTAAAATGTGCTCTGAGCTTTAAATCGTATCTACAAGATTTCATAACTTATATCTTATAGTGGCGGAAACTTGGAATGCACTTTGGAGTGACTAGACTTTTCCATTAGGGGCAATTATCAGTCACAACAGTGGATCCTGAGCTTTCGCCACTATGGCTGCCCCATCCCGAGACGGAACCTGTTAGAGATAACGTCATAAAGTCGCCGATGCAGAGCGCCGGACTAACGTCTTTGCTGCTGCCCTCACTTCGGGATAATGGACTGCACCCCTCCCCCTGCCCGACCCCCTGCAACAAAGACAATTTGCAAAATGTATACCGACTCTGACACCGCTCTAAATGCAATGTTGTATTTGAGGACGGATTTTAAAAGTAAGTCCTCTTCTTTAACATAATAAAACTTTTGAATAAACCAGATATGCCTTATAGATTACTGATATATATTTTGATACCTTATTTTACTGAATATTTACAATTATTTATACCGAATATATTAACTAGCACGTTGTAGTAACAAAATTTCGCCATTGTAAAGACAATTACACATTCTCTTATTGGTTTTTAAGAATCATAAAGCTTTCTATTTCATAAATCATAAAGCTTTATATTTTATTGAAACTTCTTTTCAACATTTCATCCAAATAATACAAATTTGAAGCAGATTTATTTTTGCGTAAGCACAAAGACGTTAAACGTTTTTAAATCGTTTTCAAATCCGGTGTAACAGCTATAGAGGAAAGTCAGATGAAATTTAGGATACAGTGTCATTTAGATGGTAAAATTTCTGCCAAGTGGCGTAGTAGGTAGAGTACCTGGTTGCTGTGTCTTGGGTCCTGGCTTTGATTCCCAACCGAGAAACAATATCTGTGTATGACAAAAGTATATATCTCCTGTGTTTTTACACTATATCGACATACATGACGACGGGTGGGTGCATCTAGGTTTGCGCCTCTGCTTATTGCTCTAAAATATATCGTGTGCAGATGACGTCATCTTGCAATAAGGAGAAGATGTCCCTGTCACACCTAAACTGTATAATAATATATGGTACACAATTGATCTAGTATAAGAATTCAAAGCAAAAATCTGTGTGTCATAATATTCCGTCCACTTAGCCAAGCCAAGTAACACTTATTTGTTGGATAGAAAGTTATCAAACAACTAATTCAAGATTGAGTACATCTTTTGTCACGTTGGCCGATCGGCATAACTTACCGGTCAGTAATCGGCTTATGACAGGCACCACATAAGGCTGCTAATGAACTAATGGCGCATCAAACCACCCGCTAGTTCCACCTCCCACCTCCCCGCTCTCGGTTAATGGACTAACGTTGATGCTCCATCACTTTACATTTGACTAGCTGCTTTTACATCAGTGACGTAACTCGCACTATATCTGTCAAAATAAACTTACGTAGGTAGCTTTTGTCGCTTAAAATAACGGATTTTTAGTAGCGTTAGTACAATATATATATATATATATATATATATATACATATATATATATATATATATATATATATATATATTGTACTAGGTGAGTACCTAGAGTATTGAAAAATTAGAGAGGTCTCGTCTCTTACTTATCCCACGTTATTATTATACACATTTCCTTGACAGGGATATTCGAAGGAGTCCCGAATGGTAAAAATGCGACATCTTTTTAGGCTTACGTCTAGTGTTGAGTGGCTTCACAAATGTCGCTAAAAGGCTGGTCGTCATTGTTTATCCGGGCAACATTAGGCGGGTAACCGGACACGCGCGCTCTGAGTGCGCTACAAGTATCCGCTTTCAACTCATTACGGCTCGGACGTGGTGCGTGGGCAGCCCCCCTCCTGCACCCCACCCTCCCGTCTTTGTCCTTCAATCCCTCTTACAATCTTCGATCCAATTTCGAATACCCATACGTCTGATGTTGCTTTAGATGTATCGGATTCAATGACGGACGGGTTATGTGAAGACGGATAATTATCTGAAATCGTATATAATACGCTCCTTTTTAAACGTCACTTAACTGCTGCAGTTTAAAAAAGTATATTAGTAGATGAAATTTTTGAACGTAACCTTTTGTGCACTCGGATTTTATATGTAGATTATCTAATATCACTTTGTTTAATAAATATTTATTTCAACTAAATTTACAACAAAGGACTAAAACTTATTACCTTTCTACTAAAAATATGAACAGAATCCAGAGAGAATGTCTCAGAGGCCTTCCCCTAGAAGGGGAAAGCGAGGGGCATGAACTATGCAAACTACAACAAGAAAGCAATGAAACTAAGACTGACCAACAAGTTCAAACAGTTGATCTGAAGGTAATTGATGTGAACATTCATCATGAACAAGATTTTGAGATACATATATATCATATATCACCCCTTAGGACTGAAATGGAAAATCACCAGTAATTGCGGATTGAGAGACTTCACAAATTTCGAAATTTATTATATAATTTAATTTTCAGACTCGCATCTAAGTAGTCGATCACTGTAATTCACATTCGTCTTTAATTAGGAAAAGAAAAAAATCCAATAATTTGAATTGAATTGCTATTCGATCGTAATGCACTATATTTTCATCGAATCCTTACTTGGGTTCATACAAAAGTAACAAAAACAAACTACCGTACCTTTTAATAACATTAGAAAATTTGTAAAAAGTGTTCTTTCTCTCCCAGTCACTTACAAAAACTAAGGGCTATTTTATGCCGTTAGACCCGTCCGCTGTACACCCAATTTCTAGTTGCAACCAGACTCCAATGCATGTTAAGTTTTTAATCATCCGCAACTTTGTTACTTAGGTAATACTGGAACTTTCTGGATTTTGATAAATAAGACCAGATATTATATTTATGATACATTTATTTTAAATATGCCCTCAGTATTACACATTTTTGCATTCGTTGGAACGATTGTGTGATGCAGTGGACCCAGTCTTCAGTAAGGTCCTCTTTAATTGCTTCGTGGAGCAAATTCATCGCCACTTCCGGTCTGTTAAATAGTAAACCTCTAAGCTTATCTTTCATTTTCGGTAAAAAAAGCCAAGAAGCGAGTACCAGGCTGTGTGGTGGGTGCATAATCAACTCCACATAAGCCCTTCAAATACGATTGTTTTTTATCTTATTTATTATTTTATCTTAGTGGAATGTGTGGGCGATTCATTGTGGCGATGGAATACATTTCAGCGAGGTCGGTTTTGGGTACTTTTTCTAACAATCTGGGCAAGCAATTGCTTACGATCCGAATTGCAGTCTTTCCTTTAGTTTTCAAGTGACTCTGTAATTAAATGTCCTGATTTGTCGTAAAAATAATCAATCTTTTTCTTGCCGGTGCTCCAATTTCTTTTCTTAATTATCGTTGGCAAGTCGTCAAATGGAAAGTCCCGTTCTGCCGACTGGTTTCCTTTTTTCGATTCAAAGCAGTACATCCAGGTTTTGTCACATGTCATGATATTATAGACAGCCAATGACTGTCCTCCATTAAACTTCTTTATTATTTTGCGGGACCACTCGACCCACAGTCGTTTCTGGTCTTTAAAATTTGTGAAATTATGCGGTCCATCGAGTGCAAAGCTTCCAAAGCTTCACTAAGCTTTCAAAGGTGCACATGCAAAATGTTTTGCACTTGGCTTATTCTTATGCCTAATACAGTACGAATTTGCTGCCATGATTTTTTTTTATTTCAATCAGTTGTACGGTATCAAAATTGGTTTTTGTCGCCGACTGACCTTCACGTGTATCCTCATGGAGATTATCACGTCCATGTCTAAATTAAGTCAAAGCTGTGACATGGGACTTCATCATCAAATGCCGATTGAAAACTCTGGCAACTTTCTTCTTGATTTAAGGCACAGCGAAAATCGTAAAAATCATTGAGCGAAAATTTTAACGAGTTACGTTAGTTGTAATAGCGACACACAATTTTCTTGAGGACAGCATAATTATAAAACAAATGAAAGTCTCGCAAATTATAAAGTAACATGATCCCGGAGAGTTCTATTTGCGAATTGCTTGCATAGCCGTAATTGTTCAGTACAGTTCCAGAAACTTTCAGTATACCCCACGTACATTCAACAATAAGTAATGCCATAAAAGCTTTTGTATTTTTATTGTATTTTCCTATTTTTTTAAATCAATCAAAGAAATGGCAAACCACCACTTAACGCTTATTATGTAATTTCCTATCACAAACAATTACTCTGTTAAATCGCCTGTTGCCGGAGGTATTTCCGAATTGCAATAACTTAGGCTACTTCGAGAAAAGTACCTCTACCTTTCGTAAAGACCGGCAACGCTCCTGCTATTCTTCTGGTGCTGCGGATGTTTATGAGTGGCGGTGATCGCTTTCCATCGGATGAGTTATTTGCTAGTCCGCCACCTATTCTATAAAAAAATCATGAAAAAATTGCATGCAAATAAATATGTAAGGTAATTAATTACCTTGTCAGATTGATTAATTAGAACTAGAATAATACATGAATTGTTAATGATAAATAATAAAAGAATATAGAATTGATAAATATTTCAACAAACAAATAAGCAAATTATTTCTTATAGAAGCGAGTGTATAACATTCCTAAAAATATTTACTTACATGTTTCTAAAAGCCTTAATGAAATGCTATATGTCAAAACAGAATGGGTTACGAGCGAAATAGTTTTACGCCTATTTTTATTTCATTTGAAATGAGCTCTGTTGCTTGACAGTGATACAATCAAGAGGATTTATTCCAAATTAACAATAAAAGAAATTGCGACCTCGTGCTCGCGTCAGATGTAATCTCAAAATAAAGTGACATGAGTCGGTATCTTAATCAAGTATCCATTCCAGGGAGTTAGAGGCAGCGTAGCTGTCCGTTATGGGCGATTCCATATAAAACTGGTACCGAAGGTTGCTCGACCCGTGCAATAACAGTTTGGACAAATTGAGTCCGTCGAATATACAACCGGAGCAGCGAGGGTGACAGTTCGTCCTAAATCTAAATTAATTACACCGTTGCAAAATGAGTAATAACTTGTAGGCTTTAGGAGTTTAATATAAAAGTAATATAGTATAATATAAAGTGAACATGAAGCAAATAATAATAGTATAATATTAAGTAATTACCCAGAATGATATTTCTTTTATTCATAACTAAGGGTAACAAAAAAAGCAAAAAAAGCAAAAGTTCGACTCAAGCGTCACGAGGTTGAATGTCTTTAAAAGAATAACTGAACACTTAACTATAATTTTATTTTGAATTATTAAAACTGTATGTTTAGGCTTCTAAATAATGTAAGAAAATTTTATCTTTTCCCAAAATACGACCCAGAAACATGTTATTGCTAATCACTTATTTGCACCTATTTCAATAGAGCTAATTGGGGGTTGTCATGTCCTATAAAAGGTCATTTGCCTGACCTACAGGCTTTTATATAGCCTTATGAGTAAGTCATCGAACGTTATAATTATCCCCTATTATTAAACACAAACATTGCTTAAAATTGGACACATCTATTGAAGAAGTGGCTCAAGTGGTTGCCCTATCGGAACAAGGTCAGAGTTAGCGAGAAATGGCTCGTGTTAAATATACGTCTGCTGTTTCCAGAGTTTACCGGCAATACCAAGTGACTGGTAGCTTTAACCGAAGATGCGGATCCGGTAGATAATGCACATCGGAGAGGGTTAACTGATTCATCGGCAGTACTTCGCTCAGAAATCTTTGTTCTCTTCTCATACGAAAGCAGAATGTAAAAAAGAGACCCTGAGAGCGATTCGTCAAAAGTGCTGCATAAGTCAAAATGTGGAATTTGGAAGAGCAGGAACCTCCGGATGGTGTGGATGGGCATTTCAATGGAGGCAAAAACTATCTACCGGATTCAATTTTTCGGTTAAAGCTACCAGTCACTTGGTATTGCCAGTAAACGGAGCTGACCCATTCATTCTGCTGCTAGAAACAAACTACAGTGTTGCTCTACCATTGTTGTACTGTCTACCAAAGTATGTATATGTTAAAGTACATATATATATATATATATATATATAAATATATATATATATATATAAATATATATATATATAAATATATATATATTAATAAGAATATATATACAAATATAATTACCTATAAATATACGTTACGTACGTACGTACGTACGTACGTAACGTACGTTACGTACGTTAAAGATGTTATACCATACAATTTGATGAGACAATAGAATAAAATCTTGTAGAACACGCCCGAATTGTACGTTAAAGGGAGTTTTATTAGAAAAATCACAGTGAGTCGCGGTCGCAAGTCGCTGGCCGCAATAACATAACCGTTTGGACAAATTGTAGCTCGCCGGGGTCGGGATTAGCGGCTTTATGGAACAATTCACGTATAGAATGGCAGCTCTGGTTTCCTGATAATTGATATCAATGCTCCACGTACGTAGCGACAAATTAACCGGCCATTTATCTGGGGTTCTTTTTATTTTTACGACACATGACTACATAAAAGTCTAATGTAAAACCACCTTTGGATAGCTTTGCTTGTAACGGTTACGTATAAGTAACTGTATACTTGTCTGGACTCCGTTCACATTAATGCCAAAAATAATCTCAACTTTTTAATTAATCTGTCTTAATTTAATTCTTAATTAAAATGTTAAATCAGATACTTGTAATAAGCAAGCGTAAATTAGTTTTTTTCTTAACAGACCTTTTTGAATAGTAAACAAACTGAATAGGCCGCCCTAAGTAAAGTTTAATCCGTTTTTATTACAAAGAAAAGAAGTAATTACTCTACCCTTACCGCTGCAGAGGGTTGGCGCTGAGGTAAAAATTTCCATAGATTTATCATAACCAAATTAAGTTTATAATTAAAAACAGGAGTTTTGTATAGACGTAATTTGAATATGTAAATATTATTTTTATATAGCTATTTATAAGAAAAAAAAAATAATTTTCTGTCTTCACAATATTCTTAAAAGAAGAATTAGGGATAGGAAACAACGAAATTGGTTTCAGTAAGCGAAATGAGATTTTTCATAGCGGATAAAGTATGGAGAACTTTTTGTTTGTTAATATATTATTATTTTACGAGTCAATACCAATTTAATCTCGGCGGAGAATGATCGGGTGGAAACAGTTCGGACTTTATTATATAACGCGTATGAAGAGCACAGGCTGCCTCCGCAATTTTCTCTCCCCTAGTAACGATAGATATACCAAGACATTGGTAATTATTCCGTTAAATGGATTAATGGAATGGATTAATAAAGATAAAAATTTACCATTTTGTGCGGTAAGGTAAGATGAATGGAAGGAGAAAGAAGAAAAGAAGGAAAATGCGTCTTGTTCATTAAAACAAATTAGAATGCCACATCAGCAAAAGATTATTATTGGTGCAGAATATTTGTCGTCCCTGAGTCCTGAGATGGAATGTTTCGTTAATAATAATAAGGTCCTCGGATTTTTCTTCAACCAGACGCACACGGTAGAGGTGAAAAAAAGTTACACTGGTATTCCAGAAAATGAGGTTTAAATTCGGGCGAACTGGCCTGTTCTATCACTTGTTTCTAACGGCGTTGGAATTTACGGTCGTCAAATGTACGTCTCAAGGTGCGGCTCTCCTCTGATCTTCGGCGTTCGTGAATACTGGTAATTTTTGTTTTTAATGTTAGATGTGACAAACGAGCGTAGTTCACCAGATGGTAAGACATTACTGCGCCTCATGACACTTATAGCATCCTCAACAAAGATTCAATATGCACGCGCGTCATCCCTAAGGACTGAGATGGAATGCTACATTATCTGTTAATTGCGTCCCCGGATACGTATACTCACCAAACGAAGCGCTTCACCGTTACTCTGCTTTTTCACGCTGATATTCTTTAAGGGCATGGTCCTCTCTTGATCGAGCCAACTAATTCATATTTCTAGCTAAAAACTAGTTGCAGCATGTCTCTACCACTGTTAACATTTTAGAGCAGTATTTAATAATTACATATTGTACTAAATATAACCTTAGAAAAATTATAAACGGATTCACGTATATATTATTTAACATAGGCATTTGATAACTGTGTATTTTTTTGCGAATTTATCTAATAAAATCAAGTGAGAGTAAGTTTTCTTTTCGTGACATATTTACGCAATTGTGCTTATCATCTCGAGCTTTACATTAGGAGTAATTAATTCAAAATTAAATTATCTATAACAAAATTAACATAGTATTATATATATTATATATTACACATATATATTATATAATAAATTATATACTATGATATATAATATCGAAGCAATATGCCATGAATAGTTTTTGTCTTACCTCTGCATTGCAGAGAGAATGAGTTCAAGAACTTATTATTAATGCAATTTACTAAGGATTTCCTTGCTTTAATTTGCTGTATGCTACTATGTAACTAATACTAAAACAAGCAACGAAGCAACTGTTAAGGTTTATATTTTTTTATTGCTATATCGTTTTGTTTATTCGACATAACGAGACTACTTTATATCCTTTCACCTTTAATGCATAGCAGTAAAAAAAGTTTTAGTTAGACTAATTTATATTAAAGAGCAATTAGAAGTGAAAAAGATTTTTAAACTCCTAGACTTTGCAAAATTTCTTGGTAGAGTTTTAAAAATAATGTTTTCTTATTGATCATATAAGATAGCGAAACCTTAGCAATCTTAAAGGAAATTCATTTTCGAAGGACTGTTTGGACATAAGTAAATATATTTTTGATGTTGCTAACAATGTATGTATTTAATTAAAATAGACAGAAAAACTTGTAAATATTATTAAAGTTTACCCGCCATATCAATAGACGGATGTAAGTAAATACGATTTTGTCTTAATTTGATTATATTGTAGACTTGGCAAAAAGCTTGCAATTTACTTAGTTGAATGACACATCGTTTACCATTTTCTCGTTCTTAATTAAAATGTTGTTAGTTCATTATTAAAATAAAATAAAAATAAAATAAATCGTTAAAACTAATCTTAAAGTGAATTATATTATTATTTTACAAAAATATATAATTTAGTTAAATGAAACTGTACATTTACCATTTTAAAACTACATTTACTTATTTTATTTATAAATCATTAATTATTTGCTAATTATTCAAATTAAAAGTATGTATTATTACAAATTATATTATATTGTTAAGAAAGATAATTTAATAAAAAAAAACTTAATGAATAAATTTGTGTTATTTTTTATAAATTAATGGTGACAACAACCACAACACCTGACGGAAAGTGATTAGTTTTTTTTTTCGCGTCGATGGTCGTTGTTAGCTCGAGGGCTTTTACGGTTTCATCGGGTTGAGAGATGGAGAGAGAGAGAAAGAGCGCTTATGGCGCTCAGTCCAGACCTCTATTAGTGGATAACCAGCATAAGGGCTCTGAAACGATTTTGTATTACCTGAAGTCGTGAAAGTGGCGCGGGGAGGCGTGCGCAAAAACGGGGCTTGCGTATGCCATAATGGGTCGGATGCACGCTTTGTAGAGTGTATAGTGTAATTTTATAACGCAGGGACATTTTGCTAGGTTCATTGAGTAACGGGTGCAAACGACCTAGGGCAAACGCTGCTCGATTCCGCGATTGATATGCGGACCGAAGACTCACCGTCTTTCATCTAATGTGACGCCTAAATATTTGACTGTCTTTTCCCAGGGATTGGACGATCAAATAACTATATGGTTGGGAGATTCAGCGTTTTGTTGCGCCGAGAGAAGTTCATGGCTGCACTTTTGGTGGGGTTAACCTCGATCCTCCATTTCCGAAAAAGTTTTGTCTTAAATTTCGTATGAGTCGATCTGGCACACCGAGCTAATATAGTTTGTATATGAGCCCGTTGTGCCAGATCTTGCCGAACGCTTTCGCCACGTCGAGGAAGAGTGCCCCGATTTGATAACCCCGAAGGAATTTACTGAGAATGTGCTCCGTGATGCGGTGCACTTGATGTGTTATCAATGAGTGTTGGCTGCGAAGTCTGAACGGCTCATTGATTGGTAGTCCTCGGGATAGCATAAAGTCCTTTAGGCGAGCGATGATGAACCTTTCTAAGACTTTGAGAAGGCTTATGGGTCGATAGGCCGATTGGTTGGGTGTTTCGAGGGCTTGAGAATGCCTGTTACGTCGGAATCCTTCCAGGTGTTTGGGAAGGTGCCTTTGGATATGGCCGCGTTGTAGATTATCACAAGTAGGTGTAGATTAGATAGGTGTAGATTATCGCGAGGTGTTTCCTTAGTCCTCCAGTCGACCTCGCTGTCAACCATTGCAAGATGAGCGGCATCGGTCGACAGGGTGCACGGTGAACATTGGAGTTCGCGATTGTCAGACAGACATTCGGCTTTCTCTTCGTCTAAGAAGGCGGGCGGTTGATTGCACATACATTCACTCTAAAGAAAGTTTCGAGATGTGTCTGCCAACTAAATGGACTCATTGTTATCAGTAACTTGGGCCATCATTTCAATATACTCACCGTATGAAACACGTTATGCTCCTATTTTATACTAGTATCCTGTGTGGTTTTTTCTTTTTTCTTTCCCAGTCTAATCGACTGACCTGTTTATGCTTCATTCCTAGTAGAGCAGCAAGGCACTAGCTGCGGCACGGTTCGACTATTACTACTAGTACTAATAATGGAGAAATTATCGGTAAAACAATCAAAAATAAATAAAATCTATAATATAAAGTGGATATAGGTTCGACAATATTGTTTCCCCGTAATTATTGTTGTTTGCTATATATTTATAATGTTACTGAATTAACTAGTAGATTGAAAAGTATTTTTTTTAAATATCTATAGAAGTAATGATTTAAATTGAATTATTAGAAACTTTGAAATGGAACTTCAAATCATATTTGAACTAAAACTATTTTTTATACAATTATAACATTTTATAATTATACAGTGTGATTTATTTTTAAGCTAATTTACAATTCTAATTGACGTTGTTGGTGCAGGGAAATTTATTAACTATCATAAAAATCTTCTTCCAGCTAAATACAACGAGTTCATATCAAAGAGAGAAACCTATTGTTGCAGATATTCTATTGCTGGTAATGAGGTAATCCCGTCTTAGTACTTAGTGGTGACAACGACAGGTTTGATGATTTGTTTATCTTATTTTTTATCAAGGATAAATATAGCAATAAGTAAACTGGTGTACTCGTTAATTTGACTTTTTCGAGCTTATTGCACATGTATTACATCGGATAATTATTACATTGAGAGTAACATACGAGCACACAGTTCGCCTGATGATAAGTGATTCCTGCGGCCCATGACATTTATATTCATCCTCGACAAGGAATCAAAATGTAGAAGTCTCCGGATCCCTACACTCACTAGACGAAACACAGCAGCATTATGCTGCTATTTCACGCTGGTATTCTGTGGGGGCATGGTGTTTCCCCGTTCGAGCCTACCCATTAACTTTGCTACTAGAAACAAACTACAGCGTAGGTCTACCACTGTTACAAGGGAAGGAGATGATAACGGAGTGTCTCTGTGTTTGCGGGAATACTTAAGGCACTAAAATATATACTGTGCTGTTGATAATTTCTGGTAACAGCCAGAAAATATCTGTACCTGAAGATGTCTATACAAGAGAAATCGACCAGATGGATATCAGTTACATACAAAAAATATGAACAAAATTAATGCATGCGGCTACTATGCTCAGATCAAAGCCTAGCACTGCATATTTATAGTGACTACGTCTGAACTTTTAACTGGCTGCTATAGTTCTTATCTGGATAAGTAATTTTCACGTGTCTAATTATCATAAATTTCTAAACAAAAATTTCGAAAAAAGTTAACTAATTCACATCCTTTCCTAAACTGTATAAAGTTCTGGTAACGTTTAAAAAACAACCTTAGATTATTATTACATTATTTGATGATTATCACCTATAATTAATGATCTAACAAAAGTTAACAGCTCAGTGTAAAATTCTTCTTATATTCTAAGTATTAAAAAGGGAAATAAATGAAATTTGATTTCTTTCCTCTAATGTGCATAGATTAATGAACCCTATATGAAAAAACATATTAATATTCAGCTGTAGATTATAAGCCAGCCCTATGTTGTTGGTTGTCAAGTATTATAACTTTAACATTAATTCTATTTAAATTATAAATATACTTATTACGCGTAATAGACATTATCTAATCCTAGATAAAGTCGCTACAGTAGAAATTGACCAAAAACATTTTAAAATTGTTTATATCTCGTTTTTATATTTGGTACAGTGTTAAAAGTTTAAAATTTGAGTTTTTAGTCATTGATGTAGTTAGGAATTAAAAAGTAATCAAAATTTTATTAAAATTAACCAAAATCTGTGAAGTCTTACCGTACAGTCCCTAAAAGGCACCAAGGCGGGCGTCCCTGCTGCCCGTCTAGTTCGCTTGTGCCCGTTTATAAACGGTTTTATTGCTTTCGGAGCAACCGAACATTATTAAACTTTTCCAATTTCGATTTATCACGTAGCTGTCGGAATTTAATACCGCCCTACCTTCGGCGGAGGCGATCGCCCGTCGCGCGATTACAATACACGTCGTTAATAATACCAGCCAAGTGCGCCGCGTCGGAGTTCGTTCCTTGCCGATTATGATATCCTGGTATCATGACAATCTTATGCGTTCTTTAAATGAAAAAAACCTTTCTTAATCTGCAATTTTGCGCTTACTCCTCCTTTATTTCTCACACGATAGTACCGTCGTAAAGAATTGTGTGTAATATTCGTTTAACTTCTGTTGCTGTAGCCATGCCCCGTTGTACGTTTTACGGTAGTGAATTTCATAACAAAATGAAGTCTCATATCAGCTCGGGTTAAAATTATGAAGCTAAAACTGAAGGTTATTAAAAACGTGACTTACATTTATATGGGTCATATCATATGAAACATCTAAGGCGAATATCAAACAAGCGTATCTTTATAAGATTTAAAATTTAAATGTTTACACATAAAGAAAGCGGAACTCTTGAAAATTAGACAGCTGAAACTTTTGTAGAACATTTTATTTATTATCTAATATAAATTGGAGGGTGTAAAAAGAACTCTGTTTGAAAGTTACAAATATTTGAGGATTTTACGAAAAGCTGGGTGTTGTCTTACACGGAAGCGAGAGCGGACGCGGGTAGCGGACAGTGCTGCAATCTACTCACATTCATAGGGCCAATCAAGCAACAACCCACCGCCACCCGTTCAGCGTACCTCCACTCTCAGCAGAGCCGGATTTGAAAATAATGATATCAAAAAAAATCATTGTATATCCCTAGTTAGTCTTAGATTGATGTTTGCATTGCCGATTTTGATTACGGGGATATGTTGGTTATTGCCAGATTCCATCAACTACACAGAATATTTAATAATGCCGTAATCATACAAACACAGAGGCATACATTGTCGTTCGTCCCCTTCAATATTCAGATGTAATGCATCTGTAATAAGATCGGAGGAAGGTTCAGATGCAGTATCAAAGACACGGGGCATACACAGTACACCCTGACACGAAAACCAACGATTGCGTGGTATAGTAGTTAGAGTACTGGCGCCTGTGTCGATTACCTGCCGAGGTTTGTACATCACAAATTTTTCATATAATATCAACCCAATCGTGACCCAAAGTATACAGACCCTAAATTTTTTTTTCTTCTTTTTTTATTACATTGAGTGTAACAAACGAACGCACAGTTCACCTGATGTTCAGTGAATGCTACGGCCCGTGACACCGACATTCATCCTTGACAAGAATCATAATGATAATGCAGATGCGTCGTAATAATACTTTCCTTGAGGACTAAGGTGGAATGCCCCGTCACCAGTAATAAAGGTCTTCGTATCCCTACGCTCATCAGACGAACCGCAGCAGCGTTATGTTATTTCCCTACACTGCAAGAGAATAATTATAACCTTAGCTAATAAAAAATAGACATATTTTTGAAATTTTCGTTAAAAACTATATAGAGTAGTCTAAATTATTTACACTTGAAACTTTAGAAATAAAACATTTATCATTTCCAACGCCTGATCTGATGTATATTATATTAAGCCTTTTGTAGATTCAAGCTAAAATATTTGACCTTAAATACTCTACGCATTTAAGGCTGAATTAAAACTAAAAGAATAAATTGATAAATAAACACAGTATCATACGTATTTAAAGTTGATAAAAATTAAAGTATTTAAATATTTACAAAAATTATAATTGTAAATCCAATTAGTCCAAATATAGTAATGTCTGGACTAATTGGATTTACAATTTTTCATTCAATACGAGAAATGAAGTTTGTTGCTGTTGTTTTTAACACCCACCCTTGACGACAAATAACGGTACGTGTGTTTTCATTTCTGAGCACTAATATGGACGTGTCTTTATCAATAATTGGATCACGTAATTTTCAAGGTAATTTTTACCTGAAACTCATATATACTCGTAGATATATGTTAACATTAATTCTTAATTTTCTTTTTAATTCGCAATTCGTCTCTGTGTAGCGAGCTCACGTACGACCGCTCGTAAGTTCAATGGAGGTGTTGATTAAAAATATTTCCCATGTGCGGGCGGATAAGGCCCAATTGGGCTAGCAATCAGCCGCCCGCGCCCTCACCCGTCCACCGCTAATCATGCGCGCAACTTGCCCCTTATTGCACACCATTTTATATCGACCTTAAATAAAGTATTATATAGATCTGACGTCTACGAATACTCGTTGTATACAATTTCTGTATAACCTACATACATATGAGATTTTTTTGGTTGGTCTAACCTTACGAGGTCTTTAAAATATATCAATAAATTCTTAAGGAAGGTTGCCAGCGACTCACTTATCAAATTCGACTTCGCAGAACAACGCTATTGGGAATGTTTGGTTTATACAAAGGAAGGAGCAGATATATCTACGTCACTTTTTCTCATTATCATATTAGATCATATCATACTAGAATCGCCGATTTTGGAGAATATCTCCCTGTGCACGTCCACACTCACCCTATGCAATTAATTTTTGCTATTGTATATTAAATAATTTTATTTTAAATATTTTATTTTTAATACGAATATCGTTTCAAAGTATCTTTGTATTTAAAATAAAATAGTTCTAATCCAACCCTAAATGTTCATCATTGCCCAAAATCTGCGGCGAACTTAAAGCATTGCTGTTCCCCACAAAAAACGCCTACCTTCATTCTTGGAGTACTCGTATACTTGAATTGAACGAAATGTAACCATTGCATGGCTTTTTAGACTTTGATTGTAAATTTAGATTTCATTCGGTCTAATTGGAGCCAACATATAAATACTTTTTGTGGGGAAAAGACTAGTCTTGTGAGAAATATTTACACTGGATTGATTTACGTCTTTATCTGCGTGTTTTGTAAAAGGCGTTTATGTATGCCTTAATTGGAGCCTACTCAAATAGGAATTAAAAATTAAAATGGCTACTTTAAAAAGAGCTTCGGTGCCATTTGAATTTTTATCGTTAATTTTATAAGATAATAGTATTTTGAATAAATTAAAAATAATTAGCACGGAAATAGCTTTTAAAAAGATATCATGTTCAATTATAGATAAATTTAAGTTATATATTTTAATGTTTGTGATAAAGTTGTAACTTCAATGACCTATTAAAAACATGAGTATATTAGTAAAAAACAGCTACATTTTAATAAGCATTAAAAAGCGCGGCTGTCTTTCTTTCTATGCTTTTATTCCAGATAAAATTTGCTCTAATATGTTTAATGTGCAAACTGTATATCCTTATACCCTCGTACCACAGGTTATAATTTGCTGCAGTATCATACAATTATAAAAAGGTTTCAATGACTCTACATTGAAGCAAAACATTAAGAATGCATTATTTAAAGAGCTTGTAGATTATAAATGTATTGACTGTTTTAATAAAAAGCGATATTTGCACCAAACTATGCGGAATAGTTTTTCATATCTCCAATTGATCTAAATTCATTAGAAAACTTGTGCACGTCACATCCGTCGTATGCGCACGGTCGGAACGCCGTGTGGATTCCGAGCTTTTTGCGCACCACACGGTCTAACGAGATTGAAATAACACGACTTTAAAAGCGCAATTTACTTCGGGGAACGAGAAATATTTGTATAATCATGTCCTCGACAGCAAAATACACGTTTTACTTTAATGCTTACTTTTTTGGCGTTTTTAAATAATGTGCCTTGTAAAGATTTAAAACGATCTTTGAATCACTGGACATTTCTGTTCTTAGTACTAAAATATATTTTTTTAAATTGAAGAACGTGAATAAATAGTTGCGGTTGTAGCAGCCCTATTAGATTAGGATCCGTTTATTTTATTGAGACACCTACTTTTGCGATGCAAGTTTTTATAGATTCACGTCCTTCTCGAAAGCATCCGCGGAGCAATCTATTGGCTTTGCGTGTAACACAGAATGTTGTAATTCCTTTTAATTCGGAATTAATTAGAAACGACTAGTCTGATTCAACGGTTATAACGGAGGAAAAAACGGAACCTTACTGTCATAGCTAATTCTTGTAACTACTTTGCATCGTATAAAGTTTTATTATGGTAGTAACTCAGTAGTTCAAGTTGAAATATTTTAAGCGAATTAAATTCTGTATTAAATAAAGCAATGAAATATATATATAAATTCCATTGCTGTCATACTGAAAGTTTCAGACTTTTGCTAAATAAAACCAGATACACTTAAGATTGAAATACTTTCATACATAATTTATTGTTTTTCAAAGTATACGCCCTCACTATTTACACATATTTGCATTTATTGGAACCTTGTGTGAAGCAGTGGAACCAGTCTTCAGTAGGGACCTCTTCAATGGCTTCGTGGAACGCATTCGCTACTACTTCTGAGTTTGTATCGTAAACCTCTAAGTTTATCTTTAATTTTCAGAAAAAAAAAACATCACAAGGTGCGAGCTCCAGGCTATAAGGCGCGTTATTATGGTGAACTTTTTCTAACGCTCTGTGCAAGGTATTATTTACGTACCAATCTGCAGTCACTGTTCATTGGTTTTGAAGCAACTGTTATGTCACGTCCTTATTTGCCAAAAATAGAATCAACCATTTCGTTGCCTGTGTTCCGATTTTTCTTAACTTTCGTCGACCAGTATTCAATAGGAATGACCTATTTCCCCGACTGGCTTTTTCTTTCCGGTTCAAAGTTGTACATTCAGGTTTCGTCACCTGTCCCGATATTATAGATAGCCAATGACTGTCCTCCATTTTACGGGACCACTCGACACGCAGTCGTTTCTGGTCTTCCGTTAAATCATGCGGTATCCATGGAGTGCAAAGCTTCTGAATCATGATCACTATGAATCAGATGCACATGATGAGATGCAAAATGTTTTGGACTTGGATTATTCCAATGTCTAAAACATTATATATACAAATGAAAGACCCGCAAATTAAAACTAAAATATTTCCAGAGAGTTCCATAATTGCTGTATTATTTTTATTTATAATTGGTCAGTTCCAGAAACTTTCAGTATGTCCCACGTATAGGCCGCCTCTCTAGATAGGATATTAGAACATAGTCCACTACGCGGTTCCACTGTAGATTGACGGACTTCATATATCAAAATATTTTTTTATTTCCTCGTCATGTACGTTTTCTAACGATGTTTTTTCCCTTTACCGTCGAGCACGTGGTAAATGATCATTTAAAATGCAATTTACAAATTCATTGGTGGCGGCGCCGGAAATTGAACACGGCTTTCTCGCGTACCGTGAGTTAAAAGCGGGCGCTTAGACATTGCCCTACCATGATTCCTTTATATCTTAAGAAATTCAATTTAATAAATAGATTATTTTAAGAAACTAATGTTGCCATTGTGGCATTACTAACCGCTTCAAGTCATATTAATTGCTTGCGTAGGAGATGGTTTACTAAAATAGTCGGATGGTCAATAGCCTAATGTTTTAGGATACGGTCTGCGAAACTTAAGGTCGTAGGTTCGAATCCACCATTCGACTATTGTCATGAACCATCTCCTAGCTCGCGCAAGCATATTCAGCTTAGTTGGAGTGGTTAACCGGAATGTTGGTAATATTAATAGCATTGCTAATATTCTTTAAATAAATGGAGGATTGGGACCCGTGATGTTACAGACCGTACCGACACTGATGCGTAACGGATGTGACGTATAGTAGTGGTCTTTATTATTTAAACTTCATACAGATATTAAATTGATCATCTACCGTGAAACGGAAACACTGCTAATATATGAAAGCTATCATATGAATTAGAATTCCAAATTCGATTAATGCGATGATAATGTCTCCTGCATGGGTAGCAAGTAGTAGAAATTATTAGCATTATATGTTTTTTTTATTTAGTTATTTGATTTAAATTTAATAAATGGAAAAGTCACCATTTCATATGAGAAATGTAATTTTGTCTTTTATTAAAAATGAATGTTTCATACATCAATTGATTACTATAAAACATTAACGTTACGCATTCCGTTAAAACGGTTAGAATCATTCACATCTTTACCTTTATATTAAAAAAATCTGGTATTTAGAAACTATTTTACTAACACAAACATGGACCTCCGCCACTGACTGCCGTACCTTATGATCCTAATCAATTCGCATACATCGACTCCCCGCCTATGTTCAGCAGTGGACTAATGAAGAGCTGAGCTGAGATGATGGTGATGATGAGGACGATGATAATTACCAAGAACATAGCCTACCTAACCTAAATAATATTCGGTTTTCACTCATTAAGTTACGTACGTACGAAATATAATTATTGGTTACTAAATAAAATAAAATTACAGTATGTTATTTACATTAGTAACCAATATTTCTTTTTAGTATTTTGGTATGTAAAATAAATATATAAATGGAGTAATTACACGAGTAATTTGATATGAATAATTGCGTATTGTTTTTAACATATAAGAAATTTAACTTATGTGTTGATTTATATGGTTGTTTGTTATACATCGAGCAATATATAACAAACAATCATATTACTACATATTGAAAACACTTTTAAATGGCGAATAAAGTTACATAAGTTAACCGGAAAGTCACTGCCACCTTATAGTCTTTTCATCGTCTAAACTTTATACGCATTTTCTCCCCATCAAAGTAAAGGTCATGCTTGTCCAAACATTAATATTGCCTATCATTGATTATGCTGATGTATGATAAATTCCAATGTCTCTCTTTGTCTCATAACAGATTTCTTCGATATTCTTTTAATAACAAGATCTATATTCCAGCTCACTTTACCGGTTTTTTTGAAAATGTTGTCCGAGCTACACTAATATGGAATTACTTACCCGCTGAAATGGGGAAGGTCAGTAATAATTCAGTTTTTAAAGTTTGGTTCATGACTACTTACTTACGTTACTTATAGTCAGATTGAACTTATCAGATGAACATCTGTGACAAAAAGACATATACCGCTATTGTATTCTATATATATATACATGTATATATATGTATAAATATATATATATATATATATATATATATAAACACCTTGGGTTGACTGGTAGAGATTGTCTTTGGCATTAAGTCTGCTCTTTGTGAGCCTTTAATTTTGTTAAGGTTATTGCAAATAAAGACTAAATAAATAAATAAATAAAATATTGGAAACCTTAATACTGGTGACGAGGTATCCTGTCTATCCTTGTCAGTGTCAACACATCGGCGTTATGATTTCTTATCAATCAAAATCTTATTCCTAATCAAATATGGATGTAGATATCATGGGCTGCTAGGTTCTCATAACACCAGATGAATTATGTGCTTATAAAAACAACTACTGTCCTGTAAATTCTCCCTTAGATTTTTGGGCTTGTTCTTGTAATTCAGTTCAA
Organism: Teinopalpus imperialis; assembly: GCA_029286865.1. NCBI lineage: Eukaryota > Metazoa > Arthropoda > Insecta > Lepidoptera > Papilionidae > Teinopalpus > Teinopalpus imperialis. Next base: position 1,153,648 of record JAGSMU010000025.1, on the reverse strand, counting down.
CAAAACTCGTTTTACTAATGATAGTCATAATTTTTTAATCACTTAGAAAACTAGAGGTAGAATAAATAAAAAAACGCAAGAGCAAACTGCATGCATTAATCTCTTTAAAGCTGTATAACGAGTCTTGTGGATTCCAACGGGTAGCCCTCATTAGAACGCTTGCACATCGCGACGTCGATGAGTAGGTAACGATCGTTGTATGTAGAGTCTATAATGTATCTAAAGATGGAAGTGAATACTTGTACTACTATACTAACTTTAAAGAAAAGTAACTTGTCTCTATTGGCGATTGTTTATATTATGATATATTGAGTCGGTATCCTCTGCTATTGGGTCGGGTAATTTAAAGGTGCCTATCAACGGAAGGTCGAACTTTTTTCTCTGCAAATTAATATTTTTGTTTTAGTAACCGATCTGTGAGAGCTGCAAATATGACCTGCTTTCGAGGTGTTTTTCTATTTAGCACTATGGTCATTTCGGACCTGGAGTTAGGAATTAAAATAAATGCTACAGATTTCACAGGAGATTGTTTTAAAATTGGATGATTACTTAGGGTACTCAAGCGAGATAATGGTCTAACTAGCCTAGGGGTTTCCATTAGTGGCTTGGTCTGCTACCTAGAGTAACTCGAAGGTGCTGAGAGTCCGAACTAAGGCTCAATCATATACTTCTAAGGAAATATTATTATGGTCGATATTAAAGTTCATCTGTTTTACCACCACTTCGGAAAACGTTGGTGCTGGCGACGGAACGGGGCAAGAAATTTCAGCGCCTCACCTATTATTGGTAAAATGTTATAGACACACCAGGCAAAGGCTATCTTGGTCTAAGTAGTTATAGTTTGGAAATAACACATGGATTTCTTTCTTTCCTAATAATTTCCTAATTACCATCTTCTTCATTCTGGAGTTATGTTAGAGACATTTACTTTTGTTTACACGACTCATCTTAATCTCTTTTTGTTCTCCTCTCGGCTTGACACATTATGTCATTATGTTCATTCTTATTATTTATTATATATTTATATAGTTTTAGGTATATATTATTCGATATTTTTGTTAGTATTTTTTTACTTTTGCCTCTCTTGCACCCCGCAAGTATAAAATAGTATCGGTACAAACAGAGCATTCATTAAACAAAAAAACTGTGTCAAAACCAATACGAACCGTACGATAAGTAGTGCTCCACACAAATAATCATGTTAACCACAAGGAGACTAGGTTTACTTCCGTCACTTATAAGTATGTATAATTATATTATATTTTCACCCAAGAACACAAAATTAATAAGATTTACCAATACATTTTATATATAAATTTTCAGAATCCTCATGACATTAAGAACTTCGTTGTAAATAAATATTAGTTTGACATTATCATGCATTCGTAATTTGTATAATTATTTTTTTACCATTTTAATTTCGACATGACAATAATTGATGTAGCTTAATATATAATATCGAACCAGCTATTTGAACAACTGTGAAACGATGTTTGATGCAAATAAATATCTTTTATTATTAGAAAGGAATTCTCCTTTATAATAATATAACGCAGAATACACTGAATACTTATTTTATGTTCATAATACATTATGAAGTGTACTTAAGTTACTTAATTTAGCCAAACCAACACGAAAATGAGTCCAATCTTACCATTAAACTTACATACACAACGAGTATATTTACGACTAATAAATTTTAGTACAGTAAAAAGATATGGGGACGTTTTAAAAACTCGTTCCTTTCGACTTTTTATGATTTCGTGTGCACTTCTGGTCCCATTATGTGAGTTATTTAATTAACAATAAAACAAACATAAAGGATATTATGTTATAGCCTCCAAATGATATATCTATAATGCATTACTTTAGATATATTTTAAAAGTGTGCCTGTTCATTTATTTTGTAATATTAACATCACTAGCCGCACATGGTAAATATTTAATATTGATTGATGTTAATATCTAGATCATGATCCCATATTGATAAATGCCATGAAGCCTGTGCAAAAAAGTATAGTATTATACTATTGATTGATGATAAAATCAAGACCATGATACTATATTGATAATTGCTAGGAATCCTGTGCAAATAAATATAGTGTTATAAGTGAGGGAAGTGGAAGATACGTGAGTGCCTCTACGTGTGTATAATTATTTCTTCACTGTGATATATCTCGCTGTTGCAAAGGTTTCATACTCCTGGACTGCACGGGAACAGAGTATCCTTATTTCCATTTTATCATCGACCTAGTGTATAGTATAATTTGTTGCAAATTAACAAAACGGTCATCACGATCACGACCTTCACGAACGACCTTCAATCATCTATATTTAACGACTTTGCGTCAACTTGCATAGGACTTATTTACATTATGAAATAAACAATAATAAAATAATCCTACTTGCGGTAGTGATTCAATGAAAACAGAATGAATAATATGCACGCGATACTAACCGTATAAAAAGAATAGACGTAAAAAATTAAAGAGGGAAATGAGAGTATGTAGGACGCGGAAATCCAATCATATCAGAGGGTTACTATGGTGCTACGTCTATCCTCGATACGGAATCAATAAACAGATGTATTAGTAGCCTAAGAAATTCGAAAGACTAAGGTTATAATGCCTTGTTACTAGTAATTGGGTTTCAAGTTTCCTTCACTCACCAAACCATAACACATTAGCGCAATTATATAAATAAATAACGCCATTTAACCGGTTACATTATGAAGGTATAATTCCTACCCATTCAATCGTACCCATTATTTCTACAGCTACTATCCATCTGTAACGTGGCTCTACCACGTTCTATATTTAGATATAATGTATTATGGATTACTTGCTACTTAGGGTTCTAGTGGCGGTTAAATCAAAGCAGTCCGAAGTCTCGGTCAACCCGCACTCTTATTTCTTCATACCGCCCACTCTCTTACGGAAGTGTTTGACAACGACAGAATAGACTGGAATATCCAATTTATCCATAATTATATTTATTTCTTTAATTTATATCTTCACAAATAATAAAGATAAATGATGTCCTCTTAGTCGATTTCGACCACGGTGATATCGCCCGGTGCTAGCAGATAACATCAACTGAATATTTTTATAGTGTCAAGTATTTGCGCAAACACAGAGGCGCTCCCTGATCGTCCCCTTCCCTAATCCGATATTATAAAGATATATAAGTGGATTATGAAATCTTATAATATATGTTGTATATATAAACATAATCATCATTATCTGAACTATGGGTTCAGTCTATTTTCAGCATTAGAAGTCTACTACTGAATATCGACTTCTCGTATAGACTGCCACGAAGCGGGACCCTGAGCTACCTGCATCAATCGATTTTCGGTCGAAGTCACTAAGTATCTACTAGTAGGGGCTTATCCTACATCGTTGGATTTCTTCTGCATCGGTTTTAGAACAGTTACACACAATAAACAGATAATCATAACATACCAATATATACATGAATTTATGCCTACATTCCTTTCCGATATAGCCTATAAAGCCAGTTCGCCTGTAATTGGTATTAAAACTCTAAAGTTTCTTAACTGTCTCTGTCCCTGGAATAGAAACATATGGGTAAGTTCTGTTTTATATCTCTTCTGTATCGATTTTTTATATTCATATGTTACTGCCATTTCTTTTATGTCTTGTTCTTATATAAAAGTAACTTGTAATTATTGATTTATAATTACTACTAAATGTATATGTTTAAAACACAATAAATATTTGATATGGCGATATAAGACAACATACTAAACATGCCTGTAATAGCTAAGGCGTATCTCTACAACTTCTAACTTCCAGTAGCAATACTTTTAATGGATCCTGTGAGTTTTTGCCTTTATTTATACGTTACGATGTGCGCATAATGGATCAGACGGACACTTAGAACATTCTATAGAAAGAGTCGAGTACATTTGGTCATTAGATAAGTATTTCTAGCAATAACAAAAGAACAGTAATAAATAAAATATTCTATGGGAACAGTACTTCATCTAAGTGTATAATTTATAAGAATATGTGCTTAATGTATTGGTCTGTAAAAACAATTAAAGTTGTTTAATGAATATCCTACAAGTTGCTAAGCTCCAACCCGCAGTGCTTTGAACATTTTAATTGAATAACATAAAGTGGTTAGGGCTGGTTGTGTCGACTAAAGGATATTAATTATTTATCATAAATATATATTTAAAACATAGTTTTTATTATTCTAAGAACTTTTTAGGATAGTTAATTAGATAGCTAATTTGAGGAAGTAAATTAGAGTAAACAGAATACTTTGTGTTTTTTCATTACTAAGGTAATGTTGTATAATACTATTTGTATCTCTTAATGATTATGTCCTGCTAGTCGATTCCTACCAAGACAATATTATTTGGTAATTGCCAGATTAATACAATTGCGTGGGATATATTCTAGTGCCGTACATTCCCGCAAATCCAAGGACGCGGTACATAGGTACATATAAAATATCTAGACCCAAAGACAAACAATTTGCTCTACACAAATATTGTTCCTCGTTTGAGCAGACGAGGGATGCAGCAGCAAAGTTGTCTAACCATTACGCCAGGCAGCCGTAATTTTTTTTAAACCTTTACAACGATAAGTTACTGAAAAAATAAACACCAGCTAGATATATAAAAAAAAATATCGCTGATATTTTAGCGATTAGTATATTATGGTACGTTGGGTTTTAATTTAATACTCACAACGGACTATAGTACCTATGCCATGTGTATACAATAGTCTCAGTCATCTTTGGAACTCAAAAAATCACTGAGATATGAAGTATGGAGAGCATACGCAGTAATATCTAAATAGAAGAAAGAATAAAATCAAAATAGAAAAACAAAGGAAAATTATAAATAAATGGAGACAAATGAAACCTGTGCTGTGCGCCAAATAAAGAAAAGGATCTCCACTCAGATACTGTGGTGACTTAGGGTCACAACCCTGTTCTTCTGTGAAGCCTACACTGGAGAAGTGGCGGTCGTCATTTTATAAACTATAATGAAAAAAAAGTAATAAAGCAAAGTAATAAAAAAATGACATAAACAATAAATAATACAACAAACAAGTCATACAGAAAAAAGAAAATTATAATATGAAAGTTGACAAGATAAAATTATTGCGCGTTATACAGCTTATAAAAAAACTGTTATACTGTACTTTTGTAGGGATATTCGAAAAATTAACCGACCATAACGTGTTTATCGCTTATGACATGTCACGTTTCATGGTAGCGTACGCCCTGTACCCCGCATGTGTGTCACCGGGAGGATATAGTGCGCGCCTGCTCGCCCGGGTCGGACCAAGTGTGTTAATTAACTGGGAGCGTGTAAGGCGACGCTCACGGCCGCTCTAATTGCGCGATTATTCCTCCGCGACGCCTAACTGCTGGATGAAATTTAATTAAAGTTTGTTGTTCAAATAGATTTAATTAAAGTGATGTTGAGACTGGCGCGGCGTCGGCGCGCGCCTCAATCCGAGTGAGTGCTGCGCAACTTTTCTAATTCATTACTTCTGAAAGCGTTCCCGTGATGCCGGGCACTCTTAATAATTTGTATTGTGTAGCTATTGTTCCAACAGTCCCGGTGAAACTTACCCCGGAGCATTGCGACATTCCTAACGACACCTCCATATCGCCACATCTCGACCTCTCACGCTAATGGACACACAATTTCATAATTGAATCGTTGTAATCTGAGTAAAATATTGATTTGTACGCACTGAATTATTCATAAATTAGTTGTTGATTACTCGATATTTCTCCATTAGCAATGTGATCGCATCGCTGGAAATTACAACGAAATCACCTCTCTTCGGGTATAAAGATAAAAGCTATATACAATAAATCTTATTAATTATTAATAGCATTGTCAATTAAGACATAATATGGTTTGGTAGACCTTCTGAAAATAGGAAATATTTGTCTATCCAAAATAACAGTCGTCGCTACGAATTCGGGGCGGCAGTAAGCGAAACGATGTTCCCGTCAATTACGGCTAATGGAAAACTTAAATTATGATAAAAGCCAAACGGACGGAGGACGCTGCTTGTCCATATCGGTCTCGAGTTGCGCTAATGATGAGGTCGTCTTCTGTCCTCGGGTTATGCGACGCTGTTCCACACTTCAAATGGATGTGCCTAATTGACACGCATTCATAGTTTTACCTTCTTTCTATTATGCACTCAGCTATATTAACAGTCACTTTTACGCTATCATCTGTATGAGCTGTTACAAATACAACTATACAGGTTATTGCCTATCGAGTTTGCGAACGATCATACATACCGAACAGCTCAAATATCTTGTTTTACATGTTTGTTTGATAAATAATATTGATATATCAGTGAAAATCGTCATAAAATTATTGTTAATTAACTGGGAGCGTGTAAGGCGACGCTCACGGCCGCTCTAATTGCGCTGATTATTCCTCCGCGACGCCTAACTGCTGGATGAAATTTAATTAAAGTTTGTTGTTCAAATAGATTTAATTAAAGTTTGTTGTTCAAATAGATTTAATTAAAGTTTGTTGTTCAAATAGATTTAATTAAAGTTTGTTGTTCAAATAGATTTAATTAAAGTTTGTTGTTCAAATAGATTTAATTAAAGTTTGTTGTTCAAATAGATTTAATTAAAGTTTGTTGTTCAAATAGATTTAATTAAAGTTTGTTGTTCAAATAGATTTAATTAAAGTTTGTTGTTCAAATAGATTTAATTAAAGTTTGTTGTTCAAATAGATTTAATTAAAGTTTGTTGTTCAAATAGATTTAATTAAAGTTTGTTGTTCAAATAGATTTAATTAAAGTTTGTTGTTCAAATAGATTTAATTAAAGTTTGTTGTTCAAATAGATTTAATTAAAGTGATGTTGAGACTGGCGCGGCGTCGGCGCGCGCCTCAATCCGAGTGAGTGCTGCGCAACTTTTCTAATTCATTACTTCTGAAAGCGTTCCCGTGATGCCGGGCACTCTTAATAATTTGTATTGTGTAGCTATTGTTCCAACAGTCCCGGTGAAACTTACCCCGGAGCATTGCGACATTCCTAACGACACCTCCATATCGCCACATCTCGACCTCTCACGCTAATGGACACGCAATTTCATAATTGAATCGTTGTAATCTGAGTAAAATATTGATTTGTACGCACTGAATTATTCATAAATTAGTTGTTGATTACTCGATATTTCTCCATTAGCAATGTGATCGCATCGCTGGAAATTACAACGAAATCACCTCTCTTCGGGTATAAAGATAAAAGCTATATACAATAAATCTTATTAATTATTAATAGCATTGTCAATTAAGACATAATATGGTTTGGTAGACCTTCTGAAAATAGGAAATATTTGTCTATCCAAAAATAACAGTCGTCGCTACGAATTCGGGGCGGCAGTAAGCGAGAAACGATGTTCCCGTCAATTACGGCTAATGGAAAACTTAAATTATGATAAAAGCCAAACGGACGGAGGACGCTGCTTGTCCATATCGGTCCCGAGTTGCGCTAATGATGAGGTCGTCTTCTGTCCTCGGGTTATGCGACGCTGTTCCACACTTCAAATGGATGTGCCTAATTGACACGCATTCATAGTTTTACCTTCTTTCTATTATGCACTCAGCTATATTAACAGTCACTTTTACGCTATCATCTGCATGAGCTGTTACAAATAGAGCAGTTTGATGTACTTCATGGAGATCATTTTCACTTAGAACTTTAATTATGTTATTCCTATATTCTATTTATGGAGCCATTTTTTTATTTAATTTATATAAATACTGTCTAAGGTTACGGTTCTTTCCTGATTATTTGGGTGCAAGGTATGCAAGTAATAGTTACTTGTATTATGTATGTATTATATATTAGAGCGTCCTGTAGTCATATAAGTATCGTTTCCACTTAAATGACTCGTTAATTTTATAAATCGTATAATCTTTTTTGTGCCGTCATGTTTCCATTAGTGACAGCCGTTACGTGATGACCACTCCATCCTCTGACAACTTGGATTAAATTGGCGCAGCTCCAGAAATATAATTTTAAGTCCACTACCGCTTCTTTGGACTAATGAATGTTTAATGTACGACTTAAGGTGGAATTTATTTGGTGTTCCCGGAATATTTTCATTTTGATATTCTCCGATGATTTTCTTTTTGCATTTTGTCCCTTACAACTATTAATATTCACGTTTTATTGAGTTACTTTGTTCTTATACATATGTATCTCCGTGCTACGTTGTCATTAATAATCAATCACTATCTATTCTCATAAGCACAGATAAAATAAAATATTATGAGTAAAAGGTAAGATCATTCATGTTGCAATCGGTATTACTTCGTTCAGTTACGTATTGTCTAATTTAGAACTCTTTAATTATGTTATTCCTATATTCTATTTATGGAGCCATTTTTTTATTTAATTTATATAAATACTGACTAAGGTTACGGTTCTTTCCTGATTATTTGGGTGCAAGGTATGCAAGTAATAGTTATTTGTATTATGTATGTATTATATATTAGAGCGTCCTGTAGTCATATAAGTACCGTTTCCACTTAAATGACTCGTTAATTTTATAAATCGTATAATCTTTTTTGTGCCGTCATGTTTCCATTAGTGACAGCCGTTACGTGATGACCACTCCATCCTCTGACAACTTGGATTAAATTGGCGCAGCTCCAGAAATATAATTTTAAGTCCACTACCGCTTCTTTGGACTAATGAATGTTTAATGTACGACTTAAGGTGGAATTTATTTGGTGTTCCCGGAATATTTTCATTTTGATATTCTCCGATGATTTTCTTTTTGCATTTTGTCCCTTACAACTATTAATATTCACGTTTTATTGAGTTACTTTGTTCTTATACATATGTATCTCCGTGCTACGTTGTCATTAATAATCAATCACTATCTATTCTCATAAGCACAGATAAAATAAAATATTATGAGTAAAAGGTAAGATCATTCATATTTGATATATTTGTAATTGGGATTCCTTTTTTTTGTTTTATGTTGGCAAATCCTCATGAATACGCTTCAGGTGCTAACGTAACCATAAGGAACACAGCAACATTATGCTGGTAGTCTGTTAAAGCGTGGTTCATAGCCTGTTGAGACGACCCATTCAAGTTGCAGCTGGAAACGGCGTGGCTTTAACATATGCATCGTATAATATAAAAATATACATTTAGTTAAAAAAAAACAGTGAATTTATAAAAAAATACTCACTTTGGCTGTTTTACTAGGACGGTAGTTTCAGGACCTCTGTTCACATGGCCCGAGATTTGATGATAACCTTGCATTAACAAAGGAACTGAAAGAGATATTAAAAATGCATATTTTGCGTTAATATTAACCACTTTGTATAACTATTACCATGAAATTTTCGAACTGATTATAGCTGTATTTATGGTGTAAGATGTTCAATACCGATTGTGAGATCGTCGATTTGCCGTATTTATCAAATTATTGAAATATGATATTCCTCAATTGTCACTTTTCATTTACAGGGTATTAGGAGATCCCTTCCGAAAACGAAGACAGATGACAGTACTAATGACAGTACTATCGTCTGTCTTCGTTTTCGGAAGCGGTCTCCTAATACCCAGTATTATTAGTATAGAATACACTGGTGGCTTTCAGCTTTTAGACATCTCGCTATACCCCTTAACTTAAGGCTGTCTATTACTTAATACCAAAACAGCCGCAAAGAAGTTGATAGTTTGTTTTCTGAGACGGAGATTACTATTGAGCTTTCATATACAGTTTAGACGAATTATTGAGCGTAAAGCGATGTTCTTTAATAACGTCAATATACAAAAATTACAGTACAGAGCTACACGACATACAATGAAGGAAGGGAGAGCCAATGAAGATAGATGCGGATGTCTATGGGTTATGACTGTTGTGCATTACTAATTTCATAAAAAAATCTTAATCTTTAGGAGTCACAATACTCCTTAAACTTGAGTTAAACTGGAGGACAGTTGTAGGTATACCTGTAACTTAAAAAACCCTCCACTGTATCTCCTGCAGACCAATATAGAAGTCCAATATAATGGAACAGAGAACTCAAAATGTCATGTCCAGCACAGAATTTAAGCATATGAAAGAATAAAAACAAGAGGAGGCCGCAAAGAGGGAGACGCGACGAGTAGGGAATTTAAATGATGACATTAGACATCGCGTCGGGGTTTTAGAGGAGACATGATTGCCAAATATTTACGACAACCTGTGCGAGCTATTATTGTTGGTTCCATTAATATGAATTACAAAATGTCCTGAAAGAAGTTTGCTCTAGTCGGCACGAGTTCTGGATAATATACTACATCCGATATTACGCTCCTGTTGTCGCAACACGCACTACTATAGAATGTGACGAGTTGTTTGTCCACATTTAATATCAGAATTAGAATACTCACACAAAGAAGATTTCACAAATTTTTAATTAAACATTTAATATTGATTTTTCTATTAAAATTTTCGTAACCTGTAATAAATTGCGCAGTGCCGTGTTCTGTCTATAATCAACCAATGCTTCTTTGAACGTACGCAAACCGAAGGAAATAATTTATGCAAGTGATGTAATATATAAGAACATCATTGACATCCTTTCTAGGTTTAAATATCCTAGTAATGCTCCAGCGGTCGTTACCGGACGGAAAAGTAGATGTTAATATATGCTTGATGCTTAGTGTAGTTGTTTTCGAGACTTGCTTCCTTTAATGAACGTAAATTACAGGAGACATATAATAGGTGAACTTGGTACTCTTTTATATTTAATCAATAATATATTCCATGAGACCCGTGAATGACACGAAACTAACCTTGGTAAAAGTAGTGTATCAAATCGGTCTATTTCCTACCACATTCTTAACTGCCATACTAAAGTGCGAAAGACAGTAATTTATAAACTAAATCGAATTAAATGTTGATAAGCATCCAATATCGATAAGTTTAAGTGCTTTTATAAGATTTATGACAACTTTGACACATTTCTTTAGGACAATAATGGAAATTTTACGTTTTTTAAATATTAAACAAGTTCTCAAAACGGATTACAAATGTAAATTGGCCGTCGTCTTTCCTAATAAGATTGAATAAAAACTAAATCACTTCATTATTGTATTAGGAGATTAAATCGTGGGAAATAAGTGGCCAAGTGCCTGGCTTAAACATAATTGTACTCGATCAACCTTAGTTCGATCCACGGATATAATATTACTGTATGCTGCAATTGTAAATAATGAATCCACTTGCTCCGTGCTTGTCGGAAATAGGACTATGGATGACAAGTAGTATCACCAACGAGAGTACAAGCACCTAGTATGATAAATAAGATCAAATCAATAGTTTATACTTTTGGCACATTCTTTCTTAAAAAAAATATGTTTAAACAGACATGTTTCAGCCGCCAAGTACCTTATCTATTACCAAGCAAAATAAGGTCAATCCATAAATAGTTCAAATTTAAGATTGTCAACAATTGGACAGCCAATAAAGCGAGCAATACTTTAAGTTGGGGCAGGGCTTCTTCGCCAAAGTTTCATTTATCGTTTTTTTTTATACATTCCAAGAAGAGTCGTAGTAAGATAATTTATATCACTGTCATTTATAACAGTAAGCTTATAAACGATACCCGTAGATATAAATGTAACTATTCGTTCGTATTCCGATGGAGTAACGAAATTTATAAATTCTGAACGTCCTTGATTAAAAAGCTGTAAACTGGTAGTTAGGACCTCTCACCCCGGCCATCGACCTACCGGTTTTAATCAAGTTATAAAGCAAATTGTATCCGACTAGATAACTTTTTATCTTAGCTAATTTGAATGAGATTTGGGAAGATTATATTGATTATTTGTCTATAAGATATGTTTGTCTCAGATTATACTAGTTTAGAAAAATCGCGGGTAAAAGTTTCATTTAGATAATATTCTACAGAAATATTAATTCTTACAAATTATATTAAAAGTTGATTAATTGCTCGTGAAAATTGATATCCGCGCTGTTTTATAGCAAATATTGTTATTTATATTTAAAACTATTCTTTAATAATTTAATCTACACAAATTAAGTTAAATAGATTAATAATACAAAATTATAATTATTGTAGTATGCTTTAAAAGTATTAACGAAGATTAATATATTTATGTTGGAATGTTTGCAAAGCCGGGTCCACGGCTACCGCTGTTCCGGCCCGCCAACCCACAAAAGCTCTGTCGGGCAGCTTTCAGCCGATTACTTGCGACGCGGAGCCTAATTTGATTGGTGCTCGCCATCAATTACCTCCACGAACACTGCGGCTTTTTTATTTACGAGTACGCTCTCGCACAATTTCTTTCGAATTGCGTACCTGTCTTGTTTTAAATTCACTTTTTGTTTATAATTGAAGCTAGATTCCAAAGTCGGTGTAACTTACATATGTATTGTATTATTACTAACTAATTTATAATTATTTGGTGTATCTTTTTATAATCTAAATTGGGCAGCATAAATTATAAGATTAACAATTAAAAAAAAAAATGTATTAGAATCTCAGTTTAATCTTTGTCTCGGTTTAATAATAATCAGATTTTAAATAATTAAACATTATATAATAATTTATTTAAAAGAACTTCTTTGGTTTATATTTGCTTATAAAAATAAAGAGTAGATAGTGAAAATTATGTAATATAATTTATTCTTGATATATTTCATCATATATGTACGTTATATTAAGACCAATTAAAATGGCTCTACGAGGCGGGCCTCTTGTAGGCTCGAGGTTGCTCCCCGTATCTTTCACTCATGCGAAGGGACAAGGAACTTAACGCGTGCTGTACTGTACCAACTCGTAAGCCCAGTAATGCCTGGGGGCTCTATAAACGTATTGGCTATGGTTCCGCGAGGAAGATAGCCTTCATAAAAAATACTCCAATCCCAATCCCTGCCTGGGCAGCCCCGTTATATCTTGGGTGAGCATCGTCCCACGGACGCGATTGATACAACAGCATCTACTGCCGGTCGTTCAACGTCTAGGCACCACAACAAAGGGGAGCGAGCCGTGTCGTGGGGACGAATGGTTACGTGGGCGTGGTTACCATAAAACTACATTGTGGATCCCGTATCCGCGAATCCAGAGTTCGATGAAGCTGTAAGAGCCGCATCACTAACATCAACAATAGTCCGTATAAAATGTTTTGTTAGGGCCACTGTTAGCCTGAACATCTTCACTGGGATGACTCTTAAAGCCAAGCGCGATGTTTGCTAATTTTTGATGGACTCATCTTAATTTATAAGAAAATGAGCGCCTACTATAAAAGTACTATCCCATTTAAAGAACTAAACAACGTTAGAGATCCACTCTTCTAACTCCTGCTACTGAATTATCTTGCATATAATTAATGAATGTAGAGAAGTTTTATTAATAAATAAGTCACATAACGGTTTCCTAATCAACATGTGCATCAAACAAGTTGATTTATTTTTACACGTTTCAAGCGACCTCTTTAGCATTGTTTCCATTTGATTGCTCATTGTTCAAGATGGAGCATTCCATTCGCGAGCAATTAAAAGCGATTGTTATTACAAACGGGCCATTAGTCACCAATACAAATCTAGCTATAGTGTTATTGTTGTTCGGTAGCCAGATAGGATTTAAATCCTGGTTTAAAAGTGTTTTTTTTAAACTTTTTCTACCCATCATAAGGATGTAAGGATGACTAATTAACATTGAACACACCCAAATTATATCCCGAATACAGACGCAGGGAATAGGGATGAAGGTATTAAAATGTGTAAATGTAAAATGTTAATGTTTGTGGTCAAAAATTTGTCTCTTATCACGTTTCTTCACAGAGTTAAATTTTGCTAGATTATTATTATATTCGTAGGTATTATATATATATTCGTAGGTATTTTGTGTTTTTTTTAATTTCAATTTTCATCGTACTTAACGTAAACGTAACGTAGAATTACAGTCTAGATTATTGTTACGAAATATTCTTTTTATAATTTACTTTAGTCTAGTTTCTAGATGCAGATAATTATGACGCATTAAAGACAATACTGTGTCTTTATTTATAAAACAGAATATTATCAATATAAAGCAGCAGCGAAGATCAATGGTAAATGCGCACATTAGTATGGAAGGTTAACGAAAAACTATCAAACTAATCTGAAATAAAACCTTCCATTTATTTCCTTACTTACATATTTCTTTCTGTGTTATAATTGTATTGTTTTGTTTGTGTGTTAAATTTAACTACATTTAGTAGTAATTATAGTTTTAATTAAATATTAAAATTTCCATTCGACCTCAAGTTATGAAATCAATAACTCGAGTCAATAAATAATAAATGTGACAATCGATAACTATAGCGGTAAATCTCTTTAACATAATTTCGATTATGAACTAGCTCTATAGTGGTAGAGCAGTTTAAACTACAGTTTGTTTCGAGCTGCATAATGAATGTGTCAGCTCGACCGTGGTAGGTCCACGCCCTCACAGTATACCAGCGTAAAATAGCAGCATAATACTGCTGCATTTTGAGTCGTGACGAGCAATACCATCTCAGTCTTCAAGGGTGAAAACGCATCTACATTGTGATTCTTCGTGAAGGATGAATGAAGATGTCGTAGGAATCACTTATCAGGTGAACTGTATGCTCGTTTGTTACTCTCAATGTAATACAAAAACAACATCAACGCTACGGTGTCATCGATAGTATTCAATTATAAACCAGTAGCTAGAAGATATGTAGAATATGGTATGAGGCTAAAGATGAAGCCAATTTAGAAGATTTTAATGAACGCAAATGGTATATTCTGGTTATAGGTGTTTTACAAATATGCATAATAATGTATGCTAACGACATAAAGTCGTTAGTATTCATACAAACGCGTAGGCACGCACTTCGTCCTTTTATGAGATACAATTACTGGTAAGGGGTCATACCTAAATAATAATTGAGCCTCTTTGTACTATTTTCCTTGATTTTATTTGTGATGTCAAAGGCTACATAGATTACTTAACATTAGCCCTACTGCCCTTGTTCATTATTCTCGTTTCTATTTCTTAAAAAAAGTTATATCTAATCTTACTTACATATTCAATTCAAATAAATGTCGTAGGTTGTTAAGAGATATTCCGAAACAGCGGGTGTGATGCAAATAAATAAAGAGTGGATTACTTTGCCTTGACTGCCAGTCAATTTCCTTGATGAACTCACAATTACGGAAATTGGAAGTAGCGCCGGCGGCGGACATCGTGTTTCCAATTTGCTGTCCTACACTATTAGTATGTCAGATTTTGGAAAGTTTCCTTCAATTAACATTTATCAACACATCACTACTAAATTTTTTTTTACTAACCGACTTCGAAAACAAAAATGTTGCATCAGTCAGTTTATGAAAAAGTTTTACAGATTTTGTATGATATTTTTGTAAAAGTAAATTTGACAAAGGACCACGTCGCATAGACTCATGCGGGTTGTATAATTTAATAATATGATAATGATAAACTTTTCAAAAAAACATGATACTTGATAGAGTACTTCTTTTATTAGAATAAATAAGAGTGCCCAGTTTCCTGCCATTATGAAGCACCTCGGCTAATAGATACCTCCATCATTGATTAGTTAAGATTAAGGTGCGTTGTCCTCTAAGGGCTAAGATAATCCGGTATCCAGTTCTCATGATTCACCACTGGAAATGCACCATCAATGTACATATATATACTGTTCTAGTATTTTATGAAGCCTCCTCCCTAGCTGGAACTTCTAATGCAGCTTATCTGTCACGCATCAATAATTCATCAATATTGTTTTGGTAATTTCCTCACTTGTTTCTTTATTACTTATGACCAGTTTTCCAAATTTCTTTATTACTTATTTATTTCAATATAATAAAAGCAATTTCACATAAAGATATTACTACGAAAAATCCATTAAGGCGTCACATTTTATCTGAAATTTATACATAATAAAATAGCTTATAAGCTAATAACATTCAAACCAAATTTAATTAAATTTAGTGACGCTCCAGTGAGTGGTTGTAAATTAACTCCATGCGGCTAGGTGTCCATTTCAAAATTGCTACTAATGAGACGCATGTGCAACGCTTCTGTATCTGTCCTGATAATCTTTTTAATTTTAAAATGGTCTGTCATATGTTGAAGTACTTCAACTTGTTTGTGTTTAAGATGGAACATTTATATATATATATATATATATATATATATATATATATATATATATCACATTATATATATATATATATATATATATATATATATATATATATTATCGTCATCAGCTCATTGTCCACTGACCTCTTTCCGCTGTTAGGTCTCCGCCACAGACTGCCGATGTGTTCGATCCTGAATCCATCGGGTTCCCGCAGACTTGCATAGATCGTCACACCATTTAGTGGGGGGTCATTGGTTATCGGTTCTACGAGCTATATTGCGGTTACCTTAGTTCTTCTGTGGATATCTACGTTTTTTTATTCGACCACGCAGAGGAACACTGAGCATTTCTCTCTCTTGAGCTGGTTGAGTGCCGTTGTGCCTACTCATACTGCCAGCAGTGAAGTACCACGTCTCAGATCTCTAGGTCATCACTTACAACACGCGCTAATTAAAATATTTTGTCTCTCGTTATCAACATTGTTAAAATCCAGTGTTTCATCGCTAGTTACATGTCTTGTATTCAGATTAAGAAAACGGTATTCCTTGAAGGTCATACAGTCTACGTACCAACATCGACACACTACGATGATAAACAAAATGGAACCAAGTAAACAATTATGCTGCTACGGTGCTAATAGCACTAAGGTGCAATCAGCGAGAAAGGCGCGAGGCCTGAAGATTGAGGAAATGGAATGATTGCTAGACCACCCCGTCGAAATAATACCTAAAGGTGGTCCCGTGGTTCATAAAGTTCATAAAGGTCCCGCGGGAGCGTTTTTTAGTCAGAACTACCCCTTATACCAAGGGTTGAGTCCGACACTCCATAAAAAAAACATAACGATGATGAGGTGACAGGAATGTATGTGGACATATCACGCCATGTATTCCTTTAAAACTCACTAAGTGGTGTTAATGGGAGACTTTAACGTTAGACTAGGCGAAAGGAAAGACAATGATTTAAGGGTGGGTAATTTTGGGATAGGTCAACGGAACCGAAGGGGTGACAGTTGGCTGACTTATATAGTAAGAGGGACTATTCATGATGAACAACGAAAAAGCAGTCCTGGATCGTTTTTGGTTGAACCATCGCTAGCCCCGAAATTTACTTCATCACGACGACCAAACGGCAACTGTTCAATGATGTGATTATCATTATATATTATATATAATGATAATGAGATGTACAGAAATATATATAATTAGGAATCGAATAAATATAAGAAGCTTATGAAATAAATGGCATAACAATAAAACTTTAATTACTCTTATGGAAATTTTTACTAAACTCATTGCTATATTCCCAATTTGAGCGTCCTTGCAAGTTTACGCATCTCTTTCGAGTAAATTGCTCTGCTCCGTCGGAGGAGTCATAAAGAAAATTGCTATACAGTTGATAAATAATTTATCTGAAAGCCCGCTCCAGTCACCGAAACATGCCCGGGGTAGCACTGCCTCTTTACACTTCCACCTAATAATACTTTCCTTTTGTACAATTTTGCAACAACGCCGTTCGCACGTTCGCTGCCTTTTATGGGCTATAAGTGGAACGCAATTATATTTATGGACAAGAAATGGTTACGAAAACTAATTTTAGGTTATTTCATTCTGTTTGGATACAATCCTTCTAATGAGTTAGTGTGATGTATTACTACGCTTCTGGCCATCGTGAAATTGGAGTGCCGCACTCGCGTATAATATAAATTTATTTACTTTTTTTTGTTGTTCCAGGAGTTTTAATATCAATCATAACACTAATAAAGACATTCTACAAAGGTATGATAAAATGTTTATTCTTAATGTTATAAACGTTATCTTTCGATAAAATATTATAAAAGTTACTGTAATAAAATTTTACAACTTTAGATATCTTTGTATATTTTCTACCAATACTATCATTATATGACGTTGAAAGAAATTGTGCAGTAGTATTAAGTATCCTCATTTAAATTCAACTTCTATATTTTCTATACTTTTAGCGCAACCTGAAACCATAAAAGAACCACCAAACCTAAGAGTTTGGTTGGGTTGCCACCACACTTGCACTCATACTTACCGCAAAAACACAAGAGCGTATAGGCTTTAGGACAGACAACCGTTGAGTGAGGTACCATTACAACCAGGTACTCGTACCTTCCACCTTTTTTATCTTTTCTAATACACATCGGATTAAGAAAGGTAATAAATAATGCAAAGCGTAAAAATTTGTGTATGTGTGAATATTTCTGTCATTATAACATAACCTACCTAGTTGACGTAATTTGATTGCAACCATATGATGTCGTGACATCGTCATTACCATCTAATTCCTTGTACTCTATTTCCATTAAATTCTCCACAATAAGAATAATTAATGTTCAAAATATATAATGTGCTAATTATAATTTATATAATTATCTAATGGCGAATTTACTCGTTGAAACTTGTCTAAACAAACACAAGCCTTTACGTTATGTCCACAGATAATATACTTCAGTGCTAATTGGGAGAGTTAGGGTTAAATTCAACGTTTCTAGAGTACTGAAGGCTAATTTGTATAAGTAGTGACCTCTCATTACGATGCATCACTTAAATTATTCATTAGAATAACTTATGTAAAATCTGATTAGTCGTATTTTAATTTAATTAACTAACACGATTCGAATCATAAATCGTTGGATAACTCTAGATGGATTCCGGACATTCATTAATCTACTAGCTATTACCAGTTGAAGTCAACTGCACGGTATATAATATGTATAATCTCATAAGCATTTGTGCAAACACAGAGGGACCCAGTTATCGCCTCCTTCATTCTTCTGATGCAATGATTTGTACATTGGAGGAAGGTTTTAATGCAGTGTCCCTCACACGGGACATGCCAGATTCCTTACCAAACATTTTGTATTGCACAATCCGAACCTTCCTCTGATCTTATTGCATATGCATTACACTGAATTAGGTTATTTGCTTTTGAAGTCTACTATTATAGGGACATAGCTACAATAAATTATTTTTTGTAGCAAAAATTGACTATCTATAGCAAGTAGCGTAGGTAACTGCAACGCCAACCATATATACTACACTGCGGTGCTTATTTTGCTTTATTAATTATTAGACAGTTGAATTATAAGACAGAACGTGGCCTTATTTGTGGAAAAACTCTGAGGCGCGAACATATGTTCTTTGGAACAAAGTACATCTTACAATTAATGATCTTTTGGTTTCCTGCCGTACGCGGTGGAACTTTTTATTTGTTTGTAAACTAATAATGATTCTTTAAAGGACTTAGACACTTAGATTTTTTTTACAGTAAGAGCGTACATACAATTTACCTAATGTTGTACTAAACATCTAACCTCGAAGACACAACATGAACGTCTTTTTTCCTTTAAGGCTAAGATGTCGTCGGTATATGGGTATCTGGTTTCGCTCACTCATCCACACTAGAATAGTATAAAATTATTAAGATATAAGAGTATGTTAAGTATTACCATCACATCTGGTATCGAACGTGAAACTTTTAAGTGTGGGACTTGCTCTTCGCTACACGGAGTATCTCTTCCGGATTGATGATCACTCAGATATTAGAGGATGCCCATTAAATGTTGCCTATTTTTAGATATGGCATATTTGAAAATCGTTATTCGGTTACCTTTCGGAATCCCAAATATAGTAGTTATTTTACTTGCTAGTTTATCGTTAGTTTATATAATTAATATATTTAAACGACGTTGTGACAGAGGTATGCTTCAATATTTAAATTAGTTAACATAGTTTATTATTTTAAAAATGTTTTAATTTGCAAATACTAAGGCCAAATTATTTCTATGAAGAAATATATCAGTTATCGCAACACTTTTCCGTGTAACGTTTTGTAATATCGAAAAGAGTCTAGTCAGATATAATTCATATATCTAGTATTACTCGATAGATGTCTTAAAACGGAATAAGTAAGTATTGTAACAGCCTATATAAGTAAACCCTACTACGGGCTACCTCCCATGAGAAGGTGTTAGAGTAGCGTAGTAGTAAGTAGATAAGTGTTATATCACGCGACTCCATTACTAATTGGCGGGCTTCAAATGTATCCGAATTGTTTTTTATTTTTAATTTATCCCGTAGATACACTTGCTTTGTTTATACCGCTTACTATAAATTAAAAAAATAAAGTTAAGATGAAAGTAAAAGAAAGAATATTTTATACTGTTTATTATGTTCGTTGGGTCTTAATTGTTATTAAAAAGTTGTAGGGAATAAATAAATTTTATTATTTTATTTCACAAAACTCATGAAGAATTGTGATGTAATAAAAACCAATTTTTCTTAAAATTTGGCTTCATGTATCCTACGGCTAGTAAATAATTTCACGATTATAGTATTTATCCTTTGCGATTACGTGTTATAAAATATATAAAAAGAAACATGATAAATTATAAATGTAATTTGTTATTGTTACCTGAATTTCACAAAATTACTAAATTCAATTAGATTTATGGATATTTCTAAAAAGGAAATCATTACGGCAACGACAGATGTTTTTGTAAAATCCTTGTATAGTCTTAAATAAGATACACAGTTACAAATTCCATATATCCATATATGTTTACATATTTGCCAGGATCGGGTCGCTTTACTAAGAATAATGAAATATTTATGTCCACGGTTAGCAAACCGTCAGTCAGAGTCTACCGATTATCGTTGTTACATCAGCGAAATCAATTAGGCTCGTTTGCGAACTACTTCAATAAACAGCGCTATCGTTAATTAGAATCAATCGTGGAAGTACGGGAATCGTTCTAAAATCAGTGTGCCTCGTGGGGCGTCGCGTGGGTGGACCGGATGGGTGGGCTGACAATTCGTTTATTAAGAAATTAACATCGTATCAAATAGGTTACTATTGAACAATGATTTATCGTAATTAGTTAGGATTACTTTTAGCATATCGGTGTTTTATGTATATTTTGTCTAATCGATATTAGACATTATTTGTTTTGTACATACAACATTCTTCTTCTAGGTGAGCGCTTAATTATTGCCTTAAATATAATGAGATTTTATTGAATGTATCTCCTGAGCAATTTGAGCTGGAGAAATGGGGAACAACTAACCGAAATGCAGGCCAAAAATTTAAGACCATTTTAATTAAAGTAGGAAAATAAATTAAAACTCCAATAAAATATTTAATGTTTAATTAACCTATTTAATCATCTAATAGAACATTGATTGACAAACAATATTCTTTAAAAGCGTAAAGAAATATCAACAGTCCATGCAAAATAGGCTATAGTTAGCTTAACTGATTTTTCGTCAAAAAATCCTCCTTTACATTTTATGACTTTTTTCACAAGTTTAGGCATACGGGCAATCAATTTGTTACACCATTAACTTCTATTCTATCTATATCTGTACTATCTATCTATACTATTCTTGTGATATATTGTTCCAAATTTCGCGTAAAGCATTCCACATATCTTCTCGCGAGGATGGGCCACGATTACTCACGTTCCTATCAAGCTCTTCACACAAAAGTTGAATGGGATTGAGATACGGGCTCTAACCTGGCTCTGGCCCTGGCTCTGTCAGTGTTTGAAAACAATAGATGTTTATTGTCCAATAACTTGAAAGTTAACAAAAGAATGACTTCTTTAAATATATACGATACTAACAATAGAATCCAATGGGATTTTATTACAATTGATGGATAATTATGTTGTTTATGTGCGGTCTTAAACTTTTGGCTGGCAGGGTATAAATCAATTAAATGGTAAAAAAATAACTTTAAATGTACAAGGATACTATGATCGAATATTAACTCACTTGTATTCTTGCCGTCCCATCATCGAAATATAATTCAAGTATCATGAAATATATTTTTTTCTAGTAGTAATAACTGAAACTGACTAAAAATACATTTTTAAAAGTAATATTTGTGCATCACAAATTGCTAAATTTCGATTCTGGGTATGTTGTATATATATATATGTCCCATGTCCCTAGCATCTGACCCTTCCTGCAATCTAATTTTACATGCACTACGATGACACCATAAAATATACTGCGCAGTTGATGACATCTGGCAAATAACCAGAATGTATCGCTGTGGTCGAAATTGACCGGGCAGACCTCATCATTATCATTATTTTATTATATGACTAATAAATCGTGACGCTCAAGAATATGTGACAATCCCTATTCAAGACGACCGATTCTTAGCACAGTCGTATATTAGCTACTGCTCGACTCTTTCAAGAAAAACAATAAAAGACTATACTGGTATAGCATGACGGTGATTCTACAAAAAGTGAATGTACCAAGATACACAGTCCTATTTGTCAGAAGTTTTCAGTGTACAGGTGAGTTATTACTATTACGTTTTTAGTAGTCAAGTCATGTCCGCTATGTTAAATTTAATTTCTGTGACTGATTTACTTACGTTTGCCAATCACTTAGTTGTCTGCCTCAGACGATCAACCAGATATGCAAGTTTTTTTAAAGAGATTTAAAACAAATTGTTTAAAGAATTATTACGTAAATTTTAAGTGGTTTACGAGTATCTCAATGTCAGAATATGTAAGATATCATTAAAATTCTGTCATAATTGTCAGGATTTGGTGCAAAAGTTGTTCTAGTATTAATTACTTAAATGCCAACTCCATTCTTTGCTTCGCAAGACGTAAATATTAAAAGGTTAGTGCGAACATGCGGTGGACTTATTTATTTATTTACTTACTAATTTATTATATAATATGTGACTATTTGAGTGTTTAAATATAAGTATAAGATGTATATAAAGGTTAAAGTGAAGTGTAGAATTTTTTATTTTCCATAAGAAATGAATGCATAAAATTACATCACAAAATATATTTTTTTAACTAGTTAAAACCTAGAATCTAAAGTATATTTAGGTAAATTCAGAAAGTATTTTTCATCACCACCAAAATCTTCGGTCAATCTTAGGAAACATAATACGTTTATGTATTCATTATTTTTGTTTCTTTGAACATCGTTTCGGCATCTAAATAATTTATTTTGTGCAATTTATATTATATCTAGCTTATTTTTAAATGTAATGGTGACAAATTTATCCGCACTTCAGAAAGGGTGTTGTATATAGTATAACGTATTCGAAGTGGGAATTGTCGTCGATGCCACGTAATGCTCCGGTCAGGGAACATAATTTAGTCTCCGTTCCTCTCTATACATCTTCGCATTCGATGGAACCACACAAAAAGCAATGGGCCCATTCTTCCTTAGGAGCCTCTTCTATTGCATTTTCGAACTAACTCACCGCATCTTCAATGCTTTTAAAGCAAATACCTCCAAGTTTATCTTTGGTTCTTGGGAATAAATGAAAGTCGCAGGGCGCCAGGTCAGGAGTATATAGCGACTATATACTCCTGATATGACTCATTATTTCGACACTTGCCATAGTTAAATATTCAATTGTTCGTTTTGCGGAGTGCACTGAAGCGTTGTCGTTGTGAAGGAGAATCCTGCTTCGAGGGCGCTGCTGTCGAACCTTTTCCAAGACATCAGCCAAACAACAATTAATAAACCAGTCTTAAATTCATTTTGAGGTATAACAAGACTTAACAAATGACAAATGAATATATCACATTAGGTAACCAAAGAGTTCTATAATCGAAATTTAAAAGAAGTTTTCGTCACCAATGTTTCTAACTGACCGGTTCTAAAAACTTTCAATGACTCCCATGTATAAACGAATATACGTGTTACTTTAATTTAATTTTTTTATAAACATATTTTGTACAGCATTGCCGCATGTAGATTTATCACAAGGACAGGCAACTGTGGGCGACGAGCTTTCACAAGAGGCGAATGAGATGAGCCGGGACTTCTTAGCTATCTGTAATTAGGATCGAGTGAGGAAAGTGCTTTGAGACACTAGGGATCAAATGAATTTCGTATACTTCTACGATCCTTTACTTTAATCTATTTAATTTACTATGATTCGCTATCGTAAACTTAGAAGTAACTCGATTATAATCGACTTACAAACACTGTTCAATAATAATCAAACAGATTCCAAAAAACATGTGACATTAGGAATGATAAGAATTTTATACATAATTAAGTCTGCAACCTCTTATTTTTATCTACATATTTAAACGTCTAAAGTAATTAATTTTTTATAAACATATTTTGTACAGCATTGCCGCATGTAGATTTATCACAAGGACAGGCAACTGCGGGCGACGAGCTTTCACAAGAGGCGAATGAGATGAGCCGGGACTTCTTAGCTATCTGTAATTAGGATCGAGTGAGGAAAGTACTTTGAGACACTAGGGATCAAATGAATTTCGTATACTTCTACGATCCTTTACTTTAATCTATTTAATTTACTATGATTCGACATCGTAAACTTAGAAGTAACTCGATTATAATCGACTTACAAACACTGTTCAATAATAATCAAACAGATTCCAAAAAACATGTGACATTAGGAATGATAAGAATTTTATACATAATTAAGTCTGCAACCTCTTATTTTTATCTACATATTTAAACGTCTAAAGTAATTAATTTTAGCAACATTGCAATAACTCGATTATAATCGACGTCCCAAGTCTATTCAATAATAATAAAACCGATTTTAACAAGAGAAGCGCTAATGGATTGTTGTTACTGATTTAGCTTAATTAAACGAGTCGGGAGTCGACACTCAGACGCATAATACAGCTAATTAAACGCGGGTTTACAGAGATCCGAAAAAGAGCTACTCAAACACGCTTAGTCGGTATTATTACGGTGTATTCAGGAGGCTCGGCAAACAGGCCCTCGTCGCAGAGGGTGCTACTCTCAAGTTTCGCGTTTAATTAGACAGATAGAGGCGCGGACGGGCCTTATTAGTATTGTCTACGGGGGCCCAATTAACACCCGGGTGGCGCCGTGGGTGGTTTCAACTTCGTTTTAATAATCAAGGGATACCGTGCTTCGTTAGCCGAATAATAGCATCGGGTTCGCATAAAAAAGGATATTTTAATTATACAATAACGCAAACATCCCCGTTTAAGATTTTAACTTAGTGAGCTCTATTGTCTTGCCCTTAGACTCTCCAATGTCGCTAGTGATGAGTTATATTGAGTATAACCATGTTTTATCTTTCCAACATGTAATTAATTACTTAACTTATTACTAATTTCATCAACGTTTTAATTATTTTTGTGTGGGTGTTACTAATTACGAACAAGTTGATGGCCGGATACAAACTATGTCATGAGCTTTGCAGCTGTATCTTGTTTTTTTTTTATTTCTACATAAAACTCTCACTAATGAGTTCTCTTAGTGAAATTTTACAAAAGTATTTTTATTATTATTTGGTACAAAGCACATACGTTATAAATATAAAATGATCAACCATATAAGTTATAAAAATTTTGGTTTAAATATGGTGGACGTTGAAGTCCGAAGACTCAATTGTAAAGAAGTATTAAATCTTAGGTGACATTAGACAACTTTGACTTTGGGTTTTGTTTACTTGATACTTGCGGCTGCTGTGTTTTGTTATTGTAATTATAGTTAAGTTTACGTTTTGTTATTCTACTGATTAATTTTGCGCAAATTACTTTGAATTTATTATGTTCTCCAGTTAATTCGTATTAACGTATTACATATGTTTATATATATGAACATGTCGATCATGTTTTCTACACAGTCATATTTTAATTTTCATGCTTGACAAAAAGAGAAAGAATAACGTAGAATGTAACAGCTACTTCCTTTGTTAGAAATCCATTATGTCCAAGTTCCTAAATGGACGTGAGGGTTTAATGCATCAGTGAAAAGTCATTAATGTAAGGATGTCAATTTGACGAAGAAGAACACTACTTACTTACACCTCTTCAATTTCTGTCTAAATACCCCCTAGGAATATATTTTTAAGAGTACTAGTAGGTCCTTACATATGAAGTCCTTTTTTATGAAATTATATTTTTAATCAGTCGAAGTATGTACCATTATTATCTATGCACTTTCGCCATTTTATAGGTAGTTCATTGATTCCATTGCAGAAAAAGTTTTGAGAGGGAGAATCAATAAAATCTATGAAAGTGGTTTTGACTGTCTCATCGGAATTGAATTTTTTTTCTTGTAAGAAATTCGCCAAATTCCTAAAAAAAGTAATCTGTTAGAGCAAGGCTCGGGGAGTATGGTGGGTATCCGAGAAATTTCAATCGCAGCTCCTCCAATTTAGTAATCGGTTGTCGAGACCCCATAGGTCTAGCGTTGTCATGAAACAGCAATGAGCTAGAGCAATTGACCAGTCTGTTTAATAAAAATCTGCCGTAATCGTTTGGCCAGATCTTAGGAAGCTGTAGTGCATGACACCAGCACTGGTAGACCAAACATTCACAAGTACCTTTTTCTGCGTCTGCTTTCACATAGAACAGGATTTGGCCGGTTCTCCTGAGTTCTTCCACTGTGATAAGCATTTCCAATAGTCGTGACGTAGCTATTTTTCATCACTATTAACGATACAATTCAAAATTCTCTCGTTATTGTGAGGGATGAGTATTGTAACGCAGCACTCAATACGTATTTGTTGGTGTGCTTTATTCAATTCATGTGATACTAATTTTTCGAGCTTTTTCGCTTTTACAATTTGTTTCAAGTGAATTAAAATTGTTTTGTCACTCACGCCGAAGATTGCCGATAACTCTGACGTGGTTTGCGATGGATCCGCTTCCACGTTCACCTTTAATTCTTCATTGTCAACTTGGGTCTCCGGCCGTCTGCGTAGTTTGTTTTGGAAGTCAAAATCTCCAGTGCGAAAACGTTGGAACCAAAAACGTACCGTGCTTTCTTTTACAGTATCTTCCCCATGCACATCATCAATCAAGTAATCCTTCGAGTTTTTTTTGCAGCGCTGGTGCCACGGTGGTCATCATATTCGTAAGTAACACGATATTTCAAGTTTTCCATTTTATTAACAGAAGGATGTCAAAGAAAAAACAAATGGCGCGAAAAAATATGAATCACTAAATTCGAAACACAATACACAAGCTTAAATTTGAAATATATTTGAATTTGGAATTCCTAAGCAAACACCAGATTATTTCAGATCAAAGTAGCGAGTTCGACAAAACACCAATTTTATATGTAAACACCTAATATAACATGGGCTAACATAAATTACGGAATATAGGCTAACATTTACGGAACACAATTACGGAATGCCCACAAATGCTAAAAAAATCTTATCAGCCTGAAAATAATTCATATGCATGTCGACATGTTCCATCGTTCTTAATCGATTGTTTAAAAAATCCACTGTAAGGATTGCAGATTAATATTTCTTTTATTGACTCATATCGTGTTTCAAAATGCAGACGCATGTGCAATAATCCCATAGGCCACGTTGCGTAATTTACACTTTCTTAAAATACCAAATGAATGATATGCTCCTTATTACTAAGCACGTTTCTCCACTCGGCGCAAGAGGGAGTAGGAAGTAATTATAGGATAAAAGGGGCACGATTTCAGTGTTCTCGCCAGTTTTACGACTCACCATTAACTAATTTTCATTTTAATTCGTGGCTCATTTAATGAATTTCCATGATGAGCACCAGGAAATGTTAAAGGACAATTCGGTGGGGTTGCGGCGAATAAAACATTAATAATACCAAATTAGCTTAAGTACAACGTGGAACTGTTTTTAAATCACCTACTTTAACACAAACAAAATAAGCAGTCATAAACCAACATATTCGAAGGGTCTACCCAAATCATTTCGCCGGTCCTGACCTTACTAACTTTCATTCATTCAAAGTGATAAATGTTTTAAATTAAGTAATATTAAAACATTTAACATATTTGAAAAGGCTTACATCATATTTTTTTACTGTTATTAACTTTTCTTTTATTTTCTATATTTCAAACACCAATGAACGCACATAAACATAAAATAGACAATAGAGTGTGAGAGAGACAGGACATTCTACTTATTTGGATATATTTATCGTTTTATCTTAGAGCTACCTCGTTAACATAAATTCAGTATTCATATATTCATAAGTGCGAACACGAAACAAAAATATGTATTGTTCAATTTATAATGAGTCATTAATCACTCTTTTTATATCCTAATAATAACAAAAATAGGTGGGGTTTTCCGATTTCAATAACAATTTCAAATAAAAATATGAACAAGAATTTAAGTTCCAGTAATCAATTTCAAAGCTATTATATTTGACATTTGTAATGAAGTTTAATATAAATCTTAAATCTTCACGCACTCAAAAATGACGAATTATTGGTTCCATCGGACTAACTTTATTATATTAGGCAGGTCGCAACGCGTACGTTGCGCTGGCGATTGTTAAGTTCGTGGGGCACCCATCTATCAAGCTTTTTTACCTTGCCAAATTGTCGCAAATGGACCAATATTGTTTTGATGTTAACATCAAAAGCTGCTGCTAGCTCGGCTATAGATTGAGTATCATCAGCTTCCACACACGCCTTTAATTCATCATTGTTGACCAAAGTGTCCGGACGACCACGAGGTTCATTTTTCAAATCAAAATTTCCAGAACGGAACCGGGCAAAACCAATAACGGGTTGTGTGTGCCAATAACTTTGTAAAAAGAATGTCATGTTTTTAAAACAAAATTAATTTGAATTTAGAATTCACAGCCAATCAAAATTCCTTTTTTGGTTTGAAATGGCCAATACTGAAGAACGGCAGTTTCATAGGTAAAGACCTAATACAAACAACGAGTGATTTAATTTCAGTTGTATCTTTGTTGATGCGTCATGGACCGTAGCCATCACTTACCATCAGGTGAACTATGGGCTCGTATGTCACTCCTAAAATTAAAATAAAGGCACCTGGTGTAATTGCTTAAAAAATAATAAAGATACATGTGCTTTGACCCTGAAGAATACGATAGACGGCCTCGTCTCGTGAGTAATTAGGTCTCTGGTTTCTTTAATACATCATATGAAACAGAAGCGCAATGATACTGTTTTATAAGGTAATATTGTAGTTATAATATCACAATACAAAATTGTGTATGGTCACGTTATATTTCGTATTAGTATCGTGGACTAAAGGCTAGGGCAATATATGATGTATAATCAGTAGAATACTATCATAAAAATACTTAAAAAGAATTAAAACCTAAAATCATTTTTTAAATGCCCAATACTTAAACATGCGTTTTATCTTACTCCATTGTCTTGGCGAAATGTTTACTGATAGAATAGAACCCTTAGGACACTATACTATATATCTTGCACAGATGCTATAATAGGTTACAATTGATTGCTGAATTCGGTCAGTGGATCATAATCACCACGATAAAATAAATATCTTTACCTACCATCCTAGTAATTGTGTACATGGACAACAAAAAGTTTAATGTTTAAATGGCTACTTAAAGAGTGCATATTAGCTTTATTCTTAACTTATTCAATGTTTACTGAAGCTTGTATTTAACATTTAATAAGAAGACGAAGCAGCAAGCTTATATATTAATGCATCACATATAAGGAAATAATGTAATTGACACCAGTTTTAATGTTGTGTTTATACAGAACCGGTGATTACTGAGGCCATAAGAAGTGCAATTCTCCCGATTCGAAGTAGCTCGGAGTCAATTTAATTTACTAAGTTGATGCTCGAGTCCGGATTAAGCGATGCTGGACGCTTTTAATAGTGACATGCGAACCGACATCTGTCATGGATTCGCACATAAATTATTATTCACATCACCGATCACTCTGCGTGTATTTTTTTGTCTTGGACTCCGGACAGTCTCATTTAATGGTTTAATTTAAGCCCCGGGGAATAGACGATTTATGTATTAAATTGCTTTGTGTTTAGAGGAACTAAGATGTGTTTTTTTATATATAATCATTGATTGACATGAATAAAAATAATATAAATGTATATAATGATTAAAACAAGAAAACGGTTTTAGATATCTCAATAGTTATATTAATATATTAGTACAAATTACTGTCATGTGTTAAATTAATAGGCTCAGGAAGGAACTGTAAAGCTTCAAATCGTCACACTTGAATACGTTCACGTATTTATATTCTGTAATTTGGATATTGTTTGTACTGTAATTTACATTTTCTAATGAACTGTCTCAAGAATAAGGGTCCATTATTATATAAAATCTTATATTAATACAACAATCACAGGAATGAAAGAGCTTTCCAGCTTTCCAGTATGACAAAAAATTTGATAAAATAAATGTCTTGATTGTATCACTACAATATATCCTGTTAATTCAGGAGATGTTATAAACAAGATCATAGTTTTAAATGCATAAATTAGTACTTATGCAATATAAAAATAAGTTTCTAGCAGCCGACGGAAAATGAATCTACTATAAAACTTTTTTAACTTTTTAGATTTATATAGATTCAGAAGTGTAGGGCCACAATTAAATTATTTTCTAGCTCTAGTATAAATGGGCAGGCTTGACAGGGGATAAAATCATGTTCTCACAAAATACCAGGGGGAAATAACTGACTAACGCCCTTGTGTTTCGTATGGTTAGTGTGAGTGATGCGGGGACCCAATTACTGCTAACGAGGCATTCCATTCAGTTCTCAGGGGTGATATAAGCATTATATGTTAGCCATCTTAAATATTCGCTGATTGTTAAAATAATAACAATATTTTTTATTTTTTCCCTTTTAGTAGCATTTTAAGCTGGCAATACAATTTTAAATAATAATAATCAGATATACGGTAGGTCTTAATCCCATTCCAAGAATCAATTAGATATCCAGAAGGAAATATTATAGCTGATAACGGGCATCTATAATGTTATGCAATTCAAGTAGAAACATAAAAATTAAAATCACTATTAAATGGAAGTTATCCATGTGTTTAAGGTATTTTTTATGAAATTAAAGGTGACAAACACGAAAAGAGTTCACTTGATGATAGATGATGACTGCAACCCAATAAACATTTACGTCCACTATCAACAGATATTCTAGATGAACATGTGTACAGATAACCCAGAGGCCTGGGGTGAAATTTTTCGTTACCACAATCACCACACGAACGAAACAACATCATTATTCTGTTATTTTCGACTGGTATACTGTAAGGCCGTGTCTTTGGACTTTCTGATCTATTCATCCTGCAGCTAAACATTTGCTGCACTGTGTCCTATCCACTGTTAAGCTAGGATTTAAGAGAGTTTTTTCACTAAGATTGAAATAGAAAATTTTGAATCACAAAAATATATGTTGTTGATCCACAGTGCAACGAAAATCTAAATGTAGCACCAATGGGCCGAAAGAAGCAGCATAATTTGATATATCTGATAAGTTAATATCAAAATACTATTGTGTTTTATAGATATTTTAATCATAGAATTTATTTACAATAAATAATTGTGAGTCTTTCTTTAATAAAAAAAGATAACAACAACGGGATCAATAAGCCATTATCATAGCAATGAGTTACAAACACCATTATAGCTTCAGTATCTTAAGAATTTGCGTTAATAGCGTAAACTGTAACATGCCAGGGGATATATTTAGATGTAATAAAAGTAGTTACGAAACTAGCGGCTTAATAACACAAGTTTGTCA
Source organism: Teinopalpus imperialis (assembly GCA_029286865.1). NCBI lineage: Eukaryota > Metazoa > Arthropoda > Insecta > Lepidoptera > Papilionidae > Teinopalpus > Teinopalpus imperialis. The sequence continues at coordinate 1,121,907 of JAGSMU010000025.1, read as the reverse complement.
GGGAAGCTTCCGCGTTTAAATTCCATCGGCTTGCGAGACACCGCTTTTGCTTTTCTAATTACATCAAAATACTTTGTGTATTAAATATTAACGTAACACCCGTTAATTTACTTATAGTTAAATTTATTAGCAAACTAATAAATTCTCGATTCAAAACTCGTTAAAAACACTCCGTTGGTTAAAATATTTATGAAATTACTTTTCTTACGTAACGATATTGCGGTTGCGCTAGTCTCATGACACTGAGTGGTGAATTTTAATTTTATTTGCTCTTTCTTCAGAAATTTTAAAATTGAGTTGTTAAAAGAAATGTATATTTTTAAACATACTCTCTTCTATTATACCTAAATAATAGTCTGTGGCAAAGTAAAAACATAGAAGGGAAGCCTGCTGCATATGCTTTTTTATCACGCACAAATGTCCCATATTCCAATCCAAATCTAACTAATCCAACCAAATCCCATAGCCAACCTAAGATATTCCAAAACGTTAGTTTTTTTTTTCTTCTTAGGGTTTAGGTTGAAAACTTGTCTGTTGTTTGACAACACTCCTATATAGATCCACAAATTATATCTTTAACCTAATTATTATACACTTCAAATAGTTTTACAGATTCTTTAACCATATTCTATCCCACAAGGGATGTATGCATGTGTGTAAAGTGTAAAAAGGTGTGTAAGACGTGTAAATTTAAAACAAGAAATCACACTTCAATATCGTATTTTTAAACACATAGCTGCCGGACAAAAGTTTAAGACCGCACACAAACAACATAATTATCCATCAGATGTAATAAAATCCCATAGGATAAATAAAAGAAATGTACATCTGCATATTCTATTGTTAGTATCGAATATTTAAAGAAGTCATTCTTTTGTTTACTTTCAAGTTATTGGACAATAAACATCTATTGTTTTCAAACTTACAAACGCTGCGCTAGAGCCAGGTGTTAGAGTCGTAATAATATTTTTATAATGTCCTTGTTACTAATTGCTTTGCTTTTGTTATATAGGATTATATAGCTCCTGAAAACACGTGTTTCTGACTTTCCTTTTTTCCTTGGGTGTTCACAAATAATCTCAATTAGTCTAAACTTGTGGTTTCTACAGTGAAGACGTCACAAAATGGGAAAAGTTGCGTTCTGCCATCGTTGTTTTACACAATGAAGGCAAATCCGAATGTGAGATTGCTCCACAACTGAAGTTTTCGAAGACTTGTGTTCATGGCACAATAACTCGATACAGGGAGATAGCCAGTTTTCAAGACCGTCCACGCTCGGGAAGGCCGAGAGCTACCACGTCTAGCGAAGATAATTTCATTGTCATTACCAGCAAGCGATATAGACGCTTAACAGCACCAGAAATCCGCGTTGAAGTAAACTACTATACTTATATACTTACCATTGACTTCAGTAAAACGGCGACTGCTGAGATGCGAAGTTGTATGGTCGCGTTGCCGTTCGAAATCTCTAAGGCCGCAAAACACGAAAAAACGGATGCACTGGGCTCTTGCCCATCAAGATTGGACTGAAGAAGTTTTAAAAAACGTGCTTTGGACCGATGAATCCAAGTTTGAACTATTCGGTTCAAACGTAGAATTTACGTTTGACGCAGTGTCCAAGAAAAGATGATGTCAGATTGTGTAGTCCCAACAATCAGGTTTGGTGGTGGCTCAATTATGGTCTGGGTCTCTAGCCAAGGAATTGGCGATTTGATTAAAATTTAAGGAATTTTGAAAAAGGAACAGTACAAAAATTTTAGGAAAAGTTATAAAATTACAATTTTGATGAAAAATCAGTTTAGCTAACTATAGCCTTTTTTTGCATGGACTATTAATATTTCTTTACGCTTTTAAAGTATATTGTTTGTTAATATTCTATTTCTATAAGATGATTAAAGGTTAATTAAACATTTAATATTTCAATGGAGTTTTACTTTATTTTCCTACTTTAATTAAGATGGTCTTAAACTTTTGGCCTGCAGTGTATGGACGTACTAAAAGATGGAAGAAAGAAAAGATGTTCAAATTGTTTAAACGAATTTCAGAGTTAATAGTATATTAGAGTAATTTCCAGATTTATTTTACAGGTGGTAAGCAGAACAATCCGCACATGTAAAACACTGGCCCTCCTGAGGATAAAGAGAAGACGACCTTCACAATCTGTGCAGCAACACAACAAATGTCTGCTGAGGAAACCATGTCATCTCATGCAATTTTAAAATTTGGAATAATAAGCGGCAAGATGAAAATAACAGGTAGAACTTAAGGAACCGAAAGAAGCAGAAATGTAGGATTTTGGCTTCATGGTAGAATACCATGTTATAAGTTGAAATTCTAATGCCAATGCAAATCTGTTATTGAAGAAGACCTTGTTTGGAGGACATATTGCTGGACCAATACTAGTTTAAATTTTAGTTATTCCAAGGTTGTCGAAAATACATAAGACCTACATACTTTGCATATCTACATAAGCACTACAACGTATCAAGTCAGCAAGACAGAATGGTTGAACGATATAATCAGAAAGTAGAACGTAATTTTGTTAACGTTATTGATCTCACCAAGGGGATTGGGGTCATATATACCTCTGTTCCTCTGTTTGCCTACCGATAAGCTAAACTTAAAATCGGCAATTTTCTTTTACAATGCGGTACTGTATATGGTTTTCTTAGTTACCGCAGTCAAATTTTGTCACATATTATTTGAATTGATTTTTTGAAGACATTACTTGTGTCACGCTGAGTCATATAGTTTATATGGTTACGTGTTTTTGCTAAAAATTGTTCTTTAAAAAATCTTAAATACAATCATATATATCAATTGTTTTAATTTTCTATAAAGGTCTCGGCTGATGGCCCTAAGCGCTCGGCCACCTTTCACCCCATTGCAGCTGTGAAAGCCTTCAGGCTAACAGTGGCTATCAGCCATATTTCATTTCAATTTTCTTCTGTAAATTGTTACATATGTTGAATGAGATGACCCACTCATCATGTTTTAAGGTGCTACGTGTAACGTTTCATATATGATTCATAAATAACCTCCATACAAGAAATACAAACATATTTTTTATAAAGTTAAAATCAAAGTTTTAAAAGATACCCTTCCATTTATCTCTGAAACTACTCAGTTTAAAATTTTGAAAAAAAAAACCTGCGTAAATGGTCTCACCCCAAGTTTACAGGAAAACTTAATTGATAATCCTAAGTATCAAAGCTCGCGAGGAAACCTGACACGGAACCTTCTTTAGACGAGTTCAGCTCGCACTCCGCCGATTTCTTCATACGTTTATCCATGGTGTAAAATTACAATATTTTAATTATTAATAAAATAATAATTATTACAATAATATTGATACATATTAATAATTATTACATACGTTGTAAAGTACTATAGCACTCCCCGACTTATGCTTCTTTTAGCATTCTCTCATCAAGTTTATGACCTTAGCGTTAACGCGAAATCCTCGCATTGGAGTGGCTCATGAAATCCCGCTAATGGATCAGGCGAGGCGATGCTTTAAAAATATCCATCTAATCTCGGAGTCGATTTAGCTAAAACATTCCCGATCCATGCCCGCGCAGAAACGGGAAATGGGACGTCTCGCCCACTTATGACGAGGCCTGTTCCACCGACGCATTACATTGTAAGCTTTTACTTAACTCTTATTATAACAAAGAAGGAACTTTGTTGCAAAATTCTGAGTTTTAATTTTTCATGTCCTATATTTTGTTGTTGTCTTATTTTACTTTTGTATTTTTAAACGGAAACTTATGGATATATTTTATTTATAAATGTCTTATTATATGTTATACGTTCCGAGTTTTGACATAATTATAAAAGTTAGTTTTACCCAAATCGTATAGTTTTTTAACTTTTGCTTTTCAATTCATATTAAAAAGTATATTTTGTTGCGAGTGAAAGAAATCGTTAAGTTAATTTTCGTAAGATAATCTACGGTTAGCGGTGTGTTCGGGCCTGACTGGGGAGGTAGATGGTATTTATTCAGCATTAGAAAGCAGGCACTCTCTGTTGATGCGGCACTGACATATCCGTTAATGCCTTTTCCATTTCCCCGCCACTACACGCCGTACCCCACCCCCGAGCTGACGGCTTGACCGAAATGCTTTTTGTCATACTTACTAACAGAACCTTTTTAAATAAAAATGTTAAAAAATATATTTTTGAAGAATACTCAAGTCTAAACAGATTTGTACATTATTAATTCCGTTTGTATTTTATTTATATTACAAATGAGAGTAAAGTAGGTTTAGTATTATTACATATATATTATAATAATGAGCTAAGAAGTTGAAAATGAAGTAAAATGTCTTTTTATTGCAGTGCATCGATTCGCTTCCAACTAATGCAATCTATGGATAGCATCGGGTAAGCATCAGAACCTGTAATCCTTATAATTAAGTTTATGAATAGAATATAAGATTAATTTAAAATACGAACCTCATACGAAAAAAAGAGGTGAAACCGCAAATTTATTCCGATAAAGTCGCATAAAATAAACGTGTTTCTTTTCTATCACCAACGGGCTCCGCTCTTAAAATGCAGATACGACAAAACTATAACTATATAATATACTATCGCTGTCCACAAGTCCCGTACATGTAAAAGCAAAACATTTAATACCGTAGTCAGTTATCTACAGAGTAACATTGAATAAATACAAATAATACATTCATAATGATTTTTTCACCCAAGAGGTAACTGAGTATTCGAAAACAATATTAAAGAGTAACAGCCTATATATCTGCATCCCACTTAGACCTCCTCTCTAGAGAAAAATGTTAGAGCATAGTCCTCCACGAGTCTCCACTGCGGATTGACGGACTTCAAATGTCTTGAATTTTTTAATTGCAATAAACAAATTCATTGGTAACGGCATTGAGGATCGAACTCGATAGTTTGCTTTACTAAAATTAAAAGCGTCCGCTTAGACATTGAAATACCTTTGCAGCTCTTAGAAAAACCAATATGTGTTATTAAAAATACAAAACGACATAACTTGGCGATATAACAGTCATACCAGACTGCTCGTGCGTGGAAAAGTAATCGAAAGTAATTCTCAAAAATAAAAGAAAACTGTGGGTGGTCGGGTCCCGTTGCACAGCCCTGTAATGGTGCCAGTTGCCCTTTTGATTGCGAATTATTTGCGTGTTTATACAGTTAGATCGCTTCCTAGATTGTTGCTATTGTTATTGAGTTTTTTGTTCGCGCGGTTTCGAAGGGGGGTTTAATTAAAAATGCTTGTTTAGAGAAACGGCTGGAGTTGCCGCCGTCGTTTATTAGGGGGCTTGAAGAGAAATGCATTGTTCGTTTACAGGTATGAAAGCTTGATATTAAATGCTGCATTTACATGTAACAGTGAAGCAGGCTTCCCGCCTATATTTCGACTCTGCTGTCACACCCAAACCCTTTGATTGTAAGTGCCGCCACTTACAATCCCATCGCGAATCATAGATTCACCCACGTCCGAAGAAGACCGAGGCACACCCTCGACGACCCCGACGACACGACCACCAAGGCCCAAGCCCTTCATAAAACACTACACACGTACATTTCACCCTCGTATCGTCGCAAACACGGTTATTCGCGATACCGCCATGTCACAGACCGGTTCTCTCCAGTCAATACAGATAGAAGCGTCGCTGGAGTTTTCTTTCGCCACTTCTTCTCCAGCGCCCACGCATTCCGAAGTGGTGGTACAGATAGCCAATTATAAATATGGGAAATATTAATGTAGATAATTCTTAGTCAGAAGCAACTGACCGAGCCCGGGCACCCTCGAGTTAGACGCTCTTGTGTAACAGGGTAACGGTCCAAGCCGAGGCTCCCTCTTGCGAGCCCTTGTGCCGGTTACCCACTAATAGAGGTCTCGACTGAGCGCCATAAGCGCTCGGTCACTTCTAAACCCGGCGAAACTGTAAAAGCCTTCGGGCTAACAGCGACCATCAGCCTGAAAAAAAAAACGGATATCTTATCAGGATGAACAAGGGTGTTATGGGCCGCAGAAATCACAAAGACTAGATAGAATTGAGAAACTTTTTGCTGATACATTTTTGCGTTCAAATATTAAGTTTAATAGTGTTAAAATTAAGAAGAGGCTCCTATTTTGTCGGGGCCACCCACAATGTCGACCATTCATCTCCCCAGCGCATTTATATATTACTCACGGCTCAAGTATCCGATTATGTAACACGCAAAATTTCAATTACAACTTGTAATTAGTTTTTCGAGAGTTTTTCTTTCAGTGAGGGGGAGTGTGGAGGAGCCGATGTGCGAGCGTGACAACAATATCGGTGCGCCTTTTCGCTCTTCAGTATGCAGCTGCGAGGTTTGAGTAATGCCCATGCCACTTATTTGATTATTTTTATGCAATCTGCGCAGGAAAATGAAGGATTTATTTACTGCATGCTCACCTACCATTAATTAATTTTACAAAGCGCAAAACCATTCCGGATTAATATTTCTCATAATATTTTTAAAAGGCATGAAATTAAAGATTAATTGGACAGAAGAATAAGAAAAATGTTGTGCCGTTACTTACACGCAGTGCAGTTTATTTAAAACAAGAAATTATTAAGGACTATAACCTAGCTTAATTGTGGTCGTTTTATAAGTTTTATATTGGTTACTTTTTATATTTAGTTTGCTTTATTTTTTAAATGATAGTCAACATAAATATATTATTAAAAATTAAGTGTTATTGGAAGTGCTTTTGGAATAATATATTTGTATTGAATATTATTTGAGTCTAATATTAACTCTATCACCAAATCATATTCCATCCAAAAAGATTGTCCAAACCTGAATTCCTCTCTCTCTCTTGTCTCTGTGTCTCTCTTTACTAAGGATCGTGGTAATACGGCATTCCGTAAGGAACAACCGTGGCTCCCACGCTACGGTTGTTGTCCATTGTACATGTCACCACCTGGTTAGTATTTGGAAGAGATGGCTTCCTTAACTTGGTTAGACCATCTAATTTGTGAACGACTTCTGAAACTTTTGCCTTCTGCGCTACCTTGTGTACGAGGTTCGATTCCCAGTCGGGGAACAATATTTATGAACTCAAATGGGTGTTCCCCGGCTTCCTCTACGAGTTTTGTATGTGTGCCCTGTGCCCCTGACACTGCAAGTTTCAGCTTCCTCCGATCTTTTTACATATGCATTATGTCGTTCGTTGAAATAGGGAAGGCGAAGACGAGTAAATGCCTCTGTACAATCGCAAATGCTTACGGCTATAAAATATTCCATCAATTGTATTACCAGGAGGACGTAGTCATCGTCATCTAAACGTAACTAATTCCTGCGTCTCATGACACCCATATAAACTTGTTATTACGCAGGGACATTTTACTATTTTTATATAATAACGGATGGAAACGTTCTAGGGAATTCTCCCTGTCTGTCCGATTCCATACGCGGTTGATGTGCGAGTCTTTTTTTAATATGACGTCTAAGTATTTGACTGTTTTTTCTCAGGGGATTGGACAATCAAATAGCTTTATGGTTGGGAGATGCGGCGTTGTGTTTGCGAAGTTTATTGAGAAGTACTTGGCTGCACTTTTTGTTGGATTAACCTCGATCCTCCATTTCCGTAACCATTTCCCTAAGGTGTTGGCTGTAAACCCAGACGCGTAGAAGCCGGTGTCTTCGGCGAAGAGGAATAGCTGTACACCGCGAGTGCCCAGTATGCCATTGGAGTAGAATGCGTGGAGATTGGGACCTAAGACAGACCTCGCTGTCAACCATTCCAAGGTAACCGGTTTCCATCGTTGAAGTGATGTTGTTAGGAATGACATCTAGATGCGGTGATGTGGCCTCCCTCAGGTTGTTTCTGATTTTGTGCCAGTCAATTGTAGTCTTGGTGGAAGGTGAGGTCAGAGGGCCCTAACCGAAGAAGAACGGGGCGATGATCGGAAACGAGCTCGTGGATTACCTCCATCCCTTGATGGGCGAGGTTGATGTTTTTGCAGATAGCAATATTAAGCGCATCCGATATGTGACCCTGTAAATGGTAATGGGTAGGCATAGTAGGCGCTACGACATCAAAGTTTAGTGTGTCGCTTAGTCAGCATAAATTCGCTTGTGTCGTAGGGGATAAGAGACTATCGAGCGCCATTTCGGAGCCTAAGGAAAAGGCCCTTGAGGAGGGTCTTTCTGGAGATTTTACCCCCTATGTAGGGGTCTTTCAGGATGTTCGGGAAAATAACGGGTACTTCTGCCTGCGGCAGCTGACAAAATGTACAAGGAACTCCGTTGTTGGGTTCTCCATTGTACACTTTCCTTCTTTTCGTATTTTTCCGCGCGCGAGTAGTGTAGCCTCCGGTGGGGTGTCGAGGTGAGTGTATTTTTAGCGCATCCAAGTGCCAATCTTATTGTGTGCACTTGGTTGTGTACTTAGAGTTCACTATCACTACGCGTGGGACTTTACGGGCCTAGCTCTGGACTACTCGGGACAATACGTGTTACAAATACAACTTTCTCTGCGAGCGCTGAGTGCACCCACAAACATGGTAGCGCCAAACTCAAACCTTCAACAAGAACAGATGGAAAAAAAAATTATCGATGAACTCAATTATATTAATAAATTGTTATACAAAATATTTATTTTGCAAAACCTAATTGGCCACCTAAATGAAACTAAGTATAGTCAGTATATATATTTGCTAAAATAATTGATAATTAACAATAGTGTGTGCCGTATTCATGTACAAAATATGACCCGACTCTCTCTTAAAGTAATCCTCCTGCATAAAAGAATAAAAGTTTTTTTTGATTTGCTGTTACCTTCGGTAAGCATCATGTTGACGTGACCCTCGTAGATTGGCAGGCTGGCTATCCGCTAATGCACGGAAGCCCGTCCATGCGAATTAATGGCAAGAGTAATGGCGATCCCATTATGGATTGCCGCCAACATACTTAAGCTATGAAAAGAACCGAAAGTTACATTTGCGATACTCTGAATACTGAGCGCTTTTGGACAGCCAGCCGCCTCACCCCTCTGTGGGAGGCACATAGAAAGCCATGGAGCAACATGGAGACTAAACACTTTGTTCCTCTTGTCGAAAGCATTCTTCTAGTATTTCTGTAAATATATACTAAATATATTCTTATAATTATAATTATCAGTAATTTACATAACAAAATATATTCGTGGCATTTTTAAAGATGTTTTTCTTTAGAAACCTCTCCGATTTGTATAAATAACGACTTTATGACGTTTGTTGTTCGTATGTCACATTGTAAATGTATGGAGTCTTTTAAAACGGCTTTCATGATAATCAAAGCAATAATAGGAACTATGTTTAATAGATCCATGTAGCAAACGGTCTGTTCGATGACGGTGTTAAGTTGTTGACCTAGCTTTGGGTAGCCGATAATTCAATTAATGACATATGTTTGAAAATGCAAGTCTTGATAAGTACATCTCACTAATATTATTTCTTAAATCTATGTGGCACAGCGAGATAAATGATGCAATGTTTAAAACGTTATGTATTAAGATAAAACAAACTAAATATTTATAAATCTCACTGCTTGGCATAGCTTTTCTAAAAAGGTGTTGCAGCTTAATTCGTCACGAGACTTCACTGGGGATTGTTAAAATTTACATATCTATTTTTGTATTTTATTGTAATTCACTACACACATACAGGTTACTTCACAATCTATTTTTTCATCATCCGTGGTAAGTTAGTACTTATAAGTGCAATTATCAATTTATTGGTTGTGGCAAGATTGAATTCGAGAGCTAACGCTCGGCCACTTAGCTGCCACCTATTTTATGTATTACTTTAATCCCTTATTGCTTTTTTATAAATAACTTAACCAGCAAATATCACGCATTGATAAAATTCTAGCGTAAAATAGTAGTTGTAGCTTTAAAACACTTGAGTTATTATTTGTGACAAGGTATTTTATCTTAGGCTATCGGACAAGAAAGATTATAACATTATGATTCCTATCGAGAATGAACGTGGGTGTCATGAGTCGCAGAATCAATTGTCATCAGATAAATTGTTTACTAATTTATAATCTAATAATAAAGAACTTAAAGTAAGTTTCACTCTTAGTTTACACCCACGTCTCGTCATCCGTAATAATGCGTTTCATGGGTCGAATTGACTCGTTCTAGCATGCCCTCAGAGACTGTTGCGATTGAGTTTTTGGAGAAAATTCAGGTCCTTTGAGACTAGCCGAGAGGCAACATGTTTCATATTACTTTAATTTAAAATGGTGTATTTAAAATACATATAAATGGTACGGATCGACTCGTGAGACACAGAAAGTTCGGCGGCTATCAGTCACTATTTCCTTCACTTTTGCGAAGTTAACTTCATTTGCAGACGTTCAAGGCCTTCCAGAGCGAGGTAAATCTTCCATCACATCTCGACCGCATTTGAACGTTTTGTACCACTCATAAGCATTTTAAGTTTTTATAAATTCGGTGAATCGAAATAAGCCTTCTGTAATATTTTCAGTGCCTTTGTTTGGCGATGCAAAATTTAACACAAACTTTTTGTTCGATGGTTAAAACTAATATGAAATATACGCATATACACACCAGATATGATATAACTAAAAACAGTACTGTATTTAATCTAAATAAAAAATGCAACTAAAACTCCTCGCTAAAATGGAAAACAGTTGTGCCAATCTAACAAAAAAAAAAAATTGAATTTGGAACCATAAACAAATAATCCATTCCCCATACTTTTTTCACTGAATGTATGTATTATATTGTTTTTTTTTATATTTGTTTTATTTGTTTTATTTGTTATATACTTTATAGTATTTTATTTATTTATTTTAATGACCAACCCAGCAAATATAGAAACAAATATCCCCTAAATAATAATAATAGAGGATATTTTTGGTCTACATCACGATCCCATATGACGAGAACCTCATGAAATGCTAAACAGACAAGAAGACAAAATATCTGTACTTGTCACACGAAGTGACCGACATGTGGGTTGCTATGCCAACCGAAATTATTCCTAAAGTCAAACGTCCTCCTGTAGTCAAACGGGTTAATCGCAGCTGCTCTAATGCAGAAGGTGGTGCTAGTATTATATTTATTTATTTTATTGACCAACCAGGCGGTGATAGAAACAAAAATCTCCAAATAATAATAAAAATAGCTTATGTAAACTTCTAGAAAGGTGGAAGGATATACAGTATATTTTCGTACCGGTTGTCGCTACACTATGGTATCTATTCCCGACACTCCCTGCAACCCGCCACTGTAGCCCGAAGCTTGAAGGCCAGCCCCGGCGCGCAACTAATTGGCAATTTGTTCGATCCTTAGATCTGACATAATGATGCGAGTTCGTTTATTTAAATGATTCGACGGAAACTTCTTGCCTTGCTTCTCACAATAAAGTATATCTAGTATATTCAATCATACCTACGTCTTTTCAGAAATAAATGAAAGGTAATGTTCCATTCGCGAGCGGTTCACGAAGGTTGAAAGTATTTGCTTGTTCATTTATGGCGTACTTACGTGTTTTACAATATAAACCGTGTAGGGTTGCGTTTTTATTTCACTTTTGTACCGCATTGAACCGGGTCATTTTCGTGATTGTTTCAAGATTGGCGACAAGCAACAACTTTACGTTAACATTTATACCTTGGAGTATAGCACGCATATTAATTCACAACTAGTTTATTGAATTTTAAATATACAACGATTAAAAATTTCTAATAAGGCATTGTGCGGTTTTAATGGTTATTAATGGCATACTTCGTGGATCATGGTAGTAAGACTCGTCAAAAACACGAGAGTAAAATCGTAACACAGAGATATTGCTATGTTATCGTTTGGTAAACACTTATTGATTCCAATTACCACACGTTGTTGTCTTGCAAGAAGCCAAAATCTAGCTGTTAACTGTTTACTAATGACAGAAGTCTTTGATGATTCCAACTTGTATATGTATGAATCAGGTGCGGTAAATTAAAAAGTTTATTATTATTTCTCATTATTATATTATTAAAAGTCGATTACGATGGTCATTAGTTCACATTATACGAACTAATTAATATGGCGTTTTGAATAAAGCTTCGGGACAAGATACCTCGGAGAAACGGCGGGGTGAAAAAAAAATCTGAAATTTAATTAAAAAAGTTAAAGTGAGTTTTCACGGGAGAGCGTGCGCTTCGCGGCTCACAATAACTCAAGCGAATTCTATTCTTTCGTCGAGCAAATTCTTTTGGGAGCGCTCTCGGCCTATAATTAACCAGCTTTTAAACTTGTTTGTTACAAATGCCTTCCGCGGGTGTAATTTCATTTTAAAGTAAAAGTATTTAATGATAATTCTGCTTAACGGGAAATACGAGTGTGTTTTGTATGGTGAAGATCAAGATGGATTGTATGACAGACACAGGAAGCGAACGTGTGTGCATCTTGAATCTTTTTTGAGGATGAATGAAGGTGTTCATTAGCCGCAGGCATAATTCAACATCAGGTATACTGTTTCCATCAAAACTACAATACAGTACTTTTAATTATTTACACGATAGAATTGTACTAGTTACTTTTAATATTTTGAGTAAATCATCGACTCTTATCGACTTTGTTCAGGTTTACGACCTGTTCTTAAACAGATTATCAAAAAATTTGATACATCATTTATATACGTGTTGTATAAGAACAATTACGAAATGTTTTAAGATAATAATATAAATCTATTGCATGAGGCTATAATACATAAATATGCTACAGATTACTACTAACTACGAACTAAAACTATAGGCAATTCCGGTTTGGGTTGCTAATATAAATTATTTAGGGTACATACAAACTTACGGGTTCTATGCTGTGTATAAATAAATAATATAAAGTTAACGAGCTCTGAAATCTTTTTAACTGCCATCAGCTAACAGTTGTTCTGTGTCACGCAATACGAGTAAGCAACCAAAATTCTGTCACCGATGAAAGTGATATATTGTTATATAAGATAAACATAAAGTAGATAAATCAGATGAAGATTTAATTAAATGGACTTAAATATTTAAATGTCTACCTCATTGTCTATTTTAATAAACCTGGTTGGCTTGTCATATTTACGTCAATTAATAAAGTATGATGCGTAGAGAACATAGTTTCAGAGCGGAGGTGGCCCATGGAAATAAATACCGGAGCTTTTTCGTCGTTAAAAAACATTTCTCTATTACATCATTTAAATAATGCTGTGATTAAAATGTTACCAATATATTTGGCTCTTATCTTGTATTACAGCATATAGTTAAATAACGAATTTACAAGTGATTAGTAATATATTTGATTATAGGCTACAGTTTCATCCTTATTATCACTGAATATACATGATTTGGAATTGAATAATTGCGTACACAAGCGCTTGATGTATGCTTCCGAGTTGATAAAATGTCGATTATTGCATTGCGCACTTTGAAGGACGAGCGTTTCGTTCCCTTGTTTCTATGATCTGAGAGGGAAATCTGATAAGAGAAAATATATTTGCTGTTGGTGAAATAAAACTGGAACCCCGTTTCGATTTATCTTCTAGTACACTTTGTTGAGGGGGCTTATGCACAGTATAGGGTCGTATATAAAATCATATGATTTATTGATTTATTTTACTTAATAAATGAGTCTAAGCACATTTCTGGAACAATTTCACTGGAAAGGAACAATTTCAAAATGCTAAAGCATACCGAAGTTGAACTGAAAAATACAATCGATTAGATCAATTAAACTAACTTACTATATTGAGAAACGAAAACTTTTTATCTTTCCGTTCACGTAAGCGAAGAAACAAACACGTATTTTTTACGAATATTATTTGTACTCGCAAGATGAAAATAAACAAAACAGTGATTCTCACCAACATCCACAAATAGAACATAAGTAATTAAAAGAAGATGAAAGCTCTTACGTCAACAGTATAATGTTTGTTTGTCAGAAAAATATTCTCATTAAAAAAAAGGTAAAACAAAACACGTGCGAGTGTGGGATCATTAAGTGCCCACTTACCTCTTGCGCTTATATTGGTTCTTACTCAGTGTTACGCACACATTTTTGTGAGCTCATTAAAATTACATTACTGCTCTTATTTAAACAGCAAACATCTAAACGATACTTGTTAATGCGTTTTGCACCCGATATGTTATGTCCGGATTGGATATTTGGCTAATTATTAATAGTTAATTTTTTACCTGCGCTGCTTTTTTTCTACTTCCTTGTGCACTCGATTAATTAGATTTGATGAAGAAAAATTCTCAGCATAATATATTCTACACTTTAATGACAAAATAACCGTACAAATTTATTTGATCTTTAAAAAATTCCATAAACACAACCTTATTTTACCGTTTCATTGTATAATAGTGTCAAGTCTGGATTTATTTTAAAATATTATACTATATCTAAAATATAGATTTTAATCTGTTCTTAAGTTTTCTTTATATTAACATTAGTTCACTTTTATTAAGAGATGATATAATACGAATGACTCAAACTAAATACTTTGCTTATGACTTGTGAGCTATCAAGTCAATGGACTATTTATAATAGATCTTAGTATGAAATCGCTATGAAACCCAAATTTTGTAAAGTTTACATCTTTGTGGAACTAATTAATGCTGTATCTGTTTTTATCCTAATATATGACGTCTTAGTAAGCCTCAGGTGTCGTGCGTAGCTTGCTGATACTTGGTCAGCCACATCTTAATTCTCGTCGAAACTCATCTCAACCAAGAGTCTGTTAGGTAAGAAACCAAAAATTTATTTATATTTATCATCATAAGCCATAGAGAGTTCCATTACTCACTCGAGTGTATGTCATATCTTTCCATTCATCTCTTATTTCCGTCCACATTCACTTCCGCTACTTTCAATCACGTTTTATATTACACATACATACAATCCATCCATGCATCCTCTTACCATGCCTAAACCTAAACCATTTTCCTCTATATTAGCAGAGTCATAGTTTCTAAAATCTAACTTAAGTAGTAAATAGCTTTCGTTTGAAAATAAGATGTATTTTTAAGTAATTCAAAAAGATTATCGGGGGCCGGAGAGAGGTCTCGACTTGCCAATTAGCACGGTGTAAACAGCCCCAAGTTCATTCAAAAACCCCAAAATATCTTTCAAACTCGGCGTGAGAGTTTAAGTGCTTACACAAATGGATTGATGTATTTGATCGACCACTAAATGCAAAGTGCTTCGTTAATGGAACTAAATAATAACCGAGTACCTTTTCTTTACTTATTGAAGTGATGCTTGTTTACACGGTTTTAATTATACGCAATGTTAAAACAAATACAACTATACAGGTTATTACTATCGAGTTTGCGAACGATCATACATATGAACAACTCATAAATATCTTGTTTTATGTTTGTTTGATAAATATTGATATCAGTGAAAATCGTCATAAAATTATTGTTAATTTAAAAAGATACCTATACACGCTTTGTTTATATTAAATTTATCGTGCTGTTAGGTAAAGTAAATATACTTAGAGATATCTTTAAGTATACTTACTTTTATACAAAATTAAAATGCCTTTTTCCTATAAAACATTCGAAGTGACATTTAATATGAACATATATTTTTTGTTTATTGAGAAGTTTTTTAATTTTAGCAAAATGTTGTTATAAACATATTGACAGATTTTTATAATTGACACACTAATTGCACAATGCTGCTAGGTGTTGTATAACAAATGTGATAATTTTGTAATAGATATATTATGATTGTATGAATATATGCAAATATTCGGAAATAAATTACGCCAATATTTATTATTCATTAGTAGCGATTAAAAAATATATTTATATATACAGACAGTTTTGTCAGTGGTAGAGCTATACTGCAGTTTGTTTCTAGCTGGAAAATGAATGGGCCAGCTCGACAGGGATAGGACCACGCCCCACGCTCTAACAGAATACCAGCTTGAAACAGCAGCATAATGCTGCTGTGTTTCGTCTGGCGAGTGAAGGGATCCGGAGTCTCAGTTCTCAAGGTTAACAACGCATATGCATCCTTGTTAAGGATGAATGTAGATGTCATAGGCCACAGGAATTACTTGCCGTCAGGTGAACTCTATGCCCCTTTGGTACTCTCAATGTAAAAAAAGAGTCGTGAGCATAAAAAAAGGCTCACGCCGTATGTTTGCGGGCAAATATATTTTAAGAGTACAGTAGATTAAAGGTGAAGGTTTTTGCTTTAAAAAGGATGTCATTCATATTAATAAACACTTTTTTATTAATAAAAAAATATTTATACAAAACTAGACTTAAACTCTAAAATGAGGAAACTTTCACTCAAAAGAAAATACAGGCAAAAAGACAAAAGTATAATAATTTAAATAATAAAAAGCAATTCAATATTTAGTGTTACCCCCCTGCATCTTATTATAGGGAGGGTACGATTTCTGAGCAAAGTACTGACGACGAATCAGTCATCCCTCTCTGAAGTGCACCTTCTTCTGCCGGATCCACTTCTTCGGTTAAAGCTACCAGCTTCCTGATATCACCGGTAAACTCTGGACAAAGCAGATTGGCCCATTCACTCATGAGCTACTTCCCCTGACCTTGTTCCGATAGGGCAACCGCTTGAGCCCCTTCTACAATAGATGTATCCATTTTTAGGCAATGCTTGTGTTTAATAATAAGGGATAAGTGTGCCGGTGTGGACGTTTGATGACTAACTGATAACTGATAACTAATCAAGTAAATGACCTTATATAGGGTAAGACATACCCTAATTAGCACTATTGTAAACAGGTGCAAAAATGGTGATTATAAATAACATGTTTTTTGTCGTATTCTTGGAAAAGATAACATTTGCTTACATTTTTTGGCTTTAATAATGCAAAATTTAAAATTATTCAACCTCGTGCATGACGCTTGAGTACATTTGTTTCCTCAAGAGTGTATAGTAGTTAAAAAAAAGTTATTAGAAAATAGAATATAAGATCAATCCACACTACTGCTGAGCTGCGGACTGTGATTCAATAATATCCCGAGAGAAGAAGTATATTTCAAATTATTTACGAGTGGTCAAGTTGTAAGGAGACGTAGCTCAACCGGGGCGTGTATTCCCCCACAGCACGGATCCTGAGGAGTCCTCTCTGGAATACATGAGGAGCCTATTGGATCGGAATTGTCTTACAGTCAGCCCTGCTTTTCAAAAAATGTGAAAAATGGTGACAAGTGCGTTCCCCCATCCCTTCCATACCACTGCTTAAATCTCCTGGCGAGACATGGCCAAATGCAATAGTAAAAATGTAATGCCGACATAATTGTTCAAATTCGTCCCTAAGGTGATAAGCAGTGAACAGTCATATGGATTCTCTGCATAAATGGGTGTACCACAAGGTTCAATTCTTGGGCCTCTTCTATTATTGATATATATAAAGAATTTACCATATTATATCAAAAATATTTATAACGTACAACAGTACAGTACAACGTGCAGAAGGTACAACCGTAATATTTAAAATTGATAGAAAGATATATGATTTTGACGTTGGAAACAGTGCTCTTTTACGTATTTTAGACTGATTTAATATTAAAAATTTAGTTCGAAATACTAAAAAAAATATGTGGGTTTTGTTTTCGTGGCTTAACGTTAAAGTGTATTTTGCCGTGATTATTTTGAATAATGAACAGCTCGAGTTTGTTGAGTCGAATGTTATTCTAGGAATAATCCTCTAGTTAATAAGAATTTATTTTACAAAAAAGAGCTATTCGTACTATTTAGAATCTAAAATCTAGAGGGAAAAATTTAAAGAATAGGCATATCAACGGCTAATTCATATTTACTATAACATATCGCTTATACGTAAGGATTACAAAAATATTCTACAAAATCTGATCTACACTCTCTACACAAAACTTACTACTTTTTGTCAGACAAATATGCTTGGAATAAATTAGAGTTCTGGACCGGATAAGTCTGTCGCATTTTATAACTTTTTATTTAAAAAATATGTAAAAAAGAACAACTAGTCGAGTTTCTAGCCGTTTTTTCTTGCTTGCATGTACCGATGTTACTTGTCCGAAGCGGTGGTAGCATGACGATTCAAAAGTGTTTTGTATAAACCTACTTGAATAAAGCTTCTTTCGATTTTTTATTTTTATTACTTTGAGAGTAACAAACGAGCACATAGTTCACCTGATGGTAAGTTATTCCTGTGGCCCATAACGTCTACCGTTCATCCTTGGAATGTAATGCGTCGTAATAAAGGACTCCGGATCCCTGCACTCACCAATCAAACCAAGCAGCAGAACAAAAAACTCTCCTCCCGACAGAAGACCTAAGATAGACCAACTTCTGAAATTTCTCTAATCTTTCTATGAATTTTCTAAACACACAAGCTTAGCAGATCGAAGTTTCTTAGCAGAACGAAGATTTGAAGGTGGGAGGATGCATTGGCTGCTCTAAGTCATCCCCCGATTTATGCCTCTAAATTGTACATGATTAAATTGGGTAAATCATACAACTGATCTGAATCCGCCCCCACCAATGATAGCAATTCCACTTTCTTCTAGAATTGTTAGGTCAACATGCCTGGTTCTACCTCATTCTCAGCTGTTTGGCGAGCGTGGTGCTAAGTAACACTGTAATAACGCATCTTGTTTATCATCACGAACAATGCTTCGACTAAAGACGCCTTACTAAGTGTCCTAGCCATATTGAACCTGGCGCAACATAAACCAAACTAAAGGTTGAATAATAAGATTAAGATGCAAAAAATAAACTAGAAAGAACAAAGTAAAAGCTTCACATCTTTTCACACACACACTTCAATTCAACCAAAAGCAAACATAAGAAAAAAAAAGTCATAATTTTACAGTTTAATGTAAATCGACAAATAAAGTTAAATCGCTTAAAAAAATCCTGCTAGAAAAAAAACAAAACAATGAAACAAATAAAATTTTAACTGACATTTAAACTAAATGTTGGAATCAATGTATAAAATAAAAGTAAAACATTAAATTTTAATGTATAGAGCAAGTCAGGAAAGAAAAAAAAGGAAAGTACAAACTATTTATAGAATGCAATTTAAAATGACCATTATCCTTTTGAGTAATCAACAACCTTAAACATATATTTATAATATTGAATAATTTTATCATACCCAAAGAAGAAGTAATAAAGTTATATATCCAAGTTTTAATAATGAAATACACTTAAACCGCAATCAAAGTAACACTTAACATAAAGACAGGTAATATTCAACGGCGTTTAATGTGTTAAAAACGAAAATTACAATATTGCTTAAATTTACAATTACTAAAAATTTACATTTTAATTTAAGTTACACAATAATCCTGACGGACAGCAAGTTTCACTTTGTAATTTTTTTAATTAGTCACCCATGTAATAAAAATACTTTCCAAGTATAAATATATGCCCTTACAACTGTTTCACTATTTCACACATTAAATTTAATATCGACATCATCAATTCAGCTCATCACTAGTAACTGCTGAATATAAAGACTTCCATTTTCCTACATTGGGATGGCCAATATGAGGTTGCCAATTGAGAATCTTTCCTCCCGATCGCTTATCGATTCATCTTTATTTAGATTTTTTTTAACATTCAAAAATTAACAAACAACAAAATTAGCAACAACAAAACTCTTTATAACAAAAGTAAACAATGCACATTAATAATAATCCTATTTAATATCACAAAGAAGTATTTTTTTGTTAAATATGGGTTAACCATTCAAGTGTTAGCTGTTAATCCACTAATGCGTCAGCTGATGACTTGACCGATCGATGGGCACAGTCAGTCGAATCCAAGAAGCAGAGGCCTTAGTAGACTTTAGGTCTGGACGTAGCGAAGACCTTTGATCGAGTTTGTCACAAAGCGCTTCTCTCGAAGCTTCCTGTAGTATTCCTGACAAATTATGCAAGTGGGTCACCGGTTTTCTCACAAACCGTAGCATCAAGGTCGTAGGCGATAGTGCATACTCCAACATCGAACCTGTGAATACTGGTGTCCTTCAACGCTGTGTGCTATCTATTACCTTGTTTCTTCTGCATATCAATGACATGTTGCAAATTAATAACATTCATGCGGATGACGGCACGGGGATACACTGGCGGCGCCAATTTTTCTCGGGAACACATCAATTAGTGCTGGAATAAATTTGTGTCTGAGGTCGAGATTTTGTTTTAAAAAAAAGTCTCAGATTGGGACCGACAAAATCTACTCCAATTTAACCATACAATGACAAAAGTTTGCTCGTTTGCCGTTAAAATGAATAATTTTGTAATATCACCTAATTAGGAAAACACTCCTCTTGCTTCTTCAACTAGTATTGGAATCCTCGGCGTTGACATATATGCCCCACGTTGGTACGCGTGCCCACTGTGCCCACAAACCAAGTACACTGGTAACAGGCTAGGGGGAACTAAATAATATATCATACATAAGATCTAATAACGGCCTTCAAAAACTGGTTTCACCTGTTTATCTTTGCTGGAAATGTGTTTGTGTTGCCGGCTACTGGTTCACTGCTAATTTAAGTTTATAATTATAAAATTTAAAAAGCCGTGCGTGATTGTCATCTTGCTTCCATCTGACTGAAAGCCGCCATCCAATCAAGCGCTCATGACGGATGCGTGTCGCGCTTGCTCGCGTCGCATATATCCAATTGCCGTTTAAAACTCCCAATACTACTTTATCATTAACACCGCGTTGCACCACGTGTTAGCATTACAACAAAATTCGCGCAATCCTAATTTGCTATCTGTATAAATCATCTAGTCCCGGAGATAAGGATTAGTACCACAAACAGTAATCATAATATGTTACTTTACTTTGAAGCAAAAGGGCTTGCCGGGTTACAAACAGATTTTCTTATACATCTGGCGCGTCCTGGCAAATCCGCTTATATCTATTTGGTTAATCCAAAGACACTTTCAACACTTTTACGACGGCAAATCAGAAATTATCATATAAATATTGTTATATTATTACTATTGGATTATTGAAATTTAATTACGTCGTATTCCTTAAATATACTCAAAGAATCATTGTATAGCATTGGAAATTTTAAAAGAAAAGTTATTTTATTGTTTTTTTTGTAAATATTATCACAGATAATAAATGAGAACACAGTTCATCTGGTGGTAAGTAATGACTGCGGTCCATGAAATCTACATTCATCCCTAACAAAGATTCAAGGTTCACATATGTTGTTACTTCTGAGGAATGAGATGTAATGCCTCTTTGCCTGTAATCATGTCCCCAGAACCCTACATTCACCATACGAAACACAGTAGTGTTATGTAATATGATATTCAAATTTACATAAACATTGTGCTTCTTTTCTAATTATTTGAACATTATTAAAACGTAACGGGCCAAATCTCCAAATTGTTTAATATGAATCATTCAAATGCAATTACCAAATGTATATGCAAATTTGTCAGGTTGTAAGTTATTAATAAAACACACGTTTTACTCATTAAATAAATATATTTATTTACATAGTAACATAAAACTGAAAAATTACTGCGTCGATGTTTAAGATTTTTATTGTTGTCTCTATAGTATAATGTGTTAGATGAAATATTATCTAGCCAATGTTTCTATAACGACACTTCAGAAACGTTTTTTTTACATAAATACAATTTTATCGTAGAAATCTTTATGTTACATTAAGTTTATTAATCTTAGAAAAATTTAAGCAAAATTTCTAGTATATTTTTCAACATTTTCATTATATAAAATAAGTTAGCGGATGAAAAATGATGTCGATGACAAATTTGTAGAGGCGCGTACAACATTCACCAAAGCTATGGCGGAAAAAACACAATTTTTACAAAATGCCTTTAACAGCATATTACTTTCATATTTATACAACAGTACTCATACCAACATACCACGAGTACCTAAAAAATTATCACTATTTATACTATATCCGTATGTCATCTGTTTAGACTATTGTTAAACCATTTAACGAGAAGTTATCTTTGGTAAAAAAAATAACAGCGATATACCTACGTAACCAATTAAAATAAAGAAAAATAAAAGAACCATTAAAAAAAATTCTCTTAATAAGAGTTCATACCTTGTATGATAACAACATTATGTTCGCTAAATGTACATACAATTTCATAACAATGAGATCGATTTAATCAAATAACTATTTTACTGTGGACCTGAATCGTTGTATCAAAGTTGTAGGTAATAAAGCTAGGGAACTGTGAGATACTGTTTATACTTAATATGATATAAGGTACGTTATGTTATCTATTGTAAATACAAGAAGTGCCTAAGTAAAGAAACTGAGAGATCGCGCCCTGCCCACGCGAGGTTGCTATCTTAACATGTAGTCTCAAATCGTATACATAATGGAAATATCGTGTTCTGACAACGTTATCGCGTCTCATCCCGGACATTTTGTAAAGTGGCCACATATACATACATGGCCCGCCTCCTAGCCCTAATGTACACGAGCGTTGCTCTTAAAATACGTCCGCTGAGAATCTTCAATGTACTTAATTCTGCACTTAACCACTTACAAAGGGCCACCTTACGTTTATGAACGTCTCTAATCCGATTGCACTTTATAACTTTTTAATAAGCTGCCTTCAAATGATCTTATTTATGCCTTATGATGTTTAAGATACAAAAATAAAGCTTACATCAGAAACGGGTTGTATTTTTGTGGGGTTTTATAGACAAAATCAAACGCCACAAATATGTAAAATTCACCTGATGTTAACCTGCCTCACTCTTGAGACTTATCCGACACGGCCTCAGTATTCCACTAGGAATCAGTGAGGTTTTACCTGAAAGAGAACAGTTATTGTAATTATTTGGTTCCAAAGTACATACATAGCATTATATCATCATTATATTGTTATTATAATTATTATGTCAATAGATAATGTCCATGTCATAAATTAACAGTAGGTTTAAATTCGTGCAAATGTTAGTTTGTATTATATCTTTTATCGTTTTAATTTATAAGAAGAAAAAACAAAATTACATTGACAGTTAAATGTCCTTTTTATTTAATGCTAATTTTTATTTTTTCGTAATAAATAAAAAAGTTCATGTTTTTTCTATTATCTAATATTTTATTGAATTGTCGAATGGAGGGGCCTTATTTCCATTGGTGTTGTAAAGCGACAACGATGGTATTTTCCCCTTGAGCTGTGATGGTGCATGAAGGTCACGAAGAAATAAACAAATATATATATTTGTACTGATTTTTTTATTTACATTGTGACCCTCAAATATAAATCACGCGTATTACGTTTGATATTTCTCACTTCACCGGGTTCAGTTGATATATATAGGCCCAGTAGTTAAATTAGTGAATGACAAACAAGCTCATATGATGGTAAGTAAGATATACATAGTCCAGTATCTTAGATACTGGTCTATTATTATTATTTATATGACTGCTGACTGTCATTGTGACATGGGCGATAATAGCATCATATGATACCGACAAGAGGTAAATGATTGTCGTATGATGCGACACTTTTATGATTTTTACATCAAGTTTAACCCACGATGAAAGATGTAACTAACATACATGCAGCCATTCCCTTCTTAAACATTCTGTTAATTCTGTTAAATATTATATAATTCGCAAGATTTTAAATGAATTAATGTTGGGTATGGAAAAATTGTCACATCAGCCAAAATTATTTCGCTTTATCGTTCTGGCCATCCTGCATTCCATGAATATTGATGTCAGTATAAACAAAAGACTCGTTGAAACTATGTAGCTCAGAAAAATCTTTATTATTACACCAAAATGAAAAATTATGAAATGGTGGACTTAATGTTTAACAACATTCTCTACTAGTCGACCCGTGTTGTGGTGAGAATTAAACGTGCTTAGCGGTGAAAGAAAACGTAGGGAAAAACCCGCATGCAATAAAAAATAGATGTGGAAGCCGTGTTAAGTCCGTTAATAATCCGTAACGGAGCCGTATACTATATAGCCGTGGGCTATGCTTCAATGTCTGTCTGTATAAGACCTCAGGGCAACAACGCATCTGCATTATGACACTTTGATCAATTGGAACATCGTGGGTGGCAGGAAACACTTAGCACTAAGTGAACTGTTTGCTCGTTCCTCACAGCATAATATCATAAAAAAAACGTAATGTAATCTAAATACATAATAAACTTACAGAGGCGAGTAGTCGGCGCGGTAGTGTCGGTCATCGCGCGGCGTCACATACGTCTGGGTCGGGCGGGCTGCCGTAGCCGCTGGACGCGTCATCTGCGCCCGCGCATCCCCCGCCTTCCTTATCAGCTAATGCACCCACCGCGCATGCACCCGGGTAGCCACCGCTCGGCGACTGCAGAACAACACATCAATATATTGATTGGAAATAATTATTTGAGGACTTGGGGTGGTGAAAATTTAGCTGTCCCAGGTTCGATCTCCAGCTGAACTATATTTGTGTATCAAAAATGATTGGATTTCAGGTCTGGGTGTGTCATGAATTTCCCGTGTTCTTGACCACTGCATCTGGACCTTTTATATCAGTGAGAGTAACAAACGAGCAGACAATTCACCTGATGGTTAAGTTATTCCTGCGGCCCATGACATCTACATTCATCCTTGACAAGGAATCATAATGCAGATGCGTTGTCACCCTTGAGGACTGAGATGGAATGCCTCGTCACCAGTAACAAAGGCGTCCGGATCCCTGCACTCACCAGACAAAATACAGCGATATTATGCTGCCATTTTACGATGTTTTTCTGTGAGGCGTGGTCCTGCTCCGGTCGAGCCGACCCATTAATTCTGCAACAAAGTGCAGTGTTACTCTATCAATGTAAAAACTGGCTATCGAAGGGGCCAATGAGTGAGTGTCTCTGTTTGTGAATGCTTACTACTCTACAATATGTCTTGCGCAGTTGATGCCATGTGGTATTAAACAGGAGATATCGCCATGGTCAAAATTGATCGAAACAACGGGCATGTGTTAATTTTGCGTACGTTAGAAATGAATTAATAGAAACCTGTAGTTAGCCCAGTCCGCTCTCTAGTCATTATTTCTCACTTCTCATTTTGATTTATTGCAAACGGCCTCACAAAGTCTTTCATAGTAAGCGAACATGTTTTTATGTAAATGAATATGATAGAATAATGAATAGCTTAATGTTCTACCTTATTTCATTTGATCATTATGATCCATAGCCACCATAATTTTCGACTTAAGACATAAGGTTGTCTTAAATAAAAAATATATATAATATATAATAAAGATAACTTCTTAGTATGGATAGTCCTATAACAGTAATTAGGTCTCTTGTCCTCAACACTCACGCGTCTATACGCGGGGTCTATATAAGCTAATCAAGACCATGAAAACCAAAATATATCGGGTTCGATCGGATTTCTTAAACTCTTT
This sequence comes from Teinopalpus imperialis, assembly GCA_029286865.1. Taxonomy (NCBI): domain Eukaryota; kingdom Metazoa; phylum Arthropoda; class Insecta; order Lepidoptera; family Papilionidae; genus Teinopalpus; species Teinopalpus imperialis. The sequence goes on along the minus strand of JAGSMU010000025.1, from coordinate 1,096,503 downwards.
AGATATTAACTAACACATTTTCAAATGAGAATTACATGCAATCCGATTTCTATGAATAGATCAGGGTCTTTTAAGAAAAAAAGGAGGAAGTTAAAAAAACTTTTGCGCAAAATATAATAAGCTATCTTGGATTTTTTTTAAATAATATTGTCCTATACTACGTTTTTATGCGCACCACATTTTATATGCACTAGGGAAATGACAAAAAATAAGCAAAAAAGCCCACAAATATAGGTAATTCGATTTTCGATGTTAGCAATTCTCTTGTCGAGCTCCCAACAGTAGTCCGTGAGCGCAATCAAAAAGTCGATTAGAAATGTCGTGCGGCTGAATGCGTTCCCTCCACTCGCGCGACTCATAAAATGAAATAGATTCCCCCACATTCGCATTCCGACAAGCGTTCGTACGAGAAAGATTAATGATCACAAAAGAAACATAATAAAGTGGAGATAGAATCTCCCACTAACAGTGTCCTTGTGGGAGTTATTTACTTCGCTGAGTCGACTTTTTCACGTGCCCTTTATTTAGGACAGGGATACTTAAAATAAAAGACGGTTGTCTTAGATAAAAGCAATTATAAAAAACTCAAAAAGTTTAGATAAATAAAAGTAATTTGTTTCTGCCCGTCTGTATAAAATGCTAATAATGCTTTTGACCCAAATTATTCTCGACGCAACCCTGGGACTAACAGACTAAAATACATATATTCATCCTTTCTGTTGATATTCTAAGAAAGTGCATCAAAACCTTGCACTCTCTAAAAGTCTAGAATACATTTATTCTCTAAAATACCTACTATACATTTACATGAATTTTAAGTCTATGGACGAAATCGCACAGCATGTACAAACTAACGACTATGTTTTGTGTAATCTGAATCTGAATCTGAAAATGTTAAATAATGTATCTGAATCTGAAAATGTTAAATCGATAATATTGGAATAATAACACTCTCCTGCGGCTATTGCTATAATTTAGTAAAAACGCAACTAACTCAAAGAACGTTACCGATCCCATAAAAAACATTGGTTCACGAGAATAAAAAAACTTAATTAATTGTTAGAAACAAATTTATACCATTGGCTGCTGGTTGAAACCTGGTTTAACCTGTAACAACTTGCAATCTTGTGTCTATGTCACTCATAAAACGATGAACGGTTGCCCGGTATTCTATTTTTAAATCGAATCGATCTTTGACACCTGCGTATTAATTAAAATCTTTACGCACTCCCTCTAAACAGCATCGTTGTTATTATTACATAGTTTAGGAGATAATTTGCAAAGCTGCTGCAGTGCGTAGCTACTGATTAGACATACCTTCAGTATTAGGCCAAACGATTTTAGGTATACTACGCGGTTTTATTTGATAAATTTTGTCCATATTGAAATATATAGTTAGACTTTACGTAACGGAATTTATCTAAAGGAATAACAACTATGAACAAACACAAACCACTCTATAGTTTTGGAGGCACGGTGCAACTTAAAAGCATGAACGGGATAAGTCTGGGGTTAGACCACGGTTTCACAGAATACTTGTATAAAATACCGCTCCTGTGTTTCGCGTGACTAGTTAAAGATCGTGGACCCTGTCGATGTAACCAACAAGCCATGGAAGTATTTACACCTTGTTTTCTTAAATGTTAGATTTTGATGTAATAAAGCTCGAAAATCACCATCAATTAACATATATAAATAATATTATAAAAACGTGCTTGTTTTTGATCCATCTTTCTATAAAAATCTTTGGATCTCAGTAAGAAAATCGAGATATAGTTGCGTTGTCACCCTTGAGAAGTAAAATAAAGTACATCGTTATCAATAATTGTGTCTCGGATGCACGTCACATGAAACGTAGCATTGTTATGCTTCTATTTTACGCCGGTATTTTATGGAAGGTGACAAACGAGTACAAAGTTGCCCTGTTAAGTGGTCGGCCTACATCTTTCCTTACACACAGACACGTAGAAAGTAAGTTTTGTTTTTAGAAAAGTAAGATGAGAAAAAACAATATTATTCGATAGTCACTGATTATAACAATCCATATGTCTACATCCATCTTCGATGAACATGAAAGTAACACATTATCATTCAGAGCACTTGAACTGGAATATCTCGTATCCAGTAACACAGTTCTCATGATTGATCATACACAAATGCTTTTTTACGCCGATATTGTGATAGAGTGTGGTTCCGCCCCGCCGATTATTAAATACAGCGTGACTAACATAAGTAAATCTTATTTAAAAAAACCATGCCTGTAATCCGCTAACTTGTCTTCGTATGTGCGCCAAGCCGCTAGGGTTAGCTGCCATGCTCGCGAATACCAGTCTCTCCTCGTAATCGTACTCGCAAAGTATCTTGTTGTCGCAGAGATAAAATCTGTCGCCCACGCAGAACCTGCACAAGGTTTATGGTCACTGATATGTATGAAGTCATTAGAAGTGAATGAAACTTAATGACGTTAGTAAGTAATAATGAAATATATAAATAGTATTTTTACAATGTTTCTAGAAAATTCTTTCTACGATATTAATACTTTTCCTTTTGAAATTTTTTATAGTAAAATAAACCATTACTTTCCATATATTACGATGGCTTTCTATAATGGATTTCTATAGGGATTTGTGGAAAAAAAATTCACAAGTTGTACAAAAATAAAATACTTAACAGCACATATGTGTATCATATTTTTTTGTTGCTATTGTTTTTTCTAGTATAATCATACCATATACAATTCCGTCATATCGATTGTATTAGCACAGTTTAAATACCAATATAATTTTCCTTGACTATTCTGTTCTGTCAAATGAAATTGAAATAATATCTCCGATTAGAAACAATATTTCATAAATCAATGCCAAGCTGTTTATCTATTTGATATTAAAATATGTGAAACAAATTTAAATAAATTGCTTTACTTTGACTAAGACATCTGTACTGCTCTCACTGTATGATTCGAAATTAAAAAGTAATTTCATGTCTATTATTATTTGTATCAAAGTGGTAAACTACTGGCTTTAAAGAGGCATTATATAAGTAGGGATCTATCATAACTTACCTGTGGTTGCACTGTTGACAGGCGAAGCATTCTAAGTGGTATACGAAACTCTTCGCTCGCATAACCATTTCAAAGGCTGGAATGACTTTGTTGCATGCTACACAATTGCCTGTGGCACCGAATAACCTGTTAAAAAAACCAAAGTATACGTATGATGGGAAACGTAAATAATAATGCTTATTATTTTTAATGTTAATAAGCAGCTTTAAGGGGAAATTATTTTAATGTTGTATATAACATGTTACAATGTCCAGCAGTGGACTAGTGATGATGATGATGTTACATGTTTTAAAAAAGTGATATAAGGCATAAAAGTGATATAAGGCGTATTACACCGCCTATAAATTTAAAACCCATTATTGCGTCCTTGTATACCGGATTGGCGGACTTCACATGTTTTTGAAATATTTTTTCTTCTTTTTTTACTAATTTGCAGGTTTCTTTATGGTTAAAAATTACCATCAACATCACATTTCAACATCATGACGTTTGCCTTCACCCCGAGCATGTGGTAAATCAGCACTTAATAATTTCATTGCTTTGTTCCATTTATTTTTCAAGAATCTATTACATTAATACTTGGTGACATACAATTTACTTTTTTTGTTTAGGACATACTATGTAACTAGATGATTTACCTAAGATAATCCCTCTTGCAGAGCATGAGGTCGGCTTTGTAGTATAACTTGGAGCCGACCTCCCCAAGGCGGCAGTCGCAGCAGCCACACTTAAGACAGTCTTCATGCCAGAACCTCTCCATGGCCTTCAAGAGGAACCTTTCGGTGATAACCTTACCACATTGGGCACATAATCTTGTCCCACCCGTTGTCCCTGTGACAGTGTTGCTGAGTGTATATTTATTTTCTTCTTGCTGATCTGTGAAAAAAAATTCTGTTTAATTATTCGATCAAAAGTTAGACATTAAATTATTGACTGTATTTATACTTTTATATTTATATTTTGTATTTATATTTTATATCAGCTTGTACAAGATTGTATGATATCGGTAAGTTGATTTCTGGTTTACTTGACAGTAGATTCATAGGTTTATATTCAGCAATGGCTTAATTATGGACTTCTCTACTACTCTCTACTCTTTTCCTATTAGCCCCATATCGTGGTACAGTAATAGGAACAGGGTTGGTATAGTATATTTAAAATTGACAACCTAGTAATTCATCACTAAATGCCAATATACCTAGTTCATGTATTGTCCAGCTTTATGTTATGAATGGTAGCGCGGAGTAGCTTAATAGACCTTTGTCGTGATAGTAGGTGTAATGAACCTAAGTCCTGGATTTATAGAATAGGGCTAAGGTATCTTCTGCGCTTATGCGATGCCGTTTTGTAGCACAACAAAGGACACAAAGGGTATTCTGGTCTACATAACCTTCCCCTTTCTTACCCCTAGGAGACATTCAATCATTTGTCCAACGCCCAAAAAACTCATCCAATGGCATGAGAAAAAGCCTGGAAGAATGCAGCAGGTAATGATAATAAGGCTGCTCAGACTTAAAATTCATACCCAGCTAATGATATAATGGTACTCGTTTGTCATCCCTGATATAAACCAATATATCAGACTTTATAATTAGCTATGTAATAAAATTTTATACAGGGGCAGAGTTACAATGCAGTTTGTTTCTAGCTGCAGAATGAACGGGTCAGCTCGACCGGGGTAGGACCACGCCCTCACAATACCAGCGTGAAATAGCAGCATAATGCTGTGTTTCGTCTGGTGAGTGTAGAGATCCGGAGACCTATATTACTGGTCAGGAGGCATTCCATCTCAATCCTCAAGGGTGACAACGCATCTGCATTGCTGGGGTTTATATATATAAATATACCTATATATATAAAGCTTGCCACTTTACAATTACTTTTAAAAGAGAAAGAGGAAAGAAAGAGGGTGGAAACACATGAATTCCCTGGAAATTACGTGATATATTAACTTCATTAAAATTGAATACATGTCTTCGCAATAAACGGAAATTCGCACTTAAGTGAGCTGTTGGAACTTAAATAAGGTATAAAATTGACCACTTGCATAAATAATAAGTATTTAACAGACTAATTAAGACTTAATTGCTTGAAACTTTTAATTTATATAAAATGTTTCATTTTGAACGACACACGGAAATGTTTCGGATTACTTGTAAGACTTTGGAATACTATACACACATTTTTAACCAAGTTGGTCGAATTTTGTTACCTTTAATGCCTTGATACCTTAAAAGTCTCCAAACGAAGGCTATTTCGTAGTCATTCTATTAGATGAACCTACATTAAATATGGTGATTCATCCGATGTGCGAATAAAACCAAGTGACATGAAACATTTTATGAGTAGTATGTTGAAATTTTAAATTGTTCTCTCTTTATACCAGACGATAACGAATTAACTTTAAGTTCTACTCAATTCCTCGGCTCATGACGCTCATGTTTAGCCGCAATAAGGAGCCATAATGCAGACGTATGTGTACCCCTGAATATAAAGATGAATAACTCGTATCCAGTTGCTTCGGTTTCTTTCAACCTTAGACGTAACAAATCGAGTATCTCATGTTTTGTCTCATAACACGTATCACTAATTAATTCTGTGCAGTTTATGTTATCTGGTTACCAGACGGTGATATCTTCTGGGTAATAATAGAATTTGGTGTTACCATTTTGGTAGTATTAAGTTATTGCTATGGTCGAAATCGACAATCAGAGTGGCGTAAACATTCGCGCAAGCACACAGGCATTCACTCGTCGTACTATCCTAGTCGGTTGTAACTCATAGTATTATCCTGGCTTGATCACCTGGACAGCTGACTTCCTGAAGGAGCGGTCTCTGAGAGAAGTCATAGGTGGCTGCTCGTCTGAGACGATGGCGATTAACGCTGGAGTTCCTCAGGGGTTTGTTCTCTCTGCCACTCTGTTTCTGCTGCATATTAATGATCTGCTGAGACCTAGTATCTTTGGGTATGCAGACGATAGCACAGTTGTAGAGAGTAACCAGTTAGGTGCTAATGACACCCAGGATCAAGTACAGTCCCAAAGAAGATCCATGGTAGAGCGAATGAGTCTCCCATTACAGGAGGTTTCCAGTTGGGGCGACGCCAATCTTGAGTGATTCAATGCCACCAAAACACAGGCGTGTTTTTCACCCAAAAGGATCTATCTGTGGAACTCACTGATCGTCTTCAGTTATTGGGAACCGAAATTTCATCGAACCTCAACTATGGACGATTCGTCGAGTCCAAGGCGAAGATACCTGCAAAAAAACTTGGGATCCTAGTCAAAGTTCAGCGGTATTTCTCTGCGGTGCAGCTTTTAACGATCTATAAAGTTCCGGTCGTGTGTTGAATACTGTTGTCACATTTGGGCAGGCGCCGCTAAACGCTATCTCGCAGCTTTCGACTATGTGGAAAGGCGGGCTAAGAGGCTAATTGGTGACGCAGCTGAAACCAATCTGCTCAGTCTTGAACACAGGCGTAAGGTGGCTAGCCTTTCAGTGTTTTACAGAATGCATTTTGGAGAGTGTGCTCAGGAATTACATGATCTAATTCCCCCATCCCCTTTCCACCATCGGACCTCACGACGCACTGCTGCATTTCATCCTTTTGTTGTGAACATCACTCAAACCCGAACGAAGCGCTTTGCTTCGTCTTTCATTATTCATACAGCAAAGGACTGGAATAGTTTGCCCGCGTCTGTCTTTCCCTCGGATTACAATGTGGGTGTCTTCAAGAGTAGAGGGAATAGGCATTTACTGAGCTAGTGCGCCTTACCATCCAGGACTACATTTCCGCTTAACATCAGGTGGGATGGTGGTCAAGCACTAGCTTTAAAAGTTAAAAAAAATAAAATAATAATAACATTGTAGGAAAGGTACAGATGTAGTGTCAAAGACAGAACGTACGACCAAAAACAATAATTTGTAATACACAAATATTGTTCTTCGGCTGGAAATTCAGCACCGTAGACGTAACAGATGGGTGCTGCTAATGTTTCCGCCACACACCCGTCATTAATTTATAATCAAATAATGAATATATTTTTATGTATTATATTCATTAACGAGCTCTTTCATATCATAATAATAAACGTCCTTTGTTATGCTTCAAGGATTTTTACTTTCACTGATAAAATGGTGTTTTAAAACCGTTTATTTAAAAGTTATTTGTACCATGTTTATTTTTTGTTACTTCATCAATCCTATATTACCTGGTCTGTCAGGACGAACGATACCTCTGTTATTAAAATCCATTCAGCGGATGGGTCTTTATGATGTTATAAAGAATTCCATATAAACGGACAGGCACGAAGAGTAAAATCCATCTAAGCTTTTGGAAAGAAATATAGATAGGATAAGAACAAGAACTGACATACAATTATTAGAGAGACGATCTCTATCATGCCGCCAATGAGTTGTAAATAAAAAAAACAATGCACTAATTAATAACGTTATATGACGCACTATCGCAATCTGTTTCGCTACGCACCCGCAGGTAGTTCATAATATTCCACTCAGCATATTAGCATTAATCTTACCTGGTTGTTTTCTAAGGTGTAATTGCATCAATTAATTCAAGTAGACGCGCACGTCGAGTCGTTAAGTCGTTGTACTGACATTATTAAGATGCGCACACGCATAATTCTATAGCAAGAAAAAGTCTACAACATTGTGTGTTACACGCAGAGCTAAACCATTAAACACATTAACAACGTTCTATAAAACTTTATGGCACTTTGTTGCTCTAAAAGGTTTAATTACATTTATAACAACTTCTCATAATTGCAAATGTAGCTCGCTGCATATATTAAGAACACATTATTCGTACAATGCGATTTAAAATTCATAAACATTCTAAAAATGGAATATTTAAATAAATGATTCTAAAAACCATCTAAACTATGAGAGTTAAAACATCGCTCGCTGCCTAACAATAAAAACTTATACAGTCTGCGTAAATTATTCTTTTCGTACTAGCTGATGAAAAGTGAATACAAAAGTATAATTAATTATAAAGAGTGATAAAAAATAATGCTATAAATGCATAAATGGTACTGAATAAACATAGGCGTTAGTAAACAATCAGTACCAATTTATCGGAACACCGTCCACATAATAATAACGGGTACGTCAAACCAATCAAGAACCCAATTGAAGGGGTAACTAGGTGGACATAACTCATCGCAATCGATCACTTGAGCATGGCTCGACCGCCGATACGTCTCGTTTATTAGAGCCGACGTCGCGACAATAAAGTTAATTGGAGTATATTAATGACGGTCCGTTAATAATAAAATAATAAAGATGATGTACAGCCTCGGGGCGTCGCAGCCAGCAATTAGTGCGCCGCGGGGAACAAGCGTGTACCTCACCCACGCTCCCACGTTGTGTGGAACAACTATAAATCTACTAAAACCGCTTAACACCATAATTAATTTACTCTAAAGGTCGGTGTTATATACACTATATAAACTTTAACTTCATTTTACTTTGTTTATTTTAAAAATTTACTCTTTGGTTAAATCATAACACATAAAGATCATCGAAGTGTTAATTTTTCACGCCGCAGTTATATACTAAATGTAGCATAAAAATAATGGCTCAATTCGAGTAGCATCGCGCTCTTCGCAATAACTTCTTAAAATACTAGATTACCGCTATTTTTTAAGTGTTTCGTCTCGTGAAGGAAAGGAAACGGAGATCTTACAATTTTTGAGCTTTCACTTGCCATCCGTCGGGCGACACTATACCGCTAAACTTCAACTTTACGCTGATTGTAAAAGAGGCGATGGGCTGAGATGACGTTGAATGTATTTTCTAGGAAAAATCTATATGTTTCGATCTTTTTTATAGGATCTATTTGTTATTGCGTTTATAACTTTAAAATTATTAATGACTAAAATAAATAACCTTTATTTATTATACAATTGATTGCTTTTGGTCAATTTTGATCGTGGTGATAACTTTTGGTTAACCAGATAATATAAACTGGGCAGGATACACTAATGATCCGTAAGTATTTGCGCAAACATAAAGCAAAAACTCATCGTTATACATTGTATGTAGTATGTAACAACAGAATTTCACGCAATTCCAAAACATTAACACCGAAGCATTACGTGTATCGATTGGAAATCGTCTAACATATGACGACGCAACAATTCATCCAGACTACATAAATAAAATATACGCTTTAAATTTAAAGTAATTTAATGCGACGTATTGATGCTTACTCATTAGGCTGTGGCTACCAAACCGGATCGGTGACGCGGTACAATCGCACATGTAAATATTTCTTCTTTTTACACGGACATACTCCAAATTCTGTCTTTCTAGAACTTATATATAGTTTTGTAAAGATTTCACGCCCACGTAGTGTGTAAGGTTGCCAACGACTTACTATCTAGCCAAACTCAAAATCATAGTAAACAATTACCGTGGTATGCTTATTTTACATAAAACTTTTGATATTAATAAATTTAGTTGGTTATTACGCCATCTTACAAAGCATGATGGAAAATTCATACGAAATAAGTAGTGACAAAACGTCTCTTTACATTCTCTTTATCCCACTCTGAGAATTATTATTACCATGTCACTCTATTTAAGAGTAGTAGAGGAAACCGGAGAAATACACCCATTCAAATGTTGACGAGAAACAGAGAAATGGCAGATCAGCGATGGTGTATTTCGTACGGTGGGTGTAAGGATCCGGGATCCATTTCACAAAGAGAGGCATTCCAGCTTTCTTAGTCTTCAGGGTAGACAATGCATGTGAATCTTGAATCATTGTTGCATATGTACGTAAATGTCATGGATCGCAGTCATCATTTACCATCAGATAAACTGTGTATTTGTTCGTCACCTCACATCTACAAATATAAAAAATATATATAAAAATTAATGTGAACAGATATATGGTTTGATTTGGTTTTCATTGATACATCGAGATAAGTTTGGACTAGCGTTATTTTTTAATTTTATATAAATCGATGGACAAATTAAAAATTTATCTTGGTTTTAAATGCGTCCCGTGTGCATAGAAAATAATGGCTCAGCTAGTATTAAAAATAAAAATATTTCATAGTATATTAACATACCAGAATGGCATAAGGTTCTTTAAATGGCTGTACATCGACAATTCTTAAGTAAAAAGGACAGGTGGTATGCAATATTAGAAAAAAAATCAGGACATTTTCTTGAGTCCCACCGCAAAACTTCCGTGTGGTTGCTTACGCGCTTTGTCCATTTCGGGCTGCGCAAATTGCTAATGCCGCAATTATGGAACGAATATAGCAAATTCTAACCACTCGATTGATTGTATCGATTCACGGAGCTGTTCGCATCGCATCTACACTAGTTAGCTAGTGGAGACTTGTGTTAAATTCTTGTGTTAGTAGCGCTACCGCAACCTATTTGTGGGTATACCCAGAAGTCTGTAAGAGGAAGTAAAAACATTTTGCCTTTTTTTATGTTCTTCTTTAATGTGTTATTAAGGCTCAGACTTTTAAATTTAAAATGTTTAATTTATTGATATACAATTAATTGAGAAAGGTCCAAACGAATTTCGATGGAAAATTTGGTTTTCCTAGTGCTTTTTATTAAACATACCAGGCGTAGATTATTTACTGTAATTCAATATAGTTTCAATGTGATGATTAGTAGAATAAGTTAAAGTTATAAATAAAAACAATTGAAGTTTAAATTATATATATAAAATTCAAATTTTAATTATTTACTTTCCAATTTTAATTCCACTCGCTTTCTTAACTCGGGCATTAGCAAGCTGTTCATGTGAAATGTAATACAGATAATAAAAAATAAAAGGCGTGTTAATAACGTGAAGCGTGTATTAATATCGGCTGAGGGTGGCGCTCCGTATTATTTTCGTTTTATTACCACCGGGAGAATTTGATAGAGACTTGGCTACTGAACTGCGAAGGCTGTATAATTTTGCCAACACAGGCGGCCGGTTCCCGCAAACGCATTAAGGCACTGAAATGAAAAGAAACCAGGAAACGTATGGAAAGTATTTTATTTTGGTAACGGAGCGACAATAGCCTGACGTAAGCATGTGTAGCACCTGTCCCTTATTAATATGGTTTAATATGGCCATGCAAATTTAATTAGAACCATTTGAAGTAAGGAAAACCTAAAGGCTTGAATAAAAAAAAGCATTCTAAACAATGTCACTATTTTAATCTGAGTTGCTGTTGTTTGTGGTTTTGGAAATTATATTTATGTCAGTAATAATGTTTCTTCTACCATTCCGCAGTAGAGCTAGAGACTTACACATAACATTATATATACCTTTTAAATACCCACCGTATATCACTATGACTAATAAATGTAAATCTAACTACACGACGTTTGTGTCCTGACAATAGTTATGTTAGGTATAAGTTTTTTACTCTCAATGTAATATAATAAATATATATTTTTATGAAAGTAAAGGTCCAGCTTACAATACAAATTAATACTATATATAATTATAATTACATATTAATTTATTAATGATTTATAATTATTATAATTATAATTCACCTGATGGGTGCAGACTTTCACTGTCTACATCAATCCTCAAGAAAGATTCAATAATCACCAGCATTTTCACCCCAAATGACTAAGATTATATGCCTCTACTAATAACTGGGTTTTCGAAAGCCTAAACTCACCATATGAAACACATTATTATGTGGGCATGGTCTCTCCCAGTTCAAACGGCCTTTTTAAGTTGCAGCTCGGAATGGCGTAACTATACCACTAAGAGAATCCGTCGTTTGCTTTTTTTTTTTTTAATAATTATTGAACATTTGTAAAGATAGGTATTTTTGAAAGTTCAGATGATACGAACCTATTCTCGTCCCAAGTCCCAATCGTTACTCGTAAAAGTTCCTTATCAGAAATAGCTCGCATTCATATGATAAATAATTCAGACCAAACTTTTTATCACATTTCCTATTATTAAGTTGGAAATCTTACATATCAAATATTTATTATAATGTAATCTTTTATTGTATCTAATTACAGGAAAAGGGGAAAATTATTCCTTAGGAGTGTCCTTATTGCTGTTGCTGAGGTATTCCATGTTAGTTATGATTCCTTTGTCCTCTGATTCCTTATCAAGGATAAATGACGATTTCATGGGCCGGACGATAAGTGATACTCAATCACTCCCGTTTGAGCCCGTTTGTCGACTTCATTGTTAAGGTCACAGATCAGAAATCACAAAATCACTGTGCGGCCGTTTATCATAGTAAATTCCATTCAAATATCATTCATTACCTAATAACCCAACCTTTAATAAAGTTCAAAATTGTTACACATTAAAAATGAAATTCATATTAATAATGCCTATTTTACATTGTTAATATTTTGTTTATATTTCTAACAACGATCAAGTCCGTCCAAGACCGTCCAAACCCGTAGAGTCGGAAATTAAATAAAATTTTAATTAAACGCGAAACAATTTCTTTATCTGCTATTATTTCTATTAAGTATAATAAACGATGGTAATAAATTTCATTTTAATTTCCTTAGTGATCATAACTTATGATTAATTAGTAAAATAAATAGTAATATCAGTATCTAGGCAGGGCGCTAACCTTTACTAATTATGAAATCATAATGGAGGAAAGGTATTCAAAACTGCTCAACTAAGGGATACATACGTTCACATGCGTTCAATGCTATATAATTCTATGTCATATAATATTTGAGGTAATAGAAAATATATATATATTTTTATTACTTTGAGAGTAAGAAACGAGGACACAGTTCACCTGATAGCAAGTAATTCCTTTGATTCATGACATTTACATTCATCCTTGGTGGTCCATTATCATTATGCAGATGCGTTGTTACCCTTGCGGATTGAGATGTAAAGCCTCGTCTCCAGTGATAAAGATCTCCGGATCCCTACACTCAGTATAACACTGCTGTGTTTCGTCTGGGATTCTGTGAGGGCATGGTCCTACTCCGGTCGAGCTGACCCATTCATTCTGCAGCTAGAAACAAATTGCAGTGTACCTCTGCCACTTTTAAAAATATACTATAATCTAGAGTTTTTTTAGTGGTATAATGCTAATGAATTGGTTAGAGAACTCGCATTCGTTGATTGATTTTATAACTGGTTTAGAGTACAAAAAAGGTTAGTTTTCGTATACTTACGCACTCAAAATCATTTTTTAAGATGTATAGAACGATAGTCTCCTCGGTACCATTTGAAATCTAGTAATAATCACAGTTCACCGGATATGGGGGCTTTGGACAGTAAGTTACGTACGTTTATTATCCTTTGTTAGTTTCGAGCGATCGATGGTGTTTTTTTATGATACAATTGGTTTCTTAATGCTAATAGGCACACATCAGTTCTACCACTTGTATACAACTTGAATACGATCGCATAAAGTGGACTTGTTCGTACGTACTGTGGAACTCCATTCTAATAAATAACTTAAATGGATATAGACATGTCCTTTTAAAGACCTTAATTGTTCTCATCTAAATCAATAAGGTAAGTAAAGACATAAGAACATTAAATATTTTTTACTTGCAAACACTGAACTTCCAGAGAGGGGGGAGTCATTAATCGCACACCGCATTAGGCAACACCAAGTATTTAATAGTTCTAGACAGGTAGGCGTATAGTTTCAAGTATTCACGCGTGTCGCCAACAGTAGGCAACATTCCTTGGATTCAATTAAATGCCAGGTTATTGTAATGAACCCGCATCACGACCACGCCGCAATCATTCCGTGCAATTTGCAATCATTCATTGCGTTTTGCAATTAACTTGGCCTTCCCATATCAATGTATTATGTATACACGTATGTTGTACGTAACGGTACGCTGAATATTTACTATTTGATTAGGTCTGACGCTTTTTATTGAAGTAATTACATGTATACATTTGTTTAATTAATCTTAAAATAGGCATTTTTTTAATCTGGAAATTTTAATATGCTAACATTGATGTCCTTTTTTCCTTTGGGGTTTTCTTCTATTTTATGGCTATCATCAAATAAACCCAAGATATAATAAAAGTGGTGTAAATATTCCCTTATACGATATATTGCACGTGAAATAATATCAGAGAAATTCAAATGCAAAGTCACTTTCGGTTACATAAATGATAGGATTTACTGAAATTAATTATAGGGTTTAAGCTACGAATGTCGTAAACGACGTTATGTTTGATGACCACTACTACTCGTTCTTCCTTAGTGAAATATTCAGTTATAACTTCAGCTATATCACAATTAATATAATATTAATATAAATGCGAAAATTGCTGCAACCCTAAGTAAATCACTCACATTTACGGCTGAAGTATAAATTTAAACCAACATCTTTATTCACTTTGTTACTATTACTTACAATATTCTTCCTTAATCTTAACAATGTTTTTGTTTTTATAATAATCAAACATAATAATCTTATTTCATAAATATACTTACTTCGTTATGAAATGAAACGAACAGTGGTTGCGTAGTAACGATACTTGGTGCAAAACTAATGCATTTACGTTATATTATAATTAGAGACTGCGGCAATTCTAAATGCTTTTATAGCTTGTATAGTTTTAGCAGTCGGTCACTCATTAAACAATGGAGTTAATTGCGCTGTTGCTGTATCCATTATGCGGGCTCCAATTAGATATAACCAAATACGAGTTTCGCTTTAATAAAGAGTGAAAAAGCAATTAACAACGCCTTGCTTTCTAGACCAGTGACACGTTTAGTTGCTATTAACATACTTGCTTTTTAACACTGTTAATTTTTGAAATCGACATTAAATATTGTGGAAGATCAATTCGGCTATATATTATTTGTGTATTACATATACTCCTACGTCGAGAAATTAGGTTCGTGTCATCTGTCCTTCTTGCGTTTCAAAAATACATAATGATACTAGAACTACTATTGTGCTCATTTATGCTATCATAATTGTCAAGTGCTATCTGTATATTCTTCATCTTATTTACTATTTCAATTATGAAATATATAATTCGAATTACCATGAAACACAAAATAATAAACAAACGTTGATGTGATTTAAATGAAAAAAATATATATATATTATATTCGCCTCAAGTCTTAATCACTAATTATAAGCGTGTTCCGGTTTTATTGAAATTCTAGTTAAGCTACGGGTGACGGCGACAAGAACGCACTCTGCAGCCCAAACCCCCGCTCCTGAAATCTACCGTCGTTAACGTTTCCGTTATTAAAAAAGTACGAGACTTTGTCATCAGAGAAGTTAGTTTTTTTTTTTAATTAAAATTATGAAATTGATATTGCTTTTGCGCCAGCGCTCGCTTCCCTGACTCAACCTTGTGAAAGTTTAAATTAATTTTTGAATTAAGCCTAATAGCAATGGTAAACGATTTCTAAAGAAAGAGTTTTCTGTTTGAGCAATTAAAATTTCAATTATTTTATGGCAGAATACCGTGTCTTAATTGGTTTTGACTGTGGAAATTGTAGATAAAAGTAATTGTCTACAGGAAATGAATGGTTGTGGGGACTAATGAAAATGCCGCAAATCATTGTTGTTATGAAATAAGCAATTCAATAATATTACAATGTGTTTATAATTGCGGCTTACTGCATTACTGGCTTTTATATATCTGAAATCGTTACATGTAAAATGGTAATTGGTATCATTTAGACCTCCATTGCATTTACAATCATAAAGATAATTATAAAGACACATATAATATCAAGCCTATTAAGACCATTTAATCGTTAATTAAGTTGTTTATATTTTATTTAAGGTTAGTGTAATATTTTTTATATTTTAATCGATATGCTACTTGTGTTTATTCGACTCACGGACCGCTGGTACTATACCCATTTACGACCGCGATTGTAACTAGTGATGTGCCGATAAGATAAATTTGCAGATATATTTTTAATATTTTGTTTTTTATACAATAAACTATGTTTCAGATTATTAAGATCTAGTCGATAATATTTTTTTCTGGGAATTAACATTTTAATGAATATTACTATAAAATAAAACGTTATTAATGCATGTAACAATCAAAAATGATTTATAATTTTGATGTTTCATAACACGTTTATTGTAATAAGATATACAAAAATGTTCCTATCACTTTTATTAAGCAACTGACAAGGAGTTATTTCAACAGAAAAATTATATAAGAATTTTATGAACTTTTATAACTCCATCCACGTATTGAGTTTATTGTGAATACATTACCCGAGTCGAACTTTTGCAGACTCGAGACAATCTACGTCATAAATTATTTTCTGAGAGAAAGGCTCAAGGCGAAACTTAAGCCTGACATAAGTGGGCAATAAACTTCAACCAATTTGGAGATTCGCATCTGGAGGCTCTTATTAAAGCCCGAAAGTTAGTCCTTTTCATCCATCACTCGTAATACGTATGTGAGTTATTGTATGAAAAATTGAAGAATAAATTGAGTCGCTGCAACAGCGGCGAGACATAAATCCCAACTGAGCCCTCAATATTGTTTTAAAGGGGAAGTGGCCATAAATTTTATCAGGGCCGCCCAGCGCCGCGAGCCTCCCCGGACCCACTGTCTCCGCAATTTTCCGCCCATGCTTGTGCATTCGCCGCTCATGTGAATTTGTTGCGTTATTACAGTACGAATTGAAATCCTTCTTGTGGTAGGCTATCATGAACGGAAAATATTTCCAATTCGATTACAATTCCCTTTCCTTACTCTTTAAATTTGAGTGATAAAACTTATGATTTAAGAATTCTCAAAATCTCTAAAAATCAGCTTTTTATAGGTGGTAGATAGTTTTCTACCGAAACCGATTCTGGCAGTGCGACGATGCTAATACGTATTATTTTTATCCAAGATGGATATAGGTGCGTACTTATCAAAAAACAAAAAATAAAAATGACATAGTAAAATATTAAACTAACTTTACAAAAACATCCAACCTTCATCTTATCATATTCTCCCAATAATAAACAAAAACAACTTAGGTTCTTATTGGTACGGTTCGATTTATTTCTACCAATAACTTGATATTACATGCTGAAAACAATAAGAGAACCCGTTCAAAATATATTACAAAGAAACTCTTAGTTATTAGATTTTCCACTTTCTCGAATGAGCTTAATGGTTGTAATAACGTGAAACATGATTTTGATTATGATAAAGGCTCATAAAATGCCGCGAGAACCAGGAGGGAGACGTTTTTGAAACATCAATATTTTCTGGTTATGGTTTTCCGTTTCTGTTTTGCGATTCCAAAATCATCTTCTTACCAAATTGTAACAAACTGGTTTTCGTTTTATAATCAGACGAAATGGAATGTATGTGGGAACATGATACTGACTTAAATAAATTGGTAAGAAATTTTAAAACCAAATTAGCGTGCTTTACAAAATAAATAAAAGATCCTATATCTAATACTTTATAATTTAGGGATTTAGTAGTTTTTATATTAACAATTCTTCAAAGTTTATTTGTAATCAATACACTGATTATATTCATCTATCCATAACAAAGCACTAATAACCAGAATTTGTTCAGATTTTTACCATCACGAGAAATGACAGTTAGTAGGCTAAATTTATAATTTAAATCGTGTTGTATGTTATATGATTTGAAATCTCCGGAATGATATTTATATCAAACATTAGATTCATATTGACAATACAAACAGCTCACCGGATGGTGGGGATTCTGGCTTATGATTTTGGCTTAAAATAGCCCCCATTCATCCTCCATAGATAAGAAATCATGATGGAGGTACATAGTCAACAGTGGTAATAAGTTATCCGGCTTCTTTCACTCTTCGGCGAAACAAGGAAGCGCTAAGCCCCTTTTCCAGTCGAGACTTGCCCACGTAATAAATATAAGATGAATAGAAATACTATAAAACTATCTTAATACAATTAATTAGAAATATTTCAAATGATATTTTGTAGTACAATAAAAAGTCGCTTATTTTTATCAATAGTATCTGGGTGTTGGACACTTGGCATAAATGTGATATTGCAATATCGTTCGTCCCCTTTTTTAATATCGCGACGGACGCTGCCGGTCGGTTTATGGCAGGCACAACCCTTCCCGCGTTTTATTCACGACCTGTTTGTCCTAATGTTATAAAAAAAATACGTCAGCGAACCGACTTTGTTTCGCAGTATTTTGTTATTCGTAGAAATTGATGAAATTTACTTTTATATTATTTTCGTTTGGCTAATGATTAGGAGGACACCAGGTTTGTAATGAAATTTAAATAATATAATGCTTTTACTATTCTCCTCAAAATAATATCTATAATAATACACCATGTGCACCACAAGGCGAATCCGTAGCGTTAAAATCTTGTAATTTGTAGTGTTTGCACCATCTTAACTTTTAAACATAAAGTATTACCCAAACCAAAGATTTAACTATATAAGAGTGACGTACCGAATCTTAGAGATTCGGTAACGAAAACGTCACTCTTTTATGATATATGAAGAGTGGGTCTTCAACCATTATCGTTTAAGCCTTAACGAATGAACACTCTCTGGCAGAGGTAAGGTTATGAAGATACAACAGCAGTTACTAATCTAGCAGCAAGATCAAAGTATAAAACATATGTTTGTTTCTTTTATTTAGATTCATTCATTTCATTTTACGGTAATTAAAGCACGTAGAATATATCTACCTACATTTTAGTTTCCAAATTTTACACCTAGTATTGCATCAAGTTTTGTACGTGTATGTCTTTTTTTTAGTTCTGGGGAGGCAGAGATTATGTGGAAACTTGTATATTTGAATAATGAAACAAATGATTCAATATTTTATAGAGAACTCGCTAATTAGACCCATGCGAATTCAACTGCCTTGTGCCAAGATTATCGTTCGCCACAGAAAAGGCTTGTGCGCGAGAATTATAATCCGAAAAATATAGTATATTGCTGCCAACCAACCAATCAAGACCAACTCGCTACCTTGAACTCAACAGAAAATAAAGCTTCCATGATAATTATGGATCACTTTCTCGTTGATGCAAAGTCACAAAGTCGAACATAGAGAGTTTCCTGTCTTTCCGTTTTCTTAAGGATGCATAACGGAGAGCGTGCACATGAGTTGATTCCGTTTTTCCATTTCCCTTGCAACATAGATTGCAACTCTCTATCAGTGTGATGTGATACCGATGTGATAATAGGGATCTTTAAGGCAAGAGTGAAAAGACATCTTCTAGGCTAACGTGATAACCATATACGGCCACGTCTATTTTTTTTTACGTCGATTAGGCGACGCTGCCGCCATACGTTGTATTATTTGAATAAATAAAAATAAAAGTTATTACTTACTGGAAGCAGTGTCGGGCTTGTGCATGGCCGGAGGATCACGGATCATCTTGAGATTGTCACTCTCGCATCACCCGGCTGGGTATATATCCTGTAACAAAAAGTCCCTATATTATTTGCATGCACCGAAAACCTAATGAATAAGTTAATGTTTGGTAAAGCTAGTAAAAAATAGGCAATAATTATTTGATCATTTTATGGGTATCCCTCTAGTTATCGTCTGTGTAATGATAATTAATATATTTTTTTGAATTATTTTTATCTTGATACGACCATTTTATTGATTACAAATCTATTTAAACAATTACTTAATTAAGCCATTATTATAAAACTAAACCCTAATGGCACCTATCAAAACATTTATATAAGTTTATTGTTATTAATTAATAAACCTATAATGATATAAGTTATTAATGAAATCGTACAAGTCTGCGTTTTGATGTTTCTTTAAATTTTGAATGGTATTTATTGAAATAAATCTTTAATTTAAATATGAAAACATAATGCCGTTACATTATTGTCAGAGGTTTTCATATTTAAATTTAAAACAGTTAATGGGTATTATTTCCACTAAACAAATCTGTAAAGATATGTGCCATTTCGAGAGAGCTCGCCAGCCGTCCGCGAGGAGTACGCGTCACAGAGATATCTTATTAGAATAAACGATATCCTCTTCTCACGTCCATTACGCGCAAGACCTTATTACTACGACAAACTGCCGTCAAATGGCAACGGTAATCGATCTGTTTACTTTAAAATAGACGTAAAGATACTTAAATAGAATTCCTTTTTGAAATGTGACAAAGCCGTTAAGAACAGAATTGTAATCTAAACCTTATGTAATGACATTTAGAGTACATTTCGCATTTTAAATGTGAAAAAACGCGTTTTATGGACTTTACTTGTATACTTAAAGGTTGAGACGTCCATGCAAGCTGTAAATTGAAACTCGACGGAGACGCTAATAATTCTCACGTATCGATGTCGCTTTAATGCGGCCAATTTAGCGAACAAGTTTTTGCAATTAATATAAGTAATATGAATAGCCAATAAATATTAGTAAATTTTAACATAGCTATTTAAAACTATCGATACGGAATTGTTATCTGTAATGAGGATGGAATTGTAATAAATTATTAACGAGTTTTCATTCGCAAAGCAAAGTGTTTGTTAGAAACATTAAAATTTATTAAAATTAAAGATAAATGAATAAAACATTTAAATTAATGCTTATGCAAAAGACGATCATTTAAATTTTATCAATCTACTTATTTACATTTATTTGACTTAATTACACACCTTCCCATATAAAACTATTATTATTCTAAAAAAAATTCAAGCGATTACATTCGTAATGTATATGTTTTATTGTATAAAAACGCTATCGCACTCAATTGAGTGGAGATGAGAAAGATTTTATAACCGCATCGAAATTCCCATCAGCACCTGTTACAAAGGCGGCTATCAAATTACTCGCGACATATCCGAGCCCGCCTCCAGCCATAAATACGATATTCGTTATGCATTTCTCATATTCATGAATCCGTTTTATTGGCCCCAATAAAATATGAACATCTCAGAATGGATATGAGAACGGGCAAATCTAATATGGATTGCTGTGCGCCGGATTCGGTCAGATTCGTAGATGGGGGGAGAGGGGCGCAGCTGCGTCACAAAAGTGCTGGGTTTTAGAATTTTGTGTAATTGTACATTGGAAGCAATTAAATCTCTACGATATAAATAAGTATAACAAAAAAGTTCTTTTCTTGTATAGTCAATATGGGCGGGTGGAGTAGTAGTTATATCTGAATCTGACTCAATAGAGTCGTGGGTTCGGAGTTAGACTCGCAGCTGAGGAATAATATCTGTGTATCGCAAACTCCCTGAAACTGCATCTGGACCTGTCTCCAATCAAATTGCATATGCATGAAGTAGACAACTAGTGTCTGCGGAAATTGTTACTTACGGCAATAGAATATATTCTGCGTAGTCATCTTATAACAATCAAGGAATATTCCCGTGGTCACCATCGACCAGGAAGATATAATGAAAAGAATTATTATTAGTTTTATTATTTATTTTATTTATTTATTTACTCTTTATTGCATTAACCTTAACAAAGTTCAAAGTTCACAAAGGGAGGACTTAATGCCAAAGGTATTAGAGAATGGTAGAGCTGGTAGAGCCAGTCACACACAATACAAAGACAACTTTACAACAAATAAAATGTTTTTCAATTACGAAGTGGGTATCTTCAAGACAAGAGTGATTAGACGTAAATTAGTTTGTGTACTTCACAATCTAAGAATGATTTGACATTTAACATGGGCTTACATTGTAAAAGAATATTAACGTAGAGTTTTGAAATAAAATAAGATATCCACAAAAATAAAATTATATCAGTTACACATGTATTGAACTTCGTTCTGCTTTCGCAGTACGGGCTATGATTCTCTCGAACGCCCATTTGAATGATGGCTAAAATGTTTGCAGTAAACGTTCTCTTAAAACTCTATGACGACATTATGTATTTCATTTGATGGCAAAAACATATATGTATATATGTATATATATATTTACATTTATTTCATAAATAAAAGAGAGTTGTTAGAACAGGAAGACTTTATTTGCTAGTCTACGTTAGGGTTGAGTTGAGTTGAGTATTATGGATGTTAAATAAAAAAAATATAACACTGATCGAAAGCGATAAAAAACTCATCGTCTCATCAAAAATAAATTACTTAATACTCAATCACTAGTCACAAGGCATTTACGTATACATGTAGACGTGATGTCACATTCATCATCTTCATTCAGCACTGATAATGTTTATGGGCCCCAATGACCGTTTACAATCAGGTACGTTTATGTAAAACTTAAATTACATACAAAATATAATTCCTAGGAATCTAGAACATGTACCTATTATTAAGCTCGTAGAACCACTGTAGATCTTAGTTCGAAGGGAAGGTAGAGAAATTTGTAATTAACGCCATCCCGCGACTTATAAGCAAAGTAACTTTCATAACTATGTTGTGTGTTTGTAACAATGTACAGTGACTACTCCCAAATTTCCACAAGAGATGGTTATAATTCCTAACCAATATTTACTCCCGTATAAGAATAATAACTTTTAGAGAATCTTTAAAGGGAACAGAGAAAAGCCTTTTTAAGTGACTGGATCGGAGTTATCAAATTTGAGGTGTGTAAGTTTTATACACTGCCTATATAGAAAGTATAATAGTTAGTAATCCAGATAACGTATATAATTTAATCCAGATATAGTATTCAGATATTCACGGATTAGGCTCTCAAGAAAAACTTAATATAATAGGTGTAATGCGAATTTAAAGGTCTCTGTCATACTAAACTAGCCGAAAAAAGGTCAGTCCTTCCTCGAGGTGTCAAAAATTCAACAGAGAGCCTGGATAAGTGGAATGGATGGGGGGCGACGCAATGTTGAATAAAATATTCTATATCACATCGTACGTCACCGGCTCTCGACTTGTTCTCGTCGAGAGTGCTACGCGGAACTCTCATATTTATTCGCTTTTACGTCACTTGCAACACGGCTCTTTTGTGTTATTTTCGACTTACGGCGTCCATTAAAGGATTTTTAGATTTTTATACGTGTTATGAATACCAACTCAATTAATTATATATTACTTTTACTCTATAACAACTGATATAACCTAATAACAAGAGTTCTATACATTTGATTGAATAGTCGTAAAGAACTTAATTAAATAAAGTTTATTGACCTGAAACTCATCAAACATAATTTTTTACTCTCAAAAACATTTCATTCGTCGGAGTATTCAGTAAGAAATAGTGAAACAATTTGAAAAATCTGTTGTAAAATTGTATTCATATATAAAATCACCTCTCAATATATAGGAATTAGAAGCGTTTTATGTCGAGAAATAATACGTATCTCCATTATGATTCTGTTATGAACTTAATTGATCAAGTAGCATTAAGTTAAAATTCACCCCAGCCATTAATTACATAGCAAACTGGCAGCGCGCGATTTGTAAGGCGAAATGTGGATATTACTCGTAACACTAAGTATGGAAGATCATTGTTTGTTGTTGTGGAATACATTGATGTTTAACATTGATATATATCTACTGACTGCGCAGGATATAATACAGCAGTTAAACTTTCGGGCAAATGTAGAAATATTCACCTTGTGTTCCCTTTTCTAGCCCAATGTTACAGGTGCAATAAGATTGAGTAAGGTTTAAGATGCAGAGTCAAATAACCTGGATGTACACACAACACATTTACACGGTTTGAACGTTAATATTCTGCCGTATCTTCATTTCGTTTAATATAATAAATTAAGTAAAACAAACAATTTGATCCATTAACGTCAAAGTAATCTGTTAGACAGTCCCTTCTGACTCCGCACTGATCGAATTCATTATTCACCGGCAGAGAGCAATTAAAGCTCCACTAATCAATCTCAAACTTCAGCCAGAGCTGAACTCTAATCAAGAAAACTCCTATTCCGTGAAAGCTTTCCGAACAAAATTTAACTTAATTAAAAATGTAAATTAAATTCCTAGCCGCTTCCACAAGCATCACGTGGAGCCGCGTAGTGCCGAGCGCTCGAGGCTTTTGATTGCAGCTAAAAGGTTTGGGATTAGTGCGCGAAAGAGCTTTCAGTGCATTTGTAGAGCTTTTAAGTGGGAAGCTTTCGCTTAAGACACTTATATACAATGTAAATTTTATGTATCACCTTGGTAATGTACGCTATTGAAACAAAATTAATTTAAAGACATAAGTGGCACATTTTTGATATTTCTGTTATAATATATGTTGTGTGCTTTAGTAATTAACATAAGTCTTATTGAATCTACGACTACGCTGATTTTTATCCAAAGTATTTTATTATTGATTTAAGAAACAAAATGTGGTTACAAAAATCATACTAACTTTGATATTAAGTTAAATACGGAAAGGGAATACTTCTATTTTAGCCTAACACTTACGGTAACCTATATTCTACGCAAACGATATGTATACAATGACAACCATAAGACGATGAGGGCTGTTTCTAGTTCATTTTTAAATTTTTTTAGACTCTTGGTTTAGTTTTCAAAATGTTTGTTCAAGATTTCAGCGTGTATATACAGTGGAAAATATTTAGGTCGTGGACTTGACCAAGGAAGTTCCGTATCCGGAAATAAACCGTCCGTAAAATTGTCAATTCCGAGTAAAATCCGGCGCTTAGGCCCGAAAAACTATGCACGCTTTGTTTATATACACTATTTCGATTTATGTTTATTTATTAAATCGTTATAAGAATAACTACCATTATTATGCAATCTTTTAATAAAACTTCTTTAATAGTCACTCCACTGAAAACTTTAATTATTTTGATAGAGTTTAAAATTTGTAAGTGCTAAATCTGATTTTATGACTGTTTCTAACAACTAAATACTCTATCCCAATTTGTTATTTGTTATTTTTCGCATATGAAATGTCGTATTTCCATAACGCATCAGCAAATACGTAACGCCTCCTGGGAACGCGCCAACACAATCACTGTTATTCAGCACTTAGCTCTACGATACAGTAGTTTCATTACGCAACATACTTTCAAGCTGTCGTATACCGTAATTGATAAGCGAAAGAAAGGCGATAACTTAAAGCAAAAGCTAAAGTCGTTTAATTGGTCATTTTGTGCTTTCGTTAATATATAAACGACAACTAATTACGTAAGTTTTAATTATACTATCGTTTATAATATGATATGTTTTTCTTTTAAAATTTATTCCAAAAATATAATAATTCACACGGTTATTTCGTTTTAAAATTGTTTACATATATAAGTATGACATCCTGAATATATATTTACATATTTGTCCATATAATATCTAAATGGATTTAAGTGAAATTGCGTGTATCGCTACTCGTAACGAAAATTGGATCAGATGAATTGTCGCAGAGACAGATAACACACGCATGGGCCATCCAATCACAAGAACCAACGAGTAGAAAGCTTATTATCTAGACGCGTCTCTCCATCGGGCGGTAATGAGAATGGTCCTTCGAACCGGACTGCAGTCACACGTGCAATGCTCCGCGCTCAAACCCTCGCCTTTTGAACTGAGATCATCGCGACACTCACCCGTGAAATTGATTCTCGTGAAAAGAAAAGACGCAAAAGATAAATAAAAAGGAAATAGGAAAACACAGGCTAAGATTTGGCGTGAAATTGTTTTTCAGCGCCCGCCCACCGCGGAGGCGTCTATGACGGCACCTCGACTCAAGAATTTTCCAATTACTGAGTGTAAATGTATTTTACTCTGATTATTTAGGTCATGCACTTACCTCGTGTTATGTTGTTTCTCTTACGAAGATACTTATTAATTTAAAACAAATTAAATAAAATTTTATTACCATATGAACTATATTACATCGCATATTCATGATAAGACCTTCGTCAATTTTGCACATGTCATTATTCTATTAAAAAAGTAATAAGCAGCTATATATTACCAGCCGATAATAAATTAACCGCTAATAATAAATCGGAACGTGTGTCGGCGTGGGATCGGTCGAATTGGTATCTTAAAACACTGTGACATCTCATCCACTACGTGATCCATTTGCCCAAGTAAGAAGCAATCTCATTCAATACCCGACCGCCTCAATCCGCTCCCTCCCCCTGGCTAGGGTTGCTAACGATGCGATACTTTGTGAGCGCCGTATTAAGAAACGGAATAAAACGTTACATTCCTTTTTACCTACTTTCAAGTATTTATCAGATAATAAGAAATGGGACACTATTAAAGGATTTATTGGTTCAAATTGTGTAGTATTTGAGTAATTTATTTATTTATTAAATGGATTACCAACGCAAGATACAGCATTTATATTTTATACTGTACAAAAATAAGTTATTCTATGTAACTGTTCTTACGATTATAGGTAACCATAACATGCTTAAAAAAATGTGTGAATGTAAACTTAAAAACAGGAATTCAAAAAATTTATGTTATAAAATATATTTAAATGATATTCTCTATGAATACCAGCTACCTATAATTTTGCACTATTGTCTTTTTAATGAAAGATAAAAAAAGTGGGTTAAATAAAATGTTTGGGCAACCCTGATAGGAGTGCGAGTATCGCTTTTCTCGATTGTATTAGATTCAGCTGCCCTTTTCATCTACATGTCGTTCTCTCCTTGGCTCTTAGGGGGGTTCCGAGTGGTGGATACGCCACTGATGTCTGCTATTTAAACGATAGACCTTTTGAACCCGTCACAGTTTTATTAAACACTTATTTTATTGCCAATTAATGATAAAATATATTTCAATTTAATGGTGTTCTTAACTTTTGTGAGTATTAAAATCAACAGCATTTTTTTATCAATTAACTTAAGTTTAGCAAGACATGTCAAAGTACTTAATAATATTGTGAACTGTATATTTTCTTATGAGCAATAAATCATGTTTTTTTTGCAGTTCAAATATTATTTAGAGTGACAGCTTAAAATATTGTACAATATTTACTTGTTATATAAACACCAAATCCAAAAGTAAAATGTATAAAAAATCCAGATATAAAAAAAACCTACAAGTTGTGAAACTATGAATACGATTATCCACACAATTCCAAAGGCTATCATCCAATAAAGCGGGTAGGTACCAAAGGTATCAAATCTTCGTCCGTAGTGAAATTGAATATTTATCTGGGTAGTATCTCTATTCCGGAACAATTTTTATGTAGGGGAAATACAATCTCGAGATATTTGGGAGGGCCACTCCACGAGGATATTGGCAAATACCTTGCCTGCATTACCTTTATTGCTTCACGACGTCGCGTTCTCAGTTTGATCTTATCTGTGATTATTCGTGTATTATTCAATGTTTTATAAAGTAATCGGACCTGAACTGAGTATAGTTGAACTAGAACCACTTTAGTTTTATTATTGCTTCGCTTAATTCATCAAACTTACAAACGGATAATACAAATGAAGTGTTCTTCTATAATACTATCGGGTTTAAATCTGGAAAATATTAAATTTTCCAGATCTAAATGATTAAATTTTCCAGTATTTAATTTATTAAATTTATATATATTATTAAATTATTTCAATCACCAAAATTGAGTTCGACTATTTATTGAACCTATTATTTTAATAGCATGCGTTTATCGATCCATGCAGTTAGTGAAAACAAAAGAATAATCGATTTAAGGAATACATTTACATATGCGCAAAAAGTATCAGCTAATAATATGTAAATTGACAACTTTTCGTATGTTAATATATCTCTAAATTGAATTTCTGCAGCGACTGGAAAGATATCTCGTAAAATAACTTATGTCGTTTGGACGTTTGATTTATTTTATTGATTAAACTTTAAATATATCGAACTGGTTTGATTTTCATAAATTTTCACTATTTAAACAATATCGCATAACTTTTACATATTAAATTTATGAGAGCTAAGTAAATATTTTTTGTAATACTTTACTTATTTTAGTATTATATTTTTATGGATAAGTCCTTTAACCATATCAAGAACAAAAGCTTTAAGGTACTATTCTTTTCATGATTTTATTTTGCTATTATGCTCATATACTATGTAAGTAGTATATGAGCATATATGAGCATCTGTCCTCATGATATCTCCTGAAATAAATTTTTAATCTATCGCGTTATTTTCTTTTCACAAGTTACTTTTTAATGAAATTAGAGGTGACATAAAATACAGTGAACCCTATAATATATGAGATTTCAGCCTATGACAGCCACAACCATACCCTTATTGGTAATCATAATTCATATATGTTGCCACCCTTGAAGACATATACGAATGCCCCGTAACATTCGTTTATATTTGTGTTTGTTTAGGCAACAAAACAATTACGATTTTGTTACATACGGCCGCCCGATGTTATTGTATTTTATAATTAAAATAAAGGGGCAAGCACACCTGCTTGTCTACTTAAACGTAGGTAGTTAAAACTTTTGAATAATTAAATTTGAAATAACTCTTTTTTCGACCATTTAAAAATATTTTTAACGACATAATTATGACAAAAACATATACTTAAGCAACAAATTTTTCAAAGTTCACTGTAAACAATACAAGTATAAAATAAATGTTGTGTTTTATTTCAATTTTGCATATAATGATTTGACGATTACATTACGATATGACCGCTGGATATCATTAAGCGTTGCTCATAAAACTGTGAGTTCGAGTGAGTGCGCAATATGTTGCGCCACGCTCACACATTTTACAACCTAGCCTGCAGCGAGATAGTAAACGCACAAGTTTCAAAATGTATACCATTATTTTCGTATTTATAAGATTACCTTAGATTATGAGACATGTATTAAATATTATTGTTAAAATAAATAGCTAATAAAAGACCTCAACTTGATAGATAGGATATACTAAAATATTCCTGTTCCCAAATTATAACCATTAGCTTCAAATTAAATGTTATTATATAAATGAGCAACGGTCTAAATTGATACAAAAGCGTGTTCAAAAATGTTTACATTATTGAAATATTTGAACGTTCTAAAGTTGAGCAGAATATTTTATTCTCCTTTAAGTTTTTGACTGCATCTCTCAAGACTAAAATGTAATAAATGTAAGAATGATTATCCTTAACATTTTTTGAGGTTAAAATTTTATCAAGGAATTCTTATTAAACAAAATGAATGTTTAAAAGTATTTAATATCCTCGCATATAGAAACAGCAGTGGAATTATTTTTTTGTACCTATTCACGATATCTCAAGTCATATTTTTAATTACGCATGCCAATTAATTCAGTATGTTTCACATCAGATATGATTCTCTACTTTAATTTAAAATACTTTAACTATAACTATTTTAATCGACATAGAAACTTAGTTGTTTTGAAAACGACTCTTGAGTTTAATTGACTTGATTTATTGAATAAAAAATTCTTGCCCTTTTAGGTACGTTTATTTTCCAGTGGCACGACAGAGTACAAATTATAAATAATTAAGAATTGCTGTATCACTGGAATTACGAATTGTCAACAGATTAAAAATAATTGTTCAGTTGATCAGATAGACGTATAACATTTAAATATGTATATTTCCGCTGTGGAAGTTATAATTAATTAAAATCAACTTTAATATTTATATATTTAATATAATTAATAAATGTTAGTGATTAATAAAATTAAATAACTTGTCTAGAAC
This sequence comes from Teinopalpus imperialis, assembly GCA_029286865.1. Lineage (NCBI taxonomy): Eukaryota > Metazoa > Arthropoda > Insecta > Lepidoptera > Papilionidae > Teinopalpus > Teinopalpus imperialis. The sequence continues at coordinate 1,066,922 of JAGSMU010000025.1, read as the reverse complement.
AGCTAAAGCATACAAGCTAATGCAACCTTATCAACATAGTCGTAAATTAAAGAAATAGAGTCCAAATCTACATTAATTTAGGTTTTCTATATCTTCTTTTCAAACGTTTCTTAAATTCATCGCATAAGTATTACACGAAAAATATCAGTGTCAAAAACATTGCAAATTTTTTTGAGCAAAAATAAAAAATCAATTACAGATAATATAACGTTATTGTCTATTGAGTTCATTAGTCTGTGACACTTCAAGTTAGATAAATAGCATCTAGTGTTCATATTTTAATGGTACAAAGGTTGAATTCAATTATATATTAACCTTTAAGCTACGTCTTAGCGGAGCAAAATGATATCAGTAGTGACATTTAGTCGGTATTTTAAAAATACATAATTCCTTCTTATTAATTCGAACTAAGAGCGAAAGTACTGCCATACTTATAGCAGCAATTAAGCCTCTAATTGGTTTCCGTCAAGCTTAACCCGATAAATACATGTTTTTACCCGACAACACACAATAACAAAGTCCGGTTCGCTGTCGATAATTTCTGATTGACGTGAAACTCGTTGAGCGTTCTATTCATTCATGTTAGAAATGCCATGGGTTTGCGATAACTAATTAAGGCAATTAGAAGCGTTCGTTAACGTGGATTAACAATAAATAATCAATGTTAATGTTTACCGGATCGTTTATCGACCGCAACTTCCAGTGATCAGAACTTATGTACTTGATGGATTATAGTGGTATGTATATCCGTGTTTACACAGAAGCACTCGAGTTTTTTTATATTTCGGAATCATCGTGACCAGATGTTTCCCTTGTAAATGTAAAAAGAGTATTTGAGCATTATATTGGTGTCCTCGGCCATAGATGGTATTCGTTTATTTTCCATATTTATGACACTCACATCAGGTTTGTCTAGGATGTTTTATTCTTCACCGTGCTCGTGAATAGTGAGAGATTAATTTTCATGATAATTTTTATATTACATATGTTAAAAGATTGCTTCAATAGATATTCAGATCAAGGCATCAGATGACTCAACTATTTACGCGTAGATCTTTCAAAATTAGTCAATGCAATTATATTTAAATGATTTACTTCAGTAAAATAAAAAACAAGCACTTCATTAGGCACTGAGAGTGGAACGCTAATCGTTATTTATAGACGATAAATTGTTATATTCATGGTGTTTGGAGCGGAAGACGCATAAATTGGACGTGCTAGTAGCGGCCTGACACCTGTGATTGCATTTACAATGCTAATTCACTGTACAATATCACGTCAACGGACAGAGTCGCGCCTTGTTTTCGCAATCGGTACGCGTTGGGCACACCCAGCGTCCCAAACCCACGGATAAAAAATTACTTGAAATTTACGATATCTCAGTCCACTTTCTGTTTTCTTAATAGCGGTCAACGTTTTATCCAAATGTAAAAATGATTTAAGCCATTCAAATTTGTGCGTCCCATAGTCGTCGAAAAAACATTGATGGAAATTTACGATACTTAAATCCACTTTCTGTTTTTTAAATAACGGTTATATATATTACGCTTTATCCTTTTTTTTAACGTTCAAAGTTATAAAGTTTCGGAATAAAAGTTACCGGTATCAATATCGATGTTAACTGTTTCGGGTATGATCATGTTTTCTGTCGTTTGAATATTTTAAAACGTAATCTTTGTCACAAGCAATTGCTTAGCAATTTGCATATGTTATATTGGAAGCTTACTATATCTTGATCGAGTGTCAATTTCTTTTACGTCTTAGTGGTTAGAGCACCTACTTACATATTATTAAACATTTGTTTAATCAGATAACATATGTAAAGTCCGTGATGTTGTAACTAATTTACGTATTAGACCATATTTTTATATGGAAGTAAAGGATCAAACGAGAACACAATTCATCTGATGGAAGTAATTTCCGCAGTTCATTCCGTTCACATCCATCCTCGATAATTATGATAAAGATTCGGTGGATAAGGAAAACCAGTTTGTATTACTACAACATCAGATGAGCAGCGACAAGTTATTATTTTACGCTGATACTCTTAAAGCGTGGATATGATCCACACAAAAAATTCTACGAAGAATACGCGATCGTCTAATAATTCATATTATGATGTGTTTATCCCCATTAGTTTACTATGTACATAAAATAGTAGGTTTAGTAGAAATACCTGTACTTTGAATGAGAATTAATTTAATTAATAGAACTTTAGATTTTTTTTCTTTAAAATTACAACTTGTTTTCATGTATAATGTGTAAACGATGAAATATATCTAATTTACTAATTAGGTTATTATTGTAAAAGTATATCGATGCATTATTGTAACCACACTACAGACATACGTAACATCATGTAACCGTAACATATTGATATCTATGACAGGTCACGATCACCACGTGTATCGTGTACCATCATGTATATCAGCAACAACGAAACTTTCCCAAAGTTAAATACAAAAATAATACGATCAAAATGACTGATGACGTGAAATTAATTTATTGAAATGATAAAATCGAGGGTGGGACTCGTAACACGTCTAGATAAGCCACGGGATAAGCGGCCGCAATCCATTATCAAGCAGTTAATTGATAATTACTTTCTTCCATTACCGAACGAAAAACTCGGTGATTAACTCTGAATCGATTTAACGAGCACCATGGGTCGGTATTCAATTAAAAACCCTTGTCGAATGACTACGGCTCTACAGAAAGGCGGAATCGACGCTGACTCAATCTCGTAAACATGGAATAAGGAATTACTCGCGTGCGGAAAGTTTTTAATTAAATATTCACCCGTTTTGTAATTAAGACGCGATTCAATTGAGCACAATGGAGTTTCGAGAGATGCTTTCAAAAGAAATCGGAGACAGCTTTGGAGATTTCAATAAGTGCGCATGAATAGCGATACGGCTGGGAGGTAGCCGGATGCATACTTTTTTAATAGTCCCTTTGCTATTATATTCTTTTGTAATTTAGTTAATTGTTTATATTTCAATGCCGCCTTTATGAATGTGACTATAAAGTCAGAATGCTTAATTAGTACTCTAAACGAACTGCAACTTAAAAGTTAATCTTTGTAATTAATTTAGAGTTGCACATGAAATGCTAACAATCCATCCATTAAGTTCAAACTAACAATAGCCTAATATTTATTAATTCAAACAGCAGAACTTGCATGTTGGCATTTGAGACTACAGTTTTTAAAAGGCTAAACGCCATAAAATACCTTTATTTGTTCGATGCAGTATTAGTTTCTTATTATTTTTGTTCTGCTTAATTTTTTTTTTAGAATTCTAGTAATGATGCTAGTAACTTTACCAAAATTTCCGTTAACGACTCCAACTAAAACTAAAATTTTTAATGGTTTTGTAATATATTTAGCGAATAATTGAACGTCGGATACGAACCTACGACAGTAAGTTTCGTAGACTGTACCCTAAAACGCTATTGACTATTCATCAATAGCGTTAATTAGGTGTAGGTCATAATTTAACTCTTTACTAAAGCTCATTACTAATACATCTTCAATAGATTATTACGGTTGTATCTACTGTGTAGTCACAATTAATTTTTTTAATTTAAAGTGATTGTAACAAAAAGAGCACTATAGAATCGAAAAATGATAATAATGTTCTATTTAAAAATGCGCACAAGAATTGAAAGGATATTCAGATATTATTATTTTATATAATACGTTTGTTCAACTTCATCAGCGTCGGCCATTATTCGAGAATATTTTGAATATTATGGTGGAAGAACTAAGTTGGTCTGAGGTCTGGTGTGCAAGTTATTCTTGTACATTAAGTGTTTGCTTAGTGGTACTGATAATACGCAAGAAGAAATTAAGTTTTCCCAAAAAAAAATGACACAAAATAACAAAATATATATTTTTAGAAATCCTGCTTCGTAAAATGTCCAATAAACAGTTTTTTTTACCTTTTTACTTTAACCCCAAAACGAATTCCAAGTAGACAACACTGCAGTTTGTTTACTCACCAGACGAAATATAGCAGCATAATGCTGCTGTATTTCGTCTGGTGAGTTTAGGGAGACCTTTATAACTGGTAACGAGGCATTTCATCTCAGTCCTCAAGGGTGACAGTGCATCTGCATTATGATTCCTTATCTAGGATGAATGACGTCTTGGGCCGCAGGAATTATTTACCATTAGGTGAACTATGTGCTCGTTTGTTACTCTCAATGTTTTTAAAAAAAAATTGATAGCTACTATACTATTGAATTTCAGACTAGGTAAGTGATTCGCTAAAGAGACTCATTTTTTAATACACAAAATAACTTTAATTAAATAATAACGGTATGAAGGTAATATTCTATTTATAAAAAGCTTGTCAATGCTCATTTCGGTGGTTGACGGTGTAAGAGCTAATCTGCGGGCGCGACACCGCCGGAATGCCGCATATGCCGCATTTGAATGTAATTTAAATGCATGCACATTACTCGCACGCCGCACTCGTACAATACTTTAATTTAATATAAATAGCTTCATTATTGAATATAACAGCTACGCTGTGAGCGTAATTTTAGGTTTAGTTTAAATATTAACATTTTTAGCTGTAATATATAACCAATAAAAGTTTATGACTTCACATAATGGGCTATTATATTATTAAGGGATTCATGCATGATAGTAAACCCTGGGAATGAAGTGATCGCTTTTATATGTCCTTATTAATATGTATATAATCATTTTTTTAAAGAAAAGCCCCATAAGCATGTAGCTGATTCTTCCCAAGCCTGTATATCCAATGTAGCTCAGTGTCAGGAAGGTGGATTTTAATTTCATGGCAAAAACGAATTTATTAATTGCAAGTTTATGTGCTGATTTAACGCGTGCCCAGCGAAGTAAGAAATCATCGTTTGGTTCTTATACATGTCGGTTACATGTCTAAGAAGTAAATAATAAAAATATTTACACTACAGTATTGTTAAGACATGTGAAGTCCGCCACCTGCATTGGCGCCGTATATCAGACTAAGCCTTCTATAGTAAAACATTCTATCTCAGTCATCAAAGATGACAACGCATATACATCTTGAATCATCGATGAAACCGGTGCAGAAGTTTAAGGGCAACACTTACCATCTGGTGAACTGTGTGCTCGTTTATCATCTTACTTTCATAAAAAAACCATATAACTAATAAAAAATAATCTCTTTTAATCAGATACTCCCGTACTTCTATTTTTTTACCGTCGGGCTTCGCTGATTTGCACTGTCGTTCGAAGTTTAATCAGAATATTTGTGAACTATAATTATGACCGCAAGTTTTCGCATAAACTTGTACGTAGATAGCGCTCACGTCGCTTTACCGTTATTCTCAGATTTAGTTAGTCAATAATAGTTCAGAATAATTTATTTATTTAACACTAAAATAAAAAAGTGATATAAGTGTAAATTTAATGCAACTGCTTATCAATTTCAAATCATTCGGGTTTCCCCACAGGGGAACCGTGTAGGGGCGACAACAGATTTTCGTTGCTATAACGTGCCACTAACTATAGCTATACGAAGATGACCCTCAAATAAAGCCAAAAGAAAATCGATTCTCAAAAGTCATAAATGTATTCTTTGTTACGAGTATAGATCTGCAGGCTTCTCGCCGATATTTCGACTCTGCCGTCACACACCGAAACCCTTTGATTGTAAGTGCCGCCACTTACAATCCCATCGCGAATCACCGATTTACCCGCGTCCGTAGGAGACCGAGGCACACCCTCGACGACCCTGACGACGCAACCACCAGGGCCCAAGCCCTTCATAAAACACAACACACACACATTTCACCCTCATATCGCCCCCGCCGACGGCGAGGGCGTCGCAAACAAAGTTATTCGCGATACCGCCATGTCACTGGCCGGTTCTCTCCAGTCCATACAGATAGAAGCGTAGCTGGAGTTTCTTGCGCCACTTCTTCTCCAGCGCCCACGCATTCTGAAGTGGTGGTACAGGTAGTTAATAATAATAGTGATATTAATTAAGATAATCCTCTGTCAGAAGCAACTGACCGAGCCAAGGTTTGGCCCTCTCGGGCACCCTCGAGTCAGACGCTCTCGCGAAACAGGGTAACGGTCCCAAGCCGAGGCTCCCCTCTCGGGAGCCCTTGCGCTGGTTACCCATATATAGAGGTCTCGACTGAGAGCCATAAGCGCTCGGTCACCTCTCAACCCGGTGAAACTGTAAAAGCCCTGGGGCTAACAGAGGCCATCATCTTTTCAAAATGATGGTTTCTTTAGCAACATATATACTTTTCAAGTTATCTAAACCACTCGGAAAATACCAATGACCACTCTTCTTTAGAAACCTCAAAAATTTCAAAGTTATAAGCAGTTAGGGTAGAAAATCTTAGCTTAAAACCGCTTGCCTCTATTTCTTATTTTTCATATATTTTATTGATAAAAGTTAAAAATACTACGTCAGAGGAATAAAGTGGGTGAAGTAGAATAAACACGGTTTTGAATTAAAATAGTATTCCGGCATGGAAGTATGCATAGCGGCGTTGTCGTAATGTCTGAGAATGCGTTGGATTTCTGACTTCAGCCGCTTAACACACAGCTGGCAACCATACCATTTAAGGTTAACTGTCCTTTGATCATGTAGCACCACTACCAATGTGCAGAAAAAGGGCAACCACTTATTTTTGTGCGCTTCGTGTACAGCAGCATTTAGTTGGAGTCGGTTCATCTTACGGAACTCTCAACGCTTACAGAGTAAAAGGCGTCCAAGAATGACAGTTTGTAATACTGTTGATCAAATACTCAGTTCTGTTTCCGCGAAAAAAAAATTCAACATCTTGAACATTTTCTTGAGTAATCGCGGCTGGCAGGCGACCTATCATTGCCTCATCCACAAAGCTTTCCTGTCCTCTTTTAGTCCATTAAACCAATTAAAAACTATTGCTCGTGAATAAGTATACTCACCCAAATTAGTGAAATGAACTTGAAGATATTCTTGAGGCTTTTTAAACATATTTTATAGTCATAATTAATTATAATGCAAAATTATGTCAAGTGAGCTCCATTGTTGCAAGCAAATTCCCGCCAAATTCTTTTGAGAAAATTACTTTTACAAAATTTAAAAAAAAGATTTAAAAAGTGTCTGATTATCAAATTTACCAGCAAATAACTAGCATATTTAAATTTTTTTCTCAAGTAATGCTGTTTATTAACGACTCACATGGCCGAAACCACTCCAAATAATCTAAAAGGATTTTGCTAGGAGTTGGTTCACGACAATAAGTGAATGGCTAATTCGAACCTACGACGCTACAATAAGTTTCGAATCTGTGCGTAAAAGTATCAAAGTAATAAGTTAGAAGTATCAAAGTTCTTTTGTGTCTTACCTGGTAATGTAACCAGGGTATTAAAAGAAGGCATACTCCGAAATAATACTAATAGCTGGCTACTATCGAAGACAACTTAATTAATGGTCTCACCAAGGCGTTTAATACTTGTTATCTTCGAGCAATCCCTGAACGACCGCAGTGTAATCTCCTAGACATTTAATTTCGTTTTAAATTAATCGCTGAGCTCATATCCCATCCGAAATCCTCAATCCAATTGGTTTGTTTGGACTTTATAAATTCTGGAGGAAAATCATTTGCAGAATTCCAATAGAAGGCGATGTCCAAAATCATGATATATCGTCGCAAAACGTATCCCTATGCTCCTGTTTATGAGATATTTCATATCGTGCATAATTCTACGGCCATTAATCATAACTTCTGATATTGAAAAAGTGCTGTTCTTCCTTCCTTTTATTGTCGTCATAGTTTTTATTAAATATTGTAGTGCATCATAAAAATATTAAATATTAGCATTGTTACTTCGTTATTATTATTTATAAAAGAAGGATATTCACATATGGTGATCCACGTGTTAATTTGTTTTTATAATTACTTACATTCTATAAACCATTTGAAACATTTTTTTTATTATGACGTCTATCTTATTACATGTAAAATATTTAAGTTTTTTGTGACTGACCAAAACGTGTTCTCTCAATTTCAAAAAGTATTTACCCTAAAATCTGCTAACCATTTGTTATCTGAAAAGAAGACGTGTGAATAACACTTGTAAAACGTAGTCGCATGCTAATAACATGAACAAAATGCCGTGATGTCGCTAACTAATCAATACTAGCAAAAAAAGACAAGATAACAACGATAGCTTTTGGCGCTCAGGTGAAAATTGCTCGAGTAGTTTTTTAAACAACTTTGAAGATTTTTAAACAAACATATCTGTGCTCGATTGTCTGTGAATATATCACGACCTTTGAGCGTTAAGTGAAGATGCAAGGGCTGTTAAGAGTTTGAAAGAAAATGGCCGTCTTCCTGTAGTCAATGGATAAATTATTCTATTTCGATTCTCGGATATAATGGCGCTGCGGTTGAAGGAAGTCTTTATAGCAAGAGTGGTACTGCCAACGAGCAGTTTTGTTTTTATAAATCCGTATCCTGTTGGAAAAAAAATTACATAGTTATTATATCTTGGATTGCATTAGCCAAAGGAGAACGTAGAATCAATTTATAAGGCAAATTATACAATTTATGAATACTATACTTGTTCACTTACTCGTAATTTATCATTAACCTTGTGCTGCTTGTTGAAATATATGATAGAATTTTTTGTTATATTATAACCGTCCATTGTTAAGCTGCGAACTACTGCATGTTCTACTGGTCGGTGTATCAGGCTTCTAGGTCAAGGTTCCTGAGTTTGAAACCCGGAATTAATTTTAGGTCAAAGTGTGTTCTGTATCTCCTGTATTCGTGACTCTTCATTCTATTCTCTTCTCCGAACCTACAGCGCGTGCATTAATTATGGTTTAGGGAATAGGAAGACAAGATAATGCCTTTGTGATTGCGGAAATACAAACAATAACATATGCTGCACTATTGATGTCGACTGGTAACAACCACAGTAAATCGCCTTAGTCAATATCAATTGGCATCATTATCAAAGATGCTCTTTTCTGTCTACTAAAGTCTATTATCAGACCTTTGTGCGAGTAATAATTTAATATATCGTCGTGTTAAATATATAAATAATATAAAACAAGCTATTTTTATAAAATTACTGCCCTGATAATTGTTTCTTAAGCCCCGGTTATAGTTTGAATGTAAGTGATGGAACATTAGATGAATTGAATAAAATAAGAATAAATAGTGTGCAGATCGACACGGGCCGGGAGGGAGCTCACTTGCTCTATAAACAGGCTTCCGTATTTTTCAATCAGAGAGCTGTCAAAGCATTCTGACACCCTCATCCCATTGGCTCGCACTCGCCGAACGCCGAAATTGGTTTTCTACATTCAATCCATACAAAGTTTAATGTTATTCGTTTGCGATATCACCGGGATGCCGCCGATGTTTACCGACGCGCCAAATCATATTGGATTTGCAAACTTTTGTTTGTGGACTTTATTTCATTTCACTGTTAGTTCAGGCCGAGGGAATGTAATTTTAGATTTTGTCCTCCCGGCTATTTTGAATATGTCCATTGTGTGTGTATTGGATTGCGTTTAGGTGATGTAAGAGAAATATTATTATTAAAACATCATTGTGAGATCTTATTTCACAATGGATTTCCGCATAGAGTGCCACAAGATATGACAGGGCAGGCCTAAACTACACGAATCCATCAACATTGGATAGATCACGGATTCACCTGGTCTATCCTCTCCAAAAGCTCACGAATACATAGCCTCAATGTTATACTCCAAATTAAAATAATTAATAAAAATCTTTTTTTTTAAATACAATAATGAATCCCCTGAAAAAATATTACCTTATTTAACGTTGTACTGAGAGAAATCATGTAATATAATTTTCATATCGCACACAAGAAGTATGACTTACAAATTAACAATACCGGATATCTACAAGAGTTCAGTAACAGTGAAAAGCGTAGTGCGCCTGCGAGCGTTTATAAATTGAAGGGCTTGCTACCTGCGGCTTAATACACCGCTGTTTCCGGTTCATTTCCGGACGGAGCGCGCGGCGCCGGATATTGCTTTTAAGGTTGCGCTGCACGCTAACGTCAGTACGATACCCGCTTCCATTACCCGCTACACGCTCCGCTCTGCAACCTGCGGTTACACGCACCCCGCACTTCAAATGCATACGCTCCACTAGACACTAATTTCCACCCGTGTGACAATAAATCGATATATTTCTTCTAAACAAACAAAATCGTTTACCGTGTTTATTAACGTTTGTTTTTGAAGTAACGAATATACGTTTTGGAAAGTTCGTTATGCGGAACTACTGTTTGTTTTAGCGATAGAACTTTTTGTTATTTCATATAGGTGTAGTGTTACTCAATACTAACCTGTTCTAAAATATAAATAATATAATAAAATAGCTTTAAAATAGCAAATGAACAAACCATTCGAAATAATATTGCACTCTTGTACATAAAATTTAATATTTTAATGATTAGGCATACGCGAGAGATAATTAAATAAAGGCAGCTGCATAAGACTCGTTTCAATCGGCTGCTTTATAAAAAATGAAAGGAACAGAAACCCGATCCATAGCAGCGGTCCGGAAATTAAATTTTCGCTAAGCTTTAACGTTAATTAACCAACAACACGCGAATGTATATAGTGACGAGTGTTCCGGAGAAGAATTAAGACACGACACTACGCAATCCATAAATTTAATTTTACATGGACTTACTCCATACTTTTTAATAAGTAATATATAGTTCAATAATAAAAAACATGTCCTCCGCATCTATACTAATCTTATTAAGCTGAAGAGATTGTTTGGTTGAACGCGCTAATCTCGGGAACTACTGGTTCGAATTGCAAAATTATTTTTGTGTTGAATAGTTCATTTATCGAGTCTATAGGCTATATAACATCACGCTTCGACAAATAGGCGCTGAGCATCAAAGAACAATGTTGAAAAAACGGGAAAAAATATTACTTGTTAGAGCTTAGGTTTCGTGTGCTGCATAAACGGTTAAAGTTACGCAAAAATCATGTATCATGGAATTACTCCCTCTTTAAAAGTTCTTAAAAAAACCAAGCATCGAGTAGTCTACGCGAACGAAGTCGCGGGCACAGCTAGTTGAATATAAGGGGCCTTGGTATAACTACGGTACCGAACGAAAACACTGTTTAAAAAGGCGAGTCCGGAACAAATGGCTCCAAGGCGTTCATTGGTAGAGTCCAATAACTAGCAATAGACTGCTGTAGGCTAATGACAGTGACGATACAGAAATCATACATACAATATTTAACTGATTTATTTATCTATAGTCCGTATACAGATGTTTTATGAAAATTAGTGAATGCTTTTAATATTTGCACAATTATTTGTTGGTAACAATTTCCAATTTTTTAGAAGATGCTGAACCAATCGTTAAAGAAATCTCCAACGCTTTAGTTTATATATTATAAAATAACACACACCACCAACATTGCTTGAAATTCCAAATTTAATAATTTAGCGGACAATTAACTCGACTTATTTGACAAATTTTGTTAATCATTCTAGTACGTATCAGTATATATCTATACGTATGAGATTTAGGGCGAAAAGAATCATACTAACCCAAATATAATTTTATGGAAAAATCTATTTTGCCTGTTACAGATTTTGGTATATTTTTATCCAATACATCTATTTTAATATTAATATCATAACTTCGAAGTTAAGAAGATACATATGAGTAAACGAGAAGGCTCAGGAAGTATAAGCTAGTGAGACAGAATTACGCATATAATCCTTCCATAAAAATCAATCTAACTACTACAGTTAGATTGAAACTTGAACAAAATCTTTTCCGCACTCTCTTTGATATAAAATATGAAGTGACTAGTACAATCAATATCTTGTGAAGTTAAGAAAGTTGCTTAGTCATTTAAATAGAGCTTTTTAAACGGTCCTTTATGAAGAGTGTTACCAACCGCACCCACCCCTGCGGCCTTTCATTGACGGACAGAACTTACAAAAACTTACAAATTATAAAATCATTTAGACGACGGATAGTTGATTGATTTTTCATCTTGTTTAATTATTAAATACAATTATTAAATCATTTGATTATCCTCTGTAATAATCATTTAAAATTATTATACATATCGATTCACTTAGATATAAAAAACGTATATTCCATAGAAATAGATAAATACATCAAGGCAAAATGGACCGACCTTAAGCGGGGTGTTATTTTTCTTAAAAAATTAAAGAACGTGATTAAAATGAAGTTGTATTTATTTTAGTATGAAAAGCTGCTATTTGTTTCTTATCATCCGAGGAAGAGCCATACCCTCAGATATTACCAGCGTCAAAAAGCAGCATAATGATGCTGTGCTTTCGTTTGATGAGTGTAAGTATCCATTCCATTTCAGTACTCAGGAGTGATGCATTCTGAATCTTTCTTGAGGATGAATGCAGGCGCGTATGGGCTGCAGTCATTTATTACCAGGTTTGCCACTCTTAGTTTTGTAAAAATAAAAGTTTTTATTAGATCCTAATAAACACGTTGACAATCAAAACACATGTTTTGTACCGAGCTCTAATGCAAGAAATGTGTTATGTTTTTGCGTCGTAATGATTACCATGTGTTTTTTTTCAGTGTGTAATGGGCAAAACCTTTTAAACCTATTTAATGGCGATGAAGCATGCGGTTTTAATTAAAAATATTAAACAAATATTTTTTTTTATCGTCGTATTCTCTAGAGTACAAACAGTGGTAAAACACTATATCCTAATGAATCTGAAGAAATAAATATAATAATAACGTTATTAAATACTTTCATATGTGCCGTTAAGTAAGATGTCAAATAATTTAACTGCGGTGAGTTATTGTGGATTGTTTGGAACTTTTATTAAAATTTTACGCTAGACGTCAATATATTTCATCATATAATAATATATTTATTTCTTAATTTATTACACAGAATAATTTAAATATTTAAAATTAGCTTCCCCGGTAGCTCAATAGTAGAGACATAGAAAAAATAAAAATAGCCTTTAATGTCTTATCTAATCACTCAAGAACTACATATTTCGTAAACATTGTACTAAAATCGATTAAACGCGAGATAATTATGTACAATTCATGCCAGCAATCAGATCTGGTAGACGTAAGTCAATATGGTTTGTTTTATCGCCCGCACTGATTCTACTGTTTCGTTAAATCTTTTTCATTCCATTACATTAAGTAGATTTCGATGTTTATGTCAAATGTAGCTGCGATAATTTAGCAATTTATTATAATATTACACACTCAATCTTGTGGGACGGAGGTCGAGCGATATCTTGGATAGAGTAATTAAAAATATTTTATATTTATTGTTTCCTTTAGCGATGTACATTTGTCAAATGTCAGTTGCCAGGTTTGAGTACCAAATTATTTACAAATTTGTGCTTTTTTTTCTAATTCTCGATTATGAAAAATAACAACTATTAATTTTGTAGGCGGAGAAAATCCTATGATTAAGGTGGCAGCTGTTCATACAAGTTTCCAGTGAATTTTTTTTATAATTTTTTTTATAAATTTATTCGAGAGCTCACGGCTCATTTAATGTTAAATGACCGTGGCCTATAAATAACTACATTTATGCTGAACAGAGATTCAAGATGCACATGCGTATACATAGGGATGAGATGGACGGCACCCTTAGTGTTTGGGTTCCCGGATACCTTCACCGACTGACCATACGAAACACAGTGGCGTTATACTACTATTTCACTACGGTATTGAGTGAACGTGGTCGTATCTCGGTCGGTTTCTCTTCGAACCGACCAATTCATGGTCAGACAAGTCAATGTCTGTAACAATTAAACAGAGATCTTATCAATCTTAATATTGAATTAAATCTTATAGCAATAAACGTTACGTAAGCGGAGTCGTGAGCAGTAAGTTTTTTAGTTTTTATAAAATCTGTAGCAAAAAATATTTAACTGGCCACTTCATACTTTCAGTACATAAAAATGAAGAATGCTTTTTCTCTTCTTATCTAGACAAATCTTTTGAATATAAAGAACAAGTAAGGTTATAACGCGATGCGAATTATACCTCTGCGAGACGCATCATGTGAATTTCGCTTATATTAATTTTCAAGATTTATTGGATTTTTCATCCACGTTCTTGTATCTCTTATTAAATTAAATAACTATTGGTTGTGTTACATAATATGCACTAGTTCAACTTCACGCAGGTAAAGCATCTGCGAGAATTTCGTTATAATTTTATAGTCAAATAATCATTTCGATTATTTATTCAATGTATAAAAAAAATTGCGTGAGGCGTGTCATCATATTTCTTATTTGGAGATCGAGTTTAGCCCATATTAGTGTACAAGTAACTAATGCTCAATCAAAATTTGTATATCATAAGAAATCTATAAAATGTATATAATAAAATCGTATACAGATTTTTGTCTATTTTACTGTGTGTATGCATGACAATCCACATAATAGTTTTTATTTATTAAATTAATTATTAAGTAATTTATTGATATTTATTATTGTATAAATACATAGGTGGGCAGCCAATCACCAATATGAACGAAAATGGATGTGATGATATTAAACTTTTCATATTTCAGTACAGTTTAAATATGAAAAGTTTAATATCATCTTTTTACCATTCGGTTACTTGTAGCAAATCAAGAGGAAGATCTTAATAACATTTACCAGTTTTTTTATGATATTGCGAATGACAACGAGCGTATAGTTCCCTGAAAGTAAAGATTTCGTGCAGTATACACACGCAAATTCATTCTTGATAAATTTATTATTCCATTATCCTGATAAGTTATCACCCCTGAAAACTAAAATGGAATTCCTCGGCATCAGTTATGAGGATTCGTATTTCAGTCATTCACCAAACGATACGTAGTAGTAGTAGTAGTAGCAGTAATACTTCTGTTTTATACTGGTGAAATACTTTATACATGTTAACTGTATGAGACGAGTTTTAATGTAATGTACCATAATAAATATCATTCCGCATAAGGCATTCGTACGAGTATGTCTATATTGTATATAAACTTACGTTGCCCATTTAAACAAAATAGAAACAGTGGGTAGTATAAAGACACAATAGGTTTTATTAGATGCTTCTTCAAAAAAGATATCATCTCTTATATCTTTAAACGATACTTTAATCCAATAAAATCTACTACATATTCCAACTTCATTTCTTAGCATATATAACATATACCTCATTCTATTTAACCATGAAATTGTGTATCTTTAAAAGAATGAGGAAGCTTTTAATAACCAGATACCTAATATGTTTGTCAAAAACGCAAATAAGTAATATCGTTTAATTAGGTTATAACGTTTTAATTGGTGCCGCAGATAATATAAGGAAAATATTTTTAAATTCTTGTACCAACGGACTAAGCATCAAATTTATATATCAGTAGTTGACATTTAACTCTCACTGTAGGTTTATTAATGTATAACGGATCAGTTTATGATATATTTTAATTAATATTGTTAGATCTAATCTAATCTCTTTACGCGTGTTTTCCATTAGCTGTTTGGGCGTAATACAAACGCTAACACATTAAGATTGTATTTACGTTATAAATCGTTTTCAATCGATAGCATAGATAAAGTTTGTCTTATGATTCTTTTATCGATTGTATTTCTTGTCTAAAGCGTACTCACACCAATAAGAAAAAAATGTTTATTAACTTTAAAAAACAGTTGCGAACAAAGGTGTCATAGTGTAGATTTAAAGTTAGATACTTTCCAAATAAAACCCAATGATCCCTTTTAATACGATAATGTACCTCTATCTTTCGTCTGCAGTCACATACACGACCCTCGTGTGCTAATTGAATTTAAGGAATAAAATCCAATCGCCTCGATTCTTTATTATTCAAGATCCAATTTGGATAAGGTCTGATCGGTCCGCGGGGTGGGGGAGAGGGGCAGTCGGGAATAAAATTGGATTTGTCACTCAAAACATAAGGCAGCCTTTAAATTTAATAAGAAAGTATTATATGCTTGCAAAATGAATTTGACACATACGGTACATGTGGGTAATAAATCCATCGATGTCCGTTGAAAGAAATTATGTTAATTTATCTTACACGAATGTATTAAAAGGTTACATTATTATAACGAAATTATCATATATGTATATATAAACATTATCAAACTTGTATTAACAACCTTAAAAACGAACTAAGTTACATAACTATATGTTAATAGGTTATTATAATGAGTCTTTTGATGACTTGATGATGTCTTGTTGATGATGATCTTCTGCTTAGAGTAACCTTTGACCTACCATGAATATATTAATAACGTCAAATGGATACACGAAACACAATGGCACCCATTCGTAGTCTCCTACCAATTCAGTTGAACCAATTTAGTTTGAGGTAGCTTTGTATACATTGACCGGATTGAAGATGTGACATACATACAATACTCCCGGACCGGAAAACCATACAAAAATATATAAATATTGTTCCCAGGTTGAGAATCGAACTCAAAACCCAGGGCGAAGAATCCTTGTACTTATTATAATTATACCTTAGATACGCTACGCCGTGCGCCAGTTAACTCTTATCAATCAGATCATTGTATTCGTAACTACTTGATTAAACGAACAAAAGTAACAACAGATAATTTCATCCTCGTCATTTCGATGGTTCACCACTGTGCGCTTTACGCGAAATATCCTGCCACGCACAACTACTCTGTGGAATCAGTTATCGCTAGCGGTAGTTCCGAAACGATACAACTTAGGTACCTTCAAGAGAAGACCCTACACTTTTCTTATAAGCCGGCAACTCCTCTGGTGTTGCGGATGTTCATGTGCGGCGTTAATCACTCGCCATCGGGTGAGCCGCTTGCTCCTTTGCCCCCTATTCTATAAAAAAAAAACTAAGCTATTCGTCTCATAACATCGGTCGGCTTCAGTTGTATAAGTGATATTAAAGTTTAACGGAGTTTGTTATCTTAATTCAAAGAAATATTAAATACAAAATGTATCACATTCATAACTTATCAAAGAAACTTACCGCTACTTCACCTACTACTTTAATCGTGGAATTAAAAATTTATTAGCGTATTATCAAAATATTTTCGTTAAATGTAATATCTTTTGCAATACCATAAAAATGTAAAATAAAAACATCATAATTTTAGTAAATCAAATCAAATATTGATACAAAGAGAAGTATAAATAAAAACAGGCTTGTGACAATATTAAAATATAGTACAGTCTTTAAACTTTAAACCTCTTTGGTAAATGTTTACCCATAATAGCTAGATTACAATGCCTTAGCACCTAGTATGTCAACTTTTTAACGTATTATATTTATTTAACGAATTATATCACGAGTAACATTTATATTTAACATTACAGGTATATACATACACATGGCTTAAGCTACAAAAAAGCTTGTAAAGTAAAAGTCATAGCAACGAACGAACTATTAAACGAAACAAGCATGTTATGAAGACACGGACTAAAAACAAAGCAAAGCCATCGAGAAGATCTGAGAACAGCAGCCAAATAACCGATAATAGCAGTAAATAACCCACCTTTTCCGATGTAACCATTACCGGTATAATTGTGTCTCGTGTCTCTGTTATTGTATCACATCCTTCCTCCGATCTTATTGTTTTTGAATAAGATGGGAAGGGGCTCCTCATCCCCCTCGTCAATCACACCTCGACCATACCTCAATACATAAACAAAAACGACAAAACCTCTGTTTACACGAATGCATATGGCACTATAATATATTCTATCCCACACACTTAATGTCGTGTGTTAATAACCAAAAATATTTCGCCAGCCGAACGTCATCGTTATTCATGGTGGAGCCTATCCACAGCTACAAAGTAGATATCGCAAATGGCACCACTCGTGAACCGCGTCTTCAATAAATAAAACTGTTTCCTAAATACCGGTAACGAGGTATTCCAAACTAATTTTTTGTGGATGATCTACAAATGTATTTTGTGAAAGCGTGATCCAATTATGCTACAGGCAGATCGTAACTATAGGTATATGATTTTAAGTTAAAATTATGACTCAAAAAAAAAAAATAACTTATACAAGTACATAGTTTTTGTTGTTGTTTCATACATACGATTGCAGTAAAGGTTAAATTTACAATAAGCTTTTAGTCACGGTTGTTTTTATATCAAAATATATGATACGATTTATTGTGTCGTTAATAAAGATAATCTAAACTGATCTTTTATTCCAGACATTATATTACTTTTTCCATAATAAACACTCGGCATCAACTTACTAAGTTTCTAATTCTCTTGATAGTATGAAAGATACGACAATGAGAACAATACACTTGAAACAATTACGAATGAGTCGGAATGCGCAGAGAGTGCATATAATTGGCTAACTAAGAAGACATGAAAAGCTCCAATTCACAGAGTGTATTTACACGGCTCTAATTACAGCTCTCAGATCGCGTTTAAACATTTGAATCACGATGAATGCACGGCGTTTTAGGCGAGTTTGTTACTAAACTTCGTTCAATGCTATTTGCTCTTCCATTAAAAAACAGACTTTTAAGTAATTAGTGATCACTATCCAAAGTCAAAGCTCATTAAAGCAAAGATTATTTATTCAAATACGAAGTTAACAATTCACCTTCAGAACGTAAATTCGTAGGGTTCATCACGGCATAACTTCGACATCACTTCGGTAAATATGCCTCATCGTTTCTTTACATTCTTTACTAAACCACTATTTAAAAATTACTAGTAATAGTTATTTTAAATTTGAATGAATTATATATTTAACTTTTAACATATTACTATTATAAAGTGTGATACGTGTTTGATTTACTACTGTTAGTTTTTATTATAAGCAAAACTTGTATAATAGTGTTTGCGAGCTGAAATGTTTACAACATTGATAAGTAAACATGGTCGAGGCGGCGCGATCATTGAAAGCGCGGAAATTGAATAGCCGCTCATATCCGGTGCGATGCAGCGAAGAGCGAACGCGCTGACAGCAACGACGGGCCCTTGCACTCCGGGGCCATGGCCTACGACTGATGGCATTCATACGTCGGAAAAATGCTTAGCAGGCATCTTAAATTTATGATACAAATATTGTGCAATACATTCGAGTATATATATATATATATATATATATATATATATATATATATATATTCCATTTGATTATATACTTACATACATTTATTTATATTACATACGTCTAAGAAATGGAAATTGATAACCAACTATAGAATTGACCATACGTAATTTCAGTGTTGCCTAACGTTTTGTTTGACTACTTCAATTCTACAGGAAAGAACTTTACATTAGTATGTCTGCGATGACAGACTAATGTTAAGTTCACTAATCCGCAGCAAAGCCTATGCCTAGGTTAGTCTATGCTTCTAATTCCTCTGAATTTTGATAAATGGCAGGAGTATTTCAAATCCCAAATATAAATGTAGACGATGAAATGTAGAAGCGGATCCAGGTTTAAGAACAAAACTATGGCCTTATGTGATCTTGTCAATTTTTTTTGTTCTATGTAACATATAACACTAGGGTTTTCAGATCAGTAAATTAAATTTCAAGATCCATCGTCACATATTATTAACAAATTTTAAAAGTAAGTTCTTACTAACTTTTAAAAGTACGGAACTGAATAAGTACGGAAAGGAATTTAATAAGTATCATTTTCAGATTTATCGACAGCCTTAGGATGATGTAGTACTTTCCAGTGTCAAACATACGAGTAATTTTTTTTTTGGCATGATCCTTGTATAAACATCAAATGAAGATGAAAATACTATGATAATTGAGTCTTCCCTATTCTCAATCGGTATGTTTAATACAGTGCAGTGATATGTTAAAATGGTACGCAAAAATAACTTGAAAGTATCGACCTTCCCTTGTCTTGCCACCATTTCAGCTACAGCCAGTTTATAGCTAAAGCTTGACCATGTAATCAACCAGTTTACCATGTAGAAATATTTGACCTTTGTCGGCTTCTTACTTCACGTACAAGTACAAGTTAATATGATGTCCATTAAAAGATTAATCATTTTAGTAACACGATATTTATAGTATAATTTGGACCGTAACAATTACATCGAATACGATCATACAAGAAGTAAAAAAATATTTGACCACCTTTAAAGCTTTTTTGCAATATGGCAGTCCCTCACGGCTGATAAAAGTTTCATAGAGCTATTCAATCTTTCTGGACAATAGATTGTGACAAAATCTAATTCAATTCAGGATCAAGCTGCAGAATTAAATTAATAATAATACATATATGCTCTTCCTTTATCATATATCAACGCGAATAACGGCATAGCCCTGTTTCTTTTCACATGGTGAGTGTGGTTTCCGGAGACCCAATTACATTCCATTGCGAGTGGTGACAACGCATGCATCTTGAATCTTTGTTTGGAAAGGAATTTTGATTCACCTGAGTACACTACGTTTGACACCGGCAAAATTGTGAAAATAGTTTTAGAGTTTAGATTTTTTTTTATTGTTTCGCTGGTGTTGCCTCTTAATTTTTACATTTTTATTACGAATATCCAATTAACTGCTTCCGAAGGGCTTATTGTAAATGTTTCAATACCCTTAGAAGTAGAGCTGAGTACGTTAGGGAGATTATCAGAACGTAAAGGCAGGCAGCGCATCTGCGACACTCCTGGTGTTGATGCTTGTTCGTTTTCCACCTATTCTATATAAAAAATTATAATGATACGCATTTTGTCATTCAAAAATTTTATAATAAAGAAGAGTAACCTAGGTAGCACCCATGGAGAGCATCAAGGAAAGTAAATTAGTTTAATTGCCCTGGTGTGGCCTTAAACTTTTTCCTTCCCATTGTAGCTAGAAGAAAACACCGCTGCTGGATATTGTTGTCCACGAGGAGGCTGTCGTTCGCGATATTAAGTGTTACCTTAAACGCGATGCGATTGCACCGTAAATCGAGGTGACGCTGATGATTTTTTACATAAAATAGCTGGCAAACGAGCAATCTGGTCACCTGATTGTAGGTGATGAACGCCGCCCATGAACATCCCCAACACCAGAGGAATCACAAATGCGCAGTCGGCCTTATTACTTACCTTCTTAAAGTTTTAATAATAAATTCAAGAATATTTGTTAGTGTAATATTTATTATATCTTGTTACGTAAAAGATTCTCTCTCATCTGGTAACTTAATTAAACTGTTTTATTTTATTATAACGAATCCATTTAATTACTTTGTTGTTGTATCTCAATGTATACAAAAGCCAGAAATGTATAATACAACACTCATTAATTATTAGCTGTTATCTTAATATGTGATTAACCTACTGCCTGCAGGCAAATATCTGTCACGAACTCACGCGCACCACGCGTGGTTATTGGTTCAGGAATGTTACCGCAATCATTGTAAGCACGAGAAAAAAACGGGATAAATTTTGTCTATAATTTTTGATGGTAAAAACTAATTTCATTAAGTTGATAGACGAACACAAAAACAAATGGAATAACAATACTTTTTGTAGAGTATAAAAAAATCTATACAAAAATGTATATACTTTTTTAGAATATTGAGGAGTCGATACTTAAATTCGATTGATTGACTTCAGGACCGTTACTTTGAAGAAGTGTAAAAGAAGTTAATTCTTTTCAAATAAGTTAAACAATCGATGACAATTTAACGACAAGTAGGTGAATTAATCGTAATAACGTATTATCGTAATAATACGTTTTTTTTTAAGTATACCACACATGGTAGTATAACGGCGCAGTGCCAACAGATGGGGTTAAATATTACTTGAATGGAAATACAGAATTGGGTACAGAAACGTGAACAGGCAACGACAAGATGTACCGATTAACTGGTAAATGCATTGGGAAGAAACTGGATTACAAAAGCCCTAGAACGTAGCGAATGTCGTGCATTAGATGAGGCCTGCACTCATCATTGAGTGAAAATAGGGTAAAGAAGAAGTAAAAAAAGAGAAAGAAACTATTCAAAAAATTTTAAAATTATTTCATACATTAGTTATTATGGTAATAAGAATTAGTTATAATTATGTACCAGAAGAAAATCTATGACTTTGCTCCAAAAAGAACTTTAAACAATGTTGATAACGATAGGAATTTCTTACTTTATTTCTTTTTGTTGTTTTGCTATAACAATTACGTTTAAGGTATTGAGATCGGTAGTGAGTGAGTGGAATGAACTGGACTGCGATATTTTGAATAATGATGGTGTGTTAACATTTTAGAAAAAGCGATATTGTTAGTGTACCCGAGCCAATTAGAAGTGTTGGGGAGGTTCGGATCCCCCGCGCTTCGCCCGCAATTGCCCTATTAAACACAACGGCACCGACGATGTAGTATCGTTATCTAAATGTTATTGTGTAAGCTACTTCTAAATAAACCTCCGCTTTTTTACAGCTATGTTGAACAATGGAATCATGTCAGATGCCGCAAGAACCCCCCGTTCATTCTCTGTAACTATTGAGTTGTTAATTAAATTCACGCAAATTTATCGCCCACTCCAAGGCACGACACCCTCGCCGCTAACGCAACGGAATACAGACGAGTTTTCTATGACACAAACATAGTTATCTGAATCAATGTTACTTGTTGTTTAATTACAACAATAGTGGCCCCTAATGAGAGTTTGCGCTAATAAGCGCGGCAGAATGTAATCAACATGCCTTGTCGGTCTAATGAGCCAAGTTCCTGGCAAAAACCAGCACCGTCGACATTTTACTGAAGATTAATTAGGCGTTGTACCTATAAAGAGACTGGCTACCGGAAATCTTGCATCTAACTTGACATGAATTAACATATTCTTATATGGCACTCGTTAGAAAAAAAACCCTTCCCTGCACAACTATCATCTGGCGTTACTGTACCGCAAATATTTTTTCATTGATGCAGAAACAAGCAGTCGAGCACAAACGATCTTCATTCAAACAACTCCTATTGACAACAAAGTATACAGACTTGTAAACGTCGTTAACTTAAATAAGCACGTTTGATTACATCGTAGCTAGCTACCCCATTAAAACTTAACGAGGGGCAACCCCGGGGAAAATAACTAACCCAATTTCCCTTTGCCGGGGAAATCATTAAAAGTCTTAAAAGGGTCTTTTCATATATTTTTTAACCCGGGGCGTACGTGCAAATAAACACATTTTTACATACTCGAACAAACAATTCTCCTAACGAGGCAAGAGCGTAACGAGCGGAGAGGTGTCCGGCGCTCGCTAGCTGTGAGCTCCGCTAATTGGAAGGATATGCCCGGAAATGTGTCTCGTTACACGAGGCCTACCTGTCTAGGCTCACCACCAACACCTCTGATTTATTGCGGCCTATACATTCAAATTGACAGCAACGAAATGCGGCGCGGAACCCTATCACGATTTAATCCGACCTAATACCGACTTGCCAATAAACAATACAGCTAGTTTTAGACCGAGTAATTCGTGCGCACTACTGACCTTTGCTTTCATGAAAACAGTTCTTGGTTTAAGCATTCACGAGCTCACCTGCCTAACTCATACATATCAAAACATCGAGCTTTTGTAACACATTCTCAACAACAATTACAGCGTATAGTAAGTGAATATATTATTGGGTAAATATTGGCACAAGCAGCCGTTTTTAATTATGAACTTTTGAAGAAGCTTTTCAAAACTGTATATTATATATTATAAATAAAATTCAAGTTTTTATTCGTAGTTAATTATTAACAGGTTAGAAAATATACAAACGAATGGCAATAGTTAAGGATTTCTTCAATGACTAACAAAACATCTACTTAACTTCCAAATCAATTTGCATTCCCCTCAGATATTAATACCTTTATTGATCAATAAAACGCGAACGCTCTTTCTATACTTAAATTAATTACAAGATTTGCCAATTAGCCGAATGTTTGCGTTCACTGTTTTAATTAATGAATGTGTGTTGTATTAGCATCGGATACAATCTGATTCGAGACTCGTCGGTAATTACCGACGTCTACAAAATACATCGAATTCCTCGTAATTGCTGAGAATATTACGGCAGTGAACTTAATTGTTCCCGACTTAATTAATTAAGCTTTTGTTTGAAACTAACAGCGAAGTGTAGAGTTGGCAATTCTAAATTGGATCTTGTAATTACCTTACCCTCCGTTGTACAGAAACTGTCTACTTTCAATTATGGGCGAAGCTTAGTTAATGGAATCAATTATAATTGGAAGACAATGCGAAGCCTATTCTCGTACCTTAATTATGAAAAGTTAATTAGTTTGTTCTGCGACTATAGCACTTATAAAAATAGAGCTAAGGACGAATTTGCAAACTAATGAGTACAGCGCTTGGGTCTCATTATTGTACAAAGAATTTTAATTTGTTTTAATAATTATATGAGATATACGTTTACAATTCATTTTAATATCATCAGATGCAGTAACTTTTAAATATCTCCACTTTATATATTACGTACGGGAATAAAAAAGTCAGTTTGTGTGGTGTGTGGTCAGTTAGTAGGTATCCTCAACCCAGTATTGCCAAACAATTGGTCCCATTCGAGCAAAACATGGTTACTGTAAGAAATATCCTATAAGAGCGACCAATGTTCATCAGTCTAGGTATGATTGTGAAACCCTACAATTGTGATGTTAATGAGAACGGACAAAGGTAACATTTTACAATAAAACACAAAAATGTGTATTTCAGTGTCTCTTTAACCAGCTCACGGACTCCTAAGTTCCGTGAGCCCTGTGTCCGATGAAGCTGTAAGAGCCGCATAGGGTAACAGCATCAACATCGACAAAATCTAGACGTTGTGTCGTTGATGCAGTCAGTACATTATTTCACCGCAAAGATACCACTTTTTTCTTCCTTCACTTTAACTATTTGCTGCTTCACACAAAAATATTGTCGTCGGTTGTAAATTATAGGTTTAACAATGTTGTAAAAAAAAGTATTTGTTGTGTGTGGTAAAAGATATCCCAGGACAAGGACAGTTTTAATTAAAAAGAATCTCAAACGTCAAATTTGTGCAATATCAAATTAGGTTAGCATTCGCGTGGTACGTTTTTAATAATTGGGAACAATAACCAAATAATGTAATAGGTACCTTCCGTTAATTCAAATATTAATATTTTAACAAATGATTACGTCACGTTTAATCCATTGCAAAATTATATAAATTATACATAAACTGTATATTAACAAATTAGACATAACAGTTGTACATATATATACAAAATATTAGTCCTTATTTTGAAAGCCATGTGGCGTAATGTAACTCAAACCCCTACTGCGTACATCTACTTGACTGCTGCGTCACAGGTCGTGGATTCGATTCCCAGCTGAGGAACAATATTTGTGTATTACAAATTGTTGGTTTTTATGTCTAGGTGTGTTCTATGTATGTTCTGTGTATTCGACACTGCATCGGATTTCTCCTTATTGCATATGCATTACATCATACTAGGAAAAGGGACGAGTGGAGTGCCCCTGTATTTAAGCAAACACTTACGGCACTATAATATATCCTGCAGAGTTGATATTATCTAGTAATAACCAGAAGACATAGCCGCGGTCGAAATCGACCAGGAGGTCGTCGAAAACAAAATCATTATCAAAACCAAAAAAGAAATCTTATAAATTCGAATATATAGAAATAATGAAAAAACAAAAATATTTTCATATTTATTTTTTCCTATAATACTTATAAAACATAACAACATACAAAAATATGTGTTTTTCTTTTTCATTTATCATTATCATAAACCTCTTTAAGTAAAATAAAAAGAAATGTATTAAAAGCTATAAACGTAAGATTACAATAATAATATATAGTAGACTTAAATTTCACATTGTTTAGAGCGTATAAAATATAATATAATTATCGATAAATTTGCGAACTGTAGACGGACGCCTTCAAGACCCTTGACTTTAATTAAGACACAATAATTAAAATAACAAGCGACAAGCGCGGTGCGTCATTATGCAGGGTCGTGAGGCCGCATATGACACTGGTCTATGGTACTCTACGTCTATGTTATATCACAAAAAAAAAACGTTTATATACTCGTTGTTTTTTATTACTTAATGAATAATGAATAGTTTTCTTTCCGAAACATAATAATGATATATCTTAAATCAATATGTTCTTTGAAAAACTTAATTATATTATATACAAAATTTATAAAGTGTATTTTTATATTCATAAAGATATACTAGTCGCTTTTATTACGTAAAACTCAAAAAAAAAAAAAAATAAACAAACATACCTCTTACGAGAAAGCTCCTTGACGTCCAGAACAAACACTAATTAAACGATATAAATCTTTAGAACAACCTTGTCTTTTTACACTAAAACACAAAAATGTATGTAATGGAGCACAGAACTAAATTTCCTTGTCCACTTCAATTGTCACTTCCAACAGGATTTACGACTGTAATCGTTTCCAAATAACAAAAGGCTTAGTATTGATGTTTTATTGCAAGAATAAAACGTTGATCGTCTATTAATTCCAGTATATTATATGGAAATATTTTATGACAGTTCTTATTTAACGAAACGTTTTTAATCTACTTCTAGCTACTAAAATCGAGTAAAGTTTACGATTCTACGGAACAGCGTGTACGCGGGCACACCCGGTCGAGGCTCGCGACGGAATGAACCGACGGCTGGCGAATGCAGGCGTCGCGGCGCATGGAGCCGAGGGCGGGCGCCGGAACACGGGGTGGAATGGAACAACACTCTAATATAATGATGGGCTCGGAACACTAATGCTCTAATTGGAAAAGTACTCTCGCAATGCTAAAAAAAAGTTCAATCTTCATAGTGCCTACGCTTCAACATGAATGACGCTTAATTGATCAACATTATACTGGAATCAATAATAAAAGAAATTGACTTTGTGTCACGTCGCACTACGTAGGTAAGAAATATCACAAACTCTTTCCCGCTAGTGGATTCCGGCCTAAATTCAATTCCGCCCCTTTCCTTTCAGAAACCAATCTTCTTTACATTCCCTCGCCGACAAATTTATATTCCTCCATACGTCCTCCCCGTTGGGAGTAGACCGTTCGGTGGACTGTCACCGTTACGTGCATACGATGGTGGCTTATAAATTGTTAAGCTAATGGTCAACAGATTACGAAGAAACGCGAAGTGTGCTTTGATCGTGCACCGTCGTGGAGAATTTAATTTCCACTGTCTGCCCGCCCCAACGCCATTGTCCGCTCAGTATTTCATTACGGCTCGAGCTTTTCTATTAATAAATCACTCTTCGCCTGCGCCGTTTAATTACGTCCCGGATCCGGCTAACGTCTGATTACACTTTCATCGAACATCTAATTAGGAGTGCAGTGGTGCCGGCAAGTGAACGTACATATGTATTCTTTGTTCCGCTGATATTACACTCAGCCGCTATTACTGCGAGAAAAGCCTGCTCAACAAAGTTCGGAATGAACGAACTTTGATTAAAACCTACCGCCTACATTACTACCAACTTGATAGTATCGTCGTTTTATTACTAAAACAAAACGTAGTCGTTGTTTAAATCCAGAATTTTTAGAACTAGAAATAATTGAACTACTGTAGAACGCGATACCTGTAATATACAATATATATATATATATATATATATTGATATATATATAGATATTTATATATATATATATTACACTTAAGTATTATCTATACAAACTTTATTATAATCACTGATCATAATTTATTCGCAGACAATAGAGATCGTATTCGTTCGGACCGAATCCATTTGCCGCGTGGCTACGCATTGTTGACAGCCCTACATTGTTACTCAAACCCCATTAATGGAACCCTAATGGCGTTTCCTTTTAAAGGACAAGCGCAATAATTAGTGGTTTTCAAAAGCGAGTGCCGTGTTGCCGACGTAAGAGAATCCATCACCCCATATTTTCTCGGGAATAACGTAAGAATCGAAAGGATTATGTATGTTAGATGACTGCATCTTCTACTTGCAGCGAGGATGTTATGTAAATTGGTTGTCTTGATAATAACTGACAACACGCTTGCCGAACAAAAGTCTCAACGGAATCCAAAGAGGTCTTAATACTCAGGATCTTCATCTTGATTTTTTGGTATTTATGGGCTATTGTTGACAATAGGTAATAGAATGCGATACAGTATACTATACATGGAAACAACTATGCATATTTCAGTGGAGTCCGCCATCTAGTACTAGTATAGATAGATGGTGGGAAACTTCAATACACTCTCAAAAAAGGAGGCGTGAGTCCGCCAGTGGGAAGTATAAAGGTAGAACCTACTACTCTAATTGTATTTATTGAAACGATGAAAGTGAAACGAGAATATGGCGAGAGTCGGTCGTTTCGCCATAGTGGCTCAAGACCTTTTTTAATTTCCTGGAGCGAACGCGAACTCGCCAGCGCGGGCAGCGGGCCCGTTTAACTTATTGCCACGGTTAACGAGAATACGCCGCTGTGTGCCGGCGAAATTGAAGGATTTACTCCGCGTCCCTCCTTTATTAAACGTACTGCACACACGGATATTACATGTGTGCGTAAACCAACTACACGCATGTCGAAATTACATTTCACATGACTCGTAATAACAAGGGTGGGCGTAAATCACGGGCATTATTAGTTTCTCCCGTTACTCACGCCATTTGTCACCTATGATAGGTGTTGTATATATACTATTAAATATATATACAACACCTATCGTTATAGATAAAATACAGTTTTTTTATTAATGAAGTAAATATACAATCGAATATCCTCACAAGAATTCATCATATTTTTTTGGAAGACACTGTTGGGAAAACAATGACAGGGAATGGTCACCAATATCCCCTTGAAATTACAAAGTTGCAGTGTTTTTTTATCAATATGCCTATTAATTTTGCTAATATTTAATCTATGGTTCTGTTAGTTTTCAATAATGGACTTGTAATGACTTTCTAAAGAAACGTACAGCCTAAATAGTCTTTAAGAGGCCAAGGCGCGAACAGCAATATCACCGGACTTCCTGTAAGCTAAGCATATCGCTTAAAGTTTCGCAATATACGCGCACAGAGCCCGTCCTTTATTAAAAACTATTCTCACATTTTTAATTAAAACTTGTGTTCCCCCACTAAAACTTTATTTAAGCAATAAAGGCTCTGCAATTAGCGGCGCTGTCCCCGACGGCGACTTTACCTACTTTTCCTCGGCTTTAATGAGTGTTTTTTAATAAAGCCTGAGACTGCTCCAAGTTTATTA
The DNA here is from genome assembly GCA_029286865.1 of Teinopalpus imperialis. Taxonomy (NCBI): domain Eukaryota; kingdom Metazoa; phylum Arthropoda; class Insecta; order Lepidoptera; family Papilionidae; genus Teinopalpus; species Teinopalpus imperialis. The sequence continues at coordinate 1,037,676 of JAGSMU010000025.1, read as the reverse complement.
ATTTAGTTTAACTTGTGTCACGGCACGCACGGTATACTAACGCTTTTTAATACAACCAGAGTAAAACAGTAGTTGTTACTACTGCCGTGTTTGATCTGGTGAGTAAAAGATTATTATAACTGGTGGCCATTATTTAATCAACGCATCTATATTATAATTTCTTAACAAGGTAGTAGATGTTACTGTGTCTAGTCAGTGACCATCAGGTGAACTGAGAGCATTTTATTACTGCCGTGTTTGATCTGGTGAGTAAAAGATTATTATAACTGGTGGCCATTATTTAATCCTTGGTTAATCCACGGCGGTGACAACGCATCTATATTATAATTTCTTAACAAGGTAGTGGATGTTACTGTGTCTAGTCAGTGACCATCAGGTGAACTGAGAGCATTTTATTATTAGGGGTCCACAAACGAGTGAGCCTACCTGATGTTAAGAAATTAAGTTATCCTGTGTAAATGGTTGTAACTCCTGTTGTCAGCGTGCTGGTCTGAAAACCTGGCTGCTGCGTATCGGGTTCGATTCTCAACCAACGAACCATATATACCTATGCATAACAATTGCTAATTTTCGGTTCTGGGTGTATTGTGCCATTGTGTTCTTAACAATGTATCTGAACAATCCTCAGATCTTATTGCAAGTGGATTACAATGGTATGGGATGTTTTCGGGATGCGGAATTCCAACCTAATAAATTCTGTACAGTTTATTCACATCCAGAATCTGTGTGGCTGAATGGCTCACGGAACTGAGGGGGTCCGTGAACTGGTTATAGAGTTTGGTTCTCTTGCTTACACAAAGCGCTCATACAATGAGCGTGTCGGTCTGCTCTGATCACGTTCCTATCTGATAGTGCCACATAAGTTGCCAGTTCCCTAGCTATCGTAAGATTCTCCAGGGAGGAGAATAGATGGTGATGTTTACTGATCGTCCGAGGTTAGACCATAGTCCATCATGACCATAGTCGTCGATCAGAAGGCAATTATCATCCCTACATCATACAAAAAATAATCGATTGGCGTGTTAATGAAAAATAAAAGGATCGCGTGGTGTAGTCGAAGTTTGGCTTCTGGTGAAATGTGCTCGTTTGTATCTCTCTCTCTAATTTTACAAAGATATAACCTTCAACACATTAAACGTACGACCCATTTAATTAAGCCAGCATAAAATGTCATGCGATTGCAATTCTACTAAGCTAATTATCATACTGAAAATAAACGTAACATAACCGTTGACTTATCAAGTGGGCCAATAATTACACACACTCTACTTGTAATCAATTTAAATGCGAAGCCAGTTTAAATTTACATGCGGGAGAAAAAAGAAAATGAGTTAATTTTAAAACTCGATTATGCATTTTATATTTAACCAATGGTAGAACCTGTTGTTAATAATTTCCTTTCAAATTTAAATGGCAATAAGACTCGATCAAAAAAAGTAGCACTCGGCGTTTTTGAGAATTTTAAAATAAATTTATAATGAGCGGAAACTTTATTTTATACCGATTAAAAAAAAATCATCTTAACAGCACATGTTAAAATTAGTACAAACATATGATAATGGTATTTCCACTTCTCTGTTCCGTAATAAAAATTGACTATATTATATCTACACTTGCACGATATGACAACACGGTATAAATCATCCATGAAACTTGAAAAAAGGAAATGCAGACCGTCTTCATTATTAGGTGTTTTTGTTGTTTAAAGATTCTGTGCTAATGGATTATTAGTTAATCGTCTTATTATTGTAAAAGCTGTATTACGAATTTATTCTGTGATAAGCGGAATATTAAGTCAATTTTGAACGACGTTGAAAAGCAATCAACAATAATCAATCGTTATTTTGAAAAAGCACACTTCCCTTAAGCACGTTATGAGTCCAAAGTGAGGATCGTTGTAGAACTGCGAACTAAAAGCTTGAATGACATGGGGAGCGATTGCAGCCCCCGCGCCAAGTGTTCCGGCCATAATTACATTCCCGTGTCTAACAAATGGAGAATCGGTGTTGATTTGTGTTTAGCGGAGCCCGCGCGACCCGAACTCCGCTCCGGTGAATGAGTCGGGACGGGCCTTGCCCGGCCTTCGCTAGAATTAGTTAAGATATTGTTAACTCTGCTCTAATCCGAAGCATTCTTTATTGGAATTGTCCAAATAATATTTTATCAATTTCATTTAATAATGATTGTACCGCGCGCCAGACATTTTTTTCTTGTGTTTTAAATGTATTAACTATTTTTCTCAGCAAATTATATAATTAATAAAATATTATTCTTTGTCTTTATACACATATTACATAGTTGTTTAAATTATTCCTTTAAATACTTCACTTACCATCTACATGTGAACTCTCTGCTCGTTTGTTCCTCTTACCGCCCTAAAAATTCAATATCTACTCATTACTCCTATAAAATGGACGATATCGCTAAATATATATCGAAAAATGTCACTTGTAAGATAATTTTTTTTTTATTCTTAACTGAAAACTCAAATTAAAAGGTACCTACCGCGCTTGTAGTACGTTGAAGTTGGAAAGTGAGTGTAGCACAAAAGTGTCGTCACCACTGTTTAAATGTTTTTAATAACACAAGTAGATCAAAACTATAGACATACGCGACCATAACGGTTACTATCAATATTATACTGAAATAGAAAAAGTGCTTGCCAAATTAATTCTATGAAAATCTAAATCGTTGCATATAGCGTCGGTCAGTAATTGCTCGCATTTAAGCTAAGTGTAAAACGAAGCACTCGACTAGTCGGCCTAAAAGCTTCGCGGCAGATTGAATCACCACACGGATTTTCCATTACCCCTACTTTTCGCGTGCATACTGCTATTATGCTATCGTGTTTCTTTTATTTTTCATTTAATTCTTATTTATTTTATTTTTCTATTCTTTCTTTCTTCATTCATATTCTTAAATTATATATAGATAGTAAAGATAACATATTTAAAAACGATTATTACAACAACTTTACCTACTTTTTGGTACAATAGATGTATAATTTTTTTCTCCTCCGTGTCCCTTATTCTTATCGTTTGATAATATTTTTGAATTGGTTCATTGATTCATTTGTGAATAGGATATTTTATAAACACGTATAAAGATACCAAGAATAAGTAAGTTAACTAACTTCATAAAGTTACCAGGATTAAATTTATTAAAATGCACTCTGATATAGACGAAGTCTAGCAATAAAAAGAAGGTGGTTGTCGACTACAAAGTATCAGTTTCATAGCTGTAGCATCGTTTGCGCAATGGTTCACACGAAACTGGCTAGGAGTCGTTAGACCGGTCGTATATCCTCGGATAACCGCGAATATTGGCCCCACTAACAATGCGCGTCTTTATAAGTTTTTAACGAGCTCGGACGGTATAAATTATGTGTGCGGCCGGCACTGGGTCTCGTTATCTCGCAAACGGCGTACTAGCGGAAGCTTAATGTAGCGAGAGCTTTATTGTAGCCACTTACGGAGTTGCAACATGAACTTGTATAACACTATTGTCGTGTAGAGGCTGGACTATGATCTACACTTCGGAACATATTTTCAGTTTCTTTATTCACTTCTCGTTTGTTTGAGCTTCGTTGTATCGTAAAATGGTTCATTAGTTTTTATTTATTTACAATTTTTTTAGCTCTTTCAAGTACGTGTGTGGTAATGTTTTAGTGTTCTGTATTCAAACCCCGAAATATCTACTTAAAAAGATACAATATGTAACCTCAAACATACTCGTATATGTGAACTTTTATAGGTGTCAACTAAGCTGCTCCGTAATGGGGTGTAAATTAGGAATTTAAAAAACCTTTATTATCGTTAAGGTGTGAGGTGTCAACTGAAAGTTCTATAATTCAAAAATGTGTCATACGTCATTTTGTTAAATTTTAATCAGCTTATCTTTGAAAAAATATGCATAAAAATATCTTCAAAAATATCACAAACAAGAATTTGAGTTTAACATCAGAATTGAAGAAGAATAGTATGCAATAATGACTTTACACTGAGCACTTAGCAACTTTTTTTTTCTCGAAACATAAAAAGACAACTTATATTCACAGTATCATTAAATTGTCACTTACATTTATTACTTATAGTTTATTTATATGTATAGATAAATATACTTATAGCTGCAATAAAAAAGGCTATATGTCAATCCAAGCGAACAGCGTGGCGAAGCTGCCTAGCTTCCGAGTACCGGCTCGAATTAATAAGCGGTTACCGGGTAATGAGTTGCGACCTAAGCCACCACGAACTGCACTGGTGTCAGATATCAGGAATTACTGCGAGATTTATGAAGCGCTTACTCGTTGATCACGACCTTTATAATCATATTTATTACTTTAGACCCTGGGTAGAGAGATACTGTCTACTATCTTAATTCAATTATAAATTGGAGTATGATTTCGATTGTTGTTATTACCTATGCTCTGTTACCAGAATGTTAACGAGTGGTCAAGTCAATACCTTGGGCTTGACTGGCCAAAACTGAGTTCTTGAACCACCGTTGCCGTAGACAGACCAAATACTGGCAACGGACTCAACCATTCATTTATTTATTTGCGTAATACGTAATCGTAGTTTGCGAAAAGAATGAAGAGAAACACAAAACAATTTTATTTTAACACATTTTATCTCCATCGGTTAGAATATCTATAATATATTTGAAAACGAGAGAGAGAATATTTTTGAAAACAAGTAAGAGCAGGGCCTCTGATTCCCAAATATTAAAGTATTTGAATAAATACATATGTGCTTAAAAATCAAAAACTTTGATTATGTTAAAATATATTATAGTGGTTATCTTTTTTAACCCATTTACTTATATTACCAAGTTAATTAGGTGCGATCACCATCGTTTAATTTGACTTTAAACTCCAATACAAATCAACTCAACAAGCAAAATGGATACGCTGCGAGCGCAATGAAGTCACAAACCTCCAGTTACTATCTAAATCTCCCAAACTCTATGAGTATTTAATCATTAACTCCGCGTTGCGCCACCTGTTGATATTAAATATACATAATATCCCCCCCCCCTCTAAAATAAGGATAAGGCTAATCATCCCAGAAATGGGTAAATTGATAGTCGGGCCAAAGTCGCCATAGCTCGGTTTAAAACCGAATCTCCAAACATGAGAGTCTGTCAGATCTGAATAACAAAGTTATAATGCGTCCAAAACATCAATGAAACGGTAACAAATAAGAATCTACGAGCAACTCAAGATCTTCAACCTTGGAGGGATCAGTTTTTCAGTCCACTTAAGTGTAAAATATCCAGAGATTCATCAGTGTTGAAACCATACTGCAGCATGTTAGCCACTGCAGTATGAAGGTTAACTTATTCAGAAAACGGGCATGCTCTTGGGGAATAACAATTAAATAGCAGCATACTTAGATCAGACTGAAAGCTTCTGGATTTTTATAAATAAGACCAGATATTATATTTATGATACATTCATTGTTTTACGAAATATGTCCCTCACTATTTACACCCTAAAAAAAATCAAACACATCTCCACTCAAAATCAGGTCTTGGCTCGGAGGGAACCAGTGATGCGTTGAATTTACCTCAGTTTCATATTCTTAAGACTAATAAATTATATAATACTTTACCCACAATACGGGGAGAAGCCTAAGATCCTAACTCTCCGATTCCAAAAAAGAGCAGTTGCCTTAGTGGGAGAACCAAATCATTCTCTTGCTTGCAAAGATGGTCCGGGGTGACCCCGATCCAGATGTCGATCTCCCGCAAACATGTAATTATTGCATATATTTTGCTTAAAAAATTGTTGAATACGTGCCTAGGTTTAGGCTAATGTTGCAGTTTTAGTTTGCTCCTGTGCCAGATAACATCTTGAAGTAGCTTTTAACAGTGGTGCAGGTGGCTACGATGCAGATAATTTCTAGTTATCAATGTAAAAAAAGGCTTGACTGAGAAAGGACCACTCCCTTGGTATTCTCACATAATACGATCGTGAAATAGCAGAAAGAGAATTTAATAACGATGCTGAACGTAGTAATCCGGGGACCCGGTTACAGGTAAAAGGTAAAGCATTTTATCCCAGCTCTCCTTACGGGTGACAACGCACGTGCATATTGAATCTAGGCTGCGGATGGCTGCAGATTTCATGGGAAAACATCATCAAGAACCATCAGGAGAACTGAATGCTCGTTTGTCACCCCTAACATTATAAAAAAAGCCATCCCATATTTTGAGTATATATATCAAGTGTTTTGATTCCATACTCATACTTTTTACACGTTCGTTCTTTTTGATCCCATGGAAACACACTATGCTGAAGTGCGGGCACTTCCACTTCCACTTCTGGAATATGATGAGAAGCCTGTGTATTCAATTATAAGACCTCGTTTTGTATTTATAATTCCTTGTTCAAATCTCCTAATACTACTTTATCATTAACTCCGCGATGCGCCATCTTTTGGCACTAAAACAAAGCAGGCGCAATTGCAATTTTTCTATTATATATACTAAACAATACCTGATACATATTTGTACTAGGATTTCGATTACATAAACAAGTTGAAAAAATAATTAACTGGACTATCATTTACATTTATATAAACTATGCATAAGTACAAAAGGAAGTTATGTATGTAATTTTTAATGAAATAATTAATTACTTAATCATTTTTGTTAATTATAAGTATAATTAACGAGCTGGATTACTTACTACTCATACTAACTTTAAGTTTTTCTATTGTCAAAACAGTTTATTCATTTAGTCCCAATCACGGCAATAAACAAATTTTAAATGCTTATAGATCTTATAACCAAGGTATTCAAATCTGGAATAAATTATGGCGTGTAAGTTCATAACTCATAGTATAAACTTTTTTCCAACAATCAATATATGTCAAACTGTATCATAAATACAGTATAAATAATTTAAGGTCCTCAGATGTAAATAATTTAAGTACCTTAACCTATTATAAACGAGGGTGTTGCATATTTCCGAAGCATTTCAGCTTAAGTTGTAATACGGAAACCATTAAGGGCGGTTGAAAGTTAATAAGTAATAGGTTCTGTAATTGCCTAGCAGAGCCGCATTCAGGGCGCAAATTAAACTGCCGTTGTTAATGACGAGGTCTACAAACATTAGCTAGGCCTGTTTAGTGTTTCGTACGGCACAGGTACTGCCTTCGTGGGAGATGGAATTGCTCCATAAAGCTCCGTGAGCCCTGTGTCCGATGAAGCTGTAAAAGCAGCATAGGCTAACAGCATCAACATCAACAGAATCTAGGTGCTCCATAAAGTATGTTTGCTAAGTATAGTGACATTTGAAAGTTGCAATATCCATGTGTTTCAGGTATATTATTGATACATAATATTTTTATAGACAGTTAATAATTATGTAAGTGAATAAAAGAACTTTAATTTTTTATATGAAATGTATGAATAATAGTTTGATCTATTCGGGATATTAATTTCTCATCTATTTATACATATTGTATGGCATACACACACTAAATTTTTAACTTTGTAAGGATCATAAGTGAGCATACCTCATGGTAAGTACATAGTAACAGATACCTGTAGACATCTACATTGTTATTGAAATAAGAAAGACTTGTGCAATTGGCTCACTCAATTACCGTTCCGCATACGCCTACGAAAGTATAGCAGCATATAAATATTACTATGTTATGATGCCGTGTACTTACTAAATATGAATAAGTACTTACTAAATATTATATATGAAATAAGTATTACTTATGTGGATTGATCACGAGCAATGTCTTTTACATTTAACAAGTTCTTTAGACTTGTTAAATGAATGTTACCAGTAAGTTAGTACATATATGAAAAAAAAACTCCCCTCTCTTTCCCACCACTGTTTCTCCTGTAATATGGCATCGTCAGTTAAAAACAAAAGACGGTAAGGTCCAATGTAGTTGTACAGATGTGTAAAGAGACGTCTGACGCTCCATGGGTCAGCAATGCTCGGCCCGTGCGTTGTAATACGATCAATAAGCTTCATTCCATTTTCTACCTAAAAATTCTCATAGACAATCTCTTAATCCAGACTTAATATCAATTTAGTTTGAAACATTAAAAAAAAAAAATTAAAATCGGATTTGAAGGAGGAAATGTAATTTTTATTTTATCTCTACGTTTAAAGCAATAAAGTATGTGATAATTCTTGTGCGGATAGGAAAATAACGTGGCAACTTCGTAAATAATGCAAAGGTATTTGCTACAAGATCAAAGTATAATTTTTTTTAAGGTAAAGGTCGAACGAACATGTAACACGACGCCTATTTGCTTTTTTTTTAGATATATCGGTAATCTAACTACATATCACACGTCCTTTAAGTCCATGTAAATGTAAGTTCAACCATTTAATTTCAATTCTCTCTTTATTTTAAATTACGATGGTAAAATACGTTTTACTATTTATAAAACGGTGAAATATTTTTCAAAAAAAAAATAAAGGAGGGCGTCGGTAGTCGAGTGTAATATTTTTGAGGTTAAGAAATATCGGGCCCCGCCGCCAAAAGTTTTTGTTCAAGGTTCTGCCAAGGCGAAGGACTAGTGACTGATACCGCGCTCGGATTACTCGAGGTTGAACATGCGACGTAGCATGAACCGACATCCAAACCACGCCGGAACATAGCAACAAGACTGAGAACCCCTTCAAAATTGATGATTAAGATGAACAGGAAGACAAGCGCAGATGCACACATGCCAGAATAACCACTATTTCAAAGTATTTGAAGTGTAATTTAGGTTATCACGTTAGCTATCAAATCCATCTTAACGCTAAATGAACACATCGGAGCGTAGATCGGTGTTATTCAGACTGGGCCAGCTGACAGGTAAAGACCGTAGCCATAGTGGACTGGCGTGCGCTTGAGATCAAACTCAGAGACACGACCACCCAACACCACGAGCTACCGAACAAAATCAGTTCACCCGACATGACCAGGTGACCGACCGCTTATGATACTCAGCCGAGACCTTTATTAGTGGGTAACCAGCACAAGGGTTCCCGAAGAAAGAGCCTCGGCTAGGACCGTTACCCTGTTACGCGAAAGCGACTGACTTGAGGGTGCCCGAGAAGGCCCTCGGCTCGGTCAGCTTTGGACTATTAATATCAGTATTATTAATAACTATCTGTGACACTATTTCGGAATGCGTAGGCGCTGGAGAAGAAGTGGCGCAAGAAACTCCAGTGGCGATTCTATTAGTGTTCACTGGTGAGTACCGGCCTGTGACATGGTGGTAACGCGAATAATTTTGTTTTCAACACCCTCGCCGCCGGCGGGGGCGGTATGATGATGCAGTATATGTGTGTAGTGTTTTATGGAGGGCATGGCCCTGATGGTCGCGTCGTCGGGGTTATCGAGGGCTTGTCTCGGTCTCCTTTGGATGCGGGTGAATATGTGATTCGTGATGGGATTGCAAGTGGGCTTCCTGACAAATTATACAAGTGGTTCCCAGTTTTCTTACGAACCGTAGCATCAAGGTCGTAGTCGTCGGTACATGCTTCGGCTCAAAACCAGTGAATGCTAGTGTTCCGCAACGTTGTGTGAAGGCCGGAAGTGCATCTGTGACTCCTCTGGTGTTGCGGATATTCATGGGCGACGGTAATCACTTAACGTCGGGTGAGCTTCTAGATCGATTGCCATTCTCTATAAAAGAAAACAAACGACGGATACGCAAATCTTGATGCATTACAAGGAAAAATACCTACGATCAAGTTTCACGAAAAATACAGACCAAAGACCACATAACAACAGCTAGGGTACGCTGCTAGAAAATCTCATCCATCGAATACATTGCTGACTGACACGATTTTTAAAGCAGAAAAACGTGAGCAATGCTTCAGTTACAGACCAAATGATTCATGTTTCGCTTTTCATAATAGAGAGAAAGCCGAATGTTGGCGCAGATTGAATGAGAGCGCTGGGCTGCGTTGCTACCGGCGAGTGCGTTAAACTATTGCTATTGGATAAAATACAGATATTATTTCAAATCACAATACTAAGTCTACTTCATGTCCCGACGGTATTAACAATGGAATACTAAAAAGGCTACCTACTGCTATGCTTTACTTATTAGTAGTTATTTTTAATACTCTTTTCTCCAAACATCTAGACAGAAGCAGATGTAATATTTATGCTAAAACCATTAAAGCCGTAACTTGCCGTATAGATACCGCCCAATTCACCTTTTTAACTCTATGGGGAATATACACGAAAGGATTGTTCTTAAGGGACACAAAAGTAATTTTTAATAACAAATTACTTCCCCCAAAACTTTCAGCTTTAAGACTGAATATTCATGCGTCCAACAGGTCGCTTAACGGAGTACATTTGTTTAGAACTTTGCAAACCCATAGGTACTGGCGCACTATTCTTCGATGTTGCAAGCGCATTCGACAAAGTCTGGCACAATGGCTTAAATTATAAGCTGTATAAAGTAAAAATACCAGGGAGACACGAACGAGTACATGATACGATTCTTCTTGTCCAATCGCACATTTCGATATAGATTTGGCATGTGTTCCTCCAAGCCAACCTCTCAAAATAAGGGTCCCTCAGGACTCGTGCTAACCATATTAATATTTATTCGTTACACAAGTGACATCCCAAAGATCCGCAGGCTTGTTTAGCGCTTTTCGAGGACAAAACCTTACAATATAGGGGCCGTATCACCCTTTATTTCCAACTCGCAGCTATTAGCCGCGGCGTATAGTTTCTGAAATGGAAAATAGAAGTGTATCTCGAAAAAACGTAGCCACCAAGTTTTCGAGGAGGTCACCTAAAGCCCAGTTTAGGCCAGTAGCTACCCAAGTGCAGACTCCCGTTCACTACTCACATTATAAATGTTATGCAAGGCCTACTTAAGTTATATATATTATATTAATACATAGTTAAAATTTTAAGAACATCGTTTTATTATTTTTATATGACTTGAGGATAGTAAAATGCTAACTATATGCGTTTTCGCTTTCTTCGATTTAAAAGATATAAATAATTATAATAATACACAAAATTACAACCAAATGCGGCCCTGGGCGTTTTCTACCGGGGGCGTCATGACTTAATGAAGGTACCGAGCAATTAGTGTTTCACAGTATTAATAAAGAAATACCTTAATTCCTCATTTAATAAGAGCATTTCTAGGGCGTAACATCCAGCGAGAAATCATGAGCGTTAGTCATAATCTTTTTATTGCCGTATCGTTCATTTGATAAAAGTCCGTCCTAATTAAGCGTGTAAAAGGCGCTATGAAATTAGATAATTTGTTACACCGCTCAGCGCTGTGTAATTTACATTTAAATAAGTTTATTATAAATTAACAAACATAACGGCTGAACCAAGAATAAATATAGAACGTTCGAAGAGCTTTGATTAAAAATACCAATTAAGATTACGAGCTTTTTATTCCGCATCTAATCAAGTAGTTAATTAGGATTTAGCGTAAGCATCGCCCGGTTCGGCTCGACCCGGCCTCCAGCAGTAATGTTTTGATAAGAAATTCTACGTCCAGATAAACTAAGTACGGTAATTATTATACAGGGCAACTTTTAATTATTATCCACTCTTAATCTACACAATTTCTATGCGCATATAATTTTATTATTCCAAATTTTTTCTCATATAATTAAAGCTTTATTTGTGTGTCCTGACATCCACATAGCTCTGCGGTTGGATCTTGAAGCCAAATTACAGTGAAACATAATATAGCAACCCAAACATTTGGAATTTCTTGATTTGCTTGTTTCATGCATAATAATGTGCCTAACCCTTAAAAATACAAACAACTACACTAGAAACAGAAATAAATAAGACATTCGTGTATGACCTAGATATGTACCTAGAACGCTATTCCCGAAAACCAGTATAGAGGATGTTAATGAAAAGTTTATTCGATATTATGAATAGTAATAATAGTATATTAGAAATAATATGTTGCTTTAAAACGAAACAACACTTATAGTTAAAAAGGTTTTCTTAGTTCTTAAATATTATTTGTATACATAAACATTAGGGATTATAACATAGCGCACTGTTCATCTGACGGTAAGTAATTCTTGTGGTTCATATGACGTGCATATACACTGATATTTGAAAAGCTTTTCTTAGTTCTTAAATATTATACTTATAAATGTATAAACACATTAGGGATTATAACAAAACGCACTGTTCATCTGACGGTAAGCAATTTTTGTGGTCCATATGACGTGCATATACACTGATATTTGAAATGTTTTTCTTAGTTCTGAAATATTATACTTATAAATGTATATACACATGAGGAATTATAACATAGCACACTGTTCATCTGACGGTAAGTAATTTTTGTAGTCCATATGACGTGCATATACACTTATATTTGAAAAGATTTTCTTAGTTCTTAAATATTATACTTATAAATGCATACACATTAGGGGTTATAACATAGCGCACTATTCATCTGACGGTAAGTGATTCTTGTGGTCTGGTGGAATATGTGCTAGCCGCTTATTAGAAGGAAGTTAAAAGCGTATATTTTGATATTCTATAATTTTTTTTTTAGATTATAATCATGTATTGTTATCACCACTTGTCGAATTATTTGCATGTATTTATATCACCCATTTCAGCTTAAACCCTCATCTATTATAGTCAATACCAATATAAAAGGTTTTGTTACTAACAATTAAATCATACATTATTTCTATGTCACCCATTTAAAGAGCGGCAAAGTAACAAATCAATATTTGGCGTGAGTGCTTTTTCGTGCAATGTAGAAGCTTTTATCTGGACAACGGTCGCGACAGAGTAAACACTCAAGGATGGAGACATTCACTTTGACATGACGCGGTTCCTTTACCCAAGTCTCCGAATCCGGCATTCGATTGTTGGTTAAATTAATGGTAAATAATTTTATTTATTCATAATACAATAATATACGATGCTTATTTAATCCGTGATTAATAAAACAATTTGAATATTGTACATTTATATTCTAGGTAAACAACACAAAGCCACACCTAAGAGATTTTGTTTACCTATTCGTAGGCCGTAGACCTAAAATCAGTATTTTAATTTAGAAAAACTAAAATACTAATTTTATTTAAGTACAAAAACCGCAAGTTAGGGGAAGGGGTTAAATATAAAATGTTGTTGCAGTCCAATGCAAAATCGCTAATTTTATGATCTATTCCGTATTAATGTGACATTTTACAACTATGTTTTATTTATCATCATTATCAAGTCATTAGCTATCGACTGCAGAATGAGAATAAGCAGGTGTAATATAGTACATAGAGAGACTAATATCAAATAGCAACAAAATTAAAATAGTGGGAGCTGTTTGGATTAATTCAAACACCGTACATCAAATAGAATTCAATATTCCATCTTCATCATCTACCACTAGATTCTGTTGATGTTGATGCTGTAAGCTTATGCGGCTCTTACAGCTTCATCGGATATAGGGCTCACGGAACTGAGGGGTCCGTGATCTGGTTAATTAACGTGTTCCCTGTTGTGGTTCTCTTACTTACACAAAGCGCTCATAAACTGTGTGTGTCGCTCTACTCTCTGGTTCCAATTTGCCAGTTCCCTAGCTATCGAGAGATTCTACCGAGTGGAGAATGGACGGTGATGACTAATGACCGTCCGAGGTTTTCATCATCTACCATGTACTGTACACGAATTTTTAATGCTGCCAAACATAACTACTCTGTGGAATCAGCTTTCACCAGCAGTATTTTCGAATCGATACGACTTAGGAAAATTCAGGAACACACCTTTCTTTTAACCCACCTGGGACTGCTGTTGGGAATGTTTACAACACGGATGAATACAAACAAATGTAATTCCTGAGTGATAAGTTTAGATAAGAGGCTGGAAGTAACGTTACGAATGCGGTAACTAGATGGAAAAACCAATAGTTCACACATATTTATATGTTCATCATCTATCGACGCCTTAGTTGAAAGTTTTTCATTCCTAAGGCATTGAAGAATGATGCAGTCATCGTTGCGACTATGCCGTCATATCAGAACCACTACGAATTCACCAAGTATAGTATCAGTCAAATAACATTATGTATTAGTTACCGAGCATATCGACAGATGACAATACCTTCCCTAAGAATTTTTGTTTTTAGGACTATAATTCGTTTTGGCCAATAGAAAAAAAACTTAAAGTACGGCTTGCGTCCCACTATTGGGTAAAAGGAACATGATGCAACCCATAATATCCCTCGATAAGATTTAATCAATCAAATTCACAGAGAAGACAATCAAGCATTTAGAAAGGGTTATGAAATACGTGGGTGTTTAATTTATATTTAGATATAAATAGATTTTTCACGATGTTTGTCGTTACTGTCATAGTAAGATAAGAGGGACAAACGAAAACAGAGTACACCTGATGATAATAAATTACTGCAGTCCTTAATCACGTGAGAATGTGTGAAATATGAAGGAATTATTACTTAAGACGTAAATCAAAACTAGCAACGTCTTAATTAGCAGGTGCTTATCTGTATGTCAATCTACAAATTAAATAAGAAAATAAACCTACATAAGGAAACACAAGCAAAACACAATTACAGCGCAACAGTCCGATATCTAATTAAAAAGTTATCTCAATCTTATAATTTAAAGAACTTAATTATTCAAATACCGGAAAAAATACATTTAATTAACTTTGCCAGTGCCATAGCGGGGCTCAACCGGCAGACTTAGTGGAACTTTACCACAGGCGTTAATTATTATCTGCGAGGAGTGCTCTTTGTTTAGTTGCCAACTCTAAATTAGTTTTCGAAATGGATCATTCGCACCCCAGCACACTACCCCTCCCCCTCTTGGAACCGCGTCCCTCCTCATCTCCCGGTAATTGGAACGTTCCGAGATGACACCACTCGTCTGCCTCTAATCAGTTAACAAGAAACTCACTACACGCTATTGTCATTTCTAAATACGCCATCTACTAAATTACATAATAATATTCTTAGAAACTAATGCATTACATAAAAATAATTGTAATATTTTAAAAATCGAGACGTTTATATTTTTTTAGAAAAAGTGTTAACAAGGAAAAATGCATAATTTATGCACATAGCCAATTAGATACACAATTATTTATTATTAATTAGATAAATAGTAATGAATCAGGAACTGGATGCGTGAAGCCGAAGATGGTATTAAGTGTGGCTGCGGTGGTCGACCTCAGGGTGATTATGGTTTTACAAAAGTTTTGGAGTAATGTCAGCTAATATATTAACTTATAAAGCCGTGTTCACACTTCTATTGATAAACTTATATAGTGAGAAAATTACTGAAGTATTATTCAACAACTAAACAGAAAATAGCTTTATAAGATCCGATAATACATAAATAATAATGTTGCTACTTTATATTTCTCGTCTTTACGACGAATATTGGATAACAGCCGAACCTTTATTTTATAAAACAAAATAATTTTATCTCAAACTTTTTTCTTTCTTATTCACTACTTTCCACTCATGTATAAATTAAACTTTCTGAAATGCAATCATCCCTTTAGTACTAGTAATTATAATGCAGAGAAATTAGTATTTCTGCTTCTTAATTATTCGATAATTTCGTATGTACGAGTATATCGAGATATACACATATAGATATATACACTTATATAATACACGATTATTCAAAATCATCAGTATCATCACAATTCATTGTGTCATCACATAAAACAAAGTATGTTTTGTAATCTTGTTACTGACGTTTACTTGTACAAGTTATGAACTAATCAAGAGTCAAAGAAATGTGTTATGAAAATATATATTTACTTTTTAGTCCTTTTTTGTTTTTCATTTATCAGATCTAGATATCTTCGAGATCTCATTGGAGAGATATTGTTCGAGTCTCGAATCACGTCCAAACTGTTTTGCCCAACAACAAGGTCATAAATGGACTGCATAAATCTTGTGAAATTGATGTGTACCACGCTCACCGGCCAAGCTGCAAGGTGTTTCATCAGTACATCGCCAATATGATCTTACATGCGCATACCGACGGGGTCTGTCTTACCAGCTCTGTAGCTCACTTTCGCAATAAACTTTCTTTGTTACTACTATATCCTTGTTCATTCTTACATTTCAATATCACTAAAAATGTCACAAACAATTTCTCTCTCTAACCATTTGTTCCAACAGTTTTGTTCCAAACGACAGACAGCTTATTGCGTTATGCATATAGATTGACGATACTACTGATGACGTGCCATTTTACCTTAGTTCTTGGGGGTGACAGAATGTTAGATTTCTTTTCAACGATAGATGTGGGAGTCATGAGCCTCGGAAATTACGTGTACTGTATACTCGTTTCTCTAATATATGATTAGAAAAGCATCAGGATCGATATAGGTATATGTTTACACTACAAACATTACGTTAATGTCCAAAATCAAAATAATATTCGTTATTACAGCTTTCTGAATAGAGCGCAGGTATTACCTTTTTTACCTTTCATTACCTTCATAAAGTTTAATTCGAAAGAAAAAGTTGTAAAAGTCTCCTATTCTAAACATCAAACAAGATTTAGACTTAAATATAATTTTCAAAAATATATATGTGTTATAATAAATATTTGAAGTAACTTATGTCAACTGTGTCACATCTAATATGGTTAAAAAGATCCCAGGACCATATCCGTATCATAATAAATTATTTAACATTGAACTACAAGCATTTTACAAAAAACTTCCTATGTCTAAGTGCCTAAGATAAAACGGGCAAAAATGCATCCATAAACATTATCTCTTAAATTGGTGATACAATGTTCGGCACTCTATGTTGTACATGGCAAAACCTTTTAGCGTCACAATCGCATTAAAAGCTTACATATAAAGAAAATACAGACTATAGCACACAAAGGAAAGCTTTAGCTTGTGTAAGTGAATGGTGAAGTTTCTCGAGACAAGCATGCCTTGTTTGTTTTCGGCCGAGTTTCGTTGAAGTCATCTGAATAGTTCCTTCATTAAGTTGTCAGCGAATGAGACTCATTAAATTTCATTAGTACGCTGGTTCCGCGGACGCTTAGGCCGTCGTCTGGACGGATAATCTCCAGCTGTCAAGTGCTAATGCGTTTTAGAGTACGTAATTTGAACCGGCCAGATCTCCGGTAATTAAAGCCGTAATTAAGCTAAGTGATTATTAGTAATGGTGAGCACAAGATACGTAATGCTCTCTTCATTCTGTATTAATAATGCTTTAGACGTCAACGGTGTTCGCTCTCGACGTCAGTGCTTTTTTGTTCATTAATTAATTTTTGGAACGAGCATTGATGTTACATTTTGTGTACAGATAACGATGATTAATAATTATTTTTAATTAATTGTTGATATCATTTGCTTTAAAACTATGTAAGAACAACAATGTATATCAAATATTTTTCCATAGTTTTAACTTAAAACGCTTTCAAGCGCAAGCTGTGTACTTACTTATTATTTTACATTATTCAGATAATAGTAAAACAAATCGGGTGAATTTATTAGAACTTATTTTCTATTGTGTATTTTGAGCTGCTACTACTACTATGGCCATACCGTGGTAAATTTTGCAGTCATTGTTTGAAACTCATAAGGTAGGAAGTCATTGTACTTATCCATATAGAACTGTGTATAAATCTTGTGTATTTTTAAAATATATCGAAACTTATTTTAAATTACTAATTTATAGAGAAATCCAAAACTATCAAATGTTGATTTAAAGATATAAATCTGTCATATTGTTTACAATAGTAACTCCATTGAAAACATTGAGTTAATAATATAAAAAAAAGTGTTCTTTAGCAAATCATAACTGCATTGTCAATATATTAACTAGCTTCAGATTCATTAATCCAATCACAAAATGATCAATAGCAACGCTCATATTACCAAAGCTTATCAAGCAGTGACGGTTAAGCGCAACAATATCTCATACCTTAAATGCTGAGATGGAATGAAAAGCTTGGTATTTCATTCAAAAATGTATGACAACTTCTGAGCACTCTCTCTTATATAAACTCTAAATGCATTCAGCAACATCATTAAACTGCCAGAAAATAGCCCTCACAGCTATAATCCTTCTTTGTATTTGAAAAAGACATTACTAAAAGCTTAAGTTTATTTTTGATTATTCGATTATCTTGTTATTACTTGATCTTGAAATATGATGAATAGTATTTTTTTTTAAATTAAACCAAAATAATGATTTTAGTTACGTTGAGTTAGTAGATTGCAAAAGATGAAAACCTCAGTGTGTCAAAAGTGTGCGTGCCTGTGAAAAAGTGTGTGTGTGCGTGCAATTACCATGTTTTATGGTACGACATCTTTTGACAAATCAATCGATTTGAATGAACTCGGCGACAGTCGATAGGGCTCAACAAGATTTCATTTACATCTTCTACATTACATATCACATTTGCTCCGTAAAAACGCAATACCTTACCTCATGAATGAAGTAAGTAAACTGCGTAAAAGAAGAAAATACTCTGTTGCATTAGTGCCATTAAGCAAGTACCACATAAAAAAATCAGCTACCATAAAAAAACAAAAAACATGTTCAACATAAAATGAAGGCCATACCAAAGACTTACCTGAGTGCAAAGTATAATTGAAAAGTTGGATCAAAACTGTTAGTTATTACGAGGAGATTTCAATAACCAGTTATTAAATACCTATGTATAAACGAAATAAAGATCTTTTTAATTTTTGATACTCCGTGTGGGGCAAGGGTCTGACTAAAGATTCACTATTTTTACGCATAATTTTTAGCGTTCATTACGTTCTTGCGTTGGAATACATACGGGTAACATTACAGTTTCAACAAGCTTAGCAATTATATCGTCCACTGTATCACAATTCTCTAGGCTTTGTAAACGACGCGCGAGATGGATGGGCTATAGACTTCATCAGACGAAACCATTTCAACTTGATTCTAAGGTTCAATTTACCTCTCATGGTTCGGTGATCACTGCTGGTCTTCATAAAGGTCGTAACCAGCAGTGATCATTCACAGAATCATACTTTTCTTTAATAGTAGCCCCTTTGAAGCGGTGCTACCCCTGCTTGAATCGCGGAGGATGGGAAGAGCTGCAACAAAACACTGACATTCCTCTCTCTCTACAACGGAGATGGCTACGGAGGGCAGGAAAAACGCCACCACGCTCACCATCACGTCCGCCTCAGCAGTCCACACCAGCATGCGTCTAAGGCGAGCTCGATGAGCCCACCCGGAGCGGCCACCTCGGGCCGGCCCAGAGCGTCTTAGGCCGACCGTTTAGGAGCTTCGCCGTGTCATATGTTCGTCCTCAAGTACTTCACCCGAATTATTGAGGACTAACTCCCTGCAAGGTACACTATGTATTTTTTCTTTGGACAGAAACGATGTGTGGTATCCCACAGGGTTCCTTTCTAGGACCTCTTACGTGGAACATCGGTTACAATTGGATTCTGCGAGGTGATTTTCTCCCGAACTCCGTATATACTGCTATGCAGACGACACGTCGGTCAAGGCCCGGGCATGCCTTTGTTGAGACTGCCCATCATACCACTGTATCGGTGGCACAGGTTGTAAATGCTGGAACTCGAGGTGGCACTAAACAAGACCGAGGCTTTTTTTTCACGGTCGTCGGCACTATCTTGTGAGTCTAACCTTTGCGGAAGTAAGTTGAGTCGAACATGAGGTATCTTGGGGTCACTCTCGATAGCCACTGTAACTTACATGTTTCGCCTACCTGGCACCTCGTTACTGTAAGCTACAGCTGCTTTAAAGTGGCTGCTACTCAACCTCGGGGGCCTAAGGCTAGTTACTGCCGCCTTTATCTGGGGGTGGTGTTGCCACTTTTTTTTCTTTTTTTTTTCGGGCGTATGGCTTGTTAGCCCAAGGGCTTTTACAGTTTTGCCGGGTTGAGAGATGACCGAGCCCTTATGCCGCTCAGTCGAGACCTCTATTAGTGGCTAACCAGCACAAGGGCTCCCAAGAGGGAGCCTCGACTTGGACCGTCCGACCCTGTTCCGCGAGAGCGTCTGCGTCGAGGGTGCCCGAGAGGGCCCTCGGCTTGGTCAGTTGCTTCTGACTAAGAATTATCTACATTAATATCTCTATTATTATTATTGGCTGTCTGTACCACCACTTCTGAATGCGTAGGCGCTGGAGTAGAAGTGGCGCAAGAAACTCCAGCGACGCTTCTATCTGTATTGACTGGAGAGAACCGGCCTGTGACATGGCAATATCGCGAATAACTTTGTTTGTTTTTATGAGGGTGCAATGTACGTATGTAGTGTTCTATGAAGAGCTTGGGCGCTGGTGGTTGCGACGTCGGGGTCGTCGAGGGCGTGCCTCGGTCTGTTTTCTGACGTATAAAAATTTTCTCACTATAAAATAAAATAAAGTTCAACTTAACCTTAATTTAAGAACCGATAACCGATGGGGAAGAAAATTTCTTGAGCGGCAACTTCGGACTGACAGTAGCAGTGTAGCACAATCCCCACCAGACGGAGCTACCACATGAAAGTTTGCGGGTAGTAGATCGAAGCAAATGGCCTTAGATCGCGATTTACGGCAATCCGTGAGGGAGGCCTACGTTCAATAATGAACTATTGATAGGCTGTGATATAGATGTGATAATATGAGAATGATGATGATGATCCTCTCTAGAGAAAAGCGTTATGGCCAGCAGTAGGATCCATATAAATATATAGACTGTTTACCTTACGTATATTAACTTCGTTATTTACACAAACGAAAGCAAATGGTTCAGCCCTAACGCAAACAGTAAAGGGCCGCAGCCTAATCATAACAATTTAATATATTGGTTTGTAATAGTACCATCTATCATAAAATAGGATATATTTGAGGATCAACTAATTCATTTAATTATTAGAGGTGATGACCTAGAAAGATTAAGTGTTGATTAACGAATAAGAAAGTTTTTAGAGTATATTTGCCATTATAAACTGATGTACCTTAGATCAATCAATCGACTATACCGATAATTTCTGGTTATTTCTAGATGACATTATTTGCGTAGGATATTATGGTACCGTAAGCATTTACGTTAACATAAAAGATCGTCACCCCTTTCAGTAGACCGATGTAATGCATTAACAATAATAAGGAGGAAGGTTCAAATTCTATGTCAATGACATGCTATACATATATACACTACATTCAGACCCAAAAATTAACAATTGGTTGAATGCAAATATTGTGCATTTAAACAAACTGGCTATTCTCTTATCTTTAAAGTTATTTCTTTTCTGTTTTATATGTTATTAAATTAATATTCATACGAGGTAACAATTTGTAAGTATACATTTTTCTTCGTATTTTTAATAAGAAATCGGTGATTACTTGAAATGTTTTTTGCGAGAACATGTGCAATAGTCTGTTTGTACATACTAGTGGATGTTTCGGATTTCAAATAAAATGTAATTTAATGTACACAGGAGAGACGAGTGAAAGCTTTATGTCACTTCAATTTTATGCTAAAAGTAAGTGTGCGCTCAAGTAACCCGGCCCGGGGTAATGTATTCCCATATATACATAGGTGAAAACATTTTAAGAAGCTCCACGGACCCACTGCATCACCCCCGGGGTTAGGGTCTAAAAGCACTATCTCAGAGCCAAAGCCTTACAACTCTTCTCAAATTCAACTTACTTTGCTCTGTGTGAAGGAACCCGTGTAGACGCATAGATCTATATCGTGAATGATGTTGATATTTTATTTTAAGATCATTCTTTTCGATAAAATTATAGATTATATTAATAATTATATATGTACATGTATAATTCGTGAATCCTGATAAAGAATGATTATCAGGAATCACGAAATGCGTTCCTCACCCCTGAAATCTGAGATAGGCTACCTCATATAAGTTCTCCGGATTATTTCTTTCACCAGATGAAACACAGTAGCACCTAATTTAAGCTTAAACGTGGTCCCACACCAGTCAGACCGATCTATTCCTACCTATTGTTTTAGGCAGTATTAGACAAGGATTTTACCACAACTTTGACTATGTTGTTAATAAAAAATTACAGACTAGAAATACAAGGGCTTATTAAAGTACCCATTAATTGCAGTTATGGTAAGTTATTATATATAACTTAATGAATATAACTCAATACGAGTATTTAATAGTCATCTAATGTATTTCCAAACTCCTCTGATTATAAACAAGTGAAATGAGTAAGGACAATAAATAATAAGAATAGGCATCAGTAATTCCTTACTTTCAGCTGATTTTTTATAAAAATATCTGCATTGTTTATCTTCAAGTATCAATCTAGAAAGCCGGAGTACATACATCTAACGAATTCAAGTTTAGAGTTGCGCATGGCATCGAAGAAACATTGCTTGCCGTCACGCTCGACGGCCGCGAGTATATCGCCGTTGTCCAAGATTACGTCAAAGTAACCACCGCCAAGGTAACCCCACATGTATCGTGCGACATCCGCCAAATCCCATTCGCGAATCCACGCTCGATTTCGTACAAAATAAATTGAAAAGTTTAGCGAGTTTAATTCCATCTTCCCAGCCACCGTCACCGGCGCGGAGGAAGCGAATCTCGATGTTTTGTAATGGAGCTTTTTAAAATGGAAGTCGAACTTTTGTCAGACACTTTTAGCCGCGCTCGGGATACATTTAAGCTTTTTAACTTTTCCACTCCAGTAATGTATACCACTCCAAATGTCGCAGAGGTGCCGCATTTATTTTTTTTATTCGAGCAGTCGTAATAGGTAAGTTTGTTTGCGCAACTTCTTTGGCGATCTGATCAAATATCTTTGTCTAGATTATGGGACAAGTTGGAAGGCGACAGACAACTGCCTGTTTTTTAAACGGGTTAATACACAAAATATGCGACTACATCCGTTCCATTAAGTAAATGTAGTACCAGCCGACTTTGCATTAATATTGCATCCCTGACTCCCCTTGCTTTTTTAAGCCCCAAACGATGAACGTGATCCCTCTAACAACTATACAACTTTTCTAGTTGGGCATTAAAACGTCATATACGTTTTTTAATATATTTCAAAGTTGATGCACTATTTATACACTATCTATTATATGGGGTTAGGTACCGTCACCCTAAAAACGACCCACTATTTGATAGAACGTTGCTTGGCCTCGTCTTTATAGAGAATCTTGGAGGTTAATCTCCCACTCGGCTCTTACACGGATGTCTATGTTATTCTTGAATATTGCTTCACTTAACCATCTCTTTAATCATAGAAGTTTGGGCGCTCTAGAACCGACCTAGTTGCTATAGACACACACGACATGAAGGAAAGTGATAGATTGTATTACGTCAACTGTTGACAAGATTACTCCTACAAAATATATTTAATTCAGGACGCAGAATTACATTACCATTAATGTTGATGCAAAAAAATTATATAACATCAATATAACACGATTTTTTTATAAGCATAAGTTCTATCTAAATTTGTATACCTTATCACAATGAATTAATGTTGGTTTATGCAATCCGCCGCAGTTGTGTTGTGTTAAAATACAAACGAACACATAATAATAATTAATAAAAATGATTAGATTTGATAAACTTAATGCTTAAATTATACATAATAGACATGTTGATATACGCTATTTTTATTTTACAATTATAGCATATGTTTAAATTTACAACTCCTGTGAATACCCATTTCTATATTCCAATGCGTTTTATAAAATTGCATTTAATAAATTGGTTTAAAAACAAATTTAGTTTACTTAGATCTCTTTAATAGAAGATATTATGTGACTACACAACGTAAACACACTACAAATAAGCGACATGTGTTTCACCACTAAACCGGGAACCCTCATGCAATATGATTATCTATTAAGGTGCTTTTATGGTACTATATACATATTGATATAATACTTACGTCGATTGCGTCCAGTGTTTATCTGTATCAGATAATCAGCGCATCTTTACGAATTAGAATGCTTTTGTGATGTATTTTCACGAAGTAACGCTACATTCTATTAAATATCATTAACCTATGAAACATACCTAATAAATTGGACTGTGGAAGTCAAAGGTTGCAAATTATATAAATCTTTCAAAATCAATGTTTGTACGTAATGTAGGCGCTTAACGAGCCGCGAACGGGAGACCTGAGCGGATCAGCGAATGGAGTGCTTCATGCATAATGTAGAGACGACAGTGTTGTTTTGAAAAGCGTTCTGAATACGTTATTCTTCATCACGCCAGGTGATGCCTACAGCTCATGAAACATTTAACGACATATCAATATGACTTACAAATTCAGTACGGGCTGAATAATACTCGGGTCGACATTAGGCAGTAGTCAAGCGTCGCAAGTCCGGATCCGCCATTAAAATATTATTGTGCATAAGTGGATATTTTAACGGAATAATAAATATAACATTGACTTTACCGAAAAAATGCCCTAATGGTAGAAATCATCACGCATCTTATACCTGAACTGGATTGGACAGATCTAATAAAAGCTCTACTTGTCGGCCTTTATTTATTTTAAACTTTATTGGTCACACCTTACAAAATGGGATACAAAGGGCGGACTTAATGCCTTAAGGCATTCTCTACCAGTCAATCCGTGGCGTGGAGAGACATTGTGGTTGTGTAGCGTCTACATTGTAAATAAGAAAAAAATATAAGTATCTTAAAACTTAAAATTTAATATATATATATATACATACCTACACACACACATACACACAAATATATACATACAAATATATATTATAATAATTAATTAGAAATAATTCTACTCATAAACATAAAGATAACATGCCATACATATAGAGGGACCTACATATTTATATACATATATATATTTACAAATGAAAACCAATACATAATTAACATAATTAAACATATAACAAACAATGACAAGAGTAATTTACCATATCAATTAACATCAGACGTCTTTAAGTAGTGTTCGCGTACCAGCTTTTTAAAAGAGAGATTATTAGTCTGAAAATATACCTGATGCAATTTTTGTGCTCTAGCTTGTTAAGAGAAACTATGTTCAAATCCGGGTAACACACATCCGCATAATCGATTATAGGTAACATTAGTGTCTGAACAAGCATAAGCTTGGTCGTAAAAGGAAGACGTCCTAAACACGACATAAGTCTTTTACCCAACATCGGACACAAATTTAGCGAATGATTTTTTGTACACTAAAAATGGAATATTAATATAAATAATTGGCATTTGTCCCGTAGAATCTGAGGTACCGTAAGTTCAAAATTATAGAACAATAGGCCGCAAGTGTTTTCATTAGACATACTTTTTATTTAATTTCTCGGATCTGTACCTGTCATAATTAGCATTTTCCGCGGTATGTTTGAACTATTTTACCATAACCATATTTGTCATAACAGTCTGATCACTTCAGATGACTTTCGGTTACGAGCTGATTTTTTTATGGAATATGTGGCAAACGAGCAAGCATCTCATCTGATAGTACGTGATCACCGTTGCCCATGAACATCCGCAACACCAGAGGGGACGCAGATCCCCTGCCTTGTTAATAGTATTGCTGGTTAATAGGACTTGTGTAGTGTTGTAATGTGACTTCTATATCGATGACACCGCGCGTGTTCTTTTCGCACAACCTATACCTATAAAATTTCGATTGTGTGACATTAATATTGCTTAAGGACTTATTTTACAATCGAATTATCATAGTATTATTGTAATCGAATACGAGAAGAATAGTGTGATTTAAATTATTTTAAATGTTAAGTTTAAAATATAATTTGTTTTGATTTAATGGTGTTCATACACGAGGAAGTTCTAGTGATAGAACCTGAATCAGCTATCCCCTAAATTGGTAATAGCCAAAATTTTTAAATAAACGTTTTATTGTTTTTGCTAGCATGATAAAAATTAATAAAAATTTTGAAACTGTAAATTATAGATTTATAATAAATACGGGTAGATATATTAGAATACTTAGCTTTATATTAATAAAATATAATCTTTACATAAAATGATTAAATGATAACACTAGATAACTGGCACCTCAGAATTAATTAATCCACTTAGAGATTGCATCTAAATGCCCCTCTGCCCGCGCACCGGCCCCGCTCAGGGTCGATCCGTTTCCAGCCACTTAAACTTCACGCGGCGCACCCTAGCTTCCGTTTTAATTACAAAATTAATTCAAAATGTAATTAAAGTTAACAATAAGGCAGCAAACAATTGAAGTTATTTATGTTTGTTTATGCTTTATATAGGACACAGACTCGACGATGTTGCGGATTAATGCGAAAACTGGATAGATGAAATTATTTTCCATTGCGGAACTGAAATTCATTTTTTTAAAACAAATAACAATCTATCCTACCTTTAAAAAGACTGTAACAGCCTATATTTTATAAATAATTAAAAATAAAGTACGAGTGGTTCCAAAAAGCTTTTCTTTGTACACTCCTTCATGATTTCGTTAGAGTGTATTGTGCCAAGATTTGATTATCAGGCATATGAACTGACCGGACACAAAAACACTTACAAAGTAATGAATTCTATTCGAATATTAGATATTCGTTCATACTTTTTATATATCATTAACACCTTAATATTAGGCAAACCAGAGAACCACTGTACACCCATCCACTCTACATCACTACACAGGCAATAAAGCTCAGTTCAAAAGCACTTAACGAGATTGATTCAAACCATTTACCATTCTTTAAACAAACACAAAAACCTTTCCATTACCGTAAATTATAAAACCTTTTAGCAAATCGAAATAAAAGGAATGAGTCGGTCACATAAAGCTAAAATTGTTGAATACATCCAAAAATTAAAGAAATA
Source organism: Teinopalpus imperialis (assembly GCA_029286865.1). NCBI lineage: Eukaryota > Metazoa > Arthropoda > Insecta > Lepidoptera > Papilionidae > Teinopalpus > Teinopalpus imperialis. The sequence goes on along the minus strand of JAGSMU010000025.1, from coordinate 1,010,866 downwards.
TCTGTTGCTCTACTTAAAATCAAGTTTAAAAATGTTTTCATACGGTTATTTATTTTCTACTTTATGAATATGTATAAATAAGCTCTCTCGTATTTTATCCTAATGGAGTGGAAAGAGGTAGTATGGTCTTCTAAATCTATCCAACACAATCTTATCACTTTTCACAATTTCTATTAATTTTCAAGGATCAGTCATCGACGTACGCAATGCACAAATTTGTACCCTGCCGGCCAAAAGTTTAAGACCGCACATAAACAACATAATTATCCATCAATTGTAATAAAATCCCATAGGATTCACAAAGATGCACATCTGCATATTCTATTTTTAGTATCGAATATTTAAAGAAGTCATTCTTTAGTGTACTTTCAAGTTATTGGACAATAATTTGACAAACATTTATTGTTTTCAAACACCGATGAACGCTGCGCTAGAGCCAGGTGGTAGAGTCGTAATAATATTTTTATAATATCCTTATTACTAATTACTTTGCTTTTGTTACGTATTGGTCAATAATTAGGATTATTTAGCACCTGAAAACACGTTTCTGACTTATTATTACCCGAGTTTACTTGGGTTTGTTCACAAACAATCTCAATTAGTCTAAACTTGTGGTTTCTACAGTGAAGACGTCATAAAATGGGAAAAGATCGAGAAATTAGCAGTGAAGTGAACCATCGTTGTTTTACATAATGAAGGCAAATCCGAGCGTGAGATTACTTCACAACTGAAGTTATCGAAGACTTGTGTTCATGGCACAATAACTCGATACAGGGAGACAGGCAGTTTTCAAGATCGTCCACGCTCGGTAAGGCCGAGAGCTAACACGTCTAGTGAAGATAATTTCATTGCTGTTACCAGCAAGCGAAATAGACATTTAACAGTACCTGAAATCCGTGTTAAAGTAAACAAAAGCCGAATTAAACCTTTATCATTGACTACAGTAAAACGGTGACTGAGAGATGCGAAGTAGTATGGTCGCGTTGTCGTTCGAAAACCTCTGCTAAGGCCGCAAAACAAGAAAAAACGGATGTAGTGGGCTCTTGCCCATTGAGATTGGACTGAAGAAGATATTAAAAAAGTGCTTTGGACCGATGAATCTTGTATTAACGTAAATTCTACTTTTTGAACTATTCAGTTCAAAAAGTAGAATTTACGTTCGACGCAGTGCCCAAGAAAAGATTATGTCAGAGTGTGTAGTCCCAACAATCAAGCGTGGTTGTGGCTCAATTATGGTCTGGGGTTGTTTGTCTAGCCAAGGAACTGGCGATTTGATTAAAATTGAAGGAATTTTGAAAAAGGAACAGTACAAAAACATTTTAGAACAAAATGCCGTTTATTCTGGGTTATTATTAATTGGAGATGGATTCATTTTCCAACAAGATAATGATCCAAAGCATAGCTCTAAATTATGTAGAGGATATTTAAAAAGAAAAAGGCACAAGGGGTGTTAAAAAACATGGTTTGGCCTCCTCAGAGCCTGGATCTCTATCCCATTGAACTTTTGTGGGAAGAGCTTGATAGGAACGTCTAACGTAATCGTAGCCCATCCTCGCGAGAAGAAATGTGGAATGCCTTATGCGAAATTTGGAACAATATATCACAAGACACCAATAACAAATTAATTGCCCGTATGCCGAGACTTGTAAAAAAAGTCATAAAATGTAAAGGAGGATTATTTGATGAAAAATCAGTTTAGCTAACTATAGTCTTTTTTTGCATGGACTGCTAATATTTCTTTACGCTTTTAAAGTATATTGTTTGTCAATCAATGTTCTATTAGATGATTAAACAGGTTAATTAAACATTTAATATTTTATTGGAGTTTTACTTTATTTTCCTACTTTAATTAAGGTTGTCTTAAACTTTTGGCCTGCATGTACGTCTGCTTGTGTCTTCTGTTCATAAGAATTGATAAATGTTGATGAAAAACTAAATTTTATAAATAAAAAATTAAAAAAGTTCATTTAAGTCTCCGGATACCTACACTCGCCAGACGAAACACTTATGCTGCTATTTTACACTGGTATTCTGTAAGGGCGTGGTCGTACCCCGGTCGAGATGACCCATTCATTCTGCAGCTAGAAAAAAATGGGTATTTTTAGTTCTATTTTCACTTATTAGGGGTAATGGTAAGTGATGACTGCAGTCACAACTATCTACATCCGTTACAATTTCATTCCAAAAAAGATTCGAGCTGCACATGCATTGCACCCCTAAATAATGAATGACGTATTCCATGTTACCTGGAATGCCTCATTACCTATAAATGAGTCCCCTCATTAACAGTTACCGTGGTTCATCGAACAGTTCATTCCCCGAATCACAAGGGTCATGCATGGTATGAAATGTCCTATAAGTGCGATAATAACTTAGGGGACGTCTTAATTGTCGATCTTGTTTTCTAATCTTAATGGGGTACCCTATTAGGATTTGTTTCCCACTTTTCTAAACTTACATCCAAAATAACTCTCATCTGTCATAAACATAAACACAGTCATACCTTCTCCAACCCGTCGGTAGAAGAGCGTCTGTCGACTGACTGAGACAGAAGAAAATCCATCCAAACAAAATGTATTTTTAGTAACTAAGGTATGAGTACCAAACGTGTTATATATATAATATATTCTCATAAAGTAGATTAAAGGTAAAGGTTTTAGCTTTACAATGGGATGAAAGTCATATCAATAAATTAAGGAAGCTGACCACGCAAAATGACATTCGATATTAGAAGTGGTAGGCGATCGCTTCATTATCTTTGTTGTTAGGTCTCTTTTGTTATAAACATAGCAATCCTTAAGAAGCATAATCCTTTACCACAACGTAGTTGGCTACTTACTTTACTTCAGCAAGCCACTTTATTTTTCTTATTAAAAATCGATCAATCTTATCTTATAAAGAATTACCCTTAATTATCATGTAATAGCCATTGTTAATCTACTCTTTAGTCTACTAATTAGATTGATAACATATTCTTACATCAATGTGGTAATTATTTCTTTCATGCCATTATCATTGTTTTTTTTTAAATTGACGTCACTACACTACCGAAACAAACGTTACATATTTACAGTATGTGTATATTTAGGAGTAATGTTATTTGCTTTACAGTTATGGTCGTATACCTTTTTACTTACGTAACGAATATTACATGCATGACATCAATATAGCTAAAGATAGCCGTAACAACATAATATAATAATGTAAAAACTTGTAAGTTATACGTTTTTTATAAAGTATTTTTTTGAAGAAGCTTATTGATTATTTTGATGATGAAGATATTTTATATTAATAAAATGCACAATGCGATCACCGTAAATAGATAGTCATTTTTAAATAACGTAAATGAGCTAAACTCCAAATACCTCCAATACTTTTTTTGGTGACACATATTATACACAAAAATACACCTCCCTCTATAGTCCTGACACTATAATTTCAATGAACTTCGTGCTACAATTCGTTACAGACATCTGTAATTTATATTAACTACTATATAATCTTCATCATATAATGCATATGTAATTAATAACACTACTAATTAAGTGCATAAATATTATTAGGTACAATTCACATGAAAAGATATTTTTTTTATTTTAAACAACAAACAACAATGCTTTCCCTGACAGAAAACGTGACTAACAAATTTCAACCAAGCAGTTAGTTTACTTTTAAACTTAAACTTAAAAACTTCTATTGCGTTAAAACTTTTATCGCTCTAATCAAGAAAAAGAGTATTTTTATTTGCAAAAAAGGAAAAATGCCTAAAATTAGAATTATTTATAAATTGATTATTGTGTACATGCCCGGAACACGGAAATCGTTTTACACATAGACGGTAGAGCAACAACTTCTTAACACTTCTCATCCTATAAGATAATCTCTGTAATGTCAGTATGACACCGACAGATGCTGACAGTAGTACGAATAATAACTATAATAGTCGTCTAGGCCTGCCTGTCACATTGCGCGCGCATGAATGTTTACAATAAGATTTCATAATAAAAAAAATAGACAAAAAGGTCTCGTAAGAATACTGTAAACAATGCCTACCACTAGGAAGAAAGCAATTAAAACCGTTTATAAAGATGATGAGGATAGTGAAGACTTGGGAGGCGACTATAGCGATTCCGGTTCCGAAGCAGAAATTCCGGAGGCGTCTAGTTCTGATGAAGATACGCATGAGGAAATACATCCATCATCTGGTGACGAATTCAAGAAGAAACCAAAGAACAGCTCAAAAAATATTCAAAAGAAAAAGCCACAATTTGCAAAAGCTTTTATCAATAAGATAAATAAACAAAGCAATGTAGACGGCGAAGACGAAGATATACCAACATCCAACTTTTCAGTTAAAGATTTAACTGAAGCTGATAAATTGTTACCTTCAGTACTGAATCTTTCTGAAAGCGGTATTTTTTTTTGCAAGCAATAATATTTTTTTATTTTATTTAACTTTTATGATAATATTAAATGCATTTACAGACAGCAGTGACGAAGAATCTCCGAAGCCTGCAGTAAAACAGAATCTAAAGACCGAAGTGTTACTAAAAAGTGTGGAGACAGATTTTTATGAAGATGGTGCTAATACTGAATATAAAGATGTAAGTATCTTATAAGATTTGATATAACATTTTATCTTTAGAAATGATTTACAAAAATTTTAAATACAAAAAAAAAATAATAAGAACTACTAGTTGTACTATGGTCTTCTAGGTGTACTTTGATTAACTCTTTATAATTTCTAAAACTATTTAATTACTCATATTAAATTAAGTATCAATCATATAATATTATATTTATTAAACATATTTATATATTATTGTTAATTTGACTCCATATAAAATCCTAAAATAATTTTAAAATTACATACAATTTGTTAAAATTAAGTTTTTATACTCTCACCCCCATTTTAGCCATTATTCTCAGATAATCTGGGGTTCGATATTGGTGATACAAAATATACTAAAAACTTTACTTTTGGAACACAATGATATCAAAATACATTTTTATCTTTACATAAATTTCTATTATTTTTTTACTTTTATCAGAACATTGCTGTGATATCAGGCACTCAAATTAAATTTGGCTCTAGCAGTATTTAGCGGCAATTTCAATATCATTGTTATTTGATTGACTGTTTGCAACATTACTCGCTACTCTTATTTTAAGATATTATAATGGTCAGGGATTAAGTTTTTCATACTTTATAAGAAAAAAATTGCAGTAAAATCTCTTTCATTGTACTATTTGTATGTGGCTGGTTTTGATAAAATAACAGAAAAACAATACAAAAAAAAAATAAGTAAATCTAGTCAAGAAATCAATTTATTTTGAAGTCTTATTACAAAAAAAGGAAAAATGCAACCAAGGCCGCAAAAAAATTCAGATGGACTTAATGCAGTGTCAGTAAAAGTACCACAAAATTGGTTCAAGCATTTTCAGTCCAGGAATTTTGATGTTAAAACGCAAAAGCTAGAGGTTGACTACAAACAGCATGATATTTTTATTGATATTTGGGTGCCCCACAAGAGCTCACTGAAAGAACCTTATGAATCATGTACTCATTTGTGATTCTCTATTGAAACTATGGCTTCACTCTGCCTCAACTCATGTTTAAAATCTTATTAATGATTGTTTTTTTCATTTATGAAATGCAAAAACGTACTGATTCATATTCATTCAATAAAATCCAAATTCATCCAATAAAAAATCATAATGCATATGAATTTTCACCCTGAGGCTAAAGATAGACTCCTTCTTCACCAGTAGTAGTTCAATTTCTTCCCATTTTCTAGTAGAACACAGTAGGTCTAAATTACAATATTCCACTTTGATGCAGTTTGCAGTCTTTCAGTTTATCAATCACAAAAGACAGACAATACATTTATATCCTGAATCTTTATTGTAGATGGATGTAGATGATTATTAGCTATAGTCATTGCTCATCAGTAGGTGAACTGTGCTCGTTTTTAACCCCACATCACCAGTATTTAGCACCACAAAAATTCTCTAGGCGTAGGCTACATTTTATGTGAAACAATTTCACTACATATGCTCCCACATTTTTGATTCTTTACTAATTATAAAACGGAAAATCAAGAAAGAGTAAAAATATTAATCATAAAATTTTGGTTTTCAGGTATGGTCAAACGTAGAGAAAGATGTTAGTGAAGAAATTGCAAAAAAAACTTTTATGCAATTGGAACAACATAAAGCAAAAGTGGAAGAGGCTAAAATGTCACTATTAAATTATGCATCTTATAAGAATGAACATGAATCTGATGTTAAAGATTTACTGGCTCAAGGAGAAGAGATAGAACCAGAGACAAAATCAGTAAAGAGAAAGAAAAAGAAAAGGGCAAAAGATCAAAGTGATTCAGAATTGGAGGATTGGGAAGAAGTAAAGGGTAATTTGCTCTTTTATAAATTTCTTTTTAAAAAATATTAATATTAGTTTTCTTTCATGCTTAAGAATACAAGCTTACAAAGTTTCAAGACTTGTAAAATCATGCAAGTTTTTTAAATTACAGTGTTTTTGATTACCTATTTCATAGCATATCCTATGATATATCATATCCTGACAGAAAAAATGACTTAGTCAGGAGAATGTCTGACTAAAGATGTTGTCATTTTTAAAAATGGTAATTACTTTAAGCAATTATTTTGAAAGCCTGATTAATGGTGAATTCCCAATTATGAAAGGTCACTTTGTGTGTAATGTAAGTGTGTATGTGTTACTGCTTTAATGCTTTACTGCACTCATGGTCACAGTGGTGTCTGAGGGTGTTTAATGTTGTGATGTCATAGTTAACCCATACTACTATCAACTCTTAATTATTATTTTTTTCTGATCTATTCAGAAGTGGCATCTCACAGTATGTTGAATTCAATAGTTTATATCTGCTGTATTTTTTTCCTATAACAATTTAGATGAATTAAATTTAAGAAAAAAAGAAAATTATTGCAATTGGAATACTCCTTGGAACTGTAAGATATTGGCAATTATGAAATTATATTTTTATATGTTCATACTTCATACACATTTTTAATTATATTAGTGGTGACTTATAAGCATACACTGCCTAACGGTAAACAATTCCTGTGGCTCATTCCTCACATTCATCCTCATTAAGGAATGATACTCCTGTATACATTTTTCATTATCACCCCCGAGGACTAAGATGGAATTCCTCATAGCCAGTAAAAGATTCTCTGATTACACTTACCTGATGAACCATACCATTAAACTAATACTTTACATTGGTATTCTGTAACAGTGAGGTTGAGACCCGATCTATTCATGCTGGTATAAAGTTACAGCATGGCTTCACCATATATATTTATTTGGATACATATGGTAATGCAGCATGGTATATCTGACTATACATGTTATCTAATAATTGCCTTGGAATAGAATTTGTAAAACTTCATAATCTTAAGTCCACCATTTGAATATTGTCATTGAACTATTTCCTAGCATAAGCATAATATTAGTTTTTAATGGGATGGTTAGTAATAGTATCAAACCATTGTCATATTTTTTAAATTATACCATAATCATTATACATCTTAATATGCTACTAAATGTTTCAGAGACAAATTCTATACCACAACAAGGACTGCAACTAATAGTAGAGATACCAGATTCTGTGGCGAGAAAAAGTAAGAAGGTTGATGTAGAAATGATGATGAAACGAAAAATGAACAGGGTAAAAAAAGAATACCAAGTGTACATGCACAAAGTTCATGTACTTTGCTGGCTGGGCCATGGTAATTATATAAGCACTATATTAAATGATCAAGAAATTATGTCTGCAGCATTGTCATTAGTACCTTCTAAAGAGTGTTATCCTGGGGAAAGAGTAGACATGAAATATATTGAACAAATAACTAATTGGTACAAAGATAAATTGACACTAAAGCAAGACAAACATGAAGGTAAATTCAGACCAAAAGCACCAACATTAAAAGAAATATTACTGCTTCAAATTAAAAATAGGACATTATCATCAAAAAAGTATGTGGTGTTTGTATTTGTTGCTATGCTTAGAGCTATTGGGTTGCAATGTAGGGTTATGTTAAATTTTATAACGGTGCCCATAAAACCTCCTGCTTTTGAATTACATTCGCTATCAACAAAAAACGCAGACAAAAAGAAAACTGATAAAGATACTGCAGGTAAAGATAAAAAAGTAACAAAAGCTGATACTAAAAAACCAATCCTTAAAACAAATATAACACAAGAAGACAGTAATTGTGATTATATTACGGATAGTGATAGTGATAGCAATATTATGCAGTTAGATGGCAACAATGATGAGTTAACTGTAAAAACTAGATCAACCAGAAGGACAACTACCAAAGAAAATAAAATTGCTATCAAAGAACCCGAAGTACCCACAGATGATGGTGTGTCACCGCCAAAGAGGGCTAAGAAAAACGAAAATATGAAATCTATAGAAAAAAATTCTGATCCAAATACAGCGAAAAAGAATTTATCCCTGAAACGACAACAAAAGAAACTTACAAACGAGGTTTCAACAGAAGATAAAAATCCAAGCACAAATAAAAAAGTCACACCTGCAGGAACAAGAAGCAGTAGAAACACAAAAAATACATTAAGTAATGAAAAAAAAGATATGTCAACAGATCCACCTAAAATTGTAGTCACAACTGAAGAAGTCACAGAAAGTAAATTTTTTACCGATGAAAAATCCCCTGTTAATAACAACAAATTAAGGTTATCAAGAAAAAGATCTTCAACCGCTAACTCATACGTATCGAATGAACCAGTAAAGAAAGAAATTCTAGAAAAAGTTGGACAAGTAAAAACAAGGGCAAAAAGTACACCTGCGAGAAGTGCTGATAAAAGCAAGTATTTTAAAGAAGATATCACTCCATCAGAAACAAAAAAACCCAAAAGAGTAGCAAAGAATGCTAAACAAAAAAAAGATTTAGAAGATAAGCTGAGAGTTAGTCATAGAGATCTTTTAAAACAGAAAGATAACTCTAAAAATGATGTTAAAAATGATGTCACTGCAGACTTAGTGAATATAATCAAAAGGAGAGTACGGCAAGTCAAAACAGAATCAAAGAAAAAAACAGTCAAAGGTTTGTGCAAAAGCCAAATTATATTTTATATCTTAATGAATAACATATTAAATGCTATTTAATATGTTATTCTCTGCCCCATGGATCTTTAAAAATATATAAAAATTCCATGTCATTAAAGTCTTTCAGGTAGCATTTATTGAAACCCTAATTTCTTACACATATATATTTGTTTTATAAGGTGTAGATAGTAATTGTTCATTTTCATTTCATTTCAGGAAAAGCTAATGAAGAATCGGGTGACAGTGATTATCTACCGGAAGAGGACTCGAAACGATGCGGTTCTGGCAGCGATGATGACTTTAAAACAGTCACAATAAGTCCTAAGCCCAGTACAAGCCGTAAAATTAATCGGGGCGAACTATCACAAAACGAGGATGTTGTTCCTACAAATAGGATTGATGTTTGGTGTGAAGTTTTTGTAGAGGAACTTGAAGAATGGATAGCAGTGGATGTTATCAAAAGTAAAGTGCATTGTGTTAAGGAGATTTATGTGAGTAAAGTAAGCTGTTATTATTTTTCGAATAGGCAAAATTCTTATGTAAAATATTTTGTTTATTGGAAAGAATCCTAGCAATAGTATTCACATTCCTTTTAACCGCTACAACTTAACTTAAACTCTGCCGTGGGATGGTTTCCGACAACATTACAATGGCGAATTAGAACCAGGGACAAATGGTTCCGCAGACCATACTCTACAACAATAGGCTAGTGGTGCATTAATCATCAAAGGTGTAATAATAGATGCCGATAATCCTTATCAGTAATCAGTTGATGTATATATTACAAATAAATTCATGTTTTAAACAGGTATTATGTATTTGTATGTATGTTATATCGGTATTTATAATTTGATTTTATTATTGCCACCCCTTTTTTAAATATCATAAATTTACCTGCCATACATATTGTATAAGCCGCGTTTCTATACACAAAAAAAACATAAATGCATTTAATTTTTTTTTTTTGTAACTTTAAGGTATAGTCCTATTTAATTCGATTTTTGAAATTTTGAACATTTTCTGTATAATTTGCTTTCTATAGACTAGGATATAATAATGCATTATCATGGCAATTATTTTTAATACTTAATTTATTACTTTAATATATTATAGTCACGAGCCACCCATCCTGTTACTTATGTTGTTGGCTGGGACAACAATAATTATTTGAAAGATTTAACAAGAAGATATGTTCCGCAATGGAACACCGTCACCCGTAAACAACGTGCCGAAGTTACTTGGTGGAATACAGCTATACAGCCGTGGGTGGGACCTAAGAACGCTCGCGACAGGGAAGAGGATGAAAGATTAGATAGATTGCAACTGGAAGCACCATTGCCTAAAAGTATTGCCGAGTAAGTTTCGTGCTTGGTTACAATTTCAATTTATAAACAATATCCTTTGATTAAAACATGCATGAAAGCATGTAAGTAAAATTATGGATCAAATGAAAACTGCAACCTCATATCGCCCCCAGCGATGGCGAGGGCGTCGCAAACAAGGTTATTCGCGATACTGCCATGTCACTGGCTGGTTTTCTCCAGTACATACAGATAGAAGCATCGCTGGAGTTTCTTGCGCCACTTCTTCTCCAGCGCCCACGCATTCCGAAGTGGTGGTACAGATAGCTAATAATAATAGCGATATTAATTTAGATAATTAAAAATTTCTATTTACAAAATTAGATTAATTAAAAAAAAATCAAATGAAAATAGTTTTTTTGACGTCATTTAAGGAACTGATTTAAAAACTTCAGACATTAGCTTCAATTTGGTACCATTATTGTCAAGATTTATACAGTTATTTATAAAATAATGCTATCTGGATCAAAATGTAGGGAAATGGCAATTTAGGAATATGACTTGTAGTTGGTTATTTTAAAAATTAAATAAAATCTGTAAATCATAAAAACTTAAAAATATTGCATCAATAATTGGTATATAGTTTCGTCAAAACAATGAATGCTATTTTCGGGGATGTGCACAGGTCAACTTCAGATATAGTGAGAAGAGACGCGTGATAATGTATTTTTTAAGTGTGATTGATGCTTTTGGTTCAGAGGCCTATCTTTCATCATCAGAGACTTTGTCTATAAACACACGCGAACTGAAAGGTAAACCCGGTAACGATAGAGGGTAAATATACCTCTATGCACATTTAACTTGCCTAATTAAAAGGGTACTGAATATTCTAAAATGATAATGGTTTTAATGTTATCTTAATTAATCAAGCGCATATGGTTTTTATAAATAAAATGTATTTTTGAAAATCTCGTAAATGTATGCGTCCTTATAGGTTGAGTCGATTTGGTTGCTCCCGAATGCTTTTTTTTGTGTGTGAGTATTGCGGTTTGGTCCAGAGACCTTTACAGCTTTATCTAATTAAACTCGCGAGCGGGAGGACCGCTGAGTAGGGAGACAACGACAAAGCTGTCGCGGAAACTGCTGCTGCACCACCGCTGCACTCCGCTCCCGAATGTGTTAAAGTTTCAATTCAGTATCATCAATGTGACAATCTTCATTCGGGTGTGAATAACCATCACTTTGTTTTGTTTTACACGCATCAAATTTGGTTAACAATCAAACTCAGGACGGTGGCAGGTGTTCTGACCACTGAGACCTTAGGGATCTAATATGATCATGCTGAAATAGACACAGATGGCAAATTTATATCTCTATTTATCTTTATCCAAACGAAAGGCCTAACATATTTTTTTTCTTTGTCTTATTTACTATATCATATTAATTATAGGTATAAAAATCATCCACTGTACGCACTGAAGCGCCATCTGTTAAAGTATGAAGCTATATACCCGCCAGATGCGTCAACACTGGGTTTCGTAAGAGGTGAACCCGTGTACGCCCGAGAATGTGTGTATGTGTGTAGGTCGCGCGATACGTGGTTGAAGGAAGCTAAAGTTGTGAAACTTGGTCAACAACCCTATAAAGTAGTTAAAGCGAGACCAAAGTGGGACAAGGTGAGCAATTAAATAATTTATATTTCTTTTATAGATAGATAAAGATAGCACTCACTAAGTCACTGTCAGCCATTTTATCCAACTGTCTGTCTATGCTAAGAGGGGGTTTTAAGATATTTTTTTACCCGATGATAATTAATGACTACATGCCCATGCATGACATTACATCCATCTTCACTGAGTGGAATTTTTTTATTACTTTCTTACCTGATGGTAAGTAATGACTGCAGCCCATGCCTGACATTACATCCATCTTCACTAAGTGGGATTTTTTTATTTCTTTCGTACCTGATGGTAAGTATTGACTACAGTCCATGCCTGACATTACATCCATCTTCACTAAGTGGGATTTTTTATTTCTTTCGTACCTGATGGTAAGTAATGACTACAGCCCATGCCTGACATTACATCCATCTTCACTAAGTGGGATTTTTTTATTTCTTTCGTACCTGATGGTAAGTAATGACTACAGCCCATGCCTGACATTACATCCATCTTCACTAATTGGGATTTTATAAATATTTTTTTACCTGATGGTAAGTAATGATGCAGCAAGTAATTTCATGGACATTACATACATCCTGAACAAATATTCAATGTGCTCATGCATTGTTACCCCGATGACAGAGCTCTATGAGGAAGTAGACCTCGATTGAGTTGACCCATTTATGCTGTAGCCAGAAATCTGCAAAACCTCCTACCACAGTTAATAACTCTTTATTCACTCATAGCACCCAAAAATCGAGATTAAGACGCATAATGTAAAAGTCAAGATTTTTTTTTAAGCTCTGAATAATATATACATTATAAAATGGCTTTGTATACAGCCATTTAAATAACATAAAGTGATCAGTGCAGCTCACATACAATAATTTTATATCCATCCGTAATAATAAAATATACATAAATGTACATTCTATTATCCGAAGGACAAAGATTAAATGTTTTTTGTTATACAAATTCCATCACTCACTATGTGAAATACTGTAACATTTTTGGTGGTATTGTTTCAAATTACATATTATTTGATTAATATTAAAAAGTAATTATATAATTTCAGCTTTCCAACAAGTTAATCACTGACAAACCATTAGAAATTTTTGGTCCATGGCAAGTGAAAGATTATGAACCACCAGTGGCAGAAAACGGAATAGTCCCAAGGAATGCCTATGGAAATGTTGAGCTATTCAAGGATTGTATGCTTCCTAAAGGAACTGTGCACATTAAGCGTAAGTATATTTAGTATGAAAGCATCAGAGTATGTCATGAAAAAATATATATTACATTAGAATGTATTATTTGCTTTCAGTGCCAGGTTTGAATAGAATAGCAAAGAAATTGAACATAGATTGTGCACCAGCCATGACTGGATTCGACTTCAACGGAGGATGGTCACATCCAGTATTTGAAGGATTTGTCGTTTGTAAAGAATATGAGGAATTCATGACCGAAGCTTGGGTCAAGGTATTTAATTATTTTATTGCGACACGCTCGTCATTATTATTTACTTTTAAACGGAAACTAGTGATCAGAGTATTTGCCAAGACCAATAATTGTGAACCACATTAATGGCTAGTTACAGATTAATTGACTTGAATACAACTGGTATTCATACTGTACAAAGTTCGTTTTTGAATAGATATTAATATATTAATCAAATGTGGTAGAGCCATGCTACAGTTTGTTATTAGCTGCAGAATGAATGAGTCTGCTTGACGAGTGAAGGACCAAACCCACAGAGAATACTAGCAAAATAGCAGCATTATGCTGCTGCGTTTCGACTAGTTAGTGCAGGGATCAAGAGATTTATAGCTGGTGACAAGGCATTTCATCTCGTCAGGGGTAACAATGCATCTTTAATGCGACTTATTGAGGATGAATGTGGTGTGTCATGGTTCACAGGAATCAATTACCATCTACGGGTAAACTGTTCTAGTTTGTCATCATCAATACAATAAAAAAATGCTATATGAAATGCAACTGACTCACGTCTCGCTATACAATGTGTCCCATAAGTGAGCACAACAGACTTGAAGAAGTATGATTTTTTTGTCTAGCTGGTGACCCTATCTTCCTTTTAAAGTTATTATATACTTATGAGACACCATATATATATATATATATATATATATATATATATATATATATATATATATAACATAAAATTTTGGCATACTCTATATATTCAGGTATAGAGATAGATATACACAATGTAGAATAAGTTATTTCTTTAGGGGAAAATTAATACTTACAACAAATCTATCAATTAAAATAAAAATGTAATGTTAGAATTGTTGTGATGTACATTACATTTTAAAACTTATTATTATAATATAAGTGGTAATTTTGGGCATGACACCATGGAAATTAAAGGATATCACCTCTAAACGCTCTTTGAAATAAATTAAAAATAAATATATAATTACATTTAAAAAAAAATATTAATTATTCTTTTGCTTAGTATTCTTAGGTCTGTCATAAGTTTTCTTTTTCCAAACCGATAGAATCTTGACAATCAATAAGTGTAATGCTCTTATATTTAATAAATGTGTTTGTTTCAATTTTTGGTTTTCAATCCATAGGATCAAGAAGAACTTGAGCGTAAAGAGCGCGAAAAGATTGATGCAAGAGTTTATGGAAACTGGAAGAAACTCATTAAAGGATTATACATACGAGAAAGGCTTAAAGTTAAGTATGGCTTTGATGATCCCAGCACTTCTCAGGATAAAAAAAAAGGAAAAGGTCCACGCCTTGTTGTGAAAAAGACTAAGTAATAGGCAGTAAAAGGTGAAATATAGTTAAGTGATAGAGGGTACAAAAGTTTTACGTAACTACATAAGTTTTAAAATTATACAAAGTTTTTTTCAAAGCATAAGTATTTGGACAGCTGTAGAGTGATAAATTTACAAAATTACGCCACCACTAAATAATAATGAAAATACTTTGGTGATCAGTAATCGTATCTTATATGTTTATCACTAGGAAAAAGATAAAATCCACCTGTGTGGATATAGGATATATAAATAACTAAACTTAAAACACATTTTACAACAGAGGCAATGTAAAATAATGAAGCCTGAAACTAAAAGATTGGGCTATGCAAACTTGTAGAATGGTGTGGAGCATAAGTGACTGGGAGAGGTCTGTGTTCAACAAATTCTTCATATTAAGTGCCTGGAAGGATTTTCTATTCATATTACAAGTATAGAAAACCATCTCAGTCTAGAAGGATCACTTATAGTGCAGTGTTTAAAGAGTGTAAGGTTTTGTTCCAAGAAGATCAATGGCCATGGTTCTTGCCTAAAGAAAATTTACTACACATTTAATATTGGTTATATGGCTCATCTATAGGGAGATATTAGAGAATTCACTACTCAAGACCAATACGGATTTGAGAATTTTGATATGCTTTACAATGAATTCATCAAACATAACAGTTCTTATTGTACCACATGGAATAAATGCACTTAACAGGGTAGTCAACAAACCGGGTTGTTTACCCCGGTACTGTGCCACCCATACTTATTTTAATGTTATTTACGCGAATTATATCATTTTCACTTTTAAAAGTATTAAAACTTGTATAACTATAACTCAATAATCTTATTAACAGTATTATTACAGTAAATAGTCATATTTCAGACAAAAAAAAAATTGGTTGGTTCACAGTCCAATTGTTCAATAACTTTTTATGTAAACATATAAGTGTTTTAATTATTTTAAGTATTCTTACTGCTCACAGCTGTCCAAATCCAAATACTTAATATTAATGAAAAAAAAAACTAAAACTTTTATTTTACTTTAAGTTTGTGTGATTAAATAACATTTAGAAAGTAAGTTATTTTTAGGCCTCAAACTTTATAGATAACAAGTATTGTGTTGTTTTATTTATGCTCGAAAAAGCTTTAAATTTTTCTTTTGGTACAGAAAAGAGATTTGCCCTAATCTGTCAATCACAATTTATTTTTTCCTTTTTAAATGACTATCAATGGTTTGTAAGTAATATGATTTTCCTTATATCTACCAATTTTATCCTACAGAATAGTTTTTATTCAGAGTACAACTGCTATTTTATATTCACTTAATTACATCGTCACTTAATCGCTTGTTTAGGTTCGTTATTCCTAAATTGTGAAGTCTACATTCTTATTTATTAGGTATTAATAATTTTGCTTTAATTGAGTATATACATGAATCTTATCCAATTATGTTACAAATTAGAATTACGGGTATGTTGATATATTTGTAATAATCCATGTGTATTTCTGCTGTGATCAATTGTGTTATTTTTCCGCCTTGTTGCCATTTTATTTTTGTATTGCAATTACTTTTATTAGTTTGCTTGTCAGTATACTTGCATGTAATGTTGAAATAAAAAGATGTTTAGTTATTTCGGCGCTTAATTTTCGTTGGGATTTTAAATAAAAAAGCGTTGGTAAGTTTATTTATTTAATATGAAAGTAGTGACGAATATTGCCACAAGATCTGCAATAAGCTGACAATTTATATATAATTTATTTAGCAAGTTATTATTGCAAAAGCCTTAAAACCTTTAGAGTTAACTCTAGCACAACTTATTGCTGTTTATATAAATGAAATGATAAAATTATATACAAAATCTTTGGTGTATAAAAATATGTATATCCACTTCAGATCTTCAGGATAAGATCTGGTCGGTCGAAACGATCGCAATTAAATGCAATCTTTATCCGTGTTTACAGGATAGTTTCTATTCCTACCTCCATATCACAGAGTGATATAATAGAAGGTAGGTAATCACAATGCCATATTTTTGTATTTTAGATTTTTTACTATTTTATTGTT
This sequence comes from Teinopalpus imperialis, assembly GCA_029286865.1. Taxonomy (NCBI): domain Eukaryota; kingdom Metazoa; phylum Arthropoda; class Insecta; order Lepidoptera; family Papilionidae; genus Teinopalpus; species Teinopalpus imperialis. The sequence continues at coordinate 993,949 of JAGSMU010000025.1, read as the reverse complement.
TTTATAAATCCTTACAACCTTAAAACATATCTATAAAGTCTATGTATCTTAAGCTACATATTTTATGATGAATTTATAAACTAAGGGCCCAGACACATTCATCACAGTTTTCATACATATTATGAAAGGAATGTAACCTTTAATTTATACTATTCTATCATAAAACATTAGGACTTACAACTATCCTTATTGCCTCTCCTAGTCTCATTTGGGATCAACCATAATTAAAAACCAGTTTAATATATGATATGATCAAGATAATATATAACATTAAAATCCTTTTATGCAATCAATTGCATGTGTTATATCTATAAAGCCCAGCTTCATAGTCTTTTAAGCCATGGTTAATGTGCCTGCGCCCATTCCGAACCCGACTCCCTTAGGTCCGAAGTTCCGGCCGTAGCAGCTGCGACAGTAAATTTCACCGTTGGGACCATCATTGAGGTTTGTAGAATCCTAAAAAAGACATTTATTTTTAATAATTACTAGAATATATAAAATACACGGTATTAATCTAGAGCTATGGAATGTTATGATTAGAATTTACAATTCTTGATTTATTATTAATTACTTTTAACAAATTTTATTTAATAATTATAATATTATATATGTTTATATGACAACACTAAACCAGTGAGTTACGTTACATAAACAAGATATTTGCGTCATTTTATTGCTGTCAAAGTGATTGAAAGACTAAAAGTTTTAATTTATTTCTTCAAGAAAGCATTTGTACATAATGTTAATCTCAAAAATATCTAGTATATTTCTTTTCGTTGTACTAATTTATATGAAAAAATGTACGGCAGAGTTTTCTACTGAAGATTGTGCCTCCCTTGGTTTCATTAAAGCTAACCTTCTTTGCTCTTCCTGTGACCAACTGAAAGATTTTAGTTTAGATCAACTGGTTGACCATTGTAAAGAATGCTGTCACAACGACGACAGTGTGCGTAATGAGAAAAAATATGCTCGAGCCATTCTAGAAGTTTGCACTTGCAAATTCCCAGCGTATCCACAAATTCAAGCTTTCGTAAAAAGTGACAGACCCGCTAAATTCCCTAATTTACAAATTAAATACGTACGTGGTTTGGACCCCATAATCAAACTGCTCGATAAAGACGGAATTGTTAAAGATACCGTTGCTATAGAGAAATGGAATACAGATTCAGTTGAGGAATTTTTAAATACGCATCTTGAAAAAGAGGAAGATGATGATCGTAGCTATTTAAAAACGAACCAAATTTAATGAAAATGTTTGTATATTTAATAATTTTACCATAAACCGTGTACTATTTATGTATGCATAAGAAATTTGTCTTATGTATGTATGGACTAAACTTACAAGAGACTTGTGGCAGTCTGCGCATGAGAAGCATCTTCTGTGCCATGTACCATTCTTGGAGTGCATTTGTTCTGCAGCATAGACAGGGAAGCCACAGCGTGGGCATCCCTGACCTTTGGCTGCCTTCTGTCCAGTGAAAGGAAGCTGTTCATTGCTGTAAAGGAAAATGATTAAGTACATACTAATACCATAATTTTAAAGCTATATTTGTTTTGAATTGACTTTTACTAATTTGCCCTAATTTTGTAAGACCTAATATATTAAGAACACCTCTTTTTATGTGAATTTTGTTTTATTTCTGCTTATAATATTCAACATTGTCCAGGAAAATCTTATTACAAATTAATAATAATCCTTCAACCAATATATACCAATAAATAAATATACCTTTATTGATTTTAATATAATCAGATTAAGTTTCACACTATTTTATCAGTACTTTGTTATTTTGATTTTGGTTAATATACTTACTATGTGACTGTAGGTTCAGAATCTGTTGATACAAGAGTTGGAGCATGGCCATAACCAAAGCCTCTAGGTCCAAATAGCTTAGCATAGCATGCACGGCAATGGATTTCCTTGTCTGGGCCGTCACAAGCCAGCATAGAGTCCAATGGACGGTGGCACTCAGCACAGTTGAAGCATTTCTTGTGCCACATCTGAAAAAAATTAAACATAAAAATTGCAAATTAGTTTATAATTATGAATGGATAGAAGTTATGTAAATCAAATTACATACATATTGTAATTATAATACAGTATGTAGTTTGTAATATATAAATATATCAATTTATAAGTAAAGTTAGTAGATAATAAAAACCTTTACGATATTGTGAGATGCATACTAAGCACAAAAACCTGAAAGAGCCACTCTGCAGCTAAGTTCTAGCTGTAACATGGGTAGGTTGGCTTGACCAGACAAGAACCACAACAACAAAGAAAAATTGATATAAAAGCAGGTGAGTAGGGATCGGGAAGCCCATATACAGATAATGAGGCATTCTATCTCGGTCTGCAGAGTCCTCAGTTATGCATCTGTGTATCTTGAATCTTTTTGAGGAGAGAATGGATATAGATATCATGGCTCATTGTCAGCACTCAACCATTAAATGAACTGTGCTAGTTTATCATTCCTGATATAAAAAAATCAATATTTTTATTTGAAATAACAAATTCCTGAACTGAAATTTCCTGAATCTATTGTAAATTTAAAAATATATTCTGACAAATAATTTCCTATTAACAATTTTTAAAGAGAATTTTTGAATTTTTTTTTGAGGTCTACACAATGAGAAATGAAAATATAAGTATAAATTCATGTGCTTTATGTAATTGAAGCAAACGGCACAAAAGTCGATGGTAATTTCAAAGATTCTGATTAACTGGATTAGATGATGGAGTATGGAGAGTGAAGTTCATCAAGTAACCAAATAGTTTATACTGGTCACAGACAGGGTTACGTTTTTTTCTGTGGTGTTTGAATTTAATTCTATAAAATGCGAGCGGAAATCTGTAAGCCTATATATGCAAAAGTCTGTTAATTGTCCTGACTAATGAGCGCATAGCTCATCCGATGGTAAATAATTCCTGTGGCCTACACGTAAATTACCAAATCAAGATGCATTTATTACGTGATTTATCATACGAAACAACATCGTTTTACTTTTTCATGCTGGTTTACTCTAAGTGTGTAATCCTTCCTCCGTCGAGCCAACCAAATAATGATGCATCTAAAAAGTGGCGGCAACTTGGCTCTGTCACTATTTCTTGCTAATGTCAAACTCAAAAAATGACATCAAGAACTTTCATTTGTGCATACATTTAGTTTAGTAACTGCCTAGGGGGCCAATCCCAAACCCATCACCCCATCCAGTGGGGGACGACCGTCTACTGGATGGAGTGACGACCTATGCATGTCTGATAAAAATCATTAAATTTTGTATATTCAATCGTGTACATGAAATACTTATTAGATAGATAGATTTTGGCCTAAATAAATAAATCAATACTGGCTTCATAAAAATTCCTAAATCAGATTTGAATTCTAGTTTATATTAATTTTGTGCTAAGCCATGAAACCATGTTATAGCTAAGTAGGACTAAGGCTTACGCACGCATTAGCGTAAGCCCACTAATATATAAAGTGAGTGAGAGAAGGAGCCTTACCAATAACGAGTTGAACAGCCTAAGCATTACATACATCCATTACCCGAAAATACGTCTAATATGGTTCAAAAGACACCCGATGAACTGTGTGCCCGTTTGTTATATTCATCTTCTGATTTTCATCAGATTATACTCAAACGTAAAATACAACTATACTTACAGTTCCTTTAGCAAGTTGTTGCTCGGCAGCGAACACCATGCCACCGCATCGTGGACATCCTTGGCCCTTTGGTGCTTTGATGCTGGTTGTGTCTGGGTTGTAGTATGGGCGGTTAGCTGAGATCTCTTCCTCACTGTCAATAAAATAATCAATTGATATTATGTAATTCACTGAATTTATTATATTAATTTATAAATCATAACTAATTTAAATTGAAAACTTTCGAATAATAGTCACATTCAATACATTTCACTTAGAGTAAAAAGAAGTAGCTACAAATTTAATAATAAAAGACAAAAACTTACGTTAAACCATCAGTTTGTAAGAAACCAGAGCCGCAAGCGAATCCATAGCCGTGGGGTCCCCACTTCTTGCCGTAACATGTCTTGCAGTATACGTCAGAATCTGGACCGTCGCAGGCGATGACCGAGTCAAGAGTTTTAGAGCAGTCGCGACATTTGAAACACTTGCGATGCCATTCACGACCCTTGGCCAAGACCTGCTCTGCAGCGTAAACGACGCCACCGCATCGTGGGCAACCCTTGCCAGGTGGAGCTTTGATGGCAGCGGTATCAATCACCGTTGTTTTAGGAGCTTGGTCCCTACACGAAATGTATTATAAAATGTTATAGAAGGATATATAAAAAGGAAAGTTTAGCTTTACTTCTTAGTATTAAGTGTATTAGTTTTAAACCTCTGACTGCCAGACGGACGGACTTTTCGTTAACGTATGACTTATATTTCCGATTAAACAAATATCAATTAATCGCAACTGTATTTATTGGAGGATAAACAAATTGACTTGACGTCATAGTATAATTGAACGGAATAATTAGAATTAAGCTAAAGGAGCGATAGGCTACTATCTTCAATGTGTCTGCCAAAAAACTGTCGATTCGTCAAAGATTTATCAACACCATGGATGGCAACAGGCACATATGGTATATCCTTTTTTTATCTAAGTGCAACGCAAAGGTTTTATTTTAGTTTATATGTAGTTATTAGGGAACAGTATAAAAGTAGTATATGTAATTGTTTCCATGTCACAGTAAGTAACAGATATTAGACCACAATTTATCCACCATTAGAAAGGTTTGGTAATTGTAAATCTCCCGTATCATCTTTTGGTCCAGTTGAATTACATTTTCTTGAACTAATATAGTCTCTTAATAATTTCTGTAATATTGATGTATCCATATACCTATCAAAAATATAAATACACCACCTAAAATGAATTTAAGCTAACCAGTAGCGCGATGCCCACATTAAATTTAGTCTGCAAGCGCGGAGAGCGCATGCTATTTTGGACTTGGCACGAAGCCATCGCTTGTTTGTATTATAAGCTGTTTTTATGAAAGTGACTATGGGATGGAAATAATCCTGTCTTGTAATCTGAGAACTTTAACATTTAATAAGTGGCATGTGGGTATGCAGATTTTTTGGTATGATTTATGAAGTCATCCTCTAAGTGCAATTCGACAAGAAACATAACAAGTTGCATTTCTATTATCACGTTATAACGCAAGCTATTTTTAAAAATCACGTTACCTATTTATTATGATGATTGTTTAACTAATTAAAAATAAAATGTAAAATTTTCCCATGTGTACAACATTCCATAGTTTGACCATAATGGTCAATATAATCAGTAAAATAAAAATATAAAAAATAAATGGTACTTACCCGTTGGCGTATGGGTCGCTCTGCAGAACACCAGCTCCTTTTCCGTAACCATATCCCTTAGGACCAAACTTCTTTGCATAACATACTATAGGAAACAATATTAAATTAAACCACGAAAAATATTCAAGTGCTCAAAAGAGTAATTAGTAAAAGCTTTACTAATAAACGAACTTCAAATTTAAACATACATTTTCATATTTTAGTTATTTATGTAAGCTTTGTATCAATGTTAAGAAACGAACCTTTGCAGTAAATATCTTTGTCCGGTCCCTCGCAACAGTTTGTGGAGTCCAGTCGTTTTAAGCAGTCGCCGCATTTGAAGCATTCCTTGTGCCACGCCTGGACATACAGTGGACATTGAAGGTATGTAGGGCGAGACATGCAAGGTAATAATTAGGAGCAAACTGTTATCACAATGAACACCGAAGGTTATAGCGCAAAATTATCTACTTATAGAATACTTTCACTTGAAGAAGCCAATGTTTAAGTAATTCAATAATATATTTTGTTAGCCCATCACAAAGTTTTATTGAATCAAGGATCTTGTGACAAGTTAAGCAGTTGGAAGCAGTGATAGCTCTACGATACAACAATTGTGTTTACTTCTCGTTTTATGCTCTTTATAAAAATGTTACGCTGCTAAATCTTGAATCCTTAAGAACGCCTATGAATAAATCAATGCGAAATTAATGTTTTTTTTTTACTTTCCACCTGTTCAGTCGTGGAAGCTGGCGATTATGATTTTGATAAGCATTTTAGAGAAGGATTATGCGGTTCACTCACCCGTCCGCGAGCTAACATTTGCTCGGCGGCGTAGACGTAGCCGCCGCAGCGCGGGCAGCCCTCACCAGGCGGTGCCTTCGCTATAACACGTGGTTCTAAACAGGCTCCATTGGTCCTTACGCCCCTGCACATATGGCTTGTGTCATTCGGTGTTCGCTAGTCGCCCGGTTGAGCAACGATGACAGAAGATATGTTAAAAGCAATTGGGCATTGGAGCTCCCCAATCACCCCTACTATATAGCCCACACGGATGGCTGCGAAGCAATTTTCACCGGCGCATCTCCGCCGTAATGGGAGAAGGTAAGGCTCCCGGCCGCCCGCTCCGCACAGGCCCGTGTTACAGACTACGCATATCGACATAGAGGGCGCTTTCCTTATCCCATCACATGTATTAGATCCGATTAAAGCTAAGACAAGCGTTAGCTGTTTGTTAGCGAGGATCAGTAGTGCAGAAAGTTACGATAGAAAACAAAGTAACGAATTATTCATGCCTTAGGGTGCATCTGCAGCGTGGCGAAGCCGTGCAGTCGCTTATATAATAGTTTTCTCACCGTTGCTTCGCTGCATATGGTCGCCCAGATAGGTAGGGGAGGAATTGTCAGAGCTAGAGCGGTCGCGAGCCGGTTAGGGCTCTGCGACAGGGCTGTCCCGTGCCGGCTCGCTCGCGCCCCGACTCATCAATACAACTACTCAGTATTGGTGGTCGACTCTTTTATTTATTTTATATAAATTATAAATATAAGACCGATAAACAAAATAAATTAAGCGATAGCGAATAAATAATCCTAACTAAAGTAGTTTAAAGTACAGTGGGCGTTCGCGAAGCGTCGCTGGATGGCCGAGATGCGTGTTGGCGGGCCGCGACCTCTGCTGGGCGGCTGCTCGCACTCAATTCCTGTTGCGACATAAACGGAGACTGGTCATGCACGTGTCAGGCGACGCGTAATGTACAGCCGAGCGCGCGCTTACTACTTTCTATGAGTTTATATACACGCTGTTAATGTTGTTACGCACGGACCCGAAGGCCGGTCGTCATGACGACCATAGATAAGGAAAGACCCTCAGTGGCGCGGGCGGCGGGAGTGCAAGGAAATATTGTACTTACGCATTCTCCCCCTTCAGATGATCGCCGGTGTCCATGGACAAGCATCCAGCACCACCGCCGAAACCATAGCCTTTGGGTCCAAACTTGCGGGCGTGGCAGACTTTGCAGTAAAGTTCACCTTCGTGTTCTGAGCAGTTGGTGGAATCCAACAATTTCTGGCACAGACCTAAAAATTCACGCAATGTTTATAACAAGTTTGCCATGTAACGCAATAAATATTCTTCAAAACCCCATTTTTATGTCTTGAATGGGTGGTAGGAATTCCAAGATCATCCTCAGTAACAGTGACAAGGCATCTGCGTCATGAAAGTAGATGTTATTGACCGCAGGAGTCACTTACCACAAAGTGAACAGAGTACGCTCATTTGTGACTTTTATAATACTTTTGTTAGGCTGATACCTTAAAGGCTATAAACGAGGCCTTTTTAACAAAACGTTTATGCTGTTTTCTAGGTCTCTAATCACTTCGTACAAGATTCTATAAGAGCTTAATCTCTCATTAATCTATTCCACCAATTCGTGCCCCACCGAATAAACTGAAACTTAGCTCACATAATTCCGTTCTTCCTTTTTTTTGTGTTTACAAGTATTTGTTTGCCTAATATTTTTTTAATTTGGAACAATAATATTTAAATTTTGGATTCTTTTTATCATATTCTGGAACTTGACGAATCTTCCATGGCTCTGCCTACAGAAATAAATGATACTTTAAATACTGACCGCATTTGAAGCACATCTTGTGCCATTTGAGTCCTCCTGCGACACGTTCTTCCGCCGCGTAGACGGACTTGCCGCATTTCGGACACTTAGGGTTATCTGCAGGTTTGAAAGGCATTGTGCTCGCTTAACTTATCCTGAAACAAACATGTAACATTTGATTATTTTATTTTTAATCCAGTTACTTACCCTAACTTAACTATAAAATTTTCGTCGTAGTATTCTAACTTTGTTCTAAGATTATCTAATCTGAGTTGATATGTATATAGCTACGATATGATAAGACAACCGCATAAATATGTAGGTGACTTGAATCTTGGTACAGATATTAAACGTCAATTACGAAAAATCAACAAATCTTCTATGAGAATATATTGTTTCTTAATTCACTGCGTACACAAGAGCGATCTTATCATAAAAATGTCTGACATAATACGTTCTATTTAACGCTTCGTCCGTTGGCCAAAATCCAAGTCGCCTGCAACACTTCAATTGCATCCGAATTGACACTATTTCTCAAAAAGCACACCGTTACCGACGTTATATTAGCACCGCTGGCTTCTTCCGAATGCTACGAGAATTTCGAAAGCTACGGCTTTGGACGGGCGGCGCGTGGGCAGTTATTCGGGCGCTCCTAATTTGGGCAGTTCAGGTAAAGTTACGCGACTGGAACTGAATTGCACTTCTATAAATAGACCGCATTAGAAAGAAGCCACGGATTCACTAGCGGTTTTGTTATGATAGAGTAATTGATATCACTTTCACCACCTGTTCGTCGAGTCGCTACGAGAGTCTTGCTCCCGGACGCGTGTACAGTGCAGGGCGTTGATGCCTAGACTGCGGTGCGCGGAGGTCGAATGATGCGGGAGGGCAGAGTGCCACCGTAGTCTATACGCTCGTTGCACACGGCCCTAGTGGAGGGGAGAGGCCGCCACCGCCTGCGCTCACCCCAGCGGATCCAAACCCCTGAACCCTCACCTCTGTGAATCTTTGTCTGGAAGCTGAAATCAAGTTTTCGTCATATCAGGTATCACGCTATATTACTAATGTCTCTGATAGTTCATAGTTTCATATAATTGTTGAACCATTTGTGTATTAACTTAATATTTCTTTTATACAAGTTTTTTGGACGCTTTAACATATCAATATAAATTTTATTTAACGTTTTGTACTATGATAGTTATTTTAAACAAAATGTTATTAAATCGATAATTCATCTTACAACCATCTAATGAATTTAACTTATTTAAATTACTTTCAAAAATATTCGTTTTACTTTAATCTATCTTTTATTTATGATTTCTATCTAAATAAATTAATAATCTTTATATAAATTATAGGAATGTACATACATTTAATAGTGGCTATACGAAATATGTAGATTAGATTATAGGAAGCGAGTTTTAACATTTAATCTAGACAAAACCTATGAAATCATAAATAGTTAAAATTTAGTCTGAGTATCCTGTATATATTTTTCCTGGAATTTCCTTCGATTTAGCAGTGACGAGACGTTTTTCTGTGTTTGAACTATAATCAGAGTCATTAAATTCTATTATTGATATTATTGGTGATACTAAAGTTAATAATAGAATATAACGCCCTTAGTAGCAAATATGAAATATTTATTAAAAATAAAAATAAAATATTAATTGTTCCCTGTTCAATTTATAATAAGTAACTTTCTGTTTAGTATTATGATGATAGAAAAAATGACTCCCCTTTATTTTCACTACACATATATATATATATATATATAAATATATATATATATATATATATACATATATTACAAATGTAAGTAAATAAATGTCTTCAAGGCTGTAATCGCACAAATATTTAGAAACTTTGTATTGTTTACCTTTCTTAGTCCAATTTAATGCATTTGTGAGATCGAAGGAAAGTTCAAATGCCATGACAAGACCCGGGATGTACTGCTATATGCACTAGATTCGATGAACATCAATACGTGAAGCAAAAACATTTTGTCCCAGCTGAGAATCGAACGAAGGACTTGTGATACCTCAAATTATCTGGCTTATTAAATGCCCAATCATCTCACTTCAATCAATCTTACTTATAGCCTTTCAAGGGTAAATATTATTCGGATTTGAACAATTTGTGTTACCTAAAATGCATGCAAATACTATAAAGCTCTCTTATCCTCTAATTTTATAAACGTTAATCCGACCCATAAATATATAGGATATATTTATTCACAGAGCCCAAAGTAGTATGCTACTGTGTTCTCTTGAAAACTTTGATCACAACGATATCATTAGTTTGTTAGTTGTTATTAGATGATTTAAACGCCACAATTTATACTATAGTGCGACATATAATCTCGTACAAAGAGTAACACTTTTCCATCTTACTAAGTTCGTTGTTCACGTAACGACGAATGTAATTATTGTTTGAAATTTTAAGTGCCAATTTACAACGTGCTGAAAGAACAGAGTGAGTAAATCTGCATGTCTAGGATAACTAAAAAAAATTCTATGGCATGTAAAGTGCGCGTACCACCACTCCCTCTATCGAGGAGGCCTGTGCCCATTTATTTATACATACTTTTTACAGATTTAATTAATAACAGGCTCCAAATTGAATTCTCATACTTGTACGTAGTAACTCTTATGGGTATAATATACATAAGAGTACTACTCGATCAATATAAACCTCGATAAGAAAGTCAGAACCAAAGATGTAACAACATCAGTATTGGCCATTTAACTATACGATTACAAGTAGAGGATAACTAGCTTAACTTAACTTAACTAAATCAAGTAATTAAGAAAGTAGTGCATAGTTTCTATAATTCAGATTTCAAAAGAATGGTATGTACATACGTAACATTTATGTACGACTCGTTTAAACGCGAAAAATTCCGTCACTCAAATATGATGGACTCTTGTCAAACTAATGAGTCATACGCCGAATTCAAACAGCTTTGAGTCAGAATTTTGGCAAGGTGAAGCGACCATAATAGCTAGGCAATGCCCAATGGTCCGAATGGAACAGACGAATACATTGTTATGGTGATAATACAGTGATTCGGCTCTGCCTGGTGACGTGTAGGGCATGCACTCATCGGTACAAAAATAAACAACAAACTATATTCTCTTGCGTTCACAATTAGTCCAGAAGCATATCACATCATACCTGTGGTGTTTGCCAACTTCACCGCACCTGCCTATCTATTAATATTTTTATATAAAAATAAACCAGTGCGTGCATTCTGCAGAGAGCGCGTTTGTTTTTCACGGTTGGAAAAATACCTACTTTTATTTTATTGGTCGTTACGTTGATTGTTTTAATAACTTTTTTTTTATATTCATGTAATTTTATATAGAATTAAGTGTATTTACTTTACATCTATAAACTAGTCTCAAATAGAAATAGTACATTATTACATTTAATAAATAGTGCATACATAAATTTTAAATTCAATCGAAAGATAGGGTATAATTTTATAACAATGTTACAGCACCTAATCTAAGACTGGATACTACTTATGCAAGAATGAAACCATACCATTTATTTCCTTAGTGGTCTATTTATTACCTTAATTGATCGTAAAACTAAGCTGTGTAATACACTGACTCAATTTTCTTAAACATTCGTATTTATTTCACAAAATTGACTTTTTTTTTTTTTTTTTTTTCTGGCTTTCACCATATATTTTGTTAATTTTCATTAATATTAGTAAAAAACATTCATTTATTTAATAGAAAATAATGCGAACAGGACTAGTAATTCAAAAGTAAACAAATCGGTAGGGGCGTTGTTACACGACGTCTACAAGCAATTACAACTAGTCATTGTCTAATGGCACAAAAATTAATCGTAATATTTATAATCGATATTATATAATTTGTTTTTGTGGCAGAGGTATGACACCTGTTGAAGTAACAATTAAAAGGCCACATCGGCCAGGAAGACATCGATCATGGCTTTTGACACTAAGTACTCGTATAATGTTATTTCGCCTAGTCTCTGACACAATCCGGATCTTCGTGATATTCATCTATAACTAAAATTAATTACTATTTATAGTTTAAAACTTCATTGTTAAACTAATAATAGTATTTTTTTATTGATATTAGGTGTGACTAACGAACACGCAGTTTAACTGGTAGTACTCGTAAATGACGACTGGAGCCCATGTCATCAACGTCGTATCGTCCGCGAAAACACTCATCATACAGAAAACAGTAAAGTTATGCCACTATTTAACGCTGGTATTGAGTGAGAGTTATACCCCCGGTTCCCCGGTCGAGCCGATACATTCATAGTGCAGCCAAAAACATGGCCAAAAGCAGCATAGGGGCTTGACCTACTGTTTGAATATTTATTACCTGATTAAAATTCACTAAAGCAGTCAACGCAGTCAAAATGACATGAAAAATTGCCTGTATTTGTAAAATGTAACTGTAGTGTGTATGTAACTTGGTGACTTACAAGGTAAATGTAAAGTGTTCCTAATAAGTCCTCAATGTAATTTAAACACTATAGTCGTCGAGAGACCTTGTACGCGTTGATGTAAGTGCTCACAGATGTTGGCAAACAGAGCTATTACCCTAAAGTATTACTGAACTGAATATTAGTTAATTGCTGCCCCGTAGCTATGACATCCAATTCAATAGACTTGTACTTTTTCCTTCTATGCTGCGCTAAATCTAATCCAGAACTTGGTTAAGCAACCAAATACATCGAACGCTACTAAGTCCCGCTACATTATTACCCATTACAGTATATTGCATTAAGTTCTATAGCATGTATTAGACTATGTTATGTACTAAATGTATGTTTTCGATGTTCCATTTACAAATTATAATTAGGTTTTTGTTTATATTTGACTTTCCTTAATTCAGGCATCTAGAAAGCATCAATTGCCTAGATCAAGAGAAATGTATACGAGACAGGTGTATGTCTAAGGTTCGAATGCGACATTCGACTATTGAAATTAACGATTTTCATACCTTGCGCTTTTAGCTTGTTTCGAATGGTATACGATACTCGTATACTACTATTGCTATCGTTCAGTTTTTTTTCTAATAAAATTTTAAAAGCTTGTGCATTTTCGATTCTTTTGAATTTTAATTTATATATGTCAGGTTTAAAAAGTGTATCAAGAATTAAAAAACATATGTAGTACGTGGGACACACTGAAAGTTTCTAGAACTGGATAAAATTGAACAACAATAAAAGAAAAGTGAAAATTTTTGCTCAATGATTTTTTATGATTTTCACTGTGACTTAAGTCAACAACAATGTTACCAGAGACTTCAATTAGCATTTTGTGATAAGGCCCATGTCGTAACTCTCCTCGTTTAAGAATGTATACGTGGATGTGATCATCTCCATGAAGATGTACTTGGATGTCGACCCACGACTGTAGTGACAGGATCCAGGGTACGGTATCGATGGAACCCACTGAATGAACAAAAAATCAATTTGTCAACAAATTCGTACCGTCTTAGGACCTGATATCCGAAATGTTTTAGGAGCCAAATGCAATACATTTTGCAAGTGCATCTAAAGGTTCGAAAGCTTTGCACTTGATTAATACCGCATGACTTAACGCAAGACCAGAGACGAAAGCGAGTCAGAGTGATGCCGTAAAATGTTAAAAAGTTTAATGGAGGACAATTATTGGCTGTCTACAATAGCGTGACAGATAACAAAACCTGTGTGTACTGCTTTGAACCGGAAAGAAAAAGCCAGTCGGCAGTATCACTTGAAACCCAAAAGACTGCAGATTGGTTCGTAAACAATTGCTTGCCCATAATTTTAGGACAAGTTCACCAAAAGCAATGTCGTCCTTCACCGCGATAAGGCGTTCGCGCATGTTGCTAAGTCAATGAATGCATTTTTGAAGGCCTCAAATGTAGAACTAATGACGCATCCGCCATATAGCCCTCGCGCCTTGAGGTTTCTTTTTATTTCCGAAAATTGATAATAAGCTTAGAGGATTACACGAAGTCAATGCAGGGTTCTCTACTGGATCCACTGCTTCACACAATGGTTGCAACGAATGCAAAAATGTATAAGTAGTAAGGGCATATACTTCGTAAAACAATAAACGTATCATAAATATCTTATTTATCAAAATCCAGATACTTTCAGTATGACTTAATGATTTTATGTATTAAAATATCTCAGACTTCTATTTTAATTTGAATCATATGAAGATCGCCATCACTTCACATGGTATCAATGTCAATTAAATTGAAATTGGGTTAACAAAAATATGGCTTCGAAAGATTAATAAAACTCCACGTCTTTTAACGTCATTGAAGATATTTCTTATTTGAAAAGCTAAAACTATGAGAGCATTGCTATTTTTACTCCCAATTTTATCACAAGTGACATAAATTTTATGACCGTCAAATAGTCTTAGAAAAATGTCCACTGGGAAATTCGATGCTGGCATGTATTCAAAGTTGGCGATAACTCGATCGCGCCCCTTCGTGCCTCTTATTATTCTATCCGTCGAAGAAAACTAGCTACGAATCATGTCACCGCATGCCAGTCATGACAAATTGTTGCTTAATTATATACACTCAACAGACATGTTAAATTCGATGTCAATTGTTCACTGTAGAAAATTCTTTTAAAACACATCTAAGTTAACTAAAATGGACAATTAAACTGTTTTAAGTTATATCAATTCACAAGTTTTTGTACAAATTGTCGTCCTAGACGTGAAATTGTTATGAAAGTGTCAAATATTTTAATATTAACACAAGAATTAAACAGCAAGAGTCTTATAATAATGATTTATTTTTTTAATTTCCATTCGAAATAATTTGTAATGTGTATTTTCTCAGTGCAAGATGCTATTTTTTACAGTTGAAGTTTATCAATTTTTAAAAAGTTGGTAGACAAATTATTCTGAAAAAACATTAAATTTTCTCTCACTATTTTCTTATATACAGCAATATTTTTTTTCCTACCCTGATTAAATTTCAGCAAAAATTTTTCTACCTGTATTCAAATAAAAATTCTGTATATTATCAATACGAAATTAATGTTCACGAAGCTGTTGCTCGAACTTGCCAGGAATGTTGAACAGTATCCATACATCGTGCGTTACTGTCTCTAAAGTTTACAATATCATTCACTGCTTCGACAAAGTGCAAATAATGTATTTCTTGACTCTATTAATACATTAAAGAATACGGTGTTCACCTTGACTAGGAAATATTTACCCATACCTATGCATTACATATAACATTATATCGATATGGTAGACATAAAAGGTAGATAAGTAGTTCGGCCTTGTTTTTATTACTTACAACACTACGACGAATGATACGTGATAAGACTTACACTGTTTTTGTATGTGTAATTAATATTGTAGTATTCGATGTAGTTTATCATTCAGATCATTTAGCAACAGCGAACCTGATTTTTGAATCAGTCTTTTAATTCCAACACTTGATGATCACGTTCGACAGTCAACAAAACTGTGACTGCACTTTTCTTTTAAGGCACAAAATAATCATTTAAAGGTGCACCACGTTACTCTATGGTATTCCTACACATTCATCTCGGAAGAGCTTGGAATATACGTAGGTGCGTTTTTAAGTTCGCGAAACGGTGGGATCGAAGATGGATTAGATATCTCTTTTAATCCATAACGTGTTCAGCGACTCTTAATTAGTATAAATATGAAGTTTTAATATAATTGTGTCATTAGTCTTAGAACTACCCTCAACGAAGCAACTCAATGAGAAAAATATGGAAGAAAATGCAGAATATGAAAAAAATCGGGTATAGCGTCATACCTAAGTTCCTTACATACAAGAAGAATGTTAAAACCACAATAGGCGAGATGTTATTGGTTTAATGCTTGCCTGGGAAATAAGATGGTTTACAAGTGACACAATCTCTTTAAGCAAGTCATGGCAATCACTTGAAGACGATCCACGGATCATCTTTGTCCGCTGCAAAAAGAACAGCTCGTGGAATGTTCCCGTGCGTTTTTGAACCTTTGTAATGAAGAAAAGGATCACCATCCTTGTCTTCACGGTCATTATTGGGTCAAATTGTTACTAAAAATGACACTTGAGTTCATCATTATGAACCCGAGTCCAAGCAAGACTCCATGCAGTGGCACAAAAAAGTTGCACCACCCCCCAAGAAGTTTAAAATGTCACAGTTGACCAGAAAACTCATGGAAACTTTGGGACTCCTATGTCGAATGGCTATGTAATCGATTCGATCGAAGGGTTACCCTTGTAATCGATTATTAGGATTCCTATTATAGATTTCCTATTATATTATTATTATCTATTCGTATTCATAGTACGCATTAATTCTGAAGCATTAAAGGAAGCCATTAACGAAAAAAGAAGGGGGAAAACTAACGAAAGGTGTCCTGCTTCTTTACGACACCGTCCTTCCGTCGACTTCCGTCCTGGGCTTCAATATTTTGTATCAACCACCTTATACTTCGGACATGGCTCCCAGCGATCATTACCTTTTTCCAAATATGAAACAAGAACTGCGTGCAGTGAAATTCAAATCATAGTACATGTATTTTAATGTGTTTACATGGGTTAAAAAAAAGTGTTAGTTATTTGGTATTTTGCATACTTGTTAGTGTAAAGTCTGACTAAAATTTATCAACCAGTATTATCATCCGTCCATCATTTTCATATTAAATTTGATATTCCGTTGCTTCAAATACATTCACACAGGTATCATCTTAAAATTTTCAGTTTAGTTTTTCACAGACAAACTCTTTCTCCTCTCTTCTACTAATCTACATAATTATTAAAAAAAGGAAATTAAGAAGTAAATGTATTCTTCGGACTAAACTACAGCAAAATTATGTTAAAAATATTACTAGTATGTTGTTACAGTCACTAATACAAATTATATTTAGTATTATTATTTATTTAGCAAGTTCCATACAAGTAGAACTTGTATTTTCAGATTTATCAGAAGAGGCCTTTATATCTTTAAATCAAACAAGAATACGATAAAGAATATTAAATTGCATTTACAGTTTTCAATTGGTGTATTCGTAAAAAAAACAAATGATATCTAAAAATATGTGAGAAGTCCTCGTCTGTCAACCGAATTTTTAAAAATAAAATCCAATTACAACGTTTATTTTTGAACACGGATCACGGACATATATATTCGAACATGCCATTATTATGTAATAGGTTATTTTTTTCAAATAATATATACGTAAACTGAGACATTTGCATTTCGCATTAAAACAATGGTGCAGGCACGATCGGTATATATTTATAGAATTTGCTCTAAAAACTACACCGATTACACTTTATCGTATTAAAAGGAATGTTACGGATACGGGATTAAATAACGGTCAGATGTTTACAACTGAATCCGCAGGTGTGTTAGATCGCCATGGAAGCGTGCGTGGGTGGTTGCTAAAATAACATGAACACCCTCGGCGCGTCGCGACCGGTGGGTTACTCAGCAAAGAACAGAGTTGCTGCTGCATTACTCATGCCGCCGTTAGTAGTCCAACCCACGCTATATCAAAGTTTCATACACTACTTTTAGAAAAATACTGTTTTTTAAATCGTCCCAGAACCTTAACCATATTTTTCTCTTTTATAAAGCACATATGTGTCAAATATGCGATATGTTGGAGACATAGATTGGCTCTATTAATTTATTGATTTGAAATGTTTCATTAAAATGTAATATTTTATGCAAATGATTTTAGTAATTTTTCTCATAATAGGTATAATTTGATAACAATTCTGTAAAAAGTAAAATAATAAGATTAGCACAGTTGAGCACAGCCCCACTCTCTAAGTAAACCTCTAAAAACGTTTCTGACTGTGAATTATTGGTAAAAAATATAATATATAAAAAAAACACATATGTGTATATATAATTATATGTTATTCATATTTATAATTTGTTACAGAAGTCCCAAGGCAAACTCAGCTGCTGTTCGTCAGCTGTTTAGCTTGCAGGAATGGATCTTGATTACTTCTAAGATATTAATTTCATAAGAATCTGTATTTTTCAAGGATGAGCAACTGTTGGAAAAGTACGTTTAGATTGGCAGACACGGCGATAGCCTTCAAAGTGCAATGAGCACCTGAGAGATACTCCGGATTAAACAGAGGCCCGACTAGCCAAGATGAAGAAAAGTCAGCAGAAAGTCCAACGGGATTCCCCCTGACATTGCCCCAGAAATCCGGGGTGACCGTGTAAGTACCTTACTCCCCCAAAAATAATCGAGCGTTCATTTTAAATTATTAAAGCTGTATGTTTTGGCTTTTAAATAATGCAAACAAATGTTATCTCTTCCAACAAAACGACCCAAAAACTTACACTATTATTGCATTATTATTGCCCTATATAAGGTCATTTACCTCATATTTCATTTATCCCTTTCGTAATAAGGCCAGGGTCAGCGAAAAGTAATCCGTGTGTTAAACATAAGCCAGTCTGGCGCAGGCTTTATCGCGGAAAAATTTGTGCTAATGCAGGACAATGCCCGTCCCCATACTGCAGCTTCTGTTCGGCGGTACCTCCTTTATAACTAATATTTTATAAAAAAATAATATAATATAAACCTGTATTTCTTTAGTTAAAATCATTTAATAGAGTTTTAATAGCCTGTTGCATGAAAAACTTTTTATTTCTTAATAATCCAATCATCCCATCCTAGCATTTTAAAAATATAATGCTGTAATATATTTTTTACGTATGAAGGCATAAAAATACATAAAAATAAACACGAGGACTCACCATTCTGTTTTACATTGCTGATAACTGGGCGGCTTTTATTTTGCATTGTGCAGCGTTGTATGAAACATACCTAATTCTAAAATTACCGACTACTTACTCTATTCGTGTTTGTATCAGAGGCACGTTGCTATGCGTGTGAAATTTAATATGAAAAACATAGAAACTGGATCTATTTTTAAATTCACCGTATACGCCATTTGAATTAAATCTATAAAATTCTGTGTGACTTCCTTATAAGAAGCTTTAATTTTCGCTTTTGGTTCCTTATATTGTTTACTGTTTGTATGCACCTGATATTGGAAGTATTGCTGAAAAGGTGATTAGTGACGAGTAAGAAAGAATTACTTTTATTAAATCATGACTCAAACATACGTTTCTTCTCACCATATAAGCTTAAATTGAACTTTATTTTATGTTTGTTCGACATTATTAAGTTTACTAAGAATATCTTTTAGATACTATTTACTAAAAATACATAGTGCATATGTTGTCTACCTGGATTTAATTTAATTTAACTGTCCTTATCCATTAAGTAAAGTGTGAGTTGACGAACATATTTTAAAACTTCACAAGTTATGGATTACAATAGTTATATGGATGTTTCAATATAAATTCCAAATACAGAAAAATATGGACCCAAGTTATAGACCAGACCGTACATTACATAGAAAGGCATTCATGAGTATATTTAATGCCGAGTTAAATGGCTCAATATTTCTTAGACCTGTATTTTAATTTTAAAGTAAAAAATATAAAAAAATTGAATTATATTTATATATATATATATATATATATATATATACATTTTTGTTTCAATATTATAATGGAATATTTGACAATTTATCTTGAATGAAATCGAAGTGGGTTATCAATAAAATATTACTAACTACTCTGCCCGAGCTTACTGTATGACTTAGTTAGGGAATGCGAGGTTTTTGTTTTACCTTATTGGCAACATACTGGTAACTTTTTAACATTCTCTATCATTGAATTTATTGCGTTTTATCAGTTTTGTATCTCTGTCTAAATCACAAGGAATATGCTTTTGTAACTAACCTATATAGCCAAAATACCTGTATATTTTTTTTAACGCATCTATTATGTACGAAACTTTTATTGATTTGCCGCATAATATTTCAAATATTTTTACCTTAATTGTTATATTACATTATAGTCTAGGGCGTTATAGAGAACAGAATTACAGTGATTACTTTGCAAAAGTGGGCTTTATTGACATCAGTCATTTTAAGGCGTTATAAAAGCTAATTTAAATTAAAATGTTTGTATATTCGTACTAACGACAGGTACACATCAACAATTTCTCCGCCGAAGATCATAAAACATCGGGTCAATCCTGTGCTGTATGTAGAAGTGCTATAAACTTTGTTGAAAATGTACACACGTTTTAGGATTATTACAGTGTTTTTTTAACAAATATGCATTTTAATATGTAACAGAACTTAGCCTCCTAGGCTTGCAACAGCCAGCGTAGTTACCGAAACGGTCGATCGCATTTCGCCGCTATTTCGGGACACCAAAGCGTCGACGAGCTACTGGAGCCGATTTGTCAGAATATGAACATAACACATATCAATTTAGTGAAAACAGATATGTCTATCATGAATTACTATAATACTATCCTGAAGAAGACCTTTACAGCCTACGAAATTTAACACTCGTGAAAGTTGCCTCTGAATGAACTATTTCATTTCATCATTTTATTATATTAATACAATACACATATCAATTCACATCGTAGAAAATTATATCATTAAAAGAATAATATGGGTGTCATGAAATCAAATCAATTCAAAATGAGATCAAATAAGAGAACCAAATCGATCAAATGTGTATTCGTTTATTATTCCTAGTATCATAAAAATATACTACCATGTTCTTTAATATTAGCTATCTAATGTAACGGAGTAGCGAACGAGAAGTAACGGAGTAGAAAACGATTGACAGTATTTTCAATTGCCACATCAGAATCACGAAATCTGTGGTATAAAATAATAATATGACAACATTAACATCCACAATTTCTGACTTAACCACGAAGACACGTAGTAATAGCCGTTACGTATGTATTTATTTCTTCGTATTTCAAGTATTTTATTTATATCTAATTTCAATATCACAAGAAAGTTCATGAAAGATATTTACGATGTATTATGTAAACTTTACTCATATCAGAGAAGAAATTATCCGTTCAAACGTAAGTAGGCGGACAGATACAAATAACAATTAGCTACTATATATTCACGCAAGTGGAGCTTAAAAGTCTGGACCACGTAAATCAGTAATCAAGGTGAGTTTAAAAATCTCTTCGCACATCACACTTGAGCGGCCCACTCGTGGAAAATGCTGAAGTTCGATAGGAAGATGTTACTACAAATATAGTGCGTTCACGTAAGTGTTTTTTAAAAATATAAAAAAAAACTCCAATGGATTTTTTATTACAAGAGTTTTTTATATTAGCTACGTCAAAAGTGGTAATCGATGCATGTTGGCATACGAGCAGATTTGCTATTTTTATCAATTTTCGAAACATTTTTTTGTGAAATAAAAACCAACAGCAATATAAGTTTACAGTCAAAAGGTAATTTAATATAGAGTCATTCCTTTATGACTCACGGGCAAAAATTGATACTTTAACTGGGATGGATATGAGCTTACCATGGAACGTACCGTGCTACCGTTTCTCTCAATTACTTCCAAAAATTTTGATCGTCTTCGTCACTTTCATCTCCGCCTATTAGTCTGTGACAGTGGCCAAAGAGTCACCTGCATCCACTGGCCACTAATTAACGAAATTATATTACTGTTTCTGTACTTTTCACGATTAGTTTATATTATTGTTTCTGTACTTCTTACAATCTAAGCGCTGTTTTAATAGGAAATAAATAATAAATCTAAAAAGATATATAATCTAAAAGGATAGGACTAGCTATTTTACTTGCGTTTTCGAGCAAAGTTCGTTGACAGCGAATACCAGCTAACCTGGGAGGCGAGGTTGGGGAAACGAGATGCTCTGCACGTGCGTCATCTGAAATTTGACATTTGCCGTTGAAACACAATCTCAAAGTATAGTCTGGACGAGAGTCTGTGCCAACAACTAGAATACATCGCAAATAATTATGATTCCATAAAGAAAACATGTATTTTTTTTACCTGAATCTTATTTAGAATTACAATACATTCAGCCTACAAATTAAATATCGCTAGAAAAAACACATCTGTTCTGTTAAAAGGATTATAAATAAATAACATCAATAAATTACTGTATACGTACTGAAAAAATGAAAACCAAACATTATTAAGAAATTATTATTTAAAATTTTAATTAAAAGATTTTATTATTCTTTGGTATACATTTTAAAATGACAAAGAACTACATTATATATTAAATTGGATATAAATCACTATTAATCATTATTAATAGTAAATTTTCTGGTCTCATCTCATTTTGATTTGGATTTTCTTCTAAACATATTATATATAACAAATTTGAGAATATGAATATTGTTTATTTTTTTGAATTTATTTTAAACTTTGAATTTAACAATTATATATTGAATACAATTGCTTGCCATGTATTCTTACTGTAATGACACTCTTTAACACTTACACATATTGATGCGTTCATTTATTAATAAATTAATTTATAATATGTTACTTTATTAAATAATTATATGATTATAAATTGAAATTAATATGAAATGAACCGCTATTATTAAAAGGATAGGACTAGCTATTTTACTTGCGTTTTCGAGCAAAGTTCGTTGACAGCGAATACCAGCTAACCTGGGAGGCGAGGTTGGGGAAACGAGATGCTCTGCACGTGCGTCATCTGAAATTTGACATTTGCCGTTGAAACACAATCTCAAAGTATTGTCTGGACGAGAGTCTGTGCCAACAACTAGAATACATCGCAAATAATTATGATTCCATAAAGAAAACATGTATTTTTTTTACCTGAATCTTATTTAGAATTACAATACATTCAGCCTACAAATTAAATATCGCTAGAAAAAACACATCTGTTCTGGTAAAAGGATTATAAATAAATAACATCAATAAATTACTGTATATGTACTGAAAAAATGAAAACCAAACATTATTAAGAAATTATTATTTAAAATTTTAATTATAAGATTTTATTATTCTTTGGTATACATTTTAAAATGACATATAACTACATTATGTATTAAATTGGATATAAATCACTGTTAATAATTATTAATAGTAAATTTTCTGGCCTCATCTGATTTTGATTTGGATTTTCTTCTAAACATATTATATATAACAAATTTGAGAATATGAATATTGTTTATTTTTTTGAATTTATTTTAAACTTTGAATTTAACAATTATATATTGAATACAATTGCTTGCCATGTATTCTTACTGTAATGACAGTCTTTAACACTTACACATATTGATGCGTTCATTTATTAATAAATTAATTTATAATATGTTACTTTATTAAATAATAATATGATTATGAATTGAAATTAATATGAAATGAACCGCTATTATTAAAAAAGAAAGAAATATGTAATGTTTGTATCCCATTACGTTAGAGTATGCTGTAAAACGCAAATACCTGCAAATAAAGAATAAGATTTATATTTAATAGCGTGGTATTGGAAAAGTCAACATCCTTCAAATTATTGATTGATTGAAAACGTAATAAATATTAATTGAGATGTTATTACAATTTATGTTAGGTGGTACATAGAGATGATACAGAAATAAATTTAATTGACATCTTTTCAGCGACTTTTACCGGTTGCTACCAATTTCTCTGTTCACCAACCTATGTGATAAGATCGTTAGAAAGTTCGTACACTATATTAGTGTCCAGACCCGACATACAAATTATGTTACCCAAATTACCTGAAAGTCGAAAAACAAAGGCTACTGTAATATGTACTACGATGAAAGGACCAACCATTAGGATCAAATAATTCTATCTCTTGAAAGTATCAAACACTCGGTGCTAGTGATAGAATTCTTGACATTTTGTTTACGATTTAAATGTGAATCTTAATTTTAAACTGCGTTAACCACATTTCAAATAGAAGACTGGGTAGTGTTTTGACCGCGTTGCCATCTTTAAATATATATATCAAGTTAACGATACACGAGAAAAGAGACAAGAGTATTTTAGAACGAAATATTGCAGCATCGAAGTTTATTTTACACATCCCAACGCGAATAGGATGAATGGATAAGATATAAGCTGTGAACTTTCACACTATCATTAAAACTGATATTTTGTAAGATGTACAATATTTATCTGCAGAAAATCCTGTTTTAATTTTGACATATGATTTTATTTTGAACTACGATAAGTTTTATATTTATATAACGTTCTAATAATCATATCCAAATTTATACATGACAGGTCGCCATTATAAATTTATTATAAACGATGTCGTGAAAGCAGATGTTGAGAAGCAGAAAGTTTGTTAGTAATCAGAGAGAGACCGTACAATGATAATATAGTACGTATATGATAGACCTTGTAAACATAGGATACATATTTATTGGATTAATTTTTCATAAAAGTAAATGGTAGATAAAACATGAACGATCTGATCTGCAATCGTTTCCACTTCTTATCACAGCAGCAACGGCTCCTTACCAAAAGCACATAAAACTATGCTGGCCACCCAAAAAAATCTGGAAGCTAGCTAGCTAGTGGTTATATAAGAAAACCATTTCGACAAATTACATTATTATTTGCTATTTTAATTGCATATTTATTCCCAAGAGGTAGTTTGTTTCTAGCTGCAGAATTAATGGGTCAGCTCGACTGGGGTAGGACCACGCCTTCACAGAATACCAGCGTAAAATAGCAGCATAAAGCGTCTGGTGAGTGCAGGGATCCGGAAACCTTTATTACTGGTGACGAAACTTTCCACCTCAGTCCCCTAGGGTGGCAACGCATCTGCATTATGATTCCTTGTCAAGGATGAATGTAGATGTCATGGGCCGCAGGAATCACTGAACTGTGTGCTCGTTTGTTACTCTCAATGCAATTAAAAAAAATCTTGATTGCCGTGTCATGGGTATCGAGTTCGATTTCGTGCCGACGAACAATATTAGTGTAACACTATTGCATATAATGCACCTGAACATTTCTACCGATGTTATTGGACATGAATATGAATTGTATGAATAAGGCTAGGGAAGGACGACGTGTTTGCGTGAACGCTTACCGCACTATAACTAGTCCTGCGGAGGAATGTCGATTGATGATTGATGATGATTAATGACTCAGAAAATATCGCCGTGATCATTTTGGTCAGGTGTAGTTGTAGCCATTGAGATAACAGTAACATTCAAAAGTTTAAAGTTTATTTATACTTAACAATAAGTTCGGTACAAACCCAATAAGAATAGCAGACAAGGTAGTATTATAGACGTACATGCTCTCACTAAGAAATAGAAGGATGGACAGTAGAAAAAGTACAATACGAATGATACGGAGAAAGTACAAGTTGCAGATAAATATAAGTAGACACACACGCGATCAACTGGTAGCTTACAACTAACTTACTGCAAACTTTTGACAAGCTTATATATTAATTATAGTTTAAACAAAGTTAGAATTGGAATGCAAATTTACAAAGGTTCTCACATTCTTGTGAGCACTTCAATATGAGATGGTATAAGTTGTTTATTTTTAAGTGCGTTGAAACCAAACGTTGAAACACTTGAACTAATTAAAAATAGTTCATGAGGAATCTGTTATGGCAAAAAATATTTATATTTAATTCTTTACTGGGTATTTGGAGACCGCTTCCGAAAATGAAGACAGACGATAGTACTAATGACACCTTTGATGATGGCACCGAAAAAAATCGATCCTGATTAAAAAATATCATATTTTTAAAACATTTTTTTAGCATTATTTACGCTTCATCATACAGTTGTTGTTTGATTTTGTGTTTCGTTGCTGGTTTTTTTTAGTAAATTAATGTATTTTTTATGAAACTATCGTTTCATTTAGCTGTGCTAACAAGATGGAGCGTAAATAATGCTAATAAAATGTTTTAAAAATATGATTTTTTTTAATCAGGATTGATTTTTTTCCGTGCCATCATCAAAGGTATCATTAGTACTATCGTCTGTCTTCGTTTTCGGAAGCGGTCTCCTAATACCCTGTATAAAATAAACATCATTATGGTTCTATGTAATTATATTAACCTAGTTATGTATATTATATATATTCTTATTACTCTGCTACACCACACTCATAATCGATCACAATGTCATCATTATCATAACGAGTGACAGAACCGTGTTAATACTCCTACTGTCATACTATCCTCGTTTGTCTTCCTGATGTCATAAAAAATCTCCTTCATTATACCTAGGATAGGTATTTGTACGTTTTTTATTATTATTATTACATTGGGAGTAACGAACGAGCACACAGTTTACCAGGTTTTCAGGTTTGTTTGTCTAAAAAAATAACTATAACTGAAGAGTAATTTTGCATACGTTACAATTAAATAAAAGGTATGTCTTTTACTATTAATTTTATATAACAAAGTCTTTAAGAATTTTGAGTATGAAACATCGAGTGTGTAGTATTCACCGTGTCCTAAAGACACTGAACTGTCGCTACCTTCTATAATCCAATGTAAAAAAAATAATAAAAAGATTGAAGGAAAATACACCCGGATCTGAAAACCATTATTATATTTATATAAACATTGACCGCAGCTGGAAATCGAAACCAGACCAAGTGACTCAAAAACATAGTAATCCGGACCTTGTGATCTCGTCTCTTTTAATACTTGTTCGCTACCTTCTATAATTCAATGTCAAAGGTTTAAGAAATAATAAAAAGATCGAAGGAAAATACACCCGGGTCTGAAAACCATTATTATATTTATATAAACATTGGCCGCGGCAGGAAATCAAAACCAGACCATTTGGTTTGGTTGAGTCACTTGACTCAAAAACATAGTAATCCGGACCTAGCGGTCTGGTCTCTATTAATACTTGTATCATGTATTATAGTGATCGTTATTGTAACATAAAATCTATATTAATATTTGTGGCTAGCATAAATTGTCAATAATAGTACAAAAGGAATATTAACCCATGATCCACGCGACACTTCAGATATAGACCTGATGGTCTAGACTCTAGAGCAATATATCAAAAGTCTATAGCAACAAAATTTGATGATTGATCACTTAATTGTAACATTAAGTCGACTTGGTCCACTTAATCTTTGTAAAAGTATTGTTAAATTCTGCATAAAATAGAAAAGAAACATAAACATAATTTTATTTTAGTTTTTTGATTAATGATTTTCGCATAGCAATTAACGCCTGATTCTTTCAACTACCTTCGCCTTTGTATTCACAATTTTGTCTGCATGAATCCCTTTATTGTCCCGGAAGTCGTTGGTTCGTGAAATATTACCGAAAACATTTCTTGTTCTCGAATCTCAAAGATGTTCACAACAGATTAACAAGAGTATTTTACATTCTATTAATGTTTATTTTAAAATCGTTTCGTTGATGTTAAAATTTCGACACTGTCTGAAATAAACATGCATCTAAACACTATTGTTTCTGTATTAATTATAAGCACATACAAATTCAAACCATCATTTTAGTATATGATGGAATGAGGAGATACTATCAGAGCAAGAAAATCAATTTTGAAATGTTTTTATTTTTCGAAAGCTACGTTTTGTACGATTAATTAAAATAAGTTAAAACATCAGCCTATTTCGGTCG
The DNA here is from genome assembly GCA_029286865.1 of Teinopalpus imperialis. Lineage (NCBI taxonomy): Eukaryota > Metazoa > Arthropoda > Insecta > Lepidoptera > Papilionidae > Teinopalpus > Teinopalpus imperialis. The sequence continues at coordinate 966,471 of JAGSMU010000025.1, read as the reverse complement.
TGACTAAATAAATTAAATTAACTTTTAGATACTAGAACATATATATTATAGATATTCAACCTTATGATAGTATTATGTCATTTGGAAAATTTAGTCTAAGGATGAATCATTACTTATAATACATATTTTTATCCAGATCTATTTTGGGCGTGTGCGCGTAACCCGATGACTTTGTTTATCCGTATCCCAATTTGGCTCACATTTATTTCCCGGTAGTCATAAACCAAGTCAAACTTATGAAGATCGGGCATGCAATGATCTTAACTGTGTAATAAAAGAAGTCACATCTGGCTGTTTGCTGCAGAAACTCACTTAAAATGATGCAACAGGCTACTAAATGAATCTCTTACGTGGGTGGCGTGTGACAGAATAATTAATATGTAATTCATATTGTACAGCTATTACTTTTATTGAGCGCTATTAAAAACAAGCTGTCGTGCAAATAAAATTATTGAGACAGAGTGACAAAAGTTTATTTTCTACCATACTACGGCTTTCCTTCCAATTTTCTTAACACCAGAAAATAACGAAATCTGTTTTTTTCTGTCTCTTGCACGTGTCTTCAAAAACCTGGTTCCCTTGAAAAAGTATACAATATTTAACAGTAAAATAATATTATAGTTGTCCTCAACTGCTGGAATTCATAGCAATTAATGGATTAATATAATCTAACAACACATCACGAGTTCAATTTCCCATATTAAACAGTGAAATATGATCGAAGATATGTAAGGAAAATAGAAAATAAAAACATGCAATCCGAAATCGTTTTACTATATCCCCTCGACACTTACTATTTAGACATGTAGAATAAAAAATATTTACTAAAGACCTGCGCAGTATTAATTAGATATTATAGGGTGTATGAGTTACTACATTAGAAAAGAATCTTACAGCAAAATTAATAAATAGGATAACGATGATGGTCACTAAAATAAATCGTGAAGTGAAATCTGAAGACGAAGTTAGTTCAATAAATATAGTTTGAAATGACAAGGGACAAGTATCAACTTATTAATTAAGGTCGAAAAGCAGTTGGCTGCAGACGGCCGCCGCATTCGTCGTTCCGCAATCACTGCTATATTTAACAAAACCCGACTGAGAGTTCCTGTTCCCAATATCCAGCGGCAATAGCGGTGGAGTTTATAAATAGATCTTTGGAAGTAAAATCATGTGTTTTACTAGGACTTTTTATTAACGCACAAATTATGTATAAGGATTAACATTAGACAAATGTTTCAAAAACAATGCTGTATTGAATAATTAATATGCACACTGAATGACAAAGAAATTAATACTATATAATAATAAAAACTCATTTAGTTCAAATATAAAAGAAAACACTAAGAAATGCAATATATTGTCAATTTTCAAAGTTAAAACTTACAAATAAAATATAATAAAATAAATGACATAATTTCAATCAAACTAATAAATCAAAAAATAAAATAAATCAGCAACGCTTTTGATCAGCAGGAATAAAATGTTTTAAAAAATTGTCTGAAATGCAACACAAGTAATAAATTAATAAATTTGTAATTACGAGGACATATTACTAACCTTTAGGTTTTGTCGTCATATAGTAGTTCCATCTCGTGACCAATTTTAAATAATTAATTTCTAGAATAGCTCCATCTAACGGATACAAAGTGAAAAATACGTTGAATAAAAGCATGCGCCATCTTGTAATTACTGTGGAAGTGCGGAAGGCTCGACGGCTGTTCCATGACTGAGTCTTCAGGCTTCAACGTTTTTAGAAATCTATTATTAGTTTTAGCTGAAATCAAGAAACGGCAACTATTATACTAATACCTATTTTGAAGTTTCGCGTAACGGCGTTAAGCTATTCTCAGAAATTAACGTGTGCAAATTCTAACGCCGTTTGGTTGGCCGTTATTTTCGTTAGCCAATTTACCGGGCTTTTTTTCGTTGACTATTATTAGTACTGACAACAGATGGCGTACGGTTATTATGAAAATAGGCCAGTTTCGTACTAAATATAATTTGTAAAATCTAAGAATTAATACGTTATTTATAAAACCTGCAAACTTTTATTTTAACCGTTTGAACAAAGTAGTTAAGGTAGCATTAATATTTTCATACTGGGTTATACTTTGTTTAAAAGGGTTTTATTAGTTTATCCTACGTTTGAAACTAGCACCGAAATACTACCAGTCGATATTATTCATATGATTGGCTTTAATATATAACGTTTTCCAAGTTTTCGAGTCGTCGGCTACGGCAAATAAGAAAGTTATGATAGCAGGCACCATTAAGTGGTTGTCAATATGCCTACCAAGAGGGTACACAATCGATAGTAATTTTTTATTTTTATTAGATTTTTTTAATGGACACTCCAACATCTAGAGTGAAACCTAAATATAGGTATCGCCTTTTTAGATGCAAACGGCCTCAGAAATCAGAAAGAGGAAGTCTTCGCATTCCTCACGTCCCATCAAGTTGACATCATGCTTGAGCAAGAGACAGGTCTCAAGCCAAGCATGCGCGATCCTAAGGTGGCTAATTAGATACGGTCACCCCGCCAACAGAGGCGTTAGTATGTAGGCTCACTATGACTGGTCATAGATCAATCACCATAGCTTCAGTCTATTTCCCTCTTGCCAAAACAATTTTAAAGGACGACATCGAGGCACTTCTCAGCCTGAGTGACTCGGTGATATTGGCAGGAGATCTAAACAGAAAACATAGTGCATGGAACTCCCGTGTCACTAATGCAAACAGTCGTAGACTATTTAGATTGTGCCTATCTACTAGAACTAATTTCGACATTGTGGGAACTCTAGAAAATACTAGAATACAATACAGGGTAGGTCCTTGTAACAACCCTGATATATTAGATATTGCACATTCTAAAGAATGTAGTCTTACCACTACCCTTTGTAGAGATATTTTCAGAACTTAGCTCTGACCATCGTCCGGTCATTATTAAATTAGGGTACAGTCACACAGAGGTCACTATGACCAAAACTGTGTCTGACTGGCGTGAACTCCAGAATCATCTGGACACTCACCTCACCTCGCACATCAGAACAGCGGTCAACGACTCCTCCAATCGGGTTCTGGCGGTGAGCGATCGCCGCTTTAAGCTGCCTGGGGATCTAAGACAACTGTTGCGAGAGAAAAACGGTGCGGTCAGGACATATGGCAGGTACAGTACCGAAGGTCCGCTTTGCGCCACCTCGAGAGAGAGGTCAAGGAGTGCATGGCCGAGCTCCGTGGATAGGATGGTCTGCTGGAAGACATCACGCCTTCTGGTAGTTGACATGTGCACTGAAGGCAGATACCATCTCAGAAATGCCACGCTTAGATCTCCCTGATGGTGGGCACGCGTTCGAAGACTTGGAGAAGGCCGATTGCATGGCTGACAGGTTGCAGCTCCAATGCACTCCCAGTTTGCAACCATTGACCCTAGCTCACTTGAGTCAGGTGAACAAGGAGGATGCGCATAGATCCCCGCTATCACCACCGGGTGCTCCGCTCATCACATCATACATATGATAGAGTGATAGACCAGATTAAAAATCTGAAATCCCGTAAAGCGCCAGGCGCTGATGGATGGAGATATCTAATGTGATTTAATCCCTCCCCAATCACCTGATCTGCCTCCTTGTAACATTTTTAATGTCCTTCTCTCCAGCTGCTCCTTCCCGGATATCTGGAAGGAGGCTAAGGTCATAGGGATTCGCAAACCAGGTAAACCTAGTAACCTACCACCTAGCTACAGACCTATCAGTCTCCTCAGTTTGCTGGGGAAGATCTATGAGAGTCTGATCCTAGCCAGATTACGCAAATATGTAGAGGAGAGGCATCTACTGCCCGATGAGCAGTTTGGGTTTAGAGCTATTCGCTTAACTCCCTCTAAAGTTCTTCGGGTGGTGAGCTAATTCTCTAAACACAAAGACAGAAAGAAACCCAAGAAGACACGGGCACTGATTTTAGATGTAACGAAGGCGTTTGACAAGGGCTGGCATGAGGGCTTGGTTTATAAGCTCTATACAATCGGAGTGCCGGATAGACTCGTGACCATCGTATGACGAGAATACTTGTCGAACCGCAGCTTTCGTTATGGAGGGCACCCTCTCGTCCCCCAGGGCTATTACAGCTGGAGTCCCCAGGGCTCACTCCCTCACTCTTTTCACACTTTATGTAAGTGACATCCCCGGACGAAAGGTTTCGAACTGGCACAGTATTCCGACGACACCGCTCTCTATTCCGCTCATGGTACCATCAGAACGCTCTGTTCACGTCTTCAAACCTCAGCCAACGCACTAGGAGATTGGTTCAAGAAATGGAGGATCGAAGTGAACCCGGAAAAGAGTAAAGCGATAATTTTCTCAGGTAACTGTGCTTGTGTACACACTCTGTTCAAGACAGTCATTCCGTGGTCTAGCCACATAAAATATTTAGGAGTTACGCTAGACCGTAACTTATAATTTTTAGCATACTTAAAAAATGTAAGAGCAAGGGCTACCCTTATCACAGGTCGTCTTTTCAGCATCCTACACAAACGCAACAAAATGCCCTTAAGATATAAGTTGCAACGACTAGTTACATACGACTCGTAATGTCGTGTGCAAGCATTGCATTCGTAAACATCCCGGAGGCTCGATTAAAGCGCCTTCAAACATTGCAAAACAAAATTCTCCGTAGGGCGAATGGCGCTCCATGGTTTATAAGAAACTCGGAATTACACCGAGACCTTGAGATACCCTCCTTAGGAAAGTACTTTAAAAAATATCTCTACGATATTTCAATTCGACCGTAAATCACCCTAACCCGTTAGTGGTAGCAGCAGGTTATTACTTCCCCGTGAGGGACACCGCTCTTAACAAAAGATGACCTAAATACGCAATCGTAACGCCTGATGATATTCTGACGGCAAACATTAACTTTGACACAGTCCCATCCGTACCGAGCGGCAGGGGCTTAACCGCGGACCGGCCAACGTCACGCGCACACACCAACATTACACAATCCATACATGTAAATTCAGAGACTCGTCGGCGAGTGCGACTCGTCTTCCTCGCACCGCGATTTACTTGTGTTCTAGGCCGCTTCTAAAAATCGACCTAGCCCTATCCCTTTAGATAGCGATCCGAGTTGAGGTTTCGTACCTATTTATGAGGGGCCCTCGGATCGTATTATCGCCCCCCTCTGTTGTCGTCGATTTTCTTCGTCCACAGGGGTCGGAGTGCAGCGGTGGTGCAGCAGTGGTCTCCGCTCCAGCTTCGTAGCATCGTCGTTGTCTCCCTACTCAGCAGTCAGCAGCTCTCGAGTCTAATTAGATAGGCTGTAAAGGTCTCTGGACCAGCAGTTTGTATGCTCGCTAGAGAAACATAGATCATATCATTATAGATCAATCACCATAGCTTCGGTATATCTCCCTCCTGCCAAAACAATTTTAAAGGAAAACATCGAGGCAATTCTCAGTCTGAGTGACTCGGTGATATTGGCAGGAGATCTAAACAGTAAACATAGTGCATGGAACTCTCGTGTCACTAATGCAAACGGTCGCAGACTATTTACAATGTGCCTATCTACTAGAACTAATTTCGACATTGTAGGAGCTCTAGAAAATACAAGAATACACATACAGGGTAGGTCCTTGTGACAACCCTGATACATTAGATTGCACTTCTAAAGAATGTAGTCTTACCACTCTGTAGTAGTATTTTCAGAACTTAGCTCTGACCATCGTCCGGTCATTATTAAATTAAGGCACAGAGGTCAGGTTATGACCAAAACTGTGACTGACAGGCGTAAACTCCAGAATCATCTGGAGTCTATGTCATCCCCCAGTCCTAGTTTCAATTCCCGATGTGATAAACTCACAATTGGAAGCCACCTTAGCGTTAGATAAACTCTCCTCGCACATCAGAACAGCGATAAAAGACTCCTCCAATCGGGTTCAGGCGAGCGATCACAGCTTTGAGCTGCCTGGAGATCTCAGACAACTGTTGCGAGAGAAAAACGGTGCGGTCAGGACCTATGGCAGGTACAGAACCGAAGCTAATAGGTCCGCTTTACGCCACCTTGAGGGAGAGGTCAAGGAGTGCATGGCCGAGCTCCATGGTCTACTGGAAGACATCACGCCGTCACACACTGCCTTCTGGCAGTTGACACGTGCACTGAAGGCAGATACCGTCTCAGAAATGCCACCCTTAGATCTCCCTGATGGTGGGCATGCGTTCGAAGACTTGGAGAAGGCCGATTGCATGGCTGACAGTTTACAGCTCCAATGCACTCCCAGTTCGCAACCAATCAACCTAACTCCACGTCACCGACGCGCACACACACCAACATTACACAATCGAAACACGAAAATTCAGACACACCACTCCCTCCCTCGGGCTAATAGCAGCAAATCAGCCCAAAAAAAGAAAAGAAAAGCATTTTAAGGTCTTTTACAACATCACAGTAAAAAAGACATAGCCATTATTCATCTCTTTTTTATTAAAATCTGAAATGGTTATACTGAATACAACTTAATATTTTCTAATTGTTAATAGTAATAAAGATCATACTATCAAGGCTTACTAGACTTTGTACCTAGTTTCTAACTGTAACATTAATGGCTCGTGAGGAGTAGCATTACGCCTACACAGAAAATCAGCGTGAAAACAAATTGTATAAAGAACAGTATGTTCTTTGTTCATAAATTTTGTATTCATTATGGGTATACCCAAAGGGAAGCACGTGTTAATTTTCTATTACGTACATAAATTTTATAGTTTATATACCTACACAAATAAAGTACGAAAAATCTTTAAGTACTGTGGTATTTATACAATCTGTTCAAATGCCACACAATGTTACAAGAGGTATTTAAGAATGTAGTTGTTATTATTCGGCCTTTTCATTGGCAACACTATTGTACAATGGCGGAAACTTATAGAAATCTATGGCAGAAAGTACATTACTCGCCTATGCATTTTATTTTATTCAATCATTTATAATTCTTTTACTCATAATACGATATGAATAAGTTCTGAGTTTATTTTTATTTTGTATAAAATTTAAAATAAATATTTTACATGACAAGTTTGTAACTGTTTATTTATGTTGTGTGGGAGTATATACGAAGTATTTTACACTAATTAAACAAAATATACAAAAATATTTTCTTTATTTTATATTAATGAAAGGAGGTATAAAAATATAAGCTCGATTTTATTATATGATAAATAATAAAACGACTTATAGTCAAAAGGATATAAATAAAAAATATAAGACTTATATCTATACGCATAACCAATTTGGCGCTACATGGAATAGCAAGGTACCGCTGATATGTAGGTTCACAAGGATATTAAAGACGGTACATTTATTCATCCCTGTAGGCATAAAGTGTCCTACATCTCACGCATGACTAGAAGATATTTACGAGGGATAGCAGTCTTACAATAGCGTCCATAACACTCAGTTTTTTATAAAAATCTAATAAATAATATCACTTTGTGCGATCTTGCTGCATGGCGTTCACTTGCCGAGCAAGATTTTGCGACCAGCACCGAGGTTCTGGCCAGCTTGTGTGGCTCCCTTGTTGGAGCCGGCTTGTAATCCGATGACCGTCTGTCCAGCCTTCAGTACTTCCTCAGAGAAGTCACGCTTGCATTCTTCTGCAGGCTTGGGGCCAAGGTAAGGGCCATTCCATTCAGGGTGCCTGTAGGTCTGTAAAGAAAAAAATCTCATCTGTATTCATGAAGATTTTTTGTACATATTACATAAGACGGTGGCCTCCATTAAACCGAGGTGTTGGATATTTGTGACTTCTGAGGTAATATTGCACAAAGTCGTAAAATATTGTAGAACTTGGCAAAGTTTCAAAATTTTTGATCGTACCGTAGGTGTCTTATAAAGCAAGTAGATTACACGTTATTTCAGTAATGCCTACAGTTATTTTTGTTCATGTTTATATTGTAATGCAGAAGTGAGAAATGTGTCTTCCTTGATTTCTTATAATTAAAGACGGTTGAATTTTGTTTAGGTTACAAAAGTGTATTAAAAATGTGTGTAAAAAGGCGACAACAAAGAAAAGACTAAACTAAAGACTAAACTACACTAAAAATTTAATGTTTCAGGGTTTCTGTCTCAATGAAGACTTCACATCGCTAAATGTGTTTAAAATATTTGTGTTATATTAAAAAAAATCTCATTGCTTTTGGTAGGGAGAGGAATAATTATAACGTTGTACCTATGTAAAGCGTCTTTACTGATTTTTTTTATATACTTTCTAAACAAATGCTTAACCACGATCCCACCTGGATGTTCAGTGGAAATGCAGTCCTGGATGGTAAGGTGCACTAGCACAGTAAATGCCTATTCACTCTACTCTTGAAAACACCCACATTGTAATCGGAGGGAAAGACAGACGCGGGCAAACTATTCCAGTCCTTTGCTGTACGAATAGTGAAAGACGAAGCAAAGCACCTCGTTCGGGTAGGATAGGGTCTAAACTGAGATCCCCAATGTATTCATGGCGTGGAGAGTGGAGTGGAGACTAAGTTGAAGATTATATCGATAAGAAGTAGAGCTTATTTAGCATGATCTCACCTCACGGCCGAGGGCGAACAATGTGCTAACTACTTGAGCGATGTCCTTCTTCTCCCACAGGTCTACAGTTTGGAATACGTCGATATCTGGTACACCGTAAGCTTTAATGGCCCCTTGGAAGCTGCAATCATTAAAGAATGTTAACAAAATGCTTGAATGTTACTCGAGAAACGAGATCTGGACGGTTTTTAGATTAACGTTTATTACCTAGTAAATAAAGTATAATTAATTACTATGATGAACGTTTTTTAAACTGTTAAAAAATTAAATGGGTTATGCTTAAAAATTGTCAAGATTCAATTTCAAGTATAAATGACGCTTATGTATGTAATGTATACAATCACAAATAAAAGTTTTCAAATATGAAAGACTCGAGATTTATGACCATTTTTGTAACAAGTTTTCAATAAAAACCAGTAACTTATATTTTTACTCACTTAGTGATGTTCTACATAATTTTAAAATGAAAATCGGAATTAATTGTTCGGACAAACAGTCACAGCAATTTTAGAATATACTAATTGATTTAAGTGTAATTCAACGGCGATGTTACTGTTACCGCTAGGAAGTTAAATGTTGAACATGCGATTTAGCGGCCATGAGTCAGAATTATACTGGGCCTTTTCTTTTGTTCGGATATTGAAGTATTAAGATTTTTACCAGATAAAAATATTTACTTTTCGTAAACTGATTTTTTTTATATACTTTCTAAACAAATGCTTAACCACGATCCCACCTGGATGTTAAGTGGAAATGCAGTCCTGGATGGTAAGGTGCACTAGCACAGTAAATGCCTATTCACTCTACTCTTGAAAACACCCACATTGTAATCGGAGGGAAAGACAGACGCGGGCAAACTATTCCAGTCCTTTGCTGTACGAATAGTGAAAGACGAAGCAAAGCGCCTCGTTCGGGTAGGATAGGGTCTGAACTGAGATCCCCAATGTATTCATGGTGTGGAGAGTGGAGTGGAGACTAAGTTGAAGATTATATCGATAAGAAGTAGAGCTTATTTAGCATGATCTCACCTCACGGCCGAGGGCGAACAATGTGCTAACTACTTGAGCGATGTCCTTCTTCTCCCACAGGTCTACAGTTTGGAATACGTCGATATCTGGTACACCGTAAGCTTTAATGGCCCCTTGGAAGCTGCAATCATTAAAGAATGTTAACAAAATGCTTGAATGTTACTCGAGAAACGAGATCTGGACGGTTTTTAGATTAACGTTTATTACCTAGTAAAGTATAATTAATTACTATGATGAACTTTTTTAAACTGTTAAAAAATTAAATGGGTTATACTTAAAAATTATCAGTATCAATTTCAAGTATAAATGACGCTTATGTATGTAATGCATACATACATAAGCGTCATTTATATAAAAGTTATCAAATATGAAAGACTCGAGATTTATGACCATTTTTGTAACAAGTTTTCAATAAAAACCAGTAACTTATATTTTTACTCACTTAGTGATGTTCTCCATCATTTTGAACTGTCCACCGGAACTGTTGATTTTGGGTACTGAGCCTGGTTTCAACTTGTTTATGAGCTGGCAAAGGACGGTTCCATCCTTAAGAACATCCTCAAACAATTCACCTGGAGGGAATTTGGCGCCTAAGACACCTTCGATCCACCCCTGGGCTTCCTTTTCCTGATCAGGGTTGCGCTTAGAAGCGAGCTGAAAATGTATTTTTTATGAGTAACGTAAAAATTATTCTGTAACTACTGTAAAGCGATGGAACCGAACATTTGTGTGGTTTTGACGAGATCAAAAGAAGATTATTTATAAATGTTCTGACCTTGGCGCGGACTTGACGTTCCAGAGACATGTTGTGTGATGTTTATGTGTCTTGCGAGGGATGATTCCGCCACAGATAGCACGGCTAGACTGAACTACTGAAAGCAGAGTCCCCGTATTTATAGAGCGGGCGCAGGCTGCGCCCTTCTGGAAAACTCTCATACAGTCATCGCGCTAACGGGTGATCGGACCGCTACAAAATAAGCTTCTGACTCAAGCCTTATTTGAAGTCATTACATCGATATTTTTTGGAAGAAATACTAGAAACAATTTTTAGCCCAACTATCACGAGCACCTCGTTTTCGCATATTATAATAACATTTATTTTATGGTCCTATAAATTGTAGGTAGGTATATAAGGTATATCAATGTAGTCAATACATTGTTACGTTTTACATTTCTTTGTAACTTCTTTACGAAATGTAATACATATTGAGACGAAGATTATATTTTGGATATATTAGGTACAATGTTATAAGAATAAATTAAATATTTACATTGGTTTTCAAGTTGTTATTTGTTAATATTCATGGTAAATTACAACATTAACTTCATTGTCTAATCGATGGCCATGAATATTATTTTCAATATCTATTAAATATTCTTAAAATATTAAATATTCTTGGATTTAAAAATTACTTTGATAGAGTATTTATTTACATAATTTTAAAATGAAAATTGGAATTAATTGTTCGGACAAACAGTCACAGCAATTTTAGAATATACTAATTGATTTAAGTGTAATTCAACGGCGATGTTACTGTTACCGCTAGGAAGTTAAATGTTGAACATGCGATTTAGCGGCCATGAGTCAGAATTATACTGGGCCTTTTCTTTTGTTCGGATATTGAAGTATTAAGATTTTTACCAGATAAAAATATTTACTTTTCGTAAACTGATTTTTTTATTAAATATCGAACAATAAATACGGGTTTTTTTATTTATACATTAATTAATATACATAACTTTTCTTAAATAGAGGTTTTGACTCTAATTTTGAAGATATATTTGTAAAGGTTCAATCCTTTACTATACAATCATGTCCCAAATAGGTGAAGTGAAATATTATAATTATAATTGTGAATTGAAGGCCGCGTGGTGTACTGGTTTTTCGATTCCCAGCCGAGGAAGTTTACTTGTGCATCACAAATAGTTGGTTTTCCGTTTTCGTGGTATCCTGTTGCACATGCATTATATCAATACAAGGAAGGGGACGACGAGTGATTGCCTTAGTGTTTGTGCAATTCTTACGGCACTATAGAATATTCTGCGCACTTGATATCATCTGGTAATAACCAGAAGATATCGCTGCGGTCAACTTTTTTTACAAAATTTACTTGGAGTCCTCCAATTCATGATTATTAATAAAATAGAACGGCAGTCCAAAAAATGATTTGCTGCAATTTAACGCCGAAGTATAATTATAAAAATGACGTACTATCACTGATACACAAATATTGGATATTTTTTAATATTCTGTACCAAAAATAAAAGACGATGACGTTATTATAACATTTATAAATTCTCACGTTTTTCATCGGATTTGATTCTATAAACTAGAGCTTTTAATTCGATGCTTTGAATTCACTTTTATTTTAGGCACCATAATTCAGCCAGTCTTTCTTTATAAATCGAGCCGATAAACAATTTTTTTTGCAAAAAAATATCATTATTTTTGTTCCTTTAGGACTGTAAACTTTGTTTCACAAAGTCTTTCATTTTAGCTTTAAATATATTAAAACATTTCATTTTGAAATATTTTTAATTATTTATTTTTAATTTTTAATTATTTAATATAAAAAGTCCTATAAAACGGTTTCACTTTTTTATTTAAATGAAAATGGCGGAAATTCTCTTACAAATCTATGTGTGACATATACAAAATATTATTACAGCGCTAGAGACATATAGACAGAAAAGAAACACAAGGAAACATATTTAGAAGAAAAGCTAAATAAGTCCAACACCAAATTTTTATTCAAACTTTCGATTCATGATTTTCGCACTAAGCAAACCTGTACCGGGAGGGCTAGTTACGAATACGTTTTTAGTAAAACGTAGATTATAGAGAACAAGGTAAAATTTGAAGGATTTTTTTTTGGGTTTAAAATTTTTAAATATTCACATTGTTTCATTTACTTCTTTAACTGATAACCAGCTGGTAAACTGTCAGGCACTTTTATTAAGTTAGTGGTGGGTGCTAGATTTAAATCTTAACTGAAGTCAACAATGCTATGGACGCATAAATTTGTTAGGTCTAACATAGGACTTATGAATAAGGCGTGTAATAAGAAAGAGGACTTATGCAATTTATTAAACATAGTGCACTCTGCTGGCTAATGGAACAAGTTATGGTGACTGACTGATGGCAAAAGTAAATCTGAATACGCCTTAGCCATATCGTACAGTATTTACTAAGTATTCTGAGGTTCTAAGAGATGTTATTAAGAACTGATTTTCTTTAGAAAGGTCCCCAAATGGATTTAAGAGCAGAGCAAAACTGGTGTTGATAAGTCCAGTGCCGGTTCCCTAGTTGTAGTGATAGTGATATATATTTCCAATAAATGGGTGTGAAATTGAACTGGATATATTCGAATGGATTTCTCGCTTCAATCGTTTGCTAGAGGCTCATGAGTAACCCCGTAAGGACGTTTGCATTAGAAGAAAAAGTTTTGCTTTTACATAACATTACGCAACTACCATGTATCCATGTATATATATAAATATGTGATAAAAAAAAACAATTTACTATATTTGACTTTAATGAAACGCCAATATATGTGGTTCACGCAACATTTTACAGGCCCGGATGTGTTGTACTCACTGCAGACAAAATTACGCCTGATCAAATTGCCCATAGCATTAGGGTATATAAAATAACAAGTAAGGGACTCGTGTTTGCGCAAATGAATGAAACGAAAAACATCGTATGGAATATTTTAAAACCCAATTTAGTGATGTAGGAAGTGGTGGTACAGATAGCTAATAATAATAGCGATATTAAATTAGATAATTCTTAGTCAGAAGCATCTGACCAAGCCGAGCACTCGGGCACCCTCGAGTCAGACGCTCTCGCAAACAGGGTAACGGTCCTAGGCTCCCTCCGGTAGTCCTTGCACTGGTTACCCATTTATATGTATCGACTGAGCGCCTTAAGCCCTCGGTCACCTCTCAACCCGGTGAAACTGTAAAAGCCCTCAGGCTAACAACAGCCATTAGCCAGAAAAAAAAAAACCCCAATAGTTTGATACATCTTAATAGTGAAATGAATATGGATACCCTACAAAACGAGAACGGACGTGCCAAATGGTAACATGTTTTATAATTAATCAAAACTGGCGTGACACGTTAATATGAAATATTTGCGTCTATTAAATATGATTGTACAAATCAGTGTCTACTGTACGATTTATACAATAATAAAACACCTAATGCGATGGCATCGTTAGAACTACGAACACATCTCTTCGTAAGAGGTGACAATGGCAAGCACTAGAATTTTCGTATTGCGTCTAACAGGTGATAATGTAGATGATGTTTAAGATAGCATTTGCCAAAAGCTGCTTAATGTTGCCAGACCAGTCACAGGCAGCTCTCTATAGTGTACGGAGTTATGTGACCGCCAAGCTCTTGCTTATCGTTAATTATTACCAACATTAGCTCGTGGCAGTCAACTAATGGATTGACTATAGAGGTATCGGCTAGTGCTACTTGGTCCGATCTCCAGGTTCACGTATCGATAAAGCAAAAATTAAGATTTTTCGCAATAATGATTTTAATGTATGATTCATTCTTCTTTTCATAGTTTTATTTATAGTTCTGTAGGGTCCAACCAATCATATGTTAACACACCAAATATACACGAAAAATAGTTTAATCTATTTTAGTAATGTTTTTAACATAACCGCCACAAAGTTCCTGTTATGTAATCGTGTAGCACATCCCTAGATATCAGACTACTAAATCTCGTTCTCTTGATTACATTATTATTATAAGAAAATTTTCGCAAGTTCCAAATTATCATTGTTACTTGCAATTATCATCACTAATATAACATCCGATATTACTTCTCACGCAGTCACAAGCGCATTCAGTACCGATAACGAATAAACTATATGGCACAAATATTTTCACTTGCCAGGAAGTTATCGCAGATCATATAGTATCCAAAGAGTTAAAAGGGAAGAGCATTAAAAAGTATTCTCGGCATTTGATACTTATCGCTCATGTGCATTCAATCTAAAGAAGACCTTAAAATGTTACCTTAATTACCATGCTCATATCGTCACGAAAATAAGAAAGAAACATGGACAACTGCTCATATAGTGCAATTACTGCACTGACTACGTTTGACTTCTAAAATGAAGTGTAAAAGAATAGTGCCTTCTCTTTTTTTTCTCCAGAAGCATGGACCCAGTGGATTCGTAGGACGTAATAAAGCTCTTATCCCATCATCGTAATTAATTAATTATAATGATGGGCTTATTTCGTACTTCAAACACAACCTTATTAAGCATTGACTGCTATTGTTTAATTCGCTATTAAAAGGAAGGACTGTTGGGTGTTAGTACAAATCTCCACCGCCACAATATATGCACAGTCTTCACAGTTTTGTAATTGGATTATAAAATTATGTACTGAAAGACGGTAGACTCGAAAAGTAGATATTTACATAATAATGAAGCCATTTGCTTTTATCGTCCGTGCCGCATTAATGTTCGTTTATTTTAAAAATAGTATTTTAATCAGCGGCCAGGTACGTGGCACTGATCGGTCTCCCTCGTACGTGCTTTACATCGGCGTGGCATGAGTCATTCCGACGTCGTTATTAGTAAATTATTTTCATAACACGTCCAAATTAAGAATCTATGTATACATTCAATCATAACAGTTGCCCAGAACGCTGATAGCTTAACCTTTCGAGCTTTTAATATATAGGTATGTACATATGTCTTGAAATTATAAGATGATGTGTTAAGGAGACCTTAGTAACATATTCATGCCACTACGATGATGGTATGATACGGTGATAGTGATGTGTGATGCCGGAGCCCTCGCCGTGATGATTGTCAGATTTCCGTTAAGAAAAAATAATAAACAAATGATTAATTTTTCACATTAAATTAATTAGTTACTGAAAAATTGCTCCTCATTTATATACATAGCATGTGCAATTCGTGCGGAAGAAGAAGGCTTTTAAAGAAAAATAGATTGATATCATGAGGTTTAAGTATAAACTAAATTTAGGAAGGATTATACATAGCACATAGCATATTTAACCAGAGGTTTGTCGTCGTAATCTTAGTTGAACAATTATCATTATCCACCATTTTAAAATATAAGGCTGCCCAACATATTGCTACGGAGTACTGTTTAAAGTCACCTGCATCCCTGGACTTCCCCGCTAAAGCTTTAGAGAAGGAATTTGCTACAGTGGCAGTGGTCCGACGAGTGACAAACGATGACGAAAAGGTTCTCGAATAGCAACCTTCCTAAGACCGAAACTGGTAAAAATTTGAAAGTCAGTCATCCTATATGCAATAACATCGCCCAACCAAGCTGTTTCAATATTTGCTGAGTGGCTAAATATGTACTATGTGTTCTGGCGTTATCACTTGCGGCTATTTTTATCTAGTTTTTGCTTTCTCATCAGTTGTTGGCAGCAGAGATCCGAACCGATGGTTTTACGCGGCGGTAAAAGCTCATAATGAACGATGCTTGTATAAATTTGCAGATCGAAGTCTTTGGAAGCAGGTTAAGTAATAATTATAAAGAAATCAACAAAGTTAAGTTTCATATTGTTGTTATTAAAATACAAATTAATATTTTTCTTATGAAGTTAGCTATAACTGACAAAATACTAAACGTGCGTTGTTGTGCCTGAAGACTTAGTTGCATGTCTAATTGCCAGTAGTAGGGTTTCCTTCAATCACCACACAAGGCACAGTAGTGTTTAGAAGAGTTTATTCCGGTCAAAACCCACTTGAGGTACAGATAATTTTTACGTTATCTGGTAAACGTATTTATAAGTCTCCAGCCTATTCTGTTTTGTTTTACTCTATTTTTTCGGTAAATAATTTTGGTTATATGTGCTATGTTATTAGGTAATTTGTCAGTTCGACCAATGAATGAATCAACAAAATGACAGGATTAGATCTTTAGTGTGTGTCGATCAAAGAAAATCAAAGTCGATTCGGTAATCTCTTTATTAAACACCCTCCATATACTCATCAAAAATGTTACATACACCTAGGGTACAATAATATATGACGAATGATACATATGTACAATGTCTTATCTTAAATCACATATTTACAAAAACATTTCAACCTTCTCAGTCTATAACTGTAATTAAATAAAATAAAATAACACTATTAGAATATTTTTCCGAGTCTATTATATAAATAAAATACTAATGAAACAAAAAAATGACTAGATACTTTGGTAAGGTCTCGTAAACAAATAAAATTTAAAATGTATAATGGAATGTAAAGGTTTAATCAAAATTTAGTTGAAAATAATAAGTCATAGTAAATAAAACTATTTTTATTAATGCATACGATTTTTTATGTTTTATTTACATAGTTGATTATCACACAAATTCTCATTCCAGTATATTAAGGGGGACTTAAGTAACAACTCTTAGTAAGCTTAAACTACGAAATAACACAACATAATGTCTTTCAAATAAAGTCTATTTTATACTGCAGTACTCCATTTTATCATCATATATAGAATTGTCACTTTATTATACGCCCTTACTATTATTACCTAAATCATTTCATGTCTTTAACAGGTGGTATATCAGCCATGTATTTAAATTTAATACACCTAGAATTTCGTTTGCAACTACTTATAATGGACACAATCGATTTAGCACTTAATGTTTCCTCCCTTAGTAGTCCATATTTCTTCGTTACACTTGATTCACTTTTAAAGTCCACTTATGCATAAATTGTCACATAAAATATAAGGACGAGTAACTATGTGGGTTTAGTGTGTCGTAATCGGTGGTTCTCATATTGGCCTCATTGTGTGGCGAAGGGACAGCCGAGTGGTAGAGGCGATGCTACGTCCATTAGAAAAGATGGTTGTTCGTTTTAGTAAGGCTTCCGAGGTGATCAGACAGTAGGTAATTGGGGGGCGCCACGCCAAGAAGCGGGAAGCCCGAAGGTTGGCGTAGAAGACCGCAACCACCGGCCCATTTTCCACCACCGACGCCGCTCACTGGTGGCATTCCACCACCGCTGCCCACTCCATTTAACTCCTCACAAAGCTTATTCGCTGTAAAGGATATAAAATTATTAATTTCTAACATTCCAAGCAAGGGATGAATTGTAATTATATTTCGGTAATTTAATTTAGTAATTGCCATACGCTTATAGCAAATTTGCGATGCCAAATGAGCTTGGCCATAAAAGATTTCCGCATTAAGCTCGACGGGTGCTCGTGCATTTAAATCTGCTCGAATATGAAATCAGACTGCATTCGCTGTACGCGAGATAATCGTGGTAACGCAATTAGTGATAATCACCTAATCCTTGCCGCGGTGCTCCGTTGTTTATTCAACCCTGAGTGACAATCCCGCGTACAATTAGCGCAAATGAGCCGATGTGAAAATCTGGCGGCGGGCGCGGTAGCGGTTCTAATGTGATTAACACGGCCGCAAGTCCGCATTATCCACCCTACAAGCCCACCGCTTCTAGTAATCTCACCTGTACTGGACCTAAAACATCTCGATGAAAATGGTTCATATGCATTATTAAAAACTACTTCTACCACATTATTTTTTACAGCAAATACATTTAAATGAAGTATGAAATGGATATTTCAGTTAACCTCCACATAAGGAGTAGGTTTAGGTTTATGAAATAAACCTTGATGAGTTTTACAAGTAAATTAGTCTAAAACATAGAAACATTTAACTATCTGTGTTAAAACAATTAATAATTAACAATACGTATAACTTTATTCTTAAAAGAAAATTGGACGTTTTATATTTTTAATACCGTTTCGACCAAGGTACGGCCTTCTATTACTCTTGGCCTTAATCTACTTTGTAGCTATTTATTTAAGTGTATCTAAACTCTATGTTGTAGTTGAAGAACATTGAGTACAGTATTTTTAATTACACTTTAACAAAACTAACGAGTTACGTCAGTTATTAACGATATATATATTAAAGTCCACATACGCAAAACGGAATTATAAACACTAGATATTTACTACATGATTAAATTGTTTGTAGCTTTTAGATTATATAAAAACAAGGAAAAACAATGATATATAATATCCTTTCATTGAAAGCTCTCCGTACTTGACCCGAATTGTTTTACTCCAAAAATACACAGAATTGTATGGACACGCATCATTGAAGTGGTGACTATATTTAAAATCTATTTCTGGGAGACAAATTAACTTTGACGATAGCAGCCTTGTTGTGTTCGCCCACACTCGAGGCAATGTGAAACTGTGGGATTAGCTAGCGATCGGAATGAATGACTCACTATGCTATAATTCGATGTTCGATTTGTTAAATCGTCGAGATATTGAAGATACGGCGTCTAAAAATATATCATGATGTCGGATACTGACGTTATAACGTTAGCAATGTGAAATGGAACATGCGATGATGAGTGGGCAAGATTCCTGCTGAAAATAAAAGTTAAGATTTGTTTGTAAATGTGTTCATTGTTTCTGTTGTCTACAACTACTTCTAATTAATGGAGATTTAGTACGTGAGGGTAGAATGTTTTAGTATATATGTCAAACAATTGACTATGCCAACTAGGAAACCTTATAAGTTGGAATAAAAATTATATTTTCAGACGACTATTAAGACAATATTCGACTGAAAATATAAATACGGCTGAGGGTGAAAGGCGGACAAAATGTCTTCCCATCTCCTTGTGTTTTATTTTATTTCAAGAAGGTATTCAATGGGGAATGCTTCTTTAAAAATTTCCTATTTTCCTAAAAGTAAATAAAAAATAACTAGATACATTTTCCATTTTATTTCTCGCTCAAGATACTTTCTTATAACTCCTTAATTTATGAGACTCAAACTTTGTAAATGTATCATCAAGCTGGAGCATACATCGCATGGCTCCAATTGAGGACTCTTTCCGTAATACTTGTACCAGAGTAAAAGAAATTTAGTGCTACTGTGTTACTTTTATCAGACGTAATAAAAGATAGAAACTAGAGACTTTATTAACCAGAAATCTGATCACAATGCATTCCATCCTCAGGATATATGCATTATGATTCCTGTTCGAAAATAGATGTGGGTATCATGGATGGATGGAGTTTGCCACCTCTTATATAATAAAAATCACTTTATATTATTGTGTTCATCAGATAAAGAACAATCAGGCACGCATGCATCAGCTCTCTATCTAAGCGGTTACTACTGAATAAAGGGACTTGTATAGTATATGCACATTATTGAAAAAAAACTGTTGTTTTTCCAATCCAGAACTTTTTCTAATCAATTCGTGATATTACTTTTAGAGTGGTAGAGCCACGCTCTACCAAGAAACAATCATGTATTGAAGAGGTCAAGCTCGGCTCTCAGAAAGCTATCGTGAATATTTATAATACTATTTTATGTACTACGACAATGTACTAATACAATTCTGCCTCTTTTGTAGTGTAGGAAACATGAGACTCAATTACTGTTACCGCGATATTCCGTCTATTTCACAGGGTGACATCTATTTGCATGTTCATCTTGAATTTTTGTTGATAGACGCAGGTGTTTATGGGCCGCGGTCATCGCTATTATATTAATATGATAGAAAAAAAAATTCCGTAACAAAAATAAATTTTGTCATTACTTTTTTAACAACAACATTATATATTTTTACCACATAATTAAATTAAAACCGATAAGCTTCACAGTTCTAATCGTGTTATCAATCGTTGTTTACACTCGAAACCATGTGCGGTGTGAAAAACCATCATTTCATTTCATCGACCGCGGGCCCGTCCGATGCCAAAATATTGTAGCAAAAATAAATATTATTTCACTGTTAGTCCCGCAGAACGTGAACGTACGGGACGCAATAACACTCGACCACGAAAATATTAAACTATCGCCACTTCTTTCACACATTGTTAAAGTATTTATACGTAGGCTTTCGTTGACAGGCGTCACGAAGCATTATGTGATCAACGAGATACAATTAGCATATGTTAAATTCTTGAAGCATATTGATTGCGTGTTTATTAACTAAAATCTAAACCGCAATAGAATAGCTTGGATCCTCAATGTCTTTATATCATCTGTTTTACGTTTTCATTATACTAGAACAGATGTTTTTTATATGTGCTTAAAACATACTATTTAATTTATAAAAAGTAATTCTTGTTCAATTTAACTTATATCTATAGATTTAGCTTATTTATACAGCTTCATAAAATGGTGAATTGGATAGTATCAATTGTTCAGTATCAGTAGCACTTCGATTAATAAGAATTATGTATAATATTGATGACTTGAAGTTGAAAACAAAAAATCATTGTAAATTTTACCAATTAAGTTATTTTCTAAATCATTTATATTTATACTGATATATATAATATACTTTTCAAATATAAATACAGGTATTTAGTTTATATATAAATATTTTCTTGCATATGTATACTTCCTTACATATGGTAAAAGTGATCTTGAAAACATTGGTTTAACCCAGAACAAATTAATAAAAGCTTTATTTTGTTATGATATATATTATGACATATATATGATTTATTTTAGATACAACAACAACCTACGAGTATTAGAAAATATTCCTTATATTGTCTGATATAATCCTTTGCCCAAACACACATTTTTCGTTTTGCATACTGATAGATAAAGTACTAAAAAAAGTAAATCGTACTGAGATGACTTTTACTATACAACATCTAATATGGGAAAAATGATAAAGCTATGATGTCAAACATATATTTACGTGCCTCGATTATGGCAAAAGATACGAACGTGCACAACGATATAACAAACTCTCAAAATATATTAAAAACAAGAAAGAATTAGAATTCCTTTAGAAATTATTATAATTCAAAAAATCCTTACATTATGATACTTCTAGTAAAACAGCACTTAGTGTTTTTATGTACCTTTATTTTGCAAATATCGTAGTTCCTCGCGATTTCATTTATTCGATTTTTGATTTAAATTTAACGAGCGAGCTGGTTACATAAAAAAATTAAGTAGAGAAATAAAGTAGCTATAGCCTTGTTACAATTGTTGATTTACAGGCTTAAATATTTTTGTCTTTTTATCAACTTTTGTGACAGTTATTAATGATTTATAGGATACAAAAGAATCAAATTGTAAAATTCGTTCGTGTTTTTGGCAACTGCTATGTATATGTCTGAAACGTGTTGTATTATTTATTAAAAATAACTTTTCTGAACTATTATAGAAATTATTCATTTACTGAACTGTATTTTATTATTATCAAAAGCAAAAATGCCGACGTTTATAAATTTATATCGCGCTCAACATCTTAGGGGATTATTGAAAAGCTCTTATTATTAATCTCTTTATTATCATTTAAATTATATTTAATGACTAATTAATTAACCAATAACGGTTTAAGTTAATAGGCTTAAAGCTTAAAGATCGTAGTAAATTTGCTAAATTTGCTGTTGCATTTCTGCAACGTTTGCGCAATTTTCTTACAAACCCTAGCAATATTCTATTGCTCTAACACAAAGCCTAATACTAATTCTTGATTATGCGAATAATTTGGCCATATCCAAAGGCACCTTCCCGAACACCTGGAAGGAAGCCGACGTCATAGGGATTCTCAAGCCCTCGAAACATCTAACCGATCCATCAGCCTATCGACCCATAAGCCTACTCAAAGTCTTGGGTAAGGTATATGAAAGGCTCATCCTCGCCCGCCTCAAGGACTTCATGCTGTCCCGAGGGCTACCAATCAATGCGCAGTTCGGGTTTCGCACCCAACAGTCATGTGCACCGCATCACGGAACACATTCTCAGTAAATTTCTTCAGGGCTACCAAACTGGGGAACTTTTCCTCGACGTGGCAAAAGCTTTCGACAAGGTCTGGCACAACGGGCTCATATACAAACTATATGAGCTCGTACTTATCATACGAGACTTTCTCCGAAATCGAACCTTTCGTTACTGCGTCGAGGGAACGCGTTCCGAGAATCACCCCATCTGTGCCGGAGTACCACATGGCTCCGTCCTAGGTCCTATTTTATACACACTCTACACCATCAACATACCGCGCACTCGCGGTGTAGAGCTAGCCCTTTTCGCCGTTGACACCGGCCTCTACGTGTCTGGGTTCAAACCAGATGCTATTTGTAGACGCCTCCAATCTGCAGCCAACGCCTTAGGGAAATTGTTTCGGAAATGGAGGATGGAGGTTAACCCACCAAAAGTGCAGCCATGTACTTCTCTCGGCGCAACAAAACGCCGTATCTCCCTACTGTAGAGTTATTTGATCGTCCAATCCCCTGGGAACAGACAGTCAAATACACACACTCTAAGCCCTTGATTGTAAGTGCCGCCACTTACAATCCCATCGCGAACCACAGATTCACCCGCAGCCGAAGGAGACCGAGGCACTCCCTCGATGACCCCAGCGACGTGACCACCAGGGCCCAAGCCCTTCATAAAATACAACACATACATTGCATCCTCATATCGCCCCCGCCGACGGCGAGGGCGTCGTAAACAAAGTTATTCGCGATACCGCCAAGTCGGTTCTCTCCAGTCCATACAGATAGAAGCTTCGCTGGAGTTTCTTGCGCCACTTCTTCTCCAGCGCCCACGCATTCCGAAGTGGTGGTACATATAGCTAATAATAATAGCGAATTTAAAGAATCCTCTGTCAGAAGCAACTGACCGAGCCGAGGTTCGGCCCTCTCGGGCACCCTCGATTCAGACGCTCTCGCGAAACAAGGTAACGGTCCAAGCCGAGGCTCCCTCTCGGGAGCCCTTGCGCTGGTTACCTATATATAAAGGTCTCGACTGAGTGCCATTAGCGCTCGGTCACCTCTCAACCCGGTGAAACTGTTCAAGCCCTCGGGCTAACAGTGGCCTTTAGCCCAAAAAAAAAAATGTGAATAATTTGGTAAATTGATAGCAGAAGGCTATATATTAACTTGGACGTCTCCAAAATCTTTGAATTATATATTTGGACATTGTAAATATGACCATGTTTCTGCTCTTCGCAGTAAACTCAAGTGGCTGATTGTCTCTTTTTTTATTGAACTTTCTTGCCATGGAAGCAAGCAAACAAGCTCAATCTCTTCCTATTTTTAAAAGACTGCTTAAGGAACATTATATGCCTCTTTAATCAGCCCCCTTTATTTGACCCTTGAAATAAACCTCCTCAAATGGGTTAATATTACTAGAAACAAATTGTGTATCAGTAAAAAAAACAGCCGACTATTTAAATTTACTAAAAGTAAAAATAATTACATGAAAAATAAATATGTTATATATTTTGTAAAAAGTTTTAAAATCAGGTAAATCTTATTTGTTATTTAAAATAAAATCTTCAATAACATATTTTTGTTGTTTTCTTAACTAATAAATTAGACTAGTACATAATCTTTTTTTATAAATAATTTAAGTCAACTAAAAAAATTCAGTCCAAATAAGTCGGAATTAAATATAAATTGTCATTTATCACCGAAATATCCGCTAAGCCTTTAAAGTACTCAGCTATTAAATGAGAGTTCTAATTTCGTTTAATAATTCTGTGTTCACCTATTACTTACGAGAACCTTACTTCGACATTTTAGTGGTTTTCAGCGCAAGTGGTTTCATAGAACAAAAAGAACATCACTAATTAAAGGTGTTTCAACATGCTGAAGTTCCGTACTAAAATACATAAATATAAAATTAGTTTACCTGCAGAAGTGATAGGTTTGAGATCAGGTGGAGAAAGATGCGGCAGTATATGGTGGGCAGGCTGTGTCGAGGCTGGCGGTGTGTGGTGAGGAGATGCAGGGGAACCAGGCTTGTCTCTCTTACCCTCAGCCTTCACCGGTGCTTCCCCTGCTTTTTGCTGGGCGAGACGTTCTTGTTTGCGAAATTTCGCGCGCCTGTTCTGGAACCATACCTGGAAAATACAATGGATTTATGAATCTATAGGTATAGTTTTCCTCTAATTTATTTCGATGAGGGCATTTTGGAAGTAGTATCAAAGGATGTACGGAACTTGCATTATAATGCTACGTGCTTCTTACATAAATATAAAGATATTTCTTAATCCTAGTCAAACTGATGATACCGACAGGAAATTGTGAGAACGAAAACAGTTACAAAAATAAAAATATAAGAACCAAGTGCACGAGCAAATCGTAAAGCAGTAGAGCGTTTGAGCAGTAGAACGAAGATTCCAACCAAGCAACCAACAATACTCAAAGGATCAGCATTATTGCCTACGAGGTTGGTTTAAGGTAGACTGGGTTCAGCAGTGGAGTATTATTGAGCAGAGATGAGAATGAGAATTATGATTTTACTAAACCGTAAAATTTTGAATTATTCACAGATTGTTGTATATTTGAAATTAGCATGTGGAAGCACTACTAAATTGTCTTTGACGTATCTTTGTTTTTGACGTTAGATTTAAGAAACGCTAGCGCTCTTACCACGCATTTGATAATTTAAACAACACACATTAATTGTGTTGTTATTTTGTTGTTGTTAATACAGTACATTTGCAGTGACTCAGTCAGGACAGTGAGCAGATTTTCTTGCGTTCCAGGCAAATAACACTGGTAACACAAAGTATAACATTGTATTATATTTATTTTGTTACAGACACACAAAGTATACCACCAAATCCTCTGCAGTAAACAAATATAAAAATAACAAATAACGCTGGGTTTTTCTGGAACAGTTGCTTTATTGTCACCCTCAATACAATAAAAAAACTTTAGATCTATTTCTAGAGTATCTGCAAGATGAAAAGGTTACATCTGCATTACGAGAATCGTTTTCTCGTTTGTCATCGTAATTCCATAAAAACCTCCATCGTCCTAGTGCAGTCAGTTCATAAAAATTCCAAATGTACCGACGTCGCAATAACACCGCAAACAGAATGAAAAATAATATAAAAGGAGATGAGGAGGGAGGTTTTGGTAATGAAAACGTCACAGCGAATGGCGACCCGAATGAACAAACAAAGTTAGCCCGACTAATGGGAAAGCATCCCATGCATTGAACGCCAAATTTTAATGCAAACCATTTTATATTCGTACGGATGCGCGCAAATCCGAATTGATCGTAATTCGATTTGTCACGAGAGATAATTGCAACTGCCACTGGCGCTGATTGGGGAATGGCACGAGTAAAAAACCTGTCGTCCGTATAGTCGGCTACCGAAACAATCATACGCATCCACTGTTTGCCTATCCTGTTGTACGCTGATGATGTTTGTTCGTTTTCATACTTTTTGCATTCGACTTTATTGTAAGTTTTATTTTTAAAACATATAGAGTTTGAAAGTTTTTGAGAAGAATGGGGTATTTGTTGCAATTTAACTTTTAATTAAATGGTTGGCAAAATAAAGGCAAAGTGACGGTGGTAGAGCTACTCTGCAGTTTGTTTCTAGCTGCAGAATGAGTGGGTCAGCTCATCCGGGGTAGGACCACACCGTCACAGAACACCAGCGTAAAATAGTAGCATAATGTTGTTGTGTTTCGTTTGGTGAGTGCAGGGACCCGGAGACCTTTATTACTGGTGCCGAAGCTTTTTCTGCATTATGATTTCTTGTCAAGGATAAATGTCATTGGCAGGAATCACTTACCATCAGATGAACTATGTGCTCGTTTGTTACTCTCAATGAAATAATAAAACAAAGAGTTGCATTCGATTAAGGACAAGAAAGGATAAGGGATCACATACGATCAAGACTAAGATAAATTAATCGTTTAAGTTAACTATGAGATTTTTTTAAGTCTACATTCATTTCAAAAACTGGACAGTAACATCGAAGGTGCGAGGTGTTGTATTGCGATCGCACCTCTGCTTACCAAATGTGACGATTTCTCCTATTGTGCATTTTGGAGAAACGCTATTTAACAAAAGATGTAGTTAAAATTAAGCAGTAGTTCACTTGTAACATAGCAACTACAATTCAGGCTGATAATATAAATTAAAACATGACAAATAATTTAAGTAAAAATCAATTTTATATATTAGCCTTGAATATTATATTATAGATCATTCAACATCGTTTTAGGTATATGTTTAACGTCGTATATTCTAAAGGAAGCTGATCAGAACTAGCAGAACAACTCTGGTGTAGATGCAATAATATGTTTCGAATGTAGGGGGATCCAATAATAGGTAACGTGGCATTCCATCTTATTCCTCAAGGGTGATCACGAATGTGCTTATAGTCATCTCGTTACAACCAGAAAGATGAAGAGGATACCGTGATCTAATTGACTAGGACATCGATAGTGTAGCTAACTTAACATTTTCCTGATTAAATTATAAGCGTGAGATAAATGAAGTGTAAAAGTTAAGTCCCTAAGTCTTAGTTTAATTCTTCATAATTGCGGATAATTAAAAAAATACTGTACGGAAAAAGAACAAAGAGCAACTAACTATAAATTCGTAGTGACGAACTGATATCTATCCTACATATACCACCCACGAGCCTACGTATGCGCCTTGGCAATGATCGTGATACACGTTAATGACCTTTAGCAATTCTTGAAAAAAGTACTATAGATAGTAATGTACAACTAACATCATTTCTGATTAGATGTTTAAATTCTTTGACTAATTTTTAACAATTATTTTATTTTTAACTAAAAACATCATATGAATTTCCATAATCTCTAGATCAAGTACACGAGCAATACAATAAAGTAACACGAGCAATCAATATGTACCTCAACACTGTATCGTAGAACTACCTACATGCATATGCATATCAAACAAGACTAACAACATTAGATCTAATTATGAGACAATTGACATTGGAATGGCAGTATCAGTCACCGCGTGGGCCGAGATGTCACATAGTCGTATGTCAGCGTGATGCACAGCTGGTCAATACATGCCGTGCATCCGCCTGTGGCTACATCACATCATCACATTCATCATACGGACTGGTGTCACATGCAAGTCGTTACCGTTTGACATAGTGTACTTGTATACAAGTGCTATTTTAAGGTGATGCTTACGTTCCACGACCCACCAGCGTTGCGTATATATAGACTAGTATTAATCATTACAATGAATTTGCTATTTTCGGTTAATAATTTACATTATGGTAGAAAACGTTAACCTTAGTATTAGAAAAACCTACGACAGTGGGTAGAGCTATACTGCAGTTTTCCACACTACCGCGACTTCACAGAATACCAGCGTAAAATAGCAGAAGTTCCATTTGAGATTGAATGCCTCGACACCAGTAATAAAGGTCTCCGGATCTCTACACTCACAATTTTTACACACACAGCCATATTTTACCACTATTTTACGTTGGTATTATGTGAGGGCATGTTCCTACCCTGGTCGAGCTGACCCATTCATTCTACAGCTAGAAACAAACTGCAAAGTAGCTCTACCACTTGTATAAAGAAAGAAATAAATGTTTCCATTACATATTGTGTTAGATTTAAGAATAATACTGAAAAGTTTAAGCTTGTTCATTATTTTTTTGATTGTTTTTAATTTTAGTAATGGAATTATAACGTTTGTCAAGCTACGAGCATAAAACCGAAAAAATCTGCTGCGTAAAGCAAGTAGTCGCGAAATACCGACGGTGCCCGCCTTTCCAGCATTGTACGTATGGGCAAATATTCCAAGAAGCGCTGTCATTCTTAGAAGAATTTAGGTATTCACTGTACTATTTAAACACTAGAGAAAAAAAAGAATTACAAATTTAAGGTCAAACTTCTGTAATATGTCTGTAATATTAAGTTCCATGCTATATCTGGCATCCTGCAAATTCTGACAAGCTCCAAGCAGATAAGCTTATCTTTTCTGACAATATATACTTTAAATTATTAATCAGCATTAAAAATAATCTTCAAAATGAAATATCAAGTTTAATACACGTGTACAATGTGAACTGATTAAACAAAATAAAATTTCTCCTTAAAACACAATCAACACAATAAACACGAGATAAGACTGCTGAACTTTATCATTTGGTAGAATCTGAAAGAAAATCAGTGCCTTCGAGTGGAAAGGTCCCACGTACGTGCCCAGTTTAACCAAACGTCGGGGCTCGCCGGCTAACGAACGAATGTCTCGCCTGATTGGCACGAGCAGCGAGCAAACCCGATCGCCTCGAGCGCCACGCCTTCCGCATTATATCCGAATTGGAAAAAATCAAAGCCCGAACGTTCGGGGCATCCGCAAACAAATAATGTAAAGGCAATACAAATGAGCAGCGATACGACGCCGAACCCAATACGAAGATTCAGCCGAGCGTACGCACGGAGCAAATAAACATCCACCGATGTACGAGTGTATACAGGAATTTTACCGTTGTTTATCGCGTTCTATGCGTGGGCCTATTGCAAATACAACTCCAATGCCTTTTTAACTGAAAACATTCATGACGCGTGGCTGTATAAAATAAAATGGACGAATCATCTTTTCTTTTATTGTCTATGTTATTAAGTCGTGTCTTAGTGGCAACTGATAATGGAATTTTTTGCTTTGTTATGTGGTCATTGAGTGTGATTACTGAGGTTAATCTTTCAAATCTATCAATTATATGTTTTAATACAGAGACGTTTTACGTACTTATAGTATATTATATCTTATATATGGCAAAGGGAAACAAAATATGTGACAAATCGTTTTGCCCATAAACACCTACAATCATACGTAACAATGACTTGGACAAAATTTCTCGCTAGCAGTAACTGGATCTCCGGAACACAGCAACCTTACAATACTATTTCACTCTGGTATTCTGCCACGACCCACTAATCTCATAACTACAATCATTAAGAAACCGAGAGTGGTGACACTGACAAGCCCCGGAGGAATAATTTATGAGAAAAGTAAAGATTCAAAGCAAGATATAATAATACAAACTAGATAGAATAATACTTAAAAAAAAATCAATAATTAATACAAAAATGCACATCTACATCTAATCTCCCTATCAAATAATCTATCTTTAAACACTCCTTTTACCAGCATCGTCCCGTATACTACACAATTGTGGTTCAATTTTTACGAGCGCCCCGGTGTCGTACAGATTTAACGATCTATTTTAGCGAAATCGCAAATGAATGGTATTCGATAAACAGTGGTAAATATACAAGCGAATGTCAATAATAAATAACGGCCCGGCATCGGGCAATTAAGCTCGGGGTCGGGACAATCGAGCGCAGCATCGAAATGCACTTTGCAAATGAACCGAATTGGACGGTCGAACGACGGGGGGTGGGAGAGTCAACAAATGTAATTAACCAAGAGATGCACACGCTTTGCAGATGCCACCTCTGACCTATACTCACTACTGGATCACTTTAGATAAGGCATCTTTTCTAATTTATTAATATCCTAATTGGTATTATTTTAAATGCTGATGTGTTTTCGGATAGATTTTTTGAATGATATGCTCTAAGAGTTTAAAAAAGTAATTAAAGCATTAACAAATATTTTCAAGATCGCAATTTACTAGTATACGCATTTATTAACTATTCGAAAACGCAAAATGCATATTAATATAGATCCCACTTCTGCACATAGGCGTTTCTTTGGGTATTGGAGCAAAATTAAACTGCATTCTGCTTACCTGCAATTAGGAAACTTCAAATGTTTCCTTTTCTTTGTGTTTTGTTCATGTTTTTGTTTTTAAATTTTTTAGACATGCAGTTTTTCTATGGCATTTTCTTTATTGTCGAATACGATATTATAATTCTAGAGCTATTTAAAACTCTGTTATAAGCACGTGACCTATGGAAAAGCCTATGTACGGCTAGCTTTATTTGAAATAACAATTAAAGATATTCGTTTGGGTGCGATTGAAATATCAATATCAAATATTCTAGTTTTAAGAACTGATATCTGAAACCGAATTTAGTACTAACAGGTAAAGAATGCAAATTGCTTGCGCTGTAGTGGATATAATATAGGTGATCCAGCCACCAC
Source organism: Teinopalpus imperialis (assembly GCA_029286865.1). Classification (NCBI taxonomy): domain Eukaryota; kingdom Metazoa; phylum Arthropoda; class Insecta; order Lepidoptera; family Papilionidae; genus Teinopalpus; species Teinopalpus imperialis. The sequence goes on along the minus strand of JAGSMU010000025.1, from coordinate 935,958 downwards.
AGACGTAGTCATTTATTGAATAAATGGTTTCCTCATTATTCAGTCAACATTCATGCCGTAAACAAATAGATTGGAAAGTCCTACAAATATTTTACAAATAATTATTAATTACACGAATATTATCTATGTAAGAATAGCTCATGTTGGTTTAGTAAATAATTATACATAACCTTATAATAATAATGTTCCCTAATATCTCAACGCGGTTTTCTAGTCAACTATAATATACATATATTATATATATACCTATTACATAACACGAAGCATTATATTTGGATGATTTCACTCCTCTTATAGAGAAAAGACTATTTGTTTGAACAACTTAAACAAATAGAAGCTTGGAGAAGAAAAATACACACAAACAGTTTGACCAAAACATTAGATGCCGTGGCACGTTTAACGTCTACCTTAAACAAATCCACAGGGGTAGTTTAATACAGTTCCCTCCGCAAACATGCCGAGCAACAATGCTTGAGTATTAAAATAAACAAACACGACGCCATGTGGCGCTGCTGTGTGGAGTAAACAGCAAACAGGCTAATATATTCGGTGGTTCAAGCCGTCCTTCTATCGAGTGTATTGCAGGCGTAACTACGATGACCGAAATTTTGGAGTAAAGGAATAGGCAGTTAATGACGTAGAAAGACAGTTTGCAAATGTTAAGATAAGTATATTAACAAAATAAATGCTTCGGTTCCAGCGTTTGAATAGCATCGTCCCCTGCACCCACTACGAATATGGGCTACGAAACAAGAAGCCCGTCGCTGGCCGAATAATTTTGTAAATGTATGCAAAACCAGTAAATTCAAAAAATTTACTAAGAAATTAAGGAAAATTTTATACGTTGAAACAAAGATTGATGTTGATGAGAAAACATTCTTTATTTATCCGACATTAACGTATCAAAACAAGGTTAATTTATAATGGAAAAGTTAAATTTTGGGTCTACACAATCGTCTTATCTAATGTCTAATCTTAATAAAACTGCAGTAATCTTAACTAAACCACGAAAAACCTTCAGGAAGAAATAGGGGTAGCATATTTTTTTACCCCTTTTACATAACACATTAAATAAATAGTTCAATTATAAATATTCAAATTTAGTATTAATTATTATTAATTTAATTTATTATCATAATAAATTTAAATAATAATGTTCGACGGTGAATACTACTATATATATATACTATCCGACATATTTTCTTTATATTCTGGAATTTATCACAGTCGAAAGTAGACTGAAATAGGAGGCAACTGTTGAAAGTAACAACTTGTCACCAATATTAACGTAAAAGAATTTAAAAACCTGATAACGTATAAATTATACATATAGTCTGAAACAGAGGCTATAAAAGCGGTATCTTTTCAACACATCAGAAGTTAAAGCTCCGAGGCGTACGAAAACGTGAGGCCACGCGGAATGATCTAATTGTATTCATTAGCCGGGCCGTGGCGGGCAAATATTGACGCAAGCACGGCTTGCCCGGAGCTATAACGGGCCCCGCGACGTCACTTTGATCCTCTCTCCATGTCTCTACGTCAAATATACCCCCACCACTGTATAGACTCAATAGATATGATAAATAAAACAGGTCTCATTTTCAGTGAAAATCATTAGAGTATAAACGATAGGAACCCGATCAAGTTTTGTTTAAATTATAGGGAATTTAAGTATCACTTTCGTCTAATGCTAGTAGTACTTTATCTTAAGCTAGTATTTAAAAAAAATGTTCACATCGTATGTAATATATCCGTCCACTAGTCTAATAAATTATAAGCAAATGCTCAAATCATTCATTAATTAAATTTTAATGTGTTTGCGAATAAGCATTTGTATACGAATTCAGAAATACAGTTTTGTACAATTTTTCAGTTATATTAAAAACCATGCTTATTATTAAAGTTTAAAAAAATCGTCAAGCAGTCAACGGTTCTGCGCTTATTTCATCTGAACACTGCTCACCTTCCAAGCCTTCACTGATAAAATTTTATTAAAAAATTTTTAAAAACTTTTTTTAATTAAATTATTTTTTTTTAATTAGTGTTATAACGCCACAAAAGTATTTTTCTTTTATTTAATTTTACACACACAAAATGTTTTAGCATAATCATGTTCAATCGATATGCACGAATCACTTATAAACGTTTTAATAATATAGACCATATCTCCATATAAAATATATTTTTAGCAAAGCATTCAAAAGTCTATATTATATAATTATTATTTTACTTGAATGTTTACTGTAAAAGTACTTTCGTTTTTAATATAATCAAGCTAGTTACCAAGTAATACAAAGTTAATCAATCGCCGACGAAGCGGTCGAGCGCGATCAAACACGAACACACCCCCCTGTTTATACTTAGCGGATGAAAAGGCAACACCGAACGCCCCGGAATAATATTAGTTACCCTCAATAATCCTACCAATTGTGCCACCTCGATACCGACCTTCGATAATATCACTTATATATAGAACGTTAAAGTTGCTTTTAGATAACCGTTATAAGGGTATTTGAGTTGTTTAAAACGTTCAATTTTTTTTTACTAACTGGTAACATGTGTTAACATTTGCTGATAATCCTGGATTAACACATCATAATAAAGAGATGAATGCGTAGTTTATTCAGTCCGTATGTCGTTATTCGTCAGTGTTTAGCCACGACAGGTGTGTTATCACTTCACATCGTGTTTGATTTGTACTTTGACTGCTGTCGGCATTATGAATTAATAATTTTGCTGGTCGTTTGTACATTAATGTATATGATATTGCCAATTTAATACTTGTTTCGAAATTACAAACACAACTAGTAAATTACTCGGTACTTGTTGTTAGAGTGTACAAGTGTTAGATGTAGTGAAAGAATTTGAGATGAGTGTATAATAAATGAATTTTAAAGAAATAATTATTAAATTTTTTTGCAAAAGAATAAACATATGAAAAATACATAAATAAATACCAGAAAATGCACACATTGAAAGCTATTGTTAATTATAAGAACATTTATATATATATATATATATATATATATATATATATATATATATATATATATATATATATATATAAACCAAATGGGTGTAAACTGACAAATTACTATAAGTTATGATAGAAAATTTTGTTTCTGGCATATATTAACTAGCTTGCAATTGTTATTTTAAATATCATCAAGTCAATGAATTTTTAATAGTGCCTATGTGACATGACAAAGACGGGTACAGCGGGTACCGGCACGAACAGATGCGTCAGTGATCATATTGTACACTCCATTACCTTCACTGTATTCCAGCCCTTGTATTTTTGCAAAAAAAAATGCTGTGCGTTATTTTTGTTTTTAAAAAATCTTCAAAGAAATGCATTAAATTATATTTTACTAAAGTTTGCGTTTGACTTAATAAACGTAACGAAGTTTGACTAAATGTTTTGTTAAATTTAAATTTATACTGGAAAATATATCATATTTTTAAATGTGCTAAATGACAGATCATAAATTCTATGCGACTTGTTAACGAATCGATTAATCATTCGTTTCGATACAACTGACACTTCCCTACGCGGTAGTTCAATTAAAAATGGAACAGATTTGAATCAAATTTGACGCATCACCGTGATTGGTGCGCTGGAGGCTTCCGCGATACAATGGCTCGTTATCAGAAGATCATAGGCACGTGACACGACAAATAAGCGATAGAGATCGGCAGATGTTTCTAACTGATTTAGCCAAGTGCTCACTGACCCAGAAACATAGTTGACCATTTTTTTAATATCCTTTTATTTGAATACTATGGTGTAATTGTTCTTTTCTTGTACCTTTTAATTAAAAGATATAAATTGTAAATGATACGAATTTACGTAAGAGTATATAGTCATAAATAATTCTTCGTTTTTTGTCCAGCGTTAAAACAGTCCTTTACAGGACGCCTTCCCAAATATACATTATATCTTTTACATTGAGCAACTCTGCAGCTTGTTTCTAGCTACTTTATGAAGGCGGCTCAACCAGGGTAACTCTGCTGCATTCATTTGGTGAGTGTAGGAAGGCAGAAACTTAGAGATACTGGTAGCGATATATATGGAATATATATCGCTACCAGTTATCAGTCCGCAGAGATCACAAAACATGTGCATCTCGGATTTTTTTTGTAGATTGATCTCAACTGTATTTATCTGCACGGGCTTATGGGCTACAGTCATATTTATCATCAGGTTCATGAACAGCCACGTAGCCAATATTATTTGGGTTCGGTTGTCATTTATCAATGATTATTGAATTAATCAATGCAAGAGTCCGCCGTGAGCCACTAGTTGTACCACATGCGAATGAGTTTGGCATTTGAAACATAATATTTATGTTGTATTACATGTGAAGCCCACCAATCCGCATTGGAGTATCGTGATTATTGCCGCTTATAATATCTACACTTACCCTTTATCGTAATGCAGAGGTGTCGTCACCACCTGACAATTGACACGGAATATGTAGGGCTGATAATTGGATTTCGGTTTGCTACATTCATCATACGAAAGTAGCGTTATGCTGCTTTCCCACGGAGGTATTCTGAGATGGCTTGGTCCTTCATCGGTTGAGCGGGCCTATCCCACATGCTTCTTCCACAATCAAAAAGAATAAAATGACTACGCTGGACAAATAGACTAGACTATCCAAAGACATTATTTCTAATGTCTTTGGATAGTCTATGTCACCATACAAATCACATATCACATATATCTTATAAAACTCGAGCACTTTTATCAGTAATTGCTAATTATAATAGAAATATAATTAATGTTCATTTGTCAAGTGCTTTTATTTGTATGTAGTTGATATTTGTATGCCAAATTACAGTAACATATAGAAATGTCAGGTGTAAGCTTTATAACACTACTCCTGCCATAATGCATTTAAATTTAGATTTGATTCAAATTTTCCATAGATTCGTGGCCAGAAAGATCAAAGGCCTGTATGAGAGTCATATGCGACCCCCTAATAATACTATCTATAAATAAAATTGTTTTTAATTAATCGGTTCAACTTCATTAAATGTGTACATATAGTTATTACTTTATTTTTTTATTTTCGTGTTTCGGCAACCTCGTATAAGCCATCGCAGAGTAGGACGACCCCCCACCAGACGGATCACATGGATGAATGAATAGGACGAAATCAATGGATGGATCTCAGGAGCGTACTCTGGTCTTTGTGGGAGGCCTATGTTCAGCAGTGGAATAGTGATGGGATGAAATGATGATGATGATGATTGATGAAGTTTTATTATTATTACACTGTTTCTATAAAAAAATAATATGTATTTTAATGTGTAAAGACTTATGACCAAAATCAAAAAACGCTTTCTACCCCTTCGCAAAAGATTCTTTGGTTTACTTTGTTTTAAGGGAGACAACTATAGTTATTACACAAATTAAGTTGTATTCCTTATTCAAAAAAATATCAATTATACTAATACTTTATATGAAAAAACTATATGCTGTTAATTTATAAATTTCAACATTAAAGACAATCCATGTAATAAGGTGCAACAGATGTGTGCTACACATTTTGATTTACTCGAATACTAAATGTAAGTCTATATAATCGGAGTGAGCATTAAATGAGTCGCAATGTATGGTTATAAATGTGTCGCGGGGAACTAAAGTGAATTACATTTAACACACGCACAATATCGGCACTTGTCTCTTGTTGTTAAATGGCTTGAGAGAAAATCGCTTTGTGACTTACCATCCAAATGTGGGGCGCACGAGTATCCTGCTGTCGATGCTATGATGTTTTTTTTTAAAACACAGTGTAATTTTTCTTAAATATATTAAACATTGCTATTATAAATACTACTATTTTATTTACTTGAATTAAAAAGCTGTTTCCTCAATATTTTCATATCAGTATTTTCTGGCATATGCATATGACTTCATTATACTAGGGGAATGCTCGTAGCATACCCCTAGTATAATGAAGTTTTAATTTTCAAGAAACATTATTGCATTGTTTCCTGATATAAGTGGACATCATCTTATAATAATTAGGATGTACAGTAAGTCATGCCATAAGCCCATGATATCTAGATTCATTCTCAAAATAGATTAAAAATGCACATACGATCTCATCCACGAGGACTGAGATGGAAAACCTCGTTACCTGTAATAGGTTCTCCGGATCCCTGCACTCACTGTACGAAACACAACAGCACAATGCTAGTACTGTGTGAAGGCATGGTCCATCGCCGATCGAGCCGACCCATTCATACTGAAAAAAGACTACTAGTAACAAGCAACAACTTAAAAACATTCGTTAATTGTTGAAGTAATTTTTTTATGATTATCTGATCCTTTAGTTAGGGATAGAAAAATAGTAAAGATCAAATGAGCACAGCAAATCATCTTTTCCCTCCCTCCATATTCTCTCTCTTTTCTCTAGTCTCTTTTCCCATACATTTAATCTATTATTTTGGGAGATGATCTTATTACAATATCATCGCAGTATCATTAAGCCGATCTATAAATTGCAACACAGCATACGGCGATGTGTGGGACGGCGGAGCGCTTCGGTTATGATATCCATATATTCGTTTTGTCTGATAGTTTTTGACGGGTCGCCTGTGCTCCCCCATGCTGTCATGAAAAAAGATAAATTAGTTCTTTTGGACGGAGCATAAAGATTTTAACTGTTTCTACAGTTGTCATCCTTGCATAAGCATTCTTCTTTTTAAGCATGGTCAGTCATAGTTGAATAAAGTTACAGTTATATTAAATTATAACTTTTTATGGACATACAAAATTGGACATGGTGAATAATGAATGAAAACGATCGACGGGCATATAAATTTATTCATGGAAAACTCCAGTAGAGGTAATCAATAGATCAATAAACTATTCCATCAAAGACCATGCATACGTCAATGTATTAACTATTAATCATCAATGAAGAAAATACTCAAAGTTTTATAAATTTTTAAATTTAGTCAACGCTATCCAACGGCGAAAATACCAATTGATAATATTACATTACATTCATTACTACTACTACTAATTGCTTAGTAAGTTAACAATAAACCTATTACTGTATGAACGGGCTGTTTCAAAAATTACACGCTCCTAGAGTCTAAGTCCTAATGCATTGTTACCTTTCTAAGAATTATATTCATGTTAATATGTGAGGCCACTAATGGCATCCTCATTGATTTGTACTACGCTCTTATATTATTCGTAATACAATTTTGAATTAAATGGAAATATTTTCCACGTTAAAGATGTAAAGGAATGATTTAAATTCAGAGATAAGAAATGATAATTACATAGAAACTATTTCCTAACTATATCTTCACAGTCTATTTATGATGAATACAAAAATAACTTTAGAAATATTTTTATCATTCGTTCAATAATCATACCATATACTAAGACCCTACGTTTTTATCGTGCGAAAATGAAAATAACAAATCCCTAGACGCGGCTTCGACACGGCCGTAATTGTTTGAAGTAACTTTCTCACATTCAAATCGTAGTTCTGTTTATGGGGGCGACGGTACATTTGATCCCATGTCTCCAGGGACTCCACTTGTACAAGACTAAATGAAAAATAATTGCGTGGGAGTATAGACTATGCACACTGGATATCATAGGGTCATGTTTTTTGATATTATAAGTTCATGACAAGTTTTGATGTATATAAAAGTATACAAACGTAGACTGTCAATTTACCCGAACGTATATAACTTACTACTTAGTACTTTTACTTAGTACTTTTTTTTAGTTACTTCTAAGTGTTTGGTGTAATTTGTACATACTGTTGTATTTATTATTGTACCAGGTCAAAATCGTCATGAACAAATTTGGAGGCAATCTTCTTAAAATAATATACAGACATTTAATTTAAAACAAAATCCAAAATTTTGCCGAAGTATTTAACAATGGTATATGACTATAGATCAATTATAGATATAGATCAATAATAGCGGAAAATTACAGTTTCAAAGGAAAATAATTAATTTTAAACTTTTGCAAATCTTAAACTTACATAAACATAGTTGATAACGGTAAAAGCTTTCCTATAAGTCAGATAAGATCTACAAGATTCAAAAACATTTTCGAGGCGTGGTTTGTTCTCGTCTTAATTACCTATGTTCAAAATGTATTCATACTTTCTTAAACTGATAAAGTGACATTTAATTGGATTTTTATTGAAAACTGAAAATCAATGTAGTTTTTTCCTATTATGAAAGATCAGGAATGTCTTTTAATCAAAGAAACGTATACTGTTACTAACGCGACCAATTCGATATACATATTTAAGAAATTTTTATATATTATTTCGATTTCTATTAGATATTTATTATACCATGAATTTCTCATAGTAGAGACATATACCTGAGTATACACAGCCTGAGAATTGCAATGAAGTATCAATGTTTTACGCCCTCTTAATTCCTTATAAACAACAACAAACAAACAAAACCAAATACCTAAAACGCCAGTCCTTGTAAAATAATGTTTATATACTCTCTATTCTCCAATAATAATCTCAAATGCTTGGCAACAGGTTATTTATATATAGGGATATATTACTAACTTTGTAATAAAAAATTATTACTACATTTAAACGGGATAAAATAGCATATTTAAGTATAATGAGTTGGCGTCACCGTCAATAAAATTATTTAAAAATACGTTTAAAATAAAGTTAAATTAATTTATCGTCAATATACACCAGATAAACTCCGCTTTATGTCATTAGATCAAGTGTTATTATAATTTTTTTTATTACTACATAATATACATTTTATATTATTCTTACCTGAATACCATAACAATAATACATATTTAACAAACAAAATGCGAAGTTTTTATTGTTTTATGTATTTAATACAAGTTTTTATGGTTAGTTAATACTCGTACTTAGCATATTAAGTTAGATACAGAAAATATTGAAATTGGCCATTTATTGATATAGGCATTGTTTTATGATGTTATATATAGTAAAGTGGATTTTAATGTAATTGCCCTCTTCGTCGCAGCGTCTCACCGTCTACGAAATGCTCTACGCGGTGTCTTCGTAGCCCTATACTAAGTCTTGCGCCACTTTTTAATCATTTTAAGTGCTTGTTACGATTTGTAACAATTTTTTATGTCATATAACTAAAGAATGAGATTTAATTACAAATTGATGTCCTAATAGTACAAAGTTTATCTATCACGTTATCTACGTGGATAGCCATAAATTTAGTCCTTTAAATTTAATATAAATTTAATTACTAACGCTTAATGGCATAGTCGGCCACATTACTTAATCACCAAATTACCATGGTAACTTAAAAGTAAAAATCATGGTGTAAAATATTCATTTTATATAGTATGATTTAACCATGTTTCTTTTTTAGGCTGTAAACATTATCGTTCCCATGTTTATTAACACAGCTGTATTTGAAAATTTGATGTTATATTTGTTATACCTAGTGAATTTATTTTTATATCTTATTATATATTTACCATCGGCTTAGTTTTAAATATTGTATACAGTTTACGAACGGTTAATTTTAGCCAAAAAAAAAATAGTTGCGATATCTTAAATTACTAATAAAAGCTTTAATGGTAAGGAGAATAACGCCGCATCGAAACAGTTTTAACTTATTTTGGCAATGGATTTTGTTTTCGTTTGATGACCTATAGATAACAAAACTTTTCATAATGATATCATCGTGGTCAAACTCGACTACAGCAATGTCTCCTGATTATAATCAGATATCATCACTACACAGGGGCCCGCCCTCGCTCTGACTTTCCCAATTCCAATGTAATCCATTTACAATAACATCGGAGGAAGGTTCAGGTGCAGTGCCAAAGACACGAGACATAGTGCATCCAGACCCAAAAACTAAAAACGGCTAGGAATCGAACCTGTGACCTATAACGCAGCGGCCAGGTACTTTAATCACTACACCACTATTTATGGCAATAATAATAATTATTATCATATTATCATTGTTATATTTTATATGTAAGGCAGTGATTATAAATTGCAATACAGAAATTAACACAGACTATATCAGCCCAAAACCCAAATCATCTATAACTGGGGTCGTTAAAAGTGTGAGAAAATACAAACGATGTTAATCGATTACTCACAGCAAATTATCGTTTGATCTTTGGACAGTAGGTACGAATATCCCGTGGGAGTGGCGGGACACGGCGCGAGGGCTCAATCGAGCGTTCCTCCCGCCACTTCCCATAGTGTTCAGCCTCTGGTACTAAATCTATTCGCACCGTATCAAATGTCACGCCCTTCGATCCGATTAGTCGTGCAGATTAAACATTGATGTGACAATTTTATCCCAAAAACTTCAAACTTATAAACGACTATGCTATTTTGTTTATTTTTAGTTTTTATTTATCTGTTAATAATAATAATAATCAATTTATGATATCTTATAGCACTTAACTAAAATACCCAGATCGGTACGAGACCTTCGACACTTACGTTGTTCCGCTCGATTCTGTCAAATTTCCCACACACACACATACGCACACCAACTGTACTTTATCTTTTCTTCGTCATAATATTCGAAAAGTTCTTTCCTCCATTTTTAAGCATAGCATATGAGAACTAAGTAAAAAATATATACATATACCCAGCATTGACCTTGTGTATATAGCCTTGTCTTCCTTTTTATTCTTTGATTTGGCTATTTTAGCTGTTTATATCGCGTGATGTTCACGACCAAGACTATGAATATTATAAGACCATAATATTGAAATTAATGATTTCGTTCCCTCCATGGAATGCTTGTAATGCTAATGCTAAATCCATCAAATCCATTCTTTTTAATATTACGAAGATGAAAACAAGGTTTTTCTTTTTTATATTATTATGTAACGGGCAACAAGCGAGCATACAGATCACATGATAGTAATTGATAACTACGGCCAATGAGATCTACAACGAAGGTAGAATGCGTCGCTACCTGCAATAGTCTCCATGCCTAAATTCTAAAGAACTTTACGTGAATTTATAAGATGTGTTATTATCTTAAGAGTTAGACTATATTTATGAACGTTTTTAAATTGTCGTTACTTTTAATGCCAATGTATACATTGAGGACAGAAGCGCGAGGGGAACCACCGCTGAGTGATTGCGAGGCTTCTACTAACGTGCTCGCAATCTGTACGATTAACTAAAAGCTTTATTTCACACTACTTCTTAATCGAAACGAAATTCTTCTCGTTAAATCTTCCTTTATATTTTGTAATTTTACATGACAGTTCCTTGACGGCACTGATCTCTGAAAAAATTTGACTTTTACCAGCATTTACACAAGGAAGAGTGATTTTTAAAAAAATTACACTATCGCATGTAATAAATATTCAAGTTTTATTTAAAAGAACTTTAAGATCATATACATAATCCATTCCAAATTATCTTTCACATAAATTCACATTACGAAAAGAACTTAAAACATAACAACAATAAAACAACAAAGACAAATGTTATTCACTATTAAAGCTCAAGCAGCAGATAATTGTGGCAAGTGCATCCAATCAGACATGAAGTGAACATAGATGCGCGCGTGTTTGCCACGTGGCGACACGTGACCCACACCTGCTTGCGACACGACTAGGCCTGACTTACCCTACTCTCTATCATGGCACATTGATACTGTTGTTTAAATTAAAAAGGACATTCGGAATAATCTAGTTCATTTATATAATATTTTTCAAAGCCTTACGATAAATTGTAAATCAATACAAATGTCTAACACATATTATAGAATTTTTTAGGGTAAGTAATAAATTATATAATTACATTAACACGAAAAACATAGTTTCTAGTTTTGAAAGTGATAATAAACACGCTTCGATTGGAATCATTAAAACAATTTTAATGAGCTTAAACATGACAAGTTTATTAACTATAATTTAGAAACTTTATAACTCATCATACATATTGTTATGTAACTAACATTGTATCAAATCCAGATTTAATAACAAAATGAATTACATATAGCAAGCCAAAGCTATAAAATCGTGTTAAAATGATGATGTCATTTTTACTGTAAAATATCACGAATCTGATTCTAAAACTCTTATGCCTCATAAAAAGCAGTATTGAATTTATTTAATAGTCGTTTTAAGATAGTTTTAAACGTAGTAAGTGCAACGCCCCGAGACTACAACTACAACTGGAATCGGCTCGACTGGAGAAGTACCACGATTTAATAAAATAATAGTAACCTGGCTTTACTGGTAGAATTAGGTAAGAATTCTAATAAAGAGTTAAAGAATTCTTAATTCTCAAGAGTTGCTGGATCTGCAATATGAATGTGGGGGACATGAACTGCAGGAATTATTTTCCATTAGTGAACTGATTGTTCAATCGTCACGTGTAGTGTTATAAAAAAAGGGTTATAAACGAGCCCACAATTCACCGGATAGTAAATGATTACTGACTGTACGAAGAATCAAGATACAGAATCAGATCCATGTCTCCCCTAAAAACTGGGGGGATGCCCCGCTATCTTTGTCTCAAGATCCCTGGACTCATTTAATAAAATGCAGCAGTGTTATTCTGCTATTTTACGCTGGCATTCTATGAGGGTGTAGTCCTTTCCAGATCGAGCTGACTTTCATACTAATGCGTGGTTCTTTCAAGTTCTTTTTTTGGTATCCTGTCTTTATACATATCGTTATAGTGTTTTTTGAGATTTGAGATGAGAGAGATTGCAAAAATAAAGTGAAGTTTAAGTAGAAATGTCCTCTGGAAAAATTATTGCCGGCTAAAAATAGGGTTCTGTGCCTCCGTTGCGTATGTTTGATTGAAATAAAAATCACCACTATACTGCAAGTTAAAGCTGCACTAATAGTTCATTGTGAAATGCTATTCATCTTACATTTTCTCGATTTCCATTCGATTTGTTCCATTTAATCATAAAGTGCATGTAGCAATTGAATATCATAAATGATTTCACGGAACGGACGTATCCCTAGTGGATGGAGATCTTAAATAGGAAACTGGATTGGATTTTACCGACGCCTCCCAACGGCTTCCTTGTCAATCTTTATTGTATGTTTGTATGATTTCTATAGTGAAATACCTACACTTCATGTTATATTATGAATATAGAAAACTTTTTGTCTATTATCAAGATTTTATCGTGATTTCAATACAGCGTAGCTCAGTTAATAGGAGAAAATGTATAAAATATTCTTGACTATACTATATCTTACTATTTTCATCGAACTTAGGGTGAAGTTAGTTTACCTTATTGTAAGTGATTATTCCGTGCTATAAACACCTATATCCATCAAGATGCACATTCTGATTCAAAATGAATTCCTCATTAACAATTATTGTGTCCATGTAATTTCTCAAATAACTTTAATAAAATATCTCTATCACATAATTTTAATAATAAATCCTGATAATCTTCGCTTCCTATTAAAATTACTAATATACTATATATACTTGACGGTCAAGTGTAGCATATGCTTACATGACATGTATGTGCCCTTGACACCACTCTGATACTTACTGCACTATAGTCCAGCTGTTACCATCTGGTAACAACCAGAAATTAGTGTAGTGTTCGAAATCGACCAGGTGGACATACTTTCTGATTACTCATTAGAGCACACAGTTCACCTGATGGTAAGTAAATTCTGCAGCCCCTGACATCTCCATTCATCCTTAACAAAGAATCATAATGCAGATGCGTTGTTACCCTTAAGGACAGAGATGGTATGCCTCCTCACCAATTCAATAAAGGTCTCCGGATCCCTACACTCACCAGACGAAACATAGTAGCATTATGCTGCTATTTTATATTATTTTTATCCCGGTCCAGCTTACAACAACATGTAGTTTACTGAAAAAATTATTACTAAAAATGTCCATATGTACATTTCATAGTTGCATTTATAATAACACACTTTGGTCGGGTTGGTGTTATTAATGCTATGGGCACAATGGAATGTTTTATTACATACTCAGATTTTCTTACTTGTAACTTACGATTCCAACAACATCTTTTTAAATGGGTATAATGAAAATATTTTCGTAAACAGTAATATAAATGTATCATGAAATCACACACGGCTGGATACTGAGGTACCATAAATCTTATAAAATCAATCTTATTATCAAAGATTTTCATTGTGTTTGAAATGAAATGGACACGTTTAGGCGATATAATATTCGTAGTATCCAAAGACAATGTACGAAAACATTCCTTTTTATTGCTCTCTAATCTCTCTCGCCGTTCTGGTATAACAATAAAACCAAAATCGTCTGCGATTATATAGAATTTATTGAGTCGGACGCCGCCGTGCAACGTGGCTTGATGGATTAAATTGCCCCATCCCTATGACAACGTGGGCACGGAAAAAATACGCTCAGTACGAAACAGCTGGTCATTTTTCAAGTGATTCCTTTTGCTCTGCTATACGATGGTGCAGGTGGCCGAAATTTGTAACAGGGCTCTGTGGAAAATTGTTATACGTTTTGGCGTGTGTTGCGTTTATTAAGAAATAAAAATGTCCTAATAGGGTCGATCGTTTTATTTTGTGTTATGATTTTTAATCTGCTGAATGTTATTACATATTACTAGTGAATCTTGTTATATACACTACCAATCGAAGTCCTCCTGGTCCATTTCACCCACGACAATTTCTTTTCAGTTTTACCAGATGAGATCAACTGCGTAGAAAATATTATAGTGCCATAACCACCTTAAGATTGCAAACAGAAAAATCAGTCGTCATCACCTTCCAAGGCCGATGTAATGCACATGCAATTAGAGCCTTGGAAGGTTCTGATGCAATAACAGAGACACGGAACACACATAGAGTACAACCAGACTTAAAAAACAATATGTCTATCATAAGGTCGTCAGACACCCTTTGTTTTTATAATCATTTCTGAATAATTTTAAAGCGAAATAGTACACTCATTGCTTATTATAAGGAATATTTAAACAAAGGGTAAGTAATTACTGCGGCCTATACAGGGTATGAGGAGACCGCTTCCGAAAACGAAGATAGACGATAGTAATGACACCTTTGATGATGGCATGGAAAAAAATTGATCCTGATTAAAAAAAAAACATATTTTTAAAACGTTTTATTAGCATTATTCACGCTCCATCTTGTTAGTACAGCTAAATGAAACGATAGTAACGATATAGACATACAATTGTGAGGCTAACGAGCACACTATTGCCTGATGGTAAGTGGTGAGTATTCGTCAACTTCATATTGTGGCGTTCTGAAGTCTATTGAATGTACCAATTATAATTTAATATCTGATGAACCTATTGATAACCTTTGTTTTTCCTTAAAATTAAAAAGTATTTTGTTGTGTTTTGTGGTGTGCTTTGCTTCTGCCGAGTATCTTAACCAAAGCAAGATAACTTCATGGCAAAAGCAAGGCTTAGGAATGGAAAAGACTACAGGTTATATATCAAATAGAATTTATCGAAGCTATAAAACATATAAGTAAACATATAATGAAAAGAAAATATTTAAACAGCAGTGTAGTTTTTTGTTAATATATTTTAATATCAATTTAGAATTATATTATTTAGAAGTTTCTGCAAATAAAATATAGATCTTCTCTTACTTTCATTCTTTCTCGCTCACTCACATACACGCCGTCCAGCCAATGAAATGCACTGCATCGGTGCGTTGGCAAGTTACACTTTTTGTGCTAGGTTGGAGCTTCGCCTCAAAATCTATTTGTTAATACCTGGAATTACTTTTTCAAATTTTATACTTCTAATCTTTTACCGAATTGTTATTTACCTAAGTAAAATCACGTCTATATTCCAAAAAGTAATTAATAAAGTGCAAAACAATTGCACACCTCATAATGTAAATAAGTTGACTCTCTAACAAAATATTAGTGTGATACGACTAATATAATTTCGTAGTAATTTTTTATTTAGATCAAGAGAAAGCCGATTACTGACAGAAAGACATCCAATCTCAGTATTAACAACGATATAACTCATTAATAAACTTTCATCTTATTTATGTGTATGTGGGTGGCAGACATAATTTTCAAAGAAACAAACCGTTCTCTCACTTATTAATATAAAAAAAATATTTAATATAATTCAAAGAGAAGTTTTAAATTTATACAACGTCATAAATACAATATGCCAATAATATTCGTAACTAAAACAACACCTCCAATACACATACATTCACGCTGCACGGTTAAAAACAGCGAAATAAATACAATATTTACCACGGGCTTTTGCCCAATTTTAATTGTAATATGTGAATTCGCATTTTGCAGGCGAGTTTTAATTATCGGGAGTCGCGCGCGCCTGAATTACGCGACCGCCTCTGATATTTATGGCGGGCCTCCGCCATTCCGATACACTTTTTAATGTAATGAGCACACGTTGCCATGCGGGGCGGTTACATAGCCATGTTTCCCTCTTGTATATTATAATGGCATGGTTTAGCTCTATGTTTATGGTTAACTTAAATGTATTAAAACAATTGTTAAAATATAGTGCACAATAATCTTGAAAAATAGAGATATTTAATGTTTAAATCTATAACTATCTTGGAAGCAGCTGAATATATTGCCATGAAAAATTAAGAAACTTTTAAAAATATATCGATTAAATAAATACAGGAAGTGGACAATGAGTCTGCAACAAATTACATAGGAATATGCCAATGGCCATAAAAAACCTTTATTGTCGAGTTTTAAAAAAAATGTTATTTATCAATACAAATTTTAGTACAACTTTCTGTAACTAACTCATTTCTTTAATTTCATAGAAATATAACGAGAATACACAGTTTATCTTTTCGATTAAAACTTGTAAATAATAAATGAAAAACAACGGTCGTTAACGTAAATATTGTATAAGGCTATAAATTATCATCATAATGAATTAAGCACTGTAATATAGTATATTATATATATATATATATATATATAAATATATATACAGTTATATAAAAAATCATTATATGTCACGGTTTAATTTTAACAAGTCAGAACTCCGACAAACTTTTTCTTGATACGGAAAGGGAATTTTGTATTACCGCGGATCTCATCTTTGAGACTATTAAATTAGTGACATCGAGTCACTTGCGAGTTTTATACGTGATCAGTTCTTCGGTTCGGCGGCACTCGTGTGCTACGATAGCATTAAACATTCACTGGCACACGTCGCACAACCCGACTTACATAAAAATGAGCACATATTATGAAATTAGCCGTGCTTACCGCGAGATGTCTACTTTTTGCGGTTTCACGTCATCCACCGAATTAGCGGACGTTAATTGGACTACGAAAATGCATTAATATGGTTATACTTTTTGATCTGACTCCTTATATGTCTAGCTATATGGATTTCTATCACTATGAAGTAGTTTTATTATTTGTATCGTAGTAAATATTACATAATTTTGTTGTGGAAACACAAAATGTATGTATACAAATAATTATTGTTTTTTTTTAACGTTATTAGGGATAATAAATTAGCACAATTCACGTGCTAGTAAGTGCTTTCTGCGGCACTAGCCAACTATATTCATCCTCGATAAAGAATAATACAGATTGCGTAAGTACTATTAAATGCCTTATCTTAAGTGTTAATTCTATTAATACATATACATAGATATGTATAGTCGAGCCGTCGCGTGTCCTGGGTTCGATTCTCAGACGTGTAATAAAATTTGTACATTTCAAATTGTTGGTTTTTAGATCTGAGTGGTTTATGTTTGAATCTGAACCTTTTTCCGATCTCATTGCACATTATATGATATATGGCTAGGGAGATCGTCTCTCGATCGATCGTATGAGTGAGTCTGTTTTTGTGGGAATTTTCTTTCCTGCATCTGGTTACAACCAGAAAGATATCGCCGTAGTTGTTATCCTCGAGGAGGACATCTTCACATGCAGGGAAGTGGTATTAAAAGTTTATTATAGTTTGTTAGCCTTGTGTTAGAATGAAAGAAAAGGTTAAATTTATAGACTAGTATATAAGAAATGTTGCTGTGTTTCGTCGTTTCGTGAGCAGCAGGAGTCCCGAGACCTTTATTACTGGTGACGAGGCATTCCATCTCAGCCCTCAAGGGTGGCAACGCATCTGCATTATGATTCCTTGTCAATGATGAATACAGGTGTCATGTGCCGCAAGAATCACTCACCATCGGATGAACTGTGTGCTCGTTTGTTACTCTGAATGTAATAAAAAACATCTATTTAGCAAAGTTGCTTACGAAAATTTTACTTTAACCATGTGACGACACTCATTCTAATCTCATCCGTAGGTGTGAATGAATGTAAAAAATCTATGTCTACAATCATCTAAAATCTAATCCATTGCAGCAATTATGCATTAAATACGTAAATAATAAATTTGCCGCAAAATAATAGTACATTGAAATATTTATATTTCATTAAATCTATTACACCTGCCTACACTTGTATTCTCCTTTGAGTACATTTTCAAAGGTTTCAATAAAAAGTATGTAAAACGATTAAGTACACACCTGTACCCTCGCTTCCGTGAGGTCAATCTTCATAGCAATCTCTTCCCTTGTGTAAATATCCGGATAATGCGTCTCCTGGAAAGCACGCTCCAACTCCTTCAGTTGAGCTGACGTGAACGTGGTCCTTATACGCCGCTGCTTCCTCTTCTCCGTCAACGAACCCTCGTTGCCACCGTACATCTTGTACGGAAGACCTGCTGTGGAACATATATGTGGTGTTACATAAGTTTCTTGAGAAGATCATAAGTATTATTATTAACTGTCTAATCTTCACGGCATGTCGTATAAAATCATAATGGACAATTATAAAGTTTTGATCAACATTTTGTCAAACAAACCATTTCTACTTATTTGTGTAAATTTTTAAGAATAATTTCATTTACAATTGACCACCTTGTTTTAGGTATCAGAAATTTTATGTTTGATCTTCTATATAAACTTATTATCTGATTAATAAAATATATTCTCGGTTAATTTTAATGTATTATTTCATTATTTGTACTTGTAGTTGTTGTTGTTGTTGTGTAGATTTTAAGTAGTGAGATTTTTAATTATAAAAAAGAAATCAGTTTGAATAAAATATCGTCGCACTTCAGTTAAATAAATGAAAAGAATAAAACCTAATGTATTGTTATATTCTTAAAGCTAATATACGTAAGAATAGTAACTTCTGTAAGGAAGTTATGTTAAACGTCGCTGGATTTACATGGTAGAGTCATGTCGCAGCTATGGGCTTGCTGTGGCATAAATAAGTCAACTCGACCGTAGAAGGACCGCTGTTTTACTGAATGTCATCAGAAAATAGTAGCAGCTTAGAATTACTGTGATCTGTTTGGTGAGTGAAAGAAAAGGGAGACCTTACTACTTACTAATGTCAAGACATTTCATCCCCATTCAACACTTAAAGGTGACAAAGCAATATGATTCCTATGGAAGACGAATATGGGTCATTAGCCGCAAGAATCACTTACCACACCTTCGTACCCTACTACCACTGTGTACTCTCTTGTCACTCGTTATATCATAGAAATATCTATTTGAATTCAAAAGCTAAGTACTTCCTATTAAGGCACTATAAAACTTGATGACAATTGTAAGAATATGAGGAGGTGGATATATATAGTATATTTGTATACATAATAACAGCCTAAAATAACCAAAATCGTTGCAACACTTCACCGATATGTTCCAAAAAGGGAATTTAATATAAACAAGGTTACGGTTTATACATGTTATAAATTATAAATATTAAAATTGAAAATGTATGTACACTGCGTACCTCAATTTAATTCAAATAAGTGATAATAAATATATAATTATTAAAAGCTAAAACAGCTTGCAGCGTGATATTCCTGAATGAAGTAAGACGCAGGTTGTTCCGAGCGGCCATTTTTGTCTCCCTTCTGGTATGTCGCACCCTCGCCACGCTATGTACCTACAAGCCTGCGATGAAATGAATTTTATACCTACGCCTCTTTTGTTTATCTTCATGAGTAAACAAAGTCGTTTTAATTAGCAAGCATTTTTTTATATTTAAATATATTGTCGTGTTATATTTTTGAGGTTCTATGTAGTAGTAGGTACTAAATGGTAATGATTTCGGTGAGGGTTAAACGTTTATTTTTTGTCTATATAGATAAAGTAATTACAATATACGTTTCGTGAAAAAAAAATCTGCTCTCTTTTAAAATTCACAATAATAACAAATACTTTGTAGCTTCCTCATAAAAAAGCATGTTTAACGCTTTAATATAATTTAAATATATCGTACCTACGCTGCTTACATTAAGATAACTCAGTTAAAAATCAAATGATTTCGGATATTATTAAAGAAATAATTCAGGGTAGAATAGAAAAACTGTGGCGTTGAAATGTGGTGTGGAGCACGTATCGATCGTAGCTCTGAGCTACGCCTTACAAGTAACCCTCTACGTAGAAAACTGTCCTATTTCTGTTTCACTCATTGCGTGCTTACGATAAAAAAATATAATAGTACGATAATCTTTGATCCTTGATAATCTGAGATTAATTAATTTGAAGTCAATTAACGTGGCTAGTTGTAGATCCTTTGATGATTTGATGATATAATACTTTGTATGATTGGTTTTTAAAAAATGTATAAAGAATATAGTTGTAATATTTAGTATATTGACCACTACAAAAATCTCTGAACTGGCTCAATTAAGTGAAAGTACCCGATTAGCTAATTAAAAAAAATGTAATTGTAATCCTTAACATCCAAGGATTTATCAATAGTTTCAGAAGTAGTAGCCAAGATAATAAAGCCCAAAATTTACAAGTGGACAATACATCTGGTATTTCATTATAGCCATAAGCGTGGCCCATTAAGCGAGGTTTTAGACGTTAGCCGTACGGACGTGTCGTGCCCGGGCCGGACCGCAAACCGCACTCAGAACGACAATTACCTCAAATGAACCGGAATTAAGCGAGACTCGCTTCTTGGCCACGCTGCGGTCTCATTTGCATTATTAATAGAGGATGGGAGAGACACGAGATGGGGCCGCCGGGGAGATTGGGGACGTGTCATTGCCCCCCTCGCGTCTCACCTCCCGCGCCCAATTTGCGGGACCTAATGAAGAGGATCTTGGCAAGATGTTTCTATTCTTATGATGTTTAATTCGAGTTTGCCGTTCGTGGGTCAGGCGGACGGCCCGTTCATTGTTATTACGGTGGTATAATTTTATTGAGCTTTGAAAATAACGTGTAAGTAGAAAGCAAATTCAACTGATAACTTACGTTTATTGGTCTGTATATTGGGTTCTGGTTCAGTCATCATTAAAATTAATAAAATAAGTGACAACAATAGCTTTCGTTAAACCAGGATGATATCCTCTTGGTCGATATAACAGTGGTAGAGCTACACTGCCGTTTATTTCTAGCTGCAGAATGAATAGGTCAATACGACTGGGGTAGGAACACGCCCTCGCAGAATACCAGCGTAAAATAGCAGCATAACGCTGCTGTGTTTCGTCTGGTGAGTTCAGGGATCCGGAGGCATTCCATCTCAATCCTCAAGGGTAACAACGCATCTCCATTATGATTCCTTGTCAAGGATGAATGTAGATGACATGGGCCGCAGACATCACTTGCCATCAGGTGAACTATGTGCTCGTTTGTTACTCTCAATGTAAAAAAAAATTAAAAAGTAATAATTTTTTTACAACAGTGATATCTTCTAGTTATTATCAGACAAATTACTTGGGCGGGAGATTAATTTCTAAATCTCTAAATTATTTAAGGATCGTTTTAAAAACACCACATTACATTACATATTCAAGCTATTATAGTTAAGCTGTAATTTAGCGAGTGTATAAATATAGGCAACTGTGCCTATCGTAGGTTAGAAACTAATATGTTTTATAAATAATTTAAGCTTGTACGTGCTTAAAAATCAATAACAAAACTGCCTTCAAAAGATCTTCTAACATGTACATGGTGCTTTTTTGGAAAGTTATAAGCAATCTTAAAAATAGCAGTCCAAAATCCTATAAAAATAATTTATCTTATTAATGAAGGTTATTTTAATAAGAGATAACGTGTCAGCTGTAGGCACGTTACCTATGTCACCTGATGTTAAATGATTCATAATAATATAAGGTTTCATAATGGTACCACGTTGTCGCGTTTTTCCCTGAGGGCTAATACAGAATGCCTCATCATCAGTAATTTTGTATTATATACTATGATAGATTCTTAAATAATTATAACAACACTTATAATACATCTGTTTTAAAATAATGGAAAATTAAAACTCAAAATAACCTATTTCAGTATCACTATTCGAACAATAATATTAAATACCGGTTGATAAGCGATCTTAAAACGCCACGTTCATTCAATTTAGTTGTCAAAATGACGGTACATGTTGTATGTAAACCACGTGTTGGTAAATAAAACGCTAGCAGGGAACACGTGGCGTTAATTAATCGTCAGAGGCCGATTAATTCGCAGGTGATATGATCCGTGGCCCCCACATGGCAGACGCCTCGCCTCCCAACCTTTAATTACCCAACGGAGCGACTGCCGACGGGGTGTTAAGGAAATATCTGCATCGTGTTTATAACTTAAGTATTCAACTATTAATTTATCGTATGTAACCTTTAATGATCAATGTTCGTGATCAATTTAAAAAAAATTGTAAATAATAAAATAAATCCTTTCTTTATTCACGTAGTGTCGTAAATTTGTAAGTCAACTTTATCCTTCCACGTACTTCACGTGATGATTTCTAGCGATTTTAAATGCACTATAAATTAATAAATGATTAGTGTATATGAAGAAATCTTAATGCAATAACAAATCTGATCTAATATTGTTTACAAGCAACAATTCATCATGCACGTCAACTAAAACCAAAATATAATACACTAGAATACTTCACAAGATCTTTCCCCGCAACTTGAGGCGCTTGTAGCAAAAAATGGTAGTAAATCGTTTCGCCATCCATCTGGGTGGGCCTCGGTTCATTTTTCTCGCGTCACACGAAAAGTTCCCCGGCATCCATAATGCAAACGTTGTCGGCGCGTCATCGCGGCATATTGCGCCTCCCGCGCCGCGGCAAGGGTTAGGCGTAGATTAATGTACCAACGTTTGGCGTACATTGGCTTACTTCCACGCTGATACAAAGTCCTTCTAATTCCTTTTGAAATTTCGTTTGCAAATTAGATATATTATTTTTATATATTATTATAAATATAACTATTGGGTAAGGTTTTGTTTGGGTTAGCCGTTTTTCTTAGTAGCCCTAGCCTTAATATCGAATCATAATTTTGTAGTAAATGTTTGTATGTTTCTGTGGTCAAAATATTTTGACTTTTAACTATTTTAACTTTATATTATAACTTAATAAATATTTTAACTATAAAGATATAAAGACATGACCGCCATTCGCTTTTTTAGTACACACAATGTGTGTACGATATAACACGATGCTAAACTGTAAAATTTATTGCCTATTTTAAGTTTTCTCTTGTATTGTTCAACATAGTAATTTTTACATAGTAATTTTTACTATTTTTACAACGCATTTATTACTACATACGTCTATTTAAAATACTTGACATAATTGAACAAAACATACCACAATTTATAAGATAATATCTAAAGTAACTCGTCCTAACTCCGAAAACCGTGTCAAAATCCATCCAGTATTTTACAAATCTATGGGTAACAATTTATGGTAAAATAACTCCCCTCCTCCTTACAGTCGATTCTAGTTTTTTTTTTTTTAAATTAATATTAGCAATGCTATTAATTAACATAACTAATATTCTAGTTAATCACTCCAACTAAACTGAAAATGCTTGTGCTAGGAGATGATTCACGATAATAGTCTAATGTTGGATTCGAACCTACGACCTTTTTATTTTTAGGTATATAATAATGATAAATGTAACCGCAAATTTATACTAAAGGAGAAATCACAGATCAAAATCAATTCGCAAATTTCAATTTTTTGACAAATACCTAAATAACCTATTATTTCTAATTGTTACCTTTTACTCTAATGAAATTGTTACAGTCGGCATACCATTTTCGATAGTGTATATGGCTTCTCACAACAGATATAAAAAGGTTATAAGCGTAGTGCACATTGCCAATATATTTTATATTTGCAAATAAACATGTGGGTAAATTTACGTAATGGCGGCAGTAAAACACGAACATTCGAATGCTGGAGTTAAATTGTACCCACGGCGAGCTCTAGGTACTCGTAAAAATAAGGATAATGGAATGGCAGAGCTTATTGTAACTTGAATTATACTTGATTTGATTTACTACTAATAAGCTTTTGGTAATATAGTTCTAAGCTAAAACTTATAAAATACAAGAGATTTCCTTAAACGTTTGTATTTTATTAGGTTCGAAAATACTTTTTTTGATTACTATCATTTTGCGAGGTGTAAAGGTCAATGTGGTTATAAACATCTATCATGTCCTATATACAGTATACTGTAAATCTGAACAGTTTTACTTGTAAAATAACTGGGCCGAACGGTCGCAGAAGGCACGTAACGAATCTGCTGCTTCATTTTTGTGTACAAGTATCCTATGAATCATACAGATCTTTAAACAAGACTATATCTATACTAATTCCTTCAGCAATTACTAAATTTACTAAATTACGTGACTCTCAACTTCATTAAGTTTACAAAATGGTTTACGTTTTTCCTAACAGTAATTTCGACCTAGAGGTTTCTCTTTAACTCGCTAAGTATTCATCTATCTCTAAGCAAAGCATTATTATTTATAGAATAGAAGTAAAACTTGGAGAAATTATTATATATATTCTTATTACAACGCATGATAATAGAAAGTTTTTATTTGGCTACGTAAAAAATATCTATACCAAAAGAATTGTATAAACGTCGATTCTCCATTCGGATGTAGAGCTGTAACATTGTAGAAGTTACGATCGCGGCTCACGGCGCTGTTCGACTGTGAGATATTACCTTTTTTATGGCCCACTCCACCATACTATACTTTGCTGGGACAGAATAGATCACATGATGCGATAAAATATTGCCCCCGGTCCTCGCTACAAATCGAATTAACCCGTCCACTTGCATGCGAAGGCGACATGAGAATAGGAATGGTGATATTGGTTTAGGATTCCGAAACTATTTGTGTTTTCCCGCTCCGTTACGCGTCATGTACAAAATCGTGTACGTTGTATGTAAATTTATCGAATAAGATTTATTCGAGAGTGAGCAAAATAAAATAGAACGGTTCTGACTGTGACGTATTTTTGTGAAATACTCTATTGATTATGTTGTAAATGTATTTTTAAATATTCATACATGAAGATTATATCATTTTAAATAGTTTACGATATAGACGGGGGATACAAAATCATTTTTCATATAATTAAAGGTCTACTGTATCTCACTAATAATTAGATTAATCTGACTGATGAAGCCCCCGTATAAGAGATTTTTTTTCTATTACATTTGGTGTAACAAACGAGTACATAGTTCACGTGACGATATGTCATTCCTACGGTCTATAACATCTACATTCATCCTTGACAAATCGAATCGATCCAAAACCTTGGAATCGGAATGCAAATGCGTTGTCACCCCTGAGGACTGAGATAGAATGCCTCGTCACCATTAATAAAGGTCTCCAGATCCCTGCACTCACTAGAAGAAACACAGCTGCATTATGCTGCTATTTTACGCTGGTGTTCTGTGAGGGCGGTATCATACCCCGGTCGAGCTAACCAGTTCATTCTGCAAAAAGAAACAAACTGGAGTGTAGCTCTACCACGGAAAAAAAGATAGTACTAGACTAAACCGTCTGAGTAATCTATACTTGTCAATCTAGACCAGATAATATCTGCTGCCACAGATATATTATTGTGCGAACGCAGAAGCTCTTACTCGTAGTTAGCCAGTAATGCAAGAAGATCGGAGGAATCTTCTGG
Source organism: Teinopalpus imperialis (assembly GCA_029286865.1). Classification (NCBI taxonomy): domain Eukaryota; kingdom Metazoa; phylum Arthropoda; class Insecta; order Lepidoptera; family Papilionidae; genus Teinopalpus; species Teinopalpus imperialis. Next base: position 909,991 of record JAGSMU010000025.1, on the reverse strand, counting down.
TGCAATGTCAAGGACAAGGGATACACATATATACAACAAAGCTAGATTGAAAAAAAATTTGACTGGGAATCGAACGCAAGACCCACGATGCAGCAGCCGGGTACACTGAAAACTACACCTCGCGGCCGGCGTGTCAATAAAAGAATAAAAGAGTATTTAACTAGAAGAGGATGGGATAAATGCATAAACTCTTCTGTTTCTATCTAGATAGCCGCTTAAGATCCACACATTAAGATTGCGTATGTTGACTGTGGGTCCGTAATCTTATAGTAATCTTTTATATACTCGTAGTAGAGTAATAAAAAAATGATCGTTTAATAAATCGGAAGCAAGAGTAGTTTCATATTGTGCTATAAATATAAGAAGCAAATGTTTGTCAATATATGTTAATGAATGTTAAAAGTTACTGTTACACAAGCAATATGATTCTAGTGCACTATTCGTGAAACCTCAAAGGCCATAATTTAATATGCTTGTCGCCAAATCATATAACAAAACATCTTAATATCACCCAACCCTGCAATTCTTGTAATTGTGCTACAATTAATACGCAAACTTGTAATTAATTTCCGCGTGATTAACGGCCATAATCCTGGCTTACTCGAGATTACGTGAGATACCGCCTTAGGTGAGTTATTGTATTGCATGGGCTTCGCAGGGGGAGACCACGCCACAGATGCGAGAGGAGAAACTTAGTGAGTTGAAAGATGCGAAAAAATATCGATGTTTCATAAAACTCATTCGATAAAGTTTGAATTAATTAAAGAAGTGGGAGACATAAATGTAATTTTAACACAGTTTCTTGCATGTTTATTTTACAGACTTTACATGCGATACTATAAAAGCTTATGTTGTGACCACGTAGAGTTTAAATATCTAGTTAGAATTCCACGTGGTCACAATAATTCACAATATTGCCGTCAATAGTTTTAAAACTTCAATTAAATCTTTTATATACGATACACAAATGACTAACAGATGAAGCATCAGATATGCTTAAGTCTAACTAATTCATCCATACATAACATGAAATAAATCGATCACAGAAACCTCATTAAAGAAATCTAAAAACTTATTTTGTAATCGATACATTGAATCGATCATAGAGCTGTCGCATCCCTATTATGTACACAAAAGATGCAAGACACGGAGACTCGAGCCCGTGTCCTCCCCTTAAGATTCTCGCGAACGCCGCTGCCAATTAGAGGCGCAATCCCTCACCCGGCGAGGTACAACCCTCTCCCCGCTAGCACTCCGCCCATCCCTGCAACGCTCTTTGTTCTGTGTTCCATGACCGCCGCAACCTCCAGTCTCGACACTCGCTCGAAATGAAAACGATTTCACTTTCGGGATAGGAGAAGTAATAATTGTTTAAGACTTTTTTATTTTAGAATTTAGTACCTTTCAATAATCGAAAACGGAAAAATATTAGGTTGTATTATTTTATTATTTATTCAAATCCTTGGGTGCTTTTTCAAAAGGTTACATGATTTAACTTTGCCTATTTCACGCCACGCTATGCAAAATCTTTTTACTAATTGAACACGAGGCATTCCATCTTAGTTGTCGCGTAAATAACGCATCTGTATTATTCAATTTAATTATTCTCTTTCGAGATCAATTAATCTACTAAACTACATGATCCTATTTCATCCCCAATATTATAAAAAATTAAGTGGAGTGGCTAGAGTGTGAACATTATCTAAATACCTGTAAGTCGACCTCAAAGGTTTTACATTTAATTAAAAAAAAACAGGACTTAAGTTCCTGATGCATCATTAACATCTATGCAATATTAAGTGTTTAAGAAGTACATAAATATGCAATAAAGTATTGTGTAAGTCTGAAATAAAAATTATAGAGATCTGATAAAATACGTTATTTTCAAATTTAACTTTGCAGTATGTATTTTTATTTTTTTTTATTTCTATTTAGCATATATAAAGACATTAAGTATATTTTATGTATTATTTCTTGTTCAGTTTTCTATTAAAATAAACTGTCATATAGTATATTACTTTTATTGTGTGTGTACTCATACCCACAATGATAGATAAGATATTATGTTAATTACAATAAACGTAAAGAGAATTTTATTTTAGAACACACAAGCATTTTTAGTGCCAGGGAAAGTGAAGGTGTCACCCACACCTCCGTCGTGTGTAAAGATGTAAACCAAGAAAAGATTATAATGATTTCTGTCGCAATCCGCGCTCAAGCTGTGTGACAAACTATGGGGGATGGGCATTTTTTGATAAGTTAAATACGTATGTAATAGTCTTGTATGCTATATGGTACTATTAACTAATATGTAGATTACTCAACCTTAAGGTTACCGTCAAAGGCAAGGCAAAAAACTAGAGATAAAACTTTAAACTGTTCTTAAAACTGTATATTTTTTTTAACTTTTAACAATAAACAACTACAAAAAATGTAAAATTTTATAACATATTAATAATAATTTCAACGTGGATAAAATGGTTTTTTATCTAAGAGTAAATTTTTAAGTATTTTTAACATCTATTATTACGAGATTTCGACAACAAATAGGGCGCCAAAAAGCGCTTTTAGAATTTATTTGATCATTTCGCCACGTAAGATATATATAATATTTTAACATAAATATAATTGAAGTTTTCAAATATTTTATTTGAATTAAATTAGTGTAGACCTTCCCTTTAGTGTTGGTCCTTCACTGCTGGCAATACGGGCAGTGCAAAGTCACACAGGAAGCTGTGATTGATGCTTCCGCAGTGGAACAATGGTTGCCGACATAGCTCGAAGAATCAGTAAAATGAAGTTGCAATGGGCTATATAGCTCCGCTTAAAACCGATATTTGATGGGTAATAAAGGTTCTATATTGGCAATCTCGTATTGGAAATTACAGTGTATGGCTATAAGGAGTGACGACTTATGCAAATCTGTAGAAAGTCGATGGATTCAGTTGACTCAGGGTCTTGCTTTGCGATAGTTTGTATGTCTGTAGGCAGTCAGTAGCCTATATTCAGCAAAGGACTAGGAGTAAGCTGATGATGACAATGAATAAAACTCTCAAGCGTCCAAGTAAGTTCACTTAATATCTGCAATAAGGCTGGCTTGACTGACATTGTAGAAAGGAATGCTGGAATTTAGCTCGAAGTTTTCCTAAGCTGGTTCAAAAATCATATACGTACATAGGCATATTTTACAGTGATCTAGTAATTATTTTTCACACACATTGCTACTACTAAACTACTAGACAAGTGGGTCTACCACAGTTAGAAAGTGGTTTAACGACATCAAGAGACATCTAATCTTTCTTTTGGAGATACTCTTTACCAAAACAAATTACGATTGAACGTTGAATCTTAATTTATCATACAATAGATTCACAACAGACAAAAATATATTATTTCTGTTGAGTTATAGCCATTAAGATTATTTTGAAGAAGATCGGTTGATATAAATAAAAAGTTACACTAACACTGAGTTAAATTAACAAGAGCCGTGATAGCTTAGTGTCCTAGAACACTGAGAGTAACAAACGAGCACACAGTTCACCTGATGGCAAGTGATTCGTGCGGCCCATGACATCTACATTCATCCTTGACAAGGAATCATAATTCAGATGCGTTGTCACCCTTGAAGATTAAGATGGAATGCCTCAACACCAGTAATATACGAGTCGTCAATCGTAAATAGTGAGTGGTGTCCTCACAAACCGTTACTAATGCACTGATAATGAGTACTCGTTATTTAAGTATTCAATAAGACGGGGAAATAATGTATCGAAAAAGAATACACTCGTAAATATTCTTGTGATTGTACTCGTACAAGTTAAAAAATAATTGAACTGCAACGTATCTAATCAGTTCGTTAGTGGTTAAGGTAAGGTGGATAAGTATTTCAAATCATAATTTTCAGTCAATTCCATGTTTTTTTAATTAATAATAGATTACAACCATAAAATGCCTCAGAAATCATCAACTCAACAATTAATGCACAGTGTGTAATGCAAAGTATTGATTCCTAAGCAGAATTACAATTTTAAATACCAGATCAGTACTTTCTAGGGAATACATAAAGAAAAAAAAAACTCTTTATTAAATTGGTAACTACTCATTCAATAAAAGAGTGTAAATATCTTAAATTTATTAATAAAATACCTACCTAATATGTTTACAAAAGAGTTACCTGATTTTCCGTCTACGATTTTTGTAAGTTCAACATAGGACCTGTGCTATTCCTTTACCGAAGAAAATAGTGAATTAATAGCTTTAATTGCAGTTTTTGCCTAATTAACATCACCACTTAACAGCTGATAGAACTGTAGTCAATCCTAGTGATTTAAAGTAAAAGAGGAAACAGAAGCTATTAACTGAATAATGCGGAATTTTTATTGGTATATCAACATTCTTATCCGATAAATTAGTATATAAATATAAATAAGTAATTACTAGTTTAAATTCAGATATAATTTTATTTCTCAATCGTCCAGGTTTCTTCTAGTTTTATACGTTAACTGTAGACATAGGACAAGAATTAACAGTTTTAATGGCGTCAGTACCGGTGATTGAACCCAGGTTATTCGCGTATGATAAAATTAAAACTACGAGACCCGATACAGAGCCACCACGACGAAAGTATGGAAGTGAGTGTGTACTTTTTAAATCTGTCACTATTGATTTATGATTTTCTTTTCAAAAAGAAATTTCAAATTTTAAAAAACATAATTTGCTTAATAACATATCAAAAGATGTTTATTGTACAATACGAACTAACTTTTACTGCCATTCCAAGTGCTACGACTCTACGCGACTACGAGTGTAGCGTACTTTATTGTCTACGCATCATAAATTTATGAAGGTATTTTACAATGCTACGAGTGTAGATAGAACTCATTCACGTCTTTTAAACCAAATCCAAATGTATAAAAATATTTTATTTTAATTTACGTTAATTTTTATATAATTCTGATCGGTGGGATGTAATACTATATATTTATTTTTTGATAATACAATAAACAAATTTTAATAGCTGTGGGATTTATTATAAAAATGAAATGAAAGAATACAAAAGTCATATAAATTAGTAACTTGTACTAAGTTATTCTACCAACCACTTAGTACAAAGTTTATATTTACATGTAAACCTGTACAAAATTAGTTACCTTTATTAATATGCTTTCTGTCAATTACGCCAGAGATAGAGAAGAAATACCTTCGTTTATTTATCATTATTATTATCTTTAACCTTTGAATAATTCATATTGTTCTGCTTTTACAATCCATCTAAATTTATGTTTCGAAAGAACTTTTATCTTCAGAACCAGGTTAATAATCTGGTTACAAAGGCATTTTTTTAGGATTTTTTTGAATTTTACTTACGTTGTAAATTCATGGCCGGCGGGAATATATGATGGTTCCTGATGGCAGCATCCTGGGGGCGCGCGCACTGCGGCGGCGGCGGTTGATAGCGCATACCTTGGTACCGATAAGCCGCCTGGGACATCTGACCACATGACGCAAGGTCGCCCCAGGCCAGCTCCCCGCCGCCAGCACCCAAGCAGCCACCTTCAAACCCTCCACCGGCACCGCTCAAGTACCCGTACTCCATCTTCGGCTATCTCACCGACGCACTCCCTGACATCCACTCACGGGTGACGGACAGTCAGCAGCACGCGCTCGCGCCACGTACCGTGAACTCCTCAACTTGCGTGGAGACTCACTCTCGCATAATTAGATAAGCGGTGGCTCTATCGAATTACGTAGATTATAGACGTATCGGAGAGTTTTTTACCGCGTAGGTCCGTGCGCTTGTCCCACTTGAAATCGAATGATAAGCCTAATTCAATAAAGGCGATGCTGGAGGCCGGGGCGGGGCGCGCACCCCCCGGCAGGCCAATGGCCACGAGCGCGCCCCGGCCCGGGACCGCTATTGGTCCCCCGTTCGCTCGCTCGCTCGCTCGGGGGTGCGTGTCACGACACTTGTCTACTTTTCTTTTCGTCGACAGTTCCTTTGTCATTGAGGAAAATAAAAAAGTTGTAATTAACGATCCAGGTACCGCTTAATGAATGGATGTTGTTATTTAATTGCATTTACAATTGCACTTGATATGCACTTATTGAAATTGTTTATTGTTTATTTCTTAAATCAATTTTAATATTACAACCTAATGGTTGTAATATTAAAAATATAAACCATTACGTAAACTAAGACTTTACTTAAAACAAAGTTAAATTAAACAATAAATTACTTATAAATATAATAGTTTAACTTATGTGATTTTAAATTAATTACTACTAAGGAATTACCATATCCTTTGGCATTGTCATCATCGTTTGCCCCTTTTCTATATAAAAATATCAAGTTTCTGTTATACTAAATATTGTACCAGAGTCTCTCCTAGTTCATTATATAAAAAATATCAGGTACTTGGCACGTACCCGTTACGTACCACCACTGTTAATATTTAAAAAAACATTTAATTACCATTCTAAATAGTAACCTAACTTATAGAAGTAGGTAATAGGTAAGGATAACAAACATTAATGATAAAAGTAAAATCTGTTGTATCTGTTGTATAATAATAGTAATATTTCCATAATTAGAAAATCCGTTAACTGTAATTTCTAGCAATCAAATTTTAAAAGATAATTTTACACACAATGTATAGAATTACAATATGAAATGTGTAAGTAATAGTTTCCTGACATAATATTTTTTTATAAAAAATTAAAGCACAAATCTGTTTCGTTATTTCCTGTTGTAATAATATATGTAATTGTAAGAGAATAAATAAAACAAATTAGGTTCTAAATATCATCCATGAACATCCAAACACATAATATTTTGTAATATGAATAGTTAAATATATCTCATATATATTCTATATTTCTACACTTTCAACTTGTTACAATTTTGTTCTACTTGTGAGCCTGGTTTCATACGAAATTTAATTTTATTCTGTAGATTTTATAAAACTAAATTGGAAAATAATAATATTTTACGACAGAAACCATGACCATGTCTTCTGGTGACAGATGACGTTTTTTGTGTGTGAGTTATGCTGTCCCCTGAAACCTCTACAAATTTATCTATTTATACTTGCGAGCGGAAGGCCCGCTGAGTCACAGATGACGTCAGCTGTGTAGGATTTATTATAGTGCCATAAGCATTCGCATAGAAGGCACCATTCCTCTGAAAGGCACTGACATGTCTTCCCTATGCGTAGTCCAATGCAGTGCCTTTACACAAATAAGTATATATATATATATATATATATATATATATATAATACAATAAGATCGAAGGGACATTCAGATGTCATAGTGTGTACGTAATGCATACCTACATACACCCTTAGTCTCAAAATCCAACAACCTAAAATATAGCAATTTTTAACGCCTATGACATATTAAAGTTACAAGATAATAGTGAATAAAATATTTCTTTTCAATTAACAATATTCATATTTACAGAGAGCCACAATACATATTACCCCCTGGTTTTCATTCTAATATAACTGGAATTCTTATTTTTTTTGTGTTTTTGTGATGCTGTTGGTCCAGAGACCTTTACAGCTTTATCTGAATAGACTCGCGAGCGGGAGGTCCGCTGAGTAAGGAGACAACGAAGATGCTGTCAATGCTGGTACGAGGTCGCTGGTACCGCTGCGCTCTAACCCCTGTGGACGAAGAACGTCGACTACAATAGAGGGGAACGATATGCAATTCGGACCCCTCATATTCGAACCTCGGCTCGGACCGCTATCTAAAAGGGTTAAATTCTTGTTCTCTGCAACTCTTGTTCTTGTAAGTTGTTAAATAATTTAAAAAACCTTTTTTATGATACTAAAACAAACGAGCACACAATTCACTTGATGGAAACAACAAAACATAACACATATGCACATAATATATTCATCCCCAACAACGATTCAAGGAACGCACACGTCGTCGCCACGAGAACTGAAATGGAATGCTTCGTTACCAATAATTGGATCCCCAACTAAACCGAAAGTAAATCGCAGCGCTATATATTTATTTATTTTATTATGTTGTGAGTAACAAACGAGCACATTGTTCACCTAATGGCAAGTGATTCCTGCGGTCCACGATCTTTACATTCATCCTTGACAAGAAGTCATAATGCAGATGCGTTGTCACTCTTGAGGACTGAGATGGAATGCCTCGTCACCAGTTATAAAGGTCTCCGGATCCCTGCACTCGTCAGACGAAACACAGCAATACTATACTACTATTCTACGCTGGTATTCTGTGAGAGCGTGTTCCCACCCCGATCGAGCTGACCCATTCATTCTGCAGCTAGAAACAAACTGCAGTGTAGCTCTACCACTGTATACCACAGCATATCACTCTAGTATTCTTTCTAACTTGGTCCTGGTTTAGTAAATAAAAAATATCGTCAAACTTTAATAAACATGTCCAAAACCAGGCGTACTGGAAGAGATTTTTACCGTTAAAATTGGCTACCGCATTTCTTATCTCAGTTTTCTTGGATAAATACTATGTGTACATAAAAATTAAATAAATAAATAGAAAATAATTTTCATCAAAGTACTGCACGCGCCAGCAGCGGGGGCGGATGCATAAAGGGTACGTGAGAAAATAGCGCGTATAATATTCACAATATCGGAATTACTACGGCCGTCCCGCGGGACTAGAATCTACGCTCCTCGCAATGTCGCATACCTTATTTATTATTTATGTTCATTACAATGCAACACATTTTTATATCACCACTAGGAATATGACTGTTTTGGAAAGAAAGTATCTTTTTTTTTTTTCTGCAAGGGCGACAAATCAGCACACACTTCCCTTGATGGCAAGAATACAAATTATATATAGCTACATCCGTTATCAGCACAAATTCAAGATACACAAGCTTAGTCGCCCCAGAAGTGTGCGATGGCATGCCCCGAAACCAATTGTCTGGTGCCCGGATCCCTACACCCCTACGGGAAATACATCAGTACGAGCCGAGCCGTTGGTATAATACCTTAAGTGATAGGATCCAAAAAAGTGACACCGCTCAATCTTATTTCTTCCGCAAACACAAATGTGTACAAACCGCTGTGTACATTTACCAATTGCTAAACAATTTTCCTACTTGTCATTGCATCTTTAAGAAAAGGGTGACTAGGACATATACTAACACAATTACTCTAATGCGGTTTCCCAATACTACATCGCCACTTAAGAGCAGATGTGCTTTCAACAAACACTAAATAGTCTTAATAAACTAAGAAGAGCTGTGCTTTTCTGTTCTTTGATGGGTATTAACTCGTAACATATATATGTGTATATATATATACCTATATATGAATTAAAAAGTTAAAGAGACTACGCTCATTAGGCTAGTTTTATATGTACGAGCATGTTCCCGTTATATATAGCGAGATAGCGATCCGAGTCGAGGTTTCGTACCTCCTTATGAGGAGCCCTCGGATCGTATTATCGTCCCCCTCTGTTGTCGTCGACCTTCTTCGTCCACAGGGGTCAGAGTGCAGCGGTGGTGTAGCAGCGGTCTACACGCCAGCTTCGCAGCATCGTCGTTGTCTCCCTACTCAGTGGGCCTCCCGCTCGCGAGTATAATTAGAAAAAGCTGTAAGTCTCTGGACCAACAGCAATATTCACCCAAAAAAAAACGAGAATGATCATCATGAAAATAGGTAACAAAAACAGCACTTTGGGTATTATGTTTTTTTTTTATTGAATTAAAGGCGACATATAAGTACACAGTTCACCTGATGATAAGGTTTTCCTGTGGCCCATGACATTCACATTCATCCTCGATAACGAATTATAATGCACTAAGATGGAATTCCTCGTCACCAGAAATAAAGGTCTGTAATTTATTTATAATTTTAGAAACTCATTTAAGTTATCTCGTTATTACTCTCTACTACTAAATAAAAACTTATCTACAACATCATGGATAAATACTAACTAAACCCATGATAAAATAAAAATTGACTTTCATAAATTATTCCCAAAATATTTAAAGTTAATAATGTAATATTATCATACTTTATAAAATTTACTCCATAGTATGTTGAATAATAACAAAAAGCAATTTGCCCCGGGTGAGGATCGAACTCACGACCTTAAGATTATGAGACTTACGCGCTGCCTACTGCGCTACCGAGGCTATAAATTTGGTCTTTGAAATTCTATACGTACTAAAAGTACCAATATTTTAATTATAGATTTTAAGTTAATAATATCGATTAAAAATTCTTATCTCTCTTTTGTTATATCGCAAAAGATATCTCTGTGCGTTTCTCTCTTTTTTTCTATCTAAGCATTGATATAATGACTGACAAAATTTGCTTACCGTCATAAGCGACTCCCGTTTGCTTGCTGTCTTTAGCATTATCATCCTCATAATTTCAATTTAATAACAAATTTGACTAAATACAGAAAATCAGAATTGTAGTTCAATGTACGCGCGCTCGCTTAGTGACAGCACTAATGCCATTTTAAGTGCTGATTTTCCATATTCACGGCGAGCCACATGTCTTAAGTCTACTAAAAATATATATTTCGAAAACATCTGAAGTCTACCAATCCGTAGTGAAGCCGTGTGTGTAGTGGACTATACTCCAGATCCCTCTTTAAAGTGGAGGCCTTTTTTTTACATATATATATATATATATATATATATATATATATATACATATATATATATATACATATATAGTTACATTAGTTTTTATTCTATCTTCATCGAATTTAGTCGGCAAATATATTTAATTTTCTACCATCTATATCTATCTTTTATTTGTCAACTTGTATTTAATTAATCAAATGTCTTACAACGAAAATAACGCCAAAACAAGGAACAGAAACAAAATGCTTCACAAAGTAAATACCTTATTCACTACAGTGACTTAGAACGAAAACAAGTCTCCGCGGTGAAATATGACTTCACTTAGCAACCTGCAATCAAACGACACAGCTTTGTAGTTCTCGACTTTCCCTTCCTCTTTTGTGAATTGAGATTATCTCGACTTTTCCTGTTAATTTTTATTTCCAATATGGTTTCACATATTTTGTTTTGTTATGGGTTAAAAACGAGTATACAGTTCGCCTGGTACTAAGTAATTTTAAGGCCCTGACAAACACATAAATACTTGATAAGGCATCTTAATGTTTAACAGTGGTACAGTTTGTTTCTAGATGCAGAATGAATGGGTCAGATTGACCGGGGTAGGATCATTCCCTCACAAAATACCAGCGTAAAATAGCAGGATAATATTGCTGTGTTTCGGGGTATTGTGAGTGCAGGGATCCGGAGACCTTTATTACTGGTGACGAGGCATTCTATCTCAGTCCTCAAGGGTTACAACGCATCTGCACTTGATTCCTTGTCAAGGATGAATTCACATAGCATGGGCCGCAGGAATCACTTACCATTAGGTGAACTGTGTGCTCGTTTGATACTCAGAATGTTATAAAAAAAAATTGTCCCAGTGTTGTCACCCCTGAGGTCTAAATGAAATATCACCTTGTAATAAATTTCCTTCCCTCACTACACGAAACACAGTAGTATTAAACTTATGTTTCCTAGTATTCCTGAAAGCGTTGCTATGCTACAGCTAGTTCATAGCTGCAGCTCGATCCAATGTACAATGTTAAACGTATTTCTATAAAGATGAAATATACGAGTACATCTCACTATTAAGCTTATGCATCCTCTCTGGAGCAGTGGGTTCATCCATATTTTGTACGTTTATATCCTTTTTTGTCATCATTATAATCAACTCGTTAATTGTCATCGTTGACAGACGTATTGGTATTGGCATTTGAATGCCAGAATCAAACATCACTTAGCTCTATCCGTCATCGTTTATATGTTTTAGGTTTAGCATATCCGAGATTGTTTAATCGCTAATGATGGTAATTACAAAATAATCTCAGCACCACTGAAGATATTCTGTCTTCGATCTAGAATCGCGACATTTCCTAATCAATTTTGTACTTTTTGATTGAACCGTGCAAACGTTCTTTTTAACCGCGTTGACTAAAATGATGAAACCATGTTCTAGTTGATTGCGGATGTTGTCAACTGCGCAAGATACCAAGCATGAATTTAAACAAAACTATTCTCCCAAAACTAAGGGACTTGTCTCCGCATTCTCTAATCAGATCTTAGGGTTACGCAATAATTTCGGAAACAGGTACGAATTAGATATCAGGAACTCGGAATATTTTAAAGCATATGTGACTTAAAAAGCACATCTACCAATTTGGTTAGCATGAACTGATAATTATTGTAATCTTGAGTTTCTGATTTGCAGCATGGTATAGCAAATAGATCGTCTTACCAGTACACCAAAGGGCATTTTTGTAAAAAGAAAAAGTTAATTTAATAATAAGTGATTTTTACAGTCTATCACACCCACAATTATCTTGAATAAAAAATCAATCAAGGGGTGATAATGTGGGTGTCATTGTCACCCTAAATGAGAACTAAATCAAATCAAATCAAAAGAAGCTTTATTTAAGTAAGTTTATACAAAACATTTTTGATTCCTCAAGATGCTAATAAGACTGCTATTCACTTCAGAAGGTAGCTGCTAGCGAGAAGAAACGGCAAAAAGCTCGACTAGTTGCTCTATTTTTTCCTGCGTAGTTTAAATAATAATTTACAAAATGTCCAAGAATTGTCCAGTACTGAACCCAGAGCTCGACGCTTAAATCCAAAATAAAATGGAATACCACAATATGGTATATCGATCGTATCACACTTGAAACACTGTTTAAAACGATCACAAAAAGTGCCAATATCAAAACAACGATTAAGAAGTAATGCATCCTCGCAAGTTGCAACGAAGGCGTCTAATCTGATAATGCGGCGGTTATGGCTGCGTGCGTGTGCCGGTCTCCTCTCACCCTGGACTAATTCAATTTGCGCCCTTCACGAGGCCACATGCCGGGCGCATTGCCACTGCGCCCTACGCTCGTTCACTGTTTTTAATTAACGAATATATAAACATTCTTTCACGTTTAGACAATTGAAACATGGTTTTTTTATTTTTATAAAATTCTGGCACTTCATTATTTAAATTATAATTAGAATTGTGATTAATACATAAATTATTATGGGTATGTTTTATTGTAACAGGACACTAACTATGCCCGAAAACTTAACGAAAAGAAATATATATATATATATATATATATATATATATATATATATATGATACACTTCAGCCCTCAGTAGGACAGCATGATAAGACTAATGGTGACCAGGAATCACTAGCTATCAATAAAACTGTGTATTCCTTTACCGCTCTGATCACATAGAAATTTTATTACCATACTTACAAATAATGTTATATCAATAACAAAATCGCGCTACAGATAAATAAAAGTAATATTTGTATATTGTGAATACATACAAGCCTAGAAATATTGACCTAAATGTTTTAGATTATTGTTCTGTTTTTAATAAAAATATATATATTTATTTTATTTTCTTTCGGCTATAGCTGCGTCATCTAGTCAGAGCAGGCAATTTTATTTCTTTGCTATGAATTAATAGAAACTTTTCACTTAATCACAAATGCACTGTGACTTTTAAGCTATTCATTATCCAAAACCAATGAGCTTATCAATTGTTGGACCAAAATACTGAATTTTGAAACCTAAACTCAGTATGCAGATACATTAATAGCGTGGTAAGATTTCAAAAGTCATTTAAAAGTTAAGTAATTTATAAAAGAACTTTAAGGAAGCTTTGTGAAAACATAATTCAATGAATCATTTTTAAAGTAATTAATTTTCAACAAATTAATAAGTTATTGAGTTAATAAATGGTATATATATAATATATAAGTTATACACGAACATTTATTTCTCATTATTATTAGTATTTAAGCGTAACATAAGATTTTATGAACTTAGAACCTTATAAGCGGAAAACCAAGCAAGAGTAAGTCACATTTTATAAAAACTTTGCGATTTTTAAACAATTCCCTCTTAATTCACTTTTATTGCTCTGACATTACATTAGAATAGAGTAGATGAATACTTACGAAACATTAATATATCCTGAGCAGTCAGTAATATATAATTATGGTGTAGTGATTCGATTGCCTGGCTGTTGCGTCACGGGCCCTGAATTCAATTTTCAGGCGAGTAACAATATTTACTCATGACAAATTATTACTTTCGGGTTTTGGTGTCTTATATGTACTAAGTCACATGTGACTAACACTGCATCTGAGCGTTCCCTCGATCTTATTGCACATTCATTCTATCGGAATAAGAACGGGACGTTGGCACTCTCTATGCCTGTCTTTGCGCAAATTCTTACGGCACTATAAAATATTCTGCGCAATTGATATCATCTGGTAATAACCAGAAGCTATTGCCGTGGTTATAATCAATCAAGAGGACATCGTCATCGTCATTAAACTGTGCATTGATTATGACAAACAATTTGATGACAACAAATTGTAAACTTGTTATTTTTTTGTATAAACATTTTCAATCAGTGACATAGTATTTAGTATGAGGAAGTAAACAAGGACAACGTTCTAGGGAGGAGAGGGAAGTGGGGAAGAGCAGACAGCTCAGCAGTGCACCTGAGCCAGTGATTGATGACGGTCCCGCCGTCGCTGATTATGAGCAGAAACCACGCCGTTGTAATGTGAACTTTACTGAAAATTCTTAAGCAATAAATAGTAAGTTTTGTTTACGAAATGACATTATCACAAATTATTAGTTGTCGAGTCTTGGTGTGTTGAATATATGTAATGTGTTTTATACGCTGTCTTCGATCTTAGTAAAGGTTGTCGCCTTAAACGTAATCAGGGAATGTGATAACGAATAAGTTCTTCACTCGAGTCTATTTACAAGCATGTTTACAGTCAATGTATAATGTCTTACAGTATATGTATAATATAATGAGTAGAAACGTGTGCGTTTTAGTTAGAATTCCTAGAATTTGGTGACGGATTGCTACTCCTGGTGTTGTCTAGTGTGGCATGCAAAAGGAGGCGAGGGTGGTACTTAGTAATGCTGAGATAAGGTACTTTATTGTTTGTATTTTATGCCAAATGAAGCAAAATATATATTTTGTTTTGATTATGGTTTTCTAAATTTATTTCAATTTTCTCTCATGTATTCATTATTTGTCTTTTCTATTCTAGTAACACCGCACACCCATCTTAACATTTTCGTTTCAAACGAGTGGAGGCGCTTTTCATCCAACACCATTGCTGCCTAAAATTCAACGCCGAGTACAACATCACCGATAGATTTAAGCTTTTATTAAGATTACGAGTAACAAACTCGTGAGATTCAATGGTATATCAGGAACGCAAGCAGTGCCGATGATTTGTCTCCATTTCATGCAGCGTGATCCGTTATTCAACAGCACATTCATTTTCATCTCCATAATGATATAATAATCAACACGGTAAGATGCTACAATTCCTTAATATTAATTGTATATAGAAACACATATTCTTTTATTATACATATAAAAGATATATTATTATTATTGTATGTCATTTTTTATTTATTGTTTTTTATTAGTAAAATTATTTATTATATATATTTTAATTCATTAAGGCATTAAGTCCGCCCTTTGTATCCGTTTTTGTAAGGTCTGACCAATAAAGTTTAAATAAATAAATAAAAATAAGTTATTAATAATGCTTTTTTCGACGTAAATAATTTCTCATATGTGATAACTTATTATATTTTAAATGACTTTCAAGAAATATATACCCTTAATAGTTATTTTACTAGATTATGTTCGCAAAGTTTTGACAACTTGCGAAAGTCGAGTAAATAACGCAGACCGCTTTTATTTGCTATGTGCACTTCCGACAGCTCTATCCGGCTAGCGCTAAAGTGGAAGAGGGGAAGGTCGGTCGTAGCCCGTGAAGCGAGCGGACCTCGGTCTTAGGCGAGTCCTGCTTGTCAAAGTGGCCGCCGGCGTGTTTGCACGACTAATGAGCGGATCCCCGGAGACGCCGTGTTTGCCCCCGACGCCCCCTGCGCTCGAGGCTCCCGGCTTTTTCGTACGTTCGGGTTTGCACACAACCCAGCCCCCTCTGCCCCGTTGTCGAATCCGCTGAGCCGCGGTCTCTGTTTGCCCCCCACTCCGTGTCGTATCGGACTTTCAAGTGCAAATTGGAATATTGTAGGCAAACCATGCGAACCGACGAAATCGGGTCGATGTGTGCAAATGTCATAAGGAATAGCTTACGATTTATCACTAAATGCCTCCCTTATCACATATTTGTGTATTACAAATTGTTTATATTCGGATTTGATCTAGATGTGTTAATGTACGTTCCGTATCCTTGACAGTGCGTCTAAGCCTTCGTCCCATCTTTTTGCAGATGCACTACATCGGTCCAGGGAAAGGGATGATTACTGAGCGCCTTCGTATTCGTTATTATAATCGTTACAGCACTATAATATACACTGCGCAGGTAGGCATTTTGTACTGCCTGGCCTGCCTGCCGGGAATTGAATTTTTTTCCCGCTAAAGAGTTGTCCAAATTTTGGAAAACGTAATAGTCGGTGGGTGCAAGGTCTGGTGAGTACGGTGGATGAGGTAGAGCTTCCAACCACAATTCTTGCAGCTTGGAGACTGTCTGTTGTGCAGTATGGGGTCGCGCGTTGTCGTGTAGGAGCAGCGGGGACGACCGATTGACCAAAGCTGGCTGCAGTAGTGCAAGGTTCTCCATCATTGTTTTCAGTTCTTTGCAGTACATATCTGCAGTAATGCTCATGCCGTTTGGTAAGAAACTGTGATGCATCACACCGGCACTAGACCATCAAACAGTGACCATCAAATTTCTAGAGGTCATTTTTCGTTTAGGGCATTGCTTTGGTGCTGAAACAGGATCTAAGCAACTTGCTGAGCGCTTTCAATTGTCGAACAGAATCCACTTTTCATCGCACGTAACAATTCGGTTCAAAATTCTTTCATTTCTCTGCCTATTGAACAGCGCGGGGCACCGCACCGCGTACGTTACGCTGGCGAACGTTAAGTTCGTGGGGCACCCATCTATCAAGCTTTTTTACCTCGCCAATTCATCGCAAATGGACCAATATTGTTTTGATATTAACATCAAAAGCTGCTGCCAGCTTGGCTGTAGATTGAGTATCATCAGCTTCCACAATCGCCTTTAATTCATCATTGTTGACCAAAGTGTCCGGACGACCACGAGGTTCCTTTTTCAAATCAAAAGTTCCAGAACGGAACTGGACAAACCAATAACGGGTTGTGCTACGTGCCGTTTGTGCCGCGTTGATGCCACGACGGAACTCATATTCCGTAATAACACGATTTTTTAGAGTATCCATCATGACGAAAAATTTTCAAACGTAATGACAATACAAAGCATATAAATAAACAAAAGACTGACTTTCTAAAAATAATGTCATGTTTTTAAAACAAAATTAATTTGAATTTAGAATTCACAGCCAATCAAAACTTTTTTTGTTGTGAAATGGCCAATACGGAAGAACGGCAATTTCATAGGTAAAGACCTAATACAAAGCAGTACTATAAAATGTAGATATCCGAAGTATTTAAGTTTGTTACAAAGTTCGGCCTCACACGGAATACTGTACTCATCTCTGGGCTGAGGCACTTAGTAACAGCTTCTTCTATTTGACCGCATTCAACTGACAGCGGCTCGAATGGTTGATGACCAGGTAGGAACTTTCCAATTGGCTTGATTCACTGGCGTCGCGAAGAGATTTTTTTTGTTGCATCTCTTTGAATTCTTTTACCGAATTCCACTCGCTGAGTTTAAACATCGTACATAACGACATAATTTAAAATTTCATCCTCATCATCTCGATTTTTGGTAAACCGCTTTACGCGAAATTCCTGTCACGCACAACTACTCTGTCGAATCGGCTGTCGAATGCGGGTTTCCGAACCGATTCGACTTAGGGACCTACCCAATAAACGGGATTACACCATTCTTAAAGGCTGGCAACGCATTTGCACATTTCTAGTACGTTTGTTGTGAATGAAATAAAAATAAACAATATATATATATATAAATATAAAACGCCATTTGACACGCCAGTGACATTTATACGTATGTTTTATATATATATACATATATATATATGTATATATATATATATATATATATATATAAAAATATAAAACGTCACGTATAAATGTCACGTGTGACATGTGTGTGTATAGTACGTGCTCGTCTCTCGATGAAGAAAAACACCGCGATACAGATTTGCACATCTATATATAATAATATTAGTTAAAGTAATTACGATGTTAAAGTAGCACTTTATCTTGTTTTATTTCGTTTAAATTCCTTACGACATTATCATAAAACGCCTATCATTATTAGGTAATAATTGTGAGAATTTTATCTTTAATATTAAAAAAGGACGCTGACTTAAATAGAGGCACGCCCTCGACGACCCCGACGACGTGACTGCCAGGCCTCAATGGCTACTCAAAACACTACACACTAACACCCCATCAACGGCGAGAGCGTCGCAAACAAAGTCGTGACCACACGTAGACTACGTCTAGTGAAGATAATTTCATGGTTGTTACCAGCAAGCGAAATAGACGCTTATCAGCACCAGAAATCCGCGTTGAAGTTAACAAAACCCGAGTTAAACTTTTATCATTGACTACAGTAAAACGGCGACTGAGAGATGCGAAGTTGTATGGTCGTGTTGCCGTTCAAAAACCTCTGCTAAGGCCGCAAAACAACCCCCTACGACTATCCAGCAATTACAATGGTGCTGATGCGGCACCTTAGTCAGGGTTATCCCATACACAAGGGAGGTATAACAGTTCGACGCAGTGCCCAAGAAAAGATGATGTCAGATTGTGTAGTCCCAACAATCAAGCATAGTGGTGACTTAATTATGGCCTGGGGATGCTTCTCTAGCCAAGGAACTGGCGATTTGATTAAAATTGAAGGAATTTTGAAAAAGGAACAGTACAAAAACATTTTAGAACAAAATGCAGTTTCTTCCGGGTTGCGATTAATGGGAGATGGATTCATTTTCCAACAAGATAATGATCTATATTGATGATATTTAGAAGAGAAAGAGGCACAAGGTGTGTTTAAAAACATGGTTTGGCCTCCTCAGAGCCCGGATCTCGGAACAAAGCTGACATAACGTCCTGACGACGTGGCGGCAGTACGATACGGCCCCGACAGTGATGAATTCTAGGTAACACGTTTGAGGGGCTATATTCAGAGGACTCATTGTGGGTTGACATGATGATTATAATGACGAATGTCATTATATTACTTTACTAAAAGCACGTAAAGCATCATTAAATATTGATGGCAACTATCTATTACGGTAGACCAGAATTGCAACAACAGACTGGGTGCAGCAGGAAAAGGAATCGCTTTAAATTTGAAAAACATGCGTAAAATCATCATGTCAAATAATAGCATATTGCTGTTGTCTTTTGCCTGTGGTTTCGATTCTGGGAAAAATTTTATCTTCATCAATTGACTATGTGCTCCTTGACTTCACTCATCACTTTTGTAATAAAATCAAATGACCAATATGTAGATCATAATTTACATTTAAAAAAATATCTTTCAGTGCTTTACTATCCCTTTAGTTTAACACTGCCATCTATTAGTATAAGATAGTAGTAGTAGTAAGTTAGTATAGATAATTGGTCCATCAACTCTGATACAACCTTTGTGATAAATAGCTTTACATTTATAAAACCCTACTAGATGGGGCTAAAATACATTAATATATTTGTTGAATAATGATTACAATGTTCATATATATATTTTTAGATATTCCTTAACAAAAATATAGCATTAATTAATGTCTAAACTTATTTTTTATAGCCACCTTTTTTTTAATTTTATTTTGTTACGTAATATGAATTTAACAAAAAAGTATGGTATGCATACCACTACTTTTCGTTTTACGCCATCTATGTTTAGTATTGTAAATACTAAGGAACGTTACTACTCATACTGGGGAAATACTATAGCTGTGTAAGGCAGTGACATACAGATGGAGCTGCTTTACAATTTAAAAAAAAATGTAGTAAGGTATGTGATAATATTGATAACATGATTTTATTATACAATATTATTCTATTCTTTAGTTCGCTCGCTTTATAATTTACTGCAGTAGGCTTAAGCTGATAATAATTTTGAATTTTAATAAATATTCAAGCGTCAACTGTCATGAATCTTTATCTAGCACAAGCATTTTAAGCTTAGTTAGTGTGGTTAACCGAAATGCTAGTAATGTTGTATAATAGCACTATTGGCATTCTTTAAAAAGAACTGAATTTGTCAGAAGCAGCAGCTATTTAGATATCCATACAAATAAATATATATCTATAGATCATAAAATATACCTTGAGTCTCGTGAAAACTGTCATGTCTAGGGCTAGTGCGATATTGTTTATCGATTATTGTTACTATTACCATTGATATTCAGATAATTTGAAACTGTAATATAATGAAACCAGAGGACTAGCAGGTTCTTATTTTTATTTTTATAAAAATGAACAACCCAAATCAAATAAAAATCAACGCTATATTCCAATTAGTAGCAGTACTGCAGATTATAATTTATCTTAATTCTTGATCACATATTATGTTGTCAAAGTCAATACGGTTCCAATCTTCATGTACATTTTTTCTACATTTTGATTACTTATTTCCAATCTTCGGGCGTAACATGATCATGTATTATTATTTATGTCACATTGTGTTATGTATGTCACATCCTGTTTATAGTGAATGTAGGTTTTAAATTAAGAACAACTATTTATTTGTTATTTGCAAGATCGATAACTTATAATCTGTAGTTAAGTTAACGCGTAGAGCGCCCCACGTGCGATCCACCAATAAAGTATTACATTGCTTGGTGTACATTTAGCCGACTCAAAATACAGACCTATATAAGCGTGTTTTCTATGGAAACTGTCGCATGACTTGAGCTGTATTTTATGAATTAATCTATACCTCACTACGAAATTTAAGGGTTTTAAAATTTTTGACATACTCTACGCTTATATCTATGGATCTTAATTCATTTTTTTTAGCAACTACTGACTCATTCGATCGCTATATTTAATATATTTTTAATATTCATTCATTTATTACTTTCGTTATTTACCCCGTAACATTTATATGAAGTTGATAAATGAAAGGGCTTTCAAATCTCTAGAAAGTAATTGAACGATATATGTAAACACGTGTGCCCGTAAATACACGTGCGGGCACCAAATTATTGTAAAAATCGCTACAAAAAACAACTATTCAATGAAATCTACCCTATATACAGATATTAAGAATACAACCTCTACGTACCTTTTTTTACGTCCTAAGTCAACTATCAAGTTGTTTTTGTTACTTCTTTTATCATTTATCCATAATTATATATTATTGTATAATTATGATTCTAGAACTTTTATGAGAATAAAATCTTATATAACATGGTTTGTGATTGACCAATAATAAAAATAAATACACATGTGGTAATACAAAACTCATTAATTTATTATTATTTTTTCATTATTAAAAATCCTTTTATCATTTCGCTACATCCGTGCATGAACGTGAGCATGAACAATTTACAACAGTGATATAAAAATAACATATACACAATAACACAAGTTGCCTCAAATATTCTAACCTTATGCGATTGAGAACTGTCATCTTATGGCGAGGAATCTACTGGTATTTAATAAACTAGTATTATAAAGTATTTGTATATGGTAAATGAAATATTTTTTCTCATGTAAATGCTTCTCACCAAAATGATGATGACCAAAAGACTAAACTCTAGTTTTATTCAAAAGGCTCGGCACTATATTCCGACACCACAGCTTACGAATATGATATGATTTAGGGTCAGACGAGACGAAAGAGTGGCAACGAACTGATTATCAATTGTTCCTAAATTGGTCCCTTCGCCGCTATTCTATCGTGCTCTGACCCTTAGACGAACGGGAATCGAAATATATTCAAGCTGGTTACTTTGGCATCATTCGAAAGCAACGACTTCCTTTGATTAACGTAAAATAGTAACAACAATGATGCTACGAGTGTTGATTAAACTAATTACTATATTATACTCGTGACGCGGTATACCATCTTAGGTCTAAGGTGACAACGTATTTGTATTATGATTCCTTGCCGACCATGAAAGTGGATGTCATTTACCGTAAGGATTACTTTCCATCAGATCCAAATGAGTACGCATTTGTCGATCTTGTGCTAGTTTATTACCCCCATGCGATCACCCTAGAGACCTATGCGTTAGCTTCCGGTTACGACATTATACCAAATCTCATGAACTGAGCAGGGCTGTAAGTATTCCCGCAAGCAGAACACTACCAATCATAGAGCTATTTGATCGTCCACTCCCCTAGGAAAAGACAGTTAAATACTTAGGCGTCACATTAGATAAAAGACTCATGGGCAGCCTTAACCCTAGGTCGTTAGCATCCGTTACTTAATAAAAATGGCAAAATGTGCCTTTGTAATAAAACAACACTAAAAAGCATGCATCCGACCCATAATGACATACGCAAATCCCGTCTTTGCGCATGCCTCCCCGCGGCTGATTTACCGACGTCAAGTAATCCAAAATCACTTCATGGCCACCGGTGCGCCGTGGTTCTTGTGTAATGAAAATCTACATATAGATCTTGACCTCCCAACCACATTAAATTTTACATTCCAACAATCAAATAGAACAATCCCATTTTGAAGCACCAAAGAAAATTATTGTATATATAAAAATATATTTCAGGCCGGTTTTCATAAATTAATATAGATAGGAGCGTCACTGGAGTTTCTTGCGCCACTTCCTCTCCAGCGCGAACGCATTCCGATGTAGTGGTAAATGACGTTAATAATAATAATGAATTTAATTTAGTTAATCCATTAAATGCAACTGACCGAGCCGAGGTCCGGCTCTCTCGGGGACACTAGACGCAGTCGGTTTCTCGCGCAGGGTAACGGTCCAAGCCGAGGCTCTCTCGGGTACCCTTTTCCTGGTTTACCCATTAATAAAGGTTTCAACTTGGCGAAGCTATAAAAACCCTCGGGCTAACAGTGTCTATATAATAGAGTGCATATATCATCCCCTTCTGTAATCCGCTGTATTGCATGTGCTCATAGATCATGATCATAGGAAGGTTTCAATGCAGTATTAAGGACACATTACACATGATGATAAGCCTGCTACAACACTCACTCTTGACAACTAATCATAACGCAGATGCATTGTCACCCTTGAGGACTGAGACGGAATGCCTCATCACCAGTAACATGACATTCATACAACACCCAAACCCGAACACGAACAATTTGTTGTATTGTTCCTCCTGATGTAGTATATCATACTTTACGTATATTTTTTAATAAAATTAAGAATCGTCAAACGAGCACATAGTTCACCTGATGGTAAGTAGTTAATATAGACCCTTATACCTTCCTTAACTGTAGATGTAGTATATACGTTGTCACCCCTGAGGGTTGAGCTGGAAAACCTCGCTTCAAACAACTGAGCCTCTGGTTTTACTCACATACTAAACGAAACAGAGCAGCGTAATGCGGATTTTTCACACAAGAGCGTGGACCTCGTGGACCCGGTCGAGTCAACCCTCTACAACTGTTAAACTGTATTTATAATATATTTTATTTTGTATAGTTTAGAGAGAGAATAAATTAAAAATTGTGTATAAGATGTAACTTTCAAATATTTATAATCATGATAACGATGGGTATGGATGTCCATTAACAAAAACATCACAAAAATTATATAAATTGTTTTTTTTTTCATTATTATTATTACATTGTCGAGCACCTGTTCACCTAATGGTGATTTCTGCTCCCCATGACATCTACATTTATCCTCGACAGGTTATCATAATGCAGATACGTTCTCATCCTCGAAGGCTGAGATGGAGTGCCTCGTCACCAATAATAAAGGGCTCCGGATCCCTACACTCATCAGATGAAATATAACAGCGTTATGCTACTATTTCACGCTGGTATTCTGTGAAGCATGGCCCTACCCCGATCGAACTGAACCATTCACTCTGCAGCTTTAAACAAATTTCAGTGTAGCTCTACCACTGTTAATACTTATATATATAATATTTGACGCTTTCACAGAAAACCAGCTTAAAATAGTAGTTTAGTACTGTTGTTGCGTTCTACTCTATTTTCTTTATATTTTTTTATTATTATTTCTATTTATAATAATATTTAAATAAAAAATTGTGCGGCTTTATATTTTTTATTTTGTTTTATACAATTTACAAAACATCCACCAAAATTGTACATTAAATTCAACCCAAGGGGCAGACTACATTAGTCTTAACAGCTAACATAAAATAGAACAAAGATTTTTGTATTTTTTACAATAAACTGCTCGATAAGAAAAAACAATACTTAAAAAACCATCGACGAACGAGAATTAAAACGAAAACTGCAGGTAACGTTAGTGAGTATAATTCTTTTATTCACTACATTTAGGCAAAACTTGCATATATTTATGTTGCATTTCGCTTCATAAATTAAATTTAAAAATCTAATCTAATGAAAAAACTTCCGACCATAATGCAACATGACGAAATATTAAATGACGAAACATAATTTTTAAATAATCAGACGGAATAATTTTGTGGCCCTAAGCCATAGAAGAACTTAACCTAACGTAACGCCGTTAAAGAATTTATAGAGAAAGTCAAAAAGCTCGTCCATTAATTGTTTTAATACGTTTAATTATCGTCCGTAACGTACGACGCGCATCGATACTTCTGCTTTAAATGCCTTCCCTAAGTTGACTGTTACATAGCTTAATTATTAATACAACACTTTATACTACCGTGGAAAATATAAACGTGCTTATATTAGTACAAATAATTCCTAAAGAAAGAAAATTCTTCCCTTTTCAATTCCCTTCAAAAGTTTAACTTAACTAAGTACACCTCTATTAACTAATACTTAAACACTAAGTTTGGTCGAAAACAGGAATGTGTAAAACATGTGACTAGAATTTACTAAAACTTAACATCGACCTAAATAAATATTACAAAATCTCAACATTTTTACTCGAAATTTGTAAAAGCTAAATACATCAAGCTGTATTCTGCTGTATAGTACAATTTCATTTTGAAATTGCTACAAACTGAGATCTTATGAATACCACATTAAAAGCACGCCTATTCACACACACACAAGCGTTTGCACTATCTATGATACCAACATTACGAATTTTTGAATGCGTCAAAAACTTTTATCTGAAAGTATGTATGATTAAAAAAAATTGTATATCTACACGTATATACACGTCTCACGTTATACATCACTATTTTTAGATTATTTATTAATTCTATGATTTAATATATGAACATAATGTGCTAACTGTTGTAACATAATGGCAATTCTTCCTTAAAGATCAATGTCATGCTCCTGAACACACAAACAAAAACTCGCAGTTGGATTTCATAACAATCAAAACATTGATAAACGGCAAATCAGTTGAAATCTAACTTAAATTAACATTGTTTTTGGAATCTAAGGAGATCAAACTTACTGGAACAACCTACAAGCTGCAACATCAAACTGGAATAAGCTATAATACAAAATTAACAAATACTCAATCAATAAATAACGTTAATCCCTAAGACAATATTTTACATAAATAATTTGAGATCATTGTACAATTTTACTAACTGTGAGAGGATACGTAGCAAAAAACATCCTCAGATTCTTTTTCGTACAACCAGGTGTGCGAGCAAAAAAGATGGCCGCAGACATTGTGAAAAGATCCATTTCTACTCTACGGGAGATCAATTGACAATAGATAGGTTTAGAGTCAATATCAGAATAACAGATTAAAATTATGTACTAAGACTTTGATTTTTTACCTACAATGTTATGTTTGTAAAAAAATAACTAATTATTCTTTTAACGAGTTTAACAATTTTATTTGTACTATGAGAATTTTTTTTTATATTAAATTAGATATATTGATGTATCGCTGCATAGTATTAAATAAAGTGATATCATAATTCTTTGATTCGATTTGATCTCGTACGGTACCTATGTTCTTTGTATTGAAAATTGTCAATATGATATCGTATAAGATTAGTCCTTGATCAGAAATGTACATCCTGAACATCAGTGGGTGTATCGGGCAGTTGTGTTTGCTCTGGTGTAGTTTGTTTGATAGGTTGTAGATGTCTAGTCCTGGGCTCTTGTGGCTGGGTTTCCCTTGCTAAGACTCGTTCCACGTGTCTCGCAACCAACTCCGCTGCGGCTGCAGGAGCTCGTGTCATCGCACAAAGCTCGTTAACAGACATACGCACTCTCAAGCCACGCGCGGCAGCGGTTATGCAAGCCACTGCGATCAAAGATGGCGGTACTAAGAGAAACTCCGTTTCTGTTGACAAAGAAAAAATGTGTTAGAAACGCTGTGATCTTAAGTTAACTAAACAGTAGTAAAAAGAAATGTGTCCTTAAATTTGAACGTTATGATATAAATATCTAAAATCAAACCGATAAACGTGTATCCGTAATACGGTAGTATTGTCAATAAGGTAGGAAATGTAAATCAAACCAATGTGGCAATTATTTCGAGAATCACAAAGGTATTTAAAAATATGGCGAGTACAAGTCGAATGCCGAACGGTCCCACGGCGCAAGCGTTGCGCAGGTAGGGCGCATCTGTTGCAAGATAATTATAACGGACAGGTGGCCTAAGCACCTTGCATCCCATCGTCCTTGCGTCCATCTCACGCTCACACATTTAGCCACGTAACTATAGCTATATTATATACTGGAAATCGACGAGTGTAAATAAAAGACGAAAGTAGAAACCAATCCAACGAGATACCAAGAGACATGTTGTTGATGCTACATCAGAATTTTAAACAGTCTTAATGTCATCTCAACACCGCATTTAATAATATAAATGTTATAAAAACAAGAATCTTATGTACTATCTATCTATATATATATATCTACTAGCATAACATAAATAAAGATTTTATAGACAAATTCAACGTTACCGCATTATGATACAGAAATGGTTGAATTTAGTTTACGAAATTTGTATATAGAGCAAAACTTATAAGCCCGAAATCACAAAGTAATCGCTAGGAAGGTATAACAAAACGTCGCGTTACATTTTGCACAATACAAGTCTCTCATTGTTATACGAGAATAAGGAAGGAGAACTTGGCAGCTGCCAGATTTGTGCATGCTGTCCCCGTCTGCATCTTTGTACGTACCTACACAATGGAGCCGTAATAATGGTAATTTACATCTTAAGTCTTTTAGCCAAGGGCGCAGCTGCGATTTCGCGACCGGGGCATGGTGTTATGATTGTATTTGTGGGCTCCAAGTTACCATATGACCAATAAATTGGTTCCGGTTATACGTAAATTTGTTAGATTAGATTTTAGTCTATTCTACGTTTCGTTTGGCAAAACATTAACTTACGATTTTCATTCAAAATTCCTGACATTTTTATATACATATATGTGATTATGAAATAAATTTTGTTCAAAATTACACTAGGTTTATCATTATTTTATTAATTAAAACATTGGAAAATTAATAAAAAAAACGGTAGTTACGAATAAGAGAATCAATATAAATTGTTGTAAGTCACATTATAAAAAAATCTAGATTTAATTATTTTAGGAGTGAACCAATTGGCATGGTAATAAGCAATCATGTTTAATTTTATTCACAATTAAGTCGGTCATAAATTCTAGACAAGATTTTTTTAATGATTTAAATACAACAGATATAATCATAATATATCGCATTTCTGTCCGGATATTATTATTAGTAGTGATTATAATTACAAATCTAATAAAAATAATACGGTTAATATAATTACGGTTACTATTACGATTACTTCCTGAGTTTCTGTAAAAAAAAATTGTCACGTGAATACAATGCATTGAAGAATCATAATACAATAAAGCCTAACGTCGTCAGTTTTTTTGCACTACTACATTCACCTTAGCTAACGTCTAGCGTAGTGAAGCGAAACGTCTTGGCCACCTCGCAATGGGTGTAAGCTTAGGCCAAGACGGCAGATGTGGTAGCACCTGGCGCGACCCTTCCACGGCCCCTACTAGGGTCACTGCCCACCTACACCCTTCCTTACAATCGTGCCCTTATACTTTTCTTCACGCTAGAATTACGATTTTAAGAAAAAAAAAAATAGGATATCGCAACACGCGAATGCTTCATAACGTTTAAGCAGAAAAACTGCTTAGTAATCAGACTGGCTAAGTTCAAGCTCGCTCTCACACTAATATAACGTGTATTTTGACAGTTACTGGCCGTTTATTTTGAAGCCTTATTATATAGCCTTAGTATCAAAAAAAATTTCATGTTAAAAGCGTCTGCACAATCAAAATGTTTTAAGACACATTTTATATACATACATGTGATTATGAAATAAATTTTGTTCAAAATTACACTAGGTTTATCATTATTTTATTAATTAAAACATTGGAAAATTAATAAAAACGGTAGTTACGAATAAGAGAATCAATATAAATTGTTGTAAGTCACGTTATAAAAAAATCTAGATTTAATTATTTTAGGAGTGAACCAATTGGCATGGTAATAAGCAATCATGTTTAATTTTATTCACAATTAAGTCGGTCATAAATTCTAGACAAGAATTTTTTAATGATTTAAATACAAGAGATATAATCATAATATATCGCATTTCTGTCCGGATATTATTATTAGTAGTGATTATAATTACAAATCTAATAAAAATAATACGGTTAATATAATTACGGTTACTATTACGATTACTTCCTGAGTTTCTGTAAAAAAAAATTGTCACGTGAATACAATGCATTGAAGAATCATAGTACGATTAAGCCTAACGTCGTCAGTTTTTTTGCACTACTACATTCACCTTAGCTAACGTCTAGCGTAGTGAAGCGAAACGTCTTGGCCACCTCGCAATGGGTGTAAGCTTAGGCCAAGACGGCAGATGTGGTAGCACCTGGCGCGACCCTTCCACGGCCCCTACTAGGGTCACTGCCCACCTACACCCTTCCTTACAATCGTGCCCTTATACTTTTCTTCACGCTAGAATTACGATTTTAAGAAAAAAAAAAATAGGATATCGCAACACGCGAATGCTTCATAACGTTTAAGCAGAAAAACTGCTTAGTAATCAGACTGGCTAAGTTCAAGCTCACTCTCACACTAATATAACGTGTATTTTGACAGTTACTGGCCGTTTATTTTGAAGCCTTATTATATAGCCTTAGTATCAAAAAAAATTTCATGTTAAAAGCGTCTGCACAATCAAAATGTTTTAAGACACATTTTATATTTACTCTAGTATAAAACCCTATTTAACAGAGGTAGGTTCAATGCGAAGCTATTTCTTTCTCGATATTTGACATTAGGTATTAATATTACATTGACTTCTTAGATATCTTTCTAAATATACGAAAACCCGTTCATAGAGGGGTTTTCTCTCTATAGGGTCTTTAAGCCTAAAGGTAAAAAAATAATGATAATAATTTATTAGCCTCACTAAAGATATTTAAACCTACTATAATGTTCCTAAAGCAAATAAAAGAATTGTGAGGATATTGCGAGGCCAAAATGTACCAATATATTAAGCAAATAGCTTTTAATGGTGACACGTTCTTCGCCTCTAGCCGCTAAAAATTCCACAATGGTGAACACATTTTGAAAATAAAAACTTAAAAATGTACAAAAATATTTTAAAAAATAATCAATAAAATTAAAGAACTCGCCTACCAAATTAATCGAAACAGCTCATTAAAAGTCCAAAATAACGGAACACCATATCATGTGTAATCTGTACCAAAACAGGCATCGAAGCGGCGCGGTCGGTTGGGCGACAGGTTGGCCGACAGTTGGATCCAACATCTGCTTCTGCCTCGCAACCAACAATCTAAGACTACACCCTCGCGTCTTTCCCTTATAATTGCCGAAGCAAACGTAACTCTAACAGACAGAAGGAGCCGTTAATTTCCGTTTGATAAACCTGTCTCACCCCACGAGAATCGCCATTTAAAATAGATAGCCAAAAGTGCAAGGGTTGCAAATGGTAAATCATTGTCTGCTAATGTGAGACCGGTTGTAATTTAATACTGTACATCCCCCTGTACAACTTTTATGTCTTCATTCAGATTGAAGCACTATCAACATTTGGAAAAAAAAAGAATTCAGAAAAGTCTTAAATTTCATGTAGTCTAAATCACAGATCCTATTTATAAACATAAAAAGTACTTCCGAAGGCCGCATAACGTAGCGATGAGAGTATATTATTACTTTTTTTTTAATATTATTACATTGAGAGTAACAAACGAGCACACAGTTCACCTGATGGTAAGTGATTCCTCCAGCCTATGACATCTACATTAACAGTGGTAGAGCTACACTGCAGTTTGTTTCTAACTGCAGAATAAATAAGTCAGCTCGACCAGGGTAGGACCACGCCCTCACAGAATACCGGCGTGAAAGCAGACAAGGAATCATTATTCAGACGCGTTGTCACCTTTGAGGACTGAGATGGAATGGCTCGTCACCAGTAATAAGTGTCTCCGGACTACCCTACACTCACCTGACGAAACACACAGCAACATTATTTTATTTTTTTCTAACCCCGCCGCTGTTAACCCGAGGGCTTTCACAGTTTCACCGGGTTGAGAGGTGACCGAGCGCTTATGGTGCTGCTATATTATGCTAGTAATATACGAGGGCGTGGTCCAACCCCGGTCGAGCTTACTTCCTTCTGCAGCTACCTAGCAGGAAGTACCTGACTTGTATTACAAATTGTTGCATTTCAGTTGGATTCCGTCTGGGCATGTTGTACGTATATATAGCCCGTATCCATGATAGACTGAATCAACCTTCCTCGACATTATTGCACATGCATTATATCGGACTCGGGAAGTCGTCGACGAGTTAGTGCTTCTGTGATTGGATAATGCTTTCGAATTTATAATATATCCTGCAGAGTAAATAGCATCAGGGGCTGTCACCATGATCCAGAAAATTGTTGTTGAAATAGACCAAAACATCAAAAGGCTACAATTCTCAATGTAAAAATCTGGTATGGTGTAATATTGTGGCATATATCATAGCCTTTACCACGAATTCATATATACATTATCTTAATGTTACTATGTCAACAAAAATAACTATTACCTTGTACTATAGTAAACAAAATAAAGTTATATTTACCACCGAAAGCACTAACACGTGCAGATATTAACCCATGCAAATGTATTGTAAACAGATATATGTAGCTTCATTTCGTGTATCGTTCAGTTTAGTGAACCAATAAAAAAAAAAAAAACGATGGTACTTCGTTCTATAGTTACATGCTCAAAAGAATAGTCGTATTAAGATCAATGAGAGCTAAATATCGAGTTAGATAACTTGGGGTAGGACGCCAGGTGTGTGCCGAGACGGCTCCTTGTAGGGTGCCCTTTATCGTCGTCCCGACACTCCGGGTCTGAACAATAGCCGCGGGACGTCTTCGTGCATTGTCGCCGAGTCAGCTGTCGTGGCTCGTTTACCTACCCGTTTACAGCCACCGCGGCCGTGACACTGTTTTACGAAGCTAAAATGATGCGCGTAGCAACCAAATAAAGTATTATGTAGATTTGACATCCACGTATACTCTTGAGGGACAGAATATATTATGTTGCAGTACGAAACGAAGAAAGATCATAGTATAAAATGGCCGAACAAAGCTCATTTATATGAGACAGTTTGGCATAAACGAATACCAAACTGGTCTTAAAGCCTTTATAGACCTTCTTGGACAGTTACAAAAAATATTATTCGTTTCGCTTTTCCTCTTAGTATATCATGCATTAAACCGCATCGCTCACACTGAGTAATTATTATTACTATGTAAAGTCCATATTTAGTACTATTATTATACAGCAGCCTTAATCTATTTTTGTAAGTTGTTACTACAAAGTTTAAAAATAAATAATATATAAAATAAGCTTTATGGTAAAGACCAAAAAGCGGTGCCGATATGTATTGCACAATGCATTTCCGGTTTTATAAATGTGAAAGTAATACACATTTTATAAAACCAGATGTGTAATTTAAACCTATTTTAAACCACTCAAAGATTATACCATAAATATAAGGTGAAATAACAGTAAATTAAAGCCGGGTGTTAAGATCAAAGGTTCAGGGGTCAAGAAGTGTTATTAACCTGTTAACACCTCCGGTAATTCACGATCGGTTACCGGCAATTATGTTACTTCCGGCCCCCGTTGTCGACGTAGGTTTGACAGTCCGATTCAAATTAAATATTCCCTTACATATTTATTAATAGTGAGGCACATAGATTGTTGAAAGAAAGTCTTCAAATGCCTTAACACGATCTTGTAAACAGGAACCATACTCGATAAAATGGGACAAAGTCAATCGTACATACTTTCTATTTATTTATTCAATCAGGTGTCAAATGTATCAGTGCCACAGTTCACTTGACTATGCAACTTCAATAACAGCATGAAGATGCTTTTTCACCCTTGAGACCAAAAATGTAATGCCTTATTAATATTGGGTTATCGGATTCTCCCACTTACCATACACCTCATGCTAACGGTGGTAGAGCTATACTATAGTTTGTTTCTAGCTGCAGAATGAATGGGTAAGCTCGATCGGGGTAGGAGCACGCCCTTACAGAATACCAGCGTAAAATAGCAATAAATATTGCCGTGTTTTGTATGGTGAGTGTAGGGATCCGGAGGCCTTTATTACTGGTGACGAGGCATTCTACCTCAACCCTCAAGGGTGACAACGCATCTGCATTATGATTCCTTGTCAAGGATGAATGTAGATGTCATGACAGGCCGCAGGACTTACCATCAGGTGAACTGTGTGCTCGTTAGTTACTCAGAATTTAATTTTAAAAAATGCTGCTATTTTTCATTGTTTTTCGTGAAAGCGGAGATTTCTCCAGTCGAACCGGTGCTACCACACAATACATTTCTACGAACAAGACAAATATTTTGTATTCACAAATCCACTTACTTTTGTGTCTAAAATAAATTAAAAGTAAAATGTATGGATATATTTAAAATCTTTTAATATATTTTTATGGTGGATTTATTCGACTTACATCTAAAATTTTAAATGAATTCTAGTGCATCATTGTAAATTATTGACAATCCGCCTAACCAAAGAGCATGAAAGAAATCTATATATTCACTAGTTTCTAAGATTACATCCACAGAGCGGACAGTCGAATAGGAGACTTTTTATAATGTTTCCCATGTTTTTTTGAGTTCGCTAAAATATCACCTTTAAAAAAATAAACAAACTTCCGAAACTATAATTGCGATATAGTGCATTACAATAGGAGTAAAAGTTGGACAGGGGTCAGTGGCAATGGGCAGGGGTGCGACACAAGGTGTGCGATATCACTGCTACGGCATGTGCGTTCCGATACACGCACCAGCCCTCCGCCCCAAATGCTACATACGCACGCACTCAAATCGAATTATAAGCAAAGGGAGGAACGCACTGGGCGATTAAAAACCGGTCCAGCTCGGCACGAGTTATTTGGTGTATACTGTATATCTATTGTAATAATTTACGAAACAATTCTTTTTTTATTTTATATTTCTTATGTACCGCGTGCTCGGTGAAGTAAAACACAAGTTATGAAACCTAAATATCTAAGCAATAAATAAAAAACAAACGTCTCTCCATATTCTGGTTATTACCAGATCACATCTAGTGCGTATGATATATTATAGTGCCGTAAGAATTCCAGCAAACACAAGGCTAATACTAATAATAAAAGAGTAGGGTCAGCGGAAGGATCAAATGAGGTGTCGAAGACCCGAAAACCAACAAAAAAAATTCTCAGCTAAGAATCGAACTTAGAATGCCAACTACTAGCGCGGTCTATGCTCCAATACCCTCTCTACAGACCGGGTCTGTATCTAGTCTACCCAGTAGTTGGATTATTTTTTGAGGATTTTTTTCCTATACATATTTATTGTTTGAAATTATGACATATGTCATATAGAAAGTCAAAGTAATGGCTCTAGTTTATAAGCCAGGTGTAAACAGTCTTTGCTGCACATCATGGTAGCATGCCTAATTAGGATAATCGCCCGTCTTTGGAGGCTTATTGGCGATGACATTGACATTTCGTAACTTTAATTCTGCTGTCGTCAACAGGTGGTTTAGTTCATATTGAAATATGTTAGAGATAATGTGAAAAGTACCTTCATACAGTTTTACTAAAGGCCATGCAATTAATTGATTTACATAAATAACCTAATAAATAAACAGTATTAAATAACAATAAAAAGGTGCCTACTAATAATACAGTACATTAAAATTAAATAAACTGAAGTAATTGTTATTGATTAATGGTAATTAACGTAACGTAAAAAAATATGCCATTCTACCCGCATATTGCTTTACGTAGACGATTTATGTTTGGCTTAAATGCCTGCTTTCCGCATGGAATAAAGACCTAAACAAGGAGATAAAGAACTTGAATTAATTTTGTTATTTCATCAATGTCGCCCTTTAGTTATTTTGTCAACATCGTACTAATTAAGCATAGTATATACTAATGTAGAAATAATTGAAATAGAATTGAATATGTATTAATGTTTGGTATAAAATCTTTACATGTGTCTAGTAATTTATATGATTGGATTTCTTTATTGCATTAAATTTATATAGAAAAGAAATCTCCGCTGGATTCTTCAACTACCTTGCTTTCCGTTGAGACCCCAAGTCATCTACGATTTATTTTATTTAATACTAACTGGTAAAAAAAAGTCTAGAGATCAACATATACGTTAGAAGTAAGTTTTTAAGTTTATATTCATTTACACATTTTTAAGACCTTTGTGGTTACCTATAATTGGAACAGTTACATAGAACACCTTATAGTATAAAACCAAAATATATTACCGTATAGTATAAAATATAAATACTGTATCTTGCGTCGGTACTCCATTTAATAAATAAATAAATAAATAGGTATTGTCAGAATTTTATGGGGTGCGTCGCCTGTCAATTAAAAGTACTTGTATTTTGTTGTACTATAATTTAGAGGTCCTGTGCTGTCAAACACGTTCGAAGGAATTGCTCGTAACTGGATACAATGTTATAAATCCACCAGTACGTTACGGCAATCAATTTGATGAACTACATACTCAAAACTTGTAGTACGGATCAATAATAGTTAACAATAATGTATCAACATTTAAAAAAATCATTAGGGAAACGAACTTCGCAGGGAAAAGAATCGCAAAGTAAAATAAATTTACAACTTAAAACATAATTTCACGGTACTAGAGACAAAATTAAACATTATTAATTTTTGAAAAACGATCTCCCACTGTATCTGAAGGCTTTTATATTATTCACTGTATCTATGAACACAGCGTCCAAGCCCGCATGGGCAAAATGGCGAGAAGTAACCGGTGTCCTCTGCGATCGCAGAATACCGGTGTAGCTAAAGGGCCTCGTGTACAAATGCATCCTCCCACCAGTCTTATTGTATGGCAGCGAAGCGTGGCCAGTTCTCAAGCAGCAGCTACACGTTGCAGCGATGACGATGCAGAGATGGAAGTGTGGCGTTACGCGATTAGATCGTATGAGAAACGAACACATCCGTGTCAACCTTGGAGTCTGTGACATTGCAGACAAGCTGAAGGATAGTCGTCTCCGATGGTATGGCTACGTAAGCCGCAAACTACATCGGAAATAGATGCCGGAAAACGGACCCTGGTGGAAATTGCTAAGCAGAAGAAAGACTATACCTATGTACACATAGATACAATATATAATACCAGTGTTCAGATAATAAGGACCCAGAGTTCTTGTTCATTAAAAGGTAATTACATTTATATCTATCAATTCCTGTGCATGTGCCTACCAGAAGATGGTGTAGATGCGGACTTAACATTTTTTACTTTTTAAATTATTTCCAACTCACCAGTATAGCAGACTGAAGTTAAAGTGAGCGCGTGTGTTCGCACCAAAGTATTCTGCCGGCCCCACGGTACTCGCGCCAGAAATGGGTCCACGAAGTCAAACGCCGTCGCAATAGAAAGCTGCCAGTTGAGCCGCTGCAGAAGCATTATTTCCCATTGCTACAAAAAATAACAATAACATATACTGGTCATGTCATAAAGTAAATAATAGTAAGTCAATATCTAAAATTCCCTCCACTGTGTGATGAGAAAATATGTTAAATGTGTCAGCTTCAAGAACGACACCGTTGATATTTGTTAGGGATAAAGCTTTCAGCCTGCCACCAATAGTTATTCTAGCTCACATTTTGTGGCTTTTAGAATGTGTCAACAGTGCTGACTTTACAGGCCCTCTTGTCTATCCCGCAAATCAACGCCCGCCCAGGCCTGGGGATTTGTCGTTAAAGTACTTCTGAACTGTAGCAGCTAAAATCAAATACATAAAATATTGATAGCTATTTATTATTGTCCTTATCCGAAACAGTCGATAACAAGACGACGTATCTTAAAATTAATTTATATCCTCCCTTACGGTCTGTAGTTCTATATGACTCTGCAACGGAATAAACTCAATCTTCATTAGAAACAAACGACAAAATTTGAGGAAGAAAAAACTATTTTGAATTAAATAAATTATATAGACTATAATTTATTTAATTAAATTTTGCAAATTCGTATAATTACGAAATGCTTGTCTAACGAAGTGTGTTCCAAGAGGCATTCCTCCTTCCTCAGTAGTTACTGATAGTCCGCAATTAAATCGTAACCGTCATACACGACGGATCAGGCGGAAACCGCAAAAAATAGCGAACTATCGGCAATGAAAAGAAAAGGGGCAGGCGTGGAACCGGTATTCTTTTGTTTACGCAGAGAGGATCCAAAGTTAAACACGTAAGGGTGAAAGATACAGAGTAATGAGAATTGTAGTAGTTAAGAGAAGTACATAATTACAATAATTATAATGCAGAAATATTCATGGTCGTAACAATATAATATGCTGCAATTGGGAAATTTATTTTCTTGTGAAAAACATAATAACTTTCGTTTATTTTGTTACAAAAACACAACAATGACTACTGTTTTAGTTCGGTACTAAGTTATAGTGTACATTAAGGGAAAAGTTATATTTTGATTGTAATGACTACCCGAAGTTCAATAAACCCATAGATAATACTTGCTCAGATAACATCCATCGTAACTTAAAAATAAACATCCCTTTTTAAACGATCTCTTATCGTCCAAGAATGCTTAGATGATTTAATAAGTCATGATATTCGTATATACCTATATCGTACGTAATATTGAATACTACTGGATAAAATATATTTTTATGTTCTTAGGAAAATAAGACTAAAACATTATGAACGTAACTAAAGATATAGAATGGAACATAAAGTTGAGACCTAGCTTAAATCTGGAAATCTTTCTAACTTTTAAAGTTCGTAAATTTAAGTAGGCTTCAGGTGAACAGTTAAATTGAATGTCATTTAAGTTAGGTCGTTAAAGTACGAATTAATTGTGTGAAAAGTAGACAGCTGGCGGTATTTCACGCACGATATACTACGAAAAAGCTGAAGGCGCCGAAGGTGAAGTATGGGAAATGAAAATATTGCGCACCCATGCCATGTGCTTGCATTAAGTATGCGCGTCGCACGCTTATCGCATCGATCGGGCGAATTAATAGTAAAGATGTCCCAGGATGCCATAAGGTGCGAGAAAACTCACTACGAACTCAAGTCTGCCCGGTTTCCCACGACCTACAGTGGGTTGCCAAATTAATGGGGACAATTACAATAATTATGAAAATGAATTTATATGTAATAAATGAAGTACGATGCTCGAGACATTTATCTGTTTATCAATGCTTAACATATATTGTGTTGAATAAATTATATATTAAAGGAAATAATTTAGGACTAAATCCAAAAACAAGATGAATTTTCTGGCCATGGTAAAACTATTATATTTTATTGTACCTATGAAAGCTGAATTTAAAAAAACATTATTCGTCCAATCTTCTTGGAATTGATAACAAAATAACCGGCATTTTTCTTTCGTCTTTTCATTAAAGTCAATCCTCTGTGTGTGTACGTATCGTAATATGTACGCATTTATCCTATAAGAAATAGGATAAATGCGTACGTAATAGGATATATATATATATATACATATATATAGATATATATATATATATATATACATATGTGTGTGTGTGTGTTAACTAATACACTTGTAGCATTACGGCAGTGGCGTGTGAATCGGGGTACAAGTCAAAAACTCACGGACATTAGCGAGTAATTGATAGAATCACACCTGCCCGTAGTCACACAATATCAAAATTAAGGAATTATCAATTTTAGTTACAATTATATGACATTTTTGCGTAATAACAATAACGCATTTAAAAACCACAATTTTGACTTTCTATCCTAGTGGGGATGAAGACACTACTGCATTTATCGAAGATGGATTTGTGTCATTTAGGGCTGCCAACCATCTCTTATATTGAATATTGTGCTATATGTTATGTAATTGTACTTTATAATCTATAGCACTAATAAAGTAAACAAGGAATAATCGTGTGTATTAAAAAGTATTTTTAAAATTTATA
This sequence comes from Teinopalpus imperialis, assembly GCA_029286865.1. Lineage (NCBI taxonomy): Eukaryota > Metazoa > Arthropoda > Insecta > Lepidoptera > Papilionidae > Teinopalpus > Teinopalpus imperialis. The sequence continues at coordinate 871,325 of JAGSMU010000025.1, read as the reverse complement.
TATATAATATTCTTTTTTATAGCTCTGTATAGAGACACATTCTGAAATTAGAAATTAATAACTTCTATAAAAAGTTTGGCAACTTCGATGCATGGGATGCAGAAATGATTTACTATCAGGTTGTATGCTTGATTCTCGCTCCTTACTTTAGCTAAAAAGTAAAGGCAACGCTACGTAAACGAACACAACTACCACAATAAAGAAGTAAATACTATAAATAGCATAATAAGGTTTACGTGTTTTCTTTTTCGGTTTATTGCCATATTATATTGGCATCTCTGAACATAAGGAAGCGCCTTATCATATTCATATCACTGTCTAGCTACCCACATTTCCGTCGGAAGTAAGCAACCATGCTTTGCTATTCAATACCAAATTTCGTCACAGACTGCAGCTACTTACAACAAAGGGCGACAAATTGTTGGTTGCCCTTAGATTGTGTCAGCCGAGGAAGGAGTAATTACCGGAAACTCACAGGCGACTTTAAGGAAACGGGCAATATAAAGGCGTCTTCGTTGAGGGGCGAAGGAGTGACATTTGACTCCGCTAATAGAGTTCGTTCACAGGAGAATTAGAACAACGTGTACAGGCTTGCGGTTTGTAAACGATGTAGGGCTGCAATGTATACGACTTCATCGTTTTGATGAGCAAGCTGCGTATGATATTTGTCAGATTTTTTATTCCGACTAGGATTTTAAGGTCCATCAAATCTTTCTGATCACGTATTGCTAATAAAGCATCTTTCAAAATCTTTCAAACCATATAAATAATAGATAACAAAGAGCGTGGCCGTCTATAAATTATTTTTTTCTATGATTTAAAACATTTTTGTTACTTAGATAATATATAGAAGACATAGAAATGTGCAATGTACAGATATTTTTTTTGAACATTGAAGAATTTTTTTTGAAGAAAGAAGCCTCACAAATTCCCTGGAATAGTTCAACGTGCAAAGTTCAAGGTTTGGTTGGGGTCTTACCGAAATAAGTCAAAATAAGTTTTGAATTCATTCAAGTCATATTTTTACAATATAAGAGTTTCTATATTATAAGGCTCTAAACATTTTCATTTTGTAACTAAAAATTATCGTCAAAAACAAAACTTTCTTACCCGGACTTCATTCGGATGAACTGAGTTATCGGTATAAGCGCATAGTAGATCGACAGAAAGCGGGTGACATTGTCTGAACTTTGAGGCCAAGAGCATCGCGGTCACGGCGAGGAGTTGCAGCTGCTGCCGTGAGATAGCGCGCTGTGCCAGGAACCTGTCCATGTAACTTACTGCCAGGGGAAACACCTGCTCCTCACACTGCTGTTCCTCGCATACCTGATGTAAAAAAAATCGGTACAATATTACCATTTCTTTATAGTAAATATACGTAAGGTACATAAATGTATAGTAAATATACATTTATGTACCTTATATATAGTATATATATAAGGTACATAAATGTATATACAATCAAAGCCAGATATTTAGTTAAGTAGCCACGTTTACTAATCTTTTGTTATGTAAATAATTTTAAGAATCATGATACTGCCTCTTATGGCAGTCTGTAAATCTAATGAAAATGTAATAAAAATTAACATTCATTTTATTAGCTTTTTAACAATAATTATTAAAAAAAAATATTATTAATTTAATTATTTCCGACACCAGCGACGTTATTTTGCGTAAATATTTAAGCTAATAATTTATGGATTATTATTAAATTATAGATATTTCATGCTATTCATTTATGGTACTTCCTAACAATATCTCATAAAATAAAGGTACGAACCGCAAAAAAAAAAGCTTTTGCGTTTAATTCCAAATATTTAAATGTTATGTTATGATATTAATGAATTAAATACTCAGGTATCGTATACAGAACAAAATGAAGGTATTTCTAAAAAACTAACATTATTGCATGTTTCTTTTTATTATTTATTGGAAGGTACTATTGATATTGATTTAAAATGTAACAATAGTACTTCATTGCTACGAATATAACTATTTATAGGAAGCCGACGAGCAAGCTTAAAAGCCCGACAGTTGTAGGTCATTGACTTAACATTAATCAGCTGTTGGAGGCAGTAGGATTGAAGTAGGGAAAAAGTTTAGACAAGAATTACATAGCATATTCTTAAGTTAAAGAACAACGGACCGGCATAATCGTCAGACACGTAATTTTTATTCCCTATGATCAAATTAATAAATTAACTTTTATAATCAAAAGCTTACTTCCAACATCCAAGTCGTGACCACCTTTCGCATAAATGGTTGTACATCAATCTGAACAGTTTGGAAGTAATCGGTGTGTAGTGCGTGTGAACGCTCCAACGTGAGAAGGTTCAGCATCAAGCGAGGATCACGGTCCAAAGCACGATCAGCACCAGCGACGCACATGTCTACCGCTCTACCGCTGCCACCGCTGTGATTGCCAGAATTCGGAAGATTCTCGCCACAAGATAAATCCATTTTGACCCACAAAATACACTCAAACCACAAATGTATAGTTCAACTCTGTCGCACGGAGATCTATGAATAAAACTTAACGCACAGTTTAAATTATTTACGTAAAGTTTTCAAGACACCGCGCACGTCACCGCCCGACAGCGGCTCACAATCGACTACAAATATAAAAGTGTGAAGTTATTTGGTTGTACTGGAACTCGCCTGCACTCCACGCTTGTAGTCGTAACCCCTCCCTTGTCCCTTAGGACTATAGCTACCATGTAAAAAATATTAAATGCAGGACTAAACAGAATCCGACAATATGTTTATCCTATTGTTTATAGCATGTCTATTATCCATTTACAATTAACTTTACGCATTAAACAATGCCCGTAAATTGTCTGATGTTTGTGATCGAACTCATTATCTAATTACAAAAATATTTTTACTCTAATGAGTAAAACTAATGTACAGAAAATAAACAATAAAGTTTATTACTTCTATTGTCCAACGACAAGGAGAGAAACGAAAATATAGAATGTGTCATACATTTTCTCGGCATAATGTAAAATTCAATAAAAGGTTACGACGGTTGGCATGTCGTAGACAAGGACATCTCAATGTTATACATACTTATGTCTATATGGAGTATATTTTATGGATATTTAATTCTACAAAAGTCTGTGTGTTCATTATTGTGACGGACATAAAATTTTAATTATATGATATTCGTAACGGATTGGCAATAAAAAAAGGAGGGTTTTACGTAACATTTCGGAATATGAGGGATGCCTTTAAAAACATCCTTTAAAAATCAAAGGTCTAAAAACATTATCCTCGCTCGGCGACAATCTTTACTCAAGTTCTGTTAACAAAATGGTAAACTTGAAATACCGCGTTCTATACGAATGAGTGGCACCAGTGCAGAAACAGCTCGAAGAAATGTATGGGGAATCTGAACTGTAAAAATAAGCACAGTACGTTTTTGGTTCCATTGTTTTCGTTCTGGAGATTTTGACCTCCAAAAAAACGCGGATGCATGGAGATCCAAATTGACAATGAAGAATTAAAGATCATCGTGGAAACAGATCCATCGCAAACGACGACAGAGTTAACAGCAGGCTTCGGTGTGAGTGTCATATGTAATACAATTTTAATTCACTTGAAACAAATTATGAAAGCGTGAATTTAGTGAAGCACACCAACGAACACTCATTGAGTGCTGCGTTACATTACTCAACCGTCAAAATAACGAGAGAATTTTAAATCGTATCGTTACTTTGGGTGAAAAATGGATACTTTGCGACAATCGAAAACGCTCATCACAACGGTTGAACCTAGGATAAGGAAAAACTATCCGTTAAATAACCACGACTGGTCAATTGCTCTAGCCCACTGCTGCTTTATCACAACGCTAGACCCCATACTTCCCGACAGACACTCCGCTGTCCAAACCGCTGTCTTCAAAAATTTTTCAGCAATGGAATCAGGAATACTTCGATTGATTAAATACATAGTTTCATAAAAGAAATATTTTTTACTTTTATATATATATATATGTTAGGTTCAATGTCTTATTAATATAAAACCTGAATATTTACCAAGAATAGTTGTTTATAACAATAGTGAGACGGTACGGTAGTTCAATATCTACACTCGCTTTTATTTTACAGTACACGAGGAAGCCGAGTTCGATCCCCGGTGTCGGAATCGCTCAACTGTGAAAACAATATCGTGAAGAAACCCGCATATCAAGGTGAGAAATAAAAAAATACTTCGAAGACGTGAAGTCTGCTAATCTGCAGTGAGTCGCGTGTTGGACACTCTAACCTCTCTCTAAGGACATTTACCCCATAAAGCGATTTATATATATACTCGTATTACCGGTAGGCTGTTACTTTTCTTTCCATAATTGTGCAACTTTTATTACTTATTTATATACTGAAAAGGAAAGTACTTAAATAAAATAACTTCTAGCGTCTTTTAATACATTCGGAAGAGACATAGAGGTAAAAGATATCTTTTTAATGAATGGTGTACCCAATCGTTAAAGGAAAACGACGTAATAAAAATAATAAAATTTGTATTAAATATAATATAAATTAAAATGTAAAATACACACAATATATTTCTACCAACGAAATATCAAAATACACCAATATATTTTTAAATTTAACAACTACTACATAACAATTGTAAAAACATAATAATAACACTTAAAATTTTATTCCAAACAATGGGAGGTGTTTTATTCAGAGGGCGATAGAACGTAGCAAGAGGGCTGAGGGCAGCTGCACGTGGCAGGCCGGCTGCGTGCCTTGAGCCGGTTGACATTTCATTGTAAATCCCAACACACCTGATCTTGGAAAGTAGTCATTATTACAAATCCATTCTCTTTCCAGATTTTCATTGTACATGCACGCGTGCTCAGCGCGTGCTCTTTTTAAAATGCAAATTGCCCAACTCTGTTCATAGCACCTGGCGTTATAATGTTGTTCGAAACCGACCAGATTTTGACCAACAAGATTAATAACTACAACTCACTTGTGATGCTATGTTGTCAACATTGTAAATTTTAAAAGATTTGTAATTAATAGCTTCAATATATAATTTGCTAATTATTTTGATATTTATTAACTAATAGCTCTTTTTATCTGTAATAAACGCATTTCTATAGAATGGAATGCACTTTACTACAACCTTCCAGTCTGTGACGTAGATCATGGCAAGGAATCCTGTTATGCTGTACGCTATTACTGAAGGAATAAGCGATCCAAGCTGTTGCGATGTCTTGTTACCCAAAGCCATTTTGAACTACGATTTGTAATAAAAGTTAGCTTTCAAGTTTAAGTATTTCCTCGTAACTGATTTTAAATAAAAAATAGTTTTCCGTGACATTTAATAGGCATAAATTTTATAGAGTTATGTTAATGGTTGAAATATGGAAAAAAGGTTAATAGTTTAAAGTTCCAATTTAAAATATGTGTTTGTTTTAATCACATTTTTTAAATTGGATTTAATCAATATATTTCAGATATTTTAACTAAAAAAAAATAAGAATTTGGTTCTATATTACCTACACCTTACCTGTTTCGAATTGCTGACGCTACATCCGAATCTTCCTCGAATCTTATTGCATATGCCAGTTCAGGGAAAGCAATGGAGAAATGTTTCTATATTAAGTGAATACTTCAATTATATTCTGCGCAGTTGACGTTATCTGGTGAAGACCATAAGATGTCAACATGGTAAAAATCTAACAGGAGGCCTATTAGAATCAGATCCGATAGAGGCCAGACTTGTTAGTCAAATTTTAGTAAAATTCTTCACGAATAGGTCAGCTCAACAACCTTTCTACGCTTTTTCAAATTACGATTTCTCATAGAGAATGAATGTAGGTGTCATGGGCTTACCATCAAGTGAAGTGTGTTCGTTAGTCATCCACCATATCAAAGTACCATACGCTACAAAAATATTACAATCCGTAGTAGTATAGGTCTAACAGGATCTGATGGCAAAAAAAAAATTTTGGTTTGGCTTCAAATTTCCTTTAAAAAGTGGTGAAAATGTCGAAGAAACCTCTTCGATCGCAAGCAAGAAATATTGTTTTCAATGTTTATCAAAGAATACTTGATGAACAAGGTGCAGTACAAACACAATCATCGATATTGAACCATGTGCAAGCGTTAGTAGGAATGACACGTCTTGATACTTTGGTTTATTGCATTTTTCATGTGTATTATATTATGCATACTAAAGTTTGGATTATTTCAGGGGTTTCTAATACTACCATAAGTCGAATTGTTGCTGAAGGCAGATCTAGAAGAGGCGTATTTAGTACGCCAGCTAAAAAAATAAACTTGGATAGTTTTGATTTAGAATTGATCAGAAACAAGATAAATGAGTTTTACACTGTACGAAAAGAAATACCCACTGTCATGAAATTGCTACAAACTCTTCGGGAGAAAATCAATTTCAATAGAGGAAGAGAATCATTAAAGTAACAAAAATGAATTTCGTTTTCTTTCAGTTTGAATATAATCTAAAAATAACAATCTTATTTTGTCTTCAGACTTATTTTGAAAGACATCGGATTCGAATTCGTGAAGTGCCAATCAAAAAGGACTATTTTAATGGAGCGACATGACATAAAGATACACAGATTCAAGTATTTGGAGCGTCAATAGACCTGAAAGTGCTAAAATCTTTAACAGAAGAAGCTTTCTCTCAAATGATGGGATCAATGAATGGCGAAAATCTTGTGAACATGTAATAAAAATTGAAAATTAGGTCATAGAACAAGATCGATTAATTGAGATGCAGGAAGAAAGGTTTATCATAAATACTGCGTCTTCCTCTTCCGATGAATACTTTTTTATGGATGTGCAGATTTTGGAACCATTTTCAAGTTCTGATAGCCTATAATTATTTAATAAACTCATGAACAGAGTAATTGTAGTTTTAATCTAAATTTCGAACCCCACATTCGCCACAGTAAGATTTTCAAAAATAATCCTTGATCATTGGATAAATTTTTATATTTGCATGTATCACACAGAATCAGCCGCTATAAGGAAAAAAGTATCAAAACGTTTACTCCAATTTCCCCAGTATTGCTAACGTCAATTTCTTTTTTTCTTTTTTGCCATCAGATCCTGGTAGACTATAGTAACCGTACATGAATAAACTCTGGAAGATACCCATACCACCGGGTATATCATCACGTAAAATTGCAATCTTCTATTTCATTTGCACCGGCACCTGGTAATGTACTCAGGCTCACGTACCATGAAATTATTACCGAGCGCAGCGACATCAAGCTACCACTGCTCTTAGAATTTAATATATATTAAGAATTGAAAAATATATGTATACAATATAAAATATATTCGCCAAATATAAGTATCTTTGCATAACATCTTACGATAACAAAATTCTCGATATCATTATATATATTATGTAATTGCATATGCAAAAATATAAGTGGTGGAGACACCACAGGCCCAAGTTTGTAAGTTAAGCTAAGTAATATATAAGACATAGGAGGCATGAGTGAGACGACTCAAATAGGGAATGGCCATGCTTTTACAGAATACTAGTGAAAAAAAGCAGCTCTTTGCTTGCTTTATTTTTCACTCTCATGGCAAAGTATTTTTGATATAAATCTTATATTAGTGAGTGAAAGACTAAAAACGCGATACACAGGTGCCATATTTTTACTCAACTATTATTATATGATACATCATCTCACAGTCTCTCAAAATATATAATTTTTGTCTAAATCATAGCAAGGCTAGTAATCCTTAAGTAAACCCACACATCATTATGGGTTATGTGCTGTATTTTTTTTGTTTTGTGCATAAAACTGCTTAAATAGCAGACTATGTTACTTAAAAATCCTTAAATAATACTTAAAGATCCAAGAATATTGAACACAAAGATGATGATGGATTAGAACAAAAATAAAACCGTAATTATATTTTTCTTGTGATGAAACATTATCTTGAATGAAGAGAAAACTTGTTTTAGACCGTTTTTACTTCAAATAATCGAATACGCGTGGTGCAAAATTAAATGTACCATTGAGCAATAACAGTTTTTAGTTTCTAGAGAATTTTTACATGAAGATTTCGTCACAAAAAAATGGTATTTTTCTTCACCCGGTGTCCACGTTTATCCTGCCTGGAAGGCTCTTCATTTTAAAAATACCCAAACCATTGACTGGGTAAGAGAAAAGGGTAAGGTAGGATAAGTACGTGGGTCAGTCAAAAAGAAATTAGATTCTGTGAGTATTACAACAATTATTCTATAAAACAGGTCATCTTTTCATAGTTCGGTCGCATACACACTTTCCATGACTCTATAATTTATATTATTTTTATGTCCCATTTATGAAAGAAAGTGAAATAATAAAAAAAATCAATAATCAATTTAAAAGGAGTTTTAGAACGGCCACGTAGTGTTCTTATTTTTTATCCAAGACGTTATGTTATTATAAAATTGTATATGTTATGTGGTTTTTATGCAACAAAGTTGTTTAATGTAAATATGACTATAGTTTGAATTAATGGTACGTAGCGTAGATTACAAATTTCGCCATATTCTGAATAGAAAGGTGGTTGCTACAATGTGAATATTAACGGCGATGATAGTAAAGAAATCAAAATGCTATCGCAACTTCAAATCGAATAAAAAGAAATAATAATTAAAATATAACGAAGCAAGTATAGAAAAAAGAGAAGGAATTAATTTAAATGATAACATAATTTCTGGAGCGAAATAACAATACTAAAGACTTGGATGTATGGACTTTAATTCTTCGTCTTTCCCTCAATAGAAAAACACCTAAAAACAATCTATCAATCAATTTGACAATAATATTTAGAATACAATGATATAGGCAGAATTCTTTTAGGAGCGGTCATTACTGAAAGAAAAGAGAAAGAAGAAGAATCCGTACCATTCAGTAATTTCCATTAGTATTGATCCGTCAGAGAAAAACGAACGTGCGTAGAAAAAACATTTTAGGATAAATTATCATTACAGAATGGCTTCAGAGAAAGATCCTCTTGTAAGTGAACGTTCGGGAACGGTGCGAGAAGTAGGAAATCATGCTATTTGGAGCTTGTCTTCCTGTAAACCAGGTTATGAATATTCCTATCAACACAAGTATGTACCTATATTTATTTTTTTTAAACTATTTTTATTTATAGGTTTTGGCATTGACCAATTAAGAGATGATTGCGTAGACACTTATTGGCAATCTGATGGACAATTGCCACACCTGGTAAACATACAGTTTCAGAGAAAAACTATGGTTTCCCACATTTACATCTACACAGATTACAAGTTAGATGAAAGCTACACCCCCAGTAGGATATCTATAAGAGCTGGAACACATTTTAATGATCTGCAAGAAATTGAGGTCATTGAATTAATTGAACCAAGTGGTAAGTAAAAAAGATATGATGAATATTATCATTTAATTTTAAAGAGAATTTGATTATAGGCTCATTTATTGAACAAGAATCATAATCATCAGCATAATGAAGTAATTGGAAATGCAATTGACTGTTTCGCTACTAGCGTTTGGGTATTCAGTTCTCATTACTTACCAAGTAAAACACTTTATTATTCTGTTACTTAAAGTAACAGATAATAACAATAATGTGGTGGTTTTCTTTGAGAGTTCGGTCTGTGGATGGCATGCCATTTGTTTATTTTCTAGCTGTAATGCAGATCAACCACATTCTTTTTTTTGCTGTAACCTTAACAAAATCCACAAAACCTAGTTAGTTTAGTTCACAAATGGCAGACTTAATTCCAACGTCATTCTTTACTAGTCAACCTAAGGTGTGGTGAGATATTGTGATAGGTGTATCAATAAATTAATTAATAATTATAAAAGACTAAGAATAGCTAATAAAAAAGATACAAATAAACAATAATACATACATCTACAGATAAATACAAAATACAGTAGTGGTCACATAATTAGACACCTATTTAGTTATTATCAATAGTGAAGACTTGTGTTTAGCAATAGACAAGATCTTATTTATATTTTAAATAAATCTCAATTTTTAATATGCTTGCTGCCTAATTACAAAAAATATCTCATAAGGTACTTTTAAAGAAATCAAAAATCTAAGCTAGATAGAGTTTGCAAAACAATATGAACATTGGACTGAATGTGAGTAAAAAAATGTACTAGTTTCGGATGAAATAAATATTAATATGATTAATTATAGAAAACATTCAAACATTGAGGAGGGAATATCAAAGTTTGGTGCTGTTTTTCCGGACATGTTTAACCTGTTAGGCAAATTGTCGGCAATATGGATAAATTTCATAACAAGAATATTTAAGAGGCAACTATGTTACCCTATGCTAAGGAAAGGTGGGGACACAATCCTTTCTAACAAGACAATGATCTTAAACTCAGTCCCACCCATACAGTCCTAACATCAACGCTATTGAAAATTTGGGGTACCATGTGAACAAAATAGTGGCCACAAAACATACCACTAACATTCATCAACATTATATGGCTTTTAAAGAAAAACGGGAACAAATTCCAATATCAACTTGCAACGAATTAATCTCTTCAATGCCAAAGCAATGGGCTATTATTGGTGATAAAAGACATGTGTCAAAATATTGATAACTTTACATAATAAAAAATGTCTACAAATAATAATAATAAACTTAATTTAAATATTTATTGCATTTATTTTTTCTTATAATAGTTACTTGGGGTATTTTTAATTAGTTTCCATACCTTATTTTAATTCATACAGCTTTAATTATGGTTAAACCAGATATAAATTTAGGATGACTTTATTGAAAATATTTCTAATATTTATCTCATAATACCTACACAAATGATTTAAATATTGTTGCAAATTCTTACTTTAATAAAAATAAAAATAAATAATCAAAAATCTCAGTTAACATAATATCCCTTGAGTGTCTTTAATTGTGTGACCACTGCATATATTACATACATAAATACAAAACAACAGCAGTAGCTACCAATAAATTCCATAAAGGATGGATGTATCTACCTACAGGTATCTTTAGTAAGTAGTCATGAACCAAGCTTTTAAAACTGCTTTTATTACTCACCTTCTGGATGTCATCGGGTAAGGAGTTCCAGAGTAGTGTAGCTCGGACAGTAAATGAATTAGTAAAACAATTGGTAAATTGAGCTGCATTACAGATCTTATAAATTAAGATTGAAGAAGTCTGTCATAAGATAAATAAAGATATCAGAATTTATCTTAAAAATTAGGTGATGGTGGATATTTTAAAAAGGAGATGAAAACAAGCAAAATTCTCGAATTACACCTTTGTTGTATGGAAATGGACTTATCTGACTTCCCAATTGCCAATTAAGATGAGATTGATATTGGGAGATATGTAGTATAATATATTTACACAACCTAAAAGTGAATTGAATGTAGTTGATCCACTGGGTTCCTGTAACACACATCTGCATAATCAATGATAGGCAATATTAATGTTTGGACGCAAACATGACATTTACTTTAATGGGAAGGAAATGCTTGAGACACTAAAGAGTGTTAGGTGGTAGTGATGCCGCTAATTCCTATGACTTGTAATCGCCATTTAAGTGTTGTCAATATGTAGACCAAGATTTTTCACAGAAGTCTTAAATTATATTAAAATTTTATTGTTATAGATATCTATCTTGATTTAAGTCAAAGTTGGTTATATTAATGAAGTGTTTTTTATATTTAAATTCCAAAAAATGTCTTGTGTTCATATATAGACAGTTCACTTTATTTTAATGACAGAAATATAAATAGGCTGTTGTCATACTAGAGATTACTTATATAAATTTTTAAATTTTGCATATGATTCATTTTTTCTGGTGAAAAACCAACCAATACTTTATTGTATAATATATTAACTTACTTACTTCAATTATATAATACATCTACTATTACTACTACTATTTAAAACACAGCGAAGACATGACAGGGTTTGCACCTTGGCAGCCCATAAAACTGAGTTCGCTAGACGTCAGTTCAACTTTCTTAGTGCTTTTTTGTACAATAAAGGAAATAAGATATTGCAAATATATGCTTTATCACTACAACAATGTAAGGCACTCATTACTAAATGGCTACAAACCCTTTCCTATGAATTTATTGAAGGTTTATTAAAAGTACAATGTTGAAGATACCTGTGTATCTACTCCCCTCCCCCCCTCTTACTCGTACTTAGACCTACACATTATTATTATCTTAATTTTTTAACAAAAATTCTTCTAGTATGTAAAATAGAGCACCCAAACTATGCATGGTCTTGTTTACTCTACTCTCCTTTGATTGTACATAAAAAGTGCAGGACTTACTAAGGCGGTCCGGGTTAAAGCAAGCCGGCAAGGCCAGTGGGACCATAGGAGGGAGATGACGACTGATATGAGCCATTGGCTTCTGTAGTTAAGCTATGGTCAAGTAGATTAAGCAATAAAGTTAAAAAATTAAGGAGTTATGAGCATCATTTTTGATAGTTTTATATACACTATTCAGCATCTTTTATTATGGAAATCTAAAATTCTACTATATTTAATTTAAAATAATAATATTATAATGAAATGTTTTGTTTCATTATTTCAGATTGGTAAGTATTTTTGTGTTTAAAACCCGCGAAGGGAAAAGCTTATTCAGTTGCCCTCCAACTCACAACTGTTATAAGTGGATGTAGTTTCTGCATTATAAGGACATCTAAAATAAAAGCATTAAAAGTTGTGCACCATCAGAAGTCAGCTGTTTTAATGTAAACTCTAGGGGTAGGGCAGGCAAAACATGTGAAGTCAGGGTCCTCTACTTTAGATATTATTAAATCTATTACTCCCGACTTGACATATTTTATTTTCCTACTATTTTATTACTTCGGACAATACAGATTTTATTTGGCTATACTTTAATGGATTTTAAAAGGGGTTTAAAGTGAAAAACCCTTGGTGAAAATGAATTTAACGGAGAGTAGGCCTGAGAAAAGTAAATGTTCTAAGATTTTCCTGGTGCAAAATTGTGTATTGTTTATTTATTTTATAAACTTTATTTATAGGTTGGGAAATGATACCCATTAAAGACATCCATGATAGACCAATAAGAACATACATGATTCAAATTGCAGTACTAAGCAATCACCAAAATGGAAGGGATACTCATATGAGACAGATTAAAATTCACTCACCTTGTGAACCTACCTCATTCGATCTAAATAAAGTAAAGAATTTCTCAACAGTGCAATTTCAACAGTATGCAACTATAAGGTAAATGACAAACAACACGTAGATATGTAAATAAATAATTATTATTTATTTCTGTAAAATAAATCATACATATTCAACTGTGTTTGAAATCTCTTTTAAAGTATATTACATGTTAAAAGTGATTTCTTAAGATATTAAAAAATATATATATAAATACATGGTTTTTATTGACTTATATCTCAATTGGAATCTTCACTTTCTTCACTTGCTTCTTGAAGCCATTCAAAGAACTTGACTAGTGATGTTTGATTGACCAATGGACTTTCATTATCTTTTAAATCATCATACCATTCAATTAAGGAATCTTCATCAACTATATCAACCTCATATAAAAGATGTATAACTTGACCTGCTTTACCATCTAACCACTCACACTTTAAGCAACTTTCCTGAAAAGAAATTGTCAAAATATTAATTTAAATGGAAGTTACATGATATTACTCTACCAACATAATTAGACAACTGAAAATATGATGTCAACCATAACCTCTTGCTTTACTGACAGCATAAAAAATTGATTTTAAAATAAACTTATTCATGAAATTTTATTTCAAATATTTATATTTAGGCAATGGTAATTATTCCACACATTTGTTTAATTATGTTAGTTGAATAAAAAAATATAAACTATAAACCTATAATCAAAAATAATAATCATCCTTTAAGCACACCGTTCACCTAATCATAATTGTTCATTGTAGAATCTACATGCACCAATCATTGGGTCTCTACTGATCATTCACTATTTTACAGCAATGTTATGCTGATCCTTGGTTAGTTTCATAAGTGATTTTGTAAACTGAATAAAAATAAAATTCTTGTTAGATAACAAACCAACTGTGGCAATAAAAAAATAAGGTCCTCCAACTTATGCTCTCTTTTAATTTGATAGTATGTAAGTAATTGTTTATTATGACCGACTGCAAGACCTGATTTAATTTGTGCTCAGTGTACAGAGATAATGTTTTATGAACATGTATATATCTAAAAAAAATTGCAATGTATTAATTATAGTTAGGAGTATGGTCTGTGAAATTTATCATCATAAGATTCTCAACAATACATTTATGCTTAGTAAGAGTGGTTAGCTTTAAAAAATCTGAAATCCTGATACTTCAATATCCTCTACAGAGTGATGCCTTCTCTGTACAGAGAATATCTCTAGGAGCTCTGTGCTCAACAGAAGGCTGTCACTCTAGCGCACTGTTTAATTATAAGTAAATCCCTGTTTTACAAAAACTACAATGATATTTTATTTAATTTAATAATATTTAATAATCCAACAAACTTATTAAAAAATGGTTTTTATAATAAATAAAACTTACTTCTACAGCTTTTAAGCAATCCATTATTGATGATTTCGTCTTTATGTAGTTTGACAATATTGGATGGAAGAATTTCAATATGTCCTTTACAGTGACCAGGATACTTTTGCTGTCTATTAATATAGGTATGCTAAGCATCGCTCTTATAACAAAGAAATTTACTTCATGTAATTGAATGTTATAAGCATATCTAGATGAGTTAATTTCCAGAATTAGGTAATCACATTTCAGTTTCTCTTCATATCCTCTGGCTAAACTGTCAATAACCTCTTGTAAGAATACTGAAAAATAATCATAGTATAAATATTTTTTATTTCATGTTCATTGCCATCATCATCACAGACTATGCATACTCCATTGAACATGGCTTCTCCCATAAAGTGTCACAAAGTGTGATCCCAAGCCATCTTCATCCATCAAAGTCCCCTTCAAACTCGCATAGCTTATCCATCACTCCATCTAGTGGGGGTCCTCCTACACTGCAACTGCACATACGAGGTTGCCACTCAAGCACCTTTCTTCCCCATAGTTATCAGTTCTACAAGCTATATGGCCAGCACATTGCTACTTCAGCTTGCTAATCTTTTGAGCCACATTGGTCGCCTTTGTTCTACTGCAGATGTGTATGTTGCATATTCTATCACATTTTTTTATTTCAATAATAACAATTGCTTAACTTAGAAATAACTATTTACTAAGACTAACTTATTAATCTCCAAAGGCTTCCCTATTTCCTTTTGGTTTCCACTAAATAGAGATTTGCAATTTCAAGTACATTTGAACAAAATTCAAGTCAGCCAGAATCATGAACATTAAGTGTTAATTTCTATGTATTCAAGATTTAAACATGAATACCATTTTAATAAGTTAACTTACTGTTGGTATCTTCCGGTATTGGTGACTCAGGCAAGGAAGATTGAGCGCTACTATCTGATGAGTAACAAGAATCACTGTCACTCCATACTTTATTGAATCCTACAAATTCATCATCTCCACTTCCCTCTGATTCATTTTCCCACTCTGTTCCACTTTCTGATGTTGATTTAACCAATGGCTTTTCTAGAAAAAATATTATGTAATATCAAGTTATATTTCATTTAATGAATACAGAGAAAGAGAAAATTATGAAAAACATAATTATTTTGCATAGTTTTCTCTTAAATTTGATATTATTAACAAAAATCTAAATTAACAGATAGAACTTCATTAGTAGGTAGATGTCTGCCTTGAACAGAGATAAAACTGTACTTGGGGATCAGGCTGGTGACTAGTTCAAATTCAAGGTTAGGGAAAGAGATCTTTTTCTTTGCAATAGATTTATATTGACAGCATGACCCTGCTACTGTAGAGAGGATTTTAAACAAATACAATGGAAGAAGCTGGAGAAGGAATTTACTACCAGGCGACACACTAAGTTATCCTTTTTGTATGTATACTATTGGGCAAGTTTTAAATTTTTTTCTACTTCAAGATTTAAAATCACCACCAACACCAAAACTTACCATTCTCATTTTCCATTTCTGAACATTCAATGATAGCACCCTTTAATTTGCTGCTTGCTTTAATATTTACATTTGATGCAATAATTGTCCCATTTTCTATAATTAAATCTGCTTCTAAACAGCAATTGATGTCAATAAAGGAATTTGTAATCTTACAATTATCTTTTATAATAACATTATCCATTATACAGCTTCCTATTAATGTAACATTATTACCAATTTTACAATTATTACCAATCATAGTTTTTGAGACAGTAGTATTATCACAGATTTCTGTATCTGCTCCTATGAGTACATCTTCTATAAGGGTGCAAGATCTAAAATTGTAAAACATAATGTGCTGTTTAATGTATGTGTAACTTTACACCCATACAAGGTTGAATTAATATTTTTGTATGATTAGCTTACCGGCTTAATTTTGAAGAGGTTTTACGGAAGTTATGATTACTCATGAACATATAATTGTTTTGAAAGAATGAACCAGTCTCAATTGATAATGGGTATGCCCAATTATGTAATATATCCCACCTAAAAAAATACAAGTCAATATAAAAAAATGCCAAAATCTTTAATCTTTATGATGTTTGTCATAGTTTTACTTACGAAACTATTTGATAAGTTTTCCAGTTAGTGATAGCAGCTGCATATTCATTTTCTTTCAAAATTTTGTAGTACAGAGTACTTGCTAAAATTTCCTCATTTATTAATATGCCATTAACAAAGTCATCTCTGGTTTGGAAATCAAAATTATCAGCAAAGAGAGGAAGCACTGAATGTGAACATAATGCAATATTTGCATCTACCAAATTATGATGCAATTTTATCTCAGAATGACTTAAGACACAGTCCTGAAAGTTTTAACATGGAACTAGTATAAAAATTATATAAATTCCAAAACAATCTAAAAATTGGAGTGTACTTACTAATGGTAGCCGTAAAGTATTATCATTAGATTTTTTCTTTTCATGAATCAATACTTTTTTATTATAACCATCTGTAGCCAAAAATAAAGCCTTATTATTTTTTATTAAAGGATGTTCCCAAGATACTTTTTTATAGATCAATGTCATTGCAGCCTCCTTATCTCTTTTACATGTGAGTCTAAAAAGTAAGTAAGTTGTTAACCAATAATACCAAGTTATCATACATCAATGTATAAAAGATAACTTACTTGTGCTGTTCAAGTAATGCAGCAAAATTTATGTTTGTTATACTGTTGACTCCCATCAATATAAAATATCCTCGGACAAGACCAGCAGCATCTATTTCTCTCATAACATCACCCATTGTTTGGCATGTTTCAGACATTATTACGTGGACATCCATGTTCAAACTCCAGGGTGCTTTTTCATTTGTACATTTTCTGCATTTTAAGAACAATAGTAAGAAAAAAATAAACAATGACAATATTAGCCTGTTAACTAAACTTACTTAATATGTTCCTTTATTAAAGGACCATCATGACAACAAAATAAAATTGTTTCACCAACTCCCCCCAGTCCCAGCGACTCTAAAACGTAATCAATAAGAGGTACGCCAGCTACAGGAAACAATGCCTGTAAATAATGCATATATCATATTTCGAATTTGTGTCATACAGATATTAACAGCAGTTAATTAATGCTTACCATGGGCTTGGTTTTATTGACTGGTGCAAAATTGTTATTAAAAGGATCCATAATAACCACAGCCTGTACTATATTTTCTTGGCTGGACTCCATTTTTAAATGTACGAGTTTGTTTAAATCTTAATATTATTTCTTTAAAATTATTTACTAATAACAGGAAGATAATGATAAATTTTATTTAAGGTTTCCAAAACCACTGACATAGATCATAAGAATGAGAGGTTAAGGTATAGTTGGCTATTGTAATAAAAAGTGACATATCAAAAGTGGCTGGGCTGGGTTATTTCTTATCTGTGCTTAGGCCATATAGTCTTTACTCAAGAAAATATTAAATTAAGTATAAATAAATAATAATATAATTGGTCCCTCCAGCATGCGAACAATTATTTCATCTCCATTCTCATACAAACAAAAAATTTAAAACCAATGAGCTTGAGAGAAAATTTTCAGTTTAAGCCTGGCAACCAGTTCAAGGGCTCTCGAGAGGGAGCCTCGGCTTGAACCGTTACCCTGTTTCGCGAGAGCGTCTAACTCGAGGGTGCCCCAGAGGGCCAGCCCTCGGCTTCGGCAGTTGCTTCTGATAGAGGTTTATCTAAATTAATATCGCTATTATTATTAGCTGTCTGTACCACCACTTCGGAATGCGTGGGCGTTGGAGAAGAAGTGGCGCAAGAAACTCCAGCGACGCGTCTATATGGACTGGAGAGAACCGACCAGTGACATGGCGGTATCGCGAATAACCTTTTTTGCGACGCCCTCGCCGTACATAGAGAGCAACGTAACATACAAGCATACAATTTTTATATTATAATCAAATTACATTAATCAATAAAATTATTCGCAATTATATTTATTTTATTATTCCATTTTAAATTGAAGATACAAAATAAATACATTTCATAAAAGATTTAAACAAAAATATTATGTTAATGCTATACAGAATAGTTTCAAGGTTTACAAACTCTAGTCTTTTTCTTGGAAACAAGTGTGAGAAATAATGTATTGGCAGGGAGAATCATTTTATAAATTTAATGTTATTGTAGTCTTCACACTTTACATTGCATTACTTATTCATACTTACTTATTTATACTTAACTTAGCAAAAGTATGACAGATTTATTGTTTACCCCGGCGTTACCAGGGCATTATTGATTACAGTTGTTACATATATCTTTATATCATATAGTGTTATTCCGAAGAACTATATTTATACAATAAAATGGAATACGATTTAACAAGAGTAGATTACATACTTTGTGGTATTACTTATCCCGACACATTAAAAATTCTCCCTAATTCTGGCCACAAAACCCAGCAAAAGGTATGCACAATTTACTTAAAACTTGAAGATTTATACTTTATTTTAGTATATTTTTAATTTGATTTCTTTCGGCTTTAGTTTGCTGTCGGGGATAAGAATGGAGTCCTACAATGTCTTTGTATGAAAGATGAAGAACCGATTGTTCAATTTAAAACTTTACCAGGAAAGCCAATAACCTCAATACAGATTGCATCTATAAACGGTAAAAAATTATATTTTTATTAAGATTCCATAATTAAGTTAATTATAACATATATATAAAATGAATTGTACTGTAACATTTATTGTTTCTATTTAAGGGAACTATATAGATAAGATTTTTGCAGCATCTGGTACTGAAGTGAAGGGCTACACGAGGAAAGGAAAAGTATTTTTAACAATCGAAACATCTGTATCAGAAACAATAACCTCAATGTAACTATTTTTATTGTTCTTTATGTCATTGGATGAACAGTATAAATTAAATAATACCAAGCGTTTCAAGCAACTTTCTCTATCTTTCTTTAGGTATCATGCTTATTTAATATTATTAATTTTTAACATATCCAGGTGCATTTTGGAGAGTGACTTGATACTTTGCAGTGGGTTTACAGTCACTTACTACAGAGAGCTGCAAGAGATTTATACATATACTTGTGAGGACCGAGTGCTGGACGTAGCTGCATTTCCTACCCCAAATGTTAGCCTAAGTACTTAAATGTTTTCTGATCAATTTATTAGCCGTCTGCTAATAAGTGCTAGCTGAATTTACTATGTTTCTACTAATACTATGGTTTAAAGGAACTATGATTATTTGTTCCCTCGTAGTACTCAAACATTATTTATTGGCTGGATTTATTTTAATTCATGAGATATCGTTGGATTTGTCCAGGTAAAATATTATTAGGTTTCATCATAATAAAATATGCCAGCGGTGAGAAGCCATTTGTTCTTGTTCATTTTGTATCATATTAAAGAGTTTATCATCGTCATCAGGAGTCATAAATATAAAAACTAAAGTTTGTAATTTACGCTAATACAAGATTTTTGTACTAGCGTAAATTACAACAGCGTTATGCTGCTATTTCATGCTAGTATTCTGTGAGGGCGTGGTCCTTATGAAACTGAGAACCCGTTGATTCTGCAGCTAGAAACTCGCTGCAGACTCCTAAACCTCTGTTGATAAGAAATATTCACACATTTGTGCATTTGTTAATAAAACTTTTTTCGAACGCAGTTATATAAAAATATTTAATTTCTTATTTAACCGTTGATTTAATTCGTAAACAAGCCATAGGATAAATACTACTTTCTATTTTTGTTTAATTTTAAGAGTACCCAAGTCCGCCTCCTGCTATTAATCGCGAATAAAGGAGCTGCGGTTATAGAAAATGGTGAGCTCCTAGCACGGATGCATATAACCTGTGGACCTTCACGCCTCTCCCTGCCCCCAATGCAGTCTGCAGAAATTTGCGTCTTCTATGGTGCAGCTGATGGCTCAATTGGTCTATTACAGTATGAGTAAGTATTATGTTAAGATTGTGTCAACGTTTGTTCTCTTATTATATAAATACCTATATGTTTTATACATATATATATATATATATATATATATATATATATATATATATGTTTATATATGTGTGCATATATATATGCATATATATACAGGGTTATTGGTAATTCGACGTATTCCCGTTAGGAGATGATAGGGGTGACTATTTGTAATAATTTTAACCCCCATATGCAACATGCAAAAGTGAACCATTTAATAGCAAAATATGTCAAAAATGCAACATCAAAACTTTATTTAAAAAAAATTAAATCTCATTATTTCTTCTGATTTATAAAAACGATTAAACACTGGTTATTTGTCAATATTAAAACAACAATCATCGGTCCAAATTTAAAATGATGTCCAAAGATGGGAGAGGACACGTTAATCCGGTAACTTTACCTCCAAGAGAGCGACCAGCTATCTCAAGGAGATATATTTATAGTTCACTAGTTTTCAAAATCACTCTTTAAAAATGTTGTCAAAATCGAAAGTATGTCACCTTATATTTAGAATAACCAAGTCAGACCTCGATCATGAGGTGTAGGCATGGTATGGGCATATATCGCCATGCATTCTTCCAATATCAATATATGGTGTAAATTCATTTCAACACAAAACTAAGCAAAATGAAAGATGATGAGCTGAGAGGCGGTAATTTTCGAATAAGTTACGGGATCCATGGGGACAATAACTGGGTGACTTTTCGGAAAAGCATCTTTATGGTGACCTCTTTTCTTAGCTTTGATTAGCCCCGACAGAAAAGTTTCATAATTAAGTTAGAAATAGGTAGTTAAAAGAGATATCGTCTGACGATAAAATAAAACAAAAACTGCTGCTTGCTGCTTTGTCTAAAATCATATAATCATATATATATTTTTGTTTAAAACCTGTACGGTACCCTATTTAATGAAGGGAAGGCAGGAGATCGTTCCATAATTTTGGTGCAACAAATTTAAAGCAGCCTCGGGTTTAGACCAGATTACACCTCGGTAAGGTCAGAAGACGAACACGAGATCCTAATATGTTGCAATTCAGCTTTGGTGACCAGTTAACTTATAAAACAAATACTATGTAAATATTTGAAACTTGCTCAAGGTGTCACAAAACATGTCAGTTTTAAGATTCTTGTATTCTCTATGTTTAGCATATCTATTCCCGACAAAATAGGTGATATATGGAGTCATTGTATCCAGTACCAGTACCGAATGCACGCAGTTTGACCCGCTGTTTTGAAAGGTCAAGTGATTTTCACAGATGTCACAAACTTACTTCGATAAATTTTCTAAGTTTGTAAATAATTTTAAACGAAGCGAAACATTTGCCTACTTTTCTTTGTATATGTTCTTCAAATCTTAAATTTTCGTCTATTAAAATACCTAACTTAAGGACAAACTTATGTCGTGGTATTACCGAACCCATAATTTTGATACGAGTATCAAAATTATGGTTTCGGCATAAGTTTGTCCTTCTTTTATGAAATTACTTTGGAACGATCTCTTTAGGGTAAATAAAAAAAAAGACATCGCTATGAATATCGTCAGCGTATAGGTGACAGTGAGAGAATTGAATATATTTAAGGATGTCGTAAGTTTAAATGGCAAATAGAATCGGGATTTTGAAACCCTTGAACTACACCACTACGTATCTCAGCTGCTGTGGAACTTACAAGAAGGCGCTCATCGTTTATACATTGAACTATTTGGGATCGATTAGTAGAGTAAGATTGAAAACTTTTCCACGAAAGCGTTGAAATTCTCTCGAATCGTCCAATTTATCTAAAAGAATTGGAACTGAGATGCAAACGAAAGCGTGTGAAAAATCTAACTGATGAGAATAGTTCCTATAGAATTTTTTTTATAACTTTTTGATTCCTTGCGAAATCCATATTGCAATATAGGTAATATATTATTCGCCTCTATGGCATAATTTAAAAGAAAGCACACTTTTCAACTACCTTACAGAGTGCAAATAAAATTCTGATTTGTCTTACGACCCTTTTATTTTCTATTTTGGAATTTTTAGGAATAGGTATAGTTAACACACATATCTATTGTTCTGGGAAAATACTCTATAAATAGATCCAATTACAATTATGTGATAGTATTTAAGGAATAAGTTAAATTAATCATAACCTTTGAAATTCCGTCGCGTCAAGTCATATTTGTGGATACCGTCTCAATTATACGAGCAGTAGTGGACCAGAGTTGTTTCTTTGAAGTTGAAGACTAAATTAAAATAATTTAATGGAGGCAAAAAAAACCAAAGCAATGATAAGGTTGCAGTCTTCAACTGACAAGTCAGACCTCCAAATCTATATGAAGATACGTACGCAGCGTTAATAGGGATCGTTAGTACAGCGTTAAGTCTTAAGGAAGTGACGGAGTGGACTCCCGCCGAAACCTTCAGAGGTCTGTTTATCGGACAAAACCAAATGACGCTTAGTCATTGAAGACCCAAGAGCGGAGTTATCATTCCCGCTAGACCAGAGATTTTGCATTTAGATTGAGAGAGAGTTTCTATGTACTCTGCGTTATTAGAGACACACGTGTGTAACGACCCAAGAACAGTGTATGCTCGACACTATTCTGAAAATCAGTCACTCCGAGCGTGGTTACAATGGCTACCGACCAGCTTAAAATGTTAAAGCACCAGGAGAGGTGGAGAACCAATGGTTAGTAACATATAGATGGTGGTGCTGTTCTTCAAGCAGACGTAAACCATCTTGATAGGCTGGGGTAGTAATTAAAATTCCAAAATTGTGGCTAATCACTTGCCTGTATTATAAGAATAAGGAATTATTAATATACACATGTAAAGTTTCTTTTTTTTCCCCACATTTAATCTTGGCCTCTTCAACAGCACAGAGTTGTCAAATAAATGCCTCGTGGAGGGCGGAGGCCTAGGACCAATTGTTTGCGTCGGTTGGTATTCCAGTAATAATGGCGCTCATTTGGCAATCGGACGTCACGACGGCTCTGTTCAACTTTACCTGGTCGACTTGGACAATATTAATGATAAACCAAGATTGAAGTTCACTTATGTGAGTATCCTTCCACCTATTGGTAATGACTAATAGCTGAGGATAAGTTTCGTCTGCGGACTAATGGTTAAAGTTACCACGATTAAGATTAACCACAATCGGGAAAGGACAAGTCCTCACAGAACACAAATGTGAAACAGCAGCATAATGCTGATCTGTGTAAAGAACCGAGGACTGTAACTGGTAACATAGGATTTCGTCTCAGTTCTCAGGGGTGATAATGAATATTTATGCGTCATTAATTTCCATCAGGTAAACGTAACGTTAACTTGGACAATACGTTTGTCTCCTTTAACTTCATAAAATATAGCAGTGCTATGCTGTTATTTCACACTAGTTATTGTTTATAATATACTTCTTATATTTAATGTAGTCTTTACACCATTATTATTATATTAAGGACTAAAATAATAGAATAATTAAGCCCTTGTAATAAATAAATGCCGCTAACGTTCCACTAACTCTGGATAAGTGTTATTAAAGTAGACGTATTGTAAATATAAGATTCAAATTTTTGTGAAAAAAGTGGTTGAGCTACTCTGGAACTATAAACTAGCTGTACTTTGCACGAAAATTGTTGAAAAAAGGCTGTCGCACAATGACAGCTGGGCCTTTATTCAACAATGTTTCCATAAAGATATATGAAATATTAATATTTCATATATCTTTATCATCAATAAATACTGTTACGCATGATGATTACAAGAACATAAACTTAGCCTTGCTTTTAACATGTACTCGCGTTTATTATTTCAGTTCTGTGGCGAGCCAGTCACATCAGTATGTGGCGGCTGCGTAGGTACGGAAGAAAGTGAATTACTGGTATCGACCTTCTCAGGTAGAGTCTTCGCATTACGCCCACAGCGGCTAATCTCAGGGGGAGTGTCGTTGAGTAATATGACTCCAGAAGCTTTCGCCTCAAGACGGAACAAGCTCGAGTAAGTTTTTAATCTATATTATTTATTATTTAAAGAATAACGACAAGATAACGTTAGTAAGATATAAATTGTCGGAATTTATCTATCTATCGGATTCAAGATTATATATATTATCGGATAACAGCCTTAAAAAAATTGTCTAGCGTCTCACTAAAACTAAAACTGTGGAACGCTCAGTAAAGAAATTGTTTATTAATAAAAAAAACTGTAATAATACACTTATTTTTTGGTAGTTTTTACTGGTGGTCGAAACTTTGAGCTTTTTGAAAAATATGTAAGTTAGTTAGTTAGTATATAGAGTACGAGGGTCATCCCAAAACAAATTAGATAGTTAAAAATATATATATATTTTTTATTACCTTAGCCTCGGAAACGAATACACTTTTCTGTTCGTCTTAACCACTTGTAAAATACCAATGAACATTTCCAACCGGGAAATATCCACCATATTTGGAGGAGGATAAACTTGTTTTTTTTTTCTTTTTTACTATATAACGCAAATCGACGGTACACATATAAATCTAATTTGGTTTTTGGTGTAACAATCTACGAGTACTATTTAACGTTGATAATTTTTGTATTAATAATAAATAAAAAAATACCATTCGAAGTCCTGTCCTTTGATCCCCTAGCCTGTCGGATTTATCTTAAATTTGCACCAATGCAACAGACGTTCTTTCCCTCATCGTTACCTCTGCGGCACCCATCTCGAACAATGCTTACGGTGGGACAGTTGTCTATGAATGATGGTTTGTAATGCTGCTAATCCAATACCAAGTTCTTGCTGAAGGTCTTGGTATAACCGACTTGTCTTCACCTCATCTACAAAGATTCCCCATCTCCTTCTAAATTCAGCAAACTGGTAAAAATTATTGATCGCGAACAAGCAGACACACCGATGGTTGTGGCTAAAAAATCAAAACATTTTAAGCCTACCCACTTTTTTATTGTCATTATATCATAACGTGCCTAGATTCTCCCAGATATAGTACAAAAAAGAATTTTATTAATAAGTATTCCAGTTTGTTTCAAATCTATCAACATAACTAGGCTTTATGATGGCTTATTTCTTTTGATATGCAAGCCGGTGATGTTCTTTAAGTATAAAGAAAGTCAATTGGATTCATTGTTTGTTCTTTTTGATATATTATAGATTAGAAGTAGCACGTTGGGAAAAACAAACCGCCAACGAGCGGGAAAAGTACCAGCGTAATACTCGTTCCTTGGACACTGGACTGTCAACACCACCCTTGTTGGATATTCAATCTGAGGTAATCGTCAATGTTATTGATATGCTAACTTCATTTCACTCACATCTGCAATAGCATCTGCATGTGCAATTAGATGTACCTCCCCGAAACCGAAATGCAATATTTACATTTCACCAGTACGAGAAATATTCTTTTTGTAATCACATGTCTCAACTTTCTGAAATCGAAATCAATCTCCTCATTCTGCTACTCGTGTATTCTATATGATGGTTCCAACTCAGGCGTAGGTCCAGCACCACCCCTATATACTTTATAGATACAACTCTATTGATAATGTTACATGTGCAATTAGGGTAATTACTATAATGTACCTTTAATATTACTGCCAGGCTGCGATCTATGATTGATGGTGAAACATATATATATAGAGATTTTTGTTATTTTATTAGTCCAGATTCACCACTTCTATTTAATTTAAGAGCTCCCGGTGTTGCAAAACCTATTAAATATACAATAACAATAAATAATAACAAACAAAGTAGAGCCTAACACGTTTGCGTGGGAAACACCTAAGGCAACCTCTGAAACCAAAATTATATGTTCACCAATTTGTTTGCTCTATCTGTTCCGCAAAAATTTTTCAGACAGTTTTATTTGAAAGTTCCGTATACCAATAGATTTCAGTTTATTTAGAAAATTGGGGAGAGAAACGGTGTCGAAACCTATTTCTGATTTTTTTTTTCATCTTGCCTGTAGTCTGTATAAAGTTTATAATAAGCATCATCAGCATTATATTTGTGCAATAATTTTATAAATAGGTAAAACAATATGGTGTGAATACGCAAAAATTTGTGCATATTTTGTCTACAAGTTGACAGGTGCAACGCACAATGGTTGGCAAGAGGTAGTCATCACTGCAGGCGTGCCCTTAGATATGCTTTTTATTTACTGCAACAAATTAATAGATGTGCAAACTGACAGCGCCGCTGTCATAAGCATATGCCCCTCACAGGTAAGAGTACAAATTATATATATATATATTTTAATCAATCAGGTAGTGACAATCGAGCACACAGTTCATCTGATGAAAAAATCCTGCTATCCACATTGATGGCTTTGATAAGGAATCACGACCCGACCGAGGAAGATCCACGTTTAATTATCTACTGAAATAATTATTATTATTTATCTGGTAAATTAGGCAAATACATCAGAAATACTTGCCACTGTGAGGTGTCAATCTGGCACAAGACGTATATGGTTACAAATGCGCGCTGGTCTAGACTCTGGAATGGAGACAGTAGAAGCGACACAGGTACTACTCTATGTCTTACCCGCCAGTGCACCGAGGGTCGCTCGTCTGATTAAATTAGTGCTGCCAGCCTTGCCGCAATATCTCCTGCACGAAGATCCCGATTATGACGACGACAGGTAAAGTATATTATTCTATAATTAATTAGTAAAAACTGCTTATGTATATAATTCGTACGATTTTTTGTTTTTTTCTTTCTTTTTATGTAAGTAAGGGTGACATAAGATTTTGTACCTCACGGGCGATGAACAGCTACATCCATCCTCTCCCCTGAGGACTACGAGGGGATGCTTCGTTACTACTAAATGGGTCGCCGGTTTCGTACACTCACCTTACGAAACACAGTGGCGCCATGCTGGTATTTCACGCCGGTAATTTTTGTAGGCGTTTGCTCCTTCCCCCGTACAACACTGCAGGTCGCGTCTAGAAGCTACCTAGGGCATATATACCTACATATATGTTACTATATTATACTACATTATAAATCGTGACAAGTTTGGCAATGATACCTTGAGTCCAAGGAAGTGGATTATATTCATCTGTGAATTCTCACCAATAGGCTCAATTGAAGGAAAATAAGTGGCACTCCCGTGTAAACTTCAATCTTGGTTATTCATTAATATTGTCTAAGTCTATCATGGCTTTACCAATGTTTATTTATAATTGCACATTTTAGTAATCGTAGTGATCGATGGGAGAAGGAATAATATCAATCCTAAATTTACATATTCTACAGGATTCATATTGCAGAGTGTGCGTTGAATAACAGAATTTAATTACTTCATTCCCGATTGCCATCGTACATCTATGGGGAAGGCACCTCAGTATTGATTAACATAGATGGTATGGATAGTACTGATTGTTAACCAGATACTACCGTGTTAAGTTTAAAAGTTCATAAATAATAAGGCATGTAATTATAAAAATTAGTATCGTATACCTTATAACCTACTAATTAGTGTGGAAAAACTGCTCGAAAGGATTTACTAGGTACGCTTGGTAGAAGTTGCAAATAGTAATCCTAAAATTCTTAACTTAACCCGTCAACGCCTGCACTGAATATTATCGGTCTCATATTTTCGAAATGTCAATTGCACTTTTTATTAGAAATACTCGTAAGTTTTCAAGCATTTCCCTTTGACTCGTTCTTTCAATATTTCTATTGATGCAAAAATGAAGGGTAAATGTAAAAAGGATAATGTGTATTTCAGAGTATGGTGTGAACTGCGTGTGTCCGGTGCGTTTTCCGTAGCTGAAATGACATCGTGGCTCAATGAAGCGTTGCCAGGCCATTTACCAAGACCTGCAGCTAGCCTTTCGATCGCACGATCACATTGTCTTCTGAAGACAATACTTATATGTCGATATCAGTAAGAAATCCACAATAGATATTTAATTTTATGATAACACTTTAAAGGAAATTTGAGTAACTATTCGATTATTTACTTCTATAAAGTCATCAATTATTCATATAGAAAACTATTATTCCAGGCGAGGTTCAGCTTCGATAAAATCTGATAATATTTCAACAATAGCAATCATGAAAGACATTTTATTTAACTGTTCTATGAAAAAAGCCATTCGTATTGATATAGCATGTGGTAAGTGTGGTATTTATTAATTTAATTTTTAAATAAAATATATAATTTTGAGTCCTTTTTAGAGGAAACAATCTTTACCTAATTTAAAAATAACTGCAAGAAGAATGATGCACTTAGAAGATAAAACAAAATAATTACAAGATGAAATATAGAATAGAAACATAAATAGAAGTCTACTATTTATTTCTAGTCTCTAAGGCGTTAAAATTTATTGAACCGATCTGGGTGACAGTAACTATTCGATTTTTAGAAATTATTTATGTAATTAGCCGAACGACACATGTTAAAAATCATAAAACATAATTAGGCAAACAAATAATATGCATGCCATAAGAAAACTAATTATTTTTTATCATTGTTCAGATGTTCCACTAACCAGCTGTGTGATGTTATTTAAATACTTAAAGAACGACTTTCTATTAGAATACCAAAGAAACAAAGAACGCATCTTGAAAGAAGCTATTACGTAAGTAAAACGGAGAGTATAAAAACTAACCTACAGCATGTATAAAAACAAAAAACGATACTGCCGCCAAATGGTCACAATCATACGCAATAGATATGAAAGTATATTTTATAAATGTTTTAATAATACACCGAAGGTCTGGCGGTCTGTAACTATAAGACCCTCAATATTTTTATTTTCACGACAAATATTAATTTAAAATTTGTAAACTAAATATTATTTAGTATTTATTGATTTATTTAAGTAGGTATATTAATTTAAAATATGTGTAGATTAAAAAAAACTAACGATGTCAACATAAAAAATAAATATATTATTTTCCCAAAAATTAACACTAAAAGAATAAACTAAATCTAAATAAGTGTCTTATCCAATTACTTGATATCTATTAATAATTGATATTATCTACTATGTATAATTTTATATTATATATCCAATTATAAGGAATGAGAGCATCAATATAAAAACTACATCTTTCACGGGTATTTATTTATTACGAGTAGATACTCAAAAAAATATTATAGTTATATATATGATAATAATTATAGTTAAGTATTAACGTGCCAGACCAAATTTAATCAAAAGGAAAAAAAATTGTTAATTTTTTCTTACTTTCTTCTCTTGTATAGAAAATATATCTATAAAATTAAACTTTTGAGAGTGGTCTGGCAAATAGATGAGTAAAGAATTTTAAGGTATAGTCTTAAATTTTATTTTCCATTCATCAAGCCGTCAAATAAATTAAATAATATCATATATATAATACTGAATTGTTAGTATATTCTGTATTTTTCTAGAGTTAATTAAATATTGGAAAAGTTACAAACCACCAGACTACGCTTCATTATTTCACTCGTATCCAAGCATTGATAAATTATATTTTTGCAACTGATAAATTAATTTCAGAGCCCTTGATCTGGACGCAAATGCAGTAAACAACGAATCGGAGCCAATACTTTGCGAAGAATATTTGCGAATTTGTAAATTAACTTTCGACGATAAAAAAAACAAATTACATTTTAATGACATAGTTGGTAAGTCCGTTTATTTTACCTGTCAAAAATATCATCTTATCCGTTACAAATTCTGATAACCAAAGCGGTAACACTGTGGGCCACATTCTCGATAAAAAAATGCAGATTGATTGTCATCTCTCACATCCAAATTAGATGGAATATCATACCTACTTAGTAATGGGTCATGACTTTTAATTACTAATTACACGAAATACATGGCGGTATTTCATTTTAGTATATTCCGTTGATTTTGATATTCATTTCATCACACGCAACCTCCTGTTTAACGAGGCGTGTACAAGTTCTAACAGTGATAAAGTCAGGCTGCTGTGTCTAGTGGCGTGAATGGGTCGGCTCAACTTTCATTGAACAAATGGGAATGACTACAATCTCACAGAATACTAGTAATAAATGATGATGAAATAGCAGCATAAGGCTGCCGTATTTCATACGGTGAGTGTAGGGAACCGAAGACCCAATAACTGATAACGGGGTTGGTACAGATACATGGCGCGGTGACTCGCTATTCGTTAATGCCAGTGTCGCGGCGGTACTGGAATGTTCGAGTCTGATCTGATGGGAGTTAAGTACGGCGACATACTCCGGATCGAGATAGGACTCCACGTAGTTTGAATATCCTCTCCCTATATCCCAAGCACTCCACATGACACTTGACAGACCTACACTTACTCGGAACAGCAGGTGCGGCAATTTCAGCAGGCCGTCATCGACTATTGCTACGTATTGCTAAGAACCTAGCACGAGTTAAGACTTTTATAATAGAACCGATTCGTGTTGCCAGCACTATGTGGACTTTGGTTCAAAACTTGGACGCTTATAAGCCCCGTTGAGAACCAACCACTTAACTTACTTTTTAGAAGTGACGAGGCGTGTGCATCTTGAATGTTAATAGGCCCGCAGTGACCACTTACCATCAGGTGTTAAGTGCCGGTGCTGGTGGTTACTAAAAAGTACAAACTAAAGTAAAAACTAAAATACTGCTTAGTGTTAATCTATTGAAGAGACGTATTACATACACGGCGATCTAGCCTTTATCTGATTGACCTCAACTACACAGAATATATTATACTGGCATAAGCGATTGCGCTAGTCAGTGACGACCTATGCAAATTTGTGGAAAATCGATGGGAACAGGTGGTTTAGCCCCATGCGTTGTTTGAACGTGTGGGAAGTCAATAAAGCAGTGAACATAAGATAATCATGTATCTGTGAAACCACAATGATCAAGGTTATTTTCGTTCTTTAATCAACAGGCTAATTCTTTATTATATACCAGTAAGACTTGAATTTAATTCTGGTTTACAGCAACAGTGGAACAATGGTATTCAGACTGGTTGAAACTATCTTTATACAGCAGTGGGCTTAACAGTCAGACCTTACGACTGAAATCTGCGTTGCAAAATTGTCAGGTCGAAGAAATCGAGAAAATTCTTGCAATGAATGATCTAAAAAGTGATTCAGATATGTAAAATTTTACAATAAATATTTATCCGAAACTTCATTAAATTAACTCTTACGTTATGGAAACTTTGGTTGGTAATTATTTTATTAATATGAAGTAAAACAATCTTTTACATATTTACACCCTGATCTCCTTTACGCCATTATCTCTGTCGAGATAACGCAGAATATTTATAAAAATAAATAAGAAAATCTAAATAACAGAAGAGTCCTTCTTCTCAACCACAAGCTTTTTAAATCTAAACATAGAATTTGACAAGAACATTTATTATCAATTATACGAATATATTTGGCTGGACTAAAGTTATAACTTTTAATTTACTGATTTTCTTTTGCCTTTTTTGTTTAGTATATTTAAATTTTGTATAAATGTTGTATTCAAACACAATTTATTTATTGCTAATGTAATAATAATTTTACCACTATGATAAATTTTCTCAGCCCATTGACATAAGTCAGTAGGAATGGCTTATTCCGGAATGTCATTAGATTTTGCGTTTGCGATCTTGTCTGTTTGTTTTTGTGATAATAGCGTGGCGATACAGCAATTACAAAATTATCATGACTGAAACATAACTATAATTATGACTGAACACTCACATAAAAAATGTTAATGTTCAAAAAAAATATTTATATAAATTTGCACATAAGAATCTATCATCAGTTAGTAATGATATAATATTATAATGAAAATTATAACGTTAGATAAACTTAAAAATAAATTTGCTATTTTCTTTTATAAAATATAAAATTTTAACTTCGGTTAAGTTCCACTAGTGATCGTTTGTTTTAGTCAACTAATTACAAATATAAAACAACAACATACAAGAAAATAAAATACACTCCAAAGACTATCAACTCAGCTTTATCGACCTGACAATTTAAAACTGAATGGATTGGGATATGTCTTCAATAATTGCAGATCGTATTGGTATATAGCATGTTCGTCACCGCATAACCTGTTCAAGTTGGTGACGTGATGAGAAAATTCATTTATAGATGACATTTGTTCAGCTAGGTATACTGACGTAATAAAATCTGCACATTGGAAGTCATTTACTTTCTCAGCGACATTGACAATGTTTTCTAACAGCTGTAAAAGAGTAAATCATTTAAATAAACGGTACAAAGTAATATATGAACTGAAATTCCGTTTCGTTAAGTTTACATTAAGTTTCTACCATAAGTTTTAAAACAATATTATTAATGTTCCCAAAATAATTGTTAACTGCTTTAAGTTACAAAACCTTGTACCACGGTGAAGAAATAAGGAACCGGAGTGGACTTGGTCTGGATCGCCTTGCCTCGAGAGAACAGGTTTATGTTTCCCCCCCGCCCAAGACAGGGCTAACGACAGCTGGCCGGCGTTGGTGAGACAGCCCACGGATGTGTTCAAGGAACATCTAACGGGTTTAAATCCGTCCGACATAACCAGGTCTTGCCTCCGTCATCCACGGCATGCAAAAAGCCCACGTATATAAAAAGGTGGTTCCCCGCAATGCAACGCTAAGTTTAAATGAACGCTATTTGGACTTTTCCCTTAGAAGTGTTTTTTAAGCTATAATAACAAAAATATGTTAGCATTATCAAGCTACAATATGTATTTATCTACATAATACTGGAATTAAAACGTAAGTAAAGTTAAGGTCATTTAGATTGTAATTACAGATTACGATTTTAAACTTGGATGCAATAAATCCGGGTCCATCAAGTGTCATCGCGGTCAACATAAACCTTAATATCCCAAAAAATAAGAGTGCTAGTTTGTTCGAAAAAGAATTTTAATGAAGATTTTAATGAAATATATTAATGCTACGCGAATAAAATTTATAAAACATCGTCGGCATTATTTATAACGTTTATTAAAAATGTGTCAATTCTGTAGAAAATTTAAAATTTAAAATAAACATTTTAGTATGATAAATCATTTTCACACACTCATGTACTTTGTAGTACCTCTATACAATGACAATACCGACGTCATGCCATTCAGCATGCTGTACAAATTTATGAGGTGGTGTTTGGAAATATTCTCCCATTTATTTCAATGCAATATTCATCTCACGAAGCGTAATTAGATAGGGGCTTCATTGCCTCACGCACCGCCCGAGCTCGTCCTAGGCACGCTCGATTGAATTTAGGTCGGACCTGGGTGAATTTTGTGTGAAATAAGGGCAAACACAAATTTAGAAGTTCATAGTTCGATTTACTAAAAAACTTGAATTTTGTTTTTACCTTTTTTACTTTACTTCACAGCTATAGTTTAACCTATCCTAAGTTTCCGAGACATTATGGTTTATTGGTGACCCGTATTTATTGTTCTCGAGTTAATTAGGATTAAGATCCAATATACTAGTTCGCAATGCCCGTGCCGTAGTAATCTACTGCTCATGACAGTATTTAGATTAACCTTGCGGCTTTAAATCATTACGGGTCCTTATCTCTCTCTCATTTACTGGTACACAAAAACGTAAGATAATTCTGACTTATTTTTTGTTTATATTTTAGCTTGCATCGACGTTTTTGATTGTTTGATTGAAATTCTGATAGAAACAAGCACACACTTCTCATAGCAGTAAATTATCCCTGTGACTCATGACACTTCCAGATACAAATGCCTTCTGGTACTAAGGACTATGATGGAATAACTCATTACCACCAGTACAGCAGCACTACATTTAAGGCGTTAGAGCTGTGTGTAGCGAGCTCCCACAACGGTCAAGGTCACAATAGGTCAACTATTAATGTTACAGGAAATTTCTACAAAAACCGGTTTATAGTAAAACCGAATCTAAATAGAATATGTATTTACAAATGAGCCAATTAGTCTGTGATTTTTAGTATTATATAGTTTTTATAACGAACAGCTTACTAACATTGTAGATCGGTACCACTAAAAATTTAGTGTTGGCATGAAACGCTCTCTAGCAATTATAAGCAGCTTTAGACAAACAAGAACATCTTTTCGAAAGATACTTTGAAGATTATATGAAATTTCGAAATATGGTCTGTATACTTAACAATGCCCAAGTGCTGACTTTATACGTGCTTGATGGTGACCAAAAACACCGTGAAAGGAAATGCGCGGCTATAAAATAAAAGCAATGCAATAAGAATGCCTAACCCTGTCGATCTCCACTTTTGTGTTGACTTATACATTAACCTCTTTACGAATAACACGTGTGTAGCGGATTTGTGCGGTAACATCATAAAATTCACAATTGATACCTCAGTTACAGTTTTCTCCATCACCAAGCCCTTTTGGAAAGCACTGTGTAAAGTCAATTTTTCATCGACTGTGGGTGCCTTTAGTCCAGTTATTACGATAGCGCCTCCTCTTATCAACTGATATTCAATGAGTTTCTGCATGTGTTCGAGTTCCTCATTGTACATTTTCATAAAGTAACCACCTGCACCGAGTCGTGATACACGTGGATGCAAAAATGTTGTTGCCATGGACAAGTAGTCTTGCGCCGCTTGCTGCTCAGCTTGGATCTGCTTATTTATAACTTCTTCCACTTTAGAGTCGTATTTATGTTGATAATACACTTTTTTTCTAATATTAAAATAAATCGGATCTCTTCTTCTGTGGATAAAAATGTTACTTAGAATTTTGTACATCTTACTTGTGTTACAAAAGTACTGTAATTTAAAGTCCCAAAATGGTAAAATAAATATTACAAAATGTGCACAATGTGTGCAATACGTAAACCATAAAAATTATAACATAACAAAAGCACCTGATTTTTGACACCTGTAAAATTAATATATTCATAGATACTTTATTTACTCGATATTGTACTATCCTGGAAGTAATAAGCACTATGTACAAGGTATAACATATGTAAGTGCAACTAAATCAAATGTGAAATAAAGGTCGATTTTATATAGCATTCTGAATTTTTTTTGTAAGTAATAAATCTAAAATGCATTAAAAAAATTGTAAGCCAACTAGAATTCGAATCCGCGGACGAGATCTTAGCCGCTTAGCCTGAGCTATAAATTTTTTATTGCTATCAAGATTTAATTAAAAGATTAAACCAAATAGTTGCAATGTACAATATGTAAAATTTTAGTTATGAAGGACAGTGAAGCGTAACGATACGGGATATTTACGTCATCCCGTGATAGAATTATGTGACTGAATAATACAAAATGCAATTACCTACCGAGGTATTTACTTGTTCTACGCTTTAAGTTTTGTTTTTAGTTTCGACTACGTATGTCCTATTTTTTTAGAAGTTGACGCTTCATCAAAATCAACCGCTATATCGGCTAGCTATTACCTATATATAGTAGGTAGTATACTATCCATGCGTTCGCCTACGAACGTCCTCGTAAATTTTTTTTTCAATGTCAAAACGTAATGATTAAATTTTAAGTTAATTTTCTCCTTGAACTATATAATTTAGTTTTCAAGACTATAAATAACAATTAAATAAATGGACAAAAACTAAAATTAATTATAATTTTATCTTAGTCCAGTATTGCGTCGTATAAGGAAGTCCACCAGTTGTAACTCTATATTAGCGCTAAACCTAATAAATAAAGTAATTTGTAGTAAAGATCTTAAGTTCTAATTGCGCAGAAGTCCATGGTTCCACATTCCTGGGATTTAAAACGAGTTTCTGTTTTCCGGGCTCTCACAAAACAAATATGGAAGACGGACGAACAGTGGAACTCTGTTCCCTTCTTAGATGAGCAGAGTGTGTCTCCATGGCAACTATACGACA
Source organism: Teinopalpus imperialis (assembly GCA_029286865.1). Classification (NCBI taxonomy): domain Eukaryota; kingdom Metazoa; phylum Arthropoda; class Insecta; order Lepidoptera; family Papilionidae; genus Teinopalpus; species Teinopalpus imperialis. The sequence continues at coordinate 834,967 of JAGSMU010000025.1, read as the reverse complement.
AATATTTGGCATTTGATGGTTCCTGGATGGTGTGGGCTAGCATTTCGTTTTAGTGAAGCCAAAATCGAGTTCGTTTCCATCGAAACTAGTGGCAAATTTGGAGGTTTATGGCGAACTGAATATATATTGAAGAAATATTAGGTTATCATGTCATTCTTTACGCAGGCTTTATATGTGAAAACTTTGTGCTTCTTCGATTATTATTTTTTTAGAGTTTAAGACGAATTTAGTATAAATACTTATTATATTAAGAAAAAAATTTTTTAATATGTATGTCATCTCATTTGAAAATAAAGTATAAAACCCCCCTTGTACATCTTTCTCTTCTAAGTATCTAATATAATAGTTTTTGTACTGTTCCTTTTTCAAAATTCCTTCAATTTTAATCAAATTACCTTAAATTCCTTGACTGGGTCCAACCGCGATGGGCAAGAGCCCACTGCAACCGTTTTTTCTTGTTTTGCGGCCTAAATAGAGGATTTCGAACGGCAACACGACCATACAACTTCGCATCTCTCAGTCGCCGTTTTACTGTAGTCAATGATAAAGGTTTGACTCGCTTTGGCTTTGACGGATTTCTGGTGCTGTTAAGCGTCTATTGCGCTTGCTAGTAACAACAACGAAAGTATCTTCACTAGACGTGGTAGATCTCGGCCTTCCCGAGCGTAGACGATCTTGAAAACTGCCTGTCTCCCTGTATCGAGTTATTAGCCATTTTTTTATTTATCCAATGGGATTTTATTACAATTGATGGATAATTATGGTCTTTATGTGCGGTACAACTTTTGGCCGGCAGGGTATATGCTATAATCTACAATAGTTACTAAATAAATCTGAGCAACAAATTTTTGACGAGAATATTTTGACTGCAAGAGTCGATATTTTTGCTCACGACTGTAGTTTAAGAAAGTTTAAAAAAATTAGAAATTACAAAAAATAGAATGATTAATTAATCGCAATGACAAGATGCTGCAAATTGTTACTGCCATATCAGTCATAAATTGCTTGGTAAAATCGCACGCGTAAGTTCAGCCTCTACCCCACTCCCGCAATATCCCCACCACCGAACCCTTCTGTCGGTTAGACTCGCTTTCTTTATCGGTATAAAATGTTTTGAATTGAGCAGCGGTCACCCTAGGTCGTTTGAAAAACTGAATCTGTTGCCAGTTGGGATAACCATCTCTATATCATTTGGCCAAAAAGGTTCCTATAATTATGTGTTTATCTGTTCAACATGGTATAAGATCAACAATATACCCAATACACAATCCAAGAGCTTAAAATTGTTTTTACAGACCTATTTCAGTACTACTAGCAATTGCAAAAATTATAATGCTAAAAGCAATCTCTTCCAGGTAGTCTGATGGATTGAATTTATAATAACAAAAGGATTGTAGGGTTGTCACAATAGTTTATAGAAAACAAAACAAGACTAAATAAAAAATTATATGTATATGCTGCTGATAATAAAATAGAACTAAAATATACCTACATAAATGAAATACCCAATACACTTATAATAAATAGTGTGTATAATATGCTTGTAATATGTAAGTGTTTAGATACCAAACTTTTGAATACATGTGAAAACTCATCATCTCACATAGGTATTGGAAGAGGATTCAACAAATAAATATATTCATGAAACAAACAGACAAACAGAAAACGATCAGTATATTTTAAGACTTTTGCCTTAAGCCTTAAGCCTTTGACATCTCTGTTTCCATTCTTTTCTATAAATTAGAAAAGACAGGTGTAAGGAGTACCTTTCTGGGCCTTCTTACTCCTCAAAGGCCGAACATAATAAGTCAAAATCAACAAAAATACTGTGATATTTAAATATTGAATCTCACAGGGTAGTGTATCTCACCTTGAACGAAATCCGTTTCCAATTTTTCTTTTTATATAAAATAGGCTTATGTTTGTAAATACTTCTATCTCGCTTGATGGAAGGCAAACATGGTACACATTTGCCTTAAAGATGTCCAGCATTCTAGCAAAACTGACCTTGGCAGAGTCCTTAACCGTCCGCATACTGAAAGAAGAGACAAACCTCTTTCTGCATTATGGAGGAATGTCTACGACATAAGGGTGATACTGCTCACCACTCCTAGTTGTTCAGTGATGAAAAGGGGAAGGGTGTATCAGGTTATGCAAAAAATCTGCACTCACCAAAATATAACCGATAAAAACCAAAAGGCAAACCACTTGTCTAGTGTTTGCGGCTCAGAAGATTTTTTTTTATTTTATTAATTCTATTTTATATTAAGAACTTGACTGACTTACAATTGACTAATGAACTAAATTGTCATATGCAGATACTGTTACATTTTCATAAAAAAAGCTGACCCAATGTTTACCCCATATACATCAAATATGAAAAAATACATTTTCCTTTCTGAACAAACTTTTCTGATACTAACTGAAGGAAAAATTAAAAGGGCATTTAAATAATAAAGTGAGGCATATGTCCTAATGTTTAAAAATCATACACAAACTGTGATACAGTGTATTTTCAGAATTTACAATTATATATCCCTATATCCCTAATATTTTTTAAGGATAAATTAAATAAGTAAATATATATTTAATCATGTTATATATTTATAACAGTTCCAATTAATCCTACTTACATTATTACATTGAAATAACTTCTATTCATATTTACACACTGTCATGACTTATTTTTGGAAAGGATAATAATCTAAACCAGAGTTATATTTGAATTTATATCTAAAGCGATTCACTTGTCCTTTTCCAATTTCTATCATTTTTTGTACTTCTGCACGGTATGCAGGTGGCAGCATCTCGTCTTCTAACGTGCACGCATGATCACAATCATTTTGGGGTTTAAACACTCGCTGTCTAACAATATCCACATCTCTACTATATTCTTCTTTAAGGTCTGCAACCACCTGAGTTGCTGTGTCTATTTTAAAAACAAAAAAGTTCGCCTCTCGATGAACCAAGCCATGAGCACTAGTTTTATATGGCAACGCCCGGAAACCTAAATTTTCAATATTTCTTATAATACCACCACGATTAAATATTGCGTGCGAAACACGTTTTAGAGTCGTTTTCAACTCTGGTTTAGGCATAGCCCGCAACATTAATGCTAACTCATAACTTGGCATTTTATTATAATAATGAAAATCAGATATATAACAATGCAAATAAACACAGGTTAAATTATATTTTACGTTTTGACAGTATTCACAAAAAGAGGAGTATAATCTAGCATTTATATACACAGATTATCACCGTGAAGTAAATTAAAGGAACAAAGTGCGAAATTAACCCAATAAAATATTATGAAAGGAAAAAAGAAAATAAAACGGACGGTTTAGATTTGGAAAGGGATAGATAGTAGAAAATTCTTAGCAGCAAGTACCGATTTATGATTAATATGCTACATAAATTTTAGAATGCGTGTGTAGAAAAATTACATATGTTCCACATAAATTTGATGGCCTGCTATCAAAAACTCAACCTATCATACAAAAAATAGAAACACATATGCCAAATGATGTTATACCAGAAACAAAACTGGAAATAACATTCAGATATTTGATCAAATGTCCAATTTAGTTAAAAGTTTAAACTTTTCACTACTTAACATAAAATAGCTAAGCGTAAAAGCTTGTGATACTTTATGGATACATTTCTAGTAGATATTATAACTTAAACACTACGCTTAAACGCATTCTCACACCATTAAAAGAAATAAGAAAACAAAATTATTTACATGTTCATTATTACTGTTATATTAACCTTTATACTAAAGGATATCTTCAAAAGATACTCTGTCGTCTGGGGGAGTGACAGGTATTTGTGGGATTTATAACCACAAAAACCTCCTCGGTTATCTTCAATGCATTGGTGGGACTCCACGATCTTCTTCGGACCGCATCCATGCCCGTCTGCTCTTCCCGGGCGAGGCCAAGCTTCCCCTAGCACCCTTGCAGTTCCACGGCAACTCGTGACTACTTCGCAGCTGCAGAACAGCTTCGCAGGTCAGAGCCCTAACCCTGATCGCTCGCAAAGCCACAGTCCCCTTTTAGCCGCCTTGTACAACAGGTATTAGGTATCTTAGCCCAATAATATTGTCAGCCCAAGCTTAAGGGATGACCCCGGAGTATTGTAATAGTATTTTTTTTACATGGTATTTGCCGTCGTCATACTCAACTATCTGAAGGATCGGTTATGTCGGACACGCACCGACTAAAACCCCTTGATGTTCCGTCTTTGCCGCGTATAGCCCTTCGGCAGCTCCTTCTGAGGATGTTCCCATCTCCGCCCTCGAAAAGTAAGGCACGCTGGAACACTCGCATCTTCCTACTCGGCCTCTCTCTGTTGACGAGAAGCGAACCCTCCAAGATCTTGGAGCCATGGACGTAAGGAAAACTAAGTTTTCATTAGATTGGCAACGCAACACCGACACTCCTTTTCCCTCGCGGCCCTAATATAACCATCATCAGCAGGGCGACCCCCTTGACTTGCTTGATGATAGGACAAAGAAACACCAACACTCCTCTCCCTCCACGACTCTTGGACTTGGATGGCAGGAAAAACGGCACTTCGTACACTGACAATTCCTCTTCCCCCAGCAGTGCACGAGAGCACGCGTCCAAGGCGAGCTCAATGAGCCCATTCGGGCCGGTCCAGAGCGCCGGTGTTTCGGCGCCGAGTTGGCCCGACTTGGTTGGTTGTTGACACTTTTTGATCCGGGATACAATGTAGCGTTCCATATATAAGAGCTCGTTGACCCAAACTGCTAATCCGTTTTTATTTTATAACGTTTGAAGTAGCAAAATATAAACTCCTACCATCACAAAAATCTTATTTTAAGGATAGTAGGTTATGCGTATATTATGAAAGTTGTAAAGTATGCTAAATACGTCTCACCGCTGAGCATTTTGGAGAATGGATTGAGCCATATTCTGTCCGTAGAAACGTTAAATTTCTATGTAGTACATAAAATTAAAAAGAGTGAACTGTCACTTCAAATGATTTGTTCAAGTAGCTGTGGGAGGCACGTCCTTCCCTGCCGCTTTTGATTAATAAACTGACGCCCAGTTCATTGAATAATCGAAGTTAGGACTGTAGTACTAAAAAGAGAACATGTCCCGGTGAGCGTTTGGCAACCCTACGTTAGTTCCTTTTGTTTCAAACAAAACCTAAAAATTAAATGTAAATGTAAATTCATAACCTTAGCTATATATTAAAATGCCCGAGCTCTAGCTGGACTAATATACATATTTCATCAATTATTTCAGATTCTTTACAATAATTTTATTTATCTGTAATAAGAACTTTACAGTTTGACAAACTGAAAATACATATCTGTCTGTCCAATTGAATGATGGTGGACGGCCATGGCTACGGCGTATGTATGTTGTACCTATATATAAATTTGTTATGAAAATATTGTAATTAATCATTATAACAACATGACTACGTACACGAAATTTGTGTCTGATTATTGTAAAACTTGGGAAAAATCAGGAAAAGAACAGTTGTAAGTATTATATAGACCTGCTTATTATTATCTTGGGTTTACTTTACCACATGTGGTAATTTTTCTGTTTAAACATATAGATATTAATGGTTAGTTTTTGTTTGTGTTGTAGGTAATAAATCCCTTATTCGTTTATGACTACATTTTCGCTTTAGTTAGTTTCATTACAAACGAAACGAGTGACATTATTTTATCCTTATAGTTGGTTGTTATGTCTCATTATTGTTATTTAACAAAACATTGTCTCTCTATATTTATTAACTAGCAAAACCCTAGTCCAATATTTAACTTTTGATACAAAATAATCATTGTTATAGTGGGAAATGTACCTTTCAAATACTGTTATTGAAATTTTATGTCCATTCTCAATAAACAAGTTTAAGGCATATGGGTACATACACTGAACATTATAATTAAGTTTTATATAATATAGTTTTATAAGGAAATAAATATTCCTAATCTATGTTTAAGCTTGAACTAAATAGCAACATATAAATTGCAAGAATCAATTGAGAATATTAAAGCAGTAGGCCATTTAGTATTTTGAGTAGTTCTCTTTATGAGCTGATGAGGAGTTTTCATCAATTCAGAAAAGGTCTTATTGGCCTGTTGTCCTAACTACAATTATTTTGCCATTGATAATCTCACATTTATAATTTTCTATGAAATGTGATGACAATCTGTGTACACTTATAAAATTTAAATTTTTTGTCTACTTATTGTAAAATCTTACATGTTATTTCACTAAAAATCATTTCAACAAAATAAATACAACATACAAGTCGGTAAATACAATGAAAATTCTTATTGTGCTTAAGAGCTACTAATAAATATTTAAGTTCATAATTAATTTTCTTTGGATAGAGATTTCAGTGTTTATTTTATTAAACTTAAAATGAATAATTGTCATCCTTTATAACCCAAAAAAAATTTCCTCATTATCTCGATAGTTGGCAATCTGCCACTGTGTGCTTCATGTGAAATATCCTGTCACACACAACTAATTCTGTGAAATCAGCTGTCGCCAGCGGTAACACTGAACCGATACAACATAGGGACCTTCAAGAAAAAGCCTACACCTTTCTTAGAGGCCGGCACACAACTCCTAGAGGAGTGTTGCTGATGTTCATGGGCAGTGGTAATCATTTACATTCAAGTGTGCTGCTTGCTCATTGCCAATAGGTGGCTATGAAAAAAAGATTGATTTTTGACTGTTTTAAGTTTATGTAATTAAAACTAATTTTTATTGTCAGTATCAAAGCAGTGTCACAGTTTATTAAGGATGAAGGAAAAAGTCCTTTGTTTAGTAAATCGGGAAAGCTGTCAGGCTTATCACAAAGCATATATGACTTGCTGCTTTGTGGTCTACATGGTATCTTGAAAAAGGATGCTGTTATATCTGTCCTTCATGATATTACTGTAAGATATTTTTTTTTACTTTACATATATTCTATTTACAATTAATATACAATAATATTACTAAATATTTATTTTAGGCCTTACATGCTGATATACCTTCAATAATCTTAGATGTTACATGTATACTTGATGCTGAAACATGCATAGAAGTACAAAGCGAAGAGAGGACAAACTTTTGCTATATAGTCGGGGAATTGGAGTCTTTTATATCCGACAAATTACTCAAAGAGCGTCTAGAAATAGACACTTTGCTAGATGCGGGTACATTGAAAAATAAAAACTTTTACACAAAATTTATTAAAATTAAAACCAAGCTATAGTAAGTATGATAATAACATTACATTTGACATTTATCTTCAAAATATTAAACAATGAATTCATGCATCTCTTTCTTTTTACAGTTATAAACAGCGTAAGTTCAATTTATTTAGAGAAGAAAGTGAAGGATATGCAAAGTTAGTTGTAGAATTAAATCAAGAAATATCAGAAGAAACTGAATGGAAAACATTATTAGAAATAATTCAATCTCTTATAGGTACCTACTAAAGACCCAACAGAGGATAATTTGTATTTTGTATTATATTTTCTTTTTACTTGATTAATTGTTCTTTTGCAGGTTGCTTTAACTTGGATCCAAACAGAGTTCTGGACATAATATTAGAATCTTTTGAGGCACGCCCACACCTAGATGAATTGTTTATATCTGTTATTAAAAATTACATGGGTGATCCACAAGTGATATCAGAGGTTCTTGGTTTTAAACTTGGGAACACAGAGGTGTTAGAAACCTATAAAGAACCACCTTCTTTGATGATTATTATAGCTTTACTATTACAACATCAAGTTATTTCTTTAGATGACATCTACCCTTGGGTATGTAAAACTTTTTTATTGTTTACTGTACAGTTATATTAGGTATTTCAATTTAATTGCAATGTTTGTTCATAAAGTTCATTGTTTAGGATTAAGAAACTTTATTTGTTGAATACATACAATAATAATACAGTATAAAAATCATCTATAATACTTCATCAACTTTGAAGTTACAAGTTTTATAATAAATTAAAAAAATTATAAAATTAATTTTAATTATAGATAAAAACCAATAAAAATACCATGACTAAATTATTAATGGATTGTTGTACAGGTGTATAGCTATTTTTGGGATGTTGATCACTTATTCTTAAATAATAATTTAATATTTTACCATAGCTGCGTCCTGATGATACAATAATGGCTAAAGAAGCTGAAAAGGAGGCTAAGTCAGTACAGGATTACATTCGTAAGCTCAATATTGTTTCCACAAAAGGTCCTCAAGCTAATGGAACAACTGAGTTGATAGAAGAGAAAGCTGATCCTCAGGTAAACAAATTTCTTTAAATATAGTATAATTGATATAATGCAACCTGGAGTTTCTAAAGTTGAACACATCTCAATTTGCTTCTGAAACATGTAGGACTCAAATCATATTAGGACTACTCTTTCCAACTTGTCAGTGGGTTTGGGAATTTTATAAAATGCGACTTATTTTACTTCTTTGGACACTAGGAATATTGGAGTAATCAGAAGTTGGTTTTGTGCGAAGCCCTGTTGAAAGTGACTGCTTGGCGTGAGTTTGCAGCATTATCAGCACGACTTCCTACGACTAGCATGGCTGCCCGTCCCGCGTTAGCTTTGTGTGCTATGTTACATGGTCTTGTTGAGCCTCTTTATAGAACGTAAGTATAAATTTCTCATCACTCTGTTGCAATTGTTGATTATTGAACGTATATTAAGGTCAAAAATGAAGTACGAAGACCAAGATGGTAAGACCCAGATAGATTCCCTTATTGCCAGTAATACATCCAGATTGTTTATATCATATTGTATTACATATTTGTAGTATAAGAGTGGATGTGATAGCTTTTTGTTTAACACTCAAGTTTCACCAATATTTGATGAAACATAGAAATAATATTGCTATCAGAATTTGTTGTGTGGAAATGAACCAACTTTCACTATATATATACTTTGTTTTTAAGGTTGGAAATAAATTATGCACTGTAAACACATGACCCTTTGTATCTGTGTGCATTTTTTTACTAAGTAGTTTATCACCAAGATTTACTGCCTTGAATATTTGGTTAAATACGTCCGAATGTCTCAATATTTATTTATACATTGATTGACATTAATATTTAAAATAATAATAATCAATATTAATGTTTAAAATTCTGTTTTAAAATATTATTGTTGTGTTTTTGCAATAGTTAATTAATAAAACAACAATACTTATAGAACAAGGACTAGTTTCAGTTTAAATTAAATAACATAATGCTCATTTTTTACAGGCATTGCCGTGTTGCTCCAAAAATCATTGGAATACCAATCCCACCATTGAAATCAAACTTAGCGCCTCCTGCCTGCAAAACATTTGAGGACATGAAAGAAACTGTCATTCCAGCATTAATACTATTGGGGCCCTCTTTACATTATGACCCTGTGCTAATGTACAAAGTATGTAGCACAACTTAAACAAAATTAAGTTCCATATAAGGTTTTTTACTAATTTCGTTTTTATACCCTTCTTCCTTAGATAATTCGCATCCTGAGAACATCCAAATTGTTGGTAGAGGACCCATTACACCATGAAGCACTCACAGTGCTTGATGCTGCCATATTGCCAGCGCTTACACTGATGGAAGGAAATTGTTGTATGGCTGAGGAAGTGTACACATTACTGAAATTATATCCATATCAATGCAGGTAAAAAAGTGATCATAATATTAATCAATAGAGAAATTATATACACAGAAAGAATATTATAATAAATATCTGGTCTGTGTATTATGTGGATCTTCTTTATTTTGCTCTCGAATTTTAGAAGCATTGTTATTGTTATATTGTTTAAATTTCAATATTACATTGTAAGGGTTAAAATAATCAGTATAAGTTAATTCTTCATTTAGGCAAATTTTAAATTTTATTGTCACTATTAAAATTTACATTTACATGCATATTTTTTCAATTTATTATAATTTGAAATAGAGTCCATGGGAGTGTATGTAAGCATTAACTTATGGCTTCCTCTTCACCATTTAAACAATTTTAATTGATATATTTAAAATAAAAGCCATGAATGCAGGCTTTTACCATCTGCTGGTAGAAGGGTCCTGTCAGTTCAGTTTTAGCTAAGGTACATTAGTTTGCATAGTGGCCTCAGTGCTGGTATATTTTTAAATATATATGTGCTTTACTTTATCAGACATGCAGTTATTCGGGAATTGAACTTGCCATGCGCATCGTTTCTTTTTAGCCATATTTGTTTATTCTCTATAAGAACTTATCTTCTATAGATCGTAATTACACATTGAGATACATAGAAATCTAGTTCTAAAAGAACTTGACATCTATTACAGTTATTAAAACCTCCTTAAATAAAGAAGAAAAATATAAATAAGTGTTCGTTTACCGTAAGTTAAGGTATAGGTCAAACATTTTCATGTACGCATATTTCAAAAGTTATTGTACCAAATACCTAACTGTTGCAAGCGTGAATATGCAGTTACAACCCCTATGAAATAGAAACATTTTACAAATATGTCACAAAGTCATATAATTATATTCTATTTACAGTATTGCAAATGCGAGTGGTTAGTTCCAACTTATATATTTAATTAAAATAATAACTGTAATCCTATATTATATATTTTATTTAATAATATATATATATTAAAACCAGGAAATGTTTTATCTGAATAAAAGTAAAAAACAATTTATTATGAACACATTTGTACTTACTAGGAGTTAAAAATATGTTAAGATTTTCTGTCACAGTTATTTTTTGCTCACTTCATATATACAATGAAGTTAAATATAAATAGGCAATAAGAGAATGTGCAAGATACAAGCGACATACAAGCTTCAACAAGTTTAAGGATCTTGAGTGATAAGATTTGGTAGTATTTGTTAATCATTTGAATAAATTAAAGAATATATGTATAGAATATTCCATTTGCAGTATTCAATTAAGGAAATTGTAAATTGGTACCACTATCTAAGCTCTATTTTTACTTCATTAAAATCCGATAAAACAAACAACTTAATCAAATATTTTTTTAAGGTACTGCTTATACTCTCGCTGGAAGAATGAGTCTAGTGAAAGAATACCTGCGCTGATGCGCGTACGTGGCAATTCTTTACAAAGAATTAAACATATTATGAAACGTGTATCCAAGGAAAATATAAAACCACAAGGACGCTTAATTGGAAAATTATCTCATGCCGCACCAGCTTTCCTCTTTGATTATATGCTATTGCAGGTTACCTTACTTTAATGTTTTTTTTGCCAATTTTGTTATTGTATCAAATTTAACTTTTATCTAGAGCTTTTTTTTTTCGGGCTTACGAACCCTGTTAGTTTGAAGGATTTTGCAGTTTCACCGGGTTGCGAGGTGACCGAACGCTTATGGCGCTCAGTCGAGAACTCTGTTAGTGTGTAACCATCACCGAACCGGCTTGCAAGTTGGCTCTGACTAAACATTATCTATCTCAATTAATATCGATATTATTATTAGCTATCTGTACCACCACTTCGGAATGCGTAGGCGCTGGAGAAGAAGTGGCGTAAGAAACTCCAGCGACGCTTCTATCATTATTGTCTGGTGAGACACAGCCTGTGACATGGCGGTATCATGAATAATCTTGAATGTTGGCGGAGGCGGTATGAAGGTGCTATGTACGTGTGTAGTGTCTTATGAAGGGCTTGGGCCCTGGTGGTCGCGTAGTCGGGGTCGTCGAGGGCGTGCATTGGTTTCCTTCCGACGGGGGTGAATTTATGATTCGCGATGTGATTGTATGTGGTGGCACTTATACAATCAAGGGATTTTTGTGTGAGTCGAAATATCGGCGGGAAGCTTGCTTCAGGTACTGAGATAAGTTCGTGAGCTTAAAATCTATCTGTAGATTTCATTACGCAAGAACCACGGTGCACCGGTGGGCTTGCGCATGAAACGATTTTGAATTACGTGAAGTCGGTGAGTGAGAAACGGAGAGGCATGCGCAAAAATGGGCCTTGCGTATGTTTTTATGGGTCGGATGCACGCGTTGTATAGTGTAATTTTATTACTGGGGGACATTTTGCTATTTTTATTAAGTAACGGGTGCATACGCTGCTCGATTCCGTACGCTGCTGATATGCGGACCTCTTCGGAGTCTTTCATCTAATATGACGCATAGTATTGGACTGTCTTTTCCCAGGGGATTGGACGATCAAATAGCTCCATGGTTGGGAGATGCGGCGTTTTGTTGCGTCGAGAGAAGTACATGGCTGCACTTTGTTGGGGTTAACCTCAATCCTCCATTTCCGAAACCATTTCCCTAAGGTATTGGCTGCGGATTGGAGGCGTTTACAGACAGCGTCTGTTTGAATCCAGACCCGTAGAGGCCGGTGTCATCGGCGAAGAGGGCTACCTCTACGCCGCGAGTTCGCGGTATTTCGTTGGTGTAGAGTGTGCAGAGAATGGGACCTAGGACGGAGCCTTGTCGTCTGGCTCGGATGGGGTGAACCTCGGGACGCGTTCCCTCGTCGCGGTACCGAAAACCCGAACTGTGGATCGATTAACCAGAGCTTCTTTAGTTACTACTCCATGCTACCTTTAATTACCTATTATAACTGTCTCCTACTGTTTCTGGTGGAAATCTTTAATTGTTATTATTATTTTAATAGATGTCTTTTATCAGGCACAGATAAAAATATAATTGTTAATTTAAAATTATTACGCTTACAGAATATATATATATATATATATATATATATATATATGTGTGTGTGTGTTATAGATTCAGACATATGACAACTTAATTGGACCAGTTGTGGAATCTTTAAAGTATCTAACAGCTCTATCCCTGGATGTCTTGGGTTATTGTTTACTCGAGGCATTATGTGCGGGAAGGGGCAATAGTGGGGGAGCTGCTCATCCCCCTTGGCTGCAGGCTTTAGCTGCTTTTGCAGGAGCAGCTTTTAAAAAACATAACATAGAACTTACTGCTCTTCTGCAGTTTGTTGCTAACAGGCTGAAAGCTCAACAAAGGTACAATATGTTTGTTAGTTATTTTTTTATAAAATTATATTAGTGTTAGTTTTATTAGCTTCACGTCTTTATATTATACCAATTTAATTATGTTATATCTTGCTTCACTTCAAAAGGTTCACATAATCTTGGTGGAAAAAGATGAAGCTATATTTTTGTAATTTTTGTATGAAAGATTACTGGTTATATTATTTACAAAGTTATGGGTGAACTCGATACCTGTTCACTAACTACAAATACCAGCTTACTTTGTTTCTTAAAAATTCGTAAATTGTATATGTGGAATTCTTCTTGTCATCGAGTTACTTTGTTTAACCACTTACTAATGCAAATGTCATATATATATTTTAAAACATTTATAATTGAAAATAATTTTAATGATTTACAAGTTCGACATTTCTCCATACACAGTCAAGACTTATTAATATTAAAAGAAATAGTACAAAAGATGGCTGGAATCGAAGCAGCTGAAGAGATGACACCAGAACAACTTGACGCTATGGCTGGCGGTGAACTTCTGAAAGGCGAGGTAAGTAAAATAAAAGAAATTAAAGATAGCCTTTGATTGAAATAAAAGTCTTTATTGACTCCATTTTAATAATATGGTGTTTGTGTAATGATTAATAGTAATAAAGTAGAATTTATACTCATCTTCACCATTGATAATAATAGGTCTTTACCTATGAAACTGCCGTTTTGTATGAAATAAGTTAAAGTTTTTTTTGTTATTCAAAGTAATCACCCATGTAATCGATGCATCTTTGCCAACGCAGGGTAGAATGCCCTTCTTGTAAAAATCAGCTGGACGGGAGGCAACAAGTTCGTCAAAGGCATTTTGTACTGCCTCTGGGGAGTTGAATTTTTTTCCCGCTAAAAAGTTGGCCACATTTTGGAACAATTGATAGTCGGTGGGTGCAAGGTCTGGTGAGTACGGAGGATGAGGGAGAGCTTCCCCAACTCTTGCAGCTTTGAGACTGTCTGGTGTGCAGTATGGGGTCGTGCGTCGTCGTGTAGGAGCAGCGGGGACGACGGATTGAACAAAGCTGGTTGCAGATGTGCCAGCTTCTCCATCATTATCTTCAGTTCTTCACAGTACACATCTGCAGTAATGCTCATGCCGTTTGGTAAAAAAAACTGTGATGAATCACACCGGCACTAACCACCAAACAGTGACCATCAACTTTCTAGAGGTCATTTTTCGTTTAGGGCATTGCTTTGGTGCTGAACCAGGATCATAACCAACCTGCTGACGCTTTCTATTGTCGAACAGAATCCACTTTCCGTCGCACATAACAATTCAGTTCAAAATTCTTTCATTTCTGTGCCTGTTGGCAGCGCAGTTCGTGGGGCACCCATCTATCAAGCTTTTTTACCTTGCCAATTTGTCGCAAATGGACCAATATTTTAGAATTTAGAATTGACCGCCAATCAAAACGATTTTTTGGTTTGAAATGGTGAAAATTAATACTGAAGAACGTAATTTCATAGGTAAAGACCTAATACTATCAATAAAGTTGTATTTAGCTACATAGAAGGCTTCTTTGATTATGTGACCACCACTGTATATAACTACATCACAATAGGAAGTTCAAATTATACAAATTTTATATGAACTTAATTTAGTAACTAATTGATAATAAACTATATTCAGGCTGGATACTTCTCTCAAGTACGTAACACAAGGAGGTCATCGGCCCGACTTAAAGATGCTGTCGTTGGAAACAATTTGGATATTGCTTTGTGTATACTGTCTGCTCAACAACGTCATTGCTGCGTGTGGAAAGGTTCGTATTGTGAAATAATTGAATGTTATCTAATTTTATCATATTCTGCATGTATTAATAGCTAATATTTTATTATAGCAGATGTTTTACTTCTGTTATATTAACAGGGCTGAGAAGTATCAAAATATTATAGTTACTTACTTACTTATATTACTAAGTTAATAAATATAAGTAGGTTCATGTTACAGTGACAATTATTTGATTAAAATGGCGCCTAGAGACAGAGCTAACTACAGTGTGGGCCAATAATTCGTTAACATTTAAATCTTAACACCCCACGCAAATAAATGCCGCATGGGGCGCGAGGAGGGGTCTTGCCGCTAGGTTGTTTATCGGAAATTTATTCCCAATGGATCGCTTCACGGGGCCGCAGCGCGCTTTTTGTGTGAAACAATTTTATTTAAACAATAGTATTTACCGTGAAACGCTTATTTCGTGTTGAATACGATTTAAGTCAGTGTCCGAGTGCTCATTTAATAAAGAAATGGGTGAAAAAGTTTGAAGAGACGGGATCTACACTAAATTTGAAGCAAACCGGTGGCCCACGGACTTCTCGGAGCAAAGAGAACGTGCAGCAAGTTTCCGCTTATGTTCGACGTGATCCAGATTTATTGACGCACAAACTTTCGGCTTAATTAGGATTATCCCGCACATCATTACGCCGGATTTTGAAATTTGATTTGAAATTACATCCACATAAGATTCAGATAGTGCAAGATCTAAAGCCTAATGATTTAACTTTGCGCAAGTCGTATGCCGAAAAAATGTGAGATCGATTCAGTAATTTGGACAATCTTTTGTTTTCGGACGAAGCCCATTTCCACCTTATCTATGTGAAAATGTTACGGGAGTTCTTGGCACAGATGCTACTGGAATTTCCGAATTGTCCTTGCCGGTGGTTAAAGAAAAAACTGATTTCCAGACGAGGCGATAACCCATGGCCACCCAGAAGCCCAGATCTATCCCCAGTAGATTCATATTTATTGGGTTATTTAAAGAGCCGTGTCTACATAAACCAAATACACTACGTCAATTAAAATAAATGTCGGCGATCTCGCGGTCTCTTTGCCGACGCGTATTCGAAAATTTCGGTACTCGATTAGAAGAGTGCAAAAGTCGAAACGGTGGTCATTTAGA
Organism: Teinopalpus imperialis; assembly: GCA_029286865.1. Lineage (NCBI taxonomy): Eukaryota > Metazoa > Arthropoda > Insecta > Lepidoptera > Papilionidae > Teinopalpus > Teinopalpus imperialis. The sequence continues at coordinate 819,038 of JAGSMU010000025.1, read as the reverse complement.
TGATATTATTTAAAAAAAAATCCAATTAATTAGCTTACTTGTAAATAAACAATTTTTAAAATATCTCAAATGGTTTTTTTATACGATTTTTTACAAATGTTAACTAATTCGTCGCCCACCCTGTATTAGTGTGATATCAACATGATGATGTACCATCAACCCTGAGGACTATTGAGGCTAAAACCTAGGTGTAACCTCAGTATGTCTTCTCGACTGCGGAAAGACCTGCATAAAATAGCATAAGCGATTGTATTTTGTTTTAGGTGTTGTGAACATTACAGGATGATGCAACTGGCATCCTAAATTGCTATTTTATGGCTAATATTCTCTAAAAGTGTTGTCCTTTGTCCTGGTTATGCCGACGCTTTCACGCTACAGCTAGTTTATAACCAAAACGTATCTATCACATACTAATTAAATACAAATGTCTTTTATTTTAAACTTTAAAATATACTACTCAAAACAAAATAGGGTCCACTTTAAGTTAATCTCGAATTTCGTCTAAAAAATTGTTGGGTAGTAAATAGTGAAGTTAAACATTTCGAAGTATTGTTGACATGTTTATCTAACGTTATCAATGTTTCAAGTCAGGAATTCAATGGTGGGTAGACCAAAAAAGTGAAGTACTCCAAAAAACGTTTATTACACAAATTCTCCGTCACTTGTACCCTCAGTCACATTCTGAATGTTACAGTCGTACTTCTACTTTTTTCATTTTGACTTGATTTCGGTGTTACTCTCGATCATTATGCCTGGTTCTCAGCGTCATATGGATGTGGAAACAGCAACAAGAGCAGTGTTTATGCTTCAAGAGGGAGAATCTCAGAGATCAGTGGCAAGACGTCTTGGTGTGTCGCGAACGTGCTATTCGAAATGCGTGGGAACGCTTTCTAGAGACAGGCAGTGTCGCGAGGAGATCTGGATCAGGAAGAGCGTGAGCTACAACCGTCCAGGAAGACCGGTATATCAGATTGACGTCGATTGCACGTCGAGAGCGTACGATTCCCGCCCCCGTCTTACAAAATCAACTGCGGCAATCGACTAACACACGAATTAGTGATCAAACCATTCGAAATCGGCTCCATGAAGACGGACAACGTTCCAGATCTCGTGTTATTCGTCTAGAATTGACAAGAGCGCATCGTGCAGCACTTTTGAGGTTTGCTCGCGAGCATGTGGAGTAGACAATGGACAACTGGAGAAATGTACTCTTTACGGACGAAAGTAAAGTGAAGTTTTTCAGCGATGATCGTCGAGTGCGCGTGTGGAGAAGAGAAGGAGAACGTTTTTCAGAACCTTGCATACATGAAACGGATCGTTTTGGAGGTCCAAATGGCTGGAAAAAGCTTGCTCGGTAAAAGTGAGCTGGTAATTCTGGAAAAAGGCTCCATAACTGCCTCCCGGTATGTCGATCGAATAATTGGGCCCCTTGTCATCCCATTTTCACAAAGAGTGGGTGAAAACTTCGTGTTTATGCAAGACAATGCTCGCCCACATACAGCGCGAACCGCCCAGAGAGCTCTCTGAAGCCAATATTACGGTTTTACCGTGGCCGGCCCTGAGTCCCGATCTTAACCCCATTGAACATTTATGGGACCAATAGAAAAAAAGCCTCAAATCGAACTTTAGTAATGTCACTAATCGACAAGAGCTCATAAACGTCCTAAAATTGTGTTGGGAGCGAATACCCGAGGAAAACAACACCCACTTGATTGAAAGTGTTCCAGATAGATTCAGAGAGTGCATACGGAACAGAGGAGTACCTACTCGCTATTAAGCACCATCAAACTCATTGATTTAGTCAATAATAAAAATTAAAATCAAACTTTACTTAAATCAATAATTTCTGTAAACTTTCCCAAATACTGTAAATTTTGACTAAATTCGATAAAATTGACATAACTTACTCTTGTTAATGTTCACACACTTTTAAAAACCTTAATTTATTTATTCCTAATCATAAAAACTGAAAAAAGAAAAAGAATCTGTAAAATTCATTTATAAAACATGGTGGGCCCTATTTTGTTTTGAGTACTTTATATATTACTTTTATGTTTTATTATACATTTAAATAGGACCATTTACGTAGGGGGAATTGACTGGACATATAAAAAAGTAACTAAATTGTGCCTAATAATCTATGTATACTTTCAAACTTGCAGAATGCGAAGATGAGGTATCGACTCCCGGCGAGCCGCCAGGGTCTCAATTGAAGGTAGTGGGTCGGCTAGCTGATCAATGTCAGGATGCTTTGGTGCAGTTGGGCACATTCCTCGCGTCCTCGCACGCGCCCGACGAGTATGCCGCGAGATTGCCACCATTACAAGTAATTTTTCGGATTGCTCTAATAATATTTTTATATGATTAGAAATTTGTGTAGACCTGATTAAAAGGTTATTTTTCACTTTGCGATGCGAATCGTTTGGTAGTGATACACCTCGAAGCAAAAAACAGCTCGCTGATTCACATGTCATACATACATACATAAATAAATAAATAAAGTTTATTTGCATTAAAACTTTAAACATTAATACATCCATTTTTGAGACATCCTTTTATGTCAATATTTACTTGTGCCAGGATGCCCCGCTCTTCCGTATCTAACAAGTGTTGTTTTTTTTTTATTTATTATTATTTGATTTAGATAACAAAGATCCATTACAAACATATAAATTTGGCAATAAATTAGAAATAATAATAATAACAAAAGCATTCATAATTACCTAGAACAAAAATAAAAACAAATATTACAGAGAAAAAAATTTTAATCAGCGTACTGTTACGCTGAAGACATGCAGCTTTATAAGCCGACGAATCGGGAAAATATCGCCTCCTATCGGCAAACACCCTCAAGAGACTATTAGAGGCCGCCTTAGTACGATGTACGAGTGAAGCTACTTTCTTTCTGACCACTGCCTGAAAGCCATCTGTATACGCCTCTGCAAACATGCAACAAGCACTGCAAATTTATATATTATATTTATATATATTTTATAAATAAACATAATCCTACTATATACAATATTATTAAATTAAATACTATACAATTAATATTATAACCGTAGTATGAAGTATTTTTTATGTGTAAGTTTTTTTCCTGTGACAAATACAGCTCGTACGTTTTAAAAATGCAAATTTACCTAAAAACTGATAATAAGTACTAATTTATTAATATTAAAAAAAAGGTCTTTACCACACCGCCGGCTCCTCGAACCGGACTCTCTTGATCCAATTATTTCACATTGTTATAAAATATATTTTTAATGAGTACTTTTGTTCATAGGAACTTCTGCGTGACTACCACGTCGACGCCGATGTAGCCTTTTTCCTACACCGTCCAGTTCTAGCACAAAAAATAGCAGCTAAAGCGGAAACATTGCGAAAAAGCTCAGATAGTAAAACAGAGTCCCAAGAAAAGAGTATAGAAAGATATTGTTCAGCGTCCAAGGAAATTTTAGAGCCAGTAATTATATCAATAACGCCTCTGCTACCTTTCAGAGTTTGGGAAGACATATCGCCCGAGTTCTATGTATCATTTTGGTATGTTTTTATATCGATAAGCTTTAATTTATCATGGCTTGAGAATTAAGAGAGACAGGGAGATAGATACAGTAGACTTCTTATAAAGGAAATTTTAAAGCAAGAACAAAATTGTCGCTTAATCGTGTTAAAAAACGAGTTGTGCAAATTGTACTTGTTGTCAGTATTAGTAAAAAATAGACAGTTCTTTTTGGGGAGTAACGTACATATCGTTCACGTAAGTTGACTTAGACTCATACAAAAGTACATCAGTCCTCAAGAAAGATTTAAGATGCGCATGCGCTCCTGGGAGGTTTAGAGATGTAAGACCTTGTAACCATTATTTTAAGAGGTCTTACACATCATCTCTTTTTTATTAAATATATATCTTGCATCTAGTGTAAGATTTTACTGACGTTAAATCTTACAGTGTCAGTTGTAATTTCAGGTCTTTGTCCATGTATGACCTCAAAGTTCCCGAAGAGAGTTACGACCGTGAGATAGAACGTTTAAAAAATGCCGCGTCGAATGTTGCCAAAGATATGTCACAGGGTACGAAGGGCAAGAAGGAACAGGAGCGTTTCAACACTCTGATAGATAAATTGCAGGTTAGTTTATATCAATGTTTATGTTTTGAGGCGGAAGTTTGTTGTTAACCGTTAGATTTAGTTCATTTTTTTGTTTACATAAAGCCAAGAAATAATGTGAAAGTGTATATCGCAAGTTTGTGGTGCGCTTGCGGGAATACTTTGTGTCCCAGAACCAAAATGTGTCACAGAGTTACAGATGGTCTTTGTATCGGGCGAGCTGCAGTGTCTCGTATCTGCAAGAGAAAATTATGGCGAGACATCGGCTCAGGTGATAGCAAGAAGCGAAAATAATTATTAATGCCAAATAAAAAAAGAATCAATACTTCACCTATCAAAAGCATTGATGATTGATTTATTTTTTAGATTGATTAGATATAAAAATAGTGATAAAAGAATAATTATATCGTTGCGCTTGCTCGGATATAACTTTATTACTGGTGATGAGACATACCATCTGTCTGGATGTATGTAGATGTTATGGGCCGCAGGAATCACCATCAGGTGAACTGTGTGCTCGTTTGTTACTTTTAATGCTATAATATATATATATATATATATATATATATATATTTATATATATATATACATATATATATATATATATTTATATATATATATGTATATGAATATATATATGTATATATACTTTTTGCCCATCCAAAAATATTTCGAAGTAGATGATAGATAAGGCCGACCTGCTCGTACCGATGCCGAGCGTCTGTTTAAATAACGTTTACAGGCCTAACTAACCAGACCATTGGGGACTCGCGATTATCTGCCTTGTGTTGTAGCAATAGCGGAAATCAATACGAATAAAGAATTTATATACACCTATGCGTCGATGTTTGAACAAAAACCAATACAAAATAGCCACTAAGAGTTGCTTTTTTACATTGAGAGTGATTTACTTGTTCACGATGACCCAATTATTGGCGACAAGATATTTGATTTTAGTCCTCAGGGCTGACATCTTGATTCTTTGCCGAGTTTAGATGTAGCCGCAAGGATATAAGTGCTCTCCACTAAAGCGTAAGAAAATAAATGAATGGGTCAGCTCGACCGGGGTAGAGGACCACGCCCTCACAAAATACTAGCGTAAAATAGCAGTTTAATGCTGCTGTGTTTCGTTTGGTGAGTGCAGGGATCCGGAGTCCTTTATTACTGGAGACGAGGCTTTCCATCTCAGCACTCAAGGAAGACAACGCATCTGCATTATGATTCCTTGTCAAGGATGAAAGTATATGTCATGGGCCGCAGGAATCATTTAACATCAGGTAAACTGTGTGCTCATTTGTAACGCTTGAGGTAATAAAAAAATTGTATACCGAGCCACGCGTGGGTCTTGGCTATCGATGAGTGGGGAGATCAAGGTTGTTTTTCTGCAACCACGTTTGTTGGCGTAATATTACTATTTTTTAACCGATGACCAAATATTTATCATTAGTCAACTTTACAGGAAGAGCGTCGCCGTCAGCGCGAGCACACGGCGCGTGTATCTGCGCGTTTGCAGCGTGAGTGTAGCGGCTGGTTTCCGGCGCGCGCGGCCAAGTCCGCCAAGAACGAGACCGTCACACGGCTCATGCAACTCTGCCTATTCCCACGCTGCGTATTTACCGCCGCCGATGCGCTTTACTGCGCCGAGTTCGTTCACACTGTGCACGCTCTCAAGACTCCTAACTTCTCAACCCTCCTCTGCTACGACAGAGTAAGTTATACACGTACCCGCATGCATGTACGCTAGCTAATTACTATAACCCTGAACATCTCTATATAAATTTATTAATTGTTACAGCTGTTCTGTGACATAACCTACTCAGTGATGTCGTGCACGGAAGCGGAGGCGGCCCGGTACGGTGCCTTCCTATGCAAGGTGCTTGGCACCGCCATGCGCTGGCATGCGGACCGCACCGCCTTCCATCGTGAGTGCGCACACTATCCGGGCTTCGTCACCAAGTATCGTGTTTCCAATCAGTTCACCGAGGCCAACGACCACGTTGGCTACGAGAATTACCGGTGAGATGTTCCCTTCATCTTCTGAATTTAAATTACTCTCATTATATTCATTATTAAAATCAAAGTATGCAATGATGATGTTAATTATTAGATTTGTCAGCTCGCCCTTGAATTTTTTTAATGCTATAAATTTGGCAATAGCAAATCGACCACATAAAAAAAATGTGACACCATTTCCACATTCTATGATTGAAATGAATTAAATGTTTTTTTAAAAATAAATATGAGGGTAGCTACCTTGCACTGAAAGTACAAACACATAAAACCAATTCATAGCTCTTTACTTATTTTTCTCTCACGCTTGTGTTATTATTTTGTGTTACACTTTTGTCATTATTAAGAAGAAAGAAATAGACGTATATTTTATAGATGTGTGCGACATTACAGTGTCAGAAGCATAGACTGTGGTACACACAGACTCCATTGTGTAACTGTGAAACTTTGCACATTACAGTGTCAGAAGCATAGACTGTGGTACACACAGACTCCAATGTGTAACTGAAACTCAATATTTTGTGTGTGTTAAATAGTTATAATACTTCAACTGAGAATATACGTAATTACAACTAAAGCGTGAAAACATATAAAATCAAAGTTTCTCTATTCGATCTAGTTTAGCGATGTAAATATCATCTTTCAGGCATGTGTGTCACAAATGGCACTACAAGATCACCAAAGCAATGGTAGTGTGTTTGGATTCCGGGGACTATGTGCAGATTCGTAACGCTTTGATTGTGCTCATACGCGTCATGCCCCACTTCCCCGTGCTTGCGAAACTGGCACAGATTATAGAGAGAAAAGTAGAAAAGGTAAGTTTATGGTTTAATGTACATTATTTTTGTGAGCTATGGCAGTCGTGCTTGGTTTTACTTATTTTTGGCCCACATTGTAATTATGACTTGATGCGTGAGGGTGCGTTTTTAGTTGTGCCTGGAATTTTAGGTTTGGGGTCCTTTATTGTAATGTGTTCATCTACTCTTAATTAGTATAAATATGAAGTTTTATCATAATTAAGTCATTAGTTTTTGAACTATCGTCGACTAAGTAACTCGATCGGGAAGGAAAAAATCGAGTATCGCGTCATAATGAAATTCTTTACCATGCAAGGAAAGTCTGTTCTTTATCATTAAGCAAGATACATTCTCTTTAAGCAAGATAGGGAATCACGTGAAGACGACCCACAGCCATTGAAGTGACCACTTCAGAAATTCTAGAAAAAGTCGAGAAATTAATTTTGGAAGGTGCTCATCTACAGAAGAAACAAGACGGAGAAATGCTTGCGAGTATCTGATACGACGACTTTTAAAATTCGTCATGCTTTTCTTGGCTTGACTAAGGTCAACACAAGATGGGTGCTGAAAATGCTGCAAAAACAATAGCGTGTGCAATGTTCCAGTGCGTTTTGGACCTTTGTAGTTCATTACATGTCATACATAATCCTTGTCTTCAGACAAGGATGGTGTATTGGGTCAAATTAATATTAGAGATGAAACTTCGGTTCATCGTTATGAACCCGAGTCCAAACAAAGCTCTATGCAGTGTCATAAAAATTTCACTACAACCCAAGAAGTTTAAGGTGGATCATAATCGGTCGGAAAACTCATAGCAACCGTCTTTTGCGACTCCGAAAGAACCTTGTTAATCAATTACAAAGATAAAGCTACGTATCTATAATCCGAGAATACTACGAATCAATTCTAGAGCAGTTAAACGTATTCATTAAAGAAATAAAAAGGGGAAAATTAACGAAAGGTACTACTTCTCCATGATGATGCTCTCTTCCAAAAGAGTCGTGTTGCGACGGCTGCTCTACATAAGGTGGGCTTCGATATTTTGAATCATCCACCTTAATGTCCATGCGATTTTTATCCGATCTCAAAATGATAAAAGAACTGGCGTGAGAAGAAATTAATGACGCAATTTCGGCGTATTTTTTAGACAAGAACAAAACATTTTTTATGAAGGGATCGCATATCCTAATTGAAAGGTCTGAGAAATGTATTCGTGTTTTAGGTATATTGAAAAGATTTTTTTTTTTAAATTTTTATTTTCACTCCTTATCCCTCATTCCGGGACACAACTTTAAAACGGTCCCTCGTATATTACAGTTCAAATCTTCCTCGTGATGCAATGTGTTAATATTCTAATCAAAATAAAGTCCATGAAAAATATTAATTTCTTCTCTATATAAATTTAGAGAAGTGTAAAGATGTAGTTGATTTATATTTATCTTGGTGGCAACATTATTTTAGTTTTAACAGTCAAAACACGCAGTCTGGCGTTGTTACATTGTTAGTTAGTGAGATTGAGATTGAGCATAGAAAAAAGATCAATAAGAAGTTAATGCACAAGATAAACAAGTTCATAAATATTTTAAATAAAATATTTTACTAGGTCAAAGAAGAAGAAAAAGCACAACGACAAGACTTATATGTGCTTGCTACAGGATATAGTGGACAGCTACGAAGCAAAGTGCCAAATATGATGAGAGAGAGTGATTTCCACCAGGTAAATTGTTAAATGTTTTATTTAGTAAAGCGTTATAATAAAACAACATAATTTACATGATATGAACTTGGGTAAATTGTTAAATGTTTTATTTAGTAAAGCGTTATAATAAAACAACATAATAGGAACTTAGGTAAATTGTCAAATGTTATTCTATTTGTTAAGTTAAAGTATTTTAAACTCTTTACAAACAAATAAACATCCATTACGATTTTCCGTTTTTGGGTGTTATAAAACTTAAAGCTTTTTTAATTATAGAAGATTGAAATTATGACAATATCTATCATTATACATCATTACGATTGGACTCTCTTTTACCTTGTAATTAATGCTTTTAACATCTGTTTTCAAATAAGTATGAAGTGTACATTAATAAAAAACTGTACAATATTGAAGATATGCTAAAAGAATAACGTGGAAATGGATTCCTGTTTAAACAATAAAGTAGTTATATCAAGTCTATGGCTAATATAGGTAGTTATATATTTAGATGGGGGACCAGCACAAAGTGGTGGCAGCAGCCTCGGCGCCTTCGGCCTCTGTCAAGGAAGACGCGCCCTCCAAGCAAGAACCAGAAGCTAGTACGTCTCCACAACCAATTGGTAAGAAATTTATTTATATACCTATTCTTGACGTTCCACGGCATACATGTAGCATGAATAGGTTTACACGTGACTGGCGAAGGACTACGCTTTCATAGAATTTAGATGATATGACATGATTGCGACTCCACTGGTGTTCATGGTTAGCGGATATCACTTACCATCAGCCCACGAGCAAGCAGCACATGCTTGCTTATTAACTCAGAAGAAATCATTTATAATACTTTTCACTTTAAATAAATTCTTATAAAATTCACTCAGTAGTTGCTTTGAATTCTCTCCGATGTATGTCACTTGTTATCTTAATCGAAAACTATCCTATAGCTGCCTCCCGACCCGCGTATATTGTGTTTTACTCCTATGGTTATGTTAGGTCTTCCTATAAAACGGCCTGATAACATGTTTCAGTCTGCTTAATATGCCCGTAAGTGGCGGGAAATATTTTTTTTCTGAGATTCTCCTTCAATCCGTCTCCGTAACAATAATTTACCTCAATAACATGCCCATACAACTGTAAAGAACTGTAACAAAATAGCCCAAATCGATAACCTGTAGAGAAACTGAAGCAATATTACAATTATTATTTAAAACACACACATCCAATGGAGTTAAATATGGAAGTTTAATAAGTTATTATTTCTAAATGCTAATTTTACTATCTTAATTTCAAGCCAATTCTTGCCTAAAAGGATATTGCAAGCACTGATGGATGTAATCGATCGTTAAGGTCTTGAAATAAACATTTAAATTTTTTTTAGTTAGCAAGTGTTTTCATCAACCCACATTCGTAGGCTTCAGAGATTTAGGAAAAGTCTTTGTGTGATATATCTATTTCTAACGTGGATAAGTCCTAGTTTCTGTCCAACGTAACGTTTCAAGACATGGTCCTATCAGAAATTTCACTCAGAATAGACTAAAATGAGAGACGAAAAAAGTGCTGTTGCTAATTTATAACATATACTTTAATGCTCGATTTTTTTTTCATTGCAGAAAGCATTAATAATAATAAGAAACCTTATCATAAATATTTCTTGTGTAACATAATTTTAATTCCCCTAGCCTTTCTGAAACTGTAAACTGTGGGCCAAGCTGTAGCAATATATGGCCAAGAAAGCGCCAAAAAGAACACATCTCGTGAGATCTGTTTATTTATAAAAAAAAAATACAATAATACTTGTTTTAAATGAATAACCATTGTTGGTACCAGATACAGACAAAAGGGAGTCTAGAAACAGTGACAGACGTCGTGAAGAGCCTGATCGTGATAAAGAAACTAAGCGTGAATCGAGATCGTAAGTTTATTTTGTTAATTAATATATGATCAGTATGTAAGTAAGTTTTTAAAGTTGGGGTAGTTATCCCGTGATCGACTTGCTTGGTGAAAGGTGTATATCAAAGTACCTGTTGGCCTAGAGGCTTTTGCTCACTAATCTAGGGTATATCGGGAAAATTTAATCACTATCACTTTAAGGCAATAAAACTTCTAGGGATTTATTATATGTATTTCGCTTTTATGATACCGATGGGATGAGACGGTATGTTAATTTTTACTCCGTTTCGCAATTGATTTCCACAATGTAATGTTTACTTTCTTGCCAACATATATTTGTTGTATATTTCACTGCTCTTGAATTGAATTGGAACAGTAAAAAATAAATGCAATAACAATATAATTTTTTTAGGTCTCTGAAAGAGAGGAGTAAGGAAGAGGTTAGAAGTAAAGACAGATCTCCAAGAGATCGTTCGCACAGGGTAAGTTTATAATTTAATAATATTCTCATATTTCCTATTTCAAGTTAAGTGCAATAATTTATTTTTAATCTGTTCCAGGAGGAGCGTTATTTAGAAACTGTGTCTCCGCCCCACGATCATCGCCACCTGCCTGATGATATTGATCGTGGTACGTCTTTTTCAATTATATTTGTTATTCAATTATAAATCAGATAAATTTATCATCCACATATGAAATTTATTGGTAGTTACCGCTATTGTATTGTATACTATTGTGTATGTATATATATGTATGTTTTATGGATATATATATATATACATATGTTTATACATATACATATATATGTATACATATATATATATGTATGTATATATATATATATATATATTTATATGTGTTTGTATTATTATTATCTTTTATTAATTAGTTTATTGCTACACCTATCATACACATATCTCACCACGCCTTGGGCTGACTGGTAGAGAATGCCTTTGGCATTAAGTCTGCCCTTTGTGAACTTTGTTAAGGTTAATGCAATAAAGACTAAATAAATAAATAAATTAATATATGTTATTCAATTATATATGTTATTCAATTTATGTTTTAGAGCTGTATTATATATAAAATTGCTGTACCTAGAATGGGTTAATGTGTCTATAGGGAACGTAATATCTCTTTTTTAATGTATTAAGAAAATTCAGTCGATAAAGTATTAGAATTTTTAACTAAAATGTTTCATAATACATATATTTTTGTCTTGCGTTGGATTTTAGACTCGACACAGCTACTCTCACGTTTATTTTATTTTCTATGCCGTTCTATGTCCTGTTTGGTTTCTGTACAATAAACTATTATATTTTAATCTCAACCTTACAGACGTGAAACGTCGTAAAGTAGAAAGCAGCGGCAATGGCAAGGTGAGTATTCTTAAGATTAACCGACCTTGCATCGCGCTAGCACCGGACTGACGATTGGACTGGACCACGACCGAATCATCCCGACTTCAATCTAAAACCTTAAAAAAATAAGTAAAATAATATGTGAGAAAAGTGCTCAAGAATATTGAACTTTGAAACTGAAGTGCCAAAAATTATAAAAGTAAACCAATTGTAAGATATAAAATAAAATCTAACGTCTGATTAAATATAAAAACGCAAAATCATCCAGTTAATTAAAAAAACGAAAAGAAATAAGAAATAACTTCAATTTTAAACAATGAAACCAAGTCATTGGATTTATGAAGATCCCAGAATGCTTTATAATTTAAGAACATCTATCAAAAGCCAACCTGAAATATGTATGCATTTACATTTATATATGTAATTTAAGAATATAGTAGAAAAATTAGAATGACAGAAAAATGTGACTGCAGTTAAATAAAAATGCGGTATGTTACATGTTGTCTATTCTGAAAACAAGAGAAAACATCCGTTTTGAAATAATCGACATTCATCTACAGTTAAAAGATCGATAGGCGGTTAACTATGTTAAAAATGTGAACAAAGTTACCAGAAATTTACAGCTTCGAGTCATAAAAAAATGAAATGATAATTTGTAATACATCATTTTATTTGATCATAAGAACCTGAGATCTGCACAGCAGCAATGGTTTAGTATTATGAAGCAGGAGCCAGCAATATTTTTTTTAACATGAAACTGTTAATAAGGAAAAGAAGAGGACAATGATTTGTTATTGTATACCAAAGAAAATTAAACATCAACAAGATTTTTACTTTAAACAAGATCAATTGAGAAGATGTGCTTGTGGTGAAGAAACTAAAACAAAAGACTTTAAAAAATGTTTATTCAAAAAGTTGTGTGTCGTAAGTCCAATCAGCCCAGTCCAGTCGAGCATTGGTAAGGTTAACTTGTAATATTTAGAGTTAAATGAGACAATGGATTAAGCTATTACATCCCTAAAAAAAAATTAAAAGGAATTGCTAAACTTTAAGTAAACCAGTCCTGAACGGGAAGAAAAATTAAATAAAGGAAACCTAATGAAGAAATGAAATTTTATAACCAAAAAAACCATAAATAATGAATTGCAATAAACACTCAACAATCAACAACCGAGGAACTGGGATACGAAGAAAACTCACAAGGAAGAACAAATAAAAAGAAGAAATATTAAAACACCTTTTGAAGAAAGAAACTGAATACGAAAATTGTTACACTACATGTTATTTTCTTATATCATAAGCGTGAACAACCTAGGAGTCGCTAGTAATGGCTTAACACATTGTGTTCTTTGGCTCATTTATTTATGCACATACGTCATAGGCTGGTTTTTAAATATAATTGATAAAAGAATATCGTTCGGTTGTATTTTTTAAATGTACTTAAGGAATAACATGTTATTTCTGCATGAGCAGGGTAGCAAAGATATCGAAGAGCGTTCTCCGGAAAAGGAAAAAAGAAAGTCTAAAGTAAGAGGCGACGAACGTAAAGAGCGTAAGATAAGCCGCAAGAGGGTGAGCATACTGAGATTGCTGTTCAATAACTTAAGTTTCATATTAGCTTCTTTTTTTCTGTTATTAAAATCAACGTCATTTAGTTTCCTGTTTTCTCCTTGGTGTTACTAGAATCAACGTCATTTAGTTTACTTAGTCTCCTGATTTTGTACATTATTTTAAAATTAAAATTTTATTCTATAATTTTTGCCATCGCACAACATAAACATATTAATGTAAAATTGTCATCACCATCATCATTATTGAATATGACATAAATGGTTATTTAAAAAAATTAAATATATACTTTATGTACAGGATAGAGCAGAGGAGTCGGCGATTTTAGAACAAAAGAGACGGCGCGATGAACAAAAAGGTTTGAAATATTTACACCTTTAATAATATATGTTAATTAATAACAAATAATTTAAATAACTCATTGCTATTACTTTATCGATGCAGTTCAGTTTCCAAAGCTATTTTGTAATAGCTTATATATTATGTTATTACTTGTGTTATTATTATTAAAATTTGTTAATATCTGTGGATAAGCTAAGCGTTTTCATTAATAATGCAATCCAAAGTATAAAATGTGTTGCTGGTTTAGACAAACACTACCATTTATTTGAAATCAGAAAAACTCGAAATTATACAATAATATTTTTTAATAAAAAAAGTTCAAAAGCTTTCTTTTCATTAAGTTGTGCAAAACACTATCAGCATTTCTTGTTTTGACACCTAAATACCGCGTGGATGTTTTTGGTCAGAATACCTAATTACAGAATCGCGGTTGCTGGAGTTGATTTCCAGCCAAGCAATAGTATTTATGCTACGCAAATTGTTTCTAGGTCTGTTGTATGTACACTGCAGCCCAAAAGTTTAAGACCACCTTAATTAAAGCAGGAAAATAAAGTAAATCTCCAATAAAATATTTAATGTTTAATTAACCTGTTTAATCATCTAATAGAACATTGATTGACAATCAATATACTTTAAAAGTATAAAGTAATATTAACAGTCCATGCAAAAAAGGCTATAATTAGCTAAACTGATTTTTCATCAAAAAATCTTTTTTCACAAGTCTCGGCATACGGGCAATCAATTTGTTAATGTTGTCTTGTGATATATTGTTCCAAATTTCTCATAAAGCATTCCACTTTTCTTCTCGTAAGGATGGGCCACGAATACGGTCGTTCCTATCAAGTCTTACCACCAAATTTCAATGAAATTGAGATCCGGGCTTTGAGGAGGCCAAACCATCTTTTTAAACACCCCCCTGTGCATCTTTCTCTTCTAAATATCCTCTACATAATTTTGAGCTATGCTTTGGATCATTATCTCCAATTAATGGCAACCCGGAAAAAACCTTTTTCAAAATTCCTTCAATTTTAATCAAATCGCCAGGTCCTTGGCTAGAGAAGCAACCCCAGACTATAAATGAGCCACCACCATGCTTGATTATATACACAATCTGACCATCATCTTTTCTTTGGCACTGCGTCGAACGTAAATTCTATGTTTGCCCCTGCATCCGAACGGCAACGCGACCATACAACTTCGCATCTCTCAGTCGCCGTTTTACTATAGTCAATAATAAAGATTTAATTCGGGTTTTGTTTACTTCAACGCGGATTTCTAATGCTGTTAAGCGTCTATTTTGCTTGCTTGTAACAACAATGAAATTATCTTCTCTAGACGTGGTAGCTCTCGGCCTTCCCGAGCGTGGACTATCTTGAAAACTGCCTGTCTCCCTGTATCGAGTTATTGTGCCATGAACACAAGTCTTCGATAACTTTAGTTGTGAAGCAATCTCACTTTCGGATTTGCCTTCATTATGTAAAACAACGATGGCAGAACGCACTTCACTGGTAATTTCTGGAGCTTTTCCCATTTTATGACGTTTTCACAGTAGAAACCACAAGTTTAGACTAATTGAGATTGTTTGTAAACAAACCCGAGTGTAATCGTGTAATAATAAATCAGAAACACGTGTTTTCAGGAGCTAAATAATCCTGATCATTGACGAATACGTAACAAGTAATACGTAGCAAAGTAATTTGTGATGAGGATTATAAAAATATTATTACGATTCTACCACCTGGCTCTAGCGCAGCGTTTTTCGGTGTTTGTAAACAATAGATGTTTATTGTCCAATAACTTGAAAGTAAACAAAAGAATGACTTCTTTAAATATTCGATACTAACAATAGAATATGCAGATGTGCATTTCTTTTATTTATCCTATGGGATTTTATTACAATTGATGGATAATTATGTTGATTATGTGTGGTCTTAAACTTTTGGCCGGCAGGGTACATATTTCTGGTATCTTTGGTGTTTGTATATCCATTTTTATCCGATTTTATGTCACATTTCATTAGAATCGGGTTACGGTATACTATTACTACAGAAAATGTTTAGAGGACTAAATGACGAACTAAATTAACTTTAATTTTATGCATAGAACAGTAGTAGAGTAGTAGATTCTACACTTGGTTCTTCAAGAAAGATCTTCCACTCTTTGTTCAGTTTTGATGTTAGTATTTGGGGTCTACTATATACTGGGTGGCCCATTGAGTAACAAGATAGGTTGACGGGTCATCTGCCAGACACAAAAAACTGACCTTGGTAAAAGTGTCACCACTTTCGTTATATTGAGCTTTTTTCTAAAGTTGCCTAAAAAATCTCTATTAAACTGGTAATTTATTTATGCAATATGCAGTAGCAGCTCAGCATATATTTTTTCACTGCCGAAGGCAATAGTTGAATAAAATAATTTATGATTTTTATTTTAAATAAAATTATCGTTCTCAACTTTTTCCAACGAATTTGGTCAAAAAGATATTAGAATATGGTAGAAAAAATAGTCCAGAGTATGTAAAAATTAACGAAATTCTCTGCCTATTTTCTACACACAGTAACAGATGACAGGACGAGGGGAGTATTTTTAGAAAAATTATAAATATGGTGACACTTTTACTACGGTCATGTTTTTTTTTTAGGTGATCCGTCATCCTATCGTCCCCTTAAGTTTGTCGTGCTATTTACGGGATATATTATATAACACAACATATGGTTGATAATATATTTTTTTTTGTCTTTCTGGATATATCTTGTATTAAAGCTTTAAATGCTTAGTCTTCACAGAAAAACAAAATAAAAATTTGTTGAATAAAATTAATTCGACTATACTACAATAACTAGGTACGAAAAATGTTATGTTGCAGGTTCGGACGCCTTAATTGGACGTTAGTATACTTAGAACTTTATGCTTTATCCCAATATATATTTTTTTTTTACAGCGGTTGTCAAACTGGGAGGTAATCATCAGAATGGTTCACAAGAGGATCATCACTATGACAAATATCATAAAAGGGTAAGAAATACAAAATTTTAAATGTTAAAACTGCTTTATTTTGCTGTTATAAAGTTCCTTATAAAATAAAGTATCCCGCGTTCCTTTTTCAGTTGGTAAAAGTAATTTTTTTTTTGTTATTTTATAATATTATATTGAATAACATCAGTTATTAGCTAACTTAACCGTTGAACACGATTGAATGCTGTTTTCAGGAAAAATCACCATTTCGAGATCGTTCCCATGAAGAACCAAGAGACAAACAATATCCTTTTAAGTAATTTATAGTTTATAAATATTTCAATTTCTACATAACTCCTATATAATAATTCGGAAAAAATTGGGCTCTGAAATAAAACTGCTTGTATTTCAGTGCAATATGACGAAAAAAGTATTCCTGTAGCATTTTAGTACTTTGAACCATGAAATTATTTAATATTTCTCATTTTACTTTTAGTAAATATTTAAATATTTCATTATTTGAACTAAGGTGACTACGTTTTCTTAGAAAAAAAAATATTTTTATAGTATTGTCAATAGAATATCTGTCTTGTTTAAAAATTCATTATAGCATTTCTAATAATTTCTTTAATAAGAAATACCAGGCGAACAAATGACTCGAAATTAAGAAGATAAGGAAAATAGAATTAACTGAAGAAGGAAAATTTTGCAACAACTAAATGCAAGATTTTTCCGAACATTTTAAATACGTTATATATAGGAAATAAATTTGAGTTTTAAGTGTCTTTTGTGTTCTTATTTTACCCAAATTAAATGACTAGCAACTATTACGGAATATTGTTTGCCTCTCTGCGATTAAATTACTAATCTTAATTTTATTTATTATAATTGGAATAATATCAATTATGTTGTAACAATCTCAATATTGGCTAATTTAGCACGTCTACAATATGTTCCTATAGATCTAAATACTTGAGTGGAATTAATAGTTCAGTGTCTACTTTTAACTATCGAAGCGGCCCAGTACCAGCTTTATCCGGTCCCTTTGTTCTTATCGGTGACCGAGGTACTTCATAAAACTACACACGTACATTGCAACCTTATACCGCCCCCGCCAACGGCGAGGGCGTCGCACACAAGGTTATTCGCGAAACCGCCATGACACAGCCCGGTTCTCTCCAGTCAATAGAGATAGAAGCGTCGCTGGAGTTTCTTGCGCCACTTCTTCTCCAGCGCCCACACATTCTTAAGTAGTGGTACAGATAGCCAATGATAGTGATATTAATGTAGATAATTCTTAGTCAGAAGTAACTGTACCGAGCCGAGATTCGGCCCTCTCGGGCACCCTCGAGTGAGTCGCTCTCGTAAAACAGAGTAACGGCCCAAACCTCCCTCTCGTGAGCCCTTGTGCTGGTTACCAATTAATAGAGGGCTCGATTGAGCGCCATAAGCGCTCGGTCACCTCTCAACCCGGTGAAACTGTAAAAGCCCTGGGTCTAACAGCGGCCATCAGCCCGAAAAAAAAACAGGTTCTGGAGACATCAGAAAAATGTTATGTATATATCCTATATCTTTATTGCAAAGATATTGGACAGTTTGCTCGATACTTATCTCACGAAATACGTGAAGCTTAACGATGCTCAGTTCGGTTTAGACAGGGACTATCCACAGAACCAGCAGTACTAACTTTAAAGCACACGGTGAAATATTATACTGATCGCAAAATACCGGTGTACGCCTGTTTCCTGGACCTGTCTACAGCTTTTGATCGTGTCCTCTATACAGGCTTGTGGGAAAAGCTACGAAAACAGGGTGTTCCTGTTTGAAATTAATGTTGTGCGATGGACAAATACGAGGGCACATTGAAAAGTTTTGATTAGGCTCAAAACTTTTGGTTGACATTGAAATTCAGAAGAAAAAATAATACTGGCACGTAGTAGCCATTTCTTTTTTAATTATAATCTGCTGTCTTGTTTTTCTTCTGTCAAAATTGCAAAATTTGTGATAGATTTAACAAATGAAGTTCGCGCTTTCCGTAGAAATGGATAAAATTGAGCACCGTTCCGTCATAAAATATTTAAAAAAATTAACGCCAAAACAAATGAATGAAGATATGTACGAGACTTTGGGGCATTCTGCTCCATAATATGCCACTGTCAAAAGGTGGTAGCGGATTTCCAACGTGGCAGAGAAGCAGTGCAAGATGAACCTAGGAGTGGTAGGCCGCCGACGGCTACCACAGACGAAAATACCAATAAAATATTAGACCTGATTTTGAATGACAGGAGATTTACGATTGCAGAAATAGCAGAAGCAATAGGAATTTCCTATGAACGAGCACAGAACATAATTTCCAACGATCTGGGATTGTCTAAGGTCTCTGCCAGTTGGGTACCTAGACTGCTTTCAGCCGAAAACAAACCCGCCAAACAGATTGTTTGGATCTGTTCCAAAGTGATCCTCAAGATTTTCTTAGCCGTTTCGTAACCATGGACGAAACTTGGGTTCACCACAATACACCAGACTCCAGATTTCAGACCAGACTTCAAGTACAATCCAAGCGATGGAAAAGAGCAGGGTCACCGCCCACTAAAAAAGCTCGGGCCTTTTGTCAACCAAGAAGGTAATGGCTTCAGTTTTTTGGGACTGTAATGGAGTCATGGTTGACTACCTTGAAAAAGTTAAAACCATAAATGCGGACTATTATTGCACACTCTTACAACGTTTGCGTGAAGAAATAAAAATAAAAAGGCCTGGTATGTTGTCTAAGAAAGTTTTGTTCCACCAAGATTACGCTCCTGTCCATACTGCGGCGAAATCAATCGTACAAATACACAATTGTAGCTTTGAATTGTTGCCGCAACTACCCTATTCGCCGGACTTTGCCCCATCTGATTACCATCTCTCCCCTAATCTAAGAAAACACATGGCAGGACGAATATCGAGGTACAAGAAGCTGTGACTGAATATTTTGATAAAATTGAAGGTTCTTTTTTTTGGAAGGAATACTAAAGCTAGAGACAAGATGGCAAAAGTGATCATTCTAGAGACTATGTAGTAATAATAATTTAGAAAAAAATCGTTTTTTTTAAGGTCGGGCTCAAAACTTTTCAATGTGCGACCCTTATAGATTGGATTGCGGGGTAAGGCAGGGTGGTCTAAGCTCCCCAAGGCTTTTTAACAGATATATGAACAACTTGATATAAGAGCTTAGCAGCTTAAGATTAAGCTGCCGAGTAGACGATATTAGTTTTAATAACCTAAGTTATGCGGATAATATGGTGTTGCTTAGCCCCTCAATTGGGGGACTTAGAAAACTTTTGTATGTGAAACTTATGTGGTGAAACATGGTATAAGCTACAACACTAAAAAAGTGAGCTATTAGTTTTCTCTGGAAATAATACAAATCCTGGCCATGTACCTCCGGTTATGCTGAATGGTGTGTGCCTAAAAGTTGGCAGTTAGAGGTAACATGTTGGCACGCAGGTTTGCTGGATGTTCCAAAAAAGTTAAGATACGCCTGTTCAAAGCATTTTGTCAGGTGTTTTACAATAGTAGCCTATGGTGTGATTTTACCCGTTCTGAATCCAATACAACAACATATTTAGGATTCTATTGGGGCTTCCACGGTACTGCAGTGCTTGTTGCATGTTTACAGAGGCGTATACAGATGACTTTCAGGCAGTGGTCAGAAAGAAAGTAGCTTCACTCGTACATCGTACTAAGGCGGCCTCTAATAGTCTCTTGAGGGTGTTTGCCGATAGGAGGCGATAGTTTCCCGATTCGTCGGCTTATAAAGCTGCATGTCTTCAGCGTAACAGTACGCTGATTAAAAGAAGTTGCTTTGTATTATTTTTGTTTTATGTAATTATGAATGCTTTTGTTATTATTATTATTTCTAATTTATTGTTAAAATTATATGTTTGTAATGGATCTTTGTAACTAAATCAATTTTCATATAACATCACTTTTTCGAGAGGTGCATCCAAACACCCACAAAGTCAAGCAGTGCAAAACGGACTTTTAAACTAAGTTTAACCTTGCTCTTCCATCCCAGTAGCGACCAAATAAATAAGGGGGTTTCGACTGGATGCTGCTAGCCTTATGTATGTACAGCATTGTAGAATTTGAGTGAAATGAATTTTGTAACATGCATTGTAAGGATATGTATATACATTTTCAAAAAAGCAAAGCTTGTTTTACCGTACATTTTGCATAATATTAATGGTTTTTAATCTACCAAAGTGGTCAACTCTTTAAATTTAAATAGGATCTTCTCACTTCCCAAATCTAAATATGTAATTCATTTAAATGTGTGATTCCAATTGTAAATATAGTTATGAACTGGTTATTAATTATAATAACAGGGAGATTTTCAGAGTAGCAGAAATCGAAGTCTTCACTGGCAGTAAAACTATTTATATTTTAATGGAATAGGCCGAGGTAGTCTTCTCCCACTTATTATTCTATGGCAAGCAAACAATAACGGACCTAACATTCACAATACAGTCTTTTATATTCATAATGATTAACTGTCGAAATTTAACAATAATTGATTCATCAAATTATAATAAGAAATATTGATTATATATTGACTATAAACAGTTACCACCATTTCACTAAATTAATAATCAGTATGCGAGAAGTCAATAAGAGTGAAACATTTAAATTGTTTGCTGTTTGGAAACTAAGATAAATCAAGAAAAAACTAAAGAAACTTCCTAATTAACAAAACTGCCACATTTAAATAAAAAATTATTAACTCAATTATTTGGTTAACATTCATAAGTAGGGCCAGAACTTTGTAATACAATCATAGGATTATAATTGCATAGAATATCTACTTCACTAACACAATCTTTAAAACACACATAGTGAAGCTAAACATGTCTCATACACACACTCTTCCACACAACTGTTCCACTCATACACTGTTGTCTACCTGTAAACACTGACAACATAAGTATTGTACATTGTGACTTTTATGTATTCCGAATTATGTATTGTTCCCTTAAATATCATAATGCCTGTGTTAGTATAATCCTTGTAAGGGATGATATACATACTACAACTTAGTACTCCTATTTTTAATGTTTTTAGATGAGGTCCTGGTGATCTGGTGGAACTAGCTCCTCACATACCAGATCAAAAAATGTACCTTTTAGTTTTAAAAAAGATTTTTATCATCTCATTTTGTATTTTGTGAGGTGCTTATAAATATATTATTATCTATGTTAAACCACAATTAGGTGGAAACAGGGATATAGAATAATCAAATCTAGGATGATTTTAATTATTGTTCATCAATCATTATATGTATTCAGATTCTAAATATTCAACCAAGCTATATGACATTTCATGATCAGATAGTACATTAGTACAAGTGTGATAAATCTATCCTAATTATTGAAATCCTAATTTATTAGATGAACTGTCTGTTTTAAGGCAATACTTTTCAGGTTTACAATAATGTTCAATTCCAGTTGCAATCATAGATACCCCTTCTCCTTTATTATACTTTTATTTTGTTACTATGTTCCCGAAATAGTATTTAATAAATATCTCAATATAGTCTGGTACAAGTCTTAGAAAAAAATTATGTTATCTATACCAATA
Source organism: Teinopalpus imperialis (assembly GCA_029286865.1). NCBI lineage: Eukaryota > Metazoa > Arthropoda > Insecta > Lepidoptera > Papilionidae > Teinopalpus > Teinopalpus imperialis. The sequence goes on along the minus strand of JAGSMU010000025.1, from coordinate 796,693 downwards.
TTTTATAAGGCAACGGTGATAATTAATTTTTCTTAGACGTAGAAACACAGCGAACATTTGCCTATGCTCATTTTGGAAGAGTGATATTATACCTAAAAAAACTTAATGGACCAAAATACTAAAGTCCATTCCACATATATTTACTAGTTATATTGACAACTATGGTATATCAGTGACAATAGTTTGAGGAATCGAGCCTAATCCCAGACATTCTCTCTGACAAATACTTATAAAGATTACATTGTGAACAAGATCTTTCTTGCTACTTTATCGCCATTATAACGCTCAAAAACCACAAAAGAAACGAAATAATCCACGCATAAACTCAACACTTACAGTCATCAACAGCTTATATTTAGTTACTGTTGTCAGTAGAATAATAAACATGCAAATAGATAAATATATTATATTCTTTAATAATTAACATTTATTAACAAAAAAATATGTGTAGTAACATTAACCTGAAATAATAGCACAGTCCTATAGGGAGACACAATTGCGGACTGTGTTTGTTCGCTGAATTGTTATACTAAACCTATACCAATATATATATATATATATCGGGACTCCTGCCATTGTTCCTAAAATTACTTTTTAGCTCTGAAAGCGCGGAACCATTTATGGTGAAAAGAGTCTTCTAAAAACTATCGTTCAGGGAACCGTGACATTCTGCCTGTATCTTTTGATATTGTAGTACGTAGAGACCAAACTCAGCAACACCGCGTCCGCGAGGACACTTGTCACATCAAAGATAGTTTGAATATTGGGTTTCCAAGACTTAACTCTATTCGGAAGTTTTACTATAATAATCTACTCAGATTACTTGACGGCGAAGCATGTAGTGAGTAACTGGTATACTTCGCTCGCCGAGATACAGCATGTTAAGCAAGTTTTACACGACAGCAAGCTTCATGTCTACGTTACATTAACCTGAATTCCACATTCGTTTTACCATACGTAGAAAATATACACATGCTCGATTGGTTAAATCTGGAAGATCGGCCGCAGCATTACATTATCTTTGATAAACCACAATTCCTCGCAAAGGGGTGATGCGTGAGGCTATTGAAAGTAAAAAATATATATAGTAGAATTTTGATCGATTTAGGGATAATATAAAATGGCTGGGTGCTAACCTATTACCGGTTGCGATCCCAAACCAATCATTTCACTTCAAGACCTTTAGACGCTGAGCTTTTTCTGCGTAGATCGAACGAAAAATAAATAAAATATAAGAAAACGGTAGCCGTAGTAACAATGACAGTCTCCTGTGACTATGAGTGCTGTAGAACTCTAAACTCACATTAGGAATTAATTTTTTTAATAAATACAGTAAAGTTTGTAAAATTAGTTTTATTGAATAATAATATTTTCAGTGAAATTACGGATATTGGTTTTCAACATGGCGAAGTATTTTATTTTGTTAGGCTTTCTGTTGTATTAATTTATTGCTGGCAAGTCAAGAAGTGTAATAGAGAAACAATAATTTAATAAGATAAATATAGACAATTTAAAATTACGTATAATTCTTTCTTTAATATTATTTTATAATACTTTGCACGCTTTTTTTACTTTTTATATTTTTATATTTAGTTTACCATACCAAATACTTATATTTTATTTTTTACCTGTAGAATAATACATTTTGAATTATCTGTGTTATTCCTTCAAACATGTCTGTTTAACGAGTGTTGTTTCGAAATGCTTTTGTTTTGTTAGAAAAAAAATATTGTGATTTTTCCGTGTAAATAATAACAAAACATTGACATTATAATAAATACAATACAATTTTGTAACGCTAGGTAAGATGACTTAAGATTTATAACCGTCTTCCAGGATACGCAATATCCGCCATTTTGAGTGTCCGTGCGGATCACTTGGAAATAATAACAATAGTGCGAACTTATGTCCCAGGTGGGTAAATTACATCGAATTAAACAGTTTTATGTTTTATTGGTAATAATGATTTTTGGGTTAGTTATAAAAATATACTCGCAGCTCACTATTAGGAATCATTATTTATTGTCATATATTAGTTGTATTTATGAAGGTACTTAATAGAATTATTACAATATATTCGTTTGAATATTTTAAATAAAAATTTATGTCAAAATTCTCACATAAAGTCGGTAGTTTTTCTGTGATACTGGCGTTATATTCGAATAATTGGTAATGGTAACATCGAGAGATACGTCAATTAATCGTTACGTGTTATGTTTAGTATCTTAAATAAGTACAACTATCTATAACAAGTGTTTTTTGGTAAAAAAAACACCATTATGAATAAAACAATTACATGCTCTATATAAATTTGTTACGAATACTAGAAATTGATTTGTGACGTTTACAGAGGTTTAAAAGGTAGCGATAGTGATTTGTTACACATTTTCAATATTGCAATAGTTTACATTAAACTTTTGTTCAGACGATTAAATATAGGATTTTGTTTTAAAGGTATAAATTACTTTTTGTTAAATGCTTTAATTTTGAAATTAAGTTTTAAAAAGAGTGTGCGGTTATGTGTAAATGCTAGAACGGAACGCAATACAATCGATAAACGCGTATTAAATGCGTCAATACATTTTTTAATTAAAATTGTTTAATAAGTCGAATATTTGTGTACAGACGGTAAAAGCCTAAGACTTACGTTATTTTGTAATAAATGTATATTGGATCTAATATAATAATCAAATTCACAATAAAATACCAAAATCGATATTTGCTATAAACGCGATAATATACATAAACCCAGTTAGTATTGATGTTTAATGCCAACAAATGAATAATTAATAAGTATAAATATATGCCAGTAATATAAGTTATATACTTTAATTATGTCAGTCAGAATATTTTCAACAAAAGTTAAACAGACAGTGAAATAAAATAAAACGATAAAAATTAAGGCTCGCTTTTTGTCGGCAACGTAGGTACTTACGCTTCATTGACGCAAGTGACATGTTAATGATATCTAGATATATTTTCAAGCGGTTATTATCAATATATAGGAATAGTTAATCAAGAGGAGGCAAACCATCATAGGCTGACAGCCAGCAGTAGTTAACTAAACGCGTTTTTCCAAATTTTTTATAAAATAAGTAGTGTTTCAACACAGTATATTGTGAATTTATTTGCATACCGTATGATAGTTTGTGTATTTATTTCTTTTCGTAATCTCTCAAGAAATCAAGATAAAAAAGGACAATGCTTTGCCAAAGGTTTATATAAGAATTTAACAGACATTTTTATAAACCGGGTGAACGACAGAATATATGATTTTAAATAGCGGCATCCCATATGGTTACTGATTAAAATATGACTGTTCAAAATAAAGGCAGAATTTTTTATTTTAAGCGGATGCCGTTAATGATATTTAACGAACATCTTTGCTTTTATTCGCCTACAATCACAAAGTATTCCATATTTATTTCAGATATTGGCGAAATGGATGGTGAAAATAAAAAAGTTTTTGTGGCTAGTATCACCAGAAACTCGTTCACCATAAGGAACAATTTTTATGATATTATTAAAAAGGACGTTGCTGAACCCGTTAAATTAATAAAGGAGGTTCAAGCTACTTGCAACTTTACACCTAAATGTGGCAAGATTTACGTGCCAAAGAAAAAACGTGAACATAAAGTTTTAACTGTTAGTGATATACGTAGTTTATACGAAAAAGATAAATTCCAAACTTTGCCATATGAATTAGAAAGACAACAAAAACTTTTGCTTACAAAAATAAGAGATGGATTCGCCAAAGATGAAAATACTAGAAAAATAGCTTTAAATTTATTAACATCGGACAAACCAATGTCTAGATCTTCGTGGCAAATGTTAATGAACTTAAATCCTGAAGGTCATTATTATTCCTCTCAATTCATTTTATGGAATGGAAAATATATTCAAGTTAATGGAAGCAAGGGTGGAAAAAACAAATTTATTTGTAATTATGATATAAGTAAGGACAAAGAAGTCTTAAAAAAAACAGCTATGACCAAATGTAAGATTATAAAAAAAAGGAGAGGGTTGTTGAGGGACTCTTTAAATATACGGTTTAAGCCTGGGCCCCTGAGAAAGAAGAAAGAATTAGATTATTCTTATCAGAAATATCATGTTGGTGATATAAAATTAGTAAATTTACCTAAACCTGGTTTGGATATTCAGCCGTCAATCGGAACGGCTTTAGAACCAACGATAAAAACATTTTTACAAAATTTGCGTGAAGAAGATGGTACTATATCTGAGACGTGGGCTGAATTTGCAGTGTCGATGTTAGGGAAAGTGTCAAATGAAGAAGTAGTGATAGATTCTCATAATTCAGTAACGTTTAATTTAAATTATAATTTTGATCACAAGAAAATATTAATGCGACACGATCTTGATAAAATACCAAATACAGCGAATGATATTTTTTCCAGTAATGAAGTTGTACCATGTTTAATTCATAATGAGTCACTTTTGACGACCACGATTAAAACAGTTTTGGACGAAATGTTAGATTCCGTTGAAATAAGTTTAAATCAAGATTTAATGTATTCTGGTGTCGAAGAGCCCAGGGAGACCTCAACCATTAATGAATCCAGCGATACCGGTGGGTATACTAAGGAAAAAGGGAAACGAAAGTACGGTGAACTAGATAGGCTTGATGTGACTGTTATAAGATTGTCAGAAAATCGTAAAAGGAATGATGCAGAGCCCTGCCGGAAATTATTTTGCGCTCTAGGCTGCATTTGCGATTCACTAGAATGTGGATATAACCTGCAAGATCATTGTGGTCGTGCTGAGTGTATGTTTGATTGTAAATGTGACTTTTCAAAGTATAAAATTTCGAATTCTCTAGATGGGGATTGTTCTGAATTTATACCTGGTTTGTTTTATTTGGATAAAAAGTTAAATGATAATCTATCAAAAGAGGAACAAAAATTTCATCAAACCGTATTAGTGACCGACGACAAAAGTATTTTATTAAAAACAAAGAGAAGGGATTGGAAAGCGTCTAAAAAATATGCAGATTTCTACAGTGGCATGCGCTTGCGCTCTCAAATTACTAATCAAAAGCCTTTATTATCTGTTTTAATAACTAAACTGAAATGTGAAAATATTGAACCTTGGTGCATGGTCCACAATTTATATAAATGTTTTTGTAAAGGTAAATTTACCCAAGGCGAAGGAACACTTCGTATAAATGATTCACCTATGATCGATCAACCAGAGATAGATGACGTTATATCTGAAGATAAAGAACTTAAACCTGAACAACAGACAGAAAAAGAAAATAATAAAACAGAATTGAATAAGACTGCAAATATAATTAATCTTGACGATGAGGTTGATTCATTAGATTGTACTTGTGTCCGAATTTTGCCTTTTGAGGGCAGAAAACACAGTGATGATTACTATTTTAAAACACACGAAAAAATTTTACAGATGGAAAAGAACGATAAAAACCTTCATGCAAAGCTGATAAATCTTATCAGCATGTCTTGTGAAAATGAAGAAACAGATGAAAGTTTAAATCAAAATAATGTCGTTGATGTTGCTAATATACCTTTCCGATTAGATGAGTTGTTGAATAACATACTTCATGAACAAGAAAAATTTATACATAGTATGTATACGGAGAATGAAGTACAATTAGGAAAAATCTTTGAAAGAGCGGACATGAAACGCTTGCCCAATAAAACAAAATTAGTAGAATGGCTAGAATCGAGTTATAAAAAATATAAAGAAAGACTAGAGAAAGGCGTTTGGAAAACGTTACTGAGTCCTCCGAAAACTGGTAAAGTAGCGCTGTATCCGTGGGATTTCATATTAAGTAGATATCAGGAAAAAAAAAATTTGTTTCTAATTTCCATACAAAAACCTTTTCGTATATTTATGGCTGTCGATGCACGGCACCCATTTTTTGAACGTTGCAAAAATGTTAGTAAAATTCCACTATCTGATATTAATGAATATCCCGTTATGGTTCGTAACTTAATTACTAACACTAGAGATCTAAAGGACAACTTTTGCATATTATGTGGACTATCTCATTGTTGGGAGCTAATTGGGTCTGTCACAAAAGTAAATGAAAATAAGATTATTCAATCTAATCTTAACAACGTTTCGGAAAGTTTTTTCAATAATACGGAATATCAAGAATCAGTTCCTTCTGCAAAAAAACAATTCGACAAAATTTCATCCAATGTTGTTACCGGTCATAACTCAAACGAAGACAGTATTCCTCAAATGTCAAAATGGTTTGTTATGATAATAGAAAACGACTTCAGTGAAATTCAGTTTTTTATAAGAGGTTTCTTTGTAAAGTACGACAGCATAGTAAAAGCGATTCAAGTATCAAGAAGAGTCGTAAAAACTGTTAGATTATCGTCAAATAGGTGTAACGAAGGACGTAATTGCCCTCAATTTGGTATATATGCGACACCTAATATGAGTGAAAATTCTGTATTTGTTGGTCCATATGAAAAAGATGAACTGTTGGGTATAGAGATTTTAAAAAACTCTATAGAAGCCCTAAACATGAACAAAACAAGGGGGCTATGGATAACTGTAAATAAAGAGGACAATTTAAAAGTAATAGATAACCCTCTGTCCTTTATGCCCTGTTTCAAAACAGACTGTGACTATGTGATAACTTTGGAAGATGACACAGGCTCAGAATCACTTAAAAAAAGTCAACGTGTAGCTTCCACAGAATACTTAGATTATGGTGATTCAAGTACAATTCCCGCAAAAAGTTTAATTAATTCAGTAAAGTTGGTTAAACCAATAACAATACGTAAAACGGATGGATTTTATCATTTAGCATCAAATAGTTTATTCAAACATTTACCATTTAAAAGACGTACACAAAAACACAAAGAAATAACAGCACTAATTGATTTGGAATCTTCAAGTTCCGATTTGCCCAAGATAATGGTGAAATCAAATAAAGGAATTGAGAGTTCGCAGCTTGGAAGCTCTGGTACAAATAATAAATCTGTGTGCAAAAAATCTATGGCAGAGATTGCTCAAATAAAAATAACTAACATCGCTTCCCTTTGTAACAATACCTCTTCTAGCGTTGAATTAATACCTTTTAAAAAACCTGAAAAGGGAATGTTAGTTTTAAAACCGGAAGAAATTAATAAAAAAGTAGTAGAAGACTACTTTCGTATAATGCAACCCGTTGAGAGCAATAAAAGCACGGTTGTATCTAATCCAGAACCTAAAATGGAAATTGAAGAATTTCTGGATTCTTCAATTATTTGTACTGCTCCACTTACTGATGTTTATATTATCTCGGACGATGAAGAGGATTACAACAATTTTTCTAATACTAGTTCTTGGACGGATGTATGGATTTCTTGTACAAATATAAATAACATAGGTTGGATACTGGGAAGAAGAAATAGTGAAAATAAATTAAGTTTTGAATTTCCGGGTTTCGCATATACTATGTTCTACGAAGAGGAAGAAGCATTTAATAAAATAAATCAGTAAGTAATACTTTAAATTAATTCTTAAATATTTGGTAGATCCATAAAGTTGATGAATTAGATTTGTCTTTAATTCATTATGTTAAAAGACGTGACATGGTCTAAATATTTGTTATTACATTATTTTCGTCCCAGGCAACTAATAAAGGGATGAAGCTCTGGAGATATTTAAGTCCCTCTTTCTCATCTCTTCCACGTCAACACTTTTTGGATTGTACCCGATTTATTTTCTGTGTCAGCGATACGAGGTATTTACAATACATCCAGCAACCCCAACAGCATAATTTATTTAGGACATACATAAAAAGGATTCATAACAAAATCGTCAAATTGGCCGCCGTTATTAGTGGTTCACGTGTACTATATACGATAGTTTGGTGCATGGTGCATAAAAGAATAGTAAACTTTAATTTTAATTAGATTATTATTCATACAGGAGATTTAATCGTCGGATACTTTTTATCTAGAATTAAAAGTTGACATTGATTTTATGGAAAATGTAAAATTTTGTAAAATTATTGTTTTTTACTAAATCGTTTTAGTTTAGTTAAGCAAATATTATATTACTAATTGTTAGTTCGTTAGCTTTTAGTTTATTTAAGTAAGTACTTATTTAGTAATTGTAAGATGTTGTTTTTCCAAAATGTCTTAGCTGTTGCCCGCAACTTCGTATGCTTAGATGTATGTATATTAAAATAAGGCTCGTAGTGAGAGTAGGAAAAAAGTTGTTAAAAGAACAAAACCATAGCGCGATTCAAGAGCAATGCACAGCGCCATCTATCGAGCTTATTAATAATATTTTTTTCTAAACTTTACAAGGTTTCATATTGAATTTCATGCTTAGGGGTAAAAATTTGAAATAACGAATATATTTATTTTTAAAGAGAAAGGCGTATAAGAAATTTCGTGTTTCTTACTTTGAAAATTATGGACTTCCATACAACCGTTCCCTTATTTTACCCCCTTAGAGATGACATTTCCAAAAATCCGTCCTTATTGCAATATATTATGCTGACAACATAAAAGGCATCAACTGCCAAAATTTTCAAGTTTGTAGCCCCAGCGATCTAGGTTTTGCGTTAGTAATTGTATATGTATATAGATATATAAATGTAATATTACCATGTGCAACTAAAAGAAATTCATACTATTGAGTGAAAATCTATTTGATGGAGAAGCTTTAGATTATATTTTGTTTGGTACGGTTTTTGTTATTCTTTTCCTGTTTTCTTTTATTGTAATGGTTCTAGATTGATATGAATTCTAAAGTTTCGAAAAGTTCTTATTCAAAATATAAGAATAGGAATTTTCACTGACAAGATAGCTGATACTGAGAATAAGTAATACCTCGTCACATATAATAAGGTCTCTAGTTTCAATCATCAGAAGAAAACAAGCAATATTAAGTTTCTATTTTATGTTGGTATTCTCTGATAGCATGGTCTATCCCCGTTTGAGTCGATCTAGTTTACAGCTGCGTCAACGTTTTGCAGTATATAAATTGTATTTGAGTTCTCGAACTTAGAGGTAATTACAAAAAGCTGTATATGTTTCTTCACAGTTTGTCACGGTTGGTTTTATTTAAATAATGATAATATCCAGACGTGGCTTACTGGACATTTTTACAACAGGGCGAGTATCACGCAAAAAGTAAATTTGCATGCTTAACAAAGAATTCGTTAAAGCTACTGATAAATAAACTCACGTTATTTTTTCAGAGTATTTTCTAGGAAAGTATATATTCCAAAAAATATAACAATGAAATGGCAAGTGATAGAGAAACAGGAGGAGCTAAATAGCGACCATAAATTGAAAGTAGAAGATTTAAGCTCAGATTTTGTAAGTACCACATTTTTTTTGTATGCGTTTTGCTGTTGGTCAGAGACCTTTACAGCTTTATCTAATTAGACTCGTGAGCGGGAGACCCGCTGAGTAATACCACTATGTTTTATAAAGATGTATGCGCATTTGCATCAAAACGCATCGCATGCGGCGGTCAAAATCTTTTAGCCGGTCGGTTTGTAACTGAATGGATGTATAGGGAAGGCGGCAGGAAACATAACCACTGAACATCCACCAGTGCTTGATCTATTTTACAATTTACATGATTACATAAAAATATTTTTCCATAAAATTTTATATATAATGAATAGTAAGATACAAATTGTCTGGATTAATAGCAACATTTTACTATTATAATTTAGGTCTTGACTAAACAAGGTTTAAAACCCAAACAATGTTTGATGCATGGCGATAAAAAGAAAATTAACGATGGCGAGAATGAAGCCATTGCGTCAACATCTACGCAACAGTCAACATCCAACAGTAATACGGTAAGTAGATTCGTAACACAGCTCTACTTAGGAGATACTGCAAATTTCTGTATTTTGATGTATAAGAACAGATATTTTATGATATATTTATTGTTTTTCGAAGTGTTTTAGGTGCCGCTTGACTGTCACTGAGAATGCATGAATAGCTTCAAGTATTTTTATTATGTACCTCCTGCAATCATACATACATGCCTGCTTGGAAAACCGTTGCATATTTGCCTAGGCCAAAGCTGATGTTCTCGTTTTTTATATGGACTCCTGCGCCTGTGCCAAATTGCATTTTAGAGCCATCGGTGTACTAAATTTGACTATTTTGATCAAGTAGTTTCCGTTCACATATCCCATTCAAGTCACTCATGCCACACTGCAAGGGCTGGCAGAATATCTTTAGTAATGTTATTTTTACATCAATGTTGATATTAATGAATGTACATCGCGCAAAGCTACGGGAAAACGCATTTATCGTTACCGTAGAATAAGTTACAATAAAAACGATAAAAAAAGAAACTTGGCTCTTAAGCTTTAATGCACACGCTTAAGCTTTCATGTTTTTTATCTTTTGCGTTAGACAGAGTATTTGCTATCGACATTTTGCTTTAGGGTGACAAGACAGCTAGGATTTCAATCACGACTTGCTTCAGTTAGCCTTTTAATCAATGCGTGATCATCAGAAAGTACTCTGTTGTTTTCAAGTTTGATGTTACATAATATTCTATCTAAAACCAGAAGGGTTAAATATCGTATAGTTATGAAGAAAATCAAAACAGTGTTTGAATAAGAAAGAAAATACCTTCTGTTCAATATTCACCGCATAAAAACTAAAAAAAAATTATCTTCAGTACGGAGTGACGACATAAAACCTCCACCATTAATAAATTAATAGGACCTAATTATTGCAGGTTTATAAGATGACTAGATGAGTTTATTCTTCTTTGTTTTCTTTCCAGGACATTTTTGATTGTGACCTTATTGACTAAATTTAATAACTGTATAATGACGGCTGTAATCCCAGTTAACTCCTATCGGGTTAATATTTATCTGAGTTTGTAAGAATACAAGAAGAATTCACATCAATATGATCTACGAAAAGGGTCCGATGTATTATTATCTATGAAGAATAACATGAAACTGCAGGTAGGAAGTATGTATGTAAGGTATACCAAATATCTCTATAAATCCCGAATTCATACTATTTCCAATATCGCAATTTGATTCACTAAATCTAGAAAGCTGGAAAGCTTGCAAAGTAAAATAAAAGAGCAGATTGTGTATTTGCCGGTTTAGTTTGATTAAAAAAATATTAAAAAATTGTAACTTTAATAAATACACTCGTAGATTTAAGCTTTACGAAGAAGTAGTGTAACCAATATTATGTGCCAAGTTCTGATAAGATGATATTATATGATAGGAATTAGGAGAAAGAATAAAGCCCCACAATGAGCGTAGATGTGGTGTTTCTTTTCAATTTGGTTTACGGGCGTTAATAACATTTTAGTGGCTCTTGGCTATTTACTTATTACTTAATGTTATTTAAGCTTTTAATAGAATAAATCACGACCTAGCACAGAGTTGAGCGGTTTGTATGTGATCGATTCGAAGTATCAATGCTTAATGATTTAGAGTACGGTCTGCAAAAATGTACATCGTACTATTCAACTATTGTCCTGAACTATCTCTTAGCACAAGTATTTAAGATTAGTTGGAGTGCTTAACGGGTGTGTTCATAATGTTTACAAAGTTAAAAAAAAAGATTCTAGCGTTAATTACCCAAATTTCCTAATTAACCAACTAAGATGGTAACCAACTAAGACACAATGCCTCATTACCAATTAAAAGGTTCTGCTCACTGTAAATAGTAACGATAATCACTAACTTACGCTGATATTGTGGACGGGTGTAAACCTTAGTATAAACTGAAATTATAAATATAAGAAGAAGAAGTACCTCGTCGAATGTTCTTGATAATTTTAGAATACTTAACGAATTGTTATATAAATTTTCCCACTTCGCTCTAGTACTATAGTCGATGCATTATGAACTGAGGCTTCGGGTCATAAATCATATTTATCTGTTTGTCTCGCTCGCACTTACAGGTCTTATGGAGAGGTGTAGTGATGTGCGTAAGAATTGTAGAGATGCATATCGATAACGGGATAGGTTCGATCGGTATGCTTATGTTAAGTATTAATAGGAATAATTTTTCGCTATCTGAAAATAAAAGTTTTTAATATGTAAGATAAAATGTTTGTTTCGACGTAATCATAGAGAAACTGTATTGATCGTAATGTGGCCCTGAAAAGGGTCGTTTTTATCTTTTCTAGGGATATTTCTTAGTTCTTCAAAATTCCTCCATCCCCATCTGTGTTATCACCCTGTAGATTAATTATCAGAGGTGGTGCTTGATTTCTTAAAATAGTTTTCCTTAAGTCCTTATCCTGGCGCTACTTGGCATGCCTCACACATTTGGCTCTTCTTGAGTAGCATTATCAATAGCGATGTGGAGAAGAAGTTCTCGAGTGGATTTTTTGATTGATTGACCCTAGTCTCGTCAAAATAAATTCGTGGCCGTTGATCGTTGGTTTTCGTATCGATTCGATCGGAGAAAGTTCACTTTTCGTAAAAAGTCCACTCTGGCACAGACTATATCCGCTCTTTCCATTAAATACTTTCATCCATTGGGATTTTTTTTATAAACTTGTAGCCTACTTCGTCAAAAGTTTTCTTATTGAAGAATATCCGCACTTAGAATTAGGCATCTGTTTTGGTATTTTTCTAGAATTCTAGCCACCGATATCATAAAATGAATTAATGATACGTTTTAGTACGCTGACATCAAAGCTATCTAGATCAGTGACAGTTGCTGTCTTCTTAACATTTGCTCTTGGTTCCTGTGATACTTCGATTTTTATTCGATTAACGGTCGCTATACAAACTCCACAAATCAGTGCTGCAAGCTCTCGTGGATTATTGAAATTGAGGCAAGCTTTTTTCTCGGGGTCAGTATTCAATTCTTTTAAAAACAGGAACACGTTGTGAATTACAGCCGAGCTTGAGCGTTGGTGTCACCATTTAGTTTCTTCAAAACCACGTTAGAAAATAAATTATTTCTTGTGCGTAGTGCGTAACGAAGCCTAAGTAATGTAATGAGTGTCATAACAAAAAATATTATATTTATAGAAAAACAACAACCCTTACTCGAAACGACCAATCAGGAGTCAGAGTGCTAATGAAGGTCTCGATGACGCATCGAACCCTCGTGGTCAGGTAGCTAAGTATCGATAACGGGTTGCATTGCGTGTACATTCCTACTCTTAGTGACATTTATTACCCGACGACTCAGTTTAAAATGCGTCGACTATAGTGGGTAGTATGTTTTCGCTGTATATTCTATATATTTAATTTGGTGTGTATTCTACAATTAAGAAATTCTTGTTGAAATTAATATCGACGAAACCATGTAAATGTGCTTGCGTAAAGTTATATCTGTATAATTATTGTGTTATTTCTTCCATTAGTTTTTATTATGATGTATAATTAATACTAAAATTAGCATAACATGAACCTGACTGGATAGCATTCTTTAACATTAGTTAGAATTTTTTTTTAGTCATTGAATAAATTTTCTGTGATATTATTTTTAAACAAAATAAGAGACGTAAGACTTGACGTTTTATGTTAGTTACATGTAAGTTTTAGACTATTTTGTTTCATTTACTTTAAGTTAATACTTTTATTTTATTACGGTCCACAGATATTTACGTTATAAACTGTAATCTTTGGGCAAATACTTTCTTCTTTTAATTAGCTATTAAGATACCATAACTATAGAACAGAAATATTATAACATTACGATATACCTGTAAATGGTGATAATAAAAACACATCTTGTACTTTAAACCAATTGTTTAACTGCCAGGGTTATGCATAGCTAGCTTAACAGTGTTCACTATTGATATAAATCTGTTTAAATTTTTATATCTCGTCGTACAACTTATCTAGTGTACTTACCTTAACTACTGACCTTTCTTGGCTTTATAACTCAGAAGTTAAATATGATACCTGTATTGGAACATTTATTGATTGCTGGGGTATAACAAGAATATTGGCTGACCTAAAAGCACTTAACGTAGCGGAAGTTAGAGGTCAGAGTGGATTTCAGGGATGCACTATCTGATCTCTATGATAGTGTTTTAATTCCAAAAATCATTTTAATTTAAAATATATATTTCAAAATAATAATGAAAGATTAGTATGTCATTATCAATTCAAACAAAAACGTGCTATTACGCTATTCTTTGCTAAAAATATACCTTTGCTATAAATTTACTAATTTAAAGATAGCCTAGTTTCGTCTATTAATTGCAATTATTATGTGTAATATTTTGTCAAAGATTTACTCAAAAGCAGTCATTGTTTAACGTTTTAACTTATTTCCTTAAAAGTACAAAAAGACTATGACAAAATGTAAATAAAAAAAAACAAAACAGCAAAACTATACAGACTTCTGTAAAATATTTTAATGTTCAAATGTCAAAAAGCAAACTTTGCAGCTACCCAAGTATATTTTATTAAACATTTTAAATCTTATTGTAACGGCGGGGTTACAAACTTCAATCGGTGTACCTACTGCTTATAACTAATTATACTTTTTTTCTCGCTAACCTCAAAATACTGCGAAATCTGTTATACAATTTATTTTTTTAATTACGATTCAAACTTTTTATCAGTAAATATTAATTTATTGTTTTATGCACCTGAAAATTGCTAAACGTATCTGATTGCATTCTCTGTTTAACACTATTTTCTATTTTATCTCAATTTAAAATAACATATATAATTTAGCTATAGAAATATAGCTTACTGGTGATTTTAGCATTGACGCAGTTATAAGTTGTGATATATGATATATTTTATTTTTAGCATTGACGCCGTTATAAGTTGTGATATATGATATATTTTATACAAAATATACTATATTTTTTTTACATCAACGCCAGACAACTACCGGCTCACCTACAAATAGACCTGATGAAGATGATGTAAAACTACTCGTACGTATAATGAATTACGAGATTTAGAAGACGAGATTTACAAACGTAAAGTTATTGGCGAGACTGAGAAGCTTTAAAATCGGGTACTTCACACCTAAGCAAAGAGTCAGAATAAATTCTAAGATTATTATTTGTATTATATTGTTACGCATGAAATTTTTTTTTAATGCACTTAAATAAAGATGCTGCGACCACAAAGATGTCGTCCAAGCTATCAAATATGTGGACTGGTGGAAATATTTGTTAACCACGTGATATAAAGGATGACAAACGACAAAAGATTTTGGAAGTGCCTTGTCTTGTCTGTGCCAATGCCTTTTAGTAAACTTGAGCCTTGCAACTCCAGAGACATTTGATAAGTATACTATTGTCCCATCTTATTCCGGTTGCTTATAGGTTAAGGCCGAAGAGATAGATAATATATTTAGTATTTGAATATAGACGTTTACAGCTATAAGAAATCAAAATTCGATTGATTTATCCTTCATGCGAAACGTCTTGTTCTCACATACCATCTAGCATTATGTTGCACTTAACACCGGTATTCTGCAAAAGCGTTTGAAACTTTTCTAGTCAAGGCGACTCAATTGTTTTATAGCCGTTTATAGCTGGTGCAAGGGGCTATTATTGTGATATACTTGGTATACTTTATCAGTTTATATTAAGCTATATATTTCGATAGATAATAATATACAATTCATAATATATAAGAGGTATATATAGGTTTATTATTCACGAAATATTTCTTTTGGCTAAACAGTCCCTGCTAGAAGTACCCTTGCATCTTTTGTAAAATCTGTAAATTGTAGATTATTATAACAATATTAAAAATATGTGATTGGCATAAAGAATATTCTCAATAGGTAATATCTCAAAATGGGTAAGCAGTATATCGAGCAATGCTGGGCCCATTTTTAATATTGAAAGAGGTCTATGATTTTTTGTGTTGTACTTGCCTACATTTTTACAAATTAGTTTTTTCTGTTTCAGTAGAAAATTAAGTGAATTGTTTTAAAACTAGTTATCTATTTCTCACATCTATTAACTTAGTATTACACTTACAAATGTGTAAGTAAACATTTAGCATAATTCTCAGACTATTGCAATTAGTTCTGTTCGGTGGAGGGTCGACGTGTGTTATTTCTCTGCGGTATGATGAACTCTGCATGTCGGGTTGTGGTGAAGGGGTTGGTTGAAGCGAACGGAGCAGTCACTGATGACTGACGCTGCGCCGGCGGCGGTCTTCGGACGGGGCTTGATGATCTAAAAATATTTCACCTTTATATTTATATTATCCCATGTTGTATTAAAACAAATACTCAAAAAAATACACAAAAATGGTTGAATTGAAAACTTGAAATGAATCCAGTCGCAGTTATAAATTAAGACAATGGTTTGACCACGCTATCCGGAATACCATTGTAAAATAAAAGTTGAATGCTACTGTCTTTCGTCTGCTAAAATGAACTGGAGACCTTAGTATTGGCGGCTAGGTATTTAAAAGTCAGGAGCGACAACGCATCTGCGTTATACGACACTCATCCATTATAAGGAATCACCTTATGAAGGACAAGTGTCGTTGTTTTTATGGGTTTTGCAAGTAATATTTTTTACCTAAATATAATCAGAACCAACTCCTACAAGACCAATTATTAAAATAGAAAGACTCAATAATGCTCCCCGTGAATGGAAAATTGTAGAACAGATTTATAACATCGCGACGACTTTATAACAACGACTTTTCCAATAAAATTATACACCGGCCAATCTTTACTAAAAAAACACAACCAATCCAAATATTTAACAACTCCTTTCTGAGATATTTTATAGTCAAAATTATACAAGCTTCTACCGTTTATAGAAGAACTAAATGACATTTTTCAGAAAGAAACAGCTAGTGAAGTAGCAGTATAAGACAGGGGGAACTTTAGTGTTCCGAATGAAATTCGGCTCCAAAATGTCGTTGTACATCTTTCCGAAAAAGGGGCTACCCATAAAAGTTAATAAAGAAAAACGCATCAATATCTCGTGTTTGACATGGTTTCATTATGCCCACAAGACTGTTTCGAACAATTTCATTTGGCTGAATAGTTTTTTTTTATGTTATTTCTATTTTTTATTGAATCTTTAATTCGCACTCTGACCATCCACCTCACTTCCAAGTAAGTAAGTATAATAGTCCATTAAAATTTATAGACGTAATCGGGCAAAAAGGGAAATATTTTTTTTTTCCATTCAAAAAAATACTTTTTCGATTTATATTTTTATTTTATTTTATGTACTGTGTGTGTATCTAACATGACAAAATAACTTGCGCACTTAAACCATGAAAAGTTGTTTTTGTTGTACCCGATTAAAGTCCTCGGACTAACAGTGAGATGCCTTTTACTACTTTTCAACTAATGTGGGATACACTAACAGAAGACGCCGTTGAGTGATAAGTAAGTGTCCTGGACCTTATTTAAATTGTGAGTACGATTTTGAACTTAATTATACCAGGAACTAATAAACTTTGCTTAAAATATTGTAAAAAGATTAAAAATTATTTTGACCTTTAATTTCATTGTACCATAAAATATACAACAACATTGGTAACGTAGGCGTAATGTGCATATTTAAATTAAGGCCTTAGAATAAATAATGAAAAAAGGTAACGGGGAGCTTACACACAATTAACGTTAGAATTACACTTGGGAACAACCAAATCGACTAATACATTTACGATTTTTTTCAATAACTTTTAAGAATATTCAGTACCCTTTTAATTATATAGTTTACATGCACGTAGAGGAAAATTGATTCTCTACCGTACCCATGAGTTGTGCTACGAACCACTCCCATAAAATCCCCCGCAACTGGGTTTATCTTATCAGCGGCTTATCAAAAGTTGAGGTGTACACACCTCCGCAAATTGCATTTATTGTTTTGAATTAACTATGGATACTACGCCTGCAGAAGCCGCTCAAGTTGTTGCAACAAGGACTTACTCAGTGAGTAGCCAATCTGCTTTATCAAGGGTGTACAGAAGATATTAGGAGACTGGCGCCTTTATTCGCAGACAAAGAACTAGCAGCCAATGGTGCACTTCAGAGAGATACGTTACGATACCTTTTATTGTCTCTATTTCGCTGAGGAATCGAGACAGGTGTTATATGCAGCAGGGGCAGAGCAGCAGGAGTGTTCCAGGGCTAGCTGTTAGGAAGTGGACATTTAAAAGACGCTTAAAAAAAGCCAATCTCACTCCAAAACAGCCTTTCATGGGTGCATAGTCTTGTTCCTAAATTTCCATTTTCCCTGCGTTTACGAATTCAAAGCTGACGTCCGAAGAATAAATCATAAACGATTTTACAAATAAGTACCAAATAAAAAATAGAAACGTATAATTTATGACGTTTTAAATTATATATAAAAAGTGAACACGTGATATATGAATTATGCAAAGAAACTGATATCAAAAATTAATTTTATATAACCAAATATATGTATCGTAATACAAAATATTTATAAATAAATAAAGAGAAATCTTAAAAAGCTGATGGAATGGAGATCCGATACCCGTTATAGTTCGGTAAAATTGCCAAAGATATCTTTACCAATGATACTCGATAGTGAATACTCAAAGTGGACAATTTTTTTCGTGACTTGTTTGTTTCTTTCCTCGATAAGAACGAATTTGCTTTTGGTTAATGTGAAAACTATCCTTTTGCTGCGGAAAAGGTCACAAGTTGACTTAGTTAGCTTTTATATAAAAATACCAGATGGGGCTAGTAGGATAGTTTTAGTAGAACAGGGCAGTATATATTAAGCAGATCGACGGTGCAACAGGGAACGACCCGACTTGTGCGTCCAAGTAGGTGGGTCTGAAGTCGGAGTGGGGCGGTATATGAGGGACCTCGGCCTCATTCTGGACAGTCACTGGGGTTTCTCAGTACTTTGGGTGCCTAGTGATCCCCCGGATCGTCCATCGCCCTTAAGTGGGGACGAACTACCGCTAAAGTTGGGTGTGCAGGCGTCGACGTAACCGCACTTGTACAAGCGCTTAGGGACACCAACAGCAAACCTGAGGAAAGAATTGCCGTCACCATCCAGTACCAAAACGTAGTTTAGTCCCTTTTCAACTTTAAAGCTTAGTAAAATAGAGACACAATTAGTATATTCGCGATATAGTACATATAGTTACATAAAACGCTTGTGATTGTGCCACTTCTTCTTCAGTGGCCAACACATTCTGAAGTAGTGGTAAAGAAGTAACTGATCGAGACATGGTTCGACCCTCTTGGGCTATTTTTGTAGGAATAGAAAAAAATATCTGATAAATTTCTTCATAAAACGGCCTTTGAAGGAATATCGCAGGCTAATGCGATTTGTTTTTATACAATAGGTGGCAAACGAGCAAGCAGCTCACCTGATGGTAAGTAATTACCGCCGCCCATGAAAATCCGCAACACCAGAGGGGTCGCAAATGCGCTGCCGGCCTTTAAGAAATATACGAAATTATACGACAAAAAGTTATTTTAGATATTATGATAGACCGGTGGCTGGGACCTCACTTTAAAGAAAAGCTCGTAAATCTAGCGGAATTGGGTTCGAGTCCTAGCTGGCTTGTACAAGTTTTTTTTATAAAAACTAAAAAAAATACGATATTTGTGATGTTTCAGACATAATTGCTTGATAATTTTTACCGCCAGGATTAAAATATTTTCATGAGTCATTCCGCAGCTAAAACTTGCTGAATCATGAATAGATCGGCTCGATCTGAGAGGGCCCACGTTCTTCTCAATTTTTTTTATCGAGGATGAATGAAGGGTGCGGTTACTAGCAGGTGAACTGTGTGTTCGTTGGTGGTGTGTGTTAGGGGCATATTACTTATAAAAAGATGTGCGAACTTATTGTTACTAGCAAATTTTAATAGATTACTTAGGAACAGTGTTGAGATCCGCGGCGGCGGATAGCTGGCGTGGCGGCAGCGCGGGAGGGGGACCCGTGGGCCGCACCGAACCACTCACTCGGGGAGGCACCTGGGACCACAGTAAAACCTTCAAACTACTCATATAGTAAGAGCTTACATCGCGGTCTTAATTGTCAAAGTACCTGGATATTTGTGAGATCCAGGCGAGGCAAATATTCGTACAATATAAAATTTTCGGGTCCGAGTTTGTTTGCCCCCTGACATGTCCCTGGCTTCTAGCTGGCATCGAAAATAAATCGTGGCTCTGTGTTGACTGCAAGGTCCAAGGTACGTAGGATTATAATTTATCCTGTCCAGGTATTATTGGTAAAAACAGAAAATTTCACCTTGATCTAAGACGACCATGAGGGAGATCATCTCCCTCTTAGTGATTTATATGTTAGATTCATGTGCTTCATGATTTCTTTCATGAAAATCATTTCATTATTTTTACGCCGTATTATTTATTATTTTTTATGTCCTTTTCTGGATTACAAACGAATGCAAATTATTGCGTTGATGTACGTGATGATTGATTAATCATTTTTGAAATCGACGAATAAATTCGGTTACTACTAATAGATGTAGTCTTAAATAGATAAACGAATTAATATTTCTTATTATCCTAACGGTTTAAAATATAACATAATATATAAAATTACTTTTCGGTGGCTATAAATTAATACATACCAATACCGTCACAAAATATGTTACATATAGGTATAGTATATAATATATTATATATAGGTATATATCAGAATCGAAAAAATCTTATCCTAAATTGTATAGAGTTGTCAGTCATTAAATATATAATTTGTAAATTGTACGAATAAAAAATGAAATATGATATATATATATATATATATATATAATATACAATTACAAATTACTTTCGCAACAATTCATAGCAATAAATTGGATACATATAAGGTATATCGATATATGCCTGCCTGTAACTGGAGTTATTGTAACATTAAAAGAAAGTTACTTACTACTGGAGGGTCATATGAACGAGACGAAGTCGCCTGCGAATGGGCACGCGCCAATCTCTGTTGTATCGGCGCCGGTGGAGGAGGGCGACGAGGGGGGAGACTCTCTGTTCTTTGCGCCATTGGCTTCTCTTGTAGATCACGGTTATCCACACTACTCCGACTATCCATGGCTGTACTATCAAGACTGTGAAATTCACTTCTACTTTGGGAAGTAGACCGTACATCGTCTTGCCTTTCGGGACTACTTCGAGGCTGTTCAGAGTACTGCTTAAGAGGAAGGCTTCGACACTGTTTGTCTGGTGTTATCCGCTGTCTTTCCGGAGTTACTTTTATGTCGCTCTCTGCGCTGCTGTTGTTTTTCGTGTACAACGGTCTTGATTCTAAGTGACTTTCAGGTCTCTCCATCTAAAGTTAGTAATTTATAGTATGAGTAAAACTCGCTATTGTCGAGTGTAGTTCTAAGTGTAAATTAAGATAATTCTACTATTTCATTTTGATTCATCTTCATTTACTGCTGCGTGGTTTATTTATATACATGTGTAAAAATGTAATTTATACATATTTTTTACGTTTCCATTCCTGTGATATTATTTTATCTCTCTTGAAACCAGAGGCAATTTGAAAAGGCAAATAAAATATAAAAATAATACTTCCTGTTCGTATTGTTCGAGGAAGAACTAGGAAAAATATATATAAAAGGGCTACAATAGAGTTCATCCTTAGGCATTCAGGCTGATTCGTGTTGATTCAGACCTGTCTTTTCGAATTTTCTCAAAGTACTGTTAGTGATTGAGATTTGAGTCCCTTACCTCGAACATTCTAGTATGTTCGATGATCGTACTGTAACGTATAAGAACACAGACTTACTTTTTACTAAAAATAAGCGATACGATTTCGACTTAGAATTTGATAAATTTAGTGCGTAGTTATAAGATACTGTCCTCGTACATTCCTGTTTTTACTGCAGGTTTGATAGAAAAGAGGCTTATGACCTGTAGAGGATTTAAATAACACGAGGAAGAAAAATAATAATAATAATATAATTAATTGATCATGTAAAACATACTTGTGAGCTTGATCGAAAAGTAGGTGACGCGCATTCAGAATGTTGCTCAGACGTGGAGCTCTTTCGCAATACGGCTGGTGAAACTGCTTCGGTTTTGGGGGCATGAATCGGTGCTTCTGTGCGTGCGGGTTCTGTTGTAGTTGGCAGTCTCGCCGCCTGCTCCAGTATTACCTTCCTCTGCTCCTGCCCCGCCGCGAAGTAAGAGAAGACGCACAATACCGCATAGCAAATTTGATCAGCCTAAATATTTAAATGAGAATCAGTTTATGCTTATAAAGTACGTTTTAGTATGAAAAAGAATTCTTCCTTCTCAAGTGAATTTAGTCTATGGTTTCTGTCACATTAATGTAAATATGTTTGTTACTGTAATGTGCTATCAGTAATTAACTTACTTTTTAGGACTGTATTTTGTTTTTCAAAACATTACAAATGTCAATTATACAGTATATGAAATCAATAAAGAAGATAGATTTTATGCGAAGAGTCACTTTGGTTTATTATAACCATTTGTCAACAACTATACATTAAAAAAAAATATCGCCACATTGAGCATCAAGATTGTTCGTTTCTAACTTAATTTATAAGTTTGATTAAATTAAAAATAATACATAAGGCAGATAATACGTATATAACAAAATAAAGAGAATACTTAATGGAAAGAATCGAGCGAATACATGTAATAAAAGACATGCAAAAACAAAATACATAGTGAAAGTACATACATCTGAGTGCGTTATGAGACATAACGTGCATGACTCGTGTCGGTTCCGTCTGTCTCGATAACGATATAGTACCGAGAAAGCCATATGGAGAAGAAACGATGAAGATCAAGCACTACTTTCTCTGCCTACAACATAAGACACGGGATCGTGAAATAAAAATAAACAAAATACATTAAACACAGGGATGCAATGAACTGTATTGTTGTATACTTGCCATTAGCGACTTGTATTTTCTCTGTATTATCTGTCTTGTTTTTGGATCTGAAACAAGGCAATTGAAAAATTACGCGTATGTTTTGGAAAAAATCATACTTCTAGACATTATGATGTTCTATAACTCTACCCCACACGTCCGCGTTGCCCCTTCTGGGAAACCCAAGAAAGCAGACGACGTAAAGTTGGCCTTGGGAAGTGCCTTCGACAATGTTGACCAACCCGCTGGATCTGTAAAGTCCCACGCGTAGTTATATCCATCAGCCGGACGGCCGGTTAACGAAAGCGACCTCGACCTTGTGTGTCGCTTCGCCGCCGTTTTCAACGGCGCCGACGTCTCAGCCCTTGCAAAAGCCCTAAGGGACTCCAATGGCAAGCCCGAAATCAGGATTGCTGCCACAATGCGCTACCAACATGTAGTGTCAGCCATCGTCAATTTTCAAGCATAGAGGGCCTTTATAACGGCAGAGTAAAACCGCGTTCCCTTAACGTCGCATTTTTTAACGCGAACGGTGTTAATAATCAACGCGACGAAATCTTCAATTTTGTTCGCGATCACCAAGTCGACGTGCTCCTAGTGCAAGAGACATTCCTCAAACCGCACACTCGCAATCCCAACATCGCGAATTATAACATCATTAGGAATGATAGAACTTCCGCCGCTAATGGCGGAACTCTCATCTACTATAAAAAGTCCTTGCACTGCGTGCCCGTCGATACGCCAACCCTAACCTTCCTAGAAGCCTCGGTCTGTCAGCTAGCCATGACCGGCCACGCCCCCATCACAATCGCGTCCGTCTACCTGCCTTGCAGACGTGACGCACAAGTATTACGAAGCGACTTTGTGGCGCTCCTTTCCCTTGGAAACTCAGTCATTTTGGCAGGAGATTTCAATAGCAAGCACACTCGGTGGAATGCAACTAAAATCAACCCCGGGGTTGGCTTTAGACTCGCTAAGCGACGCACTCGACTTCGACGTCGTAGCGCCTACTACGCCTACCCATTTTCCATACATATTGGGTCACGCACCGGACGTGCTTGATATTGCCATCTGTAAGAACATCAATCTCGCCTTCCAAGGCATAGAGGTAATCCATGAGCTCGCTTCCGATCATCGCCCTGTTCTTCTTCGGTTAGGCCCTCCGCCCCAACCTCACCCTCCACCAAAACCATTGTAGACTGGCACCGACTCAGGAACGCCCTGAGGGAAGCCACATCACCGCACCTAGATGCTATTCCTAGGAACATATCTTCAGTCAACGACACGAACTCGCAGTTCATGCCCTCACTAGGCACATCCAGACCGTAATCGTGGATTGTTCGAGGCAGGTTCCCCGGTGGAAGACCACCGATGGACCCTGCCTAACGACATAAAGGACCTAATGAGGCGCAAGAATGCGGCGACTCGTGCCCACGACTTATATCCCACTGAAAGTAACCGGCTGGTGCTACGTACCCTTCAGCGTGAAGTCCGATCACGCATAGCCCAGTATAGGAACGATCGGTGGGATAATCACCTCCAACATCGAACCTTCCCATCTCGCCTACTGGCGACTTCCCAAATCCCTAAAAGGCACCGCCCAAACAATGCCTCCCTTTAGCGCGTCCTAATAAACCACCCGCCTTCTTAGACGAAGAGAAAGCCGAATGTCTGGCTGACAATCTCGAGCTCCAATGCTCACCGAGCACCCTACCGATCGACGCCGCTCACCTTGAAATGGTTAACAGCGAGGTCGACCGGAGGAGTAAGGAACCACCTCGCGATTCCGTCACCAAGTTACATGCACCGAAGTTGAGTCCATAATTAAAAACCTGCGACCACGCAAGGCTCCCGGCCCCGACGGTATCACCAACAAGGTGATGAAACTCCTACCCATGTCCATTTTACACCTACTGGTGATAATCTACAACGCGGCCATATCCAAAGGCACCTTCCCGAACACCTGGAAGGAAGCCGATGTCATAGGGATTCTCAAGCCCTCAAAACATCCAACCGATCCATCAGCCTATCGACCCATAAGCCTACTCAAAGTCTTGGGTAAGGTGTATGAAAGGCTCATCCTCACCCGCCTCAAGGACTTCATGCTGTCCCGAGGGCTGCCAATCAATGAGCAGTTCGGGTTTCTGCACCCAACACTCATGCACACCGCGTAACTGCATCACGGAGCACATCCTCAGTAAATTTCTTCAGGGCTACCAAACTGGGGCACTTTTTCGACGTGGCGAAAGCTTTCGACAAGGTCTGGCACAACGGGCTCATATACAAACTATATGAGCTCGGTGGTACTGAATCATCGTACTTATCATACGAGATTTTCTCCGCAATCGAACCTTTCGTTACCGCGTCGAGGGAACGCGTTCCGAGGTTCACCCCATTTGTGCCGGAGTACCACAAGGCTCTGTCCTAGGTCCTACTTTATACACACTCTACACCAACGACATACCGCGCACTCGCGGTGTAGAGTTAGCCCTTTTCGCCGATGACACCGGCCTCTACGCGTCTGGATTTAAGCCAGACGCTATTTGTAAACGCCTCCAATCTGCAGCCAACACCTTAGGGAAATGGTTTCGGAAATGGAGGATCGAGGTTAACCCCACCAAAAGTGCAGCCATTTACTTCTCTCGGCGCAACAAACGCCGCATCTCCAAACTATAGAGTTATTTGATCGTCCAATCCCTGGGAAAAGACAGTCAAATACTTAGGCGTCACATTAGATGAAAGACTCACCTTCGGTCCGCATGTCAACCGCGTACGGAATCGAGCAGCGTTCGTCCTAGGTCGTTTGCACCCGTTACTTATATATATATACATATATATATATACATATATATATATATACATATATATATATACATATATATATATACATATATATATATACATATATATATATACATATATATATATACATATATATATATACATATATATATATACATATATATATATACATATATATATATACATATATATATATACATATATATATATACATATATATATATACATATATATATATACATATATATATATATACATATATATATATACATATATATATATACATATATATATATATACATATATATATATATACATATATATATATACATATATATATATACATATATATATATACATATATATATATACATATATATATATACATATATATATATACATATATATATATACATATATATATATACATATATATATATATATACATATATATATATATATACATATATATATATACATATATATATATATATATACATATATATATATATATATACATATATATATATACATATATATATATACATATATATATATACATATATATATATACATATATATATATACATATATATATATACATATATATATATACATATATATATATACATATATATATATACATATATATATATACATATATATATATACATATATATATATACATATATATATATACATATATATATATACATATATATATATATATATATATACATATATATATATACATATATATATATACATATATATATATATACATATATATATATATACATATATATATATACATATATATATATACATATATATATATATATACATATATATATATACATATATATATATACATATATATATATACATATATATATATATACATATATATATATACATATATATATATACATATATATATATATATATACATATATATATATACATATATATATATATACATATATATATATATACATATATATATATATATATACATATATATATATACATATATATATATACATATATATATATACATATATATATATACATATATATATATACATATATATATATACATATATATATATATATATACATATATATATATATATATATACATATATATATATATATATATATATACATATATATATATACATATATATATATATACATATATATATATATATACATATATATATATATATATATATATATATATATATATATATATATATATATATATATATATATATATATATATATATATATATATATATATACATATATATATATACATATATATATATACATATATATATATATACATATATATATATATATATATATACATATATATATATACATATATATATATATATACATATATATATATATATATATACATATATATATATACATATATATATATACATATATATATATACATATATATATATACATATATATATATATATATATACATATATATATATATATACATATATATATATACATATATATATATATACATATATATATATATATATATATATACATATATATATATACATATATATATATATACATATATATATATATATACATATATATATATACATATATATATATATATATACATATATATATATATACATATATATATATACATATATATATATACATATATATATATACATATATATATATACATATATATATATATATACATATATATATATACATATATATATATATATACATATATATATATATATATACATATATATATATATATATACATATATATATATATATATATATACATATATATATATACATATATATATATATACATATATATATATATATATATATATATATATATATATATATATATATATATATATATATATATATATATATATATATATATATATATATATATATATATATATATATATATATATATATATATATATATATATATATATATATATATATATATATATATATATATATATATATATATATATATATATATATATATATATATATATATATATATATATATATATATATATATATATATATATATATATATATATATATATATATATATATATATATATATATATATATATATATATATATATATATATATATATATATATATATATATATATATATATATAAAAGGGCTACAATAGACTTCATCCTAGGCATTCAGGCTGATTCGTGTTGATTCAGACCTGTCTTTTCGAATTTTCTCAAAGTGCTGTTAGTGATTGAGATTTGAGTCTTACCTCGAACATTCTAGTATGTTCGATGATCGTACTGTAACGTATAAGAACACAGACTTACTTTTTACTAACAACAAGTGATACGATTTCGACTTAGAATTTGATAAATTTAGTGCGTAGTTATAAGATACTGTCCTCGTACATTCTTGTTTTTACTGCAGGTTTGATAGAAAAGAGGCTTATGACCTGTAGAGGATTTAAATAACACGAGGAAGAAAAATAATAATAATAATATAATTAATTGATCATGTAAAACATACTTGTGAGCTTGATCGAAAAGTAGGTGACGCGCATTCTGAATGTTGCTCAGACGTGGAGCTCTTTCGCAATACGGCTGGTGAAACTGCTTCGTTTTTGGGGGCATGAATCGGTGCTTCTGTGCGTGCGGGTTCTGTTGTAGTTGGCAGTCTCGCCGCCTGCTCCAGTATTACCTTCCTCTGCTCCTGCCCCGCCGCGAAGTAAGAGAAGACGCACAATACCGCATAGCAAATTTGATCAGCCTAAATATTTAAATGAGAATCAGTTTATGCTTATAAAGTACGTTTTAGTATGAAAAATAATTCTTCCTTCTCAAGTGAATTTAGTCTATGGTTTCTGTCACATTAATGTAAAGTAAATATGTTTGTTACTGTAATCTGCTATCAGTAATTAACTTACTTTTTAGGATTGTATTTTGTTTTTCAAAACATTACAAATGTCAATTATATAGTATATGAAATCAATAAAAAAAATTAGATTTTATGCGAAGAGTCACTTTGGAGACGTTTATTGAAACCATTTGTCAACAACTATACATTAAAAAAAAATACACAAATATCGCCACATTGAGCATCAAGATTGTTCGTTTCTAACTTAATTTATAAGTTTGATTAAATTAAAAATAATACATAAGGCAGATAATACATATATAACAAAATAAAGAGAATACTTAATGGAAAGAATCGAGCGAATACATGTAATAAAAGACATGCAAAAACAAAATACATAGTGGAAGTACATACATCTGAGTGCGTTATGAGATACACCGCCATTCTCCGTGTCGGTTCCGTCTGTCTCGATAACGATATAGTACCGAGAAAGCCATATGGAGAAGAAACGATGAAGATCAAGCACTACTTTCTCTGCCTACAACATAAGACACGGGATCGTGAAATAAAAATAAACAAAAATACATTAAACACAGGGATGCAATGAACTGTATTGTTGTATACTTGCCATTAGCGACTTGTATTTTCTCTGTATTATCTGTCTTGTTTTTGGATCTGAAACAAGGCAATTGAAAAATTACGCGTATGTTGTGGAAAAAATCATACTTCTAGACATTATTAATGTCCTATAACTCTACCCCACACGTCCGCGTTGCCCCTTCTGGGAAACCCAAGAAAGCAGACGACGTAAAGTTGGCCTTGGGAAGTGCCTTCGACAATGTTGACCAACCCGCTGGATCTGTAAAGTCCCACGCGTGGTTATAGTTAACTATAAGCACACACCCAAGTGCTAAATAAGATTGGCACTTGGATGCACTAAGGCTACACACCTAGGCACACTTCCACCCTGCCTAATCTGGGCGGGGAAGGAAGTTAGACTACTCACACTGGCACCCCACCGGAGGCCACACTTCCCGAGTGAGTAGCACCGATTACGCCTACCCATTACCCATATCACTGAAGGACAAAAGTTTAAGACCACCTTAATTAAAGTAGGAAAATAAAGTAAAACTCCAATAAAATATTTAATGTTTAATTAACCTGTTTAATCATCTAACAGAACATTGATTGCAAACAATATACTTTAAAAGCGTAAAGAAATATTAACAGTCCATGCAAAAAGCGCTATAGTTAGCTAAACTGATTTTTCATCAAAAAATCCTCCTTTATGACTTTTTTCACAAGTCTCAGCAATCAATTTGTTAATGGTGTCTTGTGATATATTGTTCCAAATCTCGCATAAAGCATTCCACATTTCTTCTCGCCAGGATGGGCCACGATTACGGACGTTCCTATCAAGCTCTTTCCACACAAGTTCAATGGGATTGAGATAAGGGCTCTGAGGAGGCCAAACCATGTTTTTTAACACCCCTGCCTCTTTTCTAAATATTGTCTACATTATTTTGAGCTGTGCTTTGGATCATTATCTTGTTGGAAAATGAATTCATCTCCAATTAATCACAACCCGGAAGGAACGGCATTGTGTTCTAAAATGTTTTTGTACTGTGCCTTTTTCAAAATTCCTTCAATTTTAATCAAATCGCCAGTTCCTTGGCTAGAGAAGCAACGTCCAGACCATAAATGAGCCACCACCATGCTTGATTGTTGGGACTACACAATCTGACATCATCTTTTCTTGGGTCGAACGTAAATTCTTCGTTTTGAACCGAATAATTCATACTTCGATTCATCGGTCCAAAGCACTTTTTTAAAATCTTCTTCAGTCCAATCTCGATGGGCAAGAGCCCACTGCATCCGTTTTTTCTTGTTTTGCAGCCTTAGCAGAGGTTTTAGAACGGCAACGCGACCATACAACTTCGCATCTCTCAGTTGCCGTTTTACTGTAGTCAATGATAAAGGTTTGACTCAGGTTTTGTTTACTTAAACGCGGATTATGGTGCTGTTAAGCGTCTATTTCGCTTGCTGGTAACAACAACGAATTATCTTCACTAGACGTGGTAACTGGACGATCTTGAAAACTGCCTATCTCCCTGTATCGAGTTATTGTGCCATGAACACAAGTCTTCGATAACTTCAGTTGTGAAGCAATCTCACGTTCGGATTTGCCTTCATTATGTAAAACAACGATGGCTGAACGCACTTCACTGCTAATTTCTCGAGCTTTTCCCATTTTATGACGTCTTCACTGTAGAAACCACAAGTTTAGACCAATTGAGATTGTTTGTGAACAAATCAAAGTAAACTCGGGTAATAATAAGTCAGAAACACTCGTTTTCAGGAGCTAAATAATCCTAATTATTGACCAATATGTAACAAAAGCAAAGTAAGTAGTAATAAGGACAATATAAAAGTTATATTACGACTCTGCCACCTGGCTCTAGCACAGCGTTTGTCGGTGTTTGAAAACAATAGATGTTTATTGTCCAATAATTTGAAAGTACAGCAAAGAATGACTTCTTTAAATATTCGATACTAACAATAGAATATGCAGATGTGCATTTCTTTTATTTATCCTATGGGTTTTTATTACAATTGATGAATAATTATGTTGTTTATGTGCGGTCTTAAACTTTTGGCCGCCAGGAGATGTACATTGGGCCATAAGCCGGATGTGCTTGATATTGCCATCTGCAAAAACATCAACCTCGCCTTCCAAGGGATAGAGGTAATCTACGAGCTTGTTTCCGATCATCTCCCCGTTCTTCTTCGGTTAGGGCCCTCCACCTATACCTCACCTTTCACCAAGACTATAATTGACTGGCAAAAACTCACAACAACTTGAGGAAGGCCACAACACCGCAACTAGATGCTACATGAACCTCGCAGTTCATGCTCTCACTAGGCATACCTGTCGTCGACGACTGCTCTAGGCAGGTTCCCGCGGTGGGTGATCACCGATGGACCCTGCCAAACGCCAAACGACATAGAAGACGTAATGAGGCGCAAGAATGCCGCGAGTCATACCCACGACTTATATCCCTAAAAAAACTGGCTGGTGCTATGTATGATGAAGTGAAAGCCAAATTTCTGGCTGACAATTTTGCCAATGCTGACCGAGCAAAGCCCCTGGCTTCGACAGTATCACCAACAAGGTAATCAACTACTACCATTTACATTTTACATCTACTGGTAATAATCTTTAACGCGTTCATGTCCAAAAGCAACTTCCCGAACACGTGGATGGAAGCCGACGTCATAGAGATTCTCAAGCCTTCTCAAATTCTTGGGAATGTATGATAGGCTCATCCTCGCCCGCCTCAAGGTCACTTCATGCAATCCCGGACGGCTACCCATCAATGAGCAGTTCTATTTCGCACCCAATACTCATGCACCCATCAAGTGCACTGGATGACGAAGCACATCCATAGTAAATTCATTTAGGGTTACATAAACGGGGCGCTTTTGTTCGATGTGGCGAAAGCGTTCGTCAAAGTCTGGCACAACGACTCATATACAAACTTTATGTGTTCGGTGTGACATATCGACTCTTACAAATCAAATTAGACTTTCTACGCAATCAAATCATTCGATACCGCGTCGAGAGAACACGTTCTGAGGTTCACGACATTCGAGTAGGAGTACCATAAGGCTCCGTCCTGGGTCCCATTCTCTACACACTCTATACCAACGACATACCGCGCACTCGCGATGTAGAGCTACCCCTTTTCAATAATGACACCGGCCTCTAAGTGTCTGGTTTCAAACCAGACGCCATATATAAACGCCGTAGCCAACACCTTAGGAAAGTGGTTTCGGAAATGGAGAATCGAGGTTAACCCCACCAAAAGTGAACCGGCGTATCTCCCTACCATAGAGTTATTTGATCGTACAATCCTTGACAAAAAACTCATCTTTGGTCCGCATATAAACTACGTACGGAATAGCAGAACGGAAACGACCTAGGGTAAACGCTGCCCGAGTACAGCACGTTTGCACCCGTAATAAAAATAGCAAAATATCCCTACGTAATAAAATTACTATATACAAAGGGTGCATCCGACCCATAATGACATACGCCAGCCCCGTCTTTGCGCATGCCTCCCCGCGACTCATTCACAGACTTCAGGTAATTCAAAATCGTTTCATGCGCAAAGCCACCGGTGCGCCGTGGTTCTTGCGTAATGAATATCTACGCATAGATCTTGAGCTGCCGACCATAGCTGAAGCAGAGTGCGCGCCAACATTTCGTTTCTGTCGTCACACCCCTACACCCGCTGATTGTGAGTGCCGTCACTTACAATCCAATCTCGAGTATCCCGCGCCGAAGTATTCGAAAGAGACCGAAGCACGCTCTCGAAGAAATTATAATTTTTTATAGATTATCTTTGTATTTAAACAAAATCTGTTTTCTTGTTCCTGTGTTAAGTGAACATGTAATCATGGACTTATGAGCTAAATTAGTATCGAACATTGAAAATTGTACTTACTAAATTCTTCTAAAACGAAGATACCGCCATTCTGAGTGAAACACTTTCGAATATGATCGAGCCGCACAAAGAACTGAAACACAAATAAATGAGTTAATATGACGAAATAGGACTCCTGTTAGATGTTTTATTTGAATAATTAAATTTACTCTATTAAAGTGAACAATGCCAAACTACAATCAAAATATTTTAAGCCTAATTTTCTATATAATGTATAATATACTAATATTATATATACTATTAGCACCTGTATATATATATATATATATATATATTTATTTATATATATATAACTTAAACAGTAATAACGTCAATTTAAGATCTATTTTTACGATTTTATTACGTACTTTGCGAGTGACCTTTAGTTTTTTAACTTACATACAATCGATATTTAAAGTTATTAATTTTTTTCTAATGTATTTGAAAGATAATTATATATAATGGCATTATTCACGTATTTTTTTTATTAATAAAATAAATACACTCATGCACATGCGACAGGGGAATTGAGCAGTGATGCGATGGTTGGGAAAACGATGCACTAATGTTATATACTTTACTTTTTAGCTTATTAATGCATCGAAGTCCTCGCGAGTGTTCAATGATGATGTTCTCGAATATGCTACGCAGCAGACGGTTCACACGTTGCGAAATAGAGATATAAAATATCAGGGCAAAAGTGCGAGGCGGTAGTAGGTGGCAGTGGTGCAGAGTGCGAGGTCAGGAGGATAGGCCGCGCGGAGAGGGTGGTGGGTAGGAGTAGGTTTGGGGGTAAGTGCGGAGGGCACCGCGCGGCGTGGAGAGCCTGGAGCCGGGCCAGAACTTGTGAGATGGCGAATGCTCTACGACTGACCTCGTGACTCGTGACGCTCGCTCGGGGTTCCGGGTGATAAGGAAAAAACGTACTAATATCTCGACACGCGGTGCGAGAGCGAAAGAACATGACCGCTCGCCAGATCCGTGATACGTAGGCAAGCTGTCGGGTGCGGTAATGAACAAATAAAACAAAGGGCGTCTATGTGCATGCACGACGCGCATGGCGCTCGCCGCACTCGGGATTACTAAAACAATGCTAACAACGGCTAAAAACAATCGGTAAGCCTCAAAACTACAAGTAAAGCCCTACGACCTCGAACGATCATCTCTAACCGCACGCTACGGTGGCTGTGACAGTGATCATGAAGGTCGTATCGATCATCGTAAGAGCCAGCCATTACTAGGTTATGAACCACTGAGTACCTCGAAATCCTTTAGCGCAGCGGCGCGGGTTCAGCGTGTCCGGAAAGGGTAGAACAGAAAAGAAGATAATTAGTTGAGGGCGGCCGAGCGCGTCTCAAGGACCATCTCAAAAGTTCCTAGGGAGCGACAAGCGGCGCCCCCAGCGCACTTCAGCGGACCAATATTGCAGACAAATAGCACATGCAAAAATTATATGGATTATATAAATTAGATGGCAACAGTTAACCTTAAAATGTAAAAAATCGAACTATTATATCGAATTAGTATGAGGTAGAATGGGCAAAATGCGGTTTTAATC
Organism: Teinopalpus imperialis; assembly: GCA_029286865.1. Classification (NCBI taxonomy): domain Eukaryota; kingdom Metazoa; phylum Arthropoda; class Insecta; order Lepidoptera; family Papilionidae; genus Teinopalpus; species Teinopalpus imperialis. The sequence continues at coordinate 762,149 of JAGSMU010000025.1, read as the reverse complement.
CGACAAGCTCAATAATAAAAGGAAATCAAAATCGCCCATAGTGAATATATAAATAAATATTGAATTAAATACTAAATTTTCAAGTTTAAAACGTAATTAAAGTAAGAAGTAATCGAAATAGGAAAGTTTGAGTGGTCCTTGAATCGGGATATATACTGGTTCAGATAAAATTCTTACTGGGGGTATCGACAACTAACTCTTGAATGACATAATTCTTCATCACAGCTAAAACACATGTTGATATTTAACCCCCTACACATTTATATTATTATTTATTAAATATATATATATTCTTTGGGGCAGATATATGTACATTGTGGCAATGCAGTAGTCACCGGCACAATATTCAGACACGGATGCGTTGGCTCAATGGTATGCTGTCCAACAGCCTTAGGAATGCCGTCCAACTGTCACGCAATCTGTTAAACGACATTCTACATTTTTTTCTTTGATGTTTTCCGATACTATGCTTGACACTGACCTTACCTGATATAATTTCTTTCATGATAATACGAAAACTGTTGTCTTTACGTCTCACTGTCGATCCATTGATCGAGCTGTTAATGTTTTGGTATATCACTGCAAATATTGTACATATAAAAAGCTGACAGAAATTATATATAATAATTTTCAGCCTACCTTGCTGTGGTGAAAAAGTAGCCCGACGCCTTCCATGCACACCTTAAAAAATTACAAGGTTGTTTAAAAACATGAAAATGTGAACACGAAAAATGCTATAGAAGTTGACATTATTATTTTATCATGACAATGACTAAAATTAACAATCTTTTCTATGGGTTTTTTTATGCATGCTACCAGTGCTATTAAACTTTTTTTTATTATTTCAAACCCACCACCTAAAGATTTCTCTGAACCCTCCCAAGTTTGGCTAATGGATAATGCCTTAGGTATTAAGTCCGCCTTTGTGCATATTTTAGTTGTAAAAAAGTTACCCTAAACCATTAGGCTATTGATGCTTTAAAAAGTGTAGGGTATTCCGGGGACCTAATTATAGTTAACTATGCATTCTATCTCATTAACAAGAGTTATGTTGTAGCATACTATGTGCATCTAGATACATTGTTGAGGACGGATGCAAATGTTCCGCAATCGTCACAGGCGAATCGTGTGCTCGTAGTCGCGTTAAACGCGTTCTCGAAATGGACTGGTATGATGATGACATGGTATCCTCATCATCCATCCATTTTTATTATTATTACATATCAGTTCCATTTGTATCACTTGCAAATAAAGTATAAAAATGTAACCTGGTTTATTTAACCTGTTTTTTTTTTCGATTACCGTGTTGATGATTAAAAATCATGCTTTAACAATTTCTCTTTTATGAGATATAGTTTAAAATCACAAGTATTTGCTTTTTTATACCTGGATAAGACCGCCTTCTCCAGTAGCACAGTCTTGTATGGGGAACTCGCCACCGAGCTCGGCTGCATCCTGACGCCGACCACTCTTCTCCATTGCCTCTTTGATGCAGTAGTATAATGCTTTGCACTATTAAAATATAAAAAATATAAACAGCAAAAGCTTATCTTTATACACATCTACACCTATTTTCTTTCAGTATAAATTAACTGATCGACACGTCAATAGTTTTCCCGAGAAGTTATGTAGTACAATCTATGTTTTCTTTTCCTTACCGTATTGACTCGAAGTTTAGAACTTTTTTATGAATTATGTTAGGAAGCTGTAAGAAATCATCTCTTATTAAAGCAATGAAAAATGTTATAGTTCGTATTCCAACTTACTTTCTTAGTGTAATATTTATGGAGCTGCGTCTGACCGCCGTTCTTCCTCCAAAGGCACAATACTCGTATTTTCGGACTGTATGTCATGTTCACTAATCTCTCATACCACCACCGCTCGACGATGGTGCCTGAAAATATTCCTTAACAATTAATCGCCTATAAAATTCTCAAGCCATTGTTGTTCAAATGTTACTTAATGGAGTAACATTTCATATTACATACGCCCAGAACAGGGCCAGCTCTCCTCTACGCCTATTGGAGCGTAGTTCGTCAGAATGAGTTCAATATCACTTTACTTCGTGAAGCGTAGCCAACTATGGGATTTTACCTTTGGCTTAAATAACCCTAATTATATTCGGGCCTTGAAGAGACGTTCCCTTTACCAGGACGTTGGCTCTGGAGACCATAACTCTCGCTGCTGCGGATTTGTGGAGGTGCACATATTCGTGGAGTACAATCCTAACTTGCCCCAGATTAATGGGGGTTTGTATACCTCTCGTGGGAGCGGCTGCCCGTCAGAACGTCGAGCATGTAGCTGCGCATTTCCTCTTACAAAAGGATGTGTTATTGGCACGTTCGTACATACTACGCGCTATCCGGGCTACGAATACCTCAGTGCTTTCTAATCGGAGATTGCCCGCTATTACGACAGATTTTTGTTGCGCCTGTAGCCTTTTCTGTTGAGTGACTGAGTCAAAAGCGTATCGCGTTAGTACTGCGCAGGTAAGTCGTTTGCGGATATACATAATGGCGAAACCGAACATAGGCACACAATACCTAGTCCTCATTACGTGTTTTTATGACACAAGTGAACGCATTTTGCGTAGAACGTAGCATGGACGTTCGTCGTCACGCACCAAAATTAAGTGCGGATCCCCACCCACATCGCTTTCTTGCACCGTAAATATACCTTCCTGAGATCGAATCAAGTATCGACTTCAGGAACACACAAGAACTTACCTTGCGTAGAGCGTAGCACTAGTCCATCGTCACGAACCTCCATGAACCGTAGCTCGCCGCTCGCATCGCCTTCGTGAACTGTGAACGACGCGCGCCGCTGCAGACGAGACCCCAGCGGCTTGAGCTCTATGTCGTTACCGTGCTGAGTGAATAAAACTATTTATTATTTCTTTTTTACTTTTTTCAAGCTCGTACTCGGCTTCATTATTTTACCACGATATTACGTCATTGGACTTGGGGACTTTAAATGAATTATGGAGTTAATAAGAAATTATCGTCGGTCGCTTTGAGTACTTCCCCATTCACTCACTATGCTGGAACATGTTTAGATGTATTCTCGGGTGATAAAAACTTAACGATATCAAAATTTTCAAAGAACTCCGTTAAGAAGTTGAATAGGAATTCACATTGCTATGAGTATGCTTCAAATTAGTTATTGCTTCAAGAAATAACTAATTTGTGAGCTTATTATTCTTTAGTTTTAACATATTATACGTCATTTCCTATATTCAGCAGAGTTGATCCGAGATGGTAATTATGATAATAATATGTACTCTGTTGTATGTTGTGTTTTATAAGTTACGTTAGTATAATAAGTTAGTACTTTATAAATACTAACCAAATTATGAACGACATCAAGGAGGTGGTTGACTTCTTGACTATACACTAGCCCGATGTGACTCTTAGCGAGCAAACGCCGCACTTTATTACGCACTATGTCGGACTCTACCCCGAACAGGACCATAGCTGCAGTCAAATTGTACAGTGCTGTGGAAAGAAGTCTGTCTTCTTCATGTTCTAAACGTTTTCGCTCGGTCTCACTCAAACACTTGTACCGCTCCATCATTTCGTTGGCACCCTGGTCCATGCCAATCATGTCTCTCTCTTGACTCACAGCGTCTAAAAATGCATCCTCCCAGAACTGCATTTGGTCCCATAAGTTCGATCTTTCTTTACCTAAAAGACAGAGATCGATTCAAACTTTTGAAACTAGATATTACGGTTCAAACTTTATGAAAATGTCCCCAATTGTAAAAAGCATCTTCACTAACTAAGTCACTAGATATATATGATTTGTTAGATATTTAAATTGAAATTATCAGTAAATTTAAAATAAATAATTAATTCTTGGAATATAAAGGATATTAGGTATTTGTTTTTACAATTGTAGAAATCAATTTCTCTACCGAAATCACTATTTGATTGTATGGTTTATTAGATATTTAATTTATTGAAATAAAAAAACATTAGTAATTTTAAAACGAATTATTAATTACGAGAATATATAGGACATTCTTTCTTTGAGGAAGTAACAAATAAATTATATGTAAATTACTTTATAACTAGCTGTTTACCCATAGCCAGCGGTAAATTAGGGTTATACCTTTATAAGAAAAAAATCTTTTTCTTCCGATACCTCATCTGGTTTTGCTAATCCAATTTTAATTTTCTACCTCCTTACTTACACTTATATTAACCTCCTTTAGGGGTCAAATTTTAAAAATACATTCAAACGTGTATTTCTTATTTTCGCATAACAAAACTAAACACAATTATTTACATTCTTAAAGTCTTACATACAAACAAAATTTCATCTCCTATCTTATCCTATGAGGGTGTGAAATAAAATATAGATCTAAACAAAATATAATTAAATGTACATCGCAAAAAACGAAGGAACCAACTACACTAGTGTCCAAATGTCATGTGTCTAGTTTCAGTACTTGAGACAATGCGCTGAGGAATCTGTGGTTTAGTCAGAACATTTGTCTTTATATGTACGGTATTTGATAGGTTATTTGTTTTAAATGGGAGACGTAACCAAATTAAGCCTTACATCATTAGTTAATAATAAAATAAATAAAGTTGTAAATGTAATTTAAATAAAATCTATAGTCATAATAATGTCTTTTATAAGTTTATTTTAGTAACAGTGGTAGAGCTACACTAAAGTTTGTTTCTAGCTTTAGAATGAATGGGTCAGCTTGTCCCAGGTAGGACCACACCCTCACAGAATTCCAACGTAAAATAGCATCATAACGCTGCTGTGTTTCATCTGGTGAGCGTGGGGATCCGGAGACCTTTATTACTGGTGACGAGGCATTCCAACTCAGTCCTCAAGGGTGACAACGCATCTGCATTATGATTCCTTGTCAAGGATGAATGTCGATGTTTTGGGCCGCAGGAATCAAATGCCGTCAGGCGAACTGTCTACTCGTTTGTTACTCTCAATGTAATTAAAAAAAGAATAACATAGAAATCTATGTACCAATGAGGCCTTGGTAGAGATAAGTCCTCGCGGTGTCAGGTGAAGTTAAAGGGGACGTGGTGGGCACCCCGACCTGAGGATGATAACCACTGAGTGATGACTTCGAAGAGAACACGCTGGCCGTGCGAGGTTTATTCACAGTCGAACCTCTTCCTGCCTGCTGAATTGTATTAAATAATTTTAAGTACATTATTTACAACCAAAACAAAAAAGTATTTTTATAAGTTTAGAACAATATATATATATATATATATATATATATATACATATATATATATATATATATATATATATATATGTATATATATATATATATATAATTTTGATATTACTGCTTATATAAGCAGTAATATCAAAATTTGTTCTGTTGTCATATTATAAAATATATATGTATGATTTGGTCACCGCTAAAAATATTATTTATGTGTATATCTCATCTTTATTCTCTCATTTCTCATATTATCTATTAAAGTTATAGTTTACTTATATTATTATTTTAGTAAAAGTGGTTCTTAGCATAAGATTAAAATCAAATTATTTCATTGCATACAATAGAATATACTTTATTTACTTATATTGTACGTCTCATTGACTGAGGTAGGACATTCCATAGTCGGTCTTCCGTACATGGGAAATCATCAATTATTTCAAATTAACCTATCCTGGAATTTTGTGCTTTCCCAATGGTAATTTTTAATTGAAAATTCTCTGATAATCTTAAAAATTGTGTATGTGAATCATGAAGGAATGTTCAAAACGTTCCATAACATTAGAGTATTAAAATCGATTAAACAACAAATTATAATCTGTACCGTGTGCATTTCGTTGATGGAAATTAAGCTTAGGCGGAAATAAGAAACATGATCATATTTACGTAAACTAAATATGGAACGTTTTTAAGCCGCTCATGTTTATCCTATCGTATCCTGCTTTTTTATTCAAATATCTTTATTGTTTTAGCACTAAAATCGAATAAAACAATTGTATTAACGAAGTCAATCACATATTTGAAGCGGAAAAAATGATTTTCTCTTAAATTCGCCCACAGTTAATAATTCAACAGTAAATTCAAGACTTTTACTAGAAAAATCGTAATTCAAAAATAATTGGACCTTTAACGAATTGTTACGTATTATTTATAAATTTACTAATGTTACTCTTAATTCAAAAGGTAATACTTATAACAAAACCTCAGTATGCCTCAAAGCGTTTAATCGCAATTTTTTTTATAGCGCTAATCTATAAAAATAATTGCGATTGAGCGCAAAGCAATCAAGATAATAATACAAGATATAATATTAGATGAAAGAAGACAACGATTTCTTCCTCGCATTCAGTATAGCTTTTACATAACGCAATAAAATTTCAGTCTATCAAAAAAATGGGACGCTACTAATGAACTGAAGCAAAGCTGGCACGCACAAGAACAAATATTACAAAAATAAATACAAAAGAACTACGTATCTACATCGACTAGAACTTACATTAAAGAACATTACGTCAGTGTCAGAGAGGTTGGATTTAAAAGAGACGCGGTGGTCGAAGAGATTGGCTCGGTTGGTAGTGATGGAACCGCTCTCGTCGGCCGAGCAGTCCGACGACTGCGCCGCCTGTCCCGCACACAAACATTACCAACTATACCATATTTATCTGACTAACAAATTCTAAAACCGATGCTGATTTACCCAAAAATGATCTAATGACTTATTGATTTATTGAATAATATCCCAATTATTAATCTAAAATTCTTGATATGATACTAAATTATTCGATTGCCAAATGATGTGTAACGTAAGGAAATGAATTATATAATATTACTTAACCTTCACAAAAGCCCTTTAATACTTTAGTATGAATTTCGGTCATAACTTTTTTCCTGTTGTTTGTTACAAAAATATTATAAGTGATTTTTTATATATAGTCAATTTGATAAACTATGAATATTTTATTTAAATTTTACTGATACAACATGAATTGATTTAGAAGAGATACATATATATTTGTCATTATATAATAATGTTTTAATTGGTATAGTGGTTATAGTTCGTGTGCGTCGGTTTTTGACAAATTTTAAATCAATCTGCCAATTTTGTTTACATAAATAATTTTAGTTTGTTGCGATTTTATATTTGGAAATATAATTTCTAAAACTTAAAAGAGGATATTATAGTCGATTATAGAGCGATGTAAGATAAATATGTTAGTAGCAAATACTTTTGCAATAGATAAATTGTTAAATTCCTTGGGAACCATTTATTTTATTAAACTGTATGCGTATCATATCGGTTATCAAGTTAAGCAAATTAGTTTACAAGATCGATGATGACCTTAATTGAATTCAATTAAGGTGCAAAAGTTCTTACTTTTCGTTCGCATCGCTAACTCATATATAAAACAAAGCCTAAAAGACATGCTGACACTGAGTGAGATGACATTTTTTTACAAAGTAAACACATAAATAAATGTCCGCAAAATTACATGAGGGGACAGCATGCGACAGTATTACGACATAAATAGACTTTCATCCTGGAGTACACGTGAATTTTGTACTTACATCAGAGTCGAAGGAAGGTAGTTTACTGAAGAGAAGATTCCTTTTCTGATTCATCATATCTTTAAACATTTCTGTGGTACTCTGCGCTTCTGTTGTGTCCGATTCAGGATAGTTTAAGACGGGTACATCTAAATATGAAATATTAAGTGTATAACTTAGTTTGAAGTATAAGTTAAAGTAATGTAATAAACTACGAGTATCTGTATAGGTATTTTACAATTGCTGAGTACAGATCTCTGCTGTAGGGTCGTAAAGTATAAATCGGCACGCGGCTCCACTGCGAAGAGGTGACGTGTATTCAAAGTACTTTCTGAGATGCAGGTTTCCTCACGATGTTTTCCTTCATCGCCCAATACCAGTTTTAGTATTACCTATATAATCATAATTGTATGCCTGTACGAACTTAGAGTGAATCTAAAATGAGAATAATGCGACACAAGCCGCGAAAACAAATTGTGACGTTTATATACTAGTAAGAGTACCACAAAATTGGTGCAAGCGTTTGCAGTCCAGGAATTTTAATGTCAAAGATGAAGCTCGCTCTGGACGACCTGTTACGGATGTCATGTATTCTATGGTATTTTTGAAATTGTGGAGCAAGAATGGTATATTACTATTAGTAGTAACGCTATAGCTGAAGTTCTAGGTGTTGAATAAAAACCAGTTGAGCCATTTGAATAAGTCTGGATATACAAAAAGCACGATATTTGGGTGCCACACGAGCTCACTGAAAGAACCCTAAAGGAAAAAAGGATAAACTTGCAATAGGGTGATGTTGTGTGTATGGTGGGATTGGAAGGGCATCATTCACTTTGAACTTTTACCACCAGACAAAACTATCGATTCGGATCTTCAACTGACATCGACTGATGAGAACTCTACTGCCAACGGCTGGAATTTATCAATAAAAAGGGTGTGGTTTTTTATCATACTAACGCTAAAACACACACATCTTTAGCTACTCAGCAAATATTGAGAGAGCTGGGTTGGGAAGTGTTAATGCATCCACCATTGCCTTGACCTTGCACCCCCAGATTTTTATCTGTTTCGGTCTCTTCAGAATTCTTTAGGTAGTGTTAGATTAACATCAAGAGAGGAATGTCAAAACTACTTATCGCAGTTCTTTTATCAGTAAGTCCTAAAATTTATAAGTAATGGGATTATGGCACTACCTACAAAATGGCAACTAATTATCAAACAAAATGGCACATATAATATATTATAATAAAATGTAAATAAAATATGATAAAAATTATCTTGAATTTGTATATAAAATACGAAAAACTTTTCCCCCGATCCATTATTTAAAAATTTGGATTTGAAATGCATTTGATCTTGGAAAATAAATTATTATATTATTTTATGAACACGTACACAATTTATAGGGGAGGGAGGGGTATTAAACTATTTTTATTAGTCATAAAAAACCTGTCTGCGAGCTTTTTCTCGATGAAGGTGTTGAAGAGAGTGTATCATCATGCCGCCCGTAGTGATCAGTTAGAGCGGTGCCGCCCATTCCTCCGTGTTCCAGTCCCGCAACTTCCTTGCTCCAATAGTGAGTGTGTGCTATTTCGGTCAACTGGAACACTGACGCCATCCCACCCAATCCGAAGTTAGAGTACGTATGTTCCAGTCCGTGGACTACCGCTTGCAATACTTTTAGCATACCTTTCCATACTGGTTTACTGACAAACTGAAAATGATAAACAATTTTGAGAATTGTGACTAGTACCGGGATACTGTTATCGCACAAAATGCGTGAGACTGTTTTATTGCCGTACTTAATAATGTAGCCCGAATCTTTCTCTTTTTTTATTAATCAAGGATGAAAAAATCTCACAACGTTTAAATTACAGGAAGTCCGTATTAAAAAAGAAAGAGAATTTTTTTTGTATTCAACATAATATTATAATATAATTACCACATCATCAACTTTGTCATTGGGCGTAGTTTTCCTGTTAAAATTCCTGTTCAATTTGCTCAGCACCATATTTCTGTAGGACTCATCTTCCATCAACTTCTTTAGTCGGTTTAATTTTAACCAACCAACACCTTCGCCTTCCAGGACGTGCTGTACTAGCTATTAGAAAAATATTTAATTGAGATGTGTTCGAGAGTGAATAGGGTTTTTGAGATAACTTTAATGAAACCATGATAAAAAAAATCCATTTAATCTATGCGTCAATTACACTTCAGTTCGATCTTTATCATCTTTACTTCGTTGTGTGTTCTTGTGTAGATGTGTGAACACTCACGTCGTTAAGAAAAGCCTGGTTCTCAGTGTTAGCAGAGGTGCGCGTGGCGTGCGGCGGCGAGTGCGGCGCGGGCGTAGAGTGCCGGATAAGCGGCGAGCGTTGTACCATCCCTCGCGCGCTCTGCGAGAATGGACCGAACGTGGCTAATGGAGCGTTTGAACTACTACCGGTGGTCCCGCCTGTACTGGGGCTACGACCTACTTCGGACTTCGCTTGTTTTCCTACAAAATAATAATAATGATTTTAATGGAATCTTTCTTGATTATCAGAGCAATAAGTTTATTTAGTTACAAATGAGTAGACACCATGTTACCATGACCATGTGGTTGGCTTGTAGATCTAAATAAGAGAACGATGAAATGTAGCTTACCCCTGGTTCCAAAAAAATCGCTGAACATACTGGAGGTGGAGGCAGCGAGTCCGTTGAGATCGGAACTTATGTTGGAGAAGAAGTCGCGATGCGTAGTTGTCAGCAGATTCGTAGTCTGTAACGCCGTGGAGTCCCGTCTCGCATTAACCACTCCCGACGCCTCTTGACTTTCGGTCTAGTAATATGTTTGTAAAGTTTGCTTTAGTTGTCCTATTTATTTTTCTACCACTTTGTTAAGATGTCATCGTCCCATAATGACATCTTCTCTCTATTCACACACTTATATTCATTACTTATATCGATATAAAGATCAGTAGTTCCTCTTTTTCCAAATATCCGCATATAATTCTAATTAATATAAATTAACAATACCCAATTATTAATATTTTATGTTTTGGATTGTCTAGGTCTTCTTTGTATATAATTATTATTATTTGGGTTATTAATTTCTATCCTTTTTTCTATTCGTTTGTCAATAAAGTCATTTTAATACTATGATATTAAACAAAATATAATATGACCTCGCTACAAGCTCTGAGCACAGGCTGCGCAAAATCAGTCGCATTTTGCGCAGCCTGTGCTCAGAGTCAACAAAAAAAGTGTGTGTGTGTGTGCCCAATAAAAGCCCGATTCCACTTGTTTAAAGGAAACGGCCAGCAGGGGCGGTGGTGAAAACTTACCGTTAGGGGAGCTTATTGCTCGTTTGTCAACTATTCTATAAAAAAAAGCTGCGGCAAAACCCATTTGTATTTTTAGCTTTCCACTATAGTATTTATGTGTATCATTATTGTTTTGAGACTAGCGCATGCATCGTAGATAACCAGTGGCTGGTACCAATTACTGGGATCCTACTGATACCCAACCGGTTGGTGGGGATCATGGGTGAGAGAAGTTTTCAAGTGGCCCAGCGGGCCCCCGTCTTCAGCTGGTGGCTGGTATGCTGCCGCCTCCACCTAACAGACGCCAACAGCCGCGGTCCGGCGAACCCCAAGCAAGCGACCTTTGCACTTTATCCATAATCCACTATAGGGTGTTTGATAAAGGTTGGTCACATGCATAGGCCGACCTTTAGAATTCAAAATAAATTTTCCGAGACACGGTACAACACTTCTTTGCAAGGTGTGCCAGTTTTTTCACATAAACTGTCACACCATTGGGAGATGGGTTGTCACATCACTACGCCTATGCCTTATTAATATTAGATATTTTACATTATCTGAACAGCGACAGCATTAAAATAAAGTAAACCTATGACGAAACCACTACGTACCTTAACTAATAAGCCCTTTTTCGCTGCTGCCTCCTTTGCACTCTTAGTGAGATCTCCAAAAGTCGATTTGCCAACATACGTCAGATCTTCCAAAGTATTTTTACTTGCAGCCGTGGCAGTTTTGCTAGCTTCTAGGGCTGTTTTGGACGCCTCTTGCACACTTTTGGAAGCTTCTTCAGCTGCCTTTTTTGCGTGATGAGTAAGCTGTGGAAACGTCCCATTCAAATATTCAATTATATTTTTTAGTTATTACATATTAGTCTTTTCATATTGGGTAAATAAAGCGTTCCGATTGGTCCCACAAAATTTATTAAGATTGGTTGAACTTTTCTATGACGCTTCAATTATAGGAATAATTTTTGTGCTTTTAACAATAGTGAACTCGATACTTTTTGTCACCCCAAAAATACTAAAAAAAGATACATATAGCAATAAATCGATTTCAATGAAGTCAAAGCATAAAGTTTATTTGATTTTATTATGATTTGACCTGATGATGATTTTATTATGATTATTTTGATTATGATTTGACCTCTAAATGTGTATATAAATATACCAGTGTATGACTGCCATCTTACCTGATGTTATTGTTATTGTCCAGAGATGTATTCTAGTATTTTCGTGTAGGATTCATTAATGGGAAAGTATATAAAATATATTTTTTACAAAGCGATATATAAATGTTATGTTAAATAGCTACCATAATTTAAGATATACTTATAATCGAACAATATATTTATATTATTTAAGTCTACAGTCTTTGTAAACTAGACTACATTTTTGGTTTCTATGTATATTATTGCTGTTATTAAATTAAATGCTATTAAAGGGTTATTAAAATATGACAGTGGTATGTTGTGTTGTGAAAATGTGTTTATTGTATTCTAATTCTACTTTTAACTGCACTCTTAAGGCACCATTTTGTCAAAGTACCTGATGGAAAGGAGCAAATATTTTCATATCATCGCCTTGCGCTGCTTTTCCTTTCTTCGTATTGATAATAAAATAAAACAATCTTTCCGTTACAACTATGTTCTAAATAAAAATGTCAAAGATCTTTATATGTACATTATAAAATGTATACATAACTTACATTTTTTTAATTAAAGCTTGTACTAGAAATGTGTACTTTATAAAGATGTACGGATGTATTGTATATTTTTAAATTAAAGCTAAAAGTAATTTTAAATTTCTTATATTTTAACGAACAATACCATGAAGGAACAGGCTTACTATGCCGGTAGAAAACTTATGTAAAGCTAATAATTTTTTTTGCTAAATAAATAAAAACGTAATAATAGAGAAATAATATAATAGTAAATAAATAAATACCTTGTCCATATGTGCTAATAATCCTTCTTGACTGGTTTGCCGCGTCGTTTCCCGAACCAATTCTTTTGCTTGTGCTGTAAATTGTTCTAAGAGCGATGTTTGGGATGCTTGACGCGAAACACCGCTACTTTTATTCTGTATAAAGCATTTCGTATTAATTATTTTAATATACTTCAACCCAGTGAAATGAAAGTCTAAAGTTGTTTTTTTAATTACCTAGATGCTGCTAGCGAGACATTCTATCTTAGCTCTTAGGGGATACGACGCATGAGCATTTTGAATAATTATGGTCACGAATGTTACATATAGTTATTAACCATTAGTTGAACTATGTGTTTGGTGGTCATCCTTAGTTTCATAAAAGAGTAATTTGCTGTTAATTTGCGCAGGTATAAGGCGAGGTAAAATTCGTTTCATTCATAATCCAAATTTCTTTCACTTGGCCTTATTGCATTGCATATAAAGTACCAAAAAGATCAGTAAGTCTAAAATTAGATACCGATACGTGTACCTTAGCGTGTTGTGTATGCGGAAGGGATTGGTACGAGGATGTGAGCGCGCGTTCCGAATCGCTAGTGCTGCCGCTGTCGGCTGCACGCTGCCGACTTACAACTGTCTTCGGCGTCGTCGTGGAGTTGGAGTCTGATTCGCGGCCAAAGCTCCCGCTATCCGTGTCCTTTATATAGATAAAAAGAAACAATATATATGTACGTGTATATATATATATATATATATATATATATATATAAATATAAAGTATAAACACGCAAATATACGCACGCTTTTCTTAACGGGAGGTGGATGAGGGTCCACAATTTCTTGTTTCTCATCAATAGGCATCTCGTCGTCTGACATGTCGCTGTGGTCGGAGCTAGAAGCAGATGGAGACGGCGATGTTGAAGCTCGACCTTCATCTTTGCCATCGTCTTCTTCACCGAACATTAGGGACGATGGCGGACTGTACACCTAATATGAATAAAATAAATATAAGAAAACGTATACAATGGGTTATATAGAAAACATTTGATTTCAATACTTAAATGTCAGTATATTACAATACGTTACTTATTTGTAAAAATCATTTATGATATAAATACTTCAGATGTCAGCTATAAATTGGGACCACTATTGTCAAAACTTATTCAGTACTTTATAAAATAATGCTATCGTAATGTAGGTAAAATGGGAATTTAGGTATATCACTTGTGGTCGGGTATTTTTAAAATAACATAAAATTTGTTAAAAAAATCATTGATCAACATGATTGCATCAACATTTGGTATTGCCGCCCTTCAGGACTAAATACGGCTCGAAGTCAGTTCTTCATTGTGTAGTACGATCCCACGTGAAGGCGGGATTCTTGGCTCGGACCCTCCACTAGCCCGTCCCATACGTGCTCGATGGGATTCATGTATTCGTGTATTAGATATCCTGAGTGAAGGACATTCCATCGTCCGTATATCAACTTCGTCTAGGAATTGTTGACGAATGATAGGCGAAGTGTGGCACCGGACATAATCATAATATTTTATTTTATTAGGGACAACAAACAATAGTACCATCTATATTACAAAGGAAAAGAAAACACGTTTCAGCTCGTGCTGCACATCAAAACCCGCCAGGTATTGATACCGCATTGGACTTGAGACAAAACAGTCGTCTCTCTCTGAAGTGCACCGTTGGCGGCTGGTTCTCTCCGATTAAAGGCACCAGTTTCCTAATATCTTCCGAATATCCCCGGCATATATATTATATAATATAACTGGCAGGCCGCAGACCGTATTAATGGAGCTGGGCAGTGACTGCTAAGTCCTTCTAGCAACAGGGCAAGAATTTGAGCAGCTTCTGCAGACGTAGTATCCATAGTTTATAAAAAAAGCCAAATTCTGATAAGCGATTATCAGTCGCTTATCAGAAGTAGCGGGGGTTTTAATAGGGCTGCTTCGTACCGCAACTCGTAGGTACGGTAGAGAGTCAAATTTCCTCTACGCACATTTAAATTGCCTAATTAAAAGGATAATGAATATTTTCAAATGATAATGGTGTTAATATTCTGTTATTTAATTAAACTTTTAATGCACATAGTCTTTATAAATAAAATAATAAACTAAAATAAATAAATTAAAAATAATAAACTTGGCTTTCTTCCATTTGGTTGCTCCCGAGTGTAGTTTATATTGTGTATATGTTTATATTAGTATAATTTTTGTAATTTTTTCGAATGCGTTTTTATTCAATAAGTAACAGGATCTTTTCTCGTAGTATTATATCTTATTTCTCTACAATTCAACAACAAGAAACAACCCTCATGATTCTGTTATCTAGGTTCATGTGCAGTATGTGTGAATATTAGAAGGAAGGCAAATTTTGTTAAAAACATTTCTCGCTCTTTACAACTTTGTTGAAGTCAGTAAATTTGTACAAAATGTTACCAAGCTACAACTCTCCTAAACAGAAACAACAATGCCGATACACATTCGATAAATACAAACACAAATTTTCGCTATAACTTAAAATAGTTGCTACATGAAAAGTGATTCTGTGTACTCATTATTATGTAAATGTAACAAAAATTTACTTATTCATAATTTATTTATTTTACTTTATTTAATTTACTTGTGCTATGTAAACGAAATATTTTACTTTTTAATGTTAAATTATAATACTTACGGTTTTAGGATCTAATGACGAGGACAGTGTCATTGGTACTTGGACTACAGCATTATACGTTTCCCCTATTACATGTTGTTGATAAGGGTTTCCACCTGCATCATAAAAAAATGATAAAATGGTACATATTATAAAATTACATTCATTTACCGACTACTGATGCGTTCATTCGTTTATTAATTTCAACAAAATTCACAACATGTTAGATTAATATTACATCCAACTTAAAATAAATATATCTCAACCTATCAATGAACTTATATTGTACATGTGTTGCTAATAACTCAAAGTTATATAAAGAATATTTTACCTGGAGATAAATCTGATGAAGCCATCTCAGAAACAAAGTCACTAAGCGATGAGTAGGAGGAACTCGTACTTTCAGCGGCTTCGGAATCTGAACCACTCTCATCTGTAAATAAATACTCGTATATTAATGAAGATTAAGTAATTCTATCTATATATATCGAGGCAATACCTCTGAGTGTAGGTTCTAATTATGAGTACAGTGGTTTCGGGATACAATTCGCCCTCTCAGTACAATAGTATTTGTGGTCGCTATAATACCGTAAAACCTTCATGAACGTTGGCAGTCAGATAGCCGTAAGAAGCTAAAATTATCGTTTATGATGAGTTGATATACGACGTATATAAACTTAATATAATATACAAGAACTGCTAAATAAATTGTTCACTGTAATTTTACTTGTCAATGCCTGTAAATGAAATAATTATTATTTTAATTTCTTCCAACTAGTTGATAACCATTGCTTATACCTATCGGTATAGATATAGCACTGTCATTCACTTTCGCTGAAGTTGATTTTTGAGTGAATTTTCAACATAAAGGCGTGTACAATAATGTCATTACGGATCATCGCGCGGTTACTTCATCTATTGTCACTAACGGGTAATCTTTCGCGATTATACCACGAGAGCCCAATGCGCAAGTTCTCCCCCACTCGTTTACTTAGTGCTCTAAATTTTATATATAATTAAGTAAGCAGGTTTTTATATTTCGCGTATTCTTACCAGTGGGTTGATTGTCATGTCGTTGCAGTTGCCTCAAAGCTCCGTTAAGTGAGCTCCCATCATCCCACACAGCAAAACGAATTGTTTGCAATTTATCAGCAAACCACTTGGGCTTATCGCCGATCTGCCGGGGATCGAACACACCGGTCTGTACGCGTAGGAAAGCCACGTTGCACGGCGTCAATGACCATTCTGCTAGAAACTCCACTGCCTATAGAAAATATGTTGATTTATTACAGGGTAATGGTCCAAAGCCGGCTTTTGGCAGCCTTTGTGGTGGTTACACACTAATAGAGGTCTCAACTAAGCGCCATAAGCACTCGGTCACCTCTCAACCCGGTGAAATTGAAAAAGCCCTTGGCTTAACAGCGTTCATCAGTCAAAAAAAAGATTTATTGTTAATGTTACGTTTGAAATATTAGTAGCAAACTATTTAATTTAATAGCATTTTGCTACTACTTGTTCTTTTGCTTGATTATCGTATAATAATCAGTGTAATGTAACGATGCTTACTATTTTAGTCTTCAGGGTTGAAAATGCTTATTGAATAAATGAATTACTATTTCTTATCGACGATGCTAATGGATCATCTGCCGTAGACTTTATTCCCACTGGTCAATCACTAATTTCATAAAGAAAGATAAGAATTAAACTGACTTTCAAACTTTAAGCTTGTTTTTTCTGTTTCAACCTATAAAAGATCATCAATTTACTTTATAAGTATTTCATCTATATACCTACATCTGTTTAAATGTTATTAAAGACCAAAGATCAAAATGTCGACATATATTAGATGTTTCTGGTAGAGAGTTTTTGATAATAAATAAAATAATTCTTATGAAGTTCTTCAACTGTTTGGTTGTTTCTTTATTCTTTACTTATACGTACCTGTGTTCTTGCAAATTTGTTGAGGAAGGAACTGGTCCGTGGTCGTGATCTCAGGAAACTATTGATTTGAAAGGCGACCACTGGGCGTGGATACAAGCGTAGAGTTCTCGTGTGTTCCATGAAATTCGCTAGGACATTTTGCGAGTTAAAAAACCGAACCTGCAAAGTTATTTATTGATAAATTACAAAATTGGCTTTCTATGACTTTTTATCAAGTCTATCGTTGGCGAAAAACCGCATGTAATACAGATTAAGTTGAAAACAAAGACATTATGTCGGCTATGTCTGAATTCCCAAACTAGAGTATTTTTTTAATGTACTCGAATATTGATATAATTTACCCAGCTACACAGGATTGTACTTGTGAGCAGGTGCGTAGGGATATAGGAATAAAGAATATTAGTGGGTACATTACATGTTGTACACAAACTGTAATTAAATTGATAAAAAGCAGTAGAGATAATGTTCGTATCCAAACGTACCATAGCGACTCGAGTAGCGATATCAACTGAATCAACATCATTGCCGTATATTAATGGATTGAAGGGTTGCTGGGACGTGTGCGGCGTATGTGGAGAATGCGGGGAGGCGAGCGAGTGCCGCTGAGGGGTATGTCCCGCGCTGCCCACCGACACGCGCCGGCTTTCTGGGGTGCTGTGAGCTGCGCTTTGTGGTGCACTGTGGGACCCACTCTCGCGGTACGAAGGCTGCTGCACTCTGCCAGATTAAGTTTTTTTTTATGAAAGTGTATTTAATAAGTATTCTCTTCTTGCACTGACACCTGATATGCACCCATTCTTTTCGTGGGTATAAAGGTAATAGACAATAACATAGTTCTCCTAATGAAAATTTGTCCTAATAGTATTTATTCTTTAATCTATTTATGTGTTTATTTCAGGTTTAAATCATTATTCCATATCATTATTGTAAAGTAAACTAAATATCTTCTATGCCTGACATATTCTATCATAGCAAAAGCGGATCGACTTCCTGAATACGATGTTAAATTGGAAACGGAGGGCGCTATGCACACCTGAGCTAGATCATAGACTGCATAATCATATATATATTAATCCCACTGCTGGGCATAAGCCACCTCTCTAGAGAGGATGTTAAAGAATAGTCTACCACGCAGTTCCACTGCAGAGCGGCGGTCTTCACATGTCTTTGAAATATTTTTTTATCATTATTTACATTGAATTATAATATATATATATATATATATATATATGTATATGCTATTTTATTCGATAACTAGTTGACATTATGTAGGTAGTGATGTTTTTGCTGTAGAAATTTTGGGACTTTTTTTTTCAAACTGATTGCAAGTTCCAAACATATTATTTTATTCGTCAATATTTTAACATAATAGTCCCATTTTAACAAAAACGACTATTTAGAAAAATTCTTACTTTAGAGTAGCTCCACCAACGCTATCCCTTCTAGAAGGCATCAATGTAGCCGTCGCCTGCTCCACTGAACTATTCGTTAGACTGTTCAAAGCCTGACAAAAGCAATATAAAAATATAAAGTTATTAATTATTATAAACATGATGAAAGTAGTTACACGATGTACTACTACTTAGGAACTAAATACAAACTGTAAACTCACTTTTTGAGGATAATGATAAACAACAACGTAACATAGTGCAAACGTTTATGTTACGTTTAAATTATATTATTTAGCGAAACTTTTAATGTATATTTGGTTTTTTTTTCTATTAAATCTGATCCAGAATATAACAATCTATCTACGTTTAACCCCAAGCATTGAAAACCATATTGAAGCAAATACAAAAACCAGTCTTTAAGAACAATAGGGAATACGAATAGTCCGTAACACTCAGTTTTAGAATTTAAATATTTTAAATTATGACAAGCATACTGGAATACTAAAAATACTTTACTCAAGAGTTTTTATCTAAGAACTTTATAAAGAATTCTTTTGAGTAGTAGTCATGCCCCAGTCAAAAGCGTTTTCAACAGCCACCCACCTCTCTATACTTATGTGGGGAAACCTTATAAGTTAGCTGAAGCATATTCACACGAACATCATGCTCAACAAAAATATTTTATATAGTGACTGAAATTGTGTTAAAATTATTGTAAACAGAACACACTGATGCATGGAAGTTGTGGATTTTTAAGGAGAAATTGCATGTGTAATGTTTGTAACACGGATTTCAGTCGAAAAATATTTTATATGCCTCCTCTTAGATAACGTTACAAATATTTATGTGTAATAAATAAAAATGTAACATTTTATTATGTGTGTGATTCTAAAAGGTCGGCACATTCGTTCTAAGTTAGCATTATTAATGAAATGTGAAAAAAAAAACAGTCAAAGTGTGCAATATAAGAAAAAGATACAATATTTACACCAGATCCGGATATTTCCATGAGATGCACAGCCTATTGCGAGAGGAAAAGTGAGCTAAAGGTTAGTAGTGTCGGGATACAGATGTTATTATTTAATTAATCAAATTGAATATAATCACAAAGAAAATATTTTTTTAGATGATATTAAATTATTATAATTATTATAATAATCCTTTGATAATAAGGAAATAAATTGTGATATAGAATATTTGGTCTCTAGTGTTTATTTGGTATTTGTGAGTTTGTTTAAAATGTACTTAACAAAAAACATTACGATAATCTTTTCTTTTAAATGGTTGAAGTTTGGTAAACTAAAATATGAATGCATTAGAACGGTTATAGCATAGCGACACCGACAACAAAGAAATGCGTGTGTTAGAAGAAAGAAATCGTGGCCATTGAAAGTAGGATAAGAGATACATTTATTATAAGTAAAGTTATTCAACCGACCTGCTTTAAGTGATTCTTCAGAACTGAGCTTTCCGGTTCAGGTAGAGCCGGAAGATCTTGGTCATTACCGGTTGGACATATCAGCTTTGTTGCGTCCAAGTCTACTAGCCAAATATCGTCCGGTAGTCTAAATTATACGAAATTTTTCTCAAAAATTGGGTTCTCAGATTGTGTTGTATAGTTATATCAAATACATTTTTGAAATTAATGTGACAAATAACAACATAGATCAGCTGATAGCAAGTGACCACATCTGCTCATAAATAGATTTACCACGGTCGCCGTTTTCCATCACTCATCAAACGAAATAGGAACTTTATTTTAACGGCGAGGTTCGTGGTTCACCCATTTTTTAGGCGGATTATGGCTCTAAAAATTAAAAACCTATATTTGTGTTTTGACGTAGTACAAGTTCGACGTGAACATTTACGGGATTATGAAAAAATAAATTTACCTGAAATTTTTCTTATAAGTGAGAAAAGTGGCGGGAATTCCTATCAGAAATGGCGTTGGCGCCAAAAGTAGTTGTTCAGCGCAGCTCATGCAGCTCGGAAGTAGTGGTATAGCCGGGAACATATACTCGAGGGGGTACAGCATAGCGACGAGGGCCATCACCGACATGGAGAGGGCGTTGTAGTCACGCGATTGTACCACCACTTTATTTTCCATCAGAATAAGTGTGAGTACTTTTAGGCAGGTATCCACACCTTGAAATTAATTATTTATTTATTTATTTATTCTTTATGTTTTTAAATAACAGGTTTACAAGGGCGGACTTAATGCCCAGTGGCATTCTCTACCAATCAACCGTGGAGTTCGAGAGAATATGTTGGTAGGCATAATACATTATATGAAGATCACTCTACATGCTCCACTGTTGGACAGATAAATAAAACATCAGGACTTTTGTAATAAGTTTATCTTGTTTATATTTTGTACTTTTAATTCATATATGGTAAACATTTACACAAAATATCCTTTTAATGAAAATCATGCTACTGAAGACTACTGAGAAGTTATTGCGATTCAAAGGTACTTAAGTATACTCAAATCTGCTGAAGTTTTAACATACAGCTAGGGTATTACTAATGAGATCTAAAATGCCTTATTACTAGCAAGTAAGTAATTCACGTGAAGTGGTACTTACTCACTTCATGTAGCCATAGATAGGTAGGTAAAGTGTCTACCATGTATTTCGTTAATTTATTATATTACTAATTACTACCACAGCAAACTAAAAGGAGTTAATCATGTCGGCACCCAACATAAAATTTTCTTTTTCTATTGTTTATGTTTTTTTTGTAACCTGTTAAATACACAATAACCTTATCTTGTTCATATTATATATTTTTTTCTGTATGATGTTTTATTGTTTTTGTTATTTTTTATTACTTTGTTTGATCAAGGAAGATCAGGGTTGTGATTTTAAGTCACAGCAGTACCTAAGTGGAGAGCCCTTTTCTTTATTTGGCGCACAGCACGTTTCATTTGTCTTTCATTTATTTCAATTTTTTTGTTTTTCTCTATTTTTTCTTTTTTATTAGGTAAAAATATTTCTCTTGTTTATTTTTAATTGTTTTTACTGTACCTGATTTTGCTATTTATGTGTGGCAAAAATGAAAAAAAACAATATAATTATTTTTATTATCTATAAGTATAAGAATAACCATAGATAGCACGGTGCACTAGATGATAAATTATTTCTATGGTATTTCTTAACGTCCCCAATATTCACTTACCTAAAAGTTCCAAAGGCAAATGCAAAGGAAAATCCACGAGAGTGAATCTCGTGTGATCGGGCAGTGCGAATAGAAGCGGCGCGTGTGCGGTGGGCGAGAGCACCTCCAGCTCCACGCGCGTCTTACCCGGCACCGGGACCGGAGCCGATAGCAGACGCAGTATCCACGTCTCGATCTCCTTCACGTCATGCAGCACTATCGTCGGCGTGTTGTCGTACGCCTGGCCCGTTAACACTGACCATACTGTATCTCTGCATGTGTGAAGACAGTTGTTTTTTTTTTTAATAAATTCGAGTAACAATCGAACACAAAGTCTATTTTATTATGTTTGTTATTGGTAACAAGGTATTTAATCTCAGACCTCAGAAGTGACAACTAAATTGCAGGTGCTAAGACTTTTTTTTTATTATTTCATTGAGAGTAACAAACGAGCACACAGTTCACCTGATGATAAGATCCTGCGGCCCATGACATCTAAATTCATCATTGACATGGAATCATAATGCAGATGCGTTGTCACCCTTGAGGACTGAGATGGAATGCGTCGTCACCAGTAATAAAGGTCTCCGGCTCCCTGCACTCACCAGACGAAACTTACATTAAAACTTGAAACATTACGCATTACGCTAACATTATGCTGCTATTTTACGCTGGTGTTCTGGGCGTGGTCCTACCTTAGTCGACCTGACCGATACATTCTGCATCTAGAAACAAACCGCAGTGTAGCTCTACCACTATCCCTGCCGTGGTCATTTTTTCTCAATTAAGTGAACTAACTAATGGGAATAATAATCATGGAATGTCTATTAGCCCTTAACTACGTACATAGACTAGCTTTTTTGAATATAGTCATATTTAACATTGCATTTAACATACATACAGATCAACTTCGAACGGCTTTTTTTTTTAAAAACAAATAAAATTTGTAACTGGATAACTTACCTAAATATTTGTCTGGACGCACCAACACGTCGTGGACTAGAAGACTCGTTACAGGCATCTATTAACTTTTTAAGGATAAACAGGCACTCTCGGAATGTGGAAAAGAAAGGATGATGTGATAAAAGGCATAGTGAGGTGAGTGAGTGATTCCGTATTCGCTGTAAACAAAAAAAAAATATTCTGCAATATTCCCGAGATTTAGATCCCGACAATTATTTATGTAAAAATTAACTAGGTTCCTATTTAAAATGTGTGTTTTGCTCTTGCATTAGATAGAAGACGTCAAGTTTTTACAGAACTCAAGCGGTGGTATAAAAAAAAAGCATCACTTAGCATCAGGTGAACTGTGTGAGTTTAGTTCCCACGGTTAAAATAAAAGCATAACGCTGCTGTGTTTGACTGATATTGTATTGCTGGTGTCGAGACATTCCATCTGAATCCTCCGGGAATCTAATCGGGTATATAGGTAATGCATCTGTAACAATACATCTCGAGGATCAACGTAAGTGTCACGGGTAAGTGTCAGGAATTACTTACTACCATCAGGTGAACTGTCAGCTCGTTTGCCACCGACATAACTAAAAAAAGAAACAAATAATACTGATCAGGATATAAGGAACATTATCATTGTAATCACCTGTCTTTTGCGACTAGCGCGCGGGCTAGGAGAGTGCGAGCCCCCGCTCTCAGAGTCAGCGGCGGGCTGGCGCGGCGCTAGCGTCGAGCTACAATCACGTTCCGAGTCGCTCGGCGCAACGTTACTGCTCCTATAGTCACTGGAACATTCGCTACGTTTCAGTCGAAATTTGATATGTTTACATTTTGGCAATCAGTGAAAGAGACTCTCCTCCACCAAAAGAGGTGGTCAGTGTGGTGTGCAGTCAATGTACCGATAATTGTAGAGAAGCTCTCTGGTTTGTTGCAGTTGTTTAGAAACTGTAATACAGTGGTTTAGGCGTCGCAGTCATTAATTAGTCTTTGTCAGTGATTCTACAGTACCGGCACATCCTTGGTCGTAGTGCATGACGTGTCATATCAAAGGCGTGCAATTAAATTATATGCAAATTTTTATCAATATTCAAATATTCGTTCAATAATGCTATGATATTTATAAATTCAAAATAGACAAAAATTAGATCTGCTTAATTCATTAAAAATAGTATAAATATCTTTAAGTATTTCATCAATTTTCCTACGATGATACTAACACAATTAACTATTTTTCATTGAAACTTAAAATGTTTTTAAACTTTTTGTCCGAAAACACGACTCGGCGGACGAACTTTCGGTTACTTTTTAAATTCAACCTTTCCATTAAATACTTGTCTGACGGCGTATTCTAGTGTTATGTTAATACATAATATTAGTCATGAATTTTTGAATAAATATGAAGAAATAAGAAGAATATGAAGAACTAATCGGTTGACATTTAAAATTAATAGCTATAGCCCACTGTAACATTTGCATAATAAATTATTCATTTCCTTTAAATCTCCTGCAGACCATCGAACACCTACCAAAGCCACTTAAGGCTACTGTTAGCAATGTTAAGATGGTAGGGCATAGCCCCTACCATATTATTTATCACAGTACATTAGTAGTCAACTGCTTAACGTAGACCCTACCTACAGATTGTAAAACGCAGTGTAGCACGATTTTTGAATCGACTAATCTTTCTGGGGTGGTTAGATATGATTCGAATATCCTTAAGCTCATCCGGTAAATGTAGTGTGAGTATGTTAATTAGATTGGATGATGATTTAGGAGCGTGCTCAGGTGCTAACAAAACGCTAAGCTCAACAAACTAATTTCCGTACAGGAAACTTAAGAGTTCACCTGGAGAATGCAGAGTCGGAGCTCTTCTCCATGGACTTGCGCCATGACTCCCGGCGTAGCACGCTACGCTCGCGAGGTCCCGACGCCGGCGCACGCTCCACCGCGCGGTAGAAGTTCACACATATACCGTATCGCGTCTTGCCTGGTAAACAGATTTAATACAGGTTACGTATACCTAGCAAGTAATAAAATGTGGGGAAAGCTATATATATATATATGTATATATATATACATATATATATATACATATATATATATATATATATATACATATATATATATATATATATATATATATATATATATATATATATATATATTATGTCTTTACCTATGAAATTGCCGTTTTCCAGTAGCTTTGTATTTTCATTACGTTTGAACATTTTTCGTCATAATGGATACTTTAAAAATTCGTGTAATTATGGAATATGATTCTCGTCTTGGCATCAATACGGCACAAACGGCACGTAACATCAACAACGTTTAAGGAGAGAACTTTACAAACGAACGCACAACCCGTTATTGATTTGCCCGGTACCGTTCTGGAAATATTGATTTGAAAAATGAATCTCGTGGTAGTTCGGACACTTTGGTCACCAATGATGAATTAAAGGCGATTGTGGAAGCTAATGATACTCAATCTACAGCTTAGCTAGCAGCAGCTTTTGATGTTAAAATCAAAACAGTATTGGTCCATTTGCAAAATTGACCAATCGAAAATCGAAAAAGACTCACGAACTTACGATCGCCAGCGCAACGTACGCGTTGAGACCAGCCTCACGCTGGTTGAACAGAAATGAAGCGCTCAGCAAGTTGGTTAGATCCTGGTTCAGTACCAAAGCAATGCTCTAAACGAAAATGACCTCTAGAAAGTAGATGGTCACTGTTTGGTGGTCTAGTGCCGGTGTGATTCATCACAGTTTTTTACCAAACGGCATGAGCATTACTGCAGATATGTACTGTGAAGAACTGAAGACAATGACGGAGAAGCTCGCACATCTTCCCAGCTTTGGTCAATCGGTCGTCCCCGCTGCTCCTACACGACAACGCGCGCATACTGCACAACAGACAGTCTCCAAGCTGCAGAGTTGGGGTTGTAAGCTCTCCCTCATCCACCGTACTCACCAGACCTTGCACCCACCGACTATTAATTTTTCAAAATTTGGACAAATTTTTAGCGGGAAAAAATTCAATTCCCGAGAGGCAGTACAAAATGTCTTTGAAGAGTTTGTTGCCTCCCATCCAGCTGATTTTTACATGAAGGGCATCAATAAACTACCACTTCTTTGGCAAAAATGCATCGATTACATCGGTGATTACTTTGAATAACAGAAATAAAATACTTTAACTTATTTCATACAAAACGGCAATTTCATAGGCATATGACCTATAATACATATATTCAATAATAACATGCAACGGGAACTTCCCAGTTTGACTTAAAACCTAAGGTCATTGATGCTACGTATTATTCTTTAAATACTTGATAACATCGACTCAGCGGGCCTCACGCTTTCGAGTCTAGGTAAAGTAGATAAACTCGAGAGTAGATAAAGATCTCTGGACCGACAGCAATACTCACAAACAAAAAAAAATTGATAACATCTAATTTTATTTTACCTGAATCCTTATCAGTGAGGGTGAAAACGAACGATGCGGTATCCCTAGTAGCGACGTGTGCGATTTGGCGACGAGGCCCCACAGACACGCACCCCTCAGGTTGACAGAAGTACACCATGTCCAACGGCAGTGGAAAGTCATCGTGGTTGGTTAGAGGATAGCGCCTGAGGAGTTCTGGGGCCTGGGCAATTCAAGAAAGAAAAAGCAAAATAATTAAACCATTGTTAGGCCACATTTAATTATGTGCCATCCCCATAAATTTACACGAATCGTGATTTTTAGTATTCATTCGTCGAATTCCCTTATTTGGATGAAATGGGATAATATTTTTGATGATGTGGAGGATCTGTTTCCGAAACATATAATAGTATTCCAGACATGGCATTCATTTTATTAACTGCAGTGTAATAATAAAATATCAATAGCTTATACATTAGATAAAATCGCTCATAAACCCTGATAATTGTGTTACAAATGCGGAGGTTGCGCTTCTTTGAAGAAATACCGACGGCTAATAGAAGATTGCGTCATTTAAGCTAAATTTAGATATTCATTGCTTATTTATAGGAAACAGTTTCACAGTAGTAATGACACGTTATTATTACGCTTTAAGTATTTACTCTTATCTTGAAAACATCCATTTTGCACTTAAAGGACGCAGCCATTTAAAAAAAAAATATTCCAGTTCTATTTTATAATATGTTAGTAACGATATGCAGACGCCCCATAACTGTAGCGTTTACATGACATCATCCTTACTATCTTATGACCTTATTGATCACGGAATTTCAAGAAATGTCGAATGAGCATCTACGCTTTTACGCAGACTTACAGCAGTATATTTTACGCAATTGATATCATCTATAACTAATCCGTAGATAATAAAGGAAGGGAGTAAGATTATCATCATATCAGAACTCATAACAAATCTTTACTAAGGCCGAGAACGCCAACAAATATCTTAATTTTTTTAAAAAGGAATCAATTGTCTTTGCGTGGGTTTCTCTGTGTTTATGTTTTGGTTTATGTATGGATTATGTTCTTTCAAACACTGAAATATCTGCGGTGTTTGAGAGACCAATCGTTACTAGATAAAATGTATGAAATATAAAATTATTATTATTACATAAAATAAAATATATAAATTACCTGAACAGGAGCTAGCCCCTTGCCGGAAGTGTAGGGTTTGGCACCGACTATAGTTAAATAATCCACCAGTCGAGGACACAGCTGCTGCTTCTGAATGTCCATACTCTTGATATGCTATGAATTATATACTTTAAATCAATAAATACGAGTCTCTTGGAACCCATTACAATTTAATTTATTATTGCTTTTCATAATTATCACTGGTTAAATACACCTGCAAACATAAAGAGAAAATTATTTAAAACTCAATAAAAACATTAACTATATATTTAAAGAAAATCCCCGTGGTGGATTCATCATTCAACTTCTGTGAGTGTGGTAAGGAGTCAAGCTATAGGGTTTCCAAGAGACTCATCTCCAACCACACCCTTTTTTATACGGGGACAAATGCTTTATACAAATCCGGGAGATAATGACGGTTTATATCCACCTTGTACTGGAACACGGGCTGCGTATACGCGACAATGGTTCACTACGGAGAAGTTGGATCCAGGAAAAAAGCCCTCAGAGCACCAGCACGCCCATCTCCAAGCGTTGTATTTGGTCTATGGCGCCACCGCCAACCGTACTTAACTACCAACGACACCTACAAGTGATCAATCCTGCTAGCTAATTAATGATAATCTCACTACTACTACCACTCCCACGGCGACTAAACCAATCTAACGGACTAAAACTCTCACTAGCTTGTGATGGCAAGCAGAATTACCTAATACGACTTAAATGACGCCGTTCTCATCGAATTATCAGTGGCAATAGTTACGCGTTTAAAGTTCGTTCGGGAGCTATTTCTTAACAGATTAGCAGAATCGTCACAATATTAGATAATTATGTATTTATATGTTTTTGTATATATACCATATATAAGTATGTATATTTGTATTATATAATATATATGCCTAGTTATATATGTAATTTATAATTATCCGTATATTGTTTATGAATATAATATAATTAATATAACAGAAGTTTAATTGCTACAAAGTTTTTAAACATACACCTATTTCATTTCATCTCTGCACTACCCTAAGGTTTACCGATAGAGAATGCCTAAGGGATTTAGTCCGCCTTTATACATAACTGTAGATAAAGTTTAAATAAATAACAAGCATGGCGAGTATGTGTCAATCTTCAGAACTACTGATGCTTTTTTAGAAAAGCTGTGCCCTGCAGTGAACTATCGTAATGCTGAAGAACGAATAACCAGATCATTAGTATCTTCTTCTATATTCGTTTAAGCAAATCAGGAAACATTTATTACCAATTATATCGATACTCAGCAATAAATTATATTAAAAAGTATATGAAATTAGGAGGGTGTGATCAAAGATTTTACAGTTCACGTAATCAGCTACGCTTTCGGGTCATAAGACCCGTGATCACCCTTTAAAGAGTTTCCATTATTAAAAAGTAATCATAAAACGTAAACTTAATTATACAAATGCAAAAATTATTAAAAAACATGCAAGATTTCTTTTATTAAAAAATATTTATATAAAATCATTGAATATTTAAATTAAAAGTACTTTTAACATATAAAATCGCATTATATTAAATTTGTTCAATATCCTCATCCAGTTAAATCCTTTTTTTCCCCGATCCTTTGTATATATCAAGCAACAAGGAAAGGAAAACGAGTACTTTCGTGTTTATTGCGGTACTCTTAGAATACTCCTGGGTCCTTGACCTATATTGCGCCTTGACCCAATTAAGGCACTAGTGTTCCGCACAAATCGAGGCGCGATATGTGGCGCCCTATAACATTTATTGACCATAAAACCATGTATCTGTAACGTAGGTATATGTTGCACATAAACCTGGAAGTGCTACTGTTAAAACCTGCTGAAATGTCTTTGCTATGAAGATAGGTTTTATGGTTAGCAAGCTTTAATAAAAATGTTTATTGCTTAATTCAGTAGCCACCGTAAAACGTCGTTTATAACGCGTGTATTGAGAATTTTATTAACAAGTCTATAAAAAAGATTAATTTTTGCTATTTTTATTACAAAATTAGTTTCTGTTAAAAATATTTTATGTATTTTTTGGAGTTTTATACTAATCCGCAATTATTTTATTGTTTAACTTTAACTTGAATTTTTTTTAATTAATTTAGTAACGTTATTTTAATTTTTAACCTGAAAATTTATTACTTTTTGTGTTTCTCCCATTTGGACCAGTTCACCAGATGGATAGTAATTCTTGCGACCCATGCTACGCAATTTCATTGTCGATAGAGGATTATAAATCAAATGCGTTGTCACCCTTGAAACTAAGATGGAATATATATAATATATAACCAGTTATGAGGTTCACGGCACACACCAGACGAAACACAGCATCATAGAAAATTATTACTGGCTGTTGAATATATTTATACTTATTTATGTGACGTCATTATTGGGGTTATAAGAGTATGAAAGAATCAGTTGACATTCAAAGTACCCTTGAATATCGTTTACTGCGGACGTCATGTTTGCATTATCTAAAACGTCATACGAACGACGTGGGTGGGTAAGAAAATTACGTTGTGGATTAAAATAATAAGCCTACGTTAAATGTTGAATACTTTGGTCTTTATATGACTGTATATAGTATTTTTATATTCAGATCTTTTATAATTTTTGCCACAGTGCCCTTCGTCCGTCAAGTTTCTTATCCAAAGGGATAATGATAATGTTGTCCTTCTGATTATTATATTATCTGATTTCACAAAGATATATTATGGTTTTCTTTTTTTTTATTACATTGCGAGTCACAAACGAATACACAGTTCACGTGATGGCAAGTGATTCCTGCGGCCCATGACATCTAGATTCATCCTTGACAAGGAATCATAATGCAGATGCGTTTTTACCATTGAGGACTGATATGGAATACCTCGTCACCAGTAATAAAGGTCTCCGGATCCCTGCACTCATCAGACGAAACACAGTAGCGTTATGCTCCTATTTTACGCTGATATTCTGTGAGGGCGTGGTCCTACCACGGTCGAGCTGACCCATTCATTCTGCAGCTAGAAACAAACTGCAGTGTAGGTATACCATTGTAGTATTTCTAGAAGACAAACTGCACAGAATATTTTAAAAAAGCCGTAAGCATTTGTGCAATAAGATCGGAGTAAGGTTCAGATGTAGTGACAGAAACACGGGATACAAGTCACCACGACCCGAAAACCAATAATTTGTGATACACAAATATTGTGCCTCGGGTATCGAACCCAGGAACCGCGACGCAGCGACCAGAAACACTAACCACTATGAAACTATAACACAGAATTAAATTTAGCACACAGATAGATTACGCAAAAAACAACCGAACTGATATAAATGAAATTTGTTATACAGATAGTTTTTAACCTGGATACTTTTTATCTGGATAAATTTGATGGTTTAAAGACTTTTATCAATTTACGGTAAATCTAGCACTTACTAGTAATACTCTTGAGCAAATGAAATAAAGCTGATGTGAGAAGTAAGGAGTATCCAAACACGTGACGGTGAAAATGATTAAATCATCCGATGACGTTCCACAAAAAAGTTGCTTGATTCTACAAAAGAGAATATGCTTTTCAATAAAAAAGTAAAACTTTTTTATACCCTTTTTATTGTGTCGAAATATTTGTATAGCAATAAAGACCCAAGATTAACTACAATATTAAAAGGAAAAGCTGACGAAATTGTTTCTCAAGGTTTTGTAAAATCCTCTTTAGGGAAAATAATTAATTACATTCCTCCTTTCTTTTGATCGCGAACGCTAGAAATACTCAGTTACGCAAAAGCAAATTCAATAAGCTTCGTAATTAATTCATTAGTTCATTTAATTGAATCTTATTCATCTATGTCTCCGAAAATCCAAGTTAAGCGTTTTTAAACAGAAAATAGCGTTAATGCTCTTTCCTTCTCAATGCTGTCTTTTGAAGTGAGCCATTACGAAGGCTATAATTAGCACACAAGTAGAATAGAGGTCCCCCGTATGATTACTTTGCTGCTACTTAACAAATAGCTACGCAAAAAATCAATCGCTGTTAAATATATGATAAGACGTCTCCCTCTTTCATAAAACAAAGTATTCTTTTGTTTTATGAAAAAGGGAGACGCTGACAAACCAGCACGCAGTTAATATCATGGTAAGGGATTTTTTCAACCCATGATGCTCACATTTATCCATTTATATGATAAGGAATAAATATCATTTTGTAAGGATTGCACACAGCATAGAACGAAATTTTACGGAATAATACTCCGAGGTCAGTGTGAACCTTACCTTACCTAGTACTTTAGTACGAAAATCCTAGTACTTAAGTACGTTATGCACAAAATAGTTCCTTTTTGAACAATCTTAAGGCGTTTTCAATTAGTCAAGCCACGAAAACCTCGAGCCTCGGTTTTTTTTATTACATTTGGAGTAACGAACGAGCACACAGTTCACCTGATGGCAAGTGATTCCTGCGGCCCATGACATCTACATTCATCCTTGACAAGCAATTATAATGCAGATGCATTGTTACCCTTGAGGACTGAGATTGAATGCCTCGTCATCAGTAATGAAGGTCCCACACTCACCAGAGGAAACACAGCAGCGTAATGCTGCTATTTTATGCTGGTATTTTGTGACTGGGGGTGGTCTTACCCCGGTCGAGCTGACCTATTCATTCTGCAGCTAGAAACAAACTGTAGTGTAGCTCTACCACTATTAACGGTGCAGACAGTTTCTAGCTGCAGCGTGAAAAAGTTGGTTTAACAACGTCCAGTTTAACGCACGCAGGTGGCAACGCAATCATTCTTGAATCCTATGAAAATAGATGTAGATGTTTTGCACCAATCATCGCTTTCCATCAAGTGAACACCAATTATTATTTTACAAATAAAAAGTGCAGGAAAATTTGTTATATACATGTGTATAAACATATATATATATATATATATATATATATATATATATATATATATATAAATATATATATATATATATATATATATATAAATATATATAAATATATATAAATATGTATATATATATGTATATATATACATATATATTTATATGTTTATCCTCCTAATCTCGCCTTGAAACAGCATGAGAAACGCTCCGACAAAGCGTTAAAATTGGTTTAATATATGTAAGGGAGATATACACTTAAAATGTGGAAACAGGAAGGCAATATTTATTCAGTTTTACTTTTTTACTTCCAGTAGCAGAAATTGAGAGAAGATTAATGGTGGTCTCGTCAAATGATTACTATATCGTATTATCTAGTGTCGTCGCGAGACGTGCCGGAAACTAAGCTTGATGAATATCCGACTGCAAGGCTCCCATTTGCGAGATAAACTGTACGGAAAATAGATTTATTTAAATGAATAATAATTTATGTAGAGGACAATAATAAATCATATTTACTATGTAGAAGACGTTTTACATTTCTCCAATACTGAAGTCTACGCAGAAGAAGTCGCGGGTAGATGCTATTTTATTTAAAAATGTCTTAAATTAATGGTTTTCGAATACCATCTTCTATTAATCAAGAAGTCAACCAATACGTATAGAAATGATTGACAGACAGATTCATTAGAGTAATAATCGAGTTTATATTGAATTTTATTGAATTGAAATTAATTGAATTCTTTGTAATTTCTACGAATGTAAGGATAGGCGAAGAGGAGCGACTGTCGCCTGCAGTAGAGCCAGAGCCAAAACGGTTGACGATACTCGTATAATAAAAATAATTTATTTTTATTTTCCATTTGCTCTCTCTATTCGTCTAGTTGTTTCGTTTATTACTTTAATGATAAATTTTAATAAAATAAAACAGATTAATGAAAATATCATCGCCTTAGTGATGAAAAGATCTAAGCTACAGTTTTGATTGAATTGATTTGTACGGACAATATAAAAACATAAAGTTCTAAACTAAAATAAAAAATAAACTTTTAAAGGGGAAGAAACAAAGGTCAAATTCGAGAATCTTACATATGATTGGATATTTAAGATATTAAGTAATATTTAATATCACCGATGTTCACGAAGTAAAAATATTGTAGATGTTATACTAACTAGACGATCATATATACAGATTTCAATGGCCTAAAGCCGTAATTGACAGATTTATTAATGTAAATATATAAATACCTATTTCAATTGAAGAATAACTTACAAATATAAATTACCTTTTCGGTATCTGTTTTCGAACGTTGACGTAGAAGTTGCAAAACAGTTTCTGTATTGTTAGGCTTCGAATAGAGGCAATAGCAAAGTATAATTGACATTTCTTACTACTCTATATTATAACAATATGATTATTGTTGTTTGAAATAATTAACAAGTCTTGAACGTAGTGATTACATTCTCTTTGCGTTTGCCTTAATTGGAAAGATATGTGATTTTATAAGTGTCAAAATTCGTACATTGCTGCAATGTAATTATGAACTTCATTTTAATACAAGTTCACCTATAATTGGAGTGGCTACAACCCAATTTTATTTTCTTTACTAATATGAAGTCTACAAATATGCTATTTTGCCAGCATGCTATTCAAATTTCGTTCCAGTTAGATAATCGTACCAGCATTATATTGCTGAAGCCCCTACCCGTTACACTGATAAAATGAGATAAGACAGCGTGAAAAGTGCAGTTCGGGGATTGCTTATTTTTAGCTTTGACAATAGAGCACAAATCATTTGTTAATATTAAGGATATCATAATTTAATCCTTTTCCTTATATCTGTGTATTCTAGAAGATGTAACTCTTATAAACCTAAATATGAAAGTTTTAAAATATTTCGATATCAAAGGATACCCCAGATTACGAAACGATTCATATCCAATAATGCGTAGAATGAACTTATACTATTAAAATGTCTGAAGTTGTGTATTTAAGTGATGGGTTAGATAAACTATGCAAAGATATATTAAAATATTGATAATTGTTTTGGAAGGAAAAGTTAAATATTACAGTTGCACGAGTAGCCTTATGGAACAATACCGGTCAAGGTTACTGGAACTTCAGATAATGGTGTGTCACGTTATCCAACCCCGGGGGTTCTTATGTAAGTTCTTTACAATAATGTCTAAGAAAATTATTAAAAATTCAATTAAGCTTCAAAATAAAAGCAATATTAATAATAAAGTCATGAAAAGATACATAATATAATAAAATTAATTTGCGTCAAAACAACAGCAATATGACGCATTCCCAATATCATACACTAAGAAGATATTTTACTTGAAGTGAAAATACGAATCGAAAGAGTATTAAAAAGTACTTACTTCTACATCGACGTCACGGCTCGCATAGTGAACAGTTCTACATTATTTTCCCGTCGCACGAAAATGCTATATTTCGTGCGAATAGAATTCCAATTAGAGACTTATGGATGTGCATGTCGCGGGACAGAGGCGGTTGGAATGACATGCGTATATGAAAGTGCTCGGAGGACATGCGCGACCGCCCACGTTCGATAACGCGCGCCGGCGTACCGCCCCGGACTCGATTCAACATAGTTTAAATAACCCGTAGTATTACTACGCTTGGAAATAGTACCACAAGCCACATTTACTTAACTCCCGATTGAATATTATATTATTCGTTTTTGTTTATTCGACGTTATATAAAGCTCCTTAGAAAAAACGCGACTCGAGATAGATTTTTTTAGATATTGTCTATTACCTGTTTAGCTGCTTTGCTAATAAGATGTGTTACTTACTATTGATAGTATAATATAATTGATAGTATAAAACAATATAATATATATAATATATGTAGGTATCTCTTGTTAAAAATGCCAAACACAAACATTAATTCGAAGGACTAATTAACGCTATACTTGCCATATGGATTTTATCATCCAAATAAGGCCGCTTTCGGTTTAGGTACCTATATCTAGGGATCAAATAAAACTTGGATTTATCGTATACTTAGTAAACGTAATCTTTCATTAAACTATACTGAGAGCGTATCTAGAAACTTTATATGGGATCACTTTCCTCAACAACGGTGTGCTCCTTATCGATTTCGATTGATATCGTCTAGTTACAAGATGACATCTACTGCGTAGGTTAAGCTTGCGCACGAACATAGAGGCACTCATTTGTTGTCCCTATCTAGTCTGATGTAATAAGATTGCGTTTATAATGCGTTAAGATAAAGTGTAAAAGACACAGGTCATACAGCACACCCACCACCAACAATTTGTGTTACATAATATTGATTGAGATTCGAGTCCAAGACCCGAAAAGGGACAGCCAGACCGTGCTTTTCTCCATGGTACCGATTTACAGCGATGCGAATAGAACACAGCTTTCCGTCATCGAGACCTACAAAGTTTTACCGCCCTAGACGGGCGGTAAGCACTTTTTTTTATTTCGGGCTGATAGCTGTTAGCCTGACGGTTTTTACAGTTTCACCGGGTTCAGAGGTGACTGAGCGCTTATGGCACTCAGTTGAGACCTCTATATATGGGTTACCAGCACGAGGGCTCCCGAGAGGGAGCCTCGGCTTGGACCGATACCCTGTTTCGCGAAAGCGTCCGTCTCGAGGGTGCCCGAGAGGGCCCTATAAGCACTAATATCGCAATTTCACACAGAGTTTGTTTACATTGTATGGTTGTATTGATTCTCAAGGAGTGTCAGTTTTATAATTTTAAATGTATTGTTGGTCTTATAAAAATAGTCGCACCACGCACTTTGAAGATGAGAATGCAGTGTTGCTGCATGATTGCATCACCCGCTTCTTTTTCTTGAATGCTTAGTTATGTTTTCCATTAACATTCCTATATCTTGACAGCTTCGTAGCACCTGGTGACCGTAATATATTGACAAGCGAGCCCGCGAGTTGGCGGTACGACGTCGACTATGACGATGACGAACATGTTTCAACTGTTTTTTTTTATAACATTGGGAGTACTAAACGATGACATAGTTCACCTGATGGTAAGTGATTCCTGCGATCCATGTAATATTTCATAAATCTAAAATCATCTTAATTCATCCTTCACTAGGACTCATAATGCTTATATAGGCAAAATTAAGGAAAAAACAAAAGGATTTGATGTTTGCCGCCTAACTCTTTGATAATCGCCGCCACTCGGCTTGCTCGATCAAATTCTTTGCGGTTTGCCACCTCACGGGCGACACATCAAAAGATTTATTGCTTCTCAATTATTCTAAACTATTCCAGATTATTCCTTCATTTTGCCTATATAAGAGGGTGGATGGCCCGAACGTTAGTTCAGTTCTATTTGAGCCACGGAGGTGATAACTTGGACAAGCGATATCATAGCGAACTGCTCGAGCCGTCAACTTGCTTTGTGACTATGTGTGCATCTTGAGTGGTTACTAACTATAGTTTTTTATTAAGTTTATTGAACCAAAAGTAAACAAAAATGGTGTCTCGTGGAAAGAAACGAAAAGTAGATACGATACTGAGGGTCGCCAGTTTCAAGAAAAAACAGAAGAATTATTTTTTATCTTGCACAATGGTAAGCCTATTTGTTTGCTGTGTAATGAATCCATTTCAGTAATGAAATAATTCAATATAAAGAGGCATTACTCAACTAAGCATGCTACGCTGCACTAACTGACAGGACAATTAAGAACAGACAAAATCCAAAAGCTTACCGCAAATTTGGAAAAACAGCAACAAATGTTTCATAAACAAAGAACACCACTTGATAATGTTGTGAAAGCTAGTTTTATAGTTAGCTCAAATTGGCAAAGGCATTAAAACCATTTGCCGAGAATTTATCAAAGAGTGTATATTAGAAGTTTGCGGTATTTTGTGTCCTGAAAAGAAAAATGCATTTGAAAAAATTAGTTTGTCAAGGCAAACTGTTGTTCGACGTATAGAAATGGTGGCTAATGATATCAAAACAACATTGACTGACCGTATGGCTGGTTTTGAATCATTTTCCATAGCATTAGACGAGAGCACCGCTTTGTCTGACACAGCTCTGGTTATATTTATTCGAGGTGTTGATAAGGAGTTCACTGTTACTGAGTAATTGCTTGCTTTACAGCAGCTTAAAGGTACCACAAAAGGAGAGGATATTTCAAATGGTCCATGGTCAAAATTAATTGGAATATACACTGATGGTGCACCTTCTATGGTCGGCTTATGTAAAGGTTTCATCGGAATTTTGAATGAAAAGGCAACAGAATTAAATGTGCAAAAAGATGATTTGATAGTCCTTCATTCCATTATCCACCAACAGAACTTGTGTTCTAAGTCCATTCGACTCCAGAATGTTATGAATGTGGTAGTAAAAACCATCAACTTTATTCGATCCCGAGGGCTTAACGCGACGGGGCGTTTTTGGATGAAATATCAGCTGAATATAACTACGTAACATATTATTGTGAAGTCAGATGGCTGAGCAAAAGAAAAATGTTGAAACGATGTTACGAGCTTAGAAATGATGAGAAGATGGTAGACTTTATGAAAATAAAAGATAACCCCTATCTGAATTAAGTGACCCAAAATGGATATGTGACTTAACATTTCTGGTCGATCTTACAGGCTATTTGAATGATTTAAATTTGAAACTTCAAAAACAAGGACAGTTGGTAAATGATTTGTACAGCCACTTGAAAGCGTTTCAGATCAAACTACGCTTGTGGGAGTCACAGATGCTATCTGGTAACAGTTACCATTTCAACACGCTCTCTGCGCATGCTCAATATGCTGAAGAATTCAAGTTACTATCGGAACAATTTTCGAACAGATTTAGCGACTTCAAAAACATGGAAGACTGTTTCAGTTTATTTGCTACTCCTAAAAAATGCTCCAATTCACTTACAAATGGAGTTGATCGAGATTCAAGAAAACTCACTCCTAAAATCCAAATTTGCAGACGTAGAGTTGTGTGATTTCTACAAAAAATACCTAGAAAAAGACAATTTTCCGCAGCTTAGAAAACTCGCAAGAAGATTTATTTTTGCGTTTGGCAGTACTTATAAACGCGAACAGTTCTTTTTATTGATGAAAGTTAATAAATCAACACATCGTACAAGACTGACTGACGATAATTTGGAAAATTCTTTACGTCTTTGTATCAGTGGAATTAATCCAAATATCGATGGATTTAATGATAATGTACAATTTTTTTAAATTTCATTTTGTTATTTTAATAAATTGTACTATAATATTGTCTTATTATTAAATGTCTAATATCTATCGCAAAAAATATTATCACTACTTTAAAATGTACTAAGTACTTTTAAAGGTTGCCCATACCTGGTGTAATGTATGTGTTCCCGACATACATTACACTGTTACATTAAAATTTTATAACTTTTACTTTGTTTTATGGTTAATAAAGGTATGATAACTTTAAGGCTTTCGCGTAGCAGTTTTTGTTTTAATAGAATGTTGGTAGAATCCTTTAAAATCAGCAACAAAAACGTCAACAATATTAAAGAGAGAACAAAAAAAGAACATTATATTAACGTTTATTTAATAAATAGTGCAAAATTATAAATAGACAAATATTAGTAACATTAAAATATCGGTCTTCTATTTTCCGGTATCTTCCTTAAGAGAAACAGTCCTATTAAAAACCATCTGAAAAACAAAAATCATTGAATTAATTCACAAAATAGATAAATAATGGAAAGCAATCTCATTATGTATAATATCTCAGCAATATTTAAAATTAACAAATTAACTTTAATGTGTATTACTTTTTATTTCATACATATATTTCAATTTGTATTTATATTCGATTGCATTACATTTTTTTTAAGAATAAAACAAATAATATTAGAAAAACTAATAAGATTACTAATATTTCGGTTACCCTCTCCAACTAAGCTGAAAATGCTTCTGCTAGGAAATGGTTCAAGACAATAGTCTAATGGTGGATCCGAACTTACGATTTTAAGTATACATATATATAATCAGTTTGTCGTCTCTAACATCAATAAATCTATCATTGCCCCGTATTATTGATGTCTTCTCCGTATGGCATAGCATACATAGTGTTGAGAGACCAGACGGTGAACCTAAATCGCGCTATAAAAGTTTTAAAATAATTCGGTATACTACACACACAGAGAAGATGGTCAAATACATCGGAGCATCTCTCTCTGTCTTGT
Organism: Teinopalpus imperialis; assembly: GCA_029286865.1. Lineage (NCBI taxonomy): Eukaryota > Metazoa > Arthropoda > Insecta > Lepidoptera > Papilionidae > Teinopalpus > Teinopalpus imperialis. The sequence goes on along the minus strand of JAGSMU010000025.1, from coordinate 722,581 downwards.
CTCATCACCTAAGCCGGACGAGGGCTCTTCCTTTTTTTTTTCGACCAACAGGCTAAATATCTATGTATTTTTGTAAAACCTAAACTTACTTTATCAGGAGTGGTGTCGGGGTCAACAGAAAAGAAACCGATACGTTCGAACTGAAACTTGTCGTACACCTTTGCAGACTTTATACAGCGATCGGCGTATGCGTTCACCACTTTCAAAGTGTCCAGTCGGCAATCGGATATAAAACCGTTGGGTACTTCGTTTGAATCCTCTGGGTTTTTGTGTTTAAATCTGAAAATAAGTTAGTTTTGAATACTAACTTAGGGCATAATAACGCATTTCCTCTCCTATAAAACAAAGCCATCCAAATCTAGAATCTATACAAAATGAAATAAATCAAATCAAAGCAGTAACATCATAAGCTCTGCTATCACACATGAATGTCATGAACCACTGGAGGAGATCGCGCTACGAACAGGATAATCGTCGAATGGATCAAAGGACTCAGTGACTCGCTAGGAAACAACGCGGTTAACATATTCCCAAGACGTGGTTTAGAGGCGAAAGGAAGGTCCAGCTATGATGTCGCTTTCGTATATCCAACTCGGATGGTGGACATACCAATAAAGCTCATAACCATCGTTGGGTGAATAGCACGTGCTGTAAACAGTCCGAAGAAGCATTACCGATGATCTCGCCTCGCTTTACTCGTAGACTTCTCAGTCTGACAACAGTCAAAAGTACTGACTTCCGAATAGTTAGTAGTGATTGAATATGGAGGAGCTAATTAAATGACGTTGATTTTAAAAGATCAACGGGACATTTTTAATTAATTAGTACTATATACTTACAAGGGTTCGTAGAGTCTGACTTCAACAGCGATGGCATCAGATACCCAATGGATGAAAGCCTTCGGTTTCTCAGCAGACGCTACTGTTTCTGTTTCACACTCCAGCTCAACAACCTTGCCCGCTTTATCTTTTATAACTTTCGATATCTGAGAAAGAAAGAAATTATCATTAATATTTACACTTTGGTGGATTTATTTTTGGATTGTTTCTCTATAAGATTATTTCTAAAGATATTGTCAACCTTATAACTTTTATTGGTTACCGTTTAAAAATTAAGGATGTCAGAAACATAGAGCAATCAATTCATTGATATAATAAATAAATAATTAATAAACACAGACACAAGTACACAATTCACCAAACATAGTAAGGACTGCTGTCCATAAACAGCTACACATATAATAAACAATGATTCAAGATATAGATGCATTGTAGCTAATAAGATTGGGCATAGAATGCCTCGTATCAAGTAATTTCTATTCACATTTAACATATATATATATATATATATTATATATACATTTAACTATTTCCATGCTGGTATTTTGTCCTATACCACTATAAAATTTTTGGTGGTATGCAATAAGTTGATAAACAGTAATAATTATATAGTATTTTTATCTATAACTATTTAAATGCTGTAATAAATGTAAGTAAATAATTAAAACGTCTAACCATTATGACATGCCTAGCTACCCGTGATTGGATATCCAGCTCAAATCACTAGCTCATTTACCACACACATCATAGCATGAAATGCATAATCCTTTTATCTTTTTTAAAGTATTACCTATTTATGTGCTACAAGCAGTATTTAATTTGTGCCATGGCATTATCAAAAAATTATAAAAGACAAAGATAGCAAGTGAATAAGAAATAACATAATTACTTGAGCAGAGAGTTATTTGCGTAAGTTCCTTATTTTTAAAATCATTCGGAATTTTTAATAAATTGCGTAATAAACACCTCACAGCAGCATTTTAAATGTATGGAAGGTAAAAATTAAGCACACATTTTATATACTTTTTTCAAATACTAAACTATTATACTAAAAGTTGTAAAAATCTAAAATAAAAGGAGAAAAATTATCAAAAATAATTATTTATTCCAATATCACAATGACAAGCAAACATAAAGTTCACCTGATAGAACCGATTCCATGAAACCTTCATTCATCATCCATAAGCAATCAAGATATATTATTAAACCTTATGACTTAGAACATCTCCTTTTCAGTAATTGAATCTCCTACTACACTACAATGGGTGACAGCACAGGTGGAATGATATATAATAGGAGAATAATGCATTTACTGCTATTTCTACTAGTTGATATTTTATGATAGTACCACACTATTTATTATTAAGGTCAAGCAGACTCATTCGTGCTCCAGCCACTATCAAAAGGGTAAAGACGACATGATGATAGTTTATAGACATTGACTTACCTTAATAACATATTCAGAATGTCTTAATCCAACACATTGTGTAGGCGTAAGGCGGCGATAGCCCTTCTCTGGTTGTTCTTTAAAGTCTGTATATTCTATATATAGAACTTTATTGAAGGCTGCTGTATGAGATCCCTTCTCAGGCTCGGTGGGAAAATCTGGTACTGTGTATACTATGGGTCCGTTGCCTTTATAGTTGGTGATTGTGATTTTCAAAGGCTCTAGGACGACCATTGTTCTAAAATGTAACAAGTGTAGAATTATTTTATACCATCATCTCTCTCTATGACTTGTAAAATAGTTTTTTTTATGGAAAAAGCGAAGGCAAGAAAGTATACATTTAATCTAATATTAAGTGTTTTGTACCAATATAAAGCATAGCAATGATCAGTAACAACTTATGACACTGGCCGGTGACAACTTATGGTACTAGATTAGATAGATAGTGTAGATTGAATAATAGATTATATAATAATTTGTATATATTTCATTTAAAATATTTTGGACGCAAAAGCTGGGGCCACAATTACAATATTTGTTGCAGTTACAATATTTATTTATAATCTTTATGTACATAGAATAGTATAAATTAGTAAAATATGTATGTAGAGTTTACATACATTTAGAGTACACTATAATGAAGAGCAAAATTGAATGAAAGTATGTATGTAAACCAGAAATAAAACCAATATAAAAATATGATTATTATGATGAATATTAAATAAATATTCATCATAACAATAACTAATGTTTTACATAGAAAGGAAAAATCAATTGACTTTTTTTTTTAAAGGAGTAAACATTACACTTGCTCTTGTATTAATATGTGGAAGTGAAATCTACAATTTAACATCATATATAATGAAGTAAATACCATTGCTTTTTATTGCAACATTCATCGGAAGCATCAAGAAAACCTACATTGCATAATTCAGATGAAGAAAGAGAAGGATGTGTGCCAATGTAATGTTGGTTTCAATGGCCAAAAATTTCTGTAGACGTTTGTTTAGCATTTTTCTGCTTACTCATTTATACCATAGACCAAGATAGAGTGGCGTTACTTGCAGGCAAAGTTTTTTAACTCACATATTGTATTATATAGAGACAGAGTAAGATAAGATGATGAGATTTTTTAGGTTTACCATTAGACCAAAAGATTTATCTAATCACTTATTTCATCTGAATTAATATTCATTTTAGTTAGTTTTTTTTTAGAGCAGTGTTCATAGAGTTGTAAATCTTCTGCATAGATGGTAGTGACAAGCAACACTTGAGTATCATCATAACATCAAAAACTGAAAAAAGAAGGAGAGAGAGAGAATGACACACTGATGAGCATTTGCAATGATGTCATACTTGCTTATTTTGCAAGTGGAAATGAACTAGTTTCTCAGAGTGATTAAAATGTGATTGATAAATGGTTGAAGTTCATTGAGAATTATCACCTGTATTTAAAAGACTACCATAAATACCACACACAAAATACAATAGTTTATACCTCTGGGTCCTGGGTTCTGTTATTACAAGCTCTAGCTGATGTACAAGGCCAGTGTTCCGGCTCAGTTGGGTCGGGCCGAAGGATGCAGATACCGATTCATACGTCGTTAGCCAACAATTAGTGATCCTCGCGAATGAATCTATATACGGTTTACACATATAATTACTCTACATTATATTTTTCATAGCGAATGTCAAAAATAACAAAAGATACCTAGGTGCGGTAACATTAAGCACATCTCTCACAGCCGCATCTAACATAATGGGGTCAACTGCTCCTAGAGCTCCTGTAACGCCAAGTGCAGCACAGAAGGAATTGACAGCAGCAGCAGGTACGCCACGCCGACGTAATGCCGTTAACGTGTATAGACGAGGGTCGTCCCAATCTGGAAAAAAAAATACAACAGCACTCGTAAATATTATAATACAAAGATTTATGAGATGATATCCATGGTCTATTATTCTATTTTATCTCCAAATTTTGTTTATGTTGGATGGACGACATTTTCGCTCCAATTTTTACGAAGAGATTTTAATTTGTATAGATTTATGTTTGTATTCATAGTAATCGTATTTAAGATTCAAGTGACAATTCAACCACACCCTGACATTTTTAAATCTTGAGATGATCTTAAGACATATAAAATGAAGTTATCATTTTTAAATAAAAACCTTATCGTTGTTTTTTTTAATAACATTATAAGTACAAAAGTGATAAGGCTTATTTGTGTAATTGCCATTGAAAAATTGCATGGCACAGGTAATGCAGTTTTTTTTTATACATACCAGTCACTATTCCTTCATCAATGAGTTTGGCTATTTTTCTTTTCGAGACCACAGTATAATTTACATTGAGGCGACCATACTCCCATTGCACAGGACAGTAAATATCCAAAGCATTGCATAACCAGTAATATGATGACCTAGAAATATAGGAATAATTATGTATACATTGATTTACTGAAGATCTTAAGTATTATCATCCTGTCAGTAACTCACATAGGTAATGCATTGCATGCAAACACATGGATCTCCTTTTAGTTAAGACTAACACCGGATACATCACTATTATTAGTACATAAATTGTCATTGTATGCTTTAAACAAGTTCAACTTAAAACGTGTTCTTCGCGAATGGCTGCTTGAACAAACTTACATTGACGTTGAGAATTTCCTAGAAGTGATCTCTTAATAGTTTTTAATAATTTTATGTTAAAGTATATATTATATCACAAACATGAGGCACTATTACACTCGCAAACACATATGTACGCTTCACTACGTGAGCGCGTATTTCAAAACACAACAAGTGTTTGGGCGCTCTTCTTAAAATTAAGTTAATTAGATTGTTAATTATTTAATATATTTTAATTATGTATATTTTAGATTTACTAAAAATTTTACACATATTTTAATAAGGTAATTATATAAGCATATTTATCATAAGTCTTATAACTAGTTATTGCTTCCTAATGTTAATTGCTTGTTTATTTTACTTTTAATTTAATTTTCATGGAATATTTGGCAAACTTTACTAAACTCTTTGTATATGTAAGTTCTGCAGAATGACCTGACCTGATGTCCTGTGATTTACAGGTTTTTTAATACCTACTGCAGGCATCAGTCAGCCATGACTATGTACTAATGTTTTTTTTATTTTTTATTAAGGAGAACATGTTTCTATTATGTAAAATTTTTATTCTATGTATTTTAGTTGTGGTGAAAATAAATAAATAAAAAATTAGTGTAATAATTTAGGTCTAACATTTTTGAAAAGACCATACGATTATGTGGGTTTTTATACCGACATACTATGTGAGGGGGTGATTGATGGATATTTTTTCAACAATATTAAATGACAATAAGTAAACAAATTATAGTTACCTTCTTGACTGAAACTCTTTTGTGCAGAGTGAGTGAGTAATATGCTCAATACTATCACAGAGACAGTGTGTGTAATCATAAGTAGGGTATATGCACCACTTGCTGCCCGTGCGGTGGTGGGGTTTGAACTTAATTCTGTATGCAACAGGATCCTGTTTACCCTCCTCCAAAGTTATCTTCATTCTTAAAGTGGCATCACCTTCATCAATTTTTCCGTTTTTCATGTCCTTGAAAATTAGACATTCCTATGTTAATTTGATACCATGATTTTAGTACAAATTTTGATGGATCACACCATTCAGTTTAATTATATATTTTCTGAACTTAAAAGAGTTAAATTAAAATGTTATGTATTATTTAGGTATACTTAACTGCTGAAATGAATAATTAGATTACAATGCACAAGAGGTACAGTAAAAATATATATATACCTCAAATAGCTGTAAGCTCTCTTCTACAGGTCTATTCCTCCATGGTGATGGGGGTGGATTGAACCCTTTTATTTCTTCTGAACTTTGATGACACACATATGCAAGATCTTTGTTAATCAACTGTACTGCCCATTCATATAGCTGATCGAAATAGTCAGATGAATGTGTGATTTTATATGGTTTATATCCTAGAATAAATCAAAATGGGTCAAAATTGTTAGGGTTGGATAAATTAAACACAATGTGTAATTAAAAAAATTACCTAACCATTCCACCATATCTTTGATACCAACAAAGAATTTTTCTTCTTCTTTTTCTGGATTTGTGTCATCATATCTTAAAAAACATACACCATCATGTGCAGCTGCATAGCCAAAGTTTATATTAATAGCTTTAGCATGCCCTATATGAAGGATACCATTTGGTTCGGGAGGAAACCTTGTTCGTACTTTTCCCAATGTAATTTTTAAATGTTCCTCAAGTAACATTTTTGTGTTTGGAGTAACAATGTATCCGTCTGATTTATAATTGTCTCCAGGGGCGTGGAAGGGCAGTTTTTTCATTAAATCCATCATTGACACTGCTCCACCCGTGGAAGATGATGATTCAGGTATTTCTGATGCTTTAGTTTCTACAAAAATAATTTCTGTAAAATATTAAGATGTATTTATGATGATATTGATTACTTTGATTTAAATTTATACATCAGCTAGCAATAGATAAATTATCTAATCTGCAACATTTCTTATCCCTATTGGTGTGTTATAGTTATAGCAAGAGGTGATAGCATCCAGCTTATACCCACAGCTTTTAAGTGCCCAAGGTGGCAAGGGGTTCCTCTATAAATTAATATAAATGAGTATGATCATACAAAAACAAGCAAAAACTTGTTTTTCCTCTTTTAGCCAAAAGTCCAAAGTTTTAGTCAATTACTTTATATATTGTTTGTGAACATAACAATAACATGGCATAGTGATAGAGTAATTGGCTGAAAAGCAACTTTCAAATTAGAAGATCCAAGTTACCTTTTTTTGCAATTACCAAGCAAGTTGGTAATTGCAAAATTAAAAGGTCTTGCCAAATGGGGATGAGTGATGTACTCAGAAAATATCATGGGTAAAATGGCAGCATCGGTTAAATAGTATTCTCATTTCAGTCCTCAGGGGTGACAATGCATAAGCATCTTGAATCTTTGAGGATCAATATACATATCATGAGCCGAAGTTATAACTTAACATCAGGTGAACAGGGTACTCATTTGTCATCTTAATTTAAATATAAACAAAAAGTCTCCAACTCAATTCCCAGCTGAAATGATTATTTATGGTCCCAGAAGTGAGCAAAAATTGTTTCTGGAACAGTCTTATTTATAATTGTGTGTCTACTGACACTGCATTCCTCTGATCTCATTGCATATTATTTTTGGCTTAAAGGTGAGGATAAGTGAGTGTTTTTGTATTTGAGCATTATAACATATCCAGCACAAACAACATCACCCCACTTGTCACAGTCAGATGTTAATTTCGAAATTATATTAAATAACTGACTAACCTTGATGATCATCTTTTTTACTTTTCTTTGCACCATCTCCACTTTTCGATTTCTTTTCAGTTTTAGGTATAGGTATTAAATCAGCCTCTGTTTTAGGGCCTAATAAATCTAAAATCTGAAATAAGTAAATGGTATTTGATTAGTAAGACTTATGGGTAGAAAAGAGGTTTCCTTTCAAAAAAACTTAATTCATATTTAGATGAAACTAGTTTGAATGATAAATTTGGTAAGTTACTATTGTGACCCAAATGTCTTTTTACAGTTAAGGATGTTGGGATTTTAATAACAAACTTGTCCATGGTAGTAAAAGGTAGAATAAACTCTTATAATAATCTATGAAAAACAATCGCAAATACTACCATTTGTAATACTAATGTAATATACTGTTACATTGAGAGTTAAATACAAAAACAAATATTACACTAACTATTATATATCTAACAACCTTACTAATAAACAAAGTAGAAATACTTTAATGTACATACTTATTGTGACTAACTAAAATTACTAGGCTGGCCAATCTTTATTTTGCTGCATTTTAAACACTCAATTTGGTTTCTACAATGTATAAGATTTTTAACCAACCAATATTGAGTCCTCTATAATAGGTTATTGTCTAATCTCTCATTCTCTGTACAACAATTATAACTATATTTCTTTACTTAGAAATCTTACAAAACTAAATAATTGAAGTCTTTCAAGATGCTTTCTCTAATGATCTTACTGAAAATTTTATATCTATAGTTTGTTAAGGACCCTAAGCCAAAAATAGAAATCAAGAAACCTGTTGTTAAACCCAATTTGCATAAAAAAATTATCTACACTATTAATAGTGTAATTAATTACATGCCTGTATATCCACTTCACTTTTAATAGCTTTACCATCAGCCCAACGTAATTCAGCTCTCACAGCTTGCATTATGGTACCCGCATTAAATCGGTATCTTTTTTCTCGTAATTCTTGTTTATAATTAGCCATATGCTTCTCCACAGCCTGCTCGACTTGCTCTGGTGTTATTGAGATACCAACACCGCACACAGCCTCAAACTTAGCAATGTCAACAGTAGTTTCATTAACAGAACTCAAAAGGTATTCAAGAGCAGCATCAACCCGTATAGTTGAATCTAACTTTCCATCAGCAATGTACTTGCAGAGAAACGTTAGTTTGTCAGCTATTTGTGGCTTTATTTTCGTCGCCAGATGGTAAAGTAACATGCCTGCTCCGGCCGGTGCGTTTTGAAGGTTAACCTACATATTAATTACAAATTAAAACAATTTCATACATTATATAAGCAAATAAACTATTTCTACTATAAATTATATATTTCTTGTTGAATTTCAAGTGATATTTTCAATAGTTTAGATTTTAATGGCTAACCTCGTTCAACACGGCAAGTAAGATTTTCGTCACATTAACATTCTTTAGAGTTTCTTTCGCTTTCTGCTCACTTAATCCTAATAATTTCAACTTTCCTATAGTTTCTTCTGTAGTCATTTTGATTATATTTAAACAAACGTTTAATTTAGCAACTATAAAATTATACTTTCAGTTTTAGGTTCAGCCAAATTACGATACTTGTAGTTTTTTTTTCGTTATCGATTATTTGACTTTGACACTTGGCAGCTGTACGTTGTAATCGCAATAGTACTCTTTGACTGTAAGTATAGAGAGTAGAGGTAAGTCTTGATTGAGTAAGTGTGCACTAAAATGTATGAAATAACGTTTATGTGAATGGCGCTAGTTTAGCTAAAATATATGATATGAAACACTAACGATTGCAGATGCAGTGAAGAATGCTATCAAAGAAAGAGCAAAAAACATTGTATTTTTTATGAATAAGGTAGTTTAGGACCCTGTATTAATGTTAATTTTAATGTATTTTACAAAGCCAGATACCCTGTTTGGTAACAACATATCGCTGGAAATAAAGATTTCCGCTGTTTCACAAACTACTGCCCAGTCTTATTTTCTCAAAAAGAAAAGCGTCTCCGAATATACAGCGAGATCAGTAAAGCTAATCTGACGTTGTAGGAGGTTATAAAATCTATACTCGCTGACAAATGATGGTCATATGATCCTACAAGGCTATCCATCAAAGATATTCTTCGTACACGATCAACTGCCAGATGCCAAGCATCAGCTTTTATTGTTGCAGGAATGGGCTGGATCGACTACACCACCGGCCGTACCACTGCCTCTCAGAATACTGGCGTAAAGTAGTTGTGCGTTCCGTCCGGCGAGTGAGGTAGCCGAAGGCCCACCACCTGCCCCCCCTAAACAACATGGTAGTGGTAATTACTAAAAATCTACCCCAGGAGGGTGCTAGGACTTTCGGTTTGGGAGAATCACTCAGGCCAACCCTATGCAACCTGGGCGTGTATGCTCAGGCTGCCCCGCGTATTGAGGGTCCTGCCTACGGTGTACAAAGGCTACGGCAGACCCTGCTTCTCGTCGTCCAGTACCATCTCGAGACAGCAAAGCTGGCCTTGCTTTTTCTCACCGCCATCTTCTCCGGCTGACACTTAATGCCTCTCCTACCCGGGGTATAAATTGGAACACTCGTTTGTTCCGCGGGTCGTAGTGTGTGTATACACTGTATAATGTATGTCTGAGATAATATGTGTTCTCGACGCCTTGGCATTCTTGACGGTTAGGTACCTATCCATCCTTTGGCTGGGCGTAGACAGCGATGTTTATCTTCGCATCTATGCGTGCCTTTATAGGTCCCATAGCGGTAATACCGACACTGACTGACTCATCAACCACGTCCAAATGGCTACAGACTCCGTGCAACAACAGATCCCATCCACAGAGATCGTGATACTCGGCGACTTTGACTGGTGAGCGCCCAATGATTTGAATCGCGTAAAACCAATCGTGCGGAGAGATCGGTTTATGACTTTGCTTTGGCATATGATCTAACACTGGTCACTTCACCTACGCAGGTTTCAGACGTAGAGTATCATACACCTTATCCGTTGGACCTTCTATTGACTTCTCATCCGGATAACTATCTAGTATACGTTGATGCCCTCCTAGGCTCATCAGACCATTTATTGATCCGGAGTAGTGATCAAAAGAGTTATTGCAGAAGCAAAGTTTGAGCACATTGGCGAAATTGGCGAGAGACTAGTTCGTCTCCCCCGTGAATTTTGGTCACTCACCATAGCTGTCCAAGGGAATTTCTATCAGCTATCTATTCCATCTCTGTACAAAAGAGACGACAAGCTGGCTCATGACGCAAAGGAGAAAGCAGATTTCTTAGTCTCTCTTTTTGCGTGCAACTCGACTCTTGACGACAGGGGGAACTCACCGCCGACCATCTTGCGGTCTGAGAGCTCTATGTCCTGAGTTACCTAGAAGAACACGAGCTGATGTGCGACCGCCAGTACGGCTTCCGTCGTGGTCGCTCAGCTTGTGACTTTTTGGTTTACTTGACTCATCGATGGGCGCAGGCGGTTGAGTCCAAGGGGCCTTGGCGGTTAGTCTAGACGTAATGAAGTCCTTCGATCGGGTTCGGCACAATACGCTTCTTCCCGAAAAATTATGCAAGTGGGTCACCAGTTTTCTCTCGAACTGTAGCATGAAGGTCGTAGTCGACAGTGTATGCTCAGAGACTCCAAACCAGTTAATGCTGGTGTTCCAGAAGGCTATGTGCTATCCTACCTTGTTTCTTCTGCATATCAATGACATTTTTATACAGAAGAAACAAGTCATCAGTTGCAAATTAGTAAAATTCATTGCTATGCGGATGATATATTTATATATATTTATTCGTTCAGTTCTGCGGTCACTTGGAGGGTAAGGCCAAATTGGCCTCTAGAAACTGGGCGTGAATAAAGAGAGACAGTATTTCATGTCGGCCCACTGAGTGCAACTTTATTAAGTGCAAGTTTGGGCTCACATGGAATACTGATCTCATCTCCGGGCCGGGGCACCTCAGTACCAATTTCTTCCATTCGACCGCATTCAAAACAGAGCGACTCGAATCGTTGATGAGCAGGTACTTTCCGATCGGCTTGCTAAACTGGCGTTGCGAAGAGATGTTGCATCTCTCTGCATTTTGTACCAAATTTACCATGGGGAGGATTCTCAGGGTTTTCGGATTCATTCCAGCCGCCGAGTTTATACTTCGTATATCACGACAGATTTCAAAATTTCATCCTTAACATCTCGATGGTTGGCAATCCAACACTGTACGCGTTAAGTGAAACTTCCTGCCGCGCACAAGCACTCTGTGGAATCAGCTGTGGCCAGCGGTACCGAACCGATACTTAGGAACCTTCAAGAAAAGAGCCTACACCTTTCTATAAGGTCAGCAACGCAATTGCGAACGGTGTTGCGGAGGTTCTAGGGGATAGATGTTTTAGGGGCATTTTTAATACTTTGGCATTGATACATGTCTTTTATAGCCAGGAACCTATGGAGTTATTCATTGTGTCCATAGGTAATTTCGCCCTGTCAACTCTTAAGATTTCAGAAGGGCAGTATTCTGGTGTATACATAAAATGTTTTGCATCCATAAAGAGTATGCGAAAATGTTGCTAAATGTTGATTTCTTGTGTTCTTGTAGACTATGAATTACTGTCCATCAGCTTTTTGCGGCTGAAAGTTGTTTAGGCTAGTGTCCATGCAGGAGTTCCCCTATGGATCATGATAAATAAAAAAAAAATGTTATCAGTTTATTTTCCTCATTTAACCTAGGAAAATTGTCAGTAAATTATGTAAATCGCGTCTCAAGACGCACTGTACTGACGGCTCAGTGATCCGAGTTTAATTTTATTTGTTGTCAATTCGTATTTATGAAGCTGATATTTGCTGTTCCATTATATTCATACGAAAACACGTCGAGTCAATACTCATTTACTTTTTTATGTAAGGTAGGGGTATAAAAGATAAAACTTTATTATGCTTAGGGTAATGTGTCCTATGTGTACCATCCTAGAGGGCAAAGACATGTTATATAGAATTTACAACTAAAACTCAACGACTAAAGCCCCGTGATGCCACTTGTGGCAAAGTATGGTCTGGCTCGCGCACACGATCTCGATGTTTTTTTAAAAGAGAAGAGAAATGACCAAGTGGCTTTCTTCTTATTATGTAAAACAGATTAAAGAAATAAGGTGCTTGACAGTGCGTAAAAACCTGCATATGTATGAAATAAATTTAAAAAAACACAATGTCCGTTGCTCTCTCAGAAGACCAGCATTACTATCGAGTATTCGGTGTACATATATAACAATATCATTCAGTACCTGCCTGTTTATGTCAACTGCGCGGGTTATATTAGTGTCCAAGTTAGTCTCAGGAAGACAAAGATATCCGATATTATTGCCATAAGATCTGAGATGCATTTGATTGTCAATGACATACCGCAATAAATAAACTTGTATGATAGTTGATCAACGAAGTACTTAAATATATATTTTTTTAATTATCAACCAGGATATTACAAAATTATTTTATCTAGGTAAATATTTAGAAATACACTCAACTACTGTCATGTTATTAAAATATCGAATATTAATATAATCCCTTTATTGAGCACCGGGATCAATGTTCATCCATTGTAATAATTAAGTGACGGACGCTAAGTCTCGATCGGAAAGATTGTCCGGTAACGTAACAGAAGAAAGAAGTACATTTTAAATAGTAAAGTATAGTTGAACTAACAGGATTATAAAATAAATTACCATTAACAAATTATTGTAACCTAAATACTGGATTATAAGGATTTGATATATTACCCTTGAGTATTCATTTTAATAATTATTGTAAGAAAATGATAACATTTTTTAAAAAAAATTCAAACTATTAATAGGATCTAGTAGAGTTGATGATGTTGCAAACATGATGATAATATCCTTATGATCGATTTCGACAACGGCGATATCTTCCGGTTATTATCAAATTATATTAACTTCGCAGAATAAAAGTCTAGAACCCTGAGCATTTCCGAAAGCACAAAGACTCTCATGTGCAATAAATCGGAGGAAGTTTCAGATACCGGATTAAGGACACGGAATACGCATATAAATGCCTTAGAGTCCAAAACAAACAATATGTAAAAATAAAAATCTTGTTCCTGGGGATGTAATCTAGGAAGCAAAGAAAGCAAGAACTTTCTTTCATAGCAGCCAAAAGAAAGTTCTTAAAGATAACTCTTCAAAATAAATTCATATTCTGCTTGTTCTTCTTCTTAAAGTGCCATCTTCTTTCGAAGTTCGGCGATCATTAGGGCAACTTGACCTCTTGACACCGCGGCTCTAAAAAGCGAACGGGTGCTTTTTCTTAACCACTGGCGTAGGTTTTTTCATATTGTACTTAATTTTATTAATAGCCCGCCAGATGTAATTAGAATGTTTTTTTTAATATGCTCTAGGTTGTACCTACTTTACAATTAAAATTAAAAAAAAATTATGACAACTATTTATTAATAATTTAACCTAACCTAACCATTTTGAAGTTGCATGATATATCATCTCATCTATATCCTGGTTACTTAGCAAATTTTACATATATCTTTTTTTCTTTTATTCTAGTGTCTCCATAAAGTTTGTGTACAACACTAGATGATATCAAAATTGAACGAAGCGTGGGACTAAAACACCTGATAACTCTCATATATATGGATAGGTTTATTTAGTATCTCACAACGCACCGTGGCTGTCGATCATAACACCTTGTTTGGGAGACCTTATTGCGTATTTGACATTATATTATCCTGTCGATACATAAAAAGTTCTTTTACTTTGGCCTTTGGAAAAAAACATGACATTAGTTTTAAGGTTCGGACGACCCCTTCTATTGCTGAGCTTTCTTGAGCTGATTTTTAACTCTTTGAAGTCCTTGTGTCTACCTAGCTTAAAACGGATGTACTGATAGTCATACAATTTTATTTTATAGCTGAATCCAAACTTTATGACTTTATGGCTCACAAAAGCGTTAGGGGGCAGTTACGAACTTCAGAGACGATGCTGCGTTTAAAAATTAAATCTTAGCTTAAATTCCATAGCTGAGCTATAAACCTATATTTTTTTTAATTTGTTTATTTCTTAGACAAGCAGGTTTCCTCACGATGTCTTGGTCACCACCAAAAGTTACCAATAACAAGACAACAAACAACAAGTAGCTAAACAGCAACTATATATACGTGTACGCTTTTATTTATGGTACACGAGAAAACCGAGTTCGATCCCCGGAGCCGGCATGCTTTATTCACTTTCCTTTCATAAAATTCCTCGCACGGTAGCTGCATCGTCAGATCCGATATATCCGATGAATCTAGCAAAACGTTCGTTATTAGTAGGTAGTGTTCTGTTCTACGTCCTTGTCACCGCAGGTCTTGCAATCGGGTACATCATTTCTGGTCGTGCTGCCCTCAAGTCGGTCAATCGGGTAGAGGGCACTCTTAGTGATTTAAAATTTTATTACATAGACTTTAACATCAGGCAATAGCACGCAAAGAAAATAAATAAAATCTATGGACGCCTTTCTTGTGTTTATTTGTATGAAAATTCATAATTGTTGTCTATTCCGCAGGATTTAACAGAAAAAAAAACCGGTTGAAAATAAAAAGTATTACGCTGCTGCCTTACTACGAGGACGTGGTCCTACCCCGGTCGAGCTGAGCTGACCCTGCATTCTGCAGCTAGAGCCAAGCTGCAGCGTAGCTCGGCCACTGTAAATTATTTGGCTTGTAAGTGATTTGGTACTGTAAATGTATTAAAATTATTATTTTTAAACTGGTATAACGTTGTACATTTATTACAAACACACTATAGTTACGAATTGGGCGGCGGGGGGCGTTCGTCACCCATCGCTACATAATAAATATTTCGTATGATATTAATTTGAGCCTTAATAAATTACATAAATTTATGCTCCTTTAAATATTATCATAATTTATAATAGATCCATTTCCATTCTTATTATTATCTCACCACTAGAATTAGACTTCGACTTATTTGTATGGATTCGTCACCCTTAACAAAAGATCTTTGTAGTAAACATTATAGTTAAAAAATTCGTAATACAACCGATGGATGTTCAAAAGTAAATTAAATGACATTTCCTTTATAAAACAGATTCAATTGAAAGTGAATTATCAAGTGCCAATTACGAAACAGGATCATAGTAATTCGTTTATAATGTCATCGCTACTAAGACCGGTGGAAGAACTGGAAGAACCTACGCCCGTCATTCGCGGTGCGAGCGCGCGCGGGCTCGGATGTGTGTAATTTGCTATACTCTTCATTCTATTTATTATCGACGATAACCATTTATTCGCGTTAAGGTATAAAATTTATATTAAATAAAAGTTACATATCTCAATTATTATTGTTTCTTGTGAAAAAATTGAATTGATTCAATTTAAAAGAAATTCTGAAGAAAACTCAAATTGGATGAAATTTTCGCTTAAAAATTTTGTAAGTATAATATTTTTCGTTTATTATCGTTTTGGGATATATTTCATAAGCTCCATCATTGCAGCATAACTACCCATTTTTTTTCTTTTTATAATTATTATGATAACATAACGGTTCATTAATACATTTTTTATCCTTTTATATTCCCAATAAAATGAAAAGGTATTATAATATTGAATATTTATGTATTATTATAAAGGAATATATTCCTATGGATAAAATAATATATCACAAATAATTTTATTTTATGAAAATTTTGAGACTGTATGTATTATACTTAAATTTCATAAGTTACATATTGCATTGCCATGTTTAGATATATTTTTTGATTTAAACATGTTGAGTTTATAGGTTTTTAAAATTTCAAGATTTATGGACGTAATTAATATCAAACGTTAACCTTGTCTAGTAATAATAGAATAACATGTTGTAGCCTACAAATCAGATTAAAATTGTCGTAATTATAACACATAAACAACCCTTTTTTCCAAATGGATTCAATAATACCTTTATTGCATTAATTTAGAATCGTTTCCTCAAAGTCTGGCGAGCTGGAAAATTGGCTAAATTGACTTTTTAATGCTTTAGTTATACTCTTGGTATAAGGCCTGTAGGCTCAGTAATTTAGTTCATTCGTTAACAATTCCTAGGTACGCGGGTAACCTAGTTTGATTCCTAATGCCGATACTTATTAAATCGTTATGCTGGCTATTGATCTATTATGTTCTTGGCAGTGAAGCAAAATACCAAGCGATATACGGCATGTCTAATAAATAAATAAATCGTGGGTTGTTTCGAAATTTACTTGTAATAAATGAAAGACATTAGCGAATTATATAATTTCGAGATCGTGCTTCAAAGAGCATTCACCCCCGCACTGTAACCTTTAAATTTATTTGTTCTTTTGCATAATAAGCAAGCAAATAGGTCAAGTGCTAGCTGTGTGGCGATAGAGCCACGATGCATCTAGTATCTGCATCTGCATCACGAATGGATTGGGTCAGCCTAGAAAGGACGACGACCTCACAATACCTGCGTGAAATAGCACTACGAAAAACTACGATGAGAGTACTCATCATAGTTTTTCGTATGGTTGGTGTAGGGAACCGAGAACCGTGTGGTAGCGAGGCATTCCATCTTTTCTTGAGAATTGAAGTGGGTGTTTAAAGGGCCACTTACTTAGGTCAACTGTATGCATGTTTGTCAACCGTAGTTTCATGAAAAATAGAAACGTAGGTAAGTACATATAGAAAAAAAACTCGTGATTAAAATAAAATACGTAGTAACCTCGAGTTACCTGGATTATCTCGATTCCCATGTTATTGTAACCACTGCTGCCTATACATCAATGACATTTATCCTTGACGACGAGACGTCACCGCTGAAATTAAATAGCTATTGATCAAAAATGACTGTTTTAAGATGATATGTTTTGCACTGCGACACTGTTATGGCCAATTCATAGTTGCTATTTGAGTTTACTACGTACATCAATACAAAGTGTAAATAGAAGTCTCCAGGCACAAGATGTTTGTCTGCATGACTGCGCTAATTCCGAGAATTACTGAACGAATTTTGGGTGCAGTGCAGTATTCACAGTAATGATAATGAAAATTTCTATCTTATATCTTATAGTGGTAGAGCTTAGGACCACGCACTCGCAGAATGCCAGCATGAAATATCAGCATAATGCTGCTGTGTTAAAACATGTTATTACTGGTGACGAGGCATTCCATCTCAGTCCTGTATTCTGATTTCCTGACGAGAATGAATGTCATGGGCCGCAGGAATCGTTTACCATCAGGTGAACTGTGTGCTCGTTTGTTACTCCCAACAAATAAACAAGTTTTCCTGTATCAACATTATTACAATAATTATAATAACCAAGCTTTAGCGGTATTTGTCAATCAAGTCAAAACTAAATTCTACCTCGACGTAACAGGGCCAGCCGTTAGTAAATCTTAAAATAATTATTTCGTTTCACATAAATGACAGTTCACGCAACACAAACGTTTGGAGTCATAATTAGCTGCTTGGCTTTATTGTTTGTGTTGCCTGATATCGTTAAGTCATTAGTAAAACGTTTTGACATTATTCACGATATTAATCTCAAATGTCGATTCCAATGGTATGATAATTTACACCGAATAGATTGACAAATATTAATTAATGCCTAATTCACTTTGTTAGAAAGTTTAGTTAAGTTATTTTTCGTAGCGTAGTGATGGTACCCCATCACTAGGAATACATTCCTGAGTGGATCTCATTGCAGCATCATATTTTGGTAACTATATGAAAGTTACGTGACAAAATACTCGTATCGTATTTAGAACGGGCCCTGTTATAATAGTATTGTATGCAAAAGAATGACATAGTTAAAGCTTTTATCCGATCTTTTAAATATAATTATTTTAAATTACTGCGTTTTAAAAAGAGATAATAATACAACATTAAGACTACGTATTGGCTTCAAATAGCAGCATATATGTAGTTAGTGACCCCGCTTCATAGGCGGCTATTGATAGAATATTGATAGCACGACAATAGTACAAATATCGATTTTTCTTATCGATACTATTATCATTACTGTCGACAATAAACTCACGAAAAACGATAATATTATCAATAGTATTAACAACGTATCGACTATCAAGATTCGATACTCGATATTCGATAATATTATCAAATCCTTGTTATCGATACTATCGATAGTTCGGTTTCACTGGAGACATTCTATCTTAGTCTTCATGGTTAAGAATATTGTAAAGAATAAACGTGCCAGTTAAAACAGATCAATAAAAAAAATAAAAAAAAATCAGTTACTGTTTCCTTATTTTACAAAGAAATAAAGAACCTCTATTTATAAAATAATATCATTATAATTATGAGATTTTTGTAATCGTTGTTATTTATTTCCGGTGAGTAAAAATGTCAAAAGTGACAGCAAATGGTGAATGCGATCCATGGGCACTTTAAATACAAATATACATATATAATTATATCAAAATACACAAAAACAATATTATACTCTTATAGACACATACATTGTATTCGGACTGAAAAATAAACATATGCATATAATGTTGTCTCCCTTCCTCCCTGCCTCCGCCTTAAAAGGTTCTTATTAAGTTCCTTACCATATGAGCAACAGTATTATTATGTAACTATTTTAAACGAGAATACTATAAGAATGGAATCCTGTACGAGACGAGTCTTTTTCATGTCACAATATAAACATATGTAGCTTCAGCTTCGCTCAATCAATTTTTAAATTTCTTATTTATAAGACGACATTTGTGTCAATATGTTATCGGATTTCAAAGTTCTCGACAGCCGTTGTAAGTCGACTAAGTTTGTCCCCGTTACCCGTGGATTCAGTCAATAAACTTTGATTACTCGCGCTGTTTGTTTACTTGAAACCAGTATCTTTAAAAAATAATTAACTTTCATGCTGCGTGACAATGTTTAGTTTATGGTCGTTGGCGTTTCTTTATGAGTTTTTTTTTCATAACAACAGGTAATAAACGAGCATATAGTTGACCTAATGGTCTATGATAACTGCGGCCCATGAGATCTACATCGATCTACAAATATTCAAGACACGAGTTATCACTCCCGAGATGCATCGATGCCTGGTTTAGCAAATTGCATGAAATCCGTCCAGATTTAGTTAATAGACTTTTGAATCCTCCAAAACAGTGACTCTCAACCGTACTTTTGTCGCGGCTAACTTTTAACGATTGCAAAATCTGTTGAAACACAATACAACAGTACGTTTATTAAAGGATTATTTACAAATTAATAATAAGGATACTTATTTACAGTTTTATTTAAGATACATTTCTAAAATATGACCGCACACAAAAGTGCCGCGGCACAGTGGTTGGGGATCACTGCTCAAAAAAATAGTACAAATGGATATAATAATAAGAAATAATATAGTTATAATCTATTTCAGATTAAATTTTTCTCGCATTAAGTTAAATGCCGGAGAAGCGAAAGAATGGCGACGTTGGTTACTATGAGTAACACCACTTCGCCAAAATCTTCTCTCGCTAAACTGGTGCTGTATCCCAAACAGAAGCCTTTCAAAGTGATGGTGTTGGGTCAGTCTGGAGTTGGGAAATCCGGTAAGCAACTATAAGTGTAAATGATAACTTACACTACATTATTAATTAATATGATTAGCCCAGAAATCGGGTGAATAAGTTTTTTTACTAGTTACGTCTATCTGATACGTATTGATCTTTTGTTGAGCCAAAAACTAAAATTTTAACATTTTAAACTATTCAGTTTGATAACAAAGCACGAGCCGAACTCTACGTATATATGTATATACTCATGATTTCACATACACTGCTACGTTGATAACTTATCTTAAGACGTCGCATTGCGTAGCGTACTCGCGAAGTATCCTGTCCTTCCTGTAGCTCGTTCGTAGTGAGCTGTTATTTTTAATTCTTCAATCCAATAACCTCCCTATATTCATCAGTCATCTCGTGTTTCGCGATCGCTCGCAAAATACTGATTGTAGTCGATGCTTACGCGTCGTTAGGATATGGTACGACAGACTTAGACTTTGCGGATGCAGGGCGTCGCCAATGATATCGAAGACTTCGTGACTGAGATTATTCTCCTCACAAAAGTTCCCGGAGTAACATCTACATATAGTACAGACTGTCTAGTGTCGACGTTAGCGTTGATAACTGGTGTGTCTTTTTTGACGCATAGTGTAGCGACCATCGCCTAATCGTCTACGAGTTTATACCGGTGTTGCCACGAGAACCGTCCCTCACTAACTGTAACTACTGAATGGGACTTCTTCGGTCGATATTTAGCAGCGCAAGTAAGCGAATTACCTCCGGCGGAACTGTCAGCTGATGAGATTGCCGTAAACATGTCGTATACGTTTACATATTGCGCTGATGTTACCTAAACTCGCGGCTTCGTTACGAACACTCGAAATAGTACGAAAGAGTAAATTAAAGGGGATAGTACTCTATAACTCCGCTACTGCATTATGCGTTGGCTAGTCGCGCTACCGAGCAGCGATAGACAAGACGGAACCGGTCCTGTTATGTACATAAATTCGTTAATAGGTTGGAATCCGAAGGCCCGTAGTTGCCACTTTAGCATGCGTTTAAGCTTAATAGCCAAACGATCACGCGTTTTTTTTTAGGCTTCTTTTATTTATACATTTCATATACACGTATAGAAGGAGTGATCAACTAGCAATAACGGTAGACGCTACATTTATTTGAAATAATGAGCCCGATAGCCTAATTCGTTGAGACAGTCGGCGTCAAGTTTGAACAAGTTGTGACTTGTCAGTCGAATGAAATGTTGAAATCAGTGTAAAGCGACATATCCGCCTTACTTTCGGGATTTACCACCATGCGGCTTCTGGCTCTTCCCAAAAGTAAGTAAATAAGTGCATTTGAGCTTGTTACTTTGTTCTTAATAAAAGTTCAGAGGTGTATTTAAATAAATCACATTCATATTATAAACAGAACCCATGTAAACTATAATATTTATTAACACATATATAAATAATACATATATTTTATAATCTAGCGCCCTCTGCCCTTGTCGGGACACACACAGTATAAATAATAATAAAAGTAATCATACACAGCTAATCATTGTTAAAAATATATCGCTAAGTAATTTCTTAATGAGATTGCTAGCGGTGTTAAAGAAGTCAACGTCGTGTTGCTTGGCTACTGCATTGAAACATCTGCTTGCTCTTATAATAAAGGAGTTTTGCCTATAATTTGTCTTTGCGGGTAGTACGTACAGCGTGGCGGGGTTACGAAATGAGGGAACTGGAACTTTTAAGCCTATGTGACCTACAACGTTGATTGTAGTCAGCTGTATACGTTTTTGATCTGAATTTTAAGTAACGTAAGAAACGCGTCTGTATGTTTTCAATACGATCTGGGTAATTTGGGTTCCAAACTTGAGAAGCATATTCAAGATGACTACGTACGTAGGCACAGTGCAGAATCTTAAAGGTTTTTATTGAGCAGAAATTGGTAGACATCCGTATTATAAAACCAAGTGCTTTAGACACTTTATTAAGTATGCTATCTATGTGCTATGTATGTGATCATGAAAAAGTAATTTAGAGTCAATGATTACGTCGAAGTCTCTCTTAGTTATCACTCTGGTGAGATTAACATCATTTAATTTGTAAGAAAAATCAATTGGATTTGATATTTAATATTTTCATATTTTTCATATTTTGCTTATCTTTGAATCATCGTTTCAATTTTTTTTAAAAAATAATACATGATGCAGTGATTTCGAATAATCATATAAGGTAATTAGGGAAAAATATTCGACCTACCACCGATGAAAGTAACTAAGGAGCTTTGTAACACGCCATCTAATTCACTTAAAATGTCACATAACCTTTCATCAATTTATTACTATTGCACACCTAATTTACTTCGCCGACGAAAAACACGAACATCAGAAATCGATTTAGTTATTCATTTTTTTTAATTCGTTATATATCGTATACTTACTAAATATAGACCGTAATGGCAGAGAGATACTGTGGTAATTGCCAGATATTTTTTTACTACAAAAAATTCAAAACGGAAACTGATTCTAAATTAAATCTGATATACTAAAAAACTACTACTATAATAATAATATACATAACATGTATGTATGTATGTATGTATGAATGTATGTGTATCAGAAGTATGACATTTGCCAGTGATGCAGAAAACTGTCTATCGCATGAAGTTAGAAAGAATTTATTCGCTCTATAGATTATATAAAGTGAAAACCCCAAACGAAATCAGATTAGGATTTAGTTCTTATTTATATACCTGCAAACAAGCTGTTTAAATTAAGTTATTTTATTGTGGAACTTAAAAAAAACTACTGTACATTTGAATCTTCTTCTCGTCTAATACTGACCCGTTAACTAGAAACGTCTAGAAATGTGCTCATTCAAATATGTATAATGTAACGTTTTATTACTCCGAAAAATTTATCGAAGTAATAAATAAAGTATAAATAAAATAAGTAAATTTCGATCCTTAAAAATCATACATGTAGGTTGATAACCGCGAGTTATTGACATTACCGGTCAAGATATAAACCGTGCCAAGTACATAAATTTATCTCAAATCCTCCATTCCAATGCCTAGTTGTAGGATACATTTCCCGAATTATGTTTGGATACACGATGCTGTGTTTGTTTTTGTTTTTAAAAATAGGATATTGGTGGAGATATAATGAATGAAGTAAGATTTTAAAGTAAGTTTTTAAGTAAGTTTAAATTACTTCGTTTAATTTTTAATAAAAATAATACATGATGTATTGATTTCGAATAAACATATAAGGTACGTAGGGAAAAATATTCGACCTGTCACCGATGAAAGTAAGAAGGAACTTTGTTATGTTACACGCCATCTAATTCACTTATAATGTCAATTTCATCAATCTATTACTATTAAAAGCACTCTAAATATAATATCTAAACACACTAATTTACTTCGCCGACGAAAAAACGAACATTAAAAATCGATTTAGTAATTAATTTTTTTTTAATTTGCTATGAATACTTCCTAAAATTAGACCCTAATGGTAGATACTGTGGTAATTGGCAGGTATTTTTTTTTATAATTTAAAATTCAAAACAGGTACTGATTCTTAATAAAATTTGGTATACTAAACAACTACTAACTAGGCATTTCACTATTACTTGCTGCTAATTCTTCTTTCTAGCTGCTTCTTCTTTCTTTTCTTCTCGCGTCATGATCGGTGGCTGGAATGTTTTTTAGTTAGTACCAGGGATTTTACAGCTTCACCGGGTCGTAAGGTGGCCGAGCGACCTTTATTTGATTGCCGAGTTGACTGAAACCGTATAATGGTGCTTTTGACATAGGATATGCTTTTATTTAGCTCACACGAGGCAAAATCGAATAATGTATTCATAAAGGCCATGTGAAACTATAGATGTTTAGTGTCTAAATTATTATCCTTGATTTAAATAATTATCCTTCCATAACATTATTATTTAACTTCTATACCAATCGTATTATTAATAGTTAAAATTGCAGTTTTAAACTTGAGCGATCTTCATTTCTTCGATAATCCAAACTACATCAAGAGCTTATACAATTTGAGATAAATTAAAAGTTTACGTAAATTGTGTGGGGCATAAGCAAATAAAAATTGTTTCAGCGTTAGTAGTGCGATTCATTACGAAGCGTTTTATTGGAGAATACGATCCCAATTTAGAAAAGATCTACGCCTTCCAAACCGTTATCGACAACGAGATGGTTTATTTTGAAATACTCGATTCTGCTGGGGATCCTCACGTAAGTTTACTAGAATAAGTATTTTTTTTAATAGGTGCTTCGAGTCTAATTTCCTTTGAATCGCTAACTATACTGTATAAAATGTAATTATTTTGATTTTTTGTCACCTCAATTTATTGATCTTCCACAACGAATAGAAATTTTTCTCCACTAACGGCGGTTACATGTTCATACGTTACAAAGAAGGTGGATGATTTTGAACTATCGTTATTTTTTTTTATCGTATTGAATATAACAAACAAGCACAGAGTTCAGCCGATGCGGTCTAACCCTTAAGGAATAAGATTTAATTCCTCGTCACCATTAGCTAGCTTAGCTTATATACATATATATATATATATATATATATATATATATATATATATAAGTATATATATATACAGTGAGTGAGTCTTATGAATAAAGACTTCTACGTACAAATGTTCGTAAAAAATATATTCATCCAATAATTAATAATCATGCAATAATATAGCCCCTCAAATATAAAACTCATTAAATGCATAAAATATAAAACATATCTACTTTTAATTACAAAATGAGTCTTATACATGTAGGAGTTTATTTTCTGTTACTTGCCGCTTGGAAGCCTAATTAGAAACATTTTAAAAAAGCATCCATAGCCCGTTCGTTTTTTGAAATTGGAAAATAACATTTCTTTCTAGGCTTTTTCTATTATTTTGTCGGCAATTCAAAATTTAATCTGAATTTTATTTTAATCAAAATGGGCATAAATAAAAGTTATGACGCGTCAACTAGGCAAGTAATTGTTAATTTACATATAGATCATAAGTGAGCGTACAGTAGAATAGCTGAACATTTAAATTGTTCTGTTTAGAAAGTTTTTAATGCAATTGATCATTATAAAACACATGGAACCGTTGAAAATGTTCTTAAAAAGGCTCGGCCAAGAAAAACCTTTCCCAGAGAAGATACGCTAATCGTTCGTGTTGCTAAAAAAGACTCCAAACAGATTAAAAATGAAGTTTTTACGCCTGATGACCCGAGAAACATCTCGTCAAGACTGATATGCCGAAGATTAGTGGAAGCTAAATTGTTTGGAAGAACCTCTCGAAAGGTACCGCTTCTTACCAAGCAACACCGAGAGAAGCGATTATTATTCGCTAAAAATATGTCAATTGGACGGTACTAGAATGGAATAAAGTGTTATTTTCAGATGAAACAAAATTAAATATGGTAAATTCCGATAGAAAGCGCTATGATAGACGTCCTGTAAACAATGCTTTTTATTATAAATACACAAGGAGTTGACTATACTCCTACGCACAGTGGCGGTAACATTAAAGTTTGGGGTGTTTTTCCGGATGTGGAGTTGGACCCGTTCGGAAGATTGAAGGTACAATGGATCAATGGCAATACAAAAATATCTTAGAGCACACAATGATTCCCTACTCGGACGATCATTGGACTGTAACCTGGATCTTTCAGCATGACAATGACCCTACACACACGGGCAATAGCGTCAAATGTTTCCTTAGCGAACAGCTTATATCCGTTTTAGACTGGCCAGCAAATAGTCCGGATTTAAACCCGATAGAAAATCTCTGGTCTATTGTTAAAAAGAAAGTCAAATAAACGTAACACCAGTCAAAACGAAGTATATGAAGCATTTGAGCACAAGGAATTCAATTCCCCTAGAAAAATGTATGAAATTGATTGAATCAATGCCACGTCGTTGCAGTGCTGTTATTGAAAATAAGGGTAACGCCACTAAATATTAATTATAACTATTGGTAGGCTGTGGATCGTAAATAACAGTACTAATTACTAATACTTAAAAAATATTATTTTTTATAGTTTTTTATTGTTGTTGACCATTATTGTTCATATTTTAAAACTTTTAATGTTTGTCCGTAATGTAATGTTGAAACTGCACTTGTGTAATGGGATTTATATAGTTTTTCTAATAAATGAGAAATCGTTGAATATATTGTTGTCCTATTTATTGTTTAATTTCAAAATAAAAGCGATTGCGGTGAAGTATCTTACACAATGTTAAGGACCGTTGGTAGTGTTTCTAATTATACGACCATCACTGTATATATATATATATATATATATATATATATATATACTGTCAATTTGAATAGTTCCCATTCTTTTAAATAATAAAGATTAAGCCATGCAAAAAATACTTTTGATTTAAGAACTAAACGAGTAAATTACAACCATGAAGTTAATATAGCTTAAATTGAAGCGTGCATTACACTCGTAATTGAAGCAACTAATAATAATTAAGCAATATAATCTATTTAATGTTAACAATATAATTTAAACAATAAAAATAATTTTTTTTTTTTTTGTAATAATGTAAATTAACTTCCTTTAAGTAGAATATTTGTAGTATAGTTTGAAATTACAGGAAAGCGAGTATGCAAACTTGGAAAGCAACATCCGATGGGCGGAGGCTTTTATCTTGATGTATTCGGTTACTGATAAATGCTCTTTCGACGAGTGCCATCGCCTTAAATTCCTCATCAACTATAACAAAAGACGCCGTAGGCTATCATCAACGAAGGTATGAATTATGGAAAATATTTGATTTAGTTTATATGTTATAGCTTTTTCAATTTGTATGCAAAATTTTACATTTGTCAGGGACATCGAATTCGTGATGAAGTTAGAAATACATTATACAAGTTGCGCAGTGCTTTGCAAATTGTAGCGGTTTATTGCTAGTAGTAAAATAAGTAAAACCTTTTACTTATTACATTTTATAAAGTATGTTTTATAAATAATTATTATTAACCATAATTATATCTTATATGCACCCTAGAGGTCACATAACCTTTTGCTTTGTACGTTATAATCAAAGTGATCTTTGAAGAGAAAGCATCGGTATTAAAAGCATCTTCGTGAAATTAATTAACGACCTCTTTGTTATTGTCTCTCGCGGTGGATGAGCCGTTCAAATTGGTATCAAGTTCGTCTTTAGTTTCGTTTGTAAAGCGCTATAATGTCAAACAAACAGTAAAACATTGCTTTCTTAGATGTTTTGTAAACAAAAGGAAATTCAAATGAGGTATATTTTTCTTTCATAACATCTACTTAAATTACTTTGTGAAGAAGAATTAACGACTTTTTTAACGGTAATGTTTAAAGTAGAAAAGGGAATGAGACAGATTTAATATTATTATTATGAAACTATACTATTATATAATTATATATTTTTTTTATAATTGCTATATAATTATTATATAAATGCTCTGACCGCCGGCCGGGTCAGACGTGTCGAGCGCTGAGACAACTTGCAATCGCTTCACGTGGTGGTTTGTGACATGTCGGGAGACACAGGTGCACCCGCTAGGTCATGTCGCAAAGGAAACAGAGCAACCGTAAGCCGCTAATACCATCTCGGCGGGTTGGGCGTTGTTAGCATTTGTCTGCAACACATCTAGGAGAAGGAAAACTCCGAAACCAAAGCCGGAGCTGGTAATCCCGTTAGGCGCAAGTAGGATCCAATCTTAAAAGTGGCAGTTTCCTGCATCCGACCTGGTTCCGCACGTATCGAATTGTCGGTCAAGCCAGTGGGGACGAGAGGGTAGTGCAGGTCTTGGGCAACCTTGTGTTTCCTTTACTCTGTCGTAAGCAGAACAGTGTCTGCGAAGAGGTCACTTTGGTCGCGTCAGCTTGCTGCGCGTAAAACAACACGGGGAGTGGCAGTTACCGGTTATAAGTCCGTACAAATAGAAGAAAGGTGCATGCGCAGGGAGTCACTTTCGACAGTGGGAGGGTCCATCTTAGATCCATTGATCAGTCATGATGTTGATATCGTCCGCTCCAAACTGGAAAAAAACAGCAATAAATCGCCCCTCTAATCCATGCGGATTGCAACATAGAATGTCCGTACTATGTGGACAGGCCTCCCGGAGTGAAAGTTCAGGTTGCGCACAAGACCTACGCAAAACTGCGTCAATTACAACGCCGAACTTAGCAGATTAGACATCTCCATAGCAGCTTTACAGGAAACCAGACTTCCCGACGAAGGTTATACACGTGAGGCCTCTTATACTTTCTTCTGGAAAGGTAAAACCTTTGATGACATTCGCGAACACGGTGTTGGCTTCGCAGTGCGAAACGACTCTTAGCTGCTGTCGAGACCCCTCAGGGAATATCAGAGCGCATTATGGTCCTCAGGCTACTGTGCACAAGTGGTTACGTGAGTTAGTGTCCGCCTATGTCGCTACATTAACATCTACTACTGAAGTAAAGGATGAGTTTTATTCTCGACTATCTACACATCCTAGGCGATTTAAACGCCCGTGTTGGCCAAGATCATTCCGCTTGGCCTGATTGTATTGGTCACCACGGCGTTGGTAAAATGAATGATAACGGCCAAGGATTATTAGAGCTTTGCTCTCAACATCTGTGTGTGACCAATACCTATTTCAAAGGCAAGTTTATGCGAAAAGTTTCTTGGGAACATCCTCGCTCCAGTCATTGGCACCAGTTGGACGTCATTCTGCCAGAAAAAGGGACCTCCGTGAAGTCCTACACACAAGAATGTTTCATGTGTTGCGCTGATTGTGACACCGATCATTCCCTCGTAACGACTAGCCATTGTTAAAAAGAAGGTCCATTCCTCCAAAACACCAGGAAAGAGGAAGATTAACCTCCTGAATTCTTGTAATGAAGAATTCGTCCGCAAATTTGCAAAGGTGGTGGCCACTGAAGTCGACACTTGGGATGATGATGCGTCTGTTGATATTGATTGGAGTATCGTCAAAGTTCTTCTCACTAACACCGCCAGTGAAACTTTCGGATACCAGAACGTAAAATCTCAGAACTGGTTTGCAAATAACTTTGAACAAATGCAACCTTAATCTAAACGCGAAGCCGTCTTAAGACAACGTATAAATCTTAGCCCTAATACGCGTAAACAACTTACGGTCGCTAAAGCAGCAGTTCAGCGCAGTGTCCGTTATTTTTCCAACTTATATTGGGTTAATCTCTGTCGTGATATACAGAAGTACGCAGACGTGGGAGATTTTAGCGGTGTCTATACATGTATAAAACAAGCTTTAGGACCAATAATAAAAAAGATGGCTCCTCTAAAAGATGTCAACGGTGAGGTTATTACCGATAGCCAAAGGGAACTCAACAGATGAGTGGAACATTACAGCAGTCTGTACTCGTATCCAGTTGATATTCATCCAGAGGCAGTGTCAAACATGCCAAGACTGGAAACTTGGACTGAGTTAGACAACCTTCCCACCGTAGAGGTTTTCATGTTAGCTGTCAAACAGCTTAAATACGGAGTCCTGGCAACGATGGCACCCATGCCGAATTGATCAAAACTTGAGTGCATGAATCCAATTCTTTACAATCTCCTATGTAAGTACTGGGAGGCCGGCTACGTGCCCCAGGATATTAGTTTAGCACCACTGTGTTTCGTCTCGTGAAAGAAAGAACCGAAAACTTATACTGGTGACAAGGCACTCGATCTAAGTCCTCAGGACTGACAATGCATTTGTGTTATTATTCCTCATAGAGGATGAATGCGGGTGTCATACCCTCGTTCATCATCATCAACATCACAGCGTATCGATTTTCCACTGCTGAACATAAACCTTCTCCTCAGATTGACGCAAAGCACGATCCTAAGCCACCTGTCATCAAGTTTCCGCGGTTCAAGAACCTTTCTTCCCCATTGGTTATCGGTTCTACGAGCTATATGATTAGCCCATTTGAGTTTTGTAGCTCCTGAGTGAGTGATATAAAAGAACTATATCACTCACACAGACACAATGTATCACTAGCTCACTAGCTACTAATATATAGAGACCGTTGAAAATGATTCGGAACTGTAAATAGACTAAATTGTGAGTGTTTTTATATATAAAGGACCTGTATGTTTAAGTGTTTTCATAGAACGTTATATCTATAAAGTCCTAATCCTGTAAAGTATGAAGTCAAATCAATTTAATATGTGGTCATGTACAATTTGATAATAACTTTAAAAAATATATCTATAATAAAATATGAATTACAAACTTTATCAAGATAATGTGAAAAATGAGTATTGGAGTTTTTATCCGTGCGATAGATTTCAAGTGAGCTAAGTGAGTGATTTAATAATGTGAGTGACTACTGAGCTAAGTGAGCTAAATGAGTGATAGAGAGTGTTTAGATTGAAAAGATATGTATCACTCTTTTCAGTGACACATATCGCGCATCATTATAGCCCATTCCCCTCGTTAGTCAAACCCTAATATAAAAAATAGATTGTGATGTGAAGGTACCCCCATCTAACCTCTGTATAGAATCAAATGTTGTCAATCCTGGGGACACTAACGCTAAGATATATATTTTTTTTTAACACGAGTTATTTTCTCCGGTAATTATATACTCCGGTCCACTCACACACACACACCAAACAATACACAGTTATTTTAATCTGTTATTTTTCACTGCGACGAGATTGAAACCGTGACTATGACGGCCCGGAAAAATTACCTACATACGAGTATTTAGCTGCGTGATACTATGCCGTAAAAAGTGTGTGTAATTAAGATTCAGGCAGTTTATTGTAATGCAAATGTATTAAACATTATTCCTTAATTACACAAACTTTGATTAAAATAAACACGATGATTGATATAAACTAATGATTTAAATTTCTTAATGTTATTGTGACACCAGCGTATCGGGACAGCAAGTATTTTGATCAACTTTCTTAATATGATAGCATTAATTTAGGATATGTACTGCATATCTACGGTAAGCATTATTCTTTAGACCTTGTTATATAATTCGCGACAGCCCGGCCAACCGAGAATCTGTAATTCACGCTATAATATTATTTGTTACCTCCTGAGGTTTCATCAAATTCGGGTTTGACAGCCCATCTGGACCTAATAGCATGGGTCTGCCCCGATGTTTCATGGTTCGACAGAGGAATTAGTGAGGAACTGTTGTTAATGTGAAACATCCGGCTTATGCAAACTCTTGAAGAAACTTAAAAATGACTGATGATTCCATAATCACTTCGTGCGAAGCAATCATAGCGATTTTTTTTTCTCTAACGCCTGAATGCATAATGTAATTGAATAATATCGGTGAAAAATAATATGTGAAATGGCAGTACATCGATCGAAATTTCTTACATAATGAACGCGAATACAAACGCAGTTATATCAGATTACAGGGTAAAAGGCATTTCTCTCAGTTCCGGGATTTCACCCACACAATGACATCATTAAAACATTGTTTGAAGGACACATTTTACCTTGTTCTTTGACAAATTTTCTTATATTTATTTGAAAATATTTCTTTATATTTTCCTTTTTCTTTTATGAAAGTGAATTTCACGAACGAGCGCTGAGTTAATCTGATGGTAATTGATTAATGCGGCTCATAAATTCATCTACAACAAATAATTAAGGCAGCTGTGTGTTGTCATTTAGTATTAAGACGGATGGGCTCGTTATCAGTGATAAGGTCCCTGGTTGTATACACGAACCAATTGCAATACAATAATTATTATATAATAATTAGAATAACCTCCCAGCGCATCTATTCCCTCCTTTTTTGATATCGCTAAGGGGACAAAGGAGCTTGCAGTTCGCCTGATGGCAAGTGATGACTGCAGCCCGCATGTACCTACTTTACTTCATTCATCCACAACAAAGATTGAATATTCATTGTCAATCTCAGGACAGGAAAGGACTTAAATGAGATGCCTTCGCTATCTCCGCTCCCAATGCTAACAAACGAAACACAAGCAGTATTATGCTGCTATTAGATACTGTTATTCTTTCAGGATATCCCTCTTTCGATTTGTTGATAATGAGTCCAGCAGTTACACCCCACAGCCGACGTTTTTTATCTTTGAACTGTACAAGCATTTACCAGCAGGTGCAGTGCAGTCGCTTCGTCTACTCTAAGATTTTACACTACTTATCCGTCCTTATACTGACATTTTATAAAGTCATGGTCTCTGTTGAACCTGCCGTAACACTACAGCCCTCTTCTATCATTTACCGTTAATGTGTGTTCTGTAATGCTGTGGTTATTTGCTATTATATTAAAAATATAACAAAGAATTGTTGGCATGAGCGTATCTTCCTAAGAGCGTTCCTTTCTAAATACCCAGATGCAGAATTTGAAAATACGACTCTGATAATAATGTAGGTGTAGGAGACATTAAAATTTACAAGAGCAATACTCGTTCTGTAGTTATATTTAGTTTTGACTTGTGGTAGAGCTACGTAGTGGCTGAAACTAGACTACTACTTATCGCAAATAGACTAATTATATTTAATTTGACCTATTTAACTTTCGCCTAACGCTTTCGAACAAAAAAATAACCCTAAAATCCATAAAATTAGCATGTAATTGAAGTAGGTACAAGCGACATCTCGTTTCTCAGACACTAGCGTATTTGTTTGAAGCTACAAGGTTATTTTCGCATACTACATAACCCAAAAGTGCTAATAGATTTATTTTAGCAGATACTTATTTTTATTGCATATTTAATAATGTATATTAATACGGATTAAATATAAAGATGTTTCATGCAACTAGAAACTAACTAGTGGATTTGATATAGAGATACATGGATTCCCGGACTAATGATCGACTTTGTCTATGATATTTCTCCTCCTGTACAATCCTTGATCTGAAATTATTAAACAATTTCCCTCCGCCATATACGATAGTAACGCTATCAATATTTTTTTATGGTAATGACAAATTGTTAAAACATATAGCGGTATAAGGCAAAATCGGACTTATGAATGTGGTATTAATATCTACCAACCATCTATCTATATATAATATGCATGCAGCCGTCATATTGAGAAGGTATTAGAGCGTAATCTATCATACTGCTGCATTGCGGGTACCTTACTTCAGGTCGTTTAAATATTCTACCTTAGCTATATTTACCATAACATCAAGCACACACAAATCGTATCCGTTAATACCAAACAGAAGCACATTTTAACCATTTTAAAATGCAAAACAAATTATACCAATGGATATCTACAATGACTTGTTTGGCATTAACAACAATGAATGTTTTAATTTTCATAAATTAAAATAAGATAAATTCTCTGCTGTCTTATTTTAAGAATATTTTCGTTATAATGAAATAGCCGTTATATAAACTAATCAAGAAAAAGTTAAATATTACCCCAGTGTATATTTTCGGTTTTTCCCTGAAGAGGTCTTATTTTTGGAATCGGTGATAAATTTACAAAAACTATAAACTACCTAACGATTTTTTTATCTATGACTACGTTTATAAGAGCTGGAACTATGACTCATACGGAGAAAGTTAAAATGCAAAATTGCAAAATTTTCAAATTGCAATTGAAATAAAGTACTATTTTAATTCACAACGAAACGAAAAAAATATAATTTTATACAATTTTTATCTAACAAACTTTTGTTGTAACAAAATGTTGAAACGACGCTAACGAATGAGAAAACTAAAATTAAAAACAAAAGAGAACGCAAAGCATCACATGTCTGACAGTTTAACTTTTTTAATTTTGTCAAAGTAATTTTAGGCCATAGTGTATTTAACGGGTGTTCGCGTTGCGGAGTACTGTAATTGGCCGACAAGTAGCGAATCTAGGGTCGATTCCCAGCATTCCCAGCATAGTGCAGCACTAATCGTTGATTTTCTGGCCTGTACGTTTGCAAAATGTCTTATCTAGCTGAGTGCATCCGAATCTTACTTTTCCGATATTACCTTATAATCAAATTACACACAATCACATACATAACTGAAAAACAATTTTACGTACATAAATATTGTTCCTCGTTTTGGAAACGAACCTAGGAACCGCGACGCAGACAGCTATGCTAACTACTACGCCACGCCTCCGTCAATGATTACTTTAATACTAAAAATGATATAAAATATGAGTTAATTTAACTAAAACAATACATTTTCAGGACAGTATACTAGAGACGCCAGTTGTACTAGTAGGAAATAAAACTGACCAGATTGGTGACCGCATGGTCAGCACAGAGGAAGGCCAGAGGCGCAGTAAGGAAATAGGGTGCGTGTGTTTCCACGAGATCTCCGTCAGAGAGAGCATCGACCAGGTGAGTAAAAATAACTCGACACTTCAAAACTGCGGCTTGAGTTCATCTTGTTTAGTTTATAACCACATAAATCGGTCAAAGTCATATGCGTATTTATACCTATAGTATTTAAATATATTGTCCTACTAATCAATTTAAATTATCAACGAATTCATAATATTATAAAAAATCTGTTTTTAAACTCGAAAATAGACTACGTCAAAAATGTCACACTTGTTACGTAAAGCTGGAGAAGGATCACTCCAATCAGACAACAGAAAATAAAATAGTTGGATAATGCTGCAGTGTTTCTCCTAACACGCCGCTCTGTGGTATCAGCTGTCGCCAAAGGTGTTACTGAACCGATATGACTAAGGTTTTTAAAAACTAAGATTTTAAACAACAGAAAGAAGTTAAACCAAAACGTTATATTTAGAAATGGAAACTTACTGCAAACTTGTAAACAGAATGAATTGGAATTAATATAATTATTGAAGTGTTCCAACCCGAAGTCTATGCTTAAATGTCCGTTTTTTTCTTCCTATGTCTGACTCAAAGTCTCAGAACTGTTGTGATAGCTTAAGAGTGTGATCCGCCCTACTGGCTTGCCCGGGACCAGATCGAAACCCGTGACGCAACAGCCAGGTAGCCTTAATTAAGCACCAAGTAATAGTACTAGTCTAACTACTAACTACTCTAGTTAGTTTACATGTTAGTCACATGGAACATACGTGGAACCAATTTTGTTCATTAAAACTTGATGGTTATCGATTTTGGGTGTGTAGTATTTATATGCCGTGACACTGAATCTAAATGTTCCTCCGATCATATTCATTACATCGGACTAAGGTAGGTGGTAACGAGTGTGTGTTTGTGCATTTGGTTATAACCAGAATGATGTCGAAATCGACCAGGGAATCATCAATACTAGGTTAAACGTGCCATTTTTAGCTGAACTTTTTGAAACAGTTTAGATATTAATGAAATGATGATTCCATAGCGGATTTACACTCACCAGACCAAAAACAGCACCGATATACTGCCATTTCATACTGGTATTCTGCAATGGCGTGGTTCTTCCCACGTCGAGTCAAAATTATTTATTCAAATCAAGAAGTTTATGAAAACTTACTCTTTGAACGTTAATACTCTACCACAACTTTCGAAAGTATCCTTTTTTCGAATTCCGGTTAGCGATCAATCGCCGTGTAATCGCACAGTTATTCAACTTTTAAACATTTGTTATATGGAATTATATGTGACAAAGTGGCACCAGCTATGATATCAATCGTGCCTTGATATGGAATCAAGATACTGATGCGCTGTCTTTCTATGAAACTCAGGTGGATTATCTTGATACCAGTAACAAGTTGTTAGGTGCTGCTGCAATTGTGTATAGAACTCTGTGAAAGCGTGCAAAGAGCACGCGTTGAGCCAATATTTTACGTTGTAAAGCCACACCTAAAGTATAAACTAGCTACGACACGAATGGGTTGTCTCCATCTGTGATAAAATAGCAGTATACCTAGGGAAACCCAAGTACATAGTTTACTAGTTACATTTGGTCCTATTAGCTATCTCGACGAAAGTGTTTTGTATAAATCTATTTGAAGAAGCTTCTTTTGATTTGATTTGATTTGATTCATGATATTCAATCTTAATCTGCAAGGGTGACAACACATACGCATCTTGAATCTTTGTTGAAGATGAACGGAAAGCGGTTTCCACTCTTAGTTTGCCCTTCTTGATTTTGTTAAGATCAACAAAATGTGTAAAATTTGGTGTAAAGTAATTATAGTAAGTTAATTATTGTAAGATAACATTTTTGGTTAAATCTTCTATAACTAATGATTATATACATATTCTATCAATAATAACTTTAAACAAAATTTTATTGAGACATATATATTTTTATTATTTATTAAAGGATAAAGAAAATAATAATTGTGGGAGTATTTTTACACTTACCTTATAAATATAATTTACATAACGAAGACTACAGAATTTCTCTGAAGGTATTTACAGTAATTGTTATTGAAAATTTACATAAAAATGACGACTGTATATTTCGAGATGTGCATTTGTACATTGCTTACATTTGTGGATATCTCATAACTTATTCATTTGTTTTCGTAACTGTAGCTTTAGTTTTAAATTTTTTAAAATTCTCATAGTATGTTTTGTTTTCTTGAATTTAACAAGTAAACAAAACTGTTACAAACTAACCTTGGTAATGGTTTACATATATTATAACTGGCGCAAGGCATATAAAAGATATTTTCATTTAATTTCTTTAATTTTCAAACTTAATAAAATATTCGTAAAAATCTCTTCAAAGCAATCTCCAATTTATACAATGTCTTTAATAAAACTACTTTATTCGTAAAGTTTATTAATTTTATGCTATTATTTTTTATTGATTGATAATATACATATACAAGATATAATTAGTATTAAAGAATCACACACAAAATATGTTATAAGGTATAATAAGAATAATCGTGGATCTTGCACTACAAATGAATATATAAATTTAATTATTCACAATTTGTCCCACAAGTAATTTATATTTTGTAGGTTAAATTAACATTGTTACAAAAAAAATTGTTACGAAGCCAGTAAAAATTTTAAGATAAATGCGTCTAAGTCGATGATTCTCTCAACTATCATTTTAACCATCAAAGTGGCGCCGCGACACGTACGCCTTACTGGATCACATTAACAAAATTAATGGTTATTGTCACGAACGTGGAAATAGTACAAAAGTCAGTGGTATAACACTGTGTAAGTTATTAGTGAACGTACGCAATTGGGGGCAAATAAACGTGTAACTATACATATTGTCGGTATCTATAGCTATGTCACAAGGTTTGAATCTAAACCCTGGACTTGCACCGATTTACAGTATACTAGCTAAATGCGGCCTAAGTGTGCTGGTGTTTTGTGTAGCTTCCATTGCAATTAGCAAATTAATTGTAGAAAATAACATTTCACTTTATATTGGTCACTTCAGACGAATTAAGGTACTGATCTTATTTAAGAGACGTTCTATCTTTTTCCCAAAAAAGATAAACACATACACATAGCAAATGTCATTCTCAATTACACACAAGATTTTTTTTTGATTCGGGGGCAAAGCATTGGAGTACATTGGATACGAATGTTAGAAAAAGATTTGTTTTACGTAAGAATGGTGCTAGTGACTCCCAGGGATCTATTTCGATGGGTCCAAGTCAGCGGTAAAAAAGATTTTTTTGATAAATTAAAAGTTATAAACACATAACCATGATTGTTCAACACTTGCTGAGCGAGCTGTCAATAATATAACTATAGTTTTGACAGTCGTAGAGCCATGCTGCAGCTAGTTTCTAGTTGCAGCACATTTGACTTAGGGATACACAGAATACCAGCGTGAAATATTAGCATAACGCTGCTTTGTATCGTACACGCGTAGTTAGTGTAGCAACCTTAGAACCCAATTACGGGTAACGATCATTTCATATGAGTGCTCGGGATAACAACGCATGTTTATTTTGAATGTTTGTTGAGGATGGATGTAAATGTTGCGGACCGTAGTCATCGCTTAGATACTTTTTTTAATTTTATAGTATAGGAGGCACACGAACAAGCAGCCCACCCGAAAGTAAGTGATCATCCACACCAAGAAAAGTTTGCGGGTTCTCGTTCTAAGAGTTTAGGAAAACGTAAACCTGTCCTGGAGTAGAATGTTCATAATAAAGAAAATCGTCGAATTTAATAACTGCGGGTAATCAACGGGACCCGTGTATGATGACATGAATTTAGAACGTGAATTTTTTAATAGTAAACGTACATGATGTCAGTTGCGAAGCTGGAATTAAGTCAAATCTTTTAGCGTCAGCTTGAAATGAAAACGAATATTTTTGGAAATAAAACAACTTAGTTTTAAGTAATCATTGCCGATGAGTGTAAACGGATATGCCTGCACAGATAGCCAATATCTTTAATAAGGCTAATCATCGGCCTGTAACACAGTATATGCTCGAGAACCTAGTTACGAAATTGAGAATGACCATCTGTATAAAAAAATATTTCGTAGCAAATGATATAGCGAAAGCTGTAAAAGATATGAAAGGCGTTAAGTCGGCTAGACATGACGACCTCAATCTAGAGAATATATTAGGTCTTTACCTATGAAATTGCGGTTCTTCAGTATTGGCCATTTCAAACCAAAAATAAGTTTTGATTGGCTGTGAATTCTCAATTGAAATTAATTTTGTTTTAAAAACATGACATTCTTTTTACAAAGTCAGTCTTTTGTTTATTGATTAGCTTTGTATTTTCATTACGTTTGAACATTTTTCGTCATACTGGATTCTTTAAAAAATCATGTAATTATGGAATATGAGTTCCATCGTGGCATCAACGCGGCACAAACGGCACGTAACATCAACAACGTTTGCGGAGAGAACTTTACAAACGAAGGCACAACCCGTTATTGGTTTGCCCGGTTCTGTTCTGAAAATTTTGATTTGAAAAATGAACCTCGTGGCGTCCGGCGATTGTGGAAGTTGATGATTTTCAATCTACAGCCGAGCTAGCAGCAGCTTTTGATGTTAACATCAAAACAATATTGGTCCATTTACGACAAATTGGCAAGGTAAAAAAACTTGATAGATGGGTGCCCCACGATCTTAACGATCGCCAGCGCAACGTACACGTTGAGACCTGCCTCGCGCTGCTCACCAGGCACAGAAATGAAAGAATTTTGAACCGAATTGTTACGTGCGATGAAAAGTGGATTCTGTTCGACAGTCGAAAGTGCTCAGCAAGTTGGTTAGATCCTGGTTCAGCACCAAAGCAATGCCCTAAACAAAAATTGATGGTCACTGTTTGGTGGTCTAGTGCCGGTGTGCACAGTTTTTACCAAACGGCATGAGCATTACTGCAGATGTGTACTGTTAAGGAATGAAGACGATGATGGAGAAGCTCGCACATCTGCAACCAGCTTTGGTCAATCGGTCATTCCCGCTGCTCCTACATGACAACGCGCGGCCCCATACTGCACAACAGACAGTGTCCAAGCTGCAAGAGTTGGGGTTGGAAGCTCTCCCTCATCTACCGTACTCACCAGATCTTGCACCCACCAACTATTACTTTTTCCAAAATTTGGATAACTTTTTAGCGTGAAAAAAATTCAACTCGCGAGAGGCAATGCAAAATGCCTTTGAAGAGTTTGCCTTTGTTCAGCTGATTTTTACAAGAAGGTCATCAATAAACTACCACTGCGTTGGCAAAGATGCATCGATTATATGGGTGATTCCATTGAACAACATAAATAAAAAAGTTTGAAAAAAAACTTATTTCATACAAAAAGACAATTTCATAGGTAAAGACCTATTACAATTGTGCAGGTAATACTCGTATGATTTTCAGTAGGATAAGTAGTTTATTTATTTTATATGTGCGTTACTCTAAACTCCCACCAGACATGTTGCATACCATTGTTGTCCAGAATTAGCAACCGTATCCATCTCAACATGAAAGACTACACACTTATCCATTCCGAACCTCATTCTGATAGCATTACTAAAATCTCTCTCTCTACTGGTATCTAATCTAGATTTTTAGTAATTCCACCAAACCAGAGCGATTAAAGGGGGATAGCTTGAGGCCATCCATGTTGAAAAGTTGGGACTCTTTGGTTCCTCCTTTCCGAAGCGGAAATCCCTTCCCGCAACCCTCCAACAGCGTACTGTGAGGGTTAGAAAGAGGCAAAACCAGATAGGACTCATCATCTCTTCGTTCATCGTCATTCTTGGAAAATACCCCCTTCGTATCCTTATACCGCTTTCGGCGGCCATTATCCTCTCGCCCAGGATATAAAGAATCATACTCCACTGCCTCATACATTGCCCGAGGAAGTCTCTTACTGCACCGTCAACCTTAAACAGCTCGAGGACCCTCGTCAGTAATGTATGGGGCACTGAGTCAAATACTTTTCTGTAGTCGATCCAGGCGGCAGCGAAGTTCCGACTGTTTCGCTTAACCAGTTTACCATTAACCGTGTAGACGAGGGGTTCCTTAGCCCCGCGACCACCGCCCCTGTACCACTCTCAGCGACCTAATTACCCCATTGGGATGTAATATTATTATTATTACGAGGTCAACTGTGTCCTTGTTTGATGCTTTGATCTACAAAGGAAAAAGGTTTTAAGATATCTCAGATATAATCCAAAATATTAACAAAAGCCCAAAAATTACTGATAATAAAGAAATATTTCACTGATGTTATTTAAATCATTTCTTATACAGGTGAAATAATAAAACCAAGGAATAGTATTCTAAAATTGAAAATGTATTTTATTTACATTCTTCGCACTAGAACGTCGTAACCTATATAAATAAGAATGAAGGTGACATTAAGGACGCTTCAGCTTTCGTAAATCAATGATTCCGACTGTATTCATGGTTGCACAGTAATGTGCTTTTAGAAAAAAAATAATGAGGTACTCATATATTTAAAACACTGCTATTTATGACATTTGGTGGTGACAAATGAGCACACAATTTACTTGACTTCCATTGTAAAAATATTATAATAACGGATATTCTCACCTAACTATGTAGATGCCAAAGTTCACTTTATCATTTTCTCTTCCTGTATCTTTCCTTTCCTGTAAGGCGCGCATCTAGAGATCAATTTCACAGAGGGTCATAGATTGAAGTTTCTCGAAAACTCAAGATAAAGACATTATAAAAAATAAAAAATGGAAATTATAATTAAATTAGTAAGTAATTAATTGCTTAAAACACTCACTCACTCACGCTATTCTTTCATCTTATTGTAAGATTTGAATCAGGATCACAATTATATTTTTAATGAAAAAACTTTTTGGTATCGTGAGGTACCCCTATGACCCCCAACCCTTAGTTGCGCACCTGTTTATTAGGCCATTACCTCTATTACTACCTTATAAAAAATAGTAAAACTGTATAATATATATTTCTTTATATTTATCGTTTTAATAATAATAATAATCTGCTACGTTAATGATACGCGTCAAGTAAAATTTTTGAACGAGAAAAACTAAGTTTGTTTAGATCGATGACAGCTTACAATTAATTTTGATATTCATAAACAAATGATATCATCCAAACTACTGCACTGAATGTGCTGTAACCTTGGCCTCGCATAGCCCCAATAAATAACGACCAACGTTATGTCAACGATTTGTTGATAGGATTCTGACAATTAATTAAAACAACACAATTTACGGAGAAGGTAGAGTCACCGACTTATAGAGACCACGCTTTCCGGTACACCAATGTAAAATAGTAGCATTACTGTGTATCGTGTGATGAAATAAATTAACCAGAGATGTCATTATTGGTGATGCAGCATTCCATCTTAGTCCTAAGAGGTGACGACGCAATGCATTATGATTCCTTCTTAGATATGTACGTGAGTGTCATGGGCTACAGGAATCACTTACATCAGGTGTACTGCTTGCTCGTATATACGGTGATAACACAATAAAATAATACTTTCGTAGAGTAAGCTCTCCGGATTGATTTTATCATGTTGATGATGTTCTGTTTATTAGCAGTTCATTGCCCAGGATATATGCTGTAGGTATCTGTACAAAGCCAGAGACATATCCTCATCTTTTATAATCTGATAAGGTTTCAGGAATGTTCAAATCACAAATTCTGTCATAAAAACTGTCAGCGATTCTGGGCCCACCGCTATCCGGAAATCTTCAATCATGCTCTCACGAATATTGGCCCCGAACGTCAATCGATATACTTAAAAGCATGTGAAGTTCGCTAACCCATAGTGGATGACGGAAAAAGCTCCCCCTAGATGTACATAATATAGATTGTTTTTTTTTCACTGAATATATTAGTTAAACCATTTATTTTTATATATTATTAGTGTATTTTTATTCAAATACTGCAGTAAATATAATAAAATTCAATTACATTAAGACCGAGGAATATCTTCGGTTATATTACGATTATATTATTTTATTAATATATTTGGTTATATTACTTTATTCGGAATATTACGGTCGAATGACGAAACGAGATAAGACAAAAACTTCAACAAATTGTTTCACAAAAATTGTTTTCGGAATCAAACCTTTTTACTACTCGGCCACTAGATTTTGTAACCATTAGTAACACTACTTATTGATTATACTGTACACGTATTAGAGGCACATAAGATATGAATAATTTTTAAATACATGCATTCTTTGTAGAAATGTGTGTTCTTAAACATTGTAATGTCCAAACGTTTAAAAAGGTTTTTATGAACAAAAATTTCTAAATTCTATTTAGATACATAGTTTTTTCTAATTTATAAAATGATTTTATACA
This sequence comes from Teinopalpus imperialis, assembly GCA_029286865.1. Taxonomy (NCBI): domain Eukaryota; kingdom Metazoa; phylum Arthropoda; class Insecta; order Lepidoptera; family Papilionidae; genus Teinopalpus; species Teinopalpus imperialis. Next base: position 679,740 of record JAGSMU010000025.1, on the reverse strand, counting down.
TTTAGAGTAAACAGGTTATAAAGTACATATATAAAAATAATTAGGTAATGCTTCCACTATTACCCAGTTAGCGGCAGCAAAATAACTACGTTCGTAGTTCGTTTATGTATAACGTTACGTACGGTTACGTAGTTCACCCGAATATAAATGTTCACTGCGGCCCATAACCGCCCACATCTATCCTCAACAAAGATTCAAGATTCACAACGTTCAGTAACATTGCCACGTTTAAAAAATGAGATGAAATGCCCGGCTATCAGTTTATGTCGTTCCGGGTAGAGTAAAGTAGGGTTCTACACGAAATACTGCAGCGCATGGTGCTATTTCGTGCGGTTATTCTGTGAGAGCGTCGTCCCCTTCCACTCGACCCATACCTACATGCTACAACACAAAACAGACTTCATCGTGGCTCTATCACAGTTCTGTATTGTGCAACTAAAAGTAAACGTTGACTGTGATGATATGATAAGAGATAAAATGAATTTATACATTTAGAGAAAGCAATTTATAAAATCTAAATATAAAAGTAATTAATGCTACAACAATTAGCCGATTAGCAATTACGGACTATTTTTAATAGACTAAAATTTTTGAAGTTATGTAATTGGAAAAATTAAAAATTAAAATCGCTCTAAAATTGGATTAAAGGTTTCTAACAAGTGATAATCTATATTTTTACCCGGGTAAACTATATAAATTTTCCGGGTCTATCTTCTCCCCGTTAAATATATTGATCTCAGCACTGATAAATATATTTTTCTGATCTATCCTACTTGTCAATAATGTTTCAAATATAAAAACTAATTTATTAATAGAAGAATATTGTATCATCCATACAATATTCTTCTATTTTATATGTAAGTATTACTATATATATTTAAAATAAAATATAATAAAAGAAAAACTTTTTAAGCGTATCGATATTCTGGGCTCCTTTTCAAGTTGTACAAGGGCTCGACAGAGCAGGATTATTGGTTGGGAGGTGGCAGAGTTGTAGGTTTGCAAGCTTCTTTCCTTCACGTCCGAGCACGTGGTAAATGGGTACCTAAAATTGTAATTAACAATTTAAAATCCAGTTTGCCCGCTACCGTGAAATTAAGATCGAGCGCCCGGATACTAAGCAACGATGGATCGTAAATAAATTATATCATAATTATTATAATTGTAATCATTATATATTTTTTATTTAATCCTCATTGACAATTCTTTTGTTCTCGTACAATTGAGAGTAAAATCATTTATTTTTGGGTTGACTTTGTTACAAGACCAATAAACCTGATCTTTATTGCCATTTAAATTACGCTCCTCGTCTCTCTCAGACATATTTTTCATCTTGTTCATTTATTATTTTGAACTAATAATTATATACACTACAGTAAAGTGTTTTAAGTTAGGGTCAAGTAAATATAGTAAACCGTTAATACGTATAAGCATAAAAAAGCATAATACATTAAAGCAAATAATGAATAAATGACGTTTGCGGAAATAGTCTCAAATTATTGAAACAAAAACTGTTCTTTATTGTTTAATATATAATTTTAAATATTTGCTGATTACGTCACATAAAGGGCAACAAATATAAGTTACAACTTTCCAAATACTGATTACGTATCCTAAATGGAATTCCATTGAAAACAAGGATAAATTAAATCTATTTATATTCACTGTATATGTGGCAATAAGACAATAAGCAAAGGTCGTGACCTAATTTACAAAAAGTTCAAGTACTGTTAATTTGATTTACTAAATCCTTTTCGCCGGATATATCATCTAAACTTTTATTGTTGGTGAAATCCTGGAGGTTCTATTTTAATCATCATTTATTCTTATGCTGTCAATTTATCGGACCTCCACCTTTGGGAGTTAAATGTCAAATAAGTGCTATTAACCGCAATTTAAAGGTTGCTTCCCTCACCCATACATATCGGATACACTCAATTAAAAAACTCAATTTGGTCGTTGCTCGGTATCGCCAATATAGGTGTAAAAAAATATAGATATATATATACTTACCAGTATAAAATTTATGTAAGTCAATTCTACCAAAACAAAATTTGATATTTACAATGGTAAAATAATAACAGATTCAAATTATTTGTAATATCTTATTGAAAGACAAGATTTTAAAGTAACTTTTTATTTCTTTTAAAGGTCACAAAGATATAGAAATCATTTTATAGTCTGTAGACTCAAATCACGTAAGTAACTTTTAGACAAAAAAAATTATAGACTTCAAACTGATATACATTCTATTAATCTAAATATATATAACAATTTTAGTGTTAAAATTTTGTAACGAGCTGTAGGGTTCGTTAGATAAAAAATAGCCTTTAACGTAATAATAATTTTATTTAACAAAAATAATCACTTGTTTCACTATTCACTTTAAAAATTTCAAAAATTCAAACTATCCTGCCCACACATCTAGGAATATTCCGGTTGTTCGATACAAGCTTTAATAGAAGGCAAACGAGCAAGCAGCTGGAATGTTCCAGAGGCATAATGGAATATACTCGTCTCTTTCTTTCACACGTAAAGGCTGTCCTTCTCACGCACATTCTGGGATGTTCCGGAGATTGTTGGGGTATAACTAGGCCTAAAGCGGCCTGAAAATAGATTTTAAAAAATAGTGCCAAGTAATTCTTAATGTCCAGAAACGGCATGTCTCTGAGAGTAATTTTTGATTTACTGGTATGTGTTAGGCCTTCCTCTGGAACGGCCTGAAAACCATGTTTCAGTCAGATGAAAACGCCTGTAAGAGACGGAAAAGTAAAATGTCTCTGTAACTTCACCTTTAACCTGTTTCCCTAACAATAATAAGGGCAAATACATTTTATAGTTAGCCCGAATTCCATTGACATTCAAATTGTTGTTATTAACCAAATATAATAACATCTTTGTAACTCTAATTCTGAAATTTTGTAAAATACTAATATACTCGATTTTGTTGTTATTTCATTCAAGCTTTATTTCATATTCAAACAATACATTTATCACAAAAAATATATTGAACATTTTCACATGCCTCATCAATCATTACGTTTCCGGGGAGGCAGGCAGTCATTAATTTAAATTAAATATAATTAATATTTAATCTACTCTTTATATAAAAAAAAAAGTTTTACCCATCTGGGCACCATATGGACTGTATTATACTCATAAAATAGTTATATATTTATGAGTATAATGTATGATTAGGTATCTTAACGGATAAATACGGAAGTAAACATCAGATTAACAAGATTACTAACACGTAGCCTAATAACCTAAGTACCTTGCCTTAAAGTCGCCAGGAATCTGATTGATTTCTGAGTGGTAGCCAAAATTCATGCAACATATAAACATAGTTAACGCACATTTTACGTGGGTGACACTGAAAGTTTTAGAACAGTCCAGTTAGAAACATTGACAATCAAAACTTCTTTTAAATTTCGATTATAGAACTTTTTGGCTACCCAATGTGATATATTGCATTCATTTGTCATTTGTTTTTGTGAATTGGCGGGAATTCCAAAAGTCTTGTTACACCTCAAAATGAAATTTGATGCGTGAAAATTTTAGGTCCATGATTTATTAGGACTTTCGTGGTGGTCTTAATCAACAACAAAGCTTTGATAGACTTCGATTGGCATTTAACTATGAAGCCCCATCTCGCGCCACTTTTACGTTTACAACTGGTGTAATGAGTGTAAGCGTGGGCTTAGCAGTCTCAGTGATGACCCACGTGAGGGACGTCCTTCAAGAGCGACATCTGGAGATAACATCAGCTGTATGACGCATTATTGAGAAAGATAAGAGAGTGCCCAGCAGATGCGGCCGAACTTAGGCATTGGTATGAGTCAGGTATAAAAAATATTAAAATCACGAACATTTAGGCGTCAGGAAGCTTTGCACCAGATTATTCCCCATACTTTGACCGAAAATCAGAAATCCCTTCACATAGACTGGTGTCGTGAAATGTTAGAAAAGTTCAACGGAGGTGATTCGAATCCTGTATTTGACATCGTCACAGGTGATGAAAGCTGGATATATTGCTACGAACCCGAAACCAAAAGACAAGCTGCTCGGTAGGTGTTTCCATTTGAGGATCGGCCAACTAAAGTAAAGAAAGGAATAAGTCACGGAAAAAAGATAGCCTCGTATTTTAGACGGAAAGGTCATTTCGCGACAGTTGTGCTGGAATGATAGTTACTGCTGACTGGTATGTTAATTGTTGTTTTCCTGTTGTCTTGGAAAACAGGACTATGTCAGGTGTCGAGATAATGAGTCATCCACCACATAGTTCAGACATGGCGCCCTGCGACTTTCATTTATTCCCAAGAACCAAAGATAAACTTCGAGGTATTCGCTTTACGAGCGGTGAGGGCGTTCGAAAGTGCAATGGAAGAGACTAACCCATAAGGAAGAATGGGCCCACTGGTTTTCTCAGTGGTTCCATCGAATACGAAGATGTGTAGAGAGGATCGGAGACTACTTCGAAAAACAATAAAAATATCGGCATTTTCTACATTGAGCCGTTTTTCATTTTCTACAGACTTTCAGTGTGACCCAGGTATTAGTTAAGAATAATTAGAACATGTGCATGTAGGGTCTGTGCAATATGAAGTCAACTGAATTTATTTGTTTAGTTATTATTTATTAATTTATCTTTTGTATCTTTTTGCAACATAATAACTTGACTACCCATGGAAAAAAAAAAAATATCATAATATATTATTACGTAGTACATATACACTGTAAGCTCCTACCATAAATATAAAGCTCGATTTTAAAAATTTTACGAGTGTTGCAATTTTTTTATTTACACATTTATTTTGTTACATTGAGAATAACAAACAAGCACACAGTTCACCTAATGGTAAATGATTCCTGCCGCCCATTACATCTACATTAAGTCTTGACAAGGAACCATATTGCAGATGCGTTGTTACCCTTGAAGACTGTGATTGAATGCCTGGACACCAGTTATAAAGATCTCCGGAGCCCTACACTCCACCAGGCGAAACACAGTAGCATTGATAGTATTCTGTAAGGGCGTGGTCCTACCCCGGCTGACCAATTCATTCTGCAGCTAGAAACGAACTACAATGTTGCTCTACCACTCATAAAAGTTATTAATAATAACTGACATCATCTCTTAATCGTACAGCAACTAGGGAAGTAAAAAAACCTACGTTACTCAAAAATTAGAGAAAATAAAATATATGACAACTACATTTTCAAAATAAAACTGTCTGTCGTACGTAAATCATATTAATAGTAGTTTAAAAGTGGTTTTGTATTACGATATGATGTTACGAGGAAATTCTGTACTCTTTTTACAAATGTCTCGGTCAATTGTATTTTTTTTATCGGCTGATGCTTTCCGGGTCTTAAGTCAGATTCCCAGCCGGGGAACCATATTTACCCTGCTAACATTATCAGAAATTGTTGGTTTCCGAATATAAATGTGTTTTGTGAATGAATCGTTTCTTTGACACTCTAATTGAACCTTCGTCCAATCTTTTTGTATTAGGTGCACTAACTATGCTATCAGAATAGGGAAGGGTATGACGAGTGAGCCTCCGTGTTTGCGGAAATGCTTGTAGCACTATAATATATTAGGATATGCTATACTGCGTTCTGTTATTTGATAATAACCGGAAGATACCGCTGCGGTAGACATCGACATATAATAAATCAATAACAATTAAACATAAGTCCTCCTGGACCTCATATTTTATTTGACCTATTATTTACTAGCTGTGCTTGCGACTTTTCATGTAAAGCAACGCTTTGTTTTAGAACTTTTAGCATTACTACCATTCCGTAATTTATATTTTTTGCGTAACTATAACAGTTTTCAAAGCACACGCAACGGAAGCTCTCAAAAGGAATAATTTTTCCGTTTTGACAACACTTCTCATACATTCTCCGCACTTATTAGTCATAGCGTGTTATATATGTGTTATATAGCCTATAACCTTCCTCGATAAATGGACTATCAATCGCAAGAAGATTTTTCAATTCCAACCTGTAGTTTCTGAAATTAGCGCGTTCAACCAAACAAACTTTTTAGCTTTATAATATTAGTATAAATTAAGCAGTTTTGTCGGCCTGTATATTTCCTTCCTGTATTTGTTTTATAATAAACATATAAATATATTATATGAAAGTTCAACCATGTCTAAACTATTTCGTTTCAAGATACGAAGAATTAAATTTAGTTCTAAAATGTTTAATTTAAACTTGTAATTCGTTAACATTATCGATTTATTTTTGTCTGCTCTCTGTCTGATGATATCATCCTACACAAAAAGTTTCATAGGAAGACCTTCTATAAAATATATTATTCTAGCTGCAGTGTTTATTCTATCTAAATTTGTTCTAATAAACTTTTGAAGAAGTGTCATTATCAGACACCGTTTCATTATTTATTATAAACATATCTCGCTGAAAATAAACATAGAGCAACTGTAATTTTTTGTAATTCGATGTTCCAACATTATACTTTACGGTCCAATTGTAATAATTTTAAAAAGCTTGAAGGCTTCGAATGGTTTAAATAAAATACCTTATAATGTTATCTCATTCAAGCATGTTTTGTGGGGTATTTATTGAACGTATTGACATAAGACAATATAGGATTTCACATCTTTCTGTGTATATAGTCACTAAACGAAATGCTAAGAATGCGAAATGCTCACAGCTATCGATAGATGGAGGACTTACTATCTTGAATACACCAAACAAAACATAACTATGCTTCGCTACTAATATTTTTGAGTGGATTTATTTAGGATTACGAAAACTTTTCCTGGGAGAATTATACCTAATGAGAATTTTTATTTATGATGATAATAACATTAGTAAGGAAGTATAAAATATAGCAACCCTAATGCTATATTTTATATGTATAATATATAATAGGATAGGTTGTAAACGATCAAGGAACTCACCTGATGAACCTGAAAACCTGCTGCCACCCCTCCGGGCTTACAATAGAACGCCCACATAAAAACGGCCCCCAGGCCAATGCCATAAGTGCCAGCTTTATGCTATATACATAAATGCCAAATTTATTTATTCACACGCGCCCATTTTTGCTCCCGTCCGAACCCTTCGCCCCGCATGGCAGATGCCGGTTAGCGTACCGACCGTCTCTCAACCTGTGGAGCAGCCCCTGACACCAGCCTGTCGGCCAGTTTAGCCTCCGCCGACAGCGAGAGCGTTGCAAACTAGGTTATTCACGAAACCGCCATGTCACAGGCTTCTCTCCAGTCCAGTACAGATAGAAGCATCGCTGGAGTTTCTTGCGCCACTTCTTCTCCAGCGTCCACGCATTCCGAAGTGGTGGTACAGATAGCCAATAATAATAAAAGTGATATAAATGTAGATAATTCTTAGTCAGAAAACCGTGCCGAAGTTCGGCCCTCTCGGGCACCCTCGAGTCAGACGGTTTTGCGGAACAGGGTAACGGTCCAAGCCGAGGCTCCCTCTAGGGCGCCCTTGCCCTTGTGTTACCCAGTAATAGAGGCCTCGACTGAGCGCCATAAGTGCTCGGTCACCTCTCAACCTGGCGGAACTGTAAAAGCCCTCGGGCTAACAGGTGTAACAGGCTAAACAGTGTCGGGGTAACAGGCTAAACTGGTGACCGACTTACATAATTTGTCCGGAAGCCCACAGGAAGGAAGTTTCGAAAGAAGCGCTTTGTGCCAAACCGAAGTCCTTGACTACGCCCAGATTAACCATCAAGGCGTCTCCCTTGGTCTCGACTGCCTGTGCCCTACGAAATATTTATTTTATATTATACCGACATCACTTGAAATCTCCATACCAATTTCAGTGCGGTATAAAAGTGTTTAAATTTTTGGCCACACTGAATTCCGAAAGCGTCATTTACCTAAACACTTCAAGCAAATAAAACAAATTATTTTCAACCCTAGTAAGAAGATCTCTTGGTCGTATCTACAACAATATCATCACTCAACTCAATATACGCAGATTATGTAACAGTGTCGGAGATAGAGGAAATACAGGACTGCTCTCATTTTAGTACCCAAGAGAATTGCATTAATGATAGTGTAGGTTTCAGAACTATTAAAGAAACACTACACTACACCATATATAATTTTATGATTCTACTGTACGTTCATGTAACAGGAGGACATCAATGTACATCGATTTCGATTGATAACTACATCATTTACTGTGCAGCTGTACTTTACGTACAAATACAGAGATACTCACTTTTAATCCCTTTATAATGTGCATGTGAAATGAGATCGCTGGAAGGTTGTAATGTCAGGCCCGACAACCAGGTAATCGAATCCAAGACCCGCGTTTCAGCAGCCAGAACATAATACCAGGCGCCCGAAATGCCGCTGTGCTGTATGTAGATATCTGTACTACAGGTGGCTAAGATTTCACCCACTACTGAAACCTAAGGATAATTCCACATAACTCCAAACTCATATATTTAATTGACATTTGCATAAATACAAGATATCCGAAAGCAAGGTTGGAATATATATTAAGCTATAAATAGAGTAATTTAACTTTGAAATAAGAGCCAATTTGTTTCGAGAACTGCTTGTGACGTATTCAATTTGTCCCGTATTGAGATAGCTTGGTAAAATTGTGAATAAAACCGAAAACCGACGTCGGTGATCAATGATTAATTTAATGCCTTTTTAAGTTTATGTTTTTTGTTGAAAAATATAAGCTTTTTCTTGATCTTGAAAACTTAATTAATTTGTTATATCAACTTTGTACCACCAAACACCAACTACCAGTATTGCTATCGACGGATGAATACGTCTGTCATAAACAACTTAAATAAATAGGTGTTTTGTTATTTTGTGTGTGGCATAGTAATTGGATTTAACACACAAGCGCATTGCCTTCTTGGCAATAGCTTCATTAAGCCATCTTTTAATATTATATATATAAAACCATTTGAATTAGAAAGAAATGCATTTACAAACGTATCTGGGTTGGCACTGATACTTCATTACCAACAGCCTGCGGCAGTCATGCAGAGTTTGCCGATTAGCCTGATCTTCGACTTTAAACATCCGGAATTGGATTTGCAATACCAATGAGTTGGTTACGAGTACGTTCTCACATGGTTAAATCCAAAAGTAATGGATTTTTGTAGATGAATAGTCTATTGACTTAGATTTTAAATAAATTCATGTGCGTCTTATTTAACTTTGGGCTATCAAAATCGACTAGAAGCAACATCACCATTGGTTTTTAATAAAATGGTTGTACAGGTGTGGGGTGTGTTCCGCGATGCCCGACGTTTTTGGCGAGTGGGGAGTAAGTGGTCTCGAGGCCGCACCGATCACGTACAGGCAACGGCAATGGGCCGCCCGCTCTCCCGGGCCTCGTCTGATTCAGCACCGGAACCACCGTCAACGCCATTCTGTAAGTACCTAAGATATTATTAGAAAAGGCACACTTCCAACTCCTCTGAATGAGTGGTCTTACCCTAGGTTTTGTAATTGTATAAATATGGAACCGTATAGAATATATACGCAGATATCCGTAGTGGAACGTTGGTGATCTTAATAACTCAAAAAGTTAACAAGCTAATGTGGCAATGAGCTGGCCATGGTTTGTAGAACCGATTGAGAAGATTGGTTCTTGAGTTGCAACCTTGGACTGGCAGTGTTGCCGGAAGTCGTTGGATGAAGGTGGCTCAGGATCGTGCTGTGTGGGGGCTATGATATGCCTATGTTCATCAGTGGACTATAGAAAGCGATAATGATAAAGATAATTATAATTTTCTTTTCTTTTGTATGCTAGTTTTATTACAGAGAAAGATAAGATTTCCATTTATGGAGTCAGGAATGGCAAGACATGCTTTAAAAATGGCATCGTGAATCAACAAGGTTAGATGTCCATGAGCAACAGAGATCATTTACCATCAAGTGCACTGTGCGCTAGTCACAAGAAGTCGCTATTTTTTTCATTAACAAAATATTGAAGGGCCACCGAAAATATATATTATACCATAACTATGAATCGTTATTGAGAAACGCAATGTTTTATAAAGCATAATTAATTGGATTCATCGTACTTATTCAAATGATAAAATTTATTGAGTTATTGAGTAATAGAAATCCACATCTCCATCACCAAAGCTACTAATGTTACCGTAATTTGCTAGTGCCTTAAAAAACTTAAAACATTTCTGTAACTAATTGCAGAAACCGCATAACATATCACACTACGAATAGCTTTTAATTATAAAATAGAAAGTAACGCTCAGTAAACAGAATCACACACGTGAAAATATGTTTACCTTGCAGCATTTCATCCCCCACCGCACATTTCTGGTGTAACATCAACTGAGCTCCAATTTACTTACCCTCGTCACGTACGCGGTTTAATTAAGTTCCACAAACAAGTGGCTTTAATTTAATCTACTCAATTCGCGAATTCAATACTTGTTTAAATTGAAAAACATTAGCTGTCAACATTTAAGTGTGTTTAACGTTAATCAACATAGTGCAGATAAAAGCTCAGTAAGTTATGTCAAAATATAACCCTCTTTAATTAAACCATAAATTAAAAACTCGATTAAATTGTAATTGGATCAATTATGAATAGATTATTAGAACCAGCGTAAATAAGAACTTCCCGCTGCTGACGTTTCTTATAGCTAAAGAAAGAATCCGGATCACCAATAATATAATGAGGCGTTATACTTTAGGAGTTGGAGGTGACAACGCATCTACATCTTCATTCCTCGAAGTATGATGTCTTTATCTTAGGCCGCAGCGGTAACTTGATAACAGGTAAGCTGTGTGCTCGTTCACCTTCATTTCATAAAAAACTAAACTTTTTCCATCAAAATAATATAATGTTTTTTATTACATTGAGAGTAACAAACGAGCACACGGTTCACGTGGTGGATAGTGATTCCTGCGGCCCACAACATCTACATTCATCCTTGACAAGTAATCATAATGCACATGCGTTGTTACCCTTGAGGACTGAGATGGAATGCCTATTTACCAACAATACAATTCTCCGGATCCCCACACTCACCAGACGAAACAAGGCAGCATTATACTGCTATTTTACGATGGTATTTTGTGAGGGCGTGGTTCTACCCCGGCTCGAGCTGACTCATTCATTCTGCTAGAAATAATCTGCAGTGTAGCTCTACCACTGTTATAAACTAAATAACACGTCCAACTCGATCTGTCTACGAATAGTCTATTGGCTACGGTCCTCGCAATATCGTGCCCAGTATCGCATTACGAATCGTAACGAATACTATTTGATGCCGTTGCTAGTGACGTCCTGCTGGTCGATATCGATCATGGTGATATCTTATAGTTATCACCAGATGACATAAATTGCGTAGGATAAATTCTAGAGGTTTAAGCATTCGCGAGAACTTGCGAGAATTCTAACACATTAATGTTTATTAAAATATTAACATTTATTAATGACTAGTTTTGCGGTCTAAATTGGATACATATCTCATACAAAGCAACTCCAAATACAAATAATCTTCATCTGCCACAATCGACTCTGCCGTCACACACACAAACCCACTGACTCTGAGTGCCGTCACTTGCAATCCCATTTCGTATATCCCCCGCGACCGAAGGATATTGGGTCACGCCCTCGGAGATCCCGACGACTAGGGCCCAAGCCCAAACACTATACACTAACATTGCACCAACTTACCGCTCCGACGGCGAGGGCGCCGCAAACAGAATTATTCGCGTTACCGCCATATTTCAGGCCGGTTTTCACCAATTAGTATAAATAGAATCGTCGTTGGAGTTTTTTGCGCCACTTCTTCTCCAGCGCCAACGCATTCCGAAGTGGTGATAAATGTCGTTAATAATAAGAATGTTATTATATTTCTTAATCAGTCAGGGCACCCTCGAGCCAGTTACTTACGCGCCCAGGGTAACGGTCCAAGCCGAGTCTTTCCCTCGGGAACCCTTGTGCTGGTTAGCCATTAATAAAGGTTTCAGCTGAGTGCCCTAAACACTCGGCCACCTTTCCCCGGTGAAACTGTAAAAGCTTTCGGGCTAACAGTGGCGATAAGCAAAACAAAGAAATCTGCCTCAGACACAAAATCGTAAATCGTGGAATCTTGCCCATCCCCACTCGGCTATCAATTTCAAAATTCAAGTTATGCGAAAATAATAAATGCAATGATTTTGATTGCCACCCATATGGCAATGTGGTAAATCGTCCCTAAAACATGGTATTATTTTTTCATTAAATTAAGGATATGCATGAATTGAATCTGATCGTAAATATTATCTGCAAACCATAGATGTTCCACCCACCCTCGATAAGCAAATCATATTCCTCGTTATTAGTAATTGGCTCTCAGATTCTCCTTACACAACGCAGGAGAGTTTCAGTTATTTTACTTGTCGAATATAATCGAAATATATACTATATATAACAACAACTACTAACACGTTTTAAACTTGCTACTTTACTTCAATAACACAACACAGTCTCCTCTCACAAATTCCAGGCCGTCGCTGGACAGAAGTAGAGTTAGACGAAGAAGATGAAATAGGCGTTGTCCGTAGTGATTCAAACTCTTCATCAGGACTGTCAGAAGGGGCTGAAGAGTTCCGAGCCCGCGCCAGCACGGACTCCCGGTTGCCACCCAGACCAGCGCGGCCGCGACACCCAGTACCGCGACCCATACCGATGCCAGTTAGACGGATGAGCGTATCTATGAAGGGTAAAAATACCAGTACTTACTGAATAATTAAAGAGAGGTGTTTATGTCCGGACCTTATTGTATATATATAAGTTTGAAACCTTTATCTGACACTGTATCCATACTAAAACTAGACGAGACCGATATTTTATTTAATAGTTCTTTTCAGTAAACAGCAACAAAAGTTTTTGCCTTTTTAGATGACACGGGTTGGATGACGGGAATTGTTTTTCTTATATGTAAATACTGTCTATACACATATTGTCGAGACGGCACAACGTTCAGATACCAGTGTATAGTATTTGCATAGTGTTGTCCATATTAAGCATCAAGACAAACATTGAGGTAAAGATGCAATATTTGCAATTAGGAGTATTTAATTGATAATCCTCACCTCACCCATCGTAGTGTGCACACAGTTCATTTTGAACATTCCCCAAACATTCATAAAATTGATCATCAACTAAATTCATTTAGTCAATTTTTATTTATTATATTTAGTGGCAAACGAGGACACAATTCACCTGATGGTAAGTAATACCTTCGGCCATGACACCCATCTGCAGGGCAGATCAAATGCCTCGCACCAGTAAGTCTCCGGATCTCTACACTCACCAAATGATGTGCTGCTATTTTACGATGGTGTTATGTGGGTGCCTGTTCCTTCCCGAACCATTCATGCTCCAACTAGAAAAAACCGTACTTACCTTTGATATATATTTATTGTATTATATATATATATATATATATATATATATATATATATATATATACCACCCTCAGGTCGACTGGTAGAAAATGCTTTTAGCATTAAGTCCGCCTATGTAATTTACTTTGTGCTTGAAGTTAAAAATAAATAAATATTGTCCGTCGTAATTGTAATACAATACTGTAATTCAAATACAATATTCTTGATATATCCATAGAAGAAGAATTAAAAAAATCATAATTTAGAAATCTTTCGAAGGTTTAGGTTTTTCTGTTACATACATTTATTAGTTCAGGTCATATAAGAATATTTGTATATATGTAGAAATGTATTTTATTTACAGAAATAGATGTAAAAGACTGTTTTCATACAGGCTTAATAAGATTACCTTTGCTATTACTAGATTTACCCTATTTGTAATGTTTGAAAATAAAATACCATAAAATTATTTATATTGTATAAAACTTACCTTTTTAAATAAGTAACGTTGTGATTTAATATTGAGTTGCCTTTAGAAGTACTTTCAAAGGATTGAAGTGTCCACGAAACAGGAAAGTCCTTTTTGAAAACCATTACATATTTTAGAACAAGTTTCTGTTAATATAATCTAATGCGTCGTGCTTGTTCATAATTTGATTAATATTTATATGCTTGATATATTTACGGAAACTGATTTACTGATATAAGAATATTGTAAAGATATAATTTTAATTGTTCATGTTTTGCGCGTAGAAATTGCGTAGCCAGAAAGCCTTCGTATTTATAATGAAACAGTAAACAAAAATATAATTAATATAACTAAATGACTAGTTAAAATATAATATAAAATATAAATGTATAGCGACAACTTTAGAAATAAAAAGAGTTGTATTATTATAATGTGTGTATGTATGTATGTATGTAATGTTCATTTCATTTCATGCATTTTGCATAGAACAGTACTTTTGCATTTATAAACTGTATTGGAAATACTTTATTATATTTAAGAATCGAATTAAGCGATGGATCAAGTGACAATGCGTATAGTTTTTTTATAGGTTAATATAATGATATGATTTTTAGAGTATATTATATATCTATGTCTCGAATGTACACTATGTATAATTAAAAAATAAATATATATAAGAAAGTCTGCATAACGGATTAATTGAATTAATTCTTGTTCCCAAACCGATGACAATTATAATTTTGTATTATGTATTATGATATAATTTTGTGTAAAGATTTTAACTAATTTGCTTGACGAACACTGCATAATCAGGAGTATCCTTAAGTGCACTCGTGTCGTTGTACTTGCTAGCCAGATATTCTATCTACAAAGTATTAAAAAGTAACCAAATTACGTGAATCCATTTTAACAGATACCAATATACAGTAATGTATCGCACATTTCTGTATAACTATTTCAAAACTCGTCAAAAATATATTTTCTACATTAATATACACTAGATAGATATTTAGTGATTTAAAAACATGAACATGTATTGAGATCCTAATCAATGGAAAAGAGCAGTAATTTTATTACGATTCTGGTTCTAGAAATATATATTTAACAAGAAAACTTAACTACCTGGTGAAGCCAAACTGCAGCTCAGAACTGACTGTGGCATGTTTAGGTTGACTCAACGAATTACCATCACAGATTATGTTCCGCATGGTGAATAAACGATACTGGCCCTATCAACAAAAGGTAAAGAAATCTATCTAGATAGTCTATCTTAGTTCTCATCACTCTCATAATTTACTATATATTATAAATGTGAAGGTCATGAGATGTGCGGATCAGGTTCCATCAAGAGACCTGTGTTCCCGGTTGTCACCCTTACTTTTGAAAAAAATCTTTTTTACGATATTTATTGTTTACGAATTCATAAAGCGGAAAAGTGCCTCTCTTATAATCGTAGATTAAAACTTCGAGAGGAGCCAAAGACCAGAACTGCGGCAGGGGGCTGGGATGTGCAGTGCTTGCTTTCTTGGGCCCCATGGCTAGGTGGTGAGCTCAGCTCGGTGCTTAATTGTAGATGAGTGAGGGCCTATATAGGAAGGTGCGGCAGAGTTAACGAGTGGAAGAATTCTTCGCCGTACATGCATAAGATATTTCCGCAAGTACATAAAAAAGGTCGACAGTGTGTGTGTGTTGTTCGTTTAGCATGGGTAAACAAGCCACGGCTACAGAATTCCCTCGCTACTGGGTATGCTGTCACAAGTCCTAGAACATACACCAATAACCTTATACAAATATATAATTCTTCGGATTAAGGCTCTAGATGTTGTCTCCAGTGGTATCAAACGATTTTATTACTATTATATTATTATCACAGGGCCACATTGCAACTTATTGCTGGCTGCAATAGGAATGGGTCGAGTTAATCGGTAAAGGACTACGCTCTTACAGAATATCAGCGTGAAATAACAACATACAACTGTTGTGTTTCGTGTGGTGAGTGGAACCGGAGATCCTATTACAGCAGGTGTGGCTGTACACCTGCTGTAATATCTCTATCTATATCAGTTCTCAGGTAACAACCCCTGTGTATCTTGAATCTATGTTAAGGATTGATATAGAGGTCAAGTGATGCAATCATCGCTTACCATTTTATAAAAAAATAATACTAAAATCATATATGTAGTTACTTGTTATTAAACATCCATATATTTTCAAATTATTTATGTAGTGACGCGCAATTTTATAAAAAATAAATTCTAAAATCATATAGTTACTTGCTATTGGACATCCACATATTTTCAATTTATTTATGTAATGTCCCACAATTTTATAAAAAATAAATTCTAAAATCATATAGCTACTTGCTATTGGACATCCACATATTTTCAAATTATTTATGTAGTGTCCAGCAATTTTATAAAAAATGAATTCTAAAATCATATAGCTACTTGCTATTGACATCCACATATTTTCAAATTATCTATGTAGTGTCCCGCACTGACCCTTTTTTTCTTATACACACTATTCTGTTCTCAGCATCAGATGCAAAGATTTAGACAAAATTCTAGTGCTTTCATTACGCTTAACTCGACTATTACACAGAGCACTTATTTATTATTAATGCCTAATTGTCTAAAATAGATTGGTCCACACTTTTTGACATTAATAATATTAAAATTCTGTTTTAAATTATCTACTTAATTATAGAATATATCTTTAAAAACAGAGTCTAGTGTCAATACCAACAATGTTGTACTCCTCATTTAATCGGTATTATTAAGCAGCGCATAAAAAAGAAAGACTTACTTGTTATAAAACTTTCGACATCTTACGTAGGTAGCAAAACATAACAATCTTATATTCAAATTCATTTGTGGTCTTGCATTAAAAGAAAAAGTAATTAAATGATAATACTTTACAATTTTAAACTGATACTGGTACCGATCGCCATGAAATTATGAAACAGAATTAAATATTACCTACATATATACAATTGCAATCGGAAAATAATGTCAATTTTGTTAATATGGTATTTTCCTAATATTTATATGAAGATGTTTTATCTAAACATTAAACTAGATGTCACATTAAAGCAGTGGCCCTGATAGATGATTACATCCTATGATTTTAAAGCACTGTTGCGGTCATTCGGCCATTTCTATTTATATATTGTTTTAATTTATCGTTTTGTAATGGCATGGTACCTGACCGATGAAAGCATTCTCTACTTATAACTAGAGAATCCTCATGGTAATACACACAATATTCGTAATTATCATGGCACATCGAAACTCAGTCATTCCAAAGTTATTATCAGCACAGATATGATATTTTACGTACAATTTCAGTCAATCATTTCAACAACCATTTCTCTCCCATTTCTCAACTGCAGCCTTTCGTAAAATGTAATACAATTTTTTACTTTCCTTATCACAATCTCATCATTGTAAATAAAAATTTTCATAGATACTTGAAGCTATTAAGCCCAAAAATAAGTATCTAATTACGTTTTAAAAATAACCTATTAAGCGCAGTCTGGATTTAGACAGGGGCATAGCACAAACGGCAAATTGTGGAATGTATTTGTTTAGGTATAGAGGGTCACGATTGTCAGTAATAGTTATAATCGGTTTTTATAACGCGTTTTATGTTGTCGATCACGACGCTCTTCTTGTACGAAGGCAGGCAGTTCTCGCGGGCCTTCTGACTATGAGCTGGTGTACCCCAAGGCGGAATTCTCTCTCCTCTCATTTTTCGATTTTTTAAATCTTATTAGTTCACGAATACACTGTACGTATGATCTTTATGCCGATCTCATAAAAAAATAATGAAATTAATGCATAAACTACTAAAAATTAATACAGTGATCTTAAAAGCATTCTCGACTGAAGACAAAAAAATTACATTTCAATTCAATAGCAACTGTAGTGTTTAGTATTTATTATAGGATAGTATAGGATAGCATATTATAGTACGGCTTAGTATAATATACAAACATTAATTTTAACTTTAGAAGATTACGAAGATGCTATACTAATTCGACTCTAGAATTTCAATGAAAATTGGTCGTCTTTTCAATAATTCTATAATAACGCTTCATTTTTGGTTTACGTAAAACCATATATCCTTAGTCACTGTTCTCAACTTAGATGACTTTGTCTTACCTATCGTAGATTCATTCGGGTATCCTATAGATTTCTAGTAGCCTGTGCACCATAATGCACAATCCGTTTGCCCCTGAATATTTTAAATGCAAATTTCAATATCAGGGTGAATCCCATGAACGCTGTATATGTATTCGATTAGTTTTACACGTACCGTTTCTTTTTGTATAACTGGATGTTTATATAACTCTTTTATACCATGCATACCATCAGATTTTGGAATGCTCTACCCCCAAATATACATGCAGCTACTAGTAAAGCTTCATTTAAACGATTAGTGAGGGAACATTACCAAATATTGGAGCAGTATGTTCTCTTTTCATAATGTGTATTATTTTGACTTTAAGTTATCAGACATTATTTGATTTGTATTTATATGTGTATATATAGTATGTTTGTAAAGTATAGATAACTAATATATTATTTCTATTAATATATCATTTTTTACATTTATATAATTATA
The DNA here is from genome assembly GCA_029286865.1 of Teinopalpus imperialis. NCBI lineage: Eukaryota > Metazoa > Arthropoda > Insecta > Lepidoptera > Papilionidae > Teinopalpus > Teinopalpus imperialis. Next base: position 661,257 of record JAGSMU010000025.1, on the reverse strand, counting down.
AAATTAAAATAAGTTTCTTTTCTTGCACCTATATATTACCTGCTCAGCCCAAAGGGGTAGGCTGGTGATAGATAATGCCTTTTGACATTAAGCATTTGGCATTTTTTGTACAACGTTTAATTTACTGCAAAAAGTGCAAGTGCAAAAAAGAATAATTAAATGGTGTAAGTTCATATTTGGACCATGCTTCTACCGTTATCAAAGACATAGATACTCTAGAGGGAATAAAGCGCCTTTAATATAAATTTCATAAATTGTTGAAGGAGCGCAAAAAGCACAAAGTTCGTGTATAAAATAACTACTAATTTAATAGGTTGTGTTGTTTAAGAGTTACTCTTCTCCAAAATCAAACTTTTGCCATTCCTTTGTGTCGAACCAATTCTATATATTTTAGTCCTTTTAATTATTACTCCTATTCATTGGTCGGCTCCCCAAAATAGCAGCAAAATGTTGTTGTGTTTCGTTTGGTGAATCCGATCTTTGTCCTCAGAGATGACAACGCATTATGATTGCCAATTTATTATGATTACTTATCGAGTTATGGGCCGCAGAATTCATTTACCATCTGATGGCAAACGGGCCGACAGTTCTGTTTATTTGTCATACTAAATACAACTCAAAGCTAGTTAGCTAGCTAGACGTCTAAGCGATTAAATCAATACTATTTTATTAAAAGAGACCGCCTTTAGCTTTGGTGAAGACCTTTAATATGTCTGGCCACTAATCTATATATACATGCACCATCTCAATGGGGAATTCCTGCTAGCACCAATAATTTCTTGAGAGACTTAATGACGGAATGACGTATTAAGCATTCTATGTTTCATCCTTTAGTACTGACACAATTTGTTTTCCTTTTTTTTCTGTGTTCAGGTGATGCTGTTGGTCCTGCGATCTTTAGAGCTTTATTGAAGCAGACTCGCGAGTGGGAGGCCCACTGAGAAGGGAATTTATATTCCTACGGATTCAGATATGTACTAGACAAGGTTTCTTCAGTAGTTATTAAGTCTGTAATTTTGTTATCGAGCCAGATTTGAGTTGTTTGTACTGAGTGACCAGGGATAGAGTTTTAGTGGAAAGTTCATGATACATTTTTGAAAAACGTACCACGTACATGATACATTAATGGTGAGAGGTTTCACCATACGATTTAATAAGACAATCTCTTGCTAAACTGTGTACTTCTTTTTGACCAAAATTAAGGTTCTTGACTCCATGATAGAGTACCCGCCACGAAGCCTCGATTAATAACGACAAGATCCTAACGGGAATCTTCATTTCATCTGATACTATTTTTTTTAGTCTTCTTATAGAGTTACTTTGAATTCTGGGTTTGACAGCGTTCCCAGCCTGTCGAGTCCCAGCACCAGGTCGACCCGATCATCTATGGTTCTCAATATAGATAACGCATACGGTTGATGCCTAGTTTTTAAGATGTTGAGCAAAGCAACTGCAATTTTGATTTCCTTAAGATAGCAATTAGTTTCTACTTTCTTCATCATAATCACATTCCTACATTGAATCTAAAAAAAGAAAACTTTTTGAAACATTATATTATTTATGGTCAGTCTACTTACTTTTCAGTGGTTCTTGTAATTTGTTTCCATTACGTTTGACTAACTATGAAGGACGGTAGAAAAAGATTTGGCTGATTATAGTTAATCAAATTTTTCTTCGTAACTTCATTTTTAGCTTCATTGTAATAAATGAAACACCTAATTTTAATAACTTTATTACATTTATTACTTTATTACATTTATTACTTTATTACATACTTTCTTATTACTACTTTGTTAAATAATATGTAATACTATTAGGAAAATTATATTCAACAATATGTATTTACTTTTTAGGTACTCATTAATGTTTTAAAATAATAATAAAAGTTGAAATTGCGTATATTTCAAAATATTAGTACATCTTCACCGCAAACAATAACAACTCAAATGGTAGAATTGCATAAGCCGTTTAAATACCTTATTCTATCGCAAAACACCTATAAAATATCACTCCGTATAAACTTACTTTACTTATAAGCCCTTTCTTCATTGGAACATATATATATATATATATTGATGATAGTATCATTGTATAATCGTGCATCTTACAATCAACCTAGTAGTGACCAATCAGCGTACATAGGTAACTAAGCGACACGACTACGCCAATGGAAAATTACTGATTTCCTTAAGGTCAAACGGTACGCCGCGTGTACAGATTAGATTTATCACAATTATGGTATTTGTTTACGCGAAAGTCAAACTCTTTCTGACCTTCGGTAAACACGTTGCGGGTGAAAATTATATTAACCACAGTTACTTAGGCGCGCTTTCTATGTAACATCACGACCTGATGTTTAAATTTTCTAATGATGCCTTGGTTTATGTAAATGTTCACGACTTTTGGTGACTCGTTTATTTGAAGGAAGGTAGTTCGATTTTATGGTACGCTAGTAATTTTAATTCGAACCCAATGGGGACAATAATTCAACAAGTCCTAATTTATTACGTCTCGATAAAATTCGTATATTTAAATCAGATAAAAAAAAGAGATTTACATATCATTATTATTTATTAATAATATTCTAGTAAATATATTGAGCTTTACTTCGATGCTACTAAAAAACATAAAGTTGGTTTACTATCGATAATTTTCCTTTTCTAGCGGTGGCTCCTGTTTTTTTTTAATAATTATTTGGTGATAAATGAGCGGGCTTCACATGATATGTGATTCCATTACGACTTTGTCACCCCTAACGACTGGACCTTCTATCGTCAAACCGGCCCATTCTTGATGCAGCTGGAAACAAATTGAAGCGTGGATCTACTACTGATTATGAGTATTGCTGTTGACTTCTTCGGGATAGAAATACGAGTTGAATGCACGTGATTAGAGAGCTCAACAGCGACGCTGGTACGATGAAAATATCAAAGGCACAATGGCGATAACCACTCGGTGCCGCTGCCTGTACCAAAGCTCCTGTCCCAGAGTCGAAGAGACGAGTTTATGAAACCTCTTACGGCAGTGCTGGCAAACACAGATTAGAATGCCACTAGACAGACCCTTGACTTGTGTAATATTACGAGATGTAGATATATGCAGATGATCTCATGTTAAACAGGGGTTTAATAAGAAGCTGAGAGAATGATAAAATCGTCTCATATTTGATTATATGAGTCTTATATTATTATTATTCAGCTTTTGTATTTATGCTTCATTACAGTAAGTGAACCATGGACATAGAACTAAATCTGATGAGAAGTTTGAGGGATAGAAGAAAAATCCTGTTGCAATATTATGGACAACAATAATATCCATGCCAAAATAGCAGTAACCTACTTGTTGTGAAATAAAGACTATTAGGTAGTAGAATTAGTACTTACTGTAGGAAGACTATCATTTGCGACTCCTTTCTTATTAATATATAAATTATACTGTAATCTGATTACAATAGTAATAATATTGACTCGGATCGAGGCCATAATATACCGTTTACTTTGAAATGATCTAAACATAAAGAACTAAATTCAACCCTTGAAAAACCTTTGATGATACATATACGTTAAATGTTTGAACCTAAACATACAATGATTAAATGATTGCGTGAATATTTATTTTTCCTATTAAATAAACTGCTAATCATAAAATATTACTCAACAATTTCACTAATATAACCAACCCATGCACTAAAAATCTGTGTCTGTGTGTTTTGTGTGTATGTCTGATCTATCAGATATTACATCTGCACCTTCCTCCGATCCCATTGTACTGGGGAAGGAAATGACGAGTGCTTCTGTGCTTTACGGCTATGATTTGTATGGTTATTGATGGATAATTGATGTCATCTGGAAAAAAGCAGAAGATATCGCCATGCTCGAAATTGACTAGGAGGCCATTGTCTTTTAACCTGGCAATACGATAGCACTCTCATAAACAATACTAAGTATAGACCTGACAAGATAATAATAATAAACACAGTCAGCGAATATGAATTCGCGCATAGTATGCTAAGAGAAAAGACACAAATTATATTTTTATCCCTGCTTACATTAGGGATTGTCAGCACAAAGCCATCCAAATTTAAAACTTATGAACATATAAGTCAACTCATCAAAATCAACGTTATTCGACCATACTAGGATTGTTTGATTTGCATAGATAATAAATATCTCGTTGACAGCTTTATTACTGTCACATGAAATACTCGCGCATTGTGCGCTATATAGTAACTAATCTATGCTAATAAATATTTATGTCATATTTTTTATCTCTGCTTACGTTAGAGATTGTCAGCACAAATCCGTCTTAATTTAAAACTCATGTACATATAAATCAACTCATCAAAATCAATGTTATTCGACCATTTCATACTAGGATTGTTTGATTTGTATAGATAATAAATACCTCGTTGACAGCTTTACGTACTGTCACATGAAATACTTGCGCAATGTGCGCTATATAGTAACTAGTCTGTGCTAATAAATATTTATGCCATATTTTTAGACTTCATCATAGATTAGTTATGCATCTCTTACATCATTATAATTTAGATCTCAAGAGTTGATTGTTATTGTATTCAATAGCTTTTAGTGAGTGAAATCACAGAAATATTATTATTAGTTATAAAACTAAATGACTATATTATTAAAATAATTTTATAACTCGTTCTAATAAAAGATGAAATATTAAAGATGGGAAAATTATTTATATCGTCATAAAGGTCAACTTCGTAAAAACTTTGAGAAGTGCTCCTGATGTAATCCTTCAATATGTAGGTTAGTGAAGCAGTGCAACGGCGCATTTGCCCGACCCACTGCCGTCCAATTCATCACAACTAGGGTAACCATAAAGAATGGAAGATTAACTTATGATGATGCCAATCACTACTTTTTTTGTCTTTCACTAAAATCTGTCAGATGTAAAGAAATATAGAACCGTAATAAAACTATGTCAATGTCAATAATAAGGTGCTACTAATTGTATTCAAGCCCTTGTTTAGGATATTATGAGAAAATAATCATTTTTATGTTTTTGCATGTATCCGTACTGGTTACAAGTGTTAAATTGGGATAAGATCTGATCACCTGGTTACCCTTATCACGATACCCCGCCCTACGTGTGTACTCACAATATATTATGCCAATTGGCCACAAATCTAAGCGTCTTCTGTCTCTAGTAAATGCAACCAGAAATAGACTAGACTACTATTGTACTTTACCATTCAAAAGCTTTTCTTGTAGTAGGACATCATCCTTACTTTACTCATATACGAGAATAAAAACAACATATTCGTTGCAATTTAAAGCAGTAAAAAAAGCAATTACAAATCTATGAACACAAAGATTAGAAGTTGACAGAAAGATTATTACGGGAAGGAGTCACGTAACTGTTATAAACTAACTGTCGATTATCTTCTATTCCTATAAGTGGCTATAGTTTAAACACAGTTGTGTGTTTTTTTTATTATTACATTTAGAACAACAAACGTGTACATCTGATGGCAAGGGATTCCCGTGGCTCATGACATCTAAATTCATCCTGGACAAGGAATCATAATGCAGATGCGGGCCCTTGAGGGCTGTGATGGAATGCCTTGTCACCAGTAATAAAGTTCTCCGGATCCCTGCACTCATCAGACGAAACACAGCAGCATTATGCTTCTACTTAACGCTGGTATTCTGTGAGGGCGTGGTCCCACCCCGGTCGAGCTGGCCCCTTCATTCTGTAGCTAAAAACAAACTGCAGTGTAGCTCTACCACTGTTACACTGTGTTGTTTGTTTACCAGGATGAACACGCAAGTGCAGTGTGACCGCAGGATTTATAGGCCGTAGCTGCGGAAGATTAGCGTAACGGGGCCGGTACGTCTAACCCACGACGACGTCCATTATGATATAAATAGCTCGGGCTACACTCGCCTTACGCCGTGCATTAGTGCAATTGCACTATTGACTATATGAAACTCGCATACAGTCGTACTACGTACTCATACTTTCAGTTGAGAAATAATAGTAACGATTGATGACTTACGATACGATGTGGAAGTTGTGCTCTGTTAAATATTAACGATGTACGAGTCGATTTGAATAGAATTTATTTATTGAACTATTGCAATATCGAAGGTTATTTTCCCACTATTAACTATTTGAATGTTAAAAGCTGTTACATGTGAAATAAATGTATGATAAGGTACATTAACGTGTCAAAATGTTCGAATTTATTTTTTAATATGATATTCGCATTGTCTGTATAGTTTATTTATGAAACTAAGTGTGACAAACGTGCACACAGTTCACCTGACGGTAATGACTGCGACCCGTAGATACCTTATACCATATATTGGGGATGGCTCAACAAAGAATCCAGATCAACATGCGCTGCCCGCATGTCATGCCTGAGGAATGCGATAAGATGCCTCCAGCCTTGTTAGTAATAGGGCATCCAGTTTCGACCGAAGAAGGACCAAGCCCTAACAGTTGAAAAAGAAGAGTTGTAGATCAATCCACAGGAGTGACGTCTTGAATGTTTCTCGAAGATAGATTTAGGTGTATATATGGTAAGGGAGAAGCCTTGTGACCTCAACTACACAATTATAATAATATTTTAATTACTAGATTATTTACTCAAAGTAAGCTATAAGTTTCACATGGAAATATTTCAATTTATAAATAATATAAATATTTAAATAAGCAGCATTAAAATTCATTCTTGAATAAACTAATTTCGTAAACAGAGCGCGATCCCCTCTAATAACAAACGCAACCCCCTCAGGGATTCTGATCCTCAATTTGAGAAACGATGTATTAACAAACTGTGCCTTCATATATCACACTTAATTTCATAAAGCAGGTTAGGTTAGGTTAATTTACTAACCAACAGAGTATCTCGTGTGTTCTATTCAACATTAAGAAAATAAACCACTCACTACACTCCCGTCTAAATAACGAATTTACAAATAGAACTAAATTTATTTGTAAATTAAATATTATTCACCCCATCCTATTTTGTTTTTAGTTTTGTTCTATTGATCTGCATCTTGTTAGGTAACAATAAAAATTGAAGTACTTAGGCTTACATCCTGTTGTGTAATGAATGAAACCACCTCAGATAATAATAGTAAAATATAACAATGACTACAGAGCGCCACTAAACAATAGGTTAGTCACAATTAACTCCACGTCGCTCGTAATGCTAAGGATGCCGGGCTAACTCGTGATTAATGAATGTTTTATTGTACGAACCTCCCACGAACAACCACATTCGCAATAGCAACGGAATCAAATGCAGCCATGCTTCTACGCCAACTTACTGTTACTACGAAATATGTGATATTTACTTTTTATGTATCTTCATTACTCTTATATGAACCACCTGCATCCCCCTACATCCCTGTAGTAGGGGATTGCCCTACACAGCGTTTGTCAAGACAAGTTTGCTACTCAAGAATTATTTACCTTGTTCTCTACCCCTTTCTTTAGCTTACTCATTAAGCTATGTCGGCTAGAATTAATGGTTGAGTATGCTTATGTATCTTTATTTATTTATTAGATACCCATTGACCTGGCCACCGATCACATGCTTTACAATTATTAATTAATAGTGACATGCATTTACGGACTTACTGCATTTAAAACGTAGTATTACGATTGTTAATTTTATGTATAAAAAGTCAAAATAAAATACCGCCAAGACAATTTTCAAATATAATAACAAAACAGACGAGAGAAAGAGAAGTAATCAATAGCACATAAACTTGCCTTTTGTTACCGGTATTTCAATCGGGGTATCAGATATGCATACTGAAAAATCTCGCTCTGTAGGAAGTTGCAAATAAATTACATGTATGCCGTTGACTCTATAAATAAGCAATGAACACAATGAATATTGGCTACAGGATCTCAAGTTTGAATATCCTAAACTCTTTTGATGTTCTGTACTAATAAAAGAACTAAAGCTGTCTCCATGAAACCTTGTTTACTAAACGAAGGTCTTAAAGCTAGTTTCTGAACGGATATTATGAATAAAGATCCTTGTAGCTTGTAGCAGACGCTTAAAACAAATAAATATGTGTTTTGCAACAGGGCCCCTGTTGCAAAACACATATTTATGTGTGCCGTTCCGTGCTATTTGCAGATTTCTTGTTTAGTAGAACGTAAATAAAGTGCATGCGTTCACTGTTCGTTCGTCATAAAATCAACTTCTTGGAGCTTTGAATATGTCAATCAGTTATCCTGTATTATTTACAGAGGAATTCAGAGAAAAACCACCGCTGTAGGTGGTCTACTTAACTCGCCTCTGAAAAAGGGGAGGTATGAAATATGAAACTGCTCTTCTTTGGATATATTTGAAAAAACAATATTATTCGGAAATAATTTTTACCTCAAGATGTATTCCTTCATCGTCAAGCATGTGATAAATTAGCACTATAATTGGAATAAATTTCTTGATTTCTGGGATACGTGTTTTATTCCTAGTTCAGGAGTCAGAGACTTCATGTATATATTATATGATTATCATTATATGACAATCACTATTATTATTACTAAAGGATTGCATGGGCTCCAGTTCCAACGATCGTACTGAAGTTGCTCGCGTATCTTGAAACGAAAGAGTTCCCGCTCTTCTTGCGACATCGACTACGACTCTTTTAAGAAATGTAGTAAACATGTTATTTTTTCGGTATATATCACCATAAAGTATACAGTACATTAATTGATAACAAATTTTATTGATATGTTACTGCGTTCATCACCATTTAACAGCAAGTGGGTACATCAAACACCAGTGACATCAAAGCACAGATTTAGTAGAGAAAAAAAGATCTTGACTACGCGTCATCCAATCTTTGCGATTATTTGTTCAAAATTCGCTTCCCGAGTCAGAATATGACGATGCCTGGCTCTGGCAACAAAATGTCAGAATATTATCACGAAAACCGTACAAAAAGATTGAGTTAATTTGACATTTATTGTTGTATTGCGGATACAATACGATAATATTATTACCTATACAAGAAAATTATTTAATAATAATAAGGCAATGCTTTTGTAGGAACGCTAAATGTGAAATTAACTAATTTGTAAAATGTAACAAAATGGAAAATTATAATAAATAATATTAATATTGCAAAGAAAGTATTGTCAGACACAACAAGTGTCGGTGCTCCTGCTTGTTAAAGAAGGTGGTTGGCTATGGTTTTGTCTTTATTACATCCGAACTGGCAAGGAAAACTGCAAGAATTCATTGCAAATCTTCAGTATTTAATAAAATTATGAGCGATAAAATGTGTTTAAAAGTATACAATTATGATATTAAATAGAAATATTATATTGATATGACAAAATAAAGATTTTGTAAAATATCTATTCCAACATTTAAATAGAAGTGTTTATGTTATATTGGAAGCATTGAATAAAGTAATAAAATATACTGTATTATTTTATAAATTTCCTGCCTCGCACAATTATCTTTGGGATCAACTGTCGCCGGCGGTGTCTCCGAACCGATATGACTTGAGTACCTTCAAGAAAAGAGCCTACACCTTCCTTAAAGGACGGCAACGCATTTGGCCAACTCTGGTGTTGCAGATGCTCGTGGATGGCGGTGATCATTTACCATTGGGTGGGCTGCTTGCTCGTTTGCCACCTATTCTATATAAAAAATGGAAATACCTTAATATTAAATGCAATAAAAATACCTTCAGACTACACGGTTCCGTAGAGGTAGTAACTTTACGTCATTATGATTAGATTGACGAGTGGAAACTTCAAAAATTATCAGACGACTTCGATATCGTAAAATTCAGAAAAGTATTGGTTTCTATGGCAATAGAATATTGTCTTATGCAGTGTGACATGACTTAGTATGAGATAAACATGAAATTATAAAGACTAGTCTACGGTCTATGTTAAAATATGCTTACATCAAATAAATGATGCATCATATGTCAGAGGGCGACCACTAATAGCTATTTCTATCACTTAGTTGCATTTAATGAGGCGTTGTTTATTACATGTTAATAGTGAAACAAAACAAACGCCGATATCTGGCCTTGTCACGCTCTAGATTGTTAACATCAATCAAATTCATTTTAGTTTCCATTCTGTAAATAGAATACTGCTGTACCAATTTGTAACAACAAAATTAGGGCAATGGCTTATTAAGATAACAGACTTTAAATCGTCGTGAAGGTTCGGGCTACCGATTTGGGATTGATGCCATCTGAGGCTTACCGACACGACATTTAACAGCACTAACAAGTTCTCTAAACCAAATAAAATAACAAAATCAAACCACAACTGAAAATATCTCTGAAAATTTCATGTTTTACATTAATTTGATTTATATAAAAATCATTTCGCTATCATCGAAACTACTTTTTGAGGAATATATGATTTTATGATATAATAAATCACTCATTCTTTATCTCCTGTTAAACTATCATTTTTTGCTTCCTTGTCGAACCAAATGTTATAACAAAATCATCAGCCTGGATGGAATCCACTGATAAATTTTTCTTCTAATATACACCGATCACAAAATTAGGAAGCTTTACAATAAGCCCCCCGCTTGCTATACGCATTGGGAATTGCAGCATCTAGACCGGAACTGCAAATGGTAATAGCACTAATGTTTTCAGAGATCTCATATTTTTATATACCTACTTACTTTACAAACTGCATCAGCCTAGGACGAACTAGGACTTCCAATCTCGATTGCTATTATTTACTATTACTAATGATTTACTAACGACCTGTACCTACCGGTTTCCTCGTCGCCCTGAGTATAAAACCCTTAACAATAAACATTAAATGAGTTTAGATTCAATGGACTCTTCTGGCTCTATCATCACTGTGCATATTATTGCATGGTCAACAGTATTTTATCACGACCATATATATATATATATATATATATATATATATGCATGCATGGTTGAAATAATGAGACATGAACTAGCCGGAAAATATCGATTTGCAAGATTTGTTTACTAAACTTGACGCACAAAAGTACAGCTAATACGAGAACATAAATAAACATATAAAGCGTGAAACTTAAAACTGAAATATAAAACGAGCCATAAGTCAAGAGACGATATTATGGCATTTGATTATTATAAGTTTTATTTATTGTCGCTGTTCTAATTTTCTCTAGTTTATCGTTTTTCGAGGTAGTCTTCGTTCCTCTTTATACATATGTACATCTTCACATACGATGGAACCACTGAGAAAAGCAGTGGGCCCATTCTTCCTTAGGGTTCTTCTATGGCATTTTCGAACGCACTCACCGCATCTTCAGGGCTTGTAAAGCGTATACCTCGAAGTTTATCTTCAGTTCTTGGGAATAAATGAAAGTCGCAGGACGCCAGGTCAGGACTATATGGTGGATGACTCATTATCTCGACACCTGACATAGTTAAATATTCAATTATTCGTTTGGTGGAGTGCGCTGAAGCATTGTCGTGGTGAAGGAGGATCCTGTTTCGCGAGCGCTGCTGTTGAACATTTTCCAAAACAACAGGCAAACAATAATTAACATACCAGTCTGCAGTAACTGTCTCTCCATCTTCCAGCACAACTGCCGCAAAATGACCTTTCCGACCAAAGAACCACGTTCTTTTTCAATCATCTTTTCTCCTTGACTTCTTCCTTTCTTTATCTTAGTTGGCCAATCCTGAAAAGGAAGCATCTACTGAGCAGATTGACTTTGGTGTCGGGCTCGTAACAATATATCCAGATTTCATCACCTGTGGTGATTTCAAATATAGCATTCGAGTCACCTCTATTAAACTTTTCTAACATTTGGCGATACCAGTTTATGCGAAGGCGTTTATGGTCTTCGGTCAAAGTATCGGAAATCCATCTGGTGCAAAACTTCCTGACGCCTAAATGTAGTGTGTATTTTTTGTATTTGCACACCAATGCGTAAGCTTGCCCGCATCTGCTGGTAGGTTAGTTAGTTAGTTAGGAAGATAAGAGATCTTCCTCTATCATGCGTCGCACTGATGTTATCTTCAGTTGTCGAAGTGTGTTGAAGGACACCCACGCAGATCATCACTGAGATTGCTACGCCCACGCTTAAACTCATTAAACCAATTGTAAACAGTGGCGCGAGATGGGGCTTCATAATTAAATTTCAATCGAAGTCTATCATAGCTTTGTTGTTGATTAAGACCACAACGAAAGTCGTAATAAATTATGCACCGAAATTTTTTTTGCGTTAAATGAATTTTGAGGTATGACAAGATTTTTGGAATTGCCGCCTTTTTAGAATGAGGCCACCCGGTGCGGCCTCCTCGGGCCGTCCGTTTGGGTTTCTCTTTGCTTCATAATGGGTGACCAAGCCACAGTTACTAAGCCCACCGCCACGACAAGGTGAGAATCCTTCGAGGGGAGGTCAATAGCATCTGACGCTACCTCCAAAGTCTCCATCGGTCGTGTCAACGATACGGTGTGGAGAACTATAGCCTCCTTCTGTGAGACCGTGTGGTCCAAAAGAAAAGTACTGAAAGGGATCGAGCTGACAGATCCCGCACTGAGACGAGGTTGCCGTAGCGCTGGCGCGAATAGTATTTTCACGCCATAAATGGGGCGTTATGCCAATCGGAGTAGGGGGGGAGTGGAGTCGTACAGACCCTCCTATCGTATACTAGCAAAATTTGGTCAGTATGACATTGTATAGGCATATATTATATATCCAAGTATATAATCGCCTATCTGTAGTCACAAAGTACTTATCGCGTGTCTATTATTCTCTCGAATTAGAATGATAACACTGAAAGCTGCCAGCGTCTGGCCCGGCGCCACCAGACTTATTTGAGGGCTGAATAACGCATAAATAAATAGTACGTAAGATACAATAGAATTTTAACGAGTATGCAGCTGTCATCCGCGCAATGGATATTCAACGATATAGATGACGTTGATTTAACATAAAAATCTTGACATAAAAATAATAATTAATAAAATATTTTATTATTTTTATATTAATGAAGTAGTTTTATTATTTTTTTTTTCTTTTTTTATTTATGTAAGGTGTGTCAAACAAACATTTCACCTGCTGGTAAGTTATGGCGGCGACCCATGACATTTACATCAAACCTCACCGAATCGAGATGCACATCCTCCGAGAACAGGAGAGGCCTTGGGAGAGAATGCCTCCTGTATTTATCCATTATTTTATATTTATTTTTATATAATAGTGTTCAGATGACTTGCAGGCGTGTTGCTGGCCTTTAAGAAAGGAGTAAGCTCTTTCCTTGAAGGTCCCTTAGCCGCATCGGTTCCACAGAGTAGTGTTTTGCGCGGCAGGAAACTTCGTGTTAAGCAAACAGTGGTGGATTGCTAACCATCGCGATGGTGAGGATGAAATTTTAATTTCAGTTATGATGCTGGAATTCATTTGTGCAGCTCTTTAGAACACTCTCCGTGGTAAATAGGACTATAGGATAGGTCAACATTTAGTAGACCCTGAGACAGGACGTCATCCGAGATTGACTTCAGACACAAGTTTGTTTCGGACCTCGTTGACGTTGCTGAAAAATACCGGTGCGGCCATTGTGCACATCATTGCTTCATCATCATATCGTGTTTCATTATTAATATATGTAATGAATATTACTAAATGAAACATGTGATTTATGTGCAGAAAACACACATATCACATATCCTTGGACAACACCAGCATTGAGTCGGAGCATACAACGTCGACCGCTACCATGATGATACGTCTCGTGTGAAAACTGGTGATCCATTATATAATTTCTCCAAGTGTTTTTTGCCATACTCGATCGAAGGCCTGCATGCCTCCTGCATCCCTACACTCACCATACGAAATACAGCAGCGTTGTGCCGTTGTTCTGTGAGGGCGTGGTCCTAACCTGATCGAGCTGACCTATTCATGCCGCAACAAGACACATGCTGCATCTTGCCACTTTTACACGTTAGTCAAACTGAGTTAAGAGCTATCGAATTATACTATACCATGAATTTTTTTTAATTACATTTAGAGTAACAAACGAGCGCACAGTTCACCTGGTGGTATGTAGTTCCTGCGGACCCATGACATCTACATTCATCCTTGACAAGGAATCATAATGCAGATGCGTTGTCCCCCTTGAGGACTGAGATGGAATGCCTCGTCGCCAGTAATAAAGGCATCCGGATCCCTACACTCACCAGACGAAACACATCAGCATTAAGCTGCGTTTGAACAATTCTGTTACACTTCAACATCATTACGTGATATGGTAGTTAAGACGACGCTATTTTGTGACATCACCTATCCTGTTTCATCGTGACTGTCACGATGGTTCCGATGATATCTTAATAAATTAATCCATATTTAGATACTACATTATAATCCTTAAGCAAGAAAAACAATCTGGCTAAAAGTCAGGTAATAACACACTCGACCCTTCGGGATTCGCTGACAAGTATAAAAAATATATTAAATTATTGTCATTAAAGTTAAGAATTCTTTCTAATGTAAGATGCTTGCAAGAAGCCCATAAAAGTTCGGAAAGATATCATTTACTACATAGGTGTAATATGTTGTGATATTTACATTGTGTGTACTATTGTTTATGACTAAACATTAAGCAATATATAACTACGCCAGTTTATGTTTGAACTAACTTTGTTGCAAGCAAGACCGACTTCTCGTGAGGTTTAATTTTAAAATTCATCATAATAATGTTTTATGAAATAACAATATATTATTGTATTGTTTAACATATTATAAAACAAACATATTATATAATAAATAAAAACACAATGTAAAGCGTAATAGTTGTATAGTGAACAAGAAATCAGAAATCTCGCACAGATAGTCCCGAGTAAAAATAAAAATAAGTACATCAATATGAAAAAAGATATCTTAAGTTTATAAGATTTACGGCCAAATACTTTACTAACTAAATACTAACTTTACTCATATTTTGAATGGAACTTAATATTTGAGACCTGTGTCATACGTAATCAAGATTAAACGGCTTTCAGATGGATAGAGAAACTATACTAGAGAAACTAATAGACAAACTATATCGGTAACTTTCTACATTGAACCGTTTTTTTATTTTCTACAGACTTTCAGTGTCAACTAGGTATAGAAAAAGCTATCCTTATTAAGCTCACTGACGTGAAACCCCCCTCCCCCCCTTCATCTTTAAATTGGTGTAGGGCTCATACGGGTGGCTGTGATTTGTATGGCGATAGAACTATAAAACCAAATTACTTGAAATGAGGAATTCCATTTTGTATGGATGTTGATGTCATAGGTCGTAGTCACGTACTATAAGATAAACTGCAAGCTCATTCATCGTGATGACATCATAAAACAGCTATTAAAAACTGAAGTGTTACACAGCGGAATGTCTGACCGTAGACTACAAAAAGCAATATACACGTCACGATTGAACCGACACACTTACATAGCAATTAATTCTCATTAACATGAAGAGGGAATCATCCGTCAATAAATGTCATATTGTTTGTAAATAGAACGGCTATATTGAGCACTACACACTATTGCAAAGAAGTATTATATTTATAGGCGGGAGTCAGTGACTTGGAGCTAGTGTCTGGCACACGTCCACACAGTCAGTGAACCTACTCGCGCGGGATATTCCATCCCTTGCTGTTAACAAGACAAGAGGCTGGGCGCCGATAACGACCGTCTTATTACACGGCTACTTTGAATTGTGCCTCACGATAATGTTGTGTAAATATAGCTTAGTGAAATAATAGTAGGTAATCGTGTTTGGATAACATTGTAACGTGTTCTTAGATTGTTATTCTTGGCGACCACCTGCGGAGTAGCCACTAGGTTCGTTTGATTTGTTTTCATCAATCCTCTATAATAAACATTTTTATTATAATTGCAAATTAAAAAAATAATCAAGTATTTATTTTAAGTTTCTTAGTTTTAAGTCTTTAATGCATAATATATATCGCAGTATCGTATTTATTTAGTGTCAAGTAGCCGAAAGCAAAAAATTGTAAAGTAAATATAATATTTAGTTATAGAAAATATAAAACATAGCAGAGGCCGATTATGCGTAAAATGCGTGGCCATGGTTATCTCTATTATCATAGGTGATTTTAACTGCAAGAGTATAGTATTATTTGTTGTACAAATAATACTATATTCGTATTTTATTATTTATATAAATGTTCGATTTATTATAAAAGTGATTACAAAATTTAAATAAGATAAAACGAAATAATTTACTGGAAATACTATGAGTTCATATAAAATATTTTAAAGTAAGGAATTTAATATTTTTTATCTCTTAGTTCACCTGGTGGTAAATTATTCCCGCGGCCCATGACTCCCACATTATTGCAGGACAATTCAATATGTAAATGCGTTATCACCTGAGAATTCTTTGTCATTTGTGTTCTCCGGTTTCTTTCAAACTGCATACGAAACATATCAGTGTGATATTGACGCCAGTATTCTGTATATGCATTATTCTTCCCCGATTCACCATCTTAAAAAATTATGAGTCATTAAATGAGGAAATATGAACCTGTCCTCTGTGCATATGATTTATAATTGGAATGATTATTTTTCTAATTAGCTTGTAAAGTTGAGAGATTTCATGAATTTAGTAAGCCGGCGTGCTTTTTAATTCAACTTTTTTTTCTCAATCTATTTCCTTTACCTAAGTTTATTATATTATTCACAAAACAAAAAATCATCTATAAATAGGAATATTGATATATATGTATATGCTGAGAATACTATTTATAAACAGAAATTTGTAAAAACGTGTAGGTATGTGAACTTGCTTACAATAAATCCACAAATCAATTGTTTGCGGAACTCAGTTTACATTTCTTATAAAAAAAAGCTTTACCCTTAGTTAAGTACAACCATATACAGAAAGGTATACGGTTGTGGTATATCAACAAATATCTACTTTTGACGAAAAGTCACAGATACTTGTTATTAATACAGGATTTAAAATTATAATGTAATTTAGCATCAATAGAGATAACGCGCCCAGATTTCTTTCTCAGATTTTTCTTCTGTAGATATAAATAACCCGCTCAGAGCACCACCACCACCTGCATTCCAAGAGACTTACCATTAATTTTACAAACTGAATATGCAAATAAAGCACGTAGGGCCACCATGGTTGTACTCTGTAAGTATGGAAGCATCAGACAACACCTTAGAAAATGCAATAGCCTCGTTGCTACAGCAGGCGATGGGCATCCTCAAGGTTTATTTATTACATTGAAAGTAACAAATGATCACACAATTCACCTGATGGTAACTGATTCCTGCGGCCAATGACATCTACATTCATCCTTGACACGAAATCATAATGCAGATGCGTAGTCACCCTTGAGGACCGAGATGTAATTCCTCGTTACCAGTAATAAAGGTCTCCGGATCCCTACAATCACCAGAGTGTGTTGCTATTTTACGCTGGTATTCAGTGACGGTGTGGTCCTACCCAGGTCAAACTCACCCATTAATTCTGCAGCTAGAAACAAACTGCAGCATAGCTCTACCTCAGAGCTGTCGTAACGGGCGCAAATCCACTTTGCAGCGATACTGCAGGCTATACAAGCCTTATCCACCGCTCGCCTAAGCTCCTCAGCTTAGGTACATATGTAGCCGTGTTTATCATAAATTGGGCGGCGTGTTATGGAGGGTGAGAGTTTGAAGCTACGTTTGGGTACATCGGCACCTGTTTAATGACAAACGAGTCATTTCCCCGATATGGCGAAAAGAGAAAGATCATCGTGCTGTCGAAATTCGTAAAGGACAAGCGCCTTCCAGGAATCTATAGAATTATCACGTTGCTACCATATATAGCAAAATTGTTTGCTGTCCCGAAGTGAGGAGCAGTTTGGCTTTCGAATCGGACATTCCGCGACTATATAGCTGACTCGCATACTAAGCTATCTTGCGACCGAGGTTACTGGGTTGCATCTGTCAGGGGTCTTCTTGGATATGGAGAAAGCCTTCGATAGAATTTTGTACGCGTGCTTGTTTTGGAAGTTATTAGCACAAACCTCGATGCCTCCAACGCTCATACGGTTAGATGCGTCGTTTCTTGAGGTTCGCAGCTTCTTCGTCTCCGTCTCAGTGGGATGTTGTTTGTCGCCACTCCAGTGTACCAACAACATTGCCACTCTTGTAGGTCGCGTCGAAGCGTGGGAAGATGGCGTTTTACTGGCGTTATACACCGACGCAATACGCACTGTGCGTATTCACATCTTCGGATCGGATAGATATCGCTGCACGCTTTTTTTCGTGTATGTTGTTGGTCCAGTGACCTCTACAGCTTTATCTAATTAGACTCGCGAGCGGGAGGCCTGCTGAGTAGGGAAACAACGATGATGCTGCGAAGCTGGCGCGGAGACTGCTGCTGCACCATCGCTGCACTCCGACCCCTGTGGACGAAGAACGTCGTCGACAACAGAGGGGGGCGATAATACGATCCGAGAGCCCCTCATAAAGAGGTACGAAACCTTGACTTGGATCGATATCTAAAAGGGAAAGATGACGATTTCAAAAGTGGTCTAGAACACCGTAAACCGCGTGTAAGCCGCTGTGCGAGGAAGACGACGTCGCCCGTCGTGTGGCATGTTTGAATTTAGATGTATGTGTGCATGTATGGATTGTGTTGTGTTGGAGTCAGTGACGTTGGTCGATCCGTGGTTAAGCCCCTGCCGCCCGGCGCGTGTGTGTCTGAGTAACCGCTGCACGCAGGATGCTACGATTGTTAGACTTGCTTCTCGAATAGTTCAACAAGTGGTGATTGTGAACGTCGGTTAGACATAAACCCTTGTCACCAAACGGACCCTCAATTTGCCAACGCTCCAACTGCAAGGTCAGGAGGTTGAGTGGAAAGCAACCGGCATCTACCTTGGATGACAGGTAGTTTGTTGCGCATGGTCCCCCAGTTGACCACGCAGTTCTTCAGGCTAGGGCTGCAAAAGCGAAACTATCGGATTCTGTCATCTAAGTTGCCAATCCATGACAAACTAGGTAGCTAAGATACTAAATAGAATAGCTGCTATGCACCCTCATCCACTGGGCGGCCTGCCTACCTCTGCCTCGCGAGCTTTTGTCGCTCCCTTCGGCTAACGTATAATCGTGGGAAGCCAATTTCGGTTACGTTTGTATGTGAAATGTTGCGGCAGGTGACTTCAACATCTCAGATACTAGCATATCACTAACTATTATTTGATAGTGGCATTGTACAAAATACAAACATCGAAGGATATAGCTATGTGTGTTCTTTCCTTTTACAGCAAATGTCTCCTTACGACTGGAATAGAGAGTTAAGGGGAGATATGCCTGATATATGCCTTTTTCTTCTTTAGCCCAGCTTCGTCGCGTGTGTGTAGTATGTACTGTAGTAAGTATGTAGTATTACAGTAAACACAAACACACCCTATTCTAGCCATCCTCGAGCGGTGGAGAAAGGAACGGGGGCTCATTAGCCCCTTGAGTGGCCGCTCCGACAAAGGGTAAATAGGTCCCGAGCCCCGTAACCTGCAGCCTGTATATTCTACACTTACCTCGACGAAGAATCGTAATGCAATTGTGTGGTCAGTCCTGAGGACTAAGATGGAATGTTTCGTCACCAGTAGTAAGTACGAGGATCCCTAAATTCACCGCACAAAATACAGCAGCGTTATACTGCTATTTTAGGTTGGTATTTTGTGAGAGCGCGGTTCTTCACCAACATCCACGTCCAACGACAGCCGACCTATTCATGCCGCAACTAGAAGCTGCAACGTGGCCCTACTGTTATAAACTGCATCACTATTAACTTTTACATCTATTACTTCTTTGCAGCGTCAACTGATTCAGAAGTGGTGGCCTTGTTGTTCCACTAATACATAATCCGTCAGAAGTAACTGATCGAGCGCTTACATTTGAGCCAATCTGGGGCAGCCTTCGGTCCAGCAGTGGCCATCTGCCAAAAAAAGGGAAAAGGATGATCTATAGGCAGTCTCGCTTGTGCCTTCGTAGAGTGTGGAGAATGAAGATGTGAGAAGATATAATGTATTTATTATACATAATGCAGATACTGAGACTAATCTCTCTCAACTTCTGGTTAATTTAATCTATGGTATATATAATTAATTTATGGAAATAGATCTAATCTGAATTTGAAGTGGGGAAGCAAAGAGTTTCTAAAAGGCAAAACCATTTGTCATTTACAATGGGCTCTAATTATAAAAAATATCTTCATTGAAGGTCTAATCTACGTTTCCAAGAAATCTCGCAGCTGCTCTTACATTTTTCTTGCTCTTTCATTTCCAGCGCGGTCAATACAAATCCAAAGATCGCGAAGTATTTGCTCTAATATTTCGTTCCCAGCAAGAAGCGTCAAATTTATCGTAACAGATTTGGTGGTTGAATAAAGTATGTATATGCCGTTTTATTTGCGCGTGCGTACAACTTCATACCATATTTATATCCCACGGATACTGTGGATATGATGGGAAAGTTAATTTACAGTCCCTTACGATTGGAACATTAAAATTACGAATCAGAAAATTGATCATTTTATGAAATTGGGCGATGGCAAACTGATACACAGTCAACATTCGTCCTCGATAAGAAAGCAAAACGTATGAGGACCGCCTCGGTGTCAATGTATGTACATAAATGATGTGCGCGGATCTGGGGGTACTGCTTCCAGCTGAACAATTTCATCAATGAATTTTCATCAATTACTGCTTTTCGTATCACTCTTAGGTATTTTCTTTCGATGTTATAGCACATGCATTACCGGACAGTTACGGTTATCGGACAAGGGAGAATAGTGAAGTGTTTGCAAATAATCTCTGGATATAAGTACAGCATTATTCTCGAAGTATATTCCGTGCCTTGGACATCAACTTGGAAGATATGTCCGGTGGTAAAATCAACCTCAAGAACTTCATCATATAAATTACATTTTATAATCTTTTCTGTGCATGTTAAAATAGGCCACAGGATCAATAAGTTGCATTTTGCCAAGGTTATATTTTTATTGTTGTTTTTAAAGTGAAAGTAATATAAGTAATTATGAACAGATTAAATAATAAATTAAACGATAAATACTCGCATGCACCAATATTCCTCACGTTTACCTATACTTTATACAAGAGAATATCGACATATATTAGAGAGTAAAGAGAGAGAGAGAGAGCCATGAAGAAATCCAACCACTTTGTTTTTTTTGGCTGATGGCCGCCTAGTGCTTAAGGCACTCAGCTGGAACCTTTATTAATGGGTAACCAGCACAAGGGTTTCCCAGATGGAACCTCGGCATTGACCATTATCCTGTACGCGAAACCGACTGACTCCGACGGTATCCGAAAGGGCCTCGACCAGTTGCTTCTGATGGATTAACTAAATTACTATCATTATTATTGTTAACGAAATTTACCACAATTCGGAATGCGTTGGCGCCGGAGAAGAAGTGGCGCAAGAAACTCCAGCGACGCTCCTGTCTATATTAATTGATGAAAACCGAAACCGAACTGAAATATGGCGGTAACGTGAATAATTCTGTTTGTACAGTAAACTTGAACTGGAGTTATAAGCGAAGGCTCTCACAATCAGCGGGTTTGTACACGACAGAGTCGAAATATCGGCGGGAAGCCAACTTCAGGTGCTGAGTTTTCATCGGGAGCTCAAGGCCTATTTTCATTATTATATACATATATCTATATTATATTATACCGCAAGAATCACGGCGCACCGGTGGCCTTGCGCATGAAGCGATTTTGGATTACCTAAAGTCGGTGAATGCGCTACGATGGGACTTGCGTATATCATTATGGGTCGGATGCCGCTTTGTTATCTAATGTGGCGCATCGAAATATTTGACTTTTTTTTACCAGGGGATTAGACGATCAAAAAGTATGGAATGGTTGGGAGATGAGGCGTTTTGTTGCGCCGAGAGTAGTACAATTTATTATGGATGTGCTCCATGATGCGGTGCATGTGATAAGTGCATAAGTTCTAGATGCGAAAACCAAACTCTTCGGGGATGGGTAGCCTTTGGGATTGCATAAAGTCCATTAAGCGGACGAGAAGAATGCGTTCATATTTTTTCCCCCAGTGTCTTTAGAAGACTGATGAGCGGATATGAGGTTGTGTCGGACGGGCGTTTTGACGGCTTGAGGATTGGTTATGACATCGGCATCTTTCCAGATATTCGGAATTGAAATTGGAAATTATTGCCACGTTCGAAAACCTGCAATTCACTATAGAATTAGCATCATTATTTTAGGTTAGTATTACCTACAATATTGACCCATAAGATAAGAAAATCCCTTTAAAGCCCATTAAATATAATTTTCGAATGAAAAGAAACTAAGATGAGGCTGTAAACAGTGACGGAATGCCCGTCAATCATGGAACTAGGTTGTCACGGTATTTCCAATCTTATATTTTTATAAGAAATGTAAAAGATGATAAAGTTAATGTTTTAAGAAGACACTAATTTGCTATAAGAACAACGATATGATCCCGAGTATTCTAAAAATTTACCGATCTGCAGAAAGAAGGAGTTGAAGTTACGACTACCTTCGTTGCTAACTTGATACATGAATGAAGGAGTTTTGGAAAGAATCGTAACATGTTACAGAAAAACGGAATCTTAAACGATAATCAGAAACCCAATGGTCAAACTCAAGTAAAACCCCATACTACAATGGCATAGGACCCTCACTTTTATCCATATATAGAGGTCTCGACTGAGTGCCATAAACGCTCGGTCACCTCTCAACCCGCTGAAACTGTAAAAGCCCTCGGGCTAAAAGCGACTGTCAGCCCGAAAAAAAACCTCACTTTTATTGTAATAGCTTAGTGCTTACATTCGTATATTGATTAGTGCAAAAGAATATTAACGTTATGAAGTTGTTTTACAAACTTGATTCTATAAACAACAAACGTTATGTCATCAACAAAATTTTAGTTCATATAAAATAAACTAATTGAACAATATACTTTTATTTGTTCTCCAATGTTGTTACAATTAAGACATACATATGTACCTAGTCCGGCCATAAGTTCTGTTACAAATGAAAATGCATTTTTGTTTTAATGAAGTTATGTAATATTATTAAAATTTATATCCACATATTTATTAGTATCAGCAAAAAATAAAAAATATTCTATTCGAAAGGTGGCCCCTTTGGCTTTTATACAGACCTTTAATCTGTTTGGCCACGAATCTATGGATTTACGCACTAAATACGACCCTGTTGGTAACAGATCTCTTAGTTTATTAAATAGATCGTGAAGCATAGTCCGCCAAGTGACTCCATTGAAAAATACGAAATTATGGAGAGTAAACTCATGGCATTCCTTTTTTTCTTTTTGGTATGAAGGGATGGGGTGGGGGGTAATCTTTAAAATATACTGTGCCTTCAGGGGAGAAGACTTACTTCTTGATTTCTATTATTATTCTGTTCCCATGGATGCCATTTTTAGTATATTGGAATGGATCACCTATAAAATGCACCCATGAGCACTGAGCCTTAGCAATGCCTTCCTAGAATGTGCTATGGCAATATTACTCCGTACTATTATCCTCCTCGCCCGCTTGCCATCGATAAGCGCTGATGCGCTCCAAAAGAAATAAATGAGGAGTCCGACTCTCCGCCGCTTCTTGTTTCAGGCGCAGCGAATACTCCCTACACGAACTGTTCCTTTGACAGATTGTCTCGACCAAGCTACATCATCACTGCAAACAATCATCGATGTCACCTTCTCCCACTTCCTTACTTGGGTCAGTATATTTTCCATATATAATCCCACGAGCATGGGGTAAATATGCAGTCCATCTGGTCGCGAAGGTGTCGCTAGTGCCAATGGTTTGGCTATCAGCATCGGTTGGCAGCTTTTCAACAATTAACATTACGTTGTGCGACTCCACTACGGATTGGCAGATTTCACATATTTCCATTTTAATTTTTTTTTTATATTTATTTCTCAGACACGCAGGTTTCACCTTTTGCAGTCATCACTTTCTATCAGATGAGCTTTAAGCTCAATTGTCATCCGTGGCATATTAAAAAAAATTACCGGATTGTAAAAGATAACAAAATCACGAACACACCAACAAACGGATAATATTTTGAGACCTGTTTAGAACAAAACAGTAAAGGAGATTAACTCCTGACAATTAACAACGGTTTTATTTCCAGGCATCAAATGAAATTTCGTCGGAGACTATGAACACGAGACCTCTTAACAACCGTGAGTCATTTAAAACATTGAGACCACCGCTAATATACAATACATTGTCTCCACAAAGATAGATTTTTTTTTCAATTTAATATTAGCTGTAAATATGTTTTTCTAAACGTTATAAATAAATAAACCAAGTAAATTATAAGGACAAAATACATTACAGTGGTAGAGCACTGCAGATGGTTTCTAGCTGCAGAATTAACGGGTCAGCTCGAACGGTGTAGGACCACGCCCTCACAGAATACCAGTGTAAAATAATAACATATACATATATGTTGCTGTGTTTCGACTGTTGAGTGCAGGGATCCGGAGATGAGGCATACCATCTCAGTCCTCAAGGATGACAACGCATTATGATTCCGTGTCAAGTATGAATGTAGATGTCATGGGCTACAGGAATCACTTACCATCAGGCGAACCGTGTGCTCGTTTGTTACTCTCAATGTAATTTAAAATAAAACATCCCAATTCTCCATATGCCATCTATATATCTCAAGGTATACAGCATTAAATATTGTAACAGAGGTTCGCGGTAAGAGGCAATATGCTTAACCGTAGGTTTGCTCTGTGTAATGCAGAATTAATAATAACTCTTTATAAAGCATTCTGTCAATAATTTCCCTCGAGCAGCCTGCAGGTGTGTGACACGCCGAGTATAGGAACGAGTTCAATATAACAAAGCATTCAGAGTCTGCCACGGTCTTCTTGTAGCGCCTCGGGAATGTTTGTACATGCTCGAGCACTATTATGAGAAAATAAGCAGCCTCAATGCTACAGCGCCTGAGAAATAGTAGACAAGGGCATTCACAAAATGATTACTGTAAGACCGGATTGCCACTTTCAACAATACTGACTGAAACTAATTATAGGGATAAAATAAAACAGATTTGTTTATTATTATTATGACATTGAAAATCATTAAACAACTCATACTTTAATATTTTTAAGAGTACATTATATTAATTGTTTTTAATAGATATAAAGTTATGGGGATATTCATTTTTATCCTCGGTTGGTAGGTCAATAAGATAAATAAACTCATTATGAAATAATTATATTAGATATAATAAAATTATATAATCACATATATATAATCAAATAAATATATGAAAAATAGCAGTATTATCCGAGCCATGTCTAATATTTTGCCATTCCCATTTCTAGGTTCAACGGACGCAATTATTATTAAAAATTGTTTACTATTAATTCTCTCTCAAGACCCAACCCCAGAAATACTTTTGTTAAAATGGTGTTTAGTTCAAGTTCAAATTTTTATCACCAATCTTAGAGAGAGAATGGTAGAGAGAATAGATGATTAACATTTGCGCCTCATTGATATCTTGGTTATGACTTCTTTACGTCGGTATTTTGATAAATAAATGCAACAAAGCATTCCAAAGAAAATACCGAAACCAAAAATAACTTGCCCCATAGTTAGATGTTGTATGTTATTCACAAAACACGCACGCATACACAGTGAGCCCTTGCCGTACTCAGAGCGAAGCATTAGATCGACAAGTTTATATCGTGTATTTCATGGGTTATTTTTTTTAATAATTAGGCGTAAAGCACACAGTTGAACAGAACCACTCTTCAGAAGTATTAAGTAAACTGTTGTATTTAGTTTGTGACACTATTTTTACATACTTTTGGTATGTGCGTAGGTATTGTTCTATCAATATCCTGGTTATATGATGATACAATTATCTTGATTCTGTCAAATCCGAAACAGCCGCACCGCCGTGTTAAAAGTCATGAAGTCTTTGGTGGCATTTAACATTGTCAGGCTCTTTACACGCCTATAGGATCAGACGAGACGTTCGTTTCTTGGAATACCACAACCATTGACGTATTCTAATGTATGCGTAACTTGATTAGCAAAGGTCATGGAAGTGGGTAACGGTAATAGTTAAGAACTCGGATCATAATTCTATCTTAATCATCGTTTTCAGCCAGCCCTGATGTTAGCTGCCTACTACATTTATTAATTTACACTAAGTCTGCCGCTTGTCATTTAGAAGGTAGCCAATGTTAGGATTGGTTGTGACGATATTAAAATATGTAGTAAATGACTAGTGACAAATTAAAGCAATGTTTTGATTACAACTTCAATCTGAAGCGGATCTGTAATTCGGACGTTCTTTTTATCTCCTGCGGGGTAATAGCGGGGTCACATGGAAATAGGAGTATCGATCGGGTCAGTTGATACATGGAGGATTGCGCATACAAGTTGGTCTGAGTGTGCTCAACTGACGCTACTACGACAGGTTGTGTGTGGGATCCTCTACGTATCGTAAGTAGCAAAACTATGCCCCGCGTTACGACAAGACAGGAACCTGCCAAAAGGAAGACCACTTCCCATCAGATAAACAGTGTGCTCACTTTCACCTTGCCTCCGTATAAAAATAATGGACAATCTGTCACACGTTGTCACACAAACAAGTTTTGTGAACAAAACTCTATTTTAAAACACAAACTTGTATTAACTAAACACTTTACATCAATTTCAAGATACGATACAAAAAAAAAGGCATTAGAACACAAAACTGAAAACAAAACAAAACCTGGTTGACAACAAACGGAACATAACGATCAGTGGCAGTAATATAATACGAGAATTGTGATGTCTTGTTTTAAGACGAAACGTATCGCATTCGTTAATACGAACTGGCTTACGTTTTTAAACGAAATATTATGAATGTCTCTTTTTATTATTACAAAACTGTATTTATCGTGTTTCTTTTGTTATTAAAATACATAATATAATTGAAGTGAATTAATTACCATTAACTACTAAAAAAAATTACAATTAAAGTATGATAATACGATCACATTGATTAAGTGACGAATTCAGTTATAGAAGATGGCTGTTTGGTGTCTTAGAAGATCACTTGAACTCTCAAGCCCTACAAGCGTCCCCTGGATAGTACGAAACGAACAACATCCCCGGCGGTAGGACCTAAGATCGACTACTGACTATATATTACCACCCATCAAACAATGCCATACCTTAGTATCGTGTTCCAGCATGTTTGATGAAGCCACTTGGATTATGTATCAGAACGGTTTCGTTGCGATGTATACTGGAAACGATTCAGCAGTATAAACTGTGAAAGGAACTTGATCGCAGAGGGTAGCGAGATCGGAGAAACGTTGCTCTACTGGCCGCCCGCAGTCTTACTTCGCTCAATTGCCTTCCGCCATCCTATACTATTCACTCTACTTAAACATGAGAAGCATTATAGAATAAATAAGTTTAAACAGCGGATGCACTTCTTCTCTCTTAAACTACACCACAATAACATCAGAAGTCTACTCTCAAGCCGTCTTCAGTCTACCACTACCTTTAGGTTAATCCACTTACTTTTTCAACGTCCAAGACCATCATATCGATATAGACTAACTAACAGAAGCGCGGTAATTCGCTTTAGCGTTAAATCTCTAATGCGGTCAAAGAAGCTACAGGAGTACCGGACGTTGACGTTGGCAATGGACGTAGTACAACCAATCGATAGGACCTTCTGTCGATTACCCATTGAGGACGTTTAATCACCGTCTGGTGAAATCTGTATCATTCCATTCTCCCACCATTCAGTAAACGATTAAACCTAAAGGATCTTATATTTCATGGTACTTTTGGAAATCCATTGAGTCGGAAGGATACGGACCCGCGCCACCCTTTTCACCGTAAAGAAACGAAACATTCGTATTTCCAATAAAAAGGTACTAAGAACTTGGTTGTCTTGTCGTGAACGAGGTCAGTAGACCCAACGCTATAGCCTGCTGAGGTCTTATAAAATCGAGTTGTCTCCTATTCTGAAACGTTGGTCGGAACAATCTCTTTTTAAGGATTGGAATAGTGCCAAAGCCACTTTACATCAAAATTCTAGTCAAAGATGATCCAATCAAACAAAGACTTTGTCAATAAAAAAAATCAAAAAAGAGAATTTGTCAATTGTGAGTGTTAGTGCTCAGTGGTAGAAAGAGAGGGAAATAGGTAACCATTTAAAATTATATCATAATATTTAAGATTATAAACGAAAGTAATAGGGTGGATGGATAATAATAATTAGAATTATAAGAAACAAAAAATATTACAAAGATAAAAAATTGTGGATAGAAATGAAATAGAAACTCCATTTCAAGACTGTAGCGGTATTAAAAATTGATCTATGAGTTTATGTTATGTTTTAGTTATAGTTATACAAAGAAAAAAAAATGAAAATGGCTGTAGAATGAAGGGGCGTCTCTTGCGACGAAGATCCACGATCACGCATAAGAGTAGCGTAAAGTACTTCCCATAATGCTGCGTGAGAGATAGTATTGACCCAATTACTTGCAAAAAGGCATCCCATCTCCTCCAGGATGACGACGCAAATTAATCTTGTCAAGAATTTACCTACTTGTAAAAGCATGTCATCATTATGGTAATGGTATGGTAAAAATGAAGCAAAGAAGATAAATTTGCTTCATTTTAAATATAAACGTGGTAGTTACATAGCACCTTTATTATAAGGATATAGGAAAAACGGAGTTAAATAGAATACCAGCATAAAATAATAAAAAGATTATAAATATATATTATAAGAAATAAAATCTTGATAAGATTTGAATGTTAATCAAAGAAAAACCGAAGATACGCTACGAGCTGCGAGCAGAAATCGTCCGCTAGAAGGTAAACCGTAAATTCCTTTATCTTTCACGTTATACACTTTTCTTTATGATTTTTGTGTACATTTATTCGATGTGCCTTATTCTGTTGATGTTCTAATGTTTGATTCCTATTTTTAGGATGAGAGGAAGGCGTCGGACACTCAGTTATAACACGAATCGGATATACATTATGATCCCTTATCCATGATGTGGGTACCATGGACCACAGGATTGCCGTCTACAACCTCTAACAATAATTCGATGGTCGAACAACAAGTGCGAAGAGAACTGCCGAGGAGCATCGAGACGCGGGGCGGGCAGGCGCTTGGCGGGGCGTGCCGACCGCGCGCCGCCCACTGCCGTTATAAGCGTGCACTGCGCTGCGCCCGCGCCGGCACAGCGTGACCAGCGCCTGAGAACGACGCTTTAGCGTGCGGTGCGACACGTCTGCCGCTCCACTCCCGCGCCTACATCCTCAGTGTGCCTCTTACCGCCGTAGCGCAATATAAGCCGCAAAGATTGCTCCCGTGGTTACAATACGCGACGGTCGCCACCGCAACAGCGGTACACACACACTGCACGTTCACACGCAAAGGTAAGTTCATTTCGTTAATAACTAAAGAAATATCAATTCATCCTTTAGCAGATTTATAATAGCATAAAAATCGCTTAGGTTTTCATTTGTTTTATTATTGTTTATATATTTTTATTAATTATTAAGAATAAGCTAATGACTAAAAATCAATAAGGATTTCTCAAATGTACTGTAAACCATTTTTAGTATTTAGTAATACTACTTATAAGACAATGAATCGAAATAAAGATCTATTGATCATTTTTTAAATTTATATTAAAATAGATATTAAAACATTGTGATATAAATCAAATTTAAAAGGGATATTTATAATAAATTACACTAATACATATTATTTAAAATACGTTCTAAAAAAATTAAAATAACTTAAAATCAATATATTTTTTTAAATAAAAGGGGCATCATTATTATTATTATTTAACTCTTACATTTAATTATATTAAGACGTTAGTGATTTTTTAATCTACATTATTATTTGAAGAATATGTTTTAAATACACTCTATATATGGTATAATAGCACTTACGAGTTAATCGCCAGATAGACTTGTCAGTTAGACCTAATAGCTAAAAGTAGCTTATTAGAAACTATATGGAAGATTCCCAGAAAGTTTTCTACTTAATACGAACAGTTTAAAGTTAAGGAGTTGTATAATAAATGGTAAAATTAATTGCATAGTTTATTAGATTTCTCTTTTAACCTAATTAACGATTATGTTATGCTATGACTATTTTAACCTAATTAACATCTCGTCGCAATCATTCGCAACTTTGTTTTTAATTTTAAATTTATCAGTTCGCATTAGAGACATTAAAGATTACTTAAGAAGCACATTTATTATTAACTCGCCTTGTTATATTACGAAAATTTTATAGGTGAACTGTTAATGAAGTTGTTTGGCGAAGTGATAAGCAACAATAACAAAACGGTTCATTCAACACGATCAAATTTTCGCAAACAAATACGACCGTCGCGAAATTGATGAACTTTGTGAGGTCATCGTTTAAAGTGGGGTCGACAGCGTACAGTGCACGGCCGCTGGCATCCTATCACCTGTGACCTTGTCCCGAGCCACCCATCCATAAATAACCAAACGATTTGTTTGTTTTTAATACACTTCTTATAATTATTATAAGATGAATGAAATGCAAGATTAAGATAAGCGTGCTATAAATAGTCATGCAACGATTTATAAGAAAATGTATATCCACAAATGTAATAAACGTAATTATTTGATACTGAATTGATTTTAAAAATAAAATCTTACATATTTTATTCCGATCAAGGTAGACATAGATTGGCTAATACTATTCGTATTTCACTTAAAGCTTATTAGACCAGAAATACTCATTAGTCCGTATCGGTTGGAATTTGAACCCACCTACGCAACACCGACGTCTTAGACACTAGTGTAATGTTTACAATAATACTACAGCTCTTGATAACTTATAGAATACTGGTATAAAGTACATTATTGGGGTGTTTTCACGATAACGTTTAGGAGTGAAAATGCATGTTTCATTATACATTTCAAAGTCAAGTACACCGAGAAAGCGATCTGATTCGTAATCGCACTAAGACATCTTAGCTAATAACCATTAACATAATCAGTAATGGCTATAACCATTATTATTAACTATATCACAATAATAATAAAGCTTTTTGACTATCTAGATTAGATTTAGAGAAGCTTGCATTAGATATTCATCCCAGATAGTAATGCCAAATACTATCAATTTAATTATTTTAAAATAAATAAACTGGATTGTTTACATGAGTCCAAATAATATTTGTGTTTATTCATAATGGACGTAAGTAACTAACATACAATTTATTTTATTAACTACGGTCAATAGACTTCTTGATAGAGAATGAAAAAAATGTAGACTCGTCAGTCCTTAAGACTAAAATGTATTTTAACAACTAATTACATTAACCGTATCTTATTACCCTATATATATATTTTCTGCTGGTATTTTCTTAGCGCGTGGTTTTATTTTCGATGGTAGAGCCTCGAAAAGTATCTCATCCTCATAGAACACAAGCGTAAAATAGCAATATTATGTTATTGTATTTCGTTCAGTAATTTAATCCGTCAGAACCAACTGACCGAACCGAGGTTGGACCCTCTCGGGCATTCTCGACTCAGTCGCTTTTGAGCACAGGGTAACGGTTCGAGCCGAGGCTCCCTCTCGGAAACCCTTGTGCTTATTGCTTGCCCATAAATAATGGTTTCGGCTGAGTGCCACAAGCACTCGGCCACTTTTCAAACGGGTGATGTTGCCAAACCCCTCGAACTAACAGTAGCAATCAGTATTAAAATAAAAAACAAAAAACAAATCAAATGAGTACAGTAAGCGTATGGCACTGAAGACACAATTACATTTAACGAGCCATACTATTACGTTCCTCAAGGGTAAACGCCTATGCAACTCGTATTTTCGTTGATATTGTTGGCTATAGTTTTAATGGGCCACAGCAATGGTGAATGATGGCTCGCCCGTTTCTGAACGGTGGATATATAGGTATATATATATATATATATATATATATATATATTGTATATACGCCCCAGAAAAATAAGATAGAATGCCTTTATTTTTTTCTTTCACCAGATCATACATAATAGTGCTAAATTATTTTACGCCGACATTCTGGAAAGCGCGGGTATACCCAGATCGATTCGATCTAAATAAATATGTAAATTTCATCAGACAATTCAATAGACATCCTTGAAATTCCAATAAATAATTGTCGTTTTCTGTATAGTACTTGAATAGTGATGTACTCGTAATGTGTATCTAACAACATATTCATACACAACCCATAAATAGTTCTGTTTACTTTGAATTCTTACATGCCTTAAGAACTCACTCGTTCTTACTGTTTTATAGGTTACCTAGACACAAGTCTCAAGTTTTATATTGCTCGGCAGGTTTCCTAAAGTGTTAAGATCTGATCTGTAATTCCAAATACCTCGCACTAGAGACGCTTACTTGATATGTGTCTTTTTCAGTTACACGTAAATACTAAAGTACAAATATATGTTAATACAATCACATGTGAGAAGATTCTAGACTAAGATATAAGCGGTAAATAACAATATTGACAAGATTTGACCTATTGACACACAAGTTTATTGTTATTGAGACGATTGAAAAAATCTTGTAGAGTTCGAAGAACACGTGGACAATAAATACTATTCAAGTCTCTCGTAATAACAAATGTTTTACCGACCAAATATCTGTCGACCGGCTCTCAAACTGGGCATTCCAAATTCATATTTCTTTCGGATAAAATAGTTATTATTTATATGTATATATAACATTGGTAGCGACAAAATTTACAGAACGACTGATATTAAGGCACCAAAGACCGCTGTGACCAATAACTATTTAATATCTTAATTGGAGACTAGATGCACTACTGACGACTAGATGACTAGAACGCACCCGGGGTTGTCGACCATAACCACAGTAGGGAAAATGCCTTGTTGCCTTAGGTAGCAATTCCAAACGGTCTAACGAGTTTGTGTAAATTATTTCATTATAATTCTAAGACTCATTTAGACAATGTGTAAAATTAAACTTCAAAAGAGATTATGATTGATTTAACGAAGTTATATATCGAGTTTAGGTATTTTTTATGCATTACCTCATTTGGTGTTAAACTATACTGCGATCAATAATTACTCATATAAAACTTCTTTTATTTTCTTCTTTTTTTTTCTTGTTCATTCGCTCAATATATTGCTAGAAAAATCAACGTGACTTCATTTAATTTGCTGCTTTGTTGTTCACGTTTATAAAATACATCATCACCATCCTAAATCTTTGATAAGGATGAATATAGATGTTTATGGGCGGCAGTCATCACTTTCCATCGGGGAAACTGCGTTCTGAAACCCTTAGTTTCCTAATAAAAGGTGTGGGAAGTTTAGGACATCAATTTTTTTACATTAAAATATACCATTGCTTAAAGATTGAGTACCGCTGGTTTGGTACATCCATTTGTGTTTTGGACTCTGTACCAAGTGCTGGGAGCCACTGACCGCCCGCAAAACATCAATTGTGACTCCCGTCTACTGCACTCTTGATCCTTCAAACTTTTAACTATACCTTCGTTATAATTTATCGTCTGCCAACATTGGAGTCAGATTAATAAAGTTCAATGTATAAACAAGATCAACTCTCATGAGTAATTAAATACTGTCGCTTTAATATTTATAAATGAGTGGATAGCAAATAATTATGCATAGTTTTAAAGTTGCGTAAGCG
Organism: Teinopalpus imperialis; assembly: GCA_029286865.1. NCBI lineage: Eukaryota > Metazoa > Arthropoda > Insecta > Lepidoptera > Papilionidae > Teinopalpus > Teinopalpus imperialis. Next base: position 627,507 of record JAGSMU010000025.1, on the reverse strand, counting down.
TAATTATATTAATACCTATACTAATAATTGGATGTTAGTAAACATTAAAGACTTTTTAATTAGGTTTCCTTTGAAGATACTGACTACTGCAACAATTTAATAATTTATTATAATTTTTACCATGAAACATATTTTATAGAACAAAAACAGGTTTTAACACAAAAGTGTTTTAAAGTTTTGTTCTGCGAATAATGTAAAATATATTACGATGTAAACTTTACTGACATTTGAACCATAAAGTTTCTAAATTGATTTGATTTTTATCGATGATGGATGTACGTGTCCAAGAGATGACACTCTACACTCTAGGTGACATAAAAAATCCATTTGATCCAAATATTAAATTCTTTCGTCTAACACAAATACCAAAGCTCGAAAGCTCAGACTCGAATAAAAACAATGATAGGCTATAAAAAACATTTTTATATCAAATAAGAAAGTTGTCTTAGTATTAAGTGGCACTGAATTAAATTAATCATAGATGTTTCGTATATTCTTTATTTTCCACGATATCTCATTTTAAAAAAAAGTTACGAAAAATTAACATCATGAAATTCGCCGTGAAGAAATTTAAATCTGCAATAAAAATACCATACGTCGACTAGGTTCACTCATTAAAGTAATTTCTTTAAAGAATATATTTTTATAGAAACATTACAAGCTTGCCCTTAATTAAAACTGTATTAAGAAAGTAAATAAAATATTTTCCTTCTGAACCTAAAGCTTTATTATATATAGTATAAAATCAGAAAATAACTTTCTATCGATTTCTTATTTAATGCATAAATAGTTACGCGATAAATACAATCAACTCGCAAGAAGTTTTATTTAACTACGACATAGATAATGAAGATACATACATGTGCTCGGTAATGTTAAGATGACATGCCTAGATGAAACGAGACGTGTAACTCCTGTTGCTACGAGGCAACTAAATTACTAAATTGGCAAAGGCACTCGAATATAATGACAGTTCTTGTCAAAAGTACATTGACAACGTTAGGTTATGGGTGCGTTCAAATTTCGCATTAGTCGAAACATAAATCAGCTAGTACTGAAACGTGCATGTAGGCAACAAGGCTGCAGCACCAGTGCATGAGACATTCACGTCATTATTCAATCGAGTGCAGAAGCACCGGCGCGGGGAGCCCTCATGCACGCGTCCCATATGTGACCGATTGACTGGCCGGTGGCGACATACTAGTTACTAGACTTACTCAATACGTTCTCGGCTACAAATACTACAACGAGGCAACGAGGAATAGACGGTCACACTTGTGCATTTGTGAGTCCGATTACAACTAAGGAACCTGATGTCGTCGAAAAATTTTTATTTCAAATCATCAATCATTAATGATTGATTGATCAAGCTTACCACGTCCGAGTTGATAGGATAATTACAATTCATTGGTTATATTGCAAGATGAAATGTATGTATACTTGTGAAACAAATATATTGTTGATTTACAAACCTAGATGTGTTATGATTTGTCTTACATTGCCACTGTATTAAATATTATTATTACATTGAGAGTAACAAACGAGCACAGAGTTCATGTGATGGCTAGTAATTCCTGCGGCCCATGACATCTACATTCATCCTTGACAAGGTATCATATATGCACATGCGATTTCACCCTTTAGGACTTAGGATGGAATGCCTCGGCACAAGTAATAAAGATCTCCGGATTCCTGCACTCAACAGACGAAACACAGCAGCATTATGCTACTATTTTACGCTGGTATTCTGTGAGGATGTGATCTTACTCCGGTCGAGATGACCCATTCATTTTGCGGCTATACAAACTGCAGTGTAGCTCTACCACTGTTATTATATGCCGATATATATTATTATTTTATTGTTACGCTTATACTGCGGCACTGTAATATATGACATCATTGGAAATGTTCATGTAGAAGAACTAAAATATTATTAATTTTCCATAATTTATCGGAGACATAACTGTGGGTTTTAATAGAGGTTAAATGTAACATTTTTACTGAAATTGCGTTGGATACCTAAGTCTTCGACACTCTTAAAACGACTTTATTACATTACCTCATACAATATTAATTTTATTAGATATTTATACAATACATTAATTCAATAGAGCGTATAAATGGAATTGTTATATTTTATAAAATGTGGCCGCGTGGTGTAGTGTTTAGAGTACCTGGCTGCCGCGTTGTAGGTTCGATTTCCAACCGAGGGACAATATTCGTGCATCACAAATTGTTGCTTTTCGGCTCTGGATGTGTTATATGTATGTCTCGTGTCGCTGACATTTAATTTGAATCTTTCTCCGCATTTCACGACAAATGAACGCCTCTGTGCTTGCGCAAATGTTTAGGGCACTATAGAATAATCTGCGCAGTTGATATCATCTGGCAATAACCAGAAGATATCGCGGTGGTCGAAATTGATCACGAGAACATCATAAAATGTGACTTATCTTTGTCTCAAGCTTACATTATGGCGATGTAATGGATTTCAATAGACCGCTTGTACCGCACAAGACGTGCATTAGTGTCAATAAATGTGTCAAGTTTCTGAATAATTACACGCAATTGACGTAGCAACCTAATTATCGCATCATATATCCTTATGAACCTAATGTTAATCCGTAGTCCCCAGTGACATAAAATATAAATCGAAGAATTGACCTATTTAATAAGCCATAATAATATTTCTCTTACCGCCAGCCTGGCGTCACAGTAAATGACACAGCTTAGTCTCAGGTACAGGGTTCGATTTAGAGCCATAAAATAAAATTTATGCATCAAAAATTGTAAAATAACATATTAATGCGGATTTTCATGCGCGACGATAATCACTTACTCCTATGAAAAATACAAAAAATTGTGTATATTTTATTATGTATTATATGTTGTTTCTGTAGTTTTTGTTATGTGAACTATCACATAACAAAAACTACAGAAACCAAGATCCAAATAGATCATTTTCGACTTTATCACTGTGATTGCTTTACCGCTGTGATATAGGTATACCACATTGGCAAGTCATGAGGACATCGTCATTATTATTTATCAAATCAACACTTATTTTTTTTGGTGTCTGACCAAAATATAGTCACTATTGTCAGAATCGATGTCATATTAAATCCGAAACACACATTCAACGAATCAAAATGTCTTCAACCAAAGAGCGCACAAAAATAGTGAGGTCTTTGTGTTAATAACTCTGTAGCAAGCTGTTCGTGGTTTCCTTCAAACTACGTAACGTCCCATCGGGTACGTTATTCATTTCTGACAATTATGGATAGTTCCTAATATCAATTCATATCAGTAGTTGTGGATATTTTGTTTTTTATATATATTATATTGTTTTTTTTATATTATATACCTTAAGCAATTATTATATGCCATATAATAATTGCCATATATCATATAGCTAAAACTATTAATAGGAATAAGTAATATGTCATAACTTTATGTGACAAATAACTTCATACATTTTCTAATTTAGCTTATCAAATAACAGGTTATAGCGGAAGTTTCTGGTCAGGAATTATAAAATCGCAAAGTAGCAGTGAACGCTGAACATACTCGTAACTTTATCTATCTAACGTTTCCTTTGAATAATCGTCAGGCATTAGAACAAATTTCTGCTTTACACTTAAGTAGCTTATATCCGTAAGTGACCAGCTTCATACTTGTGCCCCAAGCGTACATAATCACTACGTATTCTCTCTCGCCTCTCTATATATTTGAAAATATCATGTACCTAATACCTAAAATAGTATGAAATGATTAAGAAGCAAATAATTATATGTCTATATTAGATTTTTTTTTGTTAATTTTTATTAATATATTATTTATTACATTTATTAATTTATTGTAGTTTATTGATTTATTGAGGTAGAGTAGGCTGGTACAGAATGCCTTTTGGCATTAAGTTTGCCTTTTTGTTGTATGGCTATACTTATGCAAATAAAAAATAATAAATAAATTAGTACGGTTGATATTTCTTTTCTATTTATTTATTAATATCCTCCACTGCGTTTAAGTAACATTTTTGTCCAAGTATATCTATTAAGAAATTACAAAGACGTGTCTATAAAATGTAACATGATCAAAACCTATGCAATAGAGTGATTAAAATAAATTTATTTTAATTATCACTCTTAAAGCACCCTTTTTAAAATTCCAATATAATCTTTTACTGTATATAAATATGATAATTAATTTTAAATAGTCCTATGAGCCTGCGAACTTGATAGTACTAAGAAACCATTACTGCATTCGCACTTAGCCGATCCATTATCAGATATCAGCGACATTAAGCCGCTATCAGCGCTAAACGGATGGAACGGGAAAATCACCTTCTCACTTATTCTTCATAAACCGTGGCCGCTCTTGCCAACTGAATTAAAACCTTGCTTTCTAAGACATTTATGTAGTAAAAATACTGATGACCGTCATAAAATACTAATGATGCCTATTCAAAATCTATCTTTTAATCTATTATTAGAACTTTACTCACAAGCCATAATAATATTTAGAATTATTAGAGTAACAAATTGAAACATTCAATATTTACATCAGCTTCTTAGGGACCGGGTCATTAAATTGAAGCATTTCGCCACTTCACGATCATACTTAACAAACACGATAGATTGTTATTAGAGTGAAAAGTGTTGCAAATTTAAATCATAATTAATAATAATGTTATCGGATAAAATCTTACCGTCTTTTATATGTATAAAAACATATATTATAGAAGTTTATATCAGTAGTAATGAAAGAAACCATTTTGTTTTAAGTTGTGGTAATTTGTTTCAACTCTATCTAGACAATAAATAACAATCTCTTACATTAACTCGAATACTACACATTAAGAAAAACAATTTTTTACAATTTTTATCATGTTTAATTTTCATTTTTTGAATTCCCGAACTTTCGAGTGTAAGTAATAAGTAACTCCTGTGATGCTCTCGGTTAGAACTCGACCTCCTCAGGTTACCTTATTATCTATTAATTATATTCAATAAATAATTAATGAAATGTAATATTGTTATAAATTAAATTGCAATTCAGTGTTCAATTATTCATTATCGTTATGTGTATAAATCATAATAATAAACATGCAACATACAAATAACCCTTTTCACATTTCCTTCTAACGTTCACAACTCAAGTGGCTCTCTATACTGCAAAGGGATAGCTCTAGAATTCTGATTGTTCTCTATTCTATATTAAATTATTGAAATTATCCATCTTATCCAATATCTGCATTCTTCTCTTGACCGTGTACCTCGATCCTTAAATAGAATGAGAATTAGTGTTCTATACCATTCCACTGAGTTCTTTCGTTATTCTTTCACAGTACAGGATATACTCCTTTGAAACGCCCTTCCGGATGATGTCAAGATTGCAGCCAATAAAGTTTCTTTTAAATCTCTTCTTCGATAACATTATTTGAAGGCAAATTACATATATTTATATTGTTTAGATACATACATAAAAATATAAATATATGTAGTTTATGTATATTAGTCATTTGATATTATTATCAAAATAAACTATTTTTTAAATTTTCATTCCTATCAACATATATCCTCGAACTCCCAGGGTTGACTGGTAGAGAATTCCACTAGGCATTAAGTCCTCCTTTTCAACCTTATTTAAGAAACATAAAGAATAAATAAATAAAACCCTTTGGAACTTTTTTTTTAAGTTTATTTCGATTATAGTATTTATAGATTATAGAAGTATATTAATGTATGAAAATATGCTTTGAATAAATATTTGAACTATTTGTATACTATACGCTATATATTACTTTATCATATGCCCAGAATGTTTGCTCGGATCCGAGTAGACTAGACTACGATAATGGCCCTATATATACTCGAATCCGAGATAGAAGCGCTTTTTAACTATTGCACTCAAACAGTAGCTAGTTCAAACATAGCTTATATAAAATGTAATGCCGCCGTTAAATGCATTGCGTCTCCTCTTCCTTGACTCTCATAATCTATTTTCGCCTCCCTCGAACAATCCCGGCAACGCCCTAACAATCAACTCAAGTGCGGCCTTCCGTTAACTATCCTTTACATTATCACCGACGTACACGTACTGTACATCTCACCGTTCTGTCACTTTACATTCAATTGCTTTTGTTTAACGTCAGTCTTGATAAATTTATAACGAACTCTCTATGTATGGTCTTAGATTATTCAACTTTTATATTTTATTAAAACATTTAGTTATACAGAAAATCAAGACGTTCTTCTTATTATTTATTCATAATGTTGAACCAAAGCTACAACCTAAAAACTTCCATTCCAAAATTCTATCACTAAAAACTTTCTCCTTTAATAATTATATCTAATGACCAATTTAAAAACCCTATTAGTGGTAAGTGTTATAAGAAGATATAAAGAATGGTGGAACAAAACAATACAACCTATCACTAATAACTTCCTCCTAATGGCCAATTAAAAATAAAAAATCAAAATCTAAGCGCTCACTTAATTTATTTCACCATAAATAATTTAGCAAGACGAGAACCACCCCCGGTGTCGGCATCAATATAATTATTAATTACAATTTTAAGTGCTGTAATTCAGCAACAAAAATTACAAAACACGAAGAACACGAAAGTCGGCGATGAAGGAAAACATAGTGAAAACCTGCATGTTTTTAACAAATAAATAAAAATATATATATTTCAAGACGTGAAATCCGCCAATTCCCAATGGATCCGCGTGCCGTATTACATAATATTATTATAGCCTAATAATATTATGTAATAAAATATATTATATATATATATATATATATATATATATATATATATATATATATATATATATATTATTTTTTTATTTCTATTTTATTAAAAAAAAATACATACGCAAAATGTGCTAGCACTATTCTTTATCGCGAAACTAATTCCTTATTTCATTTATTAACATACCGTCGTGTATCGGATAATCATCTATAACACCATCATTATTTTCCATCATTTTATTGTAATAAAATGTCAAATTTATAAATTAATTATAACAAACTTCAATTTAAATAAAAATGATTATGCACCCACCCTGACTATTCTTGGAAAGGCACTTAAGGAAAGGAAGGAGCTGATTTGCATTTTTATGAATGAGGAGAGGTAGGTGAAGTCATCCTCGTTTGCCTTGCCATATAGCCACGTTTTAATTTAACTTCAAAATGATTAAACGTGTATATATATAAATATATATTTATATATATACATATATATATATATATATATATATATATATATATATTTATTTATATTAAAATAAATTCATATGAATTATTATTCACTAAAAAAATCACTTAAAATTACAGTTAAGAATTGTTTTGCACGCAATCAGGAAAAAATCAAATTTTTAATAGACTAAAGTCATAAAAAAGTTTTTATATATACATTGGCGGTCACATAATTAAAAGAAACTCAAGGGATATTATGTTAACTGAGATTTTTGATTATATATTGTTATTTTTATTACAATAGGAATTTGCAACAGTATTTAAATAACTTGTGTAAGAATTGTAAGATAAAATGTTAAATGTGTTAGACACACTAAGTAACTAAGAAAAAATAAATGTAATAAATATAAAAATGAAGTTTATTATAAGTAGTAAACAGACCTTTTTAATGATATATAAAGTTGTAATACATACATAATCATACAAACAATAATACATACATACATACATAATCATGCAAACAATAATAAAACAACAACAATAAACCAATCTATTTTTCTTTTATTTTCTATAACCACTTGTCTAAAAGCTAGTACTTGAGTTCGGTAACTTGACACAAACAATAAAATGCTACCCGATCAATTTTTAAACGAATTACTCAAATTGTTTTTCAAAATAAAACAGCATTTTGCTACGTAAAAATGCATTTCACCATATAAATTTACTATACTTAGGAAATGAAAAGTATCAGTATCGGATTTCAAAGGGCGTTACTAGTATCATATTACATCTGCCCTTCACTATAAAAGCATGAGCTTCTCGAATTACTTGCATTCGCTGGTTTGTCTGCGTTTAATACTTTTAAAAATCACCTCCAGTAACTTTTAACTTTACTTTTGCTTGCATGTTTTAAGTAGGTATTATGCTTGTTTTTTTTAATTCGACTTCGTTCTTTATACATGCTGAATATATATCTTTTAAAACTATAAATAATTTACAATTTAATAAAACTAAAAAAAAAGTAACTACATAATTTTATTTTGTAAATTGAATACCTAGATTCAACCCCAAATTATTTGTATCTATAAACAATATCGTCGTATAAACTGACGACTTTAGTCACCGATACCTATATTTGATTAAAAAAAACGTTTCAGATAGAAATATGCTAGTGTCGAAGACTGTGCAGCTAGCGATGCTGGCAGCTGCAGTGCTGTGGGGATCGCGGACGGACGCCGCCACCTCTGCTGTGAAGCTGTGCGGACGGAAACTTGGCGAGATTATGAGCAGAGTCTGCCATGCTTACAATAGCCCCTCCTGGGATGTACCTACAGGTAAACCTTAAAGTTATACGAAAGATTAGAAGTTTTATTTAGATTTAAATGATACTTCATCCAACTTTAGTATATTTTGTATTCTTATAGGTGCATTGTAATGTCTTTTTCCAAAAACCCCAAAAAAATTTTTTTCTTCTCAATAAGATAAGGGATGAAATTAAGTTTCAAATAACCAAATTGGACTCTTCTTTTGGCAATTTTTAAATCATGCGATACATTATACCATCTAAAATAAATAAAAATCTTAAACTTTTAACAATAAAGCAGTTACTCTTAACTATTTTTTAAATTAACTTGTAACTAAATATTATAAAAATTCGATCTTGGAAGCATTAATATTTACTTGATAAAGACGGGAATTCTATATATAGTAGGAGGCAAAATTACCAAAAGTCAATAATCAAGTTTCACAGTTCCCTATACCCAAACAAAATTGAAGTGCCTTATCTAAAACTGGCGAGCAAGGTCTTCGTTCTCGCAGCGTTCCAAACTCACTCTAAAATTACAACACGACATCTCCAAAACGTTGAATGACACTTGGCACTTTTAAAGAACAATACACTTTCTATTCATATATTTTTGTTCAAATATATATCATCTGTTAACAAAAAATTTAAGATTTTACAATTATTGACAAAACATATCCGTGCAGAATAATGATTTATTTTGCGATTTTATTGTTTAAAAATAAACAATAGAGGAAATATTGTATGAAAACCGTATCCTTGTATATATATTAGCCCTTTGCGTTATATCCGAAGCCCTTTCCCTTTTACGTATTCTCAAAGAGACATATTGCTATCGGAATTTCACATGTAGCTTAGCTTGTTCAAGTTCTAAACTTGACTGGAGTTGACTATATCGTCTTTGCCCCACAGGTGGCATAGAAGTGGATTTTATGTAATTTTTTATATTGCTATGGGTGACAAACAAGCACAAGTTAATCTTATAGTAATTTATTCCCGCGGTAAATGGCACATTCATCCTCGATAAGGAATTATAATGCAGACGCTATGTTATCAGTAATAAGCGCTTGGATTTCTATAATTTACCAGACGAATCACGGCAGTGCTAATTTGTTATTTAACGCTGTATTAAAAATTAAAAGTTAGGTGTAGTAAAAGTTAATACGTCACCTGTCGAACCGACCTATTTTTGTATGACCACTTAAAAAGTACCGACGTCATAGATCAAATTTTCGTCACTTTGATAAAGATCAAATTTATATATATTTTCGTAATATTTTAGATTTATTTTAATAAGTTTAACTAGTAGTGGTGATTATCCCAGTTGCTCCATCAACTTTTATATAAATAAATTTGCTTAAATGATCATAAAAATTATACCCGCAATTTAACGATTAATACCAGAAGACTACTTTATTCGGAAAATCCAAGTATATGTACTAACTTATCCGCGTAACGACGGTTGTTATCAGTAATTGCTAATTAGAAGGTCAAATCTCATATGTTTATTCCAATAGACGTCCAATAAAAACTTAAATTAATGTAAACGAATTATTGTCACGGCATTGTGATGATAATATCATACATAGTAAAGAATCGTATAACCAGGAATTGTTATCAGTTCCTGGTTATAGGTTAATTTATGTTCATTTTCTTACCAAAGCACATTAAACCACAACTTCAGAGGCGTAGGAAGTATTGAGTTCGATATTTTTTTTTTGTGTATGTCAAGTATTCCATGCCATTCCTAAGCCGTTTTAAATATTCTTTTTTTATTGCCAATATAATTGTGATCGATAAAATTACTAAGATAGACAAATAAAATTCTCCGTGGTATCTCATTGCAAATGAAGTAATTTGTAATGTAATTAAATGTAATCTGACGTTTCCACATTTCAAAAATTTATATCGGTACTAGAAAACGTTAATTTTTACGAAATTAGCAGGATACAAACGAAACTTGCTTGACGATCAGTGATAACTTCATTGTTCCTAGATACAGATAGTACATAGTGGGTTTGTGCTCTACTGACACCAGGTTCTCGCATTGTAAATGTAAATAAAGTAATTTTAATAAAAAATGAACTATAACTATCTTACGCAGGTGTTATATATGTACGTGAATGTGTGATTCTTCCCCGGACTTCCCTTTCTTTCGATCTATTCATGCTACTACCATTTTAAAGTTACAGCAACGTTCAGATTTATATTTAAATAAATATAATTAGACGTTCAAATCAAAATATTCAATATTTTAACAATTTTACAGATGTAGCGTTTATTTTAACCATTCAATTCCCGATGTTTCAAATACTTTACAGAACTCATTAACCCAGGGAGAACTGACGTCTAAGATTTGATATCCTAATAAAATAGTTATCCCGGGCTACCGTTAGCTTATAAATATTAATTTTTGATACTACATAGATAGAGCTCACAGTAACTTGAGATAGTGTTTGGTTTAGGTAAAAAATCGATACTTTAATTAATGAGAATGGTTTTTTAATTATGCCCAGCATGCGTTTCAATGCCTCTTCAATATTTTTGTACTTAATTAAAAAATAGGTCTCATTTTTGTTATTGATAAACTATCTTTGTTCATAATCCAATCCGAAGTAACTAAAAGAAATGATTGATTTAAATCATATACATATAATAGACAACTCTTAAGTGATGTATATTTGTAGTTTGTTTTTATCACCGCATTCAGCGACCTCTTGAGTGTTTACATCTAATAATCACAGGAAAACAGTCGGCTACTTAGGTACATGTCCTCTTATTTAATATGACCCCACATTCTGTCCTTATCGCTCCATCACGAACCTATTCCGTGACATGTAGTGCTTGAAGGTCGTTTTAGGATAAATAAGCAAAATTTGATTAAATTGTGACTTTCAATCTTTGAAGGTAAAGCATTTTATTATTACGCGATTTTTTTTAATATAACCACAACTCAGATGCGAATTCTTTCTTGTGGTTAAGAAAGCAAAGATCAAGTTAGCTATAAACTTTATATTTATATCATAAGATGTTTATTATTGAGCAAGGCTAGGACAACAGAATTATTGAGTGCCCAGGGTTGGCAATCCACCACTGTGCGCTTTACGCGAAATTTTCTGCCACACCCAACTAATCTGTGGAATCAGATGTCGCCAGCGGTTTCTCCGAGACGACCTAGGGACCTTCAAGAAAAGAGATCGATCTTAAAGGGCGGTAGCGCATCTATGACTCCTCTGGTGTTGTTGGGCAGCGATAATAACTTACCATCAGGTGAGGTGTTTGCTTGTTTGCCACCTACTGTATAAAAATAACATGGTTATTTAGCATTTGTATTCTCTTTAGATATGAGGCCCCTACTTGTGGGAGCAACCAAATATAGAGGATATTTACTAGAGGACATTTACTTCACCTTTAATACTACAAATATAGTCTCATACGTGATAAAAATAATATTTCCCCCAACAGACAGAAGTTCCCAATGATATTCTTGGGATAGATCTGGATACAATGTTAATACAGTTACTAGATTCTATTGATGTTGAAGCTGTTAGCCTATGCGGATCTTACAGCTTCATCGGACACAAGGCTCACGGAACTGAGGGGTCCGTGAGCTGGTGTTAATACAGTGTACGCAATGTTTACTATGCAGTGACTATTTCCCTTTACCTTACAGAGATCGCAATAAGCTAATCCGTTCTTAGATCATTGAATATATAGAATCAATTAAATAAAACAGTTGTTACAAAGTTTGCAATTGTTATGTGGCGAATTTTTAATATAGAAAATTAACTTAATTGGATTTATCACTTATACGAAATTACTCTTCTTCCGTAATGTTATAGATGTGTATTTTTGAATTTTCGTACCGTAAGAAACCTGATTTATGTGACATGATCATATATATCGTTGGAACTGTGACACGAATAAATTGCCTCGATCGAAGAAGAAGCTTATTTATCCAGAGTATTATAGAAAACCAATAGAAAATAATTGTATGCAATGATGTCTAAGTCGTGCGACAAAAATGAAAGACTATATAATAAGGGCGAATTCCATTTTTGTCAAGAGGGATAAAATATACCTCTGCCCTGATTTTCAATAAAAATAATTATTAGTGTATATATAGTACGTGCTTGTTCACTCATATATAAAATATTACTAGAATAAAACCTTCCAATCTTTTCAGCATATGACCATTTACACTCTGATATAACAATAATGATAAACCATGTTAAAACTTAGTAATCTTATGTTAAAAAATTACACGTTCTGTACAACAGTCTATTATTTAATTCCTAGAATTGCACTATCTTAAAATTTCAATTTGCACGCTTTTAGTAGTAGTATCTTGCCTCCAAACAAATACAATTAACTTCTTGTAAGCATAGTGATAAGCTAATAACTTCCATAATGGAAACATTGTCAGACCGATGCGAAGGGCCTGTTAATTACTTGTGCGTAAAAAGTATTATATTGAATATAATTAGACGACAATGGCGGCGTTCTATGTCAAATTCTCTTAGACCAAGACCAGAGAAAGTCCAGTTATCATTTCAAACTGAGGCAATAAAAATGAAGTTAATTCCGACAAATTCTCCGAACTCCGTAAAGTATGGCGGGATGAACATAAGGCTTTATTAAGAAAATGGCGAATGACGTACTAGTATGAAACGCGGGTCCTGGGTTCCCCTTGCCTCCATGCCGAGTATTACAATATTTGTGCAACACAACTTATTGGTTTTCTGGTCTGTGTTTATATTCATGTACTCGTATGTTCCTTATGCCTTCTTCTGATCTTATTTCACGTTAATTGTTATCGTTTAACTGACAAAAGATATCCCGTGAATAACTTTATAAGTTAATGATATCCTCGTAAAAGAGTCTTAGTTACACTACGGTAGTTATAAGACCTTAATCAAAAAGACATTAAAACTAAGATCATAACAGTCGGTAACTGGATAAAAATAAAAGCAAATATGTTCATTTCGCAGTGGTCGAGCAACCGGCGGCGGTGGTCCGGCGGAGGCGGCAAACCGGTATCGCTGACGAGTGTTGTACATATGGATGCACATGGGAACAACTCAGCGAGTACTGTGCAGTTAGTGCCAAGTATGCATACACCATTATTTCCTATGCAATTCTTAATATAGATCCCGTTTAAGGAGGTTAAAACGTCTCGAGGTGTCAAGATTAATACACTGCATATAACCGTATTATTCTGAATAAGTCGTTAAAAATACACTGTTTATTTAATGACTATAGCACTAGGGCTCCGTCAGGATTACATTTACTATACTAGAAGAGATTACGTTATTAAAAAATAAAAATGTGTAATGTTTTTGTTGTTAGAGCATATATACAATTCTTTATATTATTTTTATAACTGTAAAACAATCATGTACGTTTGTGTCCAGGACAAAATGTTAGCGATCTAATGGTTGTATTAGTTAATTTTTATTATTTTTTTATTAAATTGAGAGTAACAAACGAGCACACAGTTCACCAGATGGCAAGTGATTACAGCGGCCCATTACATCTACATTCCTTGACAAGGAATCATAATGCAGATGCGTTGTCAGCCTTGAAGACTGAGATGGAATGTTTAGTCCACAGTAATAAAGGTCTCCGGATACTCTACACTCACTGGACGAAACACAGCAGCGTTATGCTGCTATTTTACGCTCGTATTCTGTGAGGGCGTGGTTTTATCCCGGTCGACCTGACTCATTCATTCTGCAGCTGGAAACAAACTGCAGTGTAGCAAACTGGATTATAGTTCCATGCACTGTGTTTTGGGGAATTTCATTTTTGAAAATATTTTATATATTTCTTAAACATTGAACACAGAAATTTGGATATTACTATACTCCCATATTTGTGATTGCCCAAATGATACTTAGGTGGCTTTTTCACGATCACGAAATTTTACACGATCTACCAAGCCCCGTCAAGCACATTACTTGAAGTTAATAGGCTGTCATGGAAACGAAAACAAAAGATGTTCAATTCTCATGTGTATAAATATTAGATATCCTGTCATCAAAGTGAACCCGTAACGAACAGGAAATATACCTTCACAATAAGACAAAAAACGCCAACGACTTATACAAAGTCAAATTTAAAATCTTTACGAGGCATATAAAAGTCGCATGCGTCGACGGGGAAAAATGAAATATATTATATTCGTTCCTTTTGCTGTTTCCGTGTTATGCGTACATTTACCTTGTTTGTCAGATTTTTTTTATAATACTGTGTTATATAATGATATGCGCTACCGATCTTGTGCTGTCATTAACTTACGCTAAAGTATTAACTTTTGTTTGCCAGATTTAGATAAGCTTATTGTTACATTTGTAATCTTAAAACACAGTTATTATGACCGCCTATTAAGCATAGCGCGAAGGCGGTGATAGGAACATCACTTGCATTGTAATCAATACTTGTGCTATGATACGCTTAAACGTATCTTTACTCTTTGATTCGTTCTTCGATATGTGTTTTCAGCTGCATATTCGTGATTGTACTATAAAAGGCATAGTGCTAAACTATACTTTTTCATTGTGCAAACAAGAGCTACTAATAACTATAATTTTATAATCGCAAATTTTTACTAACGCACGTACGTAAAGACGTAAACTACAGTGAAAATCACTGATAATTTATTAACACGAGCGGAATAGCGGCCAAAGGTTGACCTCAAAGAAGTTGTGTTCCATAAAGATAGGCAGGCCATTGTAAATTGTAAACACTGGCTAAGAATAAAACTTTTTTCATTGTTTTTAACAGTTATGTAGATAAAAATACGAGCACTATAATATACCGGTATTTAACTTATTTCTTAACCGCCCATCAACCATTTTAAGTCTGCAATCATCATTAATTCCATATCAATTACTTTCATATAATTAATTATATTAAAGTAATTAACATGGAATTTATGCTGTACGGTGCCGGCGCTAGGATCAAACTCTGTTTGTTCGCGTATCATAAATAAAGTAAGCTCTTAGACACTGAGCTACCACGGCTCTTGGCTCAATGAAATTGTTAATTGCAATTTTGAATGCCAATTTACTACTTAAAGGAAAAAGTGTAAAAAACATGGTGGACTTATACTTTAACACCGTCTCAAGTGTGACCTATCCCAATTGTGTGATTTTTATATATGAGCTGTCGTTATGTTTTACTTTTTTAAGCTGAATACACATGCACAGAATTACGAATTAAGACTGTAGGACAGAATACATTAAATAAGAATATGTAATGTTTGGTACCGTATGTTACCGTACGTATGTACTATGTTACCGAAACCATAATACAATAGTATACCAAATTACCAACTTCAAAACCATAATATAAAATGTATTAATGTTCATTTATTCACAGACAATTCGGCAGATGTTATCAGCTGCACGGATTTATTATAGTTCCTTAAGCAGCAGTACAGAACTTTGTCAAACACTACCACCATATTACACAATGTTACACAAATATTAACGTTGATCGGAAATTTAGTCCAACTCAGCAAAAGACTCGGCAATCAAGGCTCCTACACGGCATGGTATCCTAATATTGTAAACTGGTAGGCAGCCTGTTCATGATGATGGCTAATTTTTTATTTAATTTCAGTTCAGAATCACCGCTGGACTCCATGGAGTCGCATTTAATCGAAGACCGTTCGGCGGAATCCGGCGGTGCAGGGGCAACGAGGGGTGCAGGGCCCGCGGGGAGTGCGGGGCCGGAACGACCGGCGGCGGTAGGCAGCGCTCAGTACGGGCCGCGCGAGGTGGGGCGCGCTCGGAGTCGAGGGTACGGGCGCGCGGGCTGGCGCCGCCGATGTCGGTGCCGCGGCCGACGCTCGCGCCGGCGGCGCCCAACCCTAATGGGTAACATGGTGTGTCTGATACGCTGCCATCTTGTTCTCTTACGCACTAGTAAAACCAACTTTTAAATCACGCTCAATGTCTTAAAATATATATAGATGTGACATCCACGTATTTAAAGGACACAATATATGACATCACACTACGTACTGTTGCCAAACAACTCATTATCCTCCTTAAATTTTAAATCATATAAACGGCCAAATATTAGACAATATGACACGGAAATCCAAAATTTGATTGGTTATATACGCGAAAAATCACATATGCAGACAGGAATAAAAATATTACTTGAGTCTCCTTTAATCAAATATTTAATAATTTTTAATAATTCATCAAAAAAAAATAATAATATGCATACCTAAATTTTTCGCGTCTTGACATTTTTTATGCACACAAGATGTGTTTGAAAAAGCAATGTAAAATAATTATACTATAAAATCGATTATAGCACCAATTTACTTTATTCATCTGTTTAGCGGTTTGTTTGTCTGTCTGACTCCGAATCAGAGGGTTTTATCAGGTATTGTATATATTGTGGATACGTCCACAGGCATACTGTGTTGTTGATGAGTCAAATATAATTCATTTATTCGCTCCTAACAACCGCTTAGGATACTACACATCAACCACATTGAATTACATCGCAGACTCATAGTCAAACATAAACCCACATTAGATTTATAGAAGTTAATATTTATCAAGATTAAGTTAAAACTTACATTTCTCTATACCGAGCCTGGCCAAAAGTTACGACTCCGATCTTTAAAAAGGGCTTATTGTCTATATATGGACAAGCCTCGGTTTGTAGAGCGACATCTCTTTCATTATATATAATTATGCCGGGCATTATTAGTCATTTGAGAGACAGAGACGAGAAAGGTCGATTTGTATTATTTATATTGTCACTATTTATATTTTTACCTCATTTCACATTCTACCATAATCTAATAAATATCTTGTCAATAATATACTTCATGTCAATAAGTTGGTTTTATTAGTGAATGTCAAATTTTAAATACTAAGATAATATAATAACAACAGGAAATATAGGCACTTGAGTAATTAAGTCTTTGGTAAATTAGATGCAGGAGTCATGTAAAGGAATTAAATTAAATTTACTAAGAAGTATAGTGCTATAAAAAGAGTTATTACACGTATATTTATTGTCTGAAACTAATTTAAACAGATTTTTTCGAGTTTATTTTCATTTTCTATGCCATCAAAACGTCTTGAGTGCTTTACGGCTCTCACGATCACGGCACCCTAAGAGCTGTGAAGCACTTGTCATGTAATACGAAAATTTAAAAATACACGCGACAAAATTCGTGAAAATTAGATTCATCTAAAGTGTTGTATTCGTATAAATATAAGAAACCCTTACACTTTTATTGATAATTAAATAATAATTAGAATTAGAATTACAAGAGAACAAGAGAGTGTGGCACCTAACCCACATACTAATGCTTTCCGCATGTTTAACTAATGTAGTAGCATCTAATATTCATCATTCACTTGCATGAGAAGATTTACGAGTATATACATCGGATTGACTTATAAAGTAGTAGTGTGATAGATAATTATTATGTGCACATACATGTTTTTTTTAATTTATTACATACTCTGACTTGGCTACTGCGGATCTGGTTGGTGTCTGATCTCAAGATACCGTATCTAAATCTTTGCTATTAATTTTAGCTGAAGTGTGGATCTACTAAGTAATAAATAATTATGTAATCATAATAATTTGATTTGATGGTAAGTGATCACAAAATGACAATTGAAAACAAAAATACTTCCAATAATATTTTAATAATCTCAAGTAAAGCCGTTATTTTTAAATAGTCTTGTCAATTATAGAATATTATAAATAAAGATTAATCCTATTTCCGTTCGATGTCTTTTTCTTAATACGCTCGGTTTTAAGATGAGATATTGCGGACCATACTTCTAGACATTTATTAGAGATTATTGAATTGTTTTTCCCAAATAATTGTCTTGATTAGAGCTTAAAGGAAACGCAATGGCTACATGATATCTATCACACAAGTACAGAAAAAATGTGTAAAAAATTATTTGATAATGCGTACATAAATATATTAAATTGTACATCTTCATTATTTGCACGCATTTATTTAAACACATTTGCGTGGATTTCTGCAAAGTGGAGCATGGTTCTAAAAAGTATTTGCTTTTTAACTGACTTAAATAAGAAAATCGTTTAAAATGTTTTTAAATAGAGAGCTCCTTGCGCGTAACTTAGGTTTTAAGATTTTACGAAATGTTACTACAGATCATATAATTACGTAGTAATTTATTTATTGAGCTTTGTAAATGATACTAGTGGCCCCTTCCAACTTCATTTGTAGATAATTTATTTCTGCTCCATTTCTTTTAATGATTTCGTTATATATTGTGCTGATTAGCAGATTTTCTATGAAAGCGATTCACCGATAACTTTTTCTGCTCCTTGATTCGAAAATAGTGACATTGACAGAGTAAATTTTAACACCTTTTTTTGAACTTGAACCTTCATCGTGAGAAACGGAGATCATAAAATGAAACCTGCACTCAAATCAGCACACACGCACTGGACAAAAAAATGTTTCCCAAGATTAGCGCAGTCGTACAGATAGACATTGCGTATCAGGGACTTTCTTTCATATTGTGTTCATATATATTCCAAAAATATAATCAAACTTGTCATTAGTTCTTATTCGATTGGTTACAAATTTGTAGATGTATTTATTGGTCCGAGACCGAGTAACATAAACCGGATGAGTTTCATAGAATGCCAATGAATTACACGATTTCAAAGTGCGAGCACTCAATTTTTAACCACTAGCTACCCTACTTTAATATTTACATTATAGCACTTAATAAGTATTGTATTACTAATATATGTTCTTGTTACCAGGACATCATAAAAAGTGCAGCGCGCGCTGCGCCCGTGGTGGGCACCGTGTCGCCCCTGCTGACTTGGGGCAGGACCCTGAACACTGACTTACCAATGGTTGACGCTGATCGCTATGCATATGTAATATATGCATAGATTAAAATACCTATTGTTATTAGGTACTCTGCAAAGATTAACATCCGTATAAGATTTACCTATTTCAACTTGTGATGGGAATGAAACAGTGACAGTGTGTACGTCAATTGATATTGCGAAAATAGAATTTGATTGATTAGATTGATGAGAAAGTGTTTCCGTAAACGTCTTTATATTTAAGCGTGCATTTATGTTATATAGCAAGTCTTGGTTGCGAGTGTAATTGTATTACTTAGGTCAGAAAATTATAGTATAGTTTTGTGTTCTGGAAATGACTTGCTTTTTATACTTGATAATAATATGTGTGACTGTATTCTTTGAAATTTCATGTTCGTTGTGAAACTTAGTATGTTGTGTCAAGATATTAAGACAACTAGTCAGTTAAGAGCTGAGACAAAATTAATGACTACTAAATAATAATACTCATAATTGAGTCAAATTATGTAATAACATGATTTAAATTTTTAACCCCCTTTTTCATTGTTTAAGGTTTACAAATTCTCAATGTCGAAATTTTTTAATCGTTATTATTGTATATTTAAGATATAATAACATTAAATCTTTTTTAAAATTCGTACTGACACATCTTAGGACTTCTCAATTATGTTTTAGTACAAAGTAAACTTAACATGTAGATATTTTACAAGTAATTATTACATGTAGAAAAATATTACTTATTAAAAACTCAAGTTTACAAAAGGTCGTAATTAAATCTTTTTTTAATAATTCAAACCACTTGTTGTACCATTTCAATAATGAATTTACCATTATTAACTGCTTTAAATTAATACCTGAATACGACGTCCATTATTTAATTTACAATTTATTTTATATTTATATCTCTAATATTACGTCATAATACGAATCAACAAAACGTCGAGCCTAACCTAACCTCTAATTTCTTTCTTTTGTTAATAGGAAAATTCTTTGAATTATATACTGTAAATAATAAAAGGTATGTAATATTAAGTGGGTATATGAGTTTATTGTACTGCAGGATTACTGGATTATAACTTTAGTCAGTGCAGTAATAATTTATTAGACGTGTCTATTAAACTACAAATGTATGTAAACGTAGTTACAAAATTAAAGTACGACGCTTTATTTCAACATAATAGTAAGCTCTACATAAGTTGTAAGTTTTTTGTGTTATCGTAACATCTACCATATAAGATTTAAAGATCTCTTAAGCATCTGTGATAATTCCAATTGATAAAAATAAAGCATTAACTTATAAACTATTTAGTAATACCACTATTAGAATAAAGTATTTCCTTGCCATGTTAGAAACTTTTATATTTTTAAGTTATTAATGTAGGAAAAAGTGACTGAATTAATGGATGCTGTATTAAATCTTTCATTTCTTTCTATTTCTTGTTTTTATTTAGTTTATCCTCATATTTGACTACTGTGTTGTTGATAAGAAAAAATACATTTCGAGATGATAATTCTCCTGGCCGACCACGGCCTCTGTTTATTACCAGATAACAACAGAAATTTGATGCCATTAGCATGCATGCAAATATTGAGACTTACTCCTCATTCCGACCTTATTCCGAAGAAAAGAGCGCACAAGAAGATCGGAAAAGGTTCAGAGAGGGTTATGGTAAGTACACAAAACACATCATTTGAAAATCAATAATTCTGTTTTACAAATATTGTTTCTCAGCTGAAAATCAAATCCACACCCACCCCAAAGCAGCAGACAAGTATGCTAAGTAATACGCGACGCGGCCGTCATGTGATATTTCTCTTTTATAATTTTATTCAAACTTTATTGTCCTCTCAAAAGGGGCTACAAAGGGCGAACTTAATACCTTAAGGTAATCGTATAATTGTTATAAATTTACGATTTACTTAGTACCCAAACGAAGTTACGTTTGCAGACAAAATGAAAAAAAAACTTTAAATTTAAACATAATATCGTAACTTCATCTTCGTGCTATTTCTTATTTAGCTTATTTATTATTATATTCTTATAAGTTTATAAATTTTTATGTTAAATTTATCATCTTTGTAATAAAACAAAACATCAGTGTAAATTACTTTTAGTATGTTTTGGTTCATACAGCAATCGAGATATAAGAATATTTACGATGGGTGTTAAAAATAAACTACTAACTCTATTGTTTTTTTATATCTGAATTCTGTGCGGTTTATAGCAAGTTGGCGGAAACGTTATATCTATTTATGTACCGCCACGCGGAAATCTTCCAGCTATTAGCAGATGACATCAATTGCTCACGATAGCGCCATAAATATTCGTGCAAACACAAAGGCGCTCATTCGTCATCATCTTCCCTAATCCAATGAAATACATGTGCAAAAAAAGACTACGACTACAACCATAAAGTATAGACGCAACGAATACGTGGCCACTAGACTTAAATGAGGGAAGGACAGTAAAATTATTTTAATGCTGGTTTCCTATATGTAGACTCTTAAGAAGAACCAGGCAAGGAACTCTAGAACACTCTCTAATAATGCAGACATATTCAAATGTTATCTATTGACCTGTTGACTTGAAACGAAAGTTGTTTAGGGATTGTTATTAATTGAATAGATGATATATTTAGAACATTTCTGATATTGTTTTTAAAGCAGGGCATTGACAGAGCCAAAACATCTTCCGGGGTGTTATTATAAAGTATGACAACAAACAAATATTTATGAGACATTTTAGGAGAACTTTCTGCCATATATTTACGTTGGCTTGCGGAATGTAATTCGCGATACCGCCATGTCACTGGTCGGTTCTCTCCAGTCCATACAGATAGAAGCGTCGCTGGAGTTTCTTGTGCCACTTCATCTCCAGCGCCCATGCATTCCGAAGTGGTGATACAGATAGCTAATAATCATAGCGAATTTAAAGAATCCTGTGTCAGAAGCAACTGACCGAGCCGAGGTTCGGCCCTCTCGAGCAGCCTCGAGTCAGACGCTCTCGCGAAACAAGGTATCGGTCCAAGCCGAGGCTCCCTCTCGGGAGCCCTTGTGCTGGTTACCTACATATAGAGGTCTCGACTAAGAGCCATTAGCGCTCGGTCACCTCTCAACCCGGTGAAAATGTAAAAGCCCTCGGGCTAAGTGGCATTCAGCCCGAAAAAAAAAAAAAAAAGCGGAATGTAAATTTGGAAAGAGGAAACACACATCCAACACGCTTGGTATAGCTTTTTTAAAAATACTGTGGGATTTTCCACTTTGTAATAAATATAAAGTGATTGATCTCTTCTTAAAAATTATCAGCCAATCTCTAGAATTATTGCAAGTTGTTAACATTAAATATTGAATGGTTTTTTTATTATTCAATTTATGATTGTTTTGTCTTTTGTCCGTATTTTCTTTAGAGTGAATGTTTCCTTATTTTAGTGACGAATGACGAAGACGAATTTTGTTAATTTTTTTTATTAACAAAAAAGAATTTCTTAATATTAATGACATCGTTATAAAGCTAAAAACGTCACCTGTAATGTACTATAGTCAAAAAATAATTCGGATTTTGCTAGAATACTTTGACCGAAGGCGTACAACGTGAATCGATTATTTGGCTCACGAGTAGTTTAAGGTGAAAGACTGGTAATTGAAAATAATTCGCTGTTTCCAAATGTTCGTCCGGGCATCGTTTACCGTGTTAAAGTAAACCACCAGTTACCGTGATAAAATAGTTGCATTTCAACATTAACACAGACAAACAACATAATAAACAATGGTTGTTGTAATAATGAACCAAACATTCTCCACCAATCTTTCAAATGTGATGTAAGCGAGGTTAAATGAAAACTTTTTAACTGAAACTAAGTTTCACAGTATGAACTTTAACGTTAAACCAAAATAATTTGTATTTTATATTCTAGATAGAATATAAACATAAATCTAACTGAAATAGATAAGCTGCTGATAATCCGTTAGAAACGGACTATGAGCAGCTTATCTATCACACAACATGCTAGTGCACATGGAACCAATGTTTATTAAACATCAATTACTCTAGGATAATATGTATATTTTAATATATATGTATATATGTATATACTGAAAAAAAAAGTGTACCTGTGCATTAATTCCCTAATATTGTATATTAATAGGTAGCAATTTCATACAGACTCATATCACGAGTCTGTATGAAATTGTTTGAGAAAGCAAGTGTTATGGTAGACAGAACCATGTATATATTAGTTCTATTGGCATTTATTTTTCTAATTACTTGCAGTATTTTTTTTAAATAGGAACTAAAAGGAACGAAAAAATTTTGCCCTCGTCTATATCATCTTTTAGTATATACCGAAAGAAGATAGGCATCTTTAACTGTTGATTTTTGGTGTTGGTCTTCTTTGGTCTAAAATATTTTTATTATTCTTTAAGATATCAGGCAATCAGTGCTTCAACAAGGGCTGTAACAGGAGTCAATGCTGTATCATTTATACACCACATAGGACAATATAGGCAAATAAGAAAAATTGTGACCAATGTGTACAAAAAATTTGGGTAATGTTGCAAGAAATTTGTAAACTAATATGTCTTAAAACTACACTATATGAGGCTCCATTCGAAAATCTGACAACCGATGAACTGAACTTTGCCTTGCCTTGCCTTGAGAAGTTATTGGTGCATTATCTACAATGTAACTCCACTATGAACTTATTTCTTACACATGCAGGTTTCCTCAAAATGTTTTTCTTCACCGTATGGTGTGTGGTAAGTGATGTTAAAGAACACTATAAAATAATCTGCACACAAAACATCTCTTTTGCACATGATAATATTAAAAATATAAAACTAATAATAGTATATATCAATTTTTTTATAAAATTGTAAATAAAAAATCCTTATTACCAGGAATAAATCATTGTTATGTGTAAAATATATATAAAGATCTGAGGGGAAAAACTTGTTGCTAGCCAGAGAGGGTACTATCTCAGACATAGCCAGGAGGAATTCATTAACTTAACATTCCAAATATATATCAATTTGATTTTATTCATCTTTTCATTTTAGTGAAATTAACCCAATGTGCATATTCAACTTTGTCAATGGAAATATCTTTTGCATTTTTATTCATTGAATATTTTTAATACTAACTGGCTAAAATAATAAAAATCATAATTAAAATCTTTTTCATTAAATTATGACAGCTTGTAACTAAGATCCTAAAGATTGATACTCCACTTTAGTGTTAAATATAATTTATATACATGACTATAAATAAATTAATAGCACTTAAGTACATAAACATAATTGTAAACTGCATTTTTTTTATCTTATAAGTAGATATGGATTTTTGTAGTTACTTCTTTTCATTAATATTTTTTTGATTTTGGGATTTAAAAAGATATTTCTTGTAAATAACATATTTTAGTACCAAAATACTTAGTACTACCGCAGCTAGTCATAGTGGACCTTTGTCTTGATCTTCATGGTTTGTGCTGTTGCTCCCATCATGGGAAGATTTTTCTCTCAATGGAATCAGTTGAAATCTTAAACTGTTGCCTTTACTTCTTTTTTGAACAACTTTTCCACAAGATTTAGTGTTCTTTTCAATGACTGTGTGTATTTTTTCCTGTAAAGAAACATTGAATAATGAACAAACATGTGTTCTGCATGTGCAATACCTTTCTGCTACACATACTTTACCCTTTAACATACAAAGTAATTAATTATTAATACTATATTTCCTGTTTTCATTTTACTTTTTCTGCTATTACATATAATACACTACATGCTTATCATCAAATCAGACAAAATTTTGTCATCTTTATAAGACTAATGGGACACATACATAACAATATGCAGGTCTAGTACACAATTTACAGTAGACAATTTTTTTTCTGTTACACATTATAATGAATAAATTCATCACCTGAAGTCTTTAAACTGTATAACTATGTAAAACTATATAACTAATGTAACCTGCCTCTTTTATTGTATTTCAAAAAATTCTGTCTCGAAAGGGTTAAAAAATTCTCATGACATAAGTGAATACAAAATTTTTGATAATGATAATTCATAAACCATTAATTAATTAGCAGTATGAATTATAACATTTACAATTACGAATATTGATGTGAAAATAATTTTATTACAGCAGCTGCTTTGGCTAGTTACTCTAGCTGGCTAGCTTAACCTAAAATATATCTTCATAGAATATCAGTGTGAAATAACACTGCTGTGTGGCATAATACCACCACATTGAATGTCAAGAGTGAGTACAAGACATTCCATCTCAGTGGTATAAATGTATGTGCATCTTGAATCTTTGTTTAGAATGAATGAAAATGTTGCAATCATCAATTACCATGATGTTAGCTGTGTGCTTGTTTGTAACCTGATGAACCTGTGTTATTTTTATTATAAAAGGTAATGATATCAGATCTCTTACCAAATGTTGTGTAGAATCATCATCTGCACCAGTTACAATAACTTTTACTTCATAGTGCTTGTCCAAAAGTTTCACTATTTTCTTTATACCAGTAAAAGGTCATGTTCAGCAATTCGGGTTGATAATGTAATGAGTTTTTGTCCTTTTATTGACTCATTTTCTTTTGCAGCCTGCTTTTCTTTTCTCTTAGCAATTTCTTCTTCATGATACTGGGCATTGGTCATTAACCTGTAAATAAATAATAAAATATTATGGCAATAGAAAAATTAAAAATTACTTTGACATATTAAGTCTTATTAATATTTGTAAGGAAAGGTTTTAAATATAAGTTAATGATTACAATTTATATTAGATTAAAGAAATATGGTTTAAAGTTAAAAAAATGTATTGCTTCAACTGGTTAAGACAACTCTTTTTGAATTACTAGCATAGGGTAGTAGTTTAGTGCATCTGGAGAAACTAAAAATTGGAAAACCGTTAGAACACTATCTGAATCATCAGGGGTTACAATGCATCTGCACTATAATTACTAATTGAGAATTTATGTTACCAATTACCATTTTATTAAAAATTCTTTAAAACAGCAAAATGACATACATGTTATTGTAATAGGTGAGGTTATATAATAACAATTTTGAAATTATAAATTTAGCTTCATGATAATTAGTCAGGTAAAAAATAATTGGTAAACTTATATACTGACTAAACTATAAATATAGCATATTTTATTGATGCAAAATAATACATATAAAAATATTATAATAAAACTGCATTCTAAACTACTTTTCCAACTTTGTTTGGTACAATACACAACTATGATACTGACTATGATTAAATATTTTTATCAATTTTTTAGAATGAGCATCATAGTTATCTAAATTAAACAAGGAAAATTGTAAGAGTCAAACTTATTAAACAGGCTTTACGTGTTTTAATTTTTATGAAATAATTGCCTGAAATAATTATTTATTATTATATATTTCTTCAACCACCCTACCTCTCATTTCAATGTGTAGACTATCAAGCCAAGAACAGTAATATTAGAACGGACAATAATATATGTCTGTCTAAATAGGATACATACTAATACATACTTATAAACTGGACGCCTAGTTTTTGTGTCAACATCTTGAATTTTAACTAATTTTAATTCTCTTCTAAGGGATAAGCTCTGAGCGCTCTTTAGGTCTGTGATACTAAGGGAGTTATCAGGTCCGATTAATGTTATCCTATTCTCAATATTTTTTTTCTTAGCTACTTCTTTTCCTTCTGCTGTAATTCTGGTATTTATAGCTCTACCACAGTCCATAAAACGACGAAAATTGCTTATTACAAAAATTTTATTCATTTTGTTTATTGCCCTTCGCTGATAATAAGCCAAGTAGAAATCACATATTACATAAAATTCCTAAAGCAAATTCTCAAGGTACGGTACCATCTAGATATAAAAAACATATCAAATGTCAATCAACGTTAATTATGACTAATCTTATCATTTTGGGAAAAGGCAAAAGTACTAAGCCATACAGACCATTCTTTATTTTTCTCTACAAACAGTGTAGATATTTTAATAATTCCTTTTTCTATCTTTTGTTGGTTCTTATTTAACATTGGTTCTTTTACGCTTTTATGCAATTTGAAATTGCGGTTATTTCCTTTTTTTAAGTATTAAAAATTATTTCCCGAAAATTGACGAAGTTGTCATCAATTTTCGGGTTTAAGTCAAGTAGTGGTTTTAATTGATAGACTTTTTAAATACGATTATTTAATTTTATTAAATAATAATCACATATAATTTATTTTCTTAATTTTATTAACAGTACAAAATCCATACATTAAACCTATCCGGTTGCTTAGAAAACCAACATAGTAAAGCTAAACTACACGCATACACATTCACTCACAATAAACATAAAATAACATAAATCTTGAATAAAAATCAAAACTAAAAACCCTATAAATTAACAATGAAATATTTATATGGTTCTTGTTTTTAATTAGGTTATCTATCAAAGAAAGACCATCTATTTGAAATATTATATTAGGCGACGAAATGCGGTGCGATGCGGAAACGGTAGTATAATATTAAGTATATAAATGATTTTCTTACGAATATAAGAAGCTTTCTAAGCAATCAAGCATTGAATACATATGTATATTACATACCTTTGAAAACGTTTGCACACAAACGTTTTTCAAAAGTCAAAATCGTATTTTTAATTTAATAGACTCAGTACTGACTTTCTGGAAAACAGACACGAAAAACTAGCATGAATCGAAAAATTACATCACTTATTTGGCCGATCAGTCTATTAACATATATTTAAATATATTAAAACAAATATGAAACTGCGTTATTACGGAGTGATGCCAAGTTTGGTTTTTTTATATGCTTAAGACATGGAAATACAACAGAAACGACAAATTTAGAAGAGATCTCATTGATCTTATTATTAATCAGAAACGTTTATCTTAGAAATAGATACCAAGAATTTTGTGATCAAAAATCAATACTTTATAGCCTAAATTGTAGGAACTATTTTTTCAAATAACATACGAGTATACGTCTTTATATTTGTATGATTAATAATTAAAAAAATGTGAAATCCGCCAATCCGCTGTGGAGCAGGCTTGATGATTATGCTCTAACAACCTTTCTGGAGTGGAGTGCAATTTATATATGACCTGCAGTTGTCACTTAGCATCATGGATAAAGTAACAAATATGATATAGATTAGATAGATATAGATCTAATTTTAACGAATTATTAAAACTCCACCAACCTCAACAATGGTGTTAACTTTTAATATTATTTAAATATCAATAAATATATTTTTACTACATTTAAGATAGAAAATGCGTTTTATTAAACCTACTACTGACAAAAATATGAGCATAAGGCTACTATTCGCTCTTGTATTCCATAAATTGTCTCTGCTGTTTGTTTATACTTCAAGCATAAACCATAAGAGTTTCAGACCAACCATCATAAGAACAAGACCTGGCTGTATGGACTAAAGTCCTTTGCCTTTCCCATTAGGGATAAACTAATATCATCATCATCATAAACCATAAACAAAAATCAAGAACGTTTCTTTTTATTGTGACAGCGAGAGACGGCGGAATGGTACGATTTCATATTTGGAAAATCTAGAATTATTATCATAATCAATTGAAGTTAATATTATTTTAACTGAAATATTACATCTATTTTGTTTCAGTCGGCTCACAAGACATTTATTATTAAGCGCAAACTTGCGAAGAAACTCAAACAAAACAGACCAATTCCCCAATGGGTTAGAATGCGTACTGGAAATACCATTCGGTAAGTAAGATCTCTTTCGTTACTTTTTACTGACCAGTTTATTTTAAAATAAGAAACAAGGAACATGTAATACTGCTGCGAAGTGTAAGCTTCTTCATGGAAGATTAATGTAGGTGTCATAGGCTACACCGTAGGATTCATCGTTACCTTACCATATATTATATATTACTACTAGGGCCGAGCAATTAAATATCGCTACGTACTAGTACGCTTTATTCAACAACATTGTGATAGGACTATTCGGACATATCTCTGCTAACAGTTTCTTGTTATTTAGTTGCATATGATACAATAGGATATATAAAGTATACAAAAGGTCTAAGATGGATACATAAATAGTTTTTGAACAAATTATTAAAACACTGATCTATTGTAAATTGTAAAAAAAAATTAAGTAGTCTCTAAAATTGTTTAAATCCATGATTTTCCTTCATACTTAATAATCGAAATACCCGAATTTCTGCTCTTTTTATCTCTTTCATTGTAAGTTCAATAGTCTAAATGGACTGATGTCCAACTATTGTTAACATTAATTTTAGTTTAGCACAGAGTAATGTTTGTTAATGGTAAATAGTACATGTTCTATACAAAGATTTAAAGAATTACCAGCACATGTTTCTCGTTTGCATGCCTACTAAGTAATATTAAGACTGAAATTTTTATGTTGGTTATTTAACTGATGACTGAACATTTCAAATAGAT
The DNA here is from genome assembly GCA_029286865.1 of Teinopalpus imperialis. Taxonomy (NCBI): domain Eukaryota; kingdom Metazoa; phylum Arthropoda; class Insecta; order Lepidoptera; family Papilionidae; genus Teinopalpus; species Teinopalpus imperialis. Next base: position 597,669 of record JAGSMU010000025.1, on the reverse strand, counting down.
CATATGTTTAATTTTACTTGTTAGAGATTTATCAAAGGTTTGAAGATTGAATAATTGAATTAACAATATAACCACATGTTTAACTAAAATTTACAGTAATTTTATAGTTGATGTTGTTTTAGAACATTTCTTGCAACACCAAGGGATCATATCTATTAAACACTGATAATAATTAGAAGCACTATCCCTCTATTTTCATAAGCAGCAGCAACTGACAAATCCAAATGGCTAACACTTTATTCATCTGAACTATTTTAACCACTCTCCACTTAGAAATAAGAATGTGAATTAAATTTTTTATGCAACTACACATGATAGAAAATCACAGTTCTTCTGATGGTTAGTGCTGATTGTTTTTGGGTAACCATAAAAAACCCTACATATATCCTCAGTAAAGATTTTAGTTGCACTGTGTTAACTTTAAAATTGTTCTGGTTTACTATTTGTAACTGGGGCTAACAATCAATAACAATATGTTCTAAAAAAGAGAATTCTGGTTGATGTGGACATCAATTGATGAGATATATTTTCATTCATGTTGAGAGTTATTTACTTGTTTCCTCTTGTTCCTTATTCTAATGTAATTTATAAAAAAAATTAAAAGAAGCTTTACTTTATTTAACTAGGTTTGTATAAAAAACACTTTCGAATCATCAATATTGCTAATACCAAAACCACCTCTTCGGAAGGCAATATATAAGATTATACACAGTCTCTTCAATTATGTCAAGATACAGAACAAACATACAATACAGCCATATTTAAAAATTTTGAATTCAGTAATACTAGAGTCAACCTTGGCTTGAATATATGGACTATAAAATGGGTTGTACAGATTCCTAAAATTAGCTATAAGGTTGTTGCCATCTGGTGTTGTCTTGCCTATTGTTTTATTTCATATAATTTATTCATTACAATATGGTAAAAGATTTTTTTGTTTTTACTTCAGTGGTAATAACAGCCTTGGGGTCATATATGTCCTAAGATTATGGTAAAATTTGTCAGTTAAGTTTCTTTTATTTCCAGTGGATTCATAGTTAACATACACAATTAAACTTGACTGGTATATGTGTCTCTACAGTCTTGGAATGTGTAAATGTAATAAATTATAGAGATCTAAGAATCATTATTGATCATACCATCTAAGCCCCACTTATCAATTATGTTATTGTAGGATACCCTTCTTTTGTCAGGTACTTGTGATAACTTCAGTACATACTATATAAGATGTTTAAAAGTTGAATGTTTTATTATTACAGATATAATGCTAAGAGGCGCCACTGGAGGAGGACTAAGCTCAAGCTATAAGCTGTTACTCTGTACATGTTAAGCTTAATAAAGTCGTAATAAATCCAAAAATATTTTTTTTTACAAAATTTACCTCTAACATTATATTATCATCAATAAATATGTGAACTGACAGATTTTCTAGAATAGATTCTATATAATAATAAGAGGATTATTCTTGAATCAATATTTATAATCTATAGGGTAGACTTAGATTAATGTATGTTATAGTAGGTTGATTATGGAAGCTTACAACTAAATTCAACTACTAAATATTTGTCACATTAAAAAAAAGATAATAGAAATCACTTCATAGTAATAAACATTTTGTTAGGTTGAAGAAGAAAATGAGAATAATTATTAAAATTATTAGGTTTACAGGAATTTCGCGTTAAAAACGCAGTCCTACTAAAGGCAAATTATATGGTGACCTCAACAGCCAAGGCACACACTTACAAATTAACCATTGCGTAGTTATAATTAATGTCGTACCAACCTGAACTATATATCGCGTCAACAGTGAAAGTTATTAGAAAGACGATACAGTCTTTCTAATAACCTTCACGAGAAAAATACAACTATGAAAAAATTAATTGTTTTGAGATTTATTGAAAACAGAAAAAAATACCTAGCTAGTTACGAAGTAATTACTAACTAATCGACGAGCGGAAGACGGATGCGGATATTGTTACATTCATTGTTTACAGTGCACCCAAATTAGGAAGGTAGCAAAGAAGTAACTTAACGTTTCTTTTGTGAGGGAGCGCATCGACGTGAGTATGAATGTTAATCACACCTATTCGATCTCCGATCTCCCTAAGCTTCTCTGACCCGACGATTAAATATAATCCATTTGTCAGTTTTTCGCATTGCAGTCTACCGAACTGGAATGCTCTTCCTATCTTTTTTCAAAAGCTCAGTAACTAAACATGCTATTGCTATCATAATTATTATATTATTTTAAGTAAATCATTTACACGATGACGGAACGCTTAGGGCACTCAGCCGAAACCTTCATTAATGGGTAACCAGGAGCGTCGATTTGTACCTCTATTACCCTGACTACGAAAGCAACTGACACGAGGGCGCCGAGAGGGCCGAAACTCTTGGCTCGGTCATTTGCTTCTGATGGGTTAAGTTTTAGTGATCACGTATTGATTATGGTCCATACAACATAATTGATTATACCACCTGATAACATTATTTAATATACTATAAGATTTACCAAGCCGTTTCTCACTCAACAAGTCGATGAGAGTACGTAAGTACAAGATGAAAAACTCGGCAAGTCAATAAGCGTGGACAAGTCCTTCAGGCACGCTTCGACTTGCTCGCATATACGCGATTTAGCACGAACGAAATCATGATCAAGTTTAAGTCCAAACATGCTCCTGATATTTTACTATATAACAAGCTTGCACTTAGGTTGAAAGTTCATCAATTCGATAGAAAATCACCCGAACCCGTTAGTGGTAGCAACAGGTGACTACACACCCGTGAGGGATAACCCCCCAAATAGAAGACATCCTAAATGCGCTATTACAACGCCTAATGATAATCTGATGGCAAACATTAACTTTGACACAGTTCTGTCCGCGCCGAGCGGCAGGGGCTTAACCGCGAGCCGATCAACATCACTGACGCGCACACACACCAACACTACACAATCCATATATGTAAATACAAACGCTCTCGCCGGCGAGCACAACGTCGTCTTCCTTGCGCAGCGGCTTACACGCGATTTACTCGTGTTCTTGGCCACTTTTAAATTCGACCTATCCTCCCTTTAGCTAGCGATCCTAGTCGAGATCTTGTACGTTCTTATGAGGGGCCCTCGGATCGTATTATCACCCCCTCTGCTGTGGTCGACGTTCTTCATCCACAGGGGTTGGAGTGCAGTGGTGGTGCAGCTGCAGTCTCCACGCCAGCTCCAGAGCATCGTTGTTGTCTCGTCCTACTCAGCGGGCCCCCCGCTCGCGAGTCTAATTAGATATAGCTGTAGAGGTCTCTAGACCAACAGCATTATACCCTGCCCGCCAAAAGTTTAAGACCGCACATAACCGCATAATTTTCTATCAATTGTAATAAAATCCCATAGGATAAATAAAAGAAATGCAATCTGCATATTCTATTGTTAGTTACTTTCAAGTTATTGGACAATAAACATCTATTGTTTTCAAACACCGACAAACGCTGCGCTAGAGCCAGGTGGTAGAGTCGTAATAATATTTTTATAATTTCCTCATTATTAATTACTTTTCATTTATTATATATTGGTCAATAATTACGATTATTTAGCTCCTGAAACACGTATTTCTGACTTATTATTACCCGAGTTTACTAGGGTTTGTGCACAAACGATCTCAATTAGTCTAAACTTGTGGTTTCTACAGTGAAGACATCATAAAATAGGAAAAGCTCTAGAAATTAGCAGTGGAGTGCGTTCTGACATCGTTGTTTTACATAATGATTATCGAAGATTTATGTTCATGGCACAATAACTCGATACAGGGACATAGGCAGTTTTCAAGATCGTCCACGCTCGGGAAGGCCGAGAGCCACCTCGTCTAGTGAAGATAATTTCATTGTTACTACCAGCAAGCGAAATAGATGCTTAACAACACCAGGAATCCGTGCTGAAGTAATAAAACCCGAGTTAAACCTTTATCATTGACTACAGTAAAACGGTGACTGAGAGATGCGAAGTTGTATGGTCGTGTTGCCGTTCGAAAACCTCTGCTAAGGCCGCAAAACAAGAAAAAACGGATGCAGTGGGCTCTTGCCCATCGAGATTGGACTGAAGAAGATTTTAAAAAAATGCTTTGGACCGATGAATCCAAGTTTAAACTATTCGGTTCAAAATGTAGTTTACGTTCAACGCAGTGCCCAAGAAAAAATGATGTCAGATTCTGTAGTCCCAACAATCAAGCATGGTGGTGGCTCAATTATGGTCTGAGGTTGCTTCTCTAGCCAAGGAACTGGCGATTTGATTAAAATTGAAGGAAATTTGAAAAAGGAACAGTACAAAAACATTTTAGAACAAAATGGCGTTTCTCCCGGATTGCGATTAATTGGAGATGGATTTATTTTCCCCCAAGATCAAGATCCAAAGCATAGCTAAAATTATGCAGAGGATATTTAGAAGAGAAAGGCTTGTTGACTTGAGCTCAAGGGGTGTTAAAAAATATGGTTTGGCCTCCTTAGAGCCCGCATCTCAATCCCATTGAACTTTGTGGGAAGAGCTTGATAGGAACGTCCGTAATCGTGGCCCATCATTGAGAGAAGAAATGTGGAATGCTCTATGCGAAATATAGAAAATTATATCACAAGACACCATTAACAAATTGATTGATTGATGACTTTTTGATGAAAAATCAGTTTTTTTGCATGGACTGTTTATATTTCTTTACGCTTTTAAAGTATATTGTTTGTCAATCAATGTTCTATTAGATGATTACACAGGTTAATAAACATTTAATATTTTATTGGAGTTTTACTTTAATTAAGGTGGTCTTAAACTTTTGGCCGGCAGTGTATATACACAAAACAAAAAACTTTGAAAGTTCATTTACGTTTTGAAATTCGTTGGAGCTTAAATAATAATACACTCATCTACTACTAATTTATTTTAAGAGATTGCAAAGTGATGATTACCTAGCTAAATAAAGTGATTGAAAAAGAATTAACTAAATGCTTAGTTACGCGCGTAACCATACATTTCTGCAGTTTATAAAATGTAACAGGGAAAGTTCAAAAAAACTTTTTGAAGTTTTTCAAGTACTTTTTGAAATAATTTATTACGTTGTTACTTAAAATTATAAATGTTCAGTTTTTTTATTTTTCATTTTTTATGCTGATTGGTACTTAATATAAATTTTCTATACTACGTTAGTCACATCCGAGTTCGTGGGCATATCTAAAAAACATCCGGTAAAAATTAGCTCGTGTGCAATGTAGCAGTTTTATTTTTGTTTTTTTAAGTTGTTTCTTAAACATTTTTTTTATTTGCGGGTTTACTGCGCGTTTTATGATGGTAGACACTAAAAAGAAAATGCAGACAATACAGTTTGAAGTATGGATTTATATCATCATCTATGCAATACGTTGATTGTTTACGAACGTCCTATGATATATCTTTACTAGTGAAGTCAGGGACACCCCACACAATTGGAGAGCAGTTTATTTTATCAGCCATTGCCAAGGTCCTCAACAATGTATCGCATAAGCCCGCACATGTAATAATATAAAGAGAATTCCTTTGAGCAAACACCGTTCACAGACGAATGGACAAGATTGGTCGCGACGTTGAAAATATTTTATGCAATTTCTTATAGACCAACAGATTCTCTCGCCAGTTGGACGACTATACTATTACCCGGCGACGGAGATCTGTTGTTGTTCGATATATTAAAGATGTAAATATGTACTAAGAAGTGCTTTTTTGCCACATATGTAAAAACGCCGGAGGGCGTGGAACGTTTACTTACCGACAAAGCTATCCCTTGGAAGAACATTGTTCCTCTTGCGACTGATGATGCACTATCTATGGTTGGTCGTCCTCGTGGTTTTATCGACTCTCCACTCGTCCACTTAAAGCGACAACTGACCTCAGACAGCCCGGTCTTTCACAGACTGCATTCAGTAGCTAAAAATCCGAGTACAAGATTGCACCAGTCTTTACTAATCTCATAAGTGCTGTCAACAAGATTCGAAGCAGTTCTTTGAACTCTCGGTTATTTGCTCAGCTATGTGAGGAAAACGACGAACTCTTTACTTGGTTACTTCTGCACACTTAAGATCGCTGGCTAGCAAGCGGTATCTGCTTAGCAAGATTTTCAGCTTGAATCTGTGTTAGAATTTTTACAAGAGAAAGATCCGAATTTGAAAGAAAATCTGAACAATTGTAAAACAGATATTTATTACTTCACTGATATCTATGGTATGTTGAACAAAGTTAATTTGCAGCTGCAGGGCTACGATCTGAACTTAATTTTTTTTATATTAGATTTTATCAAAATCAATAGTATCGGCCTTTGTGAGTAAATTCGTCCCTAAACAAAATTTAAGCTAAAAAGAATATTCAGTTTCTGTTTCGTCAAAATTATCAATTGCTTCATACTACAATTAGAATATGCTTCAAGACGATGTTATATTATCATAAATCACTCACTTGGACGCATTACACAAAGATTTTTTTTATGTAATGTGTAATGCGTCCATGTGAGTGATAAATTTATTAGAGGTTTGAAGATCTCTTAAATTTACGAATTCCTCTATGGATAATAAATCCGTACAATATCACAGCCATGCAAGAAGCCAAGAAGTATTGATTACCGTCAGCACAGACGACGAGCTTTAAGCATAAGTTCTAGTTGCAACGCAACATTGAAACAGTATCCTGCATTATGGAACATTGCTGAGATTTTATTTAGAGGTTTGAGGATCTCTTGAATTTACTAATTCCTCAATGGATAATAAATCCGTATAATATCAAAGCCATGCAAGAAGCCAAGAAGTGTTGATTACCGTTAGCACAGACGACGAGCTTTAAGCATAAGTTCTAGTTGCAACGCAACATTGAAACAGTATCCTGCATTATGGAACATTGCTGAGATTTTATTTAGAGGTTTGAGGATCTCTTGAATTTACTAATTCCTCAATGGATATTAAATCCGTATAATATCAAAGCCATGCAAGAAGCCAAGAAGTGTTGATTACCGTTAGCACAGACGACGAGTTTTAAGCATAAGTTCTAGTTGCAACGCAACATTGAAACAGTATCCTGCATTATGGAACATTGCTGAGATTTTATTTAGAGGTTTGAGGATCTCTTGAATTTACTAATTCCTCAATAGATAATAAATCCGTATAATATCACAGCCATGCAAGAAGCCAAGAAGTGTTGATTACCGTTAACACAGACGAGCTTTATGCATAAGTTCTGGTTGCAACGCAACATTGAAACAGTATCCTGCATTATGGAACATTGCTGAGATTTTATTTAGAGGTTTGAGGATCTCTTGAATTTACTAATTCCTCAATGGATAATAAATCCGTATAATATCAAAGCCATGCAAGAAGCCAAGAAGTATTGATTACCGTCAGCACAGACGACGAGCTTTAAGCATAAGTTCTAGTTGCAACGCAACATTGAAACAGTATCCTGCATTATGGAACATTGCTGAGATTTTATTTAGAGGTTTGAGGATCTCTTGAATTTACTAATTCCTCAATAGATAATAAATCCGTATAATATCACAGCCATGCAAGAAGCCAAGAAGTGTTGATTACCGTTAACACAGACGAGCTTTATGCATAAGCTCTGGTTGCAACGCAACATTGAAACACAGTATCCTGCATTATGGAACATTGCTGAGATTTTATTTAGAGGTTTGAGGATCTCTTGAATTTACTAATTCCTCAATAGATAATAAATCCGTATAATATCACAGCCATGCAAGAAGCCAAGAAGTGTTGATTACCGTTAACACAGACGACGAGCTTTAAGCATAAGTTCTAGTTGCAACGCAACATTGAAACAGTATCCTGCATTATGGAACATTGCTGAGATTTTATTTAGAGGTTTGAGGATCTCTTGAATTTACTAATTCCTCAATGGATAATAAATCCGTATAATATCACAGCCATGCAAGAAGCCAAGAAGTGTTGATTACCGTTAACACAGACGAGCTTTATGCATAAGCTCTGGTTGCAACGCAACATTGAAACACAGTATCCTGCATTATGGAACATTGCTGAAAAATACCTTATCGCTTTTCCTTCATCATACCTAGTCGAAAAAGCTGTGTGGTTACAAACATTTTGAAAAGATAAGGAAACCGTTCGAAAATCAACGAACGCGGTGATTTAAAGCTGCAACTTACCAATATGGAACCGGATTTATGGATTGATTTCTTTCATCTTTATTTTGCGATTTTCTTGTTTGTTTTTTTTAAATAAATGTTTAAATTAGTAAATGTTTTGTATCAAAAGGAAAAAAACTAGATAGGATTTTAAAATTATTTGGCTATGGCGGTTTGAGGTAACAATTTATTTTGAAAAAGGGAAGATTTTTTGCCCAAACTAGTTTGGGAATCTCTGCTCTATATGTATGCTCTACATTGTGAAAATAAGAAGATACCAAGACACTACTGTAACTTTTAACTAGAAGCTGTGTTACAGCAAAGCCACTGCTAAAAGCTGTGGTACGATTGGGTTGTTTTGATCGGGAAAGAAATAGAAGTTTAGTGCTGCTGTATTTCGAATAGTAAGTAAAGGAAACTGTATATTCCCAGTGGTAGAGCTACACTGCAGTTTTTTTCTAGCTGCAGAATGAATGGGTCAGCTCGACCGGGGCAGCACCCCGCCCTCCCCGAATACCAGCGTAAAATAACAGCATAATGTTGCTGTGTTTCGTCCTGTGAGTGCAGGGATCCGGAGACCTTTATTTCTGATGACGAGGCATTCCATCTCAGTCCTCAAGGGTGACAACGCATCTGCATTATGATTCCTTGTCAAGGATGAATGTATTATTGGACATCCTCATGGACAGCAGGAATCATTTACCATCAGGTGAACTGTGTGCTCGTTTGTTACTCTCAATGATATATATATAAAAAAAAACAATAACTGGTGACGAAGCATTCCAGTCTTTTTCCTCAGTGCTTTGTCATTAAGATTCCTTATCTAGATCTATATGTATCTACATTGATCAGTTAACGTAATTGAAATGGAGAACAAGTCCATTGTGAACACTTGCGTCGACGTACGCGTAAATATATAGAGATTAAAAAAGGGCAAAGCCACGCAGAAGCAGATGATAAACATTTTTAAATAATTAAATGTGACTTTTTTTATTTAAACTCTTCTTCTTCTGTGTAGAGATTTCCCGTCCTACTGCTAGGGTCCGCTTCCCGGCCGAGTCTTCTCCACCCTTTTACCCGGTCTTGCGCATCCTTTTACGACGTCAACTCAGCCAACGTTTCTTGGGCCTACCGCGGCCGGGACCTTGGGCCTTGTATAGCGAGGTCTAGGCATCTATTTAAACTAAATTATTATAATTAAACTAGAGGATGGATAGTGTAATTTTTTTCAAGTTAAAATAGGTAACAAAATTATCGGTATATTAAACAATTACACATACAGTATGATTTATTAATCCCCAGTTTTGATTTCTATGTACACGGTACTCTTAAAAATTAATAACACATGATTCGTCGATGTTAACTTATAAGTAATACATACAATAGTAAAGTATCACAATTGATAATACTGACTTAAAACTCAATCCCATTGGAATATATAACTGTGTCAAGTGGTGTCCGTTTTGGAATCTTGTTCTGATTTTTCTTTTTTCAATGCTTCAGACTGCATCAATAATTCTTCTAATAATAAAACATTGTCTATTAATTCTTGACTGCCCGTTGGCTGGAAATATAACAAATGCCGAGTAAATATTCGGTATAAGTAGATCATAGAAAAACGTATATGTAAGCATTACACCACCACACACCACCTTACTGTCACACACCAGAACAAGATACTGCATCCGAACCATCCTCCGAAATTGGAACAAGTCAGTGTTGATGCGAATGCTTTCGGCACTTTGCCCTCTCGGGCACCCTCGAGTCAGACGCTCTCACGGATCAGGGTAACGGTCCAAGCCGAGGCTCCTAACTAATAGAGGTCTCGACTGATCGATTCTCAACCCGGTGAAACTGTAAAAGCCCTCGGGCTAATAGCGGCCTTAGCCCGAAAAAAAAAAGCTAACGGCACCAATATATCCCGCGCTGGCTATCGTATGTAAGTACGCGTAACATGTTCCCGGTCGATGATGTTATGCATGCACAACCGAATGTGAATGTTAAATAACAAATACCTGTTGTGCGCTAACTGAACGGGCCATAAGCTTTTGCAGGTACTTGTCCTTTCTCTCTTGTTCTCTAACACTGCGTAGCCGATCAAAGTCATCGATGTCGGGGTCTTCGTCATCTCCTCCGTCCACGTCGTCCACTGAAATATTATTAAAACAAGAAGTACCAGGTCGATGTGCCATGTGCCTAGCAATAGTTCAGTGAAAAACGAAATATTTCGTATTCGTTGATATGTGTACTCGATATCCGACGATAAACTCGCGCCCCGTTATGATTGGGACTAAAAAGTTTTAAGTGAAAAGTACCCAAAGTGCGCCATTGACAAGATTTGTAGTAATTTAGGAGAGATTATTACTTAAATATGTAACTAAAGTCTCTCGTATTTACTGAGGGTCTGGCTGCCAGCGGCGCTCAACGAAGGTCCTACGTCGCTGTCGAGGCGTGGCCGCTCGAGCCCGGGGAAGGAATCTTGCGCGCGCAATGACTTCGCCGCGGGACTCGTGTCGCCCCCGCCGCCCGACCGCCACTGATTCGGCGCTGACGACGACAGACGCGTATCTATATCAAAATAACACAAAAACTTACCATGAATTAAAAGGAACCTGGTATAAATAAAATATAAAGGAATATCCTAAGAACCAAATATTTATGACAACTATTTATACTATATTATACTAAGATGTTACATATGAATGGGTCAGCTCGACCTGGGGCCACGTTCTCACAGAATACCGACGTGAAATAGCAGCATAATGCTGCTGTGTTTCGTGCTCACCGTGCAGGGATCCGGACACCTCAAGGGTAACAACGCATCATTGTGATTCCTTGTAAAGGATGAATATAGATGTCATGGGCCGCAGGAATCACTTGGCATTACGTGAACTGTGTGCTCTCCATGTAAAAAAAAATCTTCCTGATGGGTCTTACCCGATGCAAAACTGTTGTATCGCGGGTAAATAATTATGTTACCATTTACTTATTATAATTACTTATTATTGATGTGTATAAACATATAGTGTACAAATGACTAAGACTGCCTTTTCAATAGGGATGTTTGTGATACCCACCAAATGGAATATTCAAGTTCGATAGTTTAGCCCGGTTAGCTTTGGTGTAAAAGTGTTCACAGAAGCTAAGTTTTTTACATATTTCCTGATGTCAAGACATCTTTCTCCCTCTCTGTCAGCTTTGGTGGAGATTTACACATATCGTAGCTTAGCCTTCTGCGCGCTCACTGCTTAGCTACCTCGCACATACCTAGCTAGCACGCAAGGAGGAGCCAAATAATGAACGTGATAGAGCCACGCAAAAGTTTAAAACCTGCTCGGGGAAAGACTCTTCCACAGAATACCAGTGCAAAATTGTTTGGTGTGTTAAGTGCGATATTGGGTTTTATGAATGGGATTCGTTCTTAATCCTCGGGGAGTGAAAACGCATTTATATCTTCATTCCTCATCGAGGATGCATAAAACCTACATAGTCAAAATCACAGAAATCATATACCATAAAAGGAACTGGGGGCTCGCTCAGAAAATCACATAAAAAATACACAGTGTTTTTGTTAAAATTCAACCTATCTATAATGATATAACTGTTATCTTAGTAAATGGAGACGGTGACACCATCCGTTACATAAGTGAAACAATAGAATATTACCGAAGGCAATTGTGATAAAAAATAAGATTGAATGACATTGTTTCAGCAACTCCTATCTTATCTTGACTCTACAGATTAGCAATGCGCATATTTCAGTCTTGATCTTGGATATAAATTTAGAATAAAATAAATTAAACCATTCTGTAGTGTTATGATGCGAAAAGATAATATAAAAATACCTTCCGGTATAGTGATCAAATACTGTCCAGTAAATAATTACATAATATAAAGTCATTAGACAATAATTCATTCTTTGACCTTAGTCAATGTCATCGCTTTTATATTCATCGTCATTATACTAAGATGTCTTTCTGAACGCAGAAGAAATAGTATTTATTATTATATATTATCTATATAGAGTATATAAGTTATGTTAAGCAGTGGACTATGGATAGGCTGTGACCACGACATTTGACGACACGGCACTTTTCAGTATCTAATTATAGCAAAACTTAGTAACTTACTGGAGCTATGATTAGAGTTTCTCGAGGGAACATTGACCGGTTCACTTGCAGTTGGCGGCCCTTGTGTGAACAAACTCATCGCAGTTGGTCTAAAAAAATAAAAACAATTAAAAACTTTTGGGTGATTTGAACTTTGTTACTTATGTAACTTTAACTAAAACTTACACAATTTACCGGCGAATAATCAATTAAACGACCACGCTTTTATAGAATACCAACTTGACACTACTTTGTTCTCTAGGTAAATAAAAAAAGACGCCAAATACTGTAACGAAGTCCATACGCATACGCACATGTACGCGCAGTTAATATACGTAAATCTTAATATATACACTACATATACATTGCAGGCCAAAAGTTTAAGACCACCGTAATTAAAGTAGGAAAATAAAGTAAAACGCCAATAAAATATTAAATATTTGTTTGTTGTTTATTAAATGATTAACCTGTGTAATCATCTAATGGAACATTGATTGCCAAACAATATACTTTAAAAGCGTAAAGAAATATTAACAGTCCATGCAAAAAGGCTATAGTTAGCTAAACTGATTTTTCATCAAAAATTACTCCTTTACATTTTATTACTTTTTCACAATACTCGGCATACGGGCAATCAATTTGTTAATGGTGTCTTGTGATATATTGTTCCAAATTTCGCATAAAGCATTCCACATTTCTTTTCGCGAAGATGGGCCACGATTACGGACGTTCCTATCAAGCTCTTCCCTCAAAGTTAAATGGGATTGAGATCCGGGCTCTGAGGAGGCCGGACCATGTTTTTTACTACACCCCTTTTGCCTCTTTCTTTTCTAAATATCCTCTACATAATTTTGAGCTATGCTTTGGATCATTATCTTGTTGGAAAATGAATCCATCTCCAATTAATCACAACCCGGAAGAAACGGCATCTTGTTCTAAAATGTTTTTGTACTGTTCCTTTTTCAAAATTCCTTCAATTTTATTCAAATCGCCAGTTCCTTGGCTAGAGAAGCAACCCCAGACCATAATTGAGCCACCACCATGCTTGATTGTTGGGACTACGCAATCTGACATCATCTTTTCTTGGGCTCTGCGTCGAACGTAAATGCAACGTTTTGAACCGAATAGTTCAAATTTGGATTCAACGGTCCAAAGTAAAAAAAAAATAAAATCTTAGCAGAGGTTTTCGATCGGCAACGTGACCACACAACTTCGCATCTCTCAGTCGCCGTTTTACTGTAGTCAATGATAAAGGTTTAACACGGGTTTTGTTTACTTCAACGCGGATTTCTGGTGCTGTTAAGCGTCTATTTCACTTGCTGGTAACAACAATTAAATTATCTTCTCTAAACGTGGTAGCTATTGGCCTTCCCGAGCGTGGACGATCTTGAAAACTGCCTGTCTCCCTGTATCGATTTATTGTGCCATGAACACAAGTCTTCGATAACTTCAGTTGTGAAGCAATCTCACGTTCGGATTTGCCTTCATTATGTAAAACAACGATGTCAGAACGCACTTTACTGCTACTTTTTCCATTTTATGACGTCTTCACTGTTTCTACAGTGACTCTACCACAAGTTTAGACTAATTGAGATTGTTTGTGAACAAACCCAAGTTAAGTCGGGTAATACTAAGCCAGAAACACTCGTTTTCAGGAGCTAAATAATCCAAATTATTGACCAATACGTAACAAAAGCAAAGTAATTAATAATGAGGACATTATAAAAATATTATGGCTGCCCTAGCCCACCTGGCAGCGTTTGTCGGTGTTTGAAAACGATAGATGTTTAATGTCCAATAACTTGAAAGTAAACAAGAGAATGACTTCTTTAAATATTCGATACTTACAATAGAATATGCAGATGTGCATTTCTTTTTATATATCTAATGGGATTTTTTTACAATTGATGGATAATTATGTTGTAGTGCGGTTTTAAACGTTTGGCCGGCAGGCATATATATATATATATATATATATATATATAGGTGCAGCTCACCTGATGGTACGTGATTACCGCCAGCCACATTAAACAAGCCAAGTCTTTGTAACAGCTTTCATTGAGTATTTGGTTCTTTTCGATCACCATAGACAGCTGCTGACGTTATTTTTGAACTTTTAAATATTTAAATTTAGTTTAATACTCCTTACCTATGTTCCTGCCGCTGTTTGCCCATACTGGTGATTGTGGCCTGCTCGTCCACTTCTTCGATGACTTCATTAGCGATCTTCATACTGCCGCCTGTTGCCGCCGGCTTATTTAAAGTCGGATTGCTTGCAGATATAACAAAACGGGTCCCTAAAAGTATTTTGACTAATTATTTTTATTTTTTATTTATTTATAATGGAGAGGAGTCATAGCAATTCATTTATTTGTTCATGGTAATACAAATTGCTACATATATATATATCGCGAATACCGCTGCTACTAGATACGGAGAATTATTCATAATTTTATTTTAAAAATTAATTCTGTCAATCGCTTGGCATACTGTACTATCAGCTTCTTGTTTTCCGTTTCCAACAGAGACACAATATCTATACAACCTCAAATTCTACTGCACACATATTAAGAATAATCTAATACTAACATATCAGACTAGGTAATGGTACGATAAATTTGTGCCTCTGCATCCTCGCGAATCCTTACGGTAATTTAATATAACCCGCACATTGAATGCTAAAAAGTGTCAATATACTAAGAGAACGCGCTACAGTTTGTTTCTAGCTGCAGAATGAATGAGTCAGCTCGACCGGTGTAGGACCACGCCCTAATACCAGCGTATAATAGCAGCATAATGTTGCTGTGTTTCGTCTGGTTAGTGCAGGGATCCGGAGACCTTTATTGCTGTTGACGAGCCATTACATCTCAGTCTTCAAGGGTGACAACGCATCTGCTTTATGATTCCTTGTCAAGGTTGAATGTAGATGTAGTGGGCCGCAGGAATCACTCGCCATTGGGTGAACTGTGTGCTCGTTTGTTACTCTCAATGTAATAAAAAAAACGTATATAAATACATGCAACTCATGAGTTGCATTGAGAAAAATGTATTCATTTATTTAGACGCAGTAGCTTGAATAATCTACTTTATAATTGATAGTGATATATGTCAGTAAAATTGGCCTGAAATAAAAATGAAAATTCTACTTAAAAATTGATCTATTATATTGATTATCTTACATTACTGTAGTATCAGCAGAAAAATCACAACATTTATACATTGAACTTCATGCGTCGTCATGGGGAACCAACCTCTTTTATAAATAGGTTATAAAGACGGTATTTCATTCAAATGTGCTCGCTTTACATTTGAATGAACCTACATACATGTACCTATCCTTAAATGGTTATGGATTTTTTTCCAATGCAGGGGCAGTCGTTAATCTGAACACCCTCAATGTAATGAGGTCAACGACCTTTCGTGCCGCATTACTCGCGGGCGAATAGTGTGACAGGAAGTAGCGAATACATGAAATATATTACGAGTACCATTATTAGCATGCATCTGTTTGTGCTTGGTGTTGTCATAAAATATTTTTATTTTATGGCGACACCAAGCACAATCGAAGATTCATTAACTTAATAAGTAAAAAAATGTAGTAACTCCCTGATGACTGAAAATGTGTAGATTGAAATTTTTAAACACAGATTTATCTTTTAGAAAATATCAATTTCTTCAAATTCTTCATCATCAGGCAGAAGTAATACTTTCGCCTAATATTTGCTTTAAAAAATTATATACCTTCTGCCCCAACAGTACTGTGCCGTGGTAATAAAACATATTATATTTTAAGTGAAGATATAAGGCTACCGAAATATGAGAAAATTTAATAAAAATTATGTAACTATTTTCAGAGTATAAGTAACAAACAAACAGACAAAAATTCTAAAAACTGATTTGGGTTTAGTCTAAATTGTAAAGCTTTTTATTTTTTTAAATATCGTTAATGTATTTTATTTGTTCCCATATAGATTTTAGGATACACAAAAATGCTACCTTTATAAATATTCCCTTTAGAATGAACATCAAAGGAATACTTTGTTTACGTCTTAATAATCTTCTTTGAATGTTTAATTTTACCTCCATCAGTTTGCGTTGTCACTGGTGCTGACGGTTGTCTCTGGTCTTCCTTCGAGAACAACCTCTTCAACATAGATGTGACAGAATTGGCTCTAGTCATTGGGGTTTGTTGAAGTGACGCCATTGAGTTACTTGAACCCATGGAGTTCCTATCCTCCTTTTTGCCGCGTTTACTGCCTCGGGACACGATGAAATGAATACCTGATACCGCATCGTCATTCATTTGCAATTGCTGCAATAAAAGATGTCAAAATTTAAATACCTAACTAAAGAACAATAAGATTGTTATATACACGAGCTAATTAAAAAGTAAATCATATTTTTATATACAACGTTATATCATTATTAACGTAATAGTACTTAATAAATACTTTGTATAATACTAGTGTTAAAAAAGAATGATAAATAATTGCCCCTATTTTTCTTGGATATTATGTTTTAAATATGTATGTAATCCTAGGATGAGTCTGAAATAAATATTATTATTATTATTACAGTAAGAAGTCCCATTGCTGGCCCTAAGCATACCCATTTTCAATTTTGTATTTTGTAATAGATATTCTGAAAATTCTTACGAGTTTATCACGAGACTAATTTCACGCTGCATAATATTTGCTATGTTATTATTTCTCATATCAATCAAAAGTAAAGCATAACATGTAGTGTAAAAAAATAAATCATTTCTTACTCCATCATTTTTAAACTTGGTGATCGCATTTTTATCAAAGGAAATCTGTTCAATAAATAAAACCTATATTCCTATTCTGATTCAATTATTAAAGAACTTATTTGGCAAATTCATCAAAGTACAGAGCAGGTTAAACGCTCAGACAGACGCGATTAATTATATTTGTAATGAGCGAATTTGCGTTTTTATCGCCTGCGTTATTGAGATATTTGTTCTTAGTACATATTTGATTAGAACGCATGAGATCTAACATTCTATTGCTGCAATAAAATAGGGCCTACCTAAGGGAGCTTTGAAAGTTTAAACGTAGAAATAAACTATTCATTAAAATGTTATTATAACCTCGCAAGACTAGTTTACTTACCTTTTAGCTTTTTTGTGAATTGTGGCATAAAAATAGTTAAGAAACAATGCCTTACACTCTATGTTATGGTATCAGGCATTCATAAAGTCGGTCATCTTATTTTATTATAGGATCAGACTACGACAACTCCGGTGTCTTCAATTTATTATATATTTAATTATAATTTTAATGATTGTATTCCTTGTACACCTCGAAGAGATTTATAATTATTCCGCATGGAATAATATTTGTACATCACAAATTGCAGGTTTTCGGGTATGTGTGTATTGTCAGAAGATATCGACTAGGAGGACATTGTAGGTGTGAATTCGCATAATATCCACGAGCTATTAATATTGAAAATACTCTTAATTAGCCTATTAATAAGAGAAAGCTAACAAAGGAACCTATAATATTTCTAAATATAAGTTAACAATCACAATAAAGAAACACATTATTTACAAACGAAATAACGTTAGACGGAATTAACTTTTACAAACAGTTTAGTATAACATACAATTAGTAAACTATATTTAGGACACACAAATCACGTTATAACATAACTTGAAATAGATATAGCAGTAAAAGTTAAATAAGAAAGCGATCAGAGATATTTAATTAGTCCTAAATTATATATAATTAAAAAATAACAATATAATTAATTAATATTCATGCAACAGGACAGTTAGTAGTTTATATACACAACTGAAGTAAAACGATCTAACTTAATGAGTGTGATGGAATAAAGAAAGAGAAAACACGTGTCAAATATTCAGTTAAAATTCAGAAAAAACTGTTTTATATATATCTAGTTATAACTAGATAAGAGCATACGACGCTAAAGTAAGTCTTAAATATAAGTAACTTAAGTGCCACATCTCATCATAGGAATAGTTGAAGACAAAATTAAATAAAGTGTGTTGAACTAAAAAATATTTTTATATGCCATTTTTCTGGGTAACTAAAAGAATTAATTCACCAGTTCCAAGCTTTTTTCGAGTTATTATAATATTTACTACAACGGGATTTAATAAAACTTATGCAACTTACAGTGCCTATAAAGTAAGTTGAAAATAATATTTTTTATTTGTTATAATATGCGTAAATTTGGATATAGTCTAATCCAAATTTACGCATATTATAACAAATAAAAAATATAATTTTAACCGTTAAACCATAACGTGTTATTTAATTATATAACGTTAATAACGCGTTAACGAAATAAAAATGAAAAAAAATCTTTATACTTATTTTATCATAGTATTGACTTGCTAATTCTTCAAAGTTAGGCAGTGTTTCTTATTACAAATTAAATTACTTATATATTTATATCTGCACACTGTGGGCGAGTGCATTAAGGGCTGCCAAATTTTATAATCTTATTAGCAAGATAAAAGATAAGAGCACAAAACTTCCTCATATATGTACCTAGTGAAACGATTCAACGTAAATAGATATCACGATTACTTATAATCCTGATAATATTAGATAAAGAATATCCAAAACTTATAATTTATACAATACGTACACAATAATCAGATAACTATATAAAGTCGGCACATTCATAAGAGATGTTAAATGTATATTTAAAAAAAAACTAAATTATGTTTGCACAGTTAATTAAAAAATTGGCAGCAAAAATATAATTTACTTTGAATATAATATTGGCTTTTTCCTTTCCTACTATTATATCACAGTGGATTGTAGGCGATTGAAGATATATAGATAGATAGACTAATGCATATATATCAGAATATAAATCGACTCCTCAACCGCGTTCAACATCCCATTCACCTATAGCCGTAGTAGTAACGTCAAGTAGTAACATATGCCAGTGACCTCAATGGCAACCCTTCACACCGTGGTACACTGCGAAGCTCCATACATCGATTCCGGGCGTGCAGCATGCTTTAAAAATGGGCAAATCTAACCTCGGGCGGGGCGAACTTGTAACTCACGGTGTTCGAGGGGACCATCTCCTCGATCTTGACACTGGACGGGGCGACGGTGACCATGCTGCGCTGTCGCACCGGAACCGCAACTCGGGCCGTAGAAGGTTCCGGATGCTCTTCCCTCTGGTTTTCCGTTGCAATCGTGTAAGGAAGCTCCGCCGGAAACACTTCGTCCCAATACTGATCCTTGATTAGCTCGGGATGCTCGTGATGCATTTCGTCCACAATCATGTACGAAACCTACAAAAGATATATATATAGGAAACGTTAATTATATAAAAAACTCACGACTCTATATAAAACTAAAGGAACAGATTACATATAGATCCCATCCGAGCTAGGGATATATGTATGTACCTACTTCCCCTCTATTAGGGAGCTAGAGGATTTATTCTAAGTTTAGTTGTAATTTTAAATGGTAATATATTTATAAATATAGTCAATCAGTAGACATCAAATCCAGATGAGTAGGATGGCGAACTGGAATCTTTCTAATGGGGGGCTATATATACCCCTTAGTTATGTACCACGATGATATCTTTCGGTTATTTATCAAATGACTCAATTCTTCACACTTGCTCACTCACTCATATTCCCCTGCCATGATCCGACGTAATGCATATGCATTGAGATCAGACGACAGTTCAGATATATTGTCACACCCGAAAACAAAAAAAAATGGATAAATAAATATTATTCGTTGAACCTGCGACCTCTACCTGTTATAGAAGTTTTTTATTAAATACTTATACTTTAATGTAAATGACATTTTTATATATTTACATTGTTTTCCGTTGAATGGAATTTAAGTGCCCCATCTTCATCAGATATATATAACCTAAATAATTTATTTTCGAAATAGACTCGTCTTATTGTCTTGGGACACTTGAGTAACGGTTACCATTAAAAGTAGTTGAGCCAGGTAATTAATACCAGTTTGTTTCTAAACAAATAAAAGGTACTGAACGGTATGTCAGTAGCATAGTTGTATAGCGTGATGATCACTCTTTATAAAAAAAAATAATTGTACAAGCGATCATACCAAGGTTGGTGGCGAAAGATTATTGTAATTTACAGGAAACACGGAAGCTCGTATTGAAATACACTGAAATTTCTATTTTTATCATTTTAATTGAACAGTTTATTTTGTTTTCTTTTACTGTCAAATTATAAAGTTAGAATAATATTAATATATATAAATAAAATATAAAAAATACATAAAATCACACATACACAGCGATCACTAGTAGATGGTAGTCTGTTATTACAATAGACAAATTAAAGATAGAAATTCTAGAAATGAAAAGAATATTTTCTTTTCTAGAATTTTATAATTTAATTGGTTGGAATGAAAAGCGAAAAATTCAGCTACAATAGTCTTACAAACCATAATTGTTTTGGGCAGTGTCCAAAACCATTTAAATTTTTAGACCAAACAGATTTAAATATACAAAGACAGATAGAGTGACATAAATTCTGTACTTCGAGATGAATGTCAAATTCATATCATTCTCGTATAGGATTCAGTTTATTTAAAATATGCAGCTGTGAAGTTTCAAGATTAAATCTAAACGGGATTTATTAGAAAGGTTCAAGTATTTTCCACATATATCATATCACAGTTTTGATGAAGTGATTTACAGTCATAACCTATTTATATGTATCAAGAATATTCTAATTTAAATTTTATTTTCATGTCAACTTTTTTTAACGGGTGACAAAAGCACACAGTTTACCTGATAGTAAGTGAGGACGGTCCATGATATCTACATTTTTTTTATTATATTGAAAGCAACAAACGAGCACACAGTTCACCTGATGGTAAGTGATTCCTGCGGCCCATGACTTCTAAATCATAATGTAGATGCGTTGTCACCATTGAGGACTGAGATTGAATGCCTCGTCACCAGTAATAAAGGTCTCCGGACCCCCACACTCACCAGACGAAACAAAGCAGCATTATGCTGCTATTTTACGTTGGTATTCTGTGAAGGCGTGGTCCTGGTCCTACCCCGGTCAAGCTGGCCCATTCATTCTGCAGCTAGAAACAAACTGCAGTGTAGCTATACTACAATAAATGCAACTATATACAACAAAGATTCTAGATCCAGAGTTCGTTGTCATCTCTGGGAACTGAGATAGAATACCTCATTACCTGTAATTGAGTACTCAAAGCCCTACTTATCATACGAAAGTACACAGCAGAATTATACTCCAATTTAGCTCTGGGATTCTGTGAGGGTGTAGTCCTTCCCTGCTCGAGCCGACCTATTGATGTTACACCTAAAAACTATCTGCAACTTGACTGTGACATAACAGAAAACATATCAACAATCGAACTATATTAAATATTATATAACACAATGTATTGTTATATCTTTAATTTTTTTTTATTATTTAACAAAAAACGTTAACGTATTTTAGGCAAGCGTACCACGAAATTGTAATAATACAATTAGTATAAAAAAAATATGCGGATAAGAGATTCGTATTAACCTTTATCGACTTGTAATACTGAGCAAAGCATCAAACGCAAAAACATATATTATATGATGTTGTTTCTGAGATAATGTAAATGGCAATTCAATTAAAAGCAAATTACGTGAGTTTCTTACTTATAAACCCACAATATAGAACGGTTTGATTGCTGTGCCGTCACTTAGTGAAATGAAATTTTCTAAGTATATTTTTAAAGCAATGAAATTTAAAGTACACCATGAGTTAAATTATCTGTTGAAGTATTTTGGTTTACACTAAGTACTTAGAATTAAATTAACATTTTACTTGCATTTTAGAGGTGAAGGAAGATTTTCTCTATTATTCTGTATAAACAAAGTAATAACGCATAGTATACAAACTAAATTCAGTGATATTTTTTATTAACAATTTATTTTTCTTTTTATTTATTTATAATCAATATCACACAAACCTGTAAATCCCTGTCGATCAGCCAGTTTACTTCGAAATCGTCGTCATCCTCCCCGAATGGATTAATCAAGGATTCCGCCACTTTCAGCCAGCCCATGTAGAAGAAAAATTCTAGAGTCGTAAATATTGGGAAATAAAGGTCTATATTACTTATATAGACGTCGCTGTGTGACGACTGGAGCTTGTTGTCCACCCATTGGCTGCCCAGCGCGGACGTTATGAAATATGAGTAGACGGCTATGGTAACTACCTAAAACCAACATTTTTGTTTAAGTAGTTTTACTTAACTTTTCTTCGTTTTTTCTTTTATGTAAAGGGCTGTAATAATTTGCCTACGTTAGTGTGATTTGAAAGAAAGGCTTTTAATAAAGTAACATGGTTGTGTTATGATTTTTTATATTTACGAATTTAAGAAAACTTAATTTATGTACCGTTGTTTTTTTTTATCACATTGAGAGTTTCAAACGAGCATACAGTTCACCTGATGGTGAATTCATCCTTGACATATCAACAATCATAATGCAGATACGTTGTCACCCTTGAGGACTGAGATGGAATGCCTCATCACCAGTAATAAAGGTCTCCGGATCCCTGCACTTGCCAGAAGAAACTCAGAAGCATCATGCTGCTATTTCACGCTGGTATTCTGTGAGGGCGTGGTCCTACCCCGGTCGAGATGGCCCATTTATTTTGCGGCTAGAAACAAACTGTAGCGTCGTAAACCATTTATTTTATTAATATGTTATATGAATCAAACGCAACGAGAGACTAGGGACTCCTAAATCAGAGATTTTAATTTCTTTTTCCATTGTATACCCCCTTTGTTACTCCGATATTATAATTTTCACTAGCTTCTAAATATATTATATTATATGGCCCCTGCCTGCCTAATAAATACTAAATTTAAATGTCTTTTGACGTGACAACGTCTTATAAATCGGTAACGCTAGGAGGCATTCGCAAAAAAGTATGACTCATTGTCCCATTACGATCGGTGTCCCGTTACGCTCGGGCCGAGAGTAACCGAATCAAGCCGAGTTAAATATTATATATGTAATTATCATTAAATGAATAAAATACTTTAATTGTGATTTAATAAATTGTGTATTAATAATTGTTATTCTATGGTACATGTATATTGTTATTCTGTGCATAGTGCTCATTGTTTTAGAATTCGTTGTCACGAATTTAACGTCCGAACGCCTTGCGCCCAGACACCTGGGATTTTTTTTCTCAAATATACGCGACATACACCATATCCGGACCCAGCAATTTGTAATACACTTTAATTGTTCTTCGCCTGAGAATCGAATATACAGTGGTGGTTATATAATTAGAAACACTTCTTATGAATTAAAAAAAGTATAACTTCAACGTACAAATGCTCGTAAAAAATATACACATTCAATAATTAATAATCATGCAATAATATAGCCACTCAAATAAAAAACTCATTAAATGCATAAAATATTTTTTATTTAAATGCATAGAATAATAATCGCTTCTCTCGGTGTTGCTTGGTAAAACGCGGTACCTTTCGAGATTCTTCGGAACAATTTATCTTCCACTAATCTTCGGCGTATCAGTCTTTACGAGATGTTTCTCGGGTCATGAGGCGAAAAAACTTATTTGCTAAGTTTACAACTTTTATTTTTGCCCATATTGAACAAAATAAAATTCAGATTAAATTTTGAATTGCCGCTAAAATAATAGAAAAGCCAACAAAGAAATGTTATTCGCCAATTTCAAAAAAAGAACGAGCAATGGATGATTTTTAAAAATGTTTCTAATTAGGCATCCAAGCGGCCAGTAACAAAATAAACTCCTACATGTAAGACTCAATTTGTAATTAAAAGTAAGATATGTTTTATATTTTATGCATTTTTATTTGAGTGGCTATATTATTGCAAGATTATTAATTATTGAATGTGTATATTTTTTAGGAACATTTGTACGTTGAAGTTATACTTTATATATAAGAAGTGTTTCTAATTTTATGACCACCACTGTATGTATAGGGTATTATCGATCAACGAATGCAGTAGAAATAGTTAATGGAAAATATTGAGTGTACACGATTCCAACAATTGGGCGGTAGTTGTAAAGAGTGTAACGACCGTCTGGGTCAACGTCTAGTATACAACACTTAAATATCACTCGTGCCAAGAGATTTAATGTGACGCTATGTTAGTAACTTTACTTATAAATTGAGATAATGTGATAAATGCTCTATATTAGAAATAAAGTAATCATTTTGTTATATATACATTATTCCTTCTTATTATAATCTATTAATAAATGTAAAGAAAAAAGCGTATACGCTGCGCAAACAATATATCATAATAAAATTGATTATAATGAATGAAATACGATTTATATTGATTGATTGAATTGATTATAATAATAATATATAATAATTAATTTTTTAATAGTACTTTGTCCTGTCGAATACAAACGCTCGTCTCGGCGTCCCGTACGCATTGATAATCGTTTAATAATTAAAGTTAAAAATTAAAATGCATTTCATACGGTGCGTCTTTATGACTCCGCGGCCGCCACTGTCGCCTACAATCGACAAATTGATCCGGCGCGTCGCGGAAGCGACGAGTGTCACAGTGAATGCCTCCCCAAACGAGCATATAATGCTCTGGATTGCCATTATATGTTCATGGAATAAAAGTCTTTGTGCAAAAGAAACGCAGCTAGTAATTGTGCTAAATCATGCGGCGAGATGAATTAAAATTATCTAAGTATGTAATAAACTCAAATTTGCAAAGCTGCAAAAACAATGCAGGCAAAGTTTCGTCGTTGCAAACCGGGTTGCGATTAATTGGAGATGGATTCATTTTCCAACAAGATAATGATCCAAAGCATAGCTCAAAATTATGTAGAGGATATTTAGAAGTGAAAGAGGCACAAGGGGTGTTAAAAAACATGGTTTGTTCTCCTAAGAGCCCGGATCTCAATCCCATTGAACTTTTGTGGGAAGAGCTTGATAGTAACGTCCGTAATCATGGCCCATCCTCGCGAGAAGAAATGTCGAATGCTTTATGCGAAATTTGAAACAATATATCACAAGACACCATTAACAAATTGATTGCCCGTATGCCGAGACTTGTGAAAAAAGTCATAAAATGTAAAGGAGGATTTTTTGATGAAAAATCAGTTTAGCTAACTATAGCCTTTTTTGCATGGACTGTTCATATTTCTTTACGCTTTTAAAGTGTATTGTTTGTCAACCAATGTTCTATTAGATGATTAAACAGGTTAATTAAACATTTAATATTTTATTTGAGTTTTACTTTCCTACTTTAATTAAGGCTTAAACTGGCCTGCAGTGTATATCAATAGGATATTCCTACACTTCAGTAATTGAAATGAAATAATATATTTAAATCGTTGAAGTACCATTAATCCATATTTACTTTTCGTGTTTTTAGAAAATTAACAAACAAATATTGTATTTGTATATATTGTAGTTTGCATTTTGTATTAACAATATGCAGTAAAGTATATGACATGATAGTGATGTTTTGATTAGTCGAGAGTTAATCGTAAAATTAAATAATTACCTGAAGCCTATAGATTCAACTTTTGAAATATAAAGTAATATTTTTTGTCAAGAATACAAATAAGTATCGATTTTCAAGAAATCAAATACATTGAATGGGACACACATGGCCATAGATATAGACATTCAAGAAATGAAGAAGATATAGATATTCAATACAAGAATTCATAAAGAAAACGGGAGCTTTATTTGTTATT
The DNA here is from genome assembly GCA_029286865.1 of Teinopalpus imperialis. Taxonomy (NCBI): domain Eukaryota; kingdom Metazoa; phylum Arthropoda; class Insecta; order Lepidoptera; family Papilionidae; genus Teinopalpus; species Teinopalpus imperialis. The sequence goes on along the minus strand of JAGSMU010000025.1, from coordinate 571,651 downwards.
TTTTTATTATTGAGGGTCTCCTCACGTCATGTGTATATATTTTTTTATTTATTTATTGTGGGTTTGTCATATGTGCATATAAGCGAACTTTAAAAAATACGATCTACATAAAGGTGACCGTATGGTACACACATGAATTTGAACCTTTTAGTTGTGACGAAACAGGAACTGAAATCGGACACTACGGGGAAACCGGGAATAATATGGCGATAACTTCGGAATAACAGCAATAATTAAATAGTAATAATTAATAATAAAGTTTAATGCTCAAAATTTTTTTTATAGTATTGAGGGTCACCATAGAGGACACAATTCACCCGTAAGTGACTCCGGTACATGAAATATACGTTATCACTCCAAACTATTACAACTAAATGGAATGCCTCGTTACCAGCATTTAGCATATGTACGGAACTCACCATACGAAACACAGCAACATTTTGCTGCTATTTCACGCAGATATTCCGCGAAGGCGCGGTTTCTCGTTTGAGCCGACCCATTTATGCTGCAGCTAGAAACAAACTACAGCATGGCTCGACCACTTGTTTATCTTATTGCACATGCATCGGACTAGGTAAAGGGAGGGATTATTGCATACTGTGATTCGTCTGGTGAGTGCAGGGATCCGGATACCTTTATTACTGGTGACGAGGCATTCCGCCTCAGCCCTCAAGGGTGACAACGCAACTGCATTATGATTCCTTGTCAAGGATGAATGTAGATGTCATGGGTCGCCAGAATCACATGCCATCAGGTGAACTGTGTGCTCGTTTGTTACTCTCAATGATATAAAAAAAAAGCTTAACGCTGCTGTTTCGTCTGGTGTGCTTAGGCATCCGGAGACACTTATTACTGGAGAGGCATTCCGTCTTAGTCCTCAGGGGTGACAATCTATCAACATTATAATTACTGATCGAGGATATATGTAGGCGTCATGGGCTGTGGCCATATGGCAATAAATCATCGAATGAAAAGAGCTACCCGAAAAATAGAACCAAATCAGAGTGGTAAGGCACTGCACTTTGTTTCTAGCTGCTGAATTAATGGGGCAGCTCGACCGGGGTAGGACCACGCCCTCACAGAATACCAGCCTAATGCTGCTGTGTTTCGTCTAGTGAGTGCAGTGATCCGGAGACCTTTATTACTGGTAACGAGGCATTCAATCTCATCCTTAAAGGGTGACAACGCATCTGCATTATGATTCCTTGACAAGGATGAATGTAGATATCATAGGCCGCAGGAATCATTTGCCATCAGGTGAACTGTGTGCTCGTATGTTACTCTCAATGTAGTAAATTAAAAAAAAGAGAAAATTCATCTTACTTGTGTGTAAACTAAAGGAACACTAATGGTATCGTAACTGAGCAGCAGCCCAGCTTGTCCTCTGAACTTGTTTAGTTCATCGATAATCGTCTTCACCGCGAAGTCGTCTCGTATCCTTCCCTCTTTTCGGGCTCTCGTCACTATACTCGTTGCCCACACTATTGGTAACCTGAAAGAATAATGATGATGACGATCCTCCTGGCCTATATCTTCTGATTATTGCATGATCATCGTCAACTGCACAGAATATTTTATATTGCCGTAAGAATCTGCACGAACACAGAGGCACTCCCTCGCAGTCCGCTTCCGTATTCAGATGGTATGCATATGCAATAAGATAGGAGTAAGGTTGCAGTGTCAGGAACACGGGACTTACTGAAAAGCAATAGTTTTCGATGCACAAACATCGTTCCTCGACGGGCAATCAAGACCAGGACGCGCGACGCGAAAATAAACTACGTCAATAGCATAGAATTATTACCAACATCTAAACTAGGTTATTCTTCAGGTAATATGGAAATATAACAACTTAACTAAATGCAAACGGCAATATTAGTTTAAGCATTAGCCTTTCTATATATTTTTTTGAAAAGTGTGTTAGGGACAAAAGCTGTACGTTTTATAAGATACGTTTTGAAGTGTGCATAGAATTTTACATGATTCTCCTATACTATTTTAATTATCGGACATCAAGGTGCACGTTCCATCCTTGTAGATAATTCTCGCATTCGGTCGAAGCGTTTTGTTTCGTTTTTAATGCGATTAGCGATGATTCGAAGATGCTGTCTGCGACAGTTCTTCCGTCCGAGTGTAATATGGGTGTTTTTAAGAGAGGAGTGAATAAGCATTTCATGAAGTAGTGTACTTTACCACCAACGTCTATGGGAACCGGATGGGATTGTAGACAAGTATTGCCTTGTAATCATATGATACAAAAACAATCATAGTTTGGTTTAGGATATAGTCTGCGAAACTTAAGGCCGTAGGTTTAAATCCAACATTAGACTAGTGTCGTGAAATATCACCTAGCACAAGCATTTTTAGCTCAGTTGGAATGGTTAACCGAAATATTAGTAATGTTGAAATAGCTAAAATATTCTTTTTTTAAAAAAAAAAAAAAGGCAATATATACATATATGTGGACACAATAACATGAGAAAAGAAAAATAGGTACACATCGAAAGACAGTAATATTATTTTAACTAGAATATCATATATTATAATGCACCGAAAAAATAATTAAACGTCGATATAACACATCGATTGTTATTTGAGCTTACCAATGTTTAGAGGGCTTAGGAAATTTACAATTAAGATTGTCGAGTATATTTTTTTCATTATCCAACAGAAGACCGGCTTCCACTAAATTGTCTAAAGTGGGGAAACGTTTCTTGACTCGTGGTGAGATCATTGTAAGTACCATAGTCAGGCAGAGGCACACGTAGCGTACAATTGTCCGTCGCATCAGCCTCCCACGTTCATCCTGCGAATATGAGACGATTTTAATACATCAATATTCATACAAAAGTATATTAACACATTTCATGCATAGCATATATTAACACGCGTCACACTAGATTTGCTTTTGTAAGGACAGATTGATCACAACTGTTAAATATTCATGTTAATTATCTTATTGGATAATAACATCGTAAATAGTAATAAACATATAATTATAAATAATATGTTTTATTTTAATTATTATTACATTGTGAGTAACAAAACGAGCACACAATTAACCTGATGGTAAGTGATTCCTGCGGCCCATGACATCTGAATTCATCCTTGAAAAGGAATCGTAATGCAGATGCCTTGTTTCCCCAGAAGGCCGAGATATAAAGCCTCGTCACCAGTAATACAGGTCTCCGGACGAAACACAGCAATATTATACCTGCAATTTTACGATGGTATTCTGTGAGGGCGTGATCCTACCCCGGTCGAGCTGACCCATTCATTCTGCAGCTAGAAACAAATTGCAGTGTAGCTTTTGTGACTTAAGATATTGGTGACTACATTTGTCAACCATTGGTAGAGCCACGCTGCAGCTTATTTCTGGCTGCACCATGAACGATACGATCGATAGGGGAAGAATGACATCCTCACGATACCAGCGTGAAAACGGAGCATAATAACGCCGAGTTTCCAGAGATCAAGTTACTGCGAGTGTGCATCTCGAATCGTTGACAATTGTATGACGTCGTTGTTCATGGACTGCACTAATCATATTGAATTGAGCTATGCGCTCGTTTGTCACATGTTTTTTCATAAACAATATAGGTACTTCATAGTAGGGATGTTACGGAGGTTCGATTCCGATTCCGATTCCGAAAGGTCGGAACTTCCGATTGATATTACACCTCCGATTTCGACTTCGGACCCTATTAATGATAATATTGAACCTGGATAATATTGAACCGCAGGTTTTAATCAGAGGTCGAAGCATACATAAGGGGCGGCGAAAGGATACCGTCGGCGCGTTCAAACAGGTTTATAGTATAAACCGGGATTCACCGTACGACATGCATAAACTTTATACATGTGGTACGGGGAATCCCGGTTGCGGGGAAGATAGTCGTATTATTTTATTTTGAAGTGCTTCGTTTCCGACTTTGGTTCTGATTCCGGTTCTGGTACCGATTCCGGATCCGATAAAACAAATTTAAAAACTCCGATTCCGATAAAACCACCTCCGTTACATCCCTACTTCATAGTATCAAATATATACAAAATAGTAACGATTAATAATATGGTTTGTTATATTTCGTAAGTAGGTGATAAATAGTGGCGACACCAAGATTGAGATTTAGAGGAAATAAACGGAATATTTCTATTTACCATGTTAGTTTTAATTTACATGTAAAATCAATGAACTCGACTGAATTTGCATTATATGAGAAATGTCGATATTTGTGGAAAAAAAAACTGATAGTGAGAAAACGAACGAAACGTCAATAAAATACGTTCATATTGGGATTTAAATAATAATAATACAGGTTTATTTGCATCAAAAAATCAATAAACATAAATCAATTAAAAAAATATATCGTATGTCATAACGTAAATAAATTTAAATTAATTAGAACTGAAATATCGAACAGTCTTGCTGACTCACAATTGTTAGTTTATTTAGGCATGTGTCAGAAGAGGCAAGAGAGATGTTATTGCTGCCCATTTGTTATTTTTAAAGTTTTCCTTTTATTGAAATCACCAATAAGTGTTTAGCAGCCGAATTAAAATTTTCATAGTTTTAAACAATATATGATGCAGTTTTGTACCGTAAGTATTAACTCTCGTAAAGATTGCCGACCCATGAAATCATAAATGAAGAATCTAAAGCTAAAGCATATAGTATCTACGTAATTTGTAATTTTCAATACGTATGTCGATTATAATTGAGATGTTAAAATTAAACAGCTCAACGGAAATAATTTTTATTAATAAAATATTTCCCCTAATAATTATCTATAATAAACATATAAAATTTATATTTACTTTAATTATAGGTTTTTATAAAGTTAACGCCTGCTTTTATTTTAACTAACAAACATACAATATATGTACAAATATTTCTATGCAGTAGAGTCACGACACAGATTTGAACTTGCTATAGCATTAATATGTCGACCAGAGTAATAGTACGCTATAGCTACTACGTTTCTACCGATGGAAGAAACCGAAAGAAAACCTTAAAAAATACAAGTGACAAGTTTCATTTTAGTCCTCAGTCTCATGTCCTGCATTATGAATCCTTATTAAGAATCGATGTGGGTGTCGTGGGCCGCAAGGATCACTCAGTATCTGGTGCAGTGTGCTCGTTACGGGTCTAATATTATAAATAAATACTAGTATATTACATCTATATAATAGGCTGTTTATTTTGTAGATACTGTATTTATTACACATAATTATGATGCATAAATTATGTATGGTTCATGGTAAGGACACACTTTGGCAAGAAGTAGTCCGTAATTGGTTCGTTCATTCATAGTTTCTGATCAGTCATGTTCCCCCAAGATTCCAGGGTAGATCAGTGGCATGTTATCTTCATGAGCGACAAGAACCACGCAATCTATCTTATGCCGTCACCAAGGGTGACAATGTCAATAATCATCATTCATATATAATCATGTTATCAAATTAACTACATATGATTACGTGTTGTATGTTTGTGTTCATGTTTATCATTAATATATAAAAAAAATGTAGTATATAGGAAACCGAAGCTGATGATTCACCGATGAATGCCCATCACACCTGTTGTCTGTCCGTCAACAATGTTGTGTTCTAATTGTCTTACGTAACAAAGCTATCGCATGGCACTTTATCTAGGCAGGTGAAGATTATGTTATTTTCTCAATTACGTAAAGAACACACCTTCTTATCGCGAAGCAAATACAGACTTTTTGTCATTAGCATGAATATAACATAATAATTAAAAAAGTACGAAATAGTAACGCAGGTGTCTGTGTGACGTGTCAAGAGTATTTGTATTATCACGAAAGTATGTTAAGGCCGCATTAAAGTACACCTGCCTATATTCTGTATGTACATAGTTGAGCTATCATATAACTAAACCTGGCTATAGCATGAAGCAATGACCGGGTAGGGATACGATTTCAAAAAGCATCAGCGTAAAATAGAAGCAATACCCTCGTATGTTTTGTGGAGAGTTAATGAAACTAATGATCAAATTACTGGACGTGAGGCATTTGTCTCAATATGCAAGTTGGTCAACACGTCTGCATCAAAGATAGGATGTCATAGGGCGCTAGACTGGAGAGAGCCAAGGCTTATAGATCAGGACTAAACTATTCCATGTTCGCCTTATAAGGCGACTCAAAAGGGACTACAAGTTTGCGGGGGGATAAGGAAAAGTTCTTTGATTGTTGTACTAAAGTGAAGTTGGGAAACAAGGTTTGGTCTCATATTACTTAAGAAGAAGCGAGGGTGCTAACCAGATCCCCCCAGAGACCCCCTCTGCCTCACTGTGGTGCCGCCGCCACCCAGGAGGTATGATATTTTGAATCACGGGCCTAAGGAAAAACATGGCACAAAGTTAACGTAAGTTATTTCCGTTTGTCACGCTTTATTTAAAAAAAAACTAATATATATTTGGTAGAACTGGCTCGTTCTTTATAAGCTGTAAAACACATTAACCCTCGGTCGCCACCAACTTTAAAATGGAGATAACTTTAACATGAGGGGAACACGGGTAAATTGAGTTAACTTTTTTTACTCATTGGTTGAAAATTTCGATATGATTACCTCTTGAATGTGTCATAGTTAAACGTATTTTCTCTTAAGTAATGTTCTTTTGTAATAATAATACATATTTTTCTTATCGGTATAATTTCTAGTAAAATACCAGTACGCAATCCATTCAAGTCCTATGATTCATAAAGAAGTCGGAACTCATTCCGCACGGATTTAAAAATTTAATTGCCTCTTTCATTTATAGTTATGCCTAGCCAATTACCCTATTTTAAAAGGAAGTAATGTACGCGTAAATAAATTAATAATAGTTTATTATACTGTATTGAATTTATTAACCCGAGGAGTAAAGTATAAAATATTTACGCTACAAGGTAAGGCAAATATGTCATAATGTGTAAAGTACATAAAAAGGTATAAAAAATATTGAGTTATTTAAACGTGGACATACTGAAAGTTTCTGAAACTGGCCACTTACAATAAAAAAAAGCAATTACGAATTCGAAAATAGAACTCTCTGTTACTGTACATGTTACTTTGAAAATAGAACTCTGTTACTGTACATGTTACTTTTTATTTACGAAACTGTCATTTCTTATTTCATTGTGGCGTCCATAAAAAAATTGTGTGTCGCTATTACAACGAATTTAACTCTGAAAATTTTCGGTCATTGATTTTCTACGGTTTTCGATGAGTTAACTCTGAAAATTTTCAGTCATTGATTTTCTACGGTTTTCGATGAGACTTAAGTCAACGAGAGAGTTCCACTGACGTTTGGTGATGAAGCACCATGTCACAGCTCGTGGTTCTGAAAATTTTTGACGTAGAGCTGATAGTAGTATTAAGAATTGGAATGAGCCAAGTGCAAAACATTTTACATGTGCATCAGAAGCTTGGCACTCAATGGATACTGCATGATTTAACTGAAGACCAGAAACCACTGCATGTCGAGTGGTTATGACGAGTGTGATGATGATGGCTGTCTGTCATAATATCGTGACAGGTGACCTGGGTTTACTGCTTTGAACCAGAAATAAGTTGTAGTTTGGAGGATGCGTCGTTCCTTTTATAGACTTGCACCGACAAGAGAACGGTTGTTTCTTTTTTCGGCAAACCAATAAATTACATTACAGTGTCGCTTGAAAACCAAAATACAGATTGGTACGTAAATAAACGCTTGCCCAGAGTTTTACAAAAAGTTTTCGAAAAGCGTCCTCGCAGCAGCGTACTTCATCACATTAACGCGCCTAGACATTCCGCTAAGATAACGAATCTGTATTTGAAGGCCTCAATTGTAACCTTAAAAAACTAATGACGCACTCGTCACAGAGTCCGGACCTCGCTACTTTGTGACGTCTTTTTATTTCCGAAAATCAAATCAGATAAGTTTAGAGATTTACAATTTACATTGAAGAGGTCTACTGAAAACTGGATCCACTGTTTCGCATAACGGTTCAAACGAATGCAAAAATGTGGAATTATCGAATGAGGATATGCCATCCAAATACAATAAATGTATAATAGTTATAATATCTTATCAAAGTCCAGAAACTTTCAGTATCAGCTGAGTATATTTAAGAATATAAAACTGTATAAAGTATCCAAACCTGTCCGTGAATAGTGGCAGACACAAAGACTGCAATGGAATCAGGCCAGGGTATGGTGGTGTACTGATTCCACCAGCGATTCATCACCACCGTGACGTAGAAACCCAGCACAAAAGACAGCGGGATCACATTGCCGTGGAAACTGCAGTAGTTTACCACGCCTTCAAACATCCTGCATGAATAAAAGAGAGCTGTGTCGGGAATTGAAATTAATCGAAGCATATATGTAAAGACGTACGATGGTACTATATGCTTTGGTACTATATATTTTTCTGTAAAGTACGTTAGGCCTTAATAATGTTATGATCCATCGAAGTATTAATTTTGTATATCATAGAGAACGTAAATCACTCCGCCAATTACTGTTTTAACAAATTTTTAGTTAAGTTACAAATAAAATGCATTTATAGCACTGTACTAAATTCAGCACAGTTGAATAAGTGAATATAGAATATGATTATTATCTATGTATCGTTAAACATTTGAATAAAACTAAATTTACGGTTTTTATCGCGTTTATCATAACTTTTAAGCCCCCGTGAGCAGTGTAAAGTACGGTGACGAAGGGACTGAGGTGTTTGTTGTCCTGATGTCATAGTTATCCCGGGATAGCGTCTGTTTAATATTAATATTTAGCCCAATCTACGTAGAGAGGTCACAGCGATTTGAATTATTCGCGAAATATAAAAAAAATTAAAACAACTTTTAAATTAAAATCTACCGTAGTTAACACTTAGTTAGTACTTTTGCAAAACATAGACAATTTTAATGTATCGTATATTAAGTAATAAGGTTTTTTTTCATTTTATTATATTGAGAGCAACAAAGAAGCACAACAGTACACCTGATGGTAAGTGATTCCTGCAGTCCATGAAATCTACATTCATCCTTGACGAGCAATCATAAAGTAGATGCGTTGTTACCCTTGAGGACTGAGATAGAATGCCTCGTTACCAGTAATAAAGGTCTCCGGATCCCAGCACTCATCAGACGAAACACAGCATGCTATTGCTATAATGCTATTTTACGCTGGTATTCTGTAAAGACGTGGACCTGGTCGAGATGACCCATTAATTCTGCAGCTAAAACAAACTGTAGTGTAGCTCTACCATTGTTGAATTATTCGCGTAAATATAAGAAACTTTAAAATAACTTTTAATGTAAAATCTACTGTAGGTAATACTACATTTGTAAAATATGGACATAATGTTCCGATGTTTCGTATATTAAGTAATATGGTTCGGAGATACAATGATTAGTAGACATTCTATCTTAGTCTTAAGGCCACTAACTACTTTCCATTGGAAAGTTTGTCTTTGTTTAAGAACCTAACAATATACCCGTAAACACTTATTCGAGGATTTATTACACACACTTCTCACTTTCCTAGAATACCAGCAAAAAACAGCAGCTTGACACTGCTCTATATGGTAAAAAAAGTAAACACAATTACTCGTAATGAGGCATTTCATGTTAGTCCTTAGGGGCAGACAACGTATCTTCATCAAGATTTCTTATCGAAGATCAATGTATCATGGGTCGCAGAAAGCACTTACCAGCAGATAAAACACAAACAATCACAACAAAAACAATAAAAATATTTTTTTGTACACACATACTTTTTAGAAGTTTCATCTAACAGCAGCCGGTAGGTTAAGTTGAGAGTATAATACAGGAGTAAGAAAACGAGTAGATCCAGCCATACCAATTTGTATATACTGCCGCGCCACCTGCAAATAAATAGTGATGATTATTTTATGTCCAAGATTTATTATTCAAAAATACTAAAACCCCATTCTTTTTATGAAAATAAGGGTGACCAACGGCCACGTTGTGTCTATCCTCAACAATGATTCGTATACCGGTACTGCAGAGTAGTCACGATACGGGTTGGGCAGACTTCACGTGTCTTTCTATATATTTTTTTTAATATTATTTTTCTATTCAAAATAGAAACTTTCCTCATTAATATAGTCTTATAGTATAACAATATTCGTTCAGTTATTAGTAACCTTGCAACATACTAAAATAGGCGATATATCATCCGTTATTGTCGGTCACGCGAATGGAACGCTTCGAGTACGTCCGTTGATAACAATGAGAATTAGTACTGCAAGGAAATCAATCTTTGTACACTAGATAATAAGTATGCGTAAGGAGTACGCTAGTGTTTTTTTTTTCATTAAACGGTGTCAAGTACTCCGTGTACAACTGGAACGTATCTAGAATAGAATTAATGTCTAGGGTCAAGCGAAACTGGACGAAGGCTCGAACTGAATAAGAATGATTCTAAACAGACGGTTCAAGTAAAGTTTATTTTTTAACTTAACTCAAGAAGGGACGTATACAATTTTTTACTAAAACGAAAAATAAAAATTATCCTATCAATAATGGCTACAAACATTCATATATTAAAAATAAGTTTTTCGCTGAGGTAAAAACGGATCAGCTCGACTGGGAAAGAAGCACAGGATACCAGCTAGGTCAGTGAGGTTTAACTTTATGATATGCGAGCAAGTTGACTTGAATTCCCAGACCATTTAGGGCCTTATGGCGATGTCTCATCTGAGCCTTATCTCTGAATTGTGTACCTACCCCGCAAAGGAAAACTGGCGTGAATACAAAAATATATTAGATTATTACCGTTGTAACGAAATATTCAATGCCGAGCGATTATTGAATGAATAGCGTTTTGTTTTCGATGAGTGAATATGGAAATCACAGAAAGGATATTACGTCATGCTCTGACGCATCACGTCACTGGGCCATGTCGAGGCGCGGACTGTGTGAATAGCTCAATTTTATAGTTCATTATAGCAATCGCCTATTATGACAAAACCTAAACCTACGAGTACGAGTAGGGACTATGAAGCAAACATTAATCATCTGCTTTTTTTCACCTAACAGCTGTCCGGGAGAAAATCTGAAATATTATTTAAATTATTGCAATAAAGTGTATATAAATATCTAAACAAATTACCCACCCCAACACAAAATATATTTTTTGCAATAGTTTGTACGTTTATTTTAGGCTCGGTAAAGTTAAAAGTAAAGTAACCGCCTAATATATAATAAATCCTACTTAGAGGGCCTCCTCTTTAGAGAGGATGTTAGGACATCACATGCCACCAAACGACTCCAAAGTGGATTTTCGAAAATCACATATCTTCAAAATACTTTTGTGTTATTTATTTCTTAGACGATTTTTCTTCACCGCCTATCACATGGTAAATAAACACTTCAAATTATAATTAAAAATTTCATTGGTACCGGCGTGCGGTCGTTGAGACCGGAATTGCTCGCGTACTGGGAATTAAAAGCGAGCGCTAAAACGCTGAGCTTACCAAGGCTCGATGCATGTCTTTAAGCTACAGAGATACATATCTTCATTACGGCCTAATTTTATTGCAACAGTAGGATGTAAGATCACATTGGTCGTAATACAAAATGTATTATGAACAGATACCTCAATGCGTTTTTTCATGTCATTATTACATGATAATATTTAATTTTATAACATATTCTTTAATATGTAGCCTTAAAAAATAATACCTTTAATAAAGGAATATTTTGTAAACAGATCTTATTTATTGGACATATTGCGACCCTCTTTAATAAGAAACTCGCCCCCACGGGTCACGGCTCCCAGGTTGAATAAAAGATGCCTTATAGGTAAAACAAAAGTTCAGCAGTACTTACACTATAACATTACATAATCGTCTTTTTTTGTTAAGTGATTAAATCAATAAAGTAAATATAACAGTATATTACATATCATAACGGAAATATTTCATGTACTAATCAAGCGGTATCCTATCTGTGCAGTATTACGAAGAAACAATGATATCAATGAATAATTATAACATTGAATGAAAACCAACGTAATCACGCGATGATCAACTCGTTGTTTGAAGGCCTTAACCTTGCATTTATCCATGTTAAGTGATACATTTGACTTGTATATTAAATATTTAAAACAATTATATAGAATGAAAATCAAAAGTGTAAAAGTGTTTGAAAAATATTTAATAAATAAATATTTTTTTCACTTATTTATAATATATGAATAATATTTGGATTTTTAGCTTATGGCTTTCTATTTTGATTTTGTACGCTTTGGACACGTAATAAAATATGTTTTAATTTATATACAGTAGATATCAACATGGATTTATTTTCTTGGGATGATATAGTATTTTTTTTTTTTTGCTGATGGCCGCTGTTAGCCCCAGGGCTTTTACAGTTTCACCGGGTTGAGAGGTGACCGAGCGCTTATGGCTCTCAGTTGAGACCTCTATATATGGGTAACCAGCGCAAGGGCTCCCGAGAGGGAGCCTCGGCTTGGACCGTTACCCTGTTTCGCGAGAGCGTCTAACTCGAGGGTGCCCGAGAGGGCCGAACCGGCTCGGTCAGTTGCTTCTGACAGAGGATTATCTTAATTAATATCACTATTATTATTAACTACCTGTACCACCACTTCAGAATGCGTGGGCGCTGGAGAAGAAGTGGCGCAAGAAACTCCAGCAACGCTTCTATCTGTATGGACTGGAGAGAACCGGCCAGTGACATGGCGGTATCGCGAATGATGATATAGTATGTTTAGGAGTTAACCTTGGGTTTTTCGGAATTGATAGTACAAAACATTCCCACACAATTAAGCTTTATAATATTAATATGGAACAAATAAGTAAGAACGCATGAAAAGAAAATCGATATGATAAAGTGACAAAAATAGGTTTTACTGCAATTGTTAATATCTATTTTTATTAACAAACAAAACTTATCTTCACTTATCATATTTTGTATATTATATGATGGTAGTAAACGAACACATTTGGTTGATTTACTTGATGGTAATAGTTCACTACACCTCAGGACAGCTACTTCCAAATTCGGTAAGGGATATAAACGTAGATGCATTGTCAATCTGACTAAGGAATGTTACGTTTAGACATTAGTTCATTAGTTATTTTTTATTAAGAAAAACATGCCCTGCTGGAAAGTCCACGGTATAATTTTAAAAGTGTATTGCTGAGAGGATTCGCAACATGATCCAAGACTTTATCTTGATACAATTTGGCTGAAGTTTTCACTCCTTTTTCACAAAAATGTAGTTTTGTGACTCCTTGAACGGTTTTTTTTCATGATTTCATTGCACTTGTTCAATTACACACATATATATTTATATATATTTATATATATATATATTTATATATATATATATATATATATATATATATCAGACTTTTGTTCAATTTGTTCTGTGTGAAGTCAGTGAAAGCTAGAAACTGAAGTTGTTATTTCCCGGCATGACTGGTATAATTACTAAAGTATACTATACAGTTTCGGCCTGGGACGCGCCAGTCAATCATTGGAAGGTTGAAGTTACCTGTTAAACAATGTATGTTATCAGAGGTTTTATGATATCAAATCGAGATATGTTACGTAACTATCAAGGGGCTGATTAGGACATATTTAACGCAAATGTATTTGTCTTGGTTTTCGGCACCTCAATAATGACGTAATCCATAACCGGCGAGGCCGCGACAATGAGCAGTTCGGGTTTCGCACCCAACAGTCATGCACACATCAAGAGCACCGCATCACGGAGCACATTCTCAGTAAATTTCTGCAGGGCTGCCAAACTGGGGCACTTTTCCTCTACGTGGCTAAAGCTTTTGACAAGGTCTGGCACAACGGGCTCATATGCAAACTATATGAGCTCGGTGTGCCAAATCGACTCGTACTTATCATACGAGACTTTCTCCGAAATAGAACTTATCGTTACCGCGTCGAGGGAACCCGTTCCGAGGTTCACCCCGTTTGTGCCGGAGTACCACAAGGCTCCCTCCTAGGTCCTATTTTATACACACTCTACACCAACGACATACCGCGCACTCGCGATGTAGAGCTAGCCCTTTTCGCCGAGAACACCGGTCTCTACGTGTCTGCGTTCAAACCAGACGCTATTTGAAAACGCCTCCAATCTGCAACCAACACCTTAGGGAAATGGAGGATCGCGGTTAACCCCACCAAAAGTGCAGCCATGTACTTCTCTCGGCGCAATAAAACGCCGCATCTCCCAACTATAGAGTTATTTGATCGTTCAATCCCCTGGGAAAAGACAGTCAAATACTTAGGCGTCACATTAGATGAAAAACTCTCCCTCGGTCCGCATATCAACTGCGTACGTGATCGAATAGCATTCGTCCTAGGCCGTTTGCACCCGTTTCTCAATAAAAATAGAAAAATGTCCCTGCGTAATAAAATTACACTATAAAAAGCCCCGTCTTTGCGCATGCCTCCCCGCGTCACATTCACCGACTTCAGGTAATACAAAATCGTTTCATTCGCAAACCACTGGAGCGGCGTTGTTCTTGGATAACGAAACACATACACATAGATCTTGAGCTGCCGACCATAGCTCAGTACCAGAAGCAGGCTTTCCGCTGATATTTAGACTCTGCCGTCACACACTCTAACCCCTTTATTGTAAGTGCCGCCACTTACAATGCCATCGCGAATCACAGAAGGAGACCGAGGCACATCCTCGACAATCCCAACGACGCGAACACCAGGGCCTAAGCCCTTCGTAAAATACATACGTACATTGCACCCTCATATCGCTCACGTCGAATCGCGATACCACCATGTCAGTGGTCGGTTCTCTCCAGTACATAGATAGAAGCTTCACTGGAGTTTCTTGCGTCACTTCTTCTCCAGCGCCCCCACGCATTCCGAAGTGGTGGTACAGATAGCTAATAATAATAGCGATACTAATATAGAAAATCCTGTCAGAAGCAACTGACCGAGCCGAGGTTCGGCCCTCTCGGGCACCCTCGAGTCAGACACTCTCGCGAAACACGGTGACGGTCCAAGCCGAGGTGCTGGTTACCCATCGCGACCCGCGCCTCACCGCCGCGAGCACTCCCGCTGCCACCTAGTGTACTAGACCGTCTCGGTTATGGCCGCAACAGAACACAATATATCTGTTGTCTATAAATTCTTTACACTTATAATAATGGAGTACGAATGTATATAAAAATAGAATAAAACATAGAAGCTTCAACTTATACTGGAAAGATTAATAAATGTGCTCATATTGTTCGTGTGTATAATTAGGAGCAACATAGTAAATTCATTAATATTTACTAAATAAAATAATAATGATATTCAGCAAAACAAAAGCCACCGGCGAGCAACATCCGTAATAAAAGCATAACAAAGTTTAACCATTGCCTCCAGCCCCATTTTAGAGGGAAGGAAGTGACGCAACCCATGACAGCCGCAAGCCGGCTAAAACAATGATGTCAAAGGGAGCATGACGATCTTGCTACCTATTGCAACACAAAATAACGTTGAACCCCCGAACCGATTAATTAAGCTCATTGAGTGTTTTAGGCATTACACATTATAACGAAAGCCTTGCGTTCAACACAGAGATCATTTACTCTTGTTTTCTAATCTAAACAATTTATTTTCTACTTAACATTTAACAGACTTAATAAAGAAAAATAAACTGGTGTTATTGGTGTCGAGGCAGTTTGTTCAGTCCTCAGTGTCGTTTAGTCCTACGGTGAAACTGCATTATTATTTTAATTTTTAATAGAGAATGAATAGGTAAGTAGTCTTGGACCGCAGGAATCATTTACCACGATATCCCCCTAATGTCATAAAAATAAATGATGATCCCTTTTTACGAAATAAAATATATGATAGACCGGTAGAATCACGAAAAACAGAATTTCGGTGTTACTACTTTGCATAAATGATTCGACCTTGGAGAAATGGATTTACTTGAAGTGGTTTTTACGAGTTGGTTAATTTTTCCGCGAACAAGACCTTGTATGAATCAAAATTGGTTAAGACCAAAGGCATTATCTAGCGTGTTAACAAAGTATTTTGTATTTTAAAACATTTTGATTGCGAAAATTACAATTGTATCCTGTGCGTGTGTATGTTGATAATTTTAAGCTTTCAAATATCACTCATATATTATATATAAAATAAAAAAAAACATTCTCAAAGTTGTACGGTACTAGCAAATGATTAACGAGTCTTTAATACCTGTTCTCCGGATTCATCTATGTTATTTATATAAATAATAAAACATTTTAATTTACAAAAATGGAATAGCGGTCAGAGAACCTTCCTTCTGCGTCGCTGAAGATGATTTATTTAATAACCCAAGTTATGGTTTTCGCAATTAGGTGCGTTTTATAGTTTTTTCGATCTTATTGCATAAACATTATATCGACTAGAGGAATACAAATAAGTGCTCATGTATTACCTCGAATGCATACGGTACTATAGATTCAGCGCACGCAGTGAGATGGCATCTAGTAACATCCAGAATATACTTCCGTAAAATAAATCGATCACCTGGACATCATAACCATCATTGTGATAATTAAATTAATTCGCAGTCATCACGAAACAAGCTATAACGAATAGATGGCTCAACCGGGTAGGATTACGTTTCCCAAAATACCAACCAAGGAGTACCACAAGGCTCCCTCCTAGGTCTTATTTTATACACACTCTACACCAACGACATACCGCGCACTCGCGGTTCAAACCAGACGCTATTTGTAAACGCCTCTAATCTGCAGCCAACACCTTAGGGAAATGGTTTCGGAAATGGAGGATCGCGGTTAACCCCACCAAAAGTGCAGCCATGTACGCGCAATAAAACGCCGCATCTCCCAACTATAGTTATTTGAGCGTCCAATCCCCTGGGAAAAGACAGTCAAATATTTAGGCGTCACTAGATACTGGGTATCGTCTAGTGGCAGTATAGAAGGCACTCCATCTTAGTCATCAAGGGCGACAAAGCCTCTATCTCTTGAATCTCTGTCCAATTAGAATGATCTATATCTAGTGAATTTGGGTGTCATAGACTACTGATACTACTCATCTTCAGATGAATTGTATGCTCGCTTATCACCCTAAAAATATCTTAACAGAAAGATTCAATGTTAAACGTAAACATTTGATTTAGATTCTTCAAACATTATAACAACAGCTGTTATATCTTAGTTCTTACAGCAATAACATTCTACTGAAATAAATCGATGAGTAATAGAAAAAATAATCAGAACTGACCGGCTCCGGATATAATTCGGCTAAGTACTTACCTCAGAGCGAGCATTAACCGTCGACGTTATTGGGCTAGTGTGATGTAGGTAATTATTTGCGTGACTCACAACACAGAACAACTCCGAATAAACATTTGCCATTCGAAAAGATGCCAATTTGCCACACACTATATCTGAATCATATATATGCTACTTATTACATTCTTGAAAAATCCATTTTTGAAAAGTTTTCATTCATCATTATATCAATCCATTGTTTGTCCACAGCTCTAGGCTCTTAGGCTGTCTCTAGAAATTGTAATGAAGCAAGTTAAGACCAATATCCATCGAATTTCCGCAAATAAAAACCTGTGCAAGGTCGTCACTCCATCCATTGGGGGTTGCGTGACTGCGATTTCGACACAAGGATTTCCCATCGGGAATCGGTTGTACGAGCTTTGTGGCCTCTACTAATTAGGCTTACTGATAAAACGTTAAATATCTAACATAATTTTAATATATATAACAAGACCGCGACAACAGCTAGATGTTTTAATATAATTGTTACTTTGGATTGGAGAATATAAAACGCTTGGACACGGTGGTTGATATACCGTTCTGAAAGGCCATACACAAAATGTTTGTCTCACGGTGTTATGGCCACAACTATATAAATCCCTTGTTTCTAAAAATCCTTAACGCAAAAAAGACAGAACAGAATCTTTTCGTATATCGTTTGAGTTGAGCGCATTTTCTAACAATTTTACCGAGTTGTATCATAGTATTTCGTCTTATTTGCGGAATATGGTTGAATGATAAATCAACCGCAAGAAACGATTAATTTTTGAGACGCCAGTAGCGGAGCGCCTACCAAGAACATCATTAGAAAGTATTATAAATGCGACAAAAAAAAAGCCTTTTTATGAAATAAATATGAGGCCGTCGGTGTGAGAAAATCATTTTCAGAAGAAAGTAGAAAAACAACCAGTTTTTCTGCATCTCATCAGACAATTCTAGTAGATGAAAAGCAACCTCATGTCGATACTCAGATTTCATACTATATTTGACACTCTCCTGAAAATTGCACCTTTTGAAACTTCTCCGTAAAAAAATTATAATACATTGAATTTTCCAAGTATCCTATATTTTTAATTAACACCACTTCGTAAGTCGTATAAAAAGAATGCTTTTTACTTCGATATTTAGATTCATCTTTAAGACTTTTGTAAAATTCTCATTTGTAATTTTTTTACCTTCGCATTTTTTGTTTCTTTTCAAAATATCCATGTTAAGTATCCTCGTTCATCGGCATGGCAATCTAAGTGGGCATCGTTACAATGGTGAGAATAGCCTATATGACACTTCCACCATCCGTGTCATCCCAGTTTAATTCCTTGTCGAGGATAGATATTGCCGCAGTATCGCTTACTATCAGGTGAACTGTGTACTCCATTTGTCTCCCTGATTAAATAAAAATCTCATGAATATTTATGGCAAATATAAAACAAGCGATTTCATCCTAACAGGTGATGTCCATTATCGCTGTTGATTGGCAAAAAGTAATTTACTCTTTTTTTCTTTGCTTATTGTCGATATTAATAGACGTAACGGAAGCTAACAACCGAGATCAAATATCTATTGTTGAGACATTACATTAATTTAAATCATGTTCGATATACTATGTACTAATGTTGAAATATATTTAATACTATATTATTATAGTCAATGGTGCATATAAAAAAATCGTAAATAGGATTTTGTGTTTGTCTGTACGTTTGTGTATGCAAATACTGAACCAATTTTGATGTGTTCTAAGATAAGTTTAGGCTAAGATTTAGTGTTTCGTTTAAGTCGTTTGACAAATAATAAACAATAGTAAAGATATGTCAATTTTAAAGTGTGTCTCACACGCGTTGATATTACATGTTTGTCTGTATTAAATCGTCGGCACAGGTAGTTACAATGATAGATTAGAGCAAACTCGCATAAATGTCTTTATTAACCTCTATGTTAGCATAATAACCATTTCGGGCTTTCGGATCCTCAACTCGTCTGCTAAAATCTTGAAGATGATTGAAAAACTCGGAAGAGGTACATGTCCAATGCTGAGCTGTTGGCAAACTAGATGAGATTAGACCTAATCCAGAATAAAATAACTGAAATAAGGAAAATAAAATCCGTCTTAAATAAAAAAATCTTAAATCCGGATGAACACATTTTGCGCGCAGCGTAATGTGCCATAAATAATAGGGTTTTGCTACCGAACACTGAACAAAGAATTTGAAAAAATAGTAGTACATCCAGCTAGGATTCGAACCTATATCCGGCAGATTGTGAAACCGACATTAGACATTTGAACTCTTTAGGGGGTAAAGGGAACAAATAATTTCAATGTTATTTTTAATTTATTCATTGTTTTTTTTCCTCTATTCTAACCTTGCAACCACGTTTTAATGTTCGCATAGTGTTTGTTAGTCGCTCAAGGCCGAACTTAGGACACTGAAAATTTGTTCATATGTATTTAGTTTTTTTGTACGTACCATAAAAATATCTTATATATGAAATAATTTTTATATCAATTTATTAATTTTGCATTTTTACAATATAATATAATGCAATTTTGCAGACTTATTAAAACTGATAGCAATACTATACCTATGAAACTTATCATAGGAAGGAAAGATTGCGCGTTATTTTTTTGAAACTAACAATTATTTAATTCGCTTTTTAGTTTAATTGGTACAAAAGTATAAAATTTTAGAAGTATATTACTTAAACCTTAAATAACGCGTTAGTATATTAAGAAAAGCCAAATTAATATCCATTTCATCCAAATACAATTTAAGAATAAATCAAAATTGTAGCTTTTTTTTTAAACTTTGAAAGCAAGTGCTTGACCACGACCCCACCTGATACCTCGACCTACTAGATCAGTAAATGCCTATTCACAAAAAGCTTAGCTTTAGTTTGTTTAATAAAGTATCTATCTTCCTAGTATATATTATCAACATTGCATTGCTTTCCTTGACTCCATTGTTTTGTTTAACTGCACTATTCTTCTTCATTTGAGCTTTTATTGAATTTGACATTAAAATTATTAATGTTAACACAATGTTTACATATTTATATGGAGCGAAGTCACCAGAAGTATACTTATAATTAGCTTAGTCATATTTTGATGAAATATTTGTGTTACGTGTTACTATATCTTACCATATCTATAATATAACAAGATATATACCAAATAATACCATACTGTAACCTTATCATGTAGGAGTTCTGCTGGATAAAGGTTTTAATCCTGCATAAAAAGTTGTCAGTTAGACTTTCGACGTTTTAAGCATAAACTATACGGCCCAAGCTGAATAAAGTATACATTTGAAGAATTAATTTTAATATACAAGGTGATGCATTGTCAGCGAGGACAATGATGGAATGCCTATGTATTATATTAAAACTATTGATTTTACATTTCTTCAATCGGCAGACAAAACAAAGTAGGTCGACATTTTACGCTGCTATTATGTCAAGACGCCGTTCTTCCGCGATCAAATCGATCCGTTCGTGCGATAGTTACGCTACCTAACTACAGTGTCATGAAAACTCAGAGTTCAAATGAGTAACATTTGACAGTCGTATGGTATTCATAAATATAAATACAGTTTATACTATAATTATTTTGAAACATCATACTATAGTGTGTTAACTGATAGACTCTATGTATTTTAAATTAATTTCGAAAAAATATATTTGGTTACGTAAGGTAAAGGTAATGAAGGGTAAATAAATGAGGAGCGAATTAACATGGCACTTGGCCTTGACTCGGAAGGTAACGTATATGTTAAGTACAATGTACAAAATAGCTTTTGATTATGACTTTTTAAGTGATATAAAATATTATTCTTTCTCAATTTATCGCGATCCGGGAGGGAATGTTGATAATCATAAATTTAATCACCAAATATTTTTTATAAAAAAATAAATATATAAACAAAATCTTTTCGCACACTGTACTTTAGATAAACGTCATCTTCCGAACAAAGGTCAAGTGCCATTTTAATTCGCCCGACTTCTAAAGATGAAAGGTAACAATGAGATAATTGTTAAAACAAAATACTCCTGTTGTTCAATCAAAAAATTAACTACCAATTTATATAAAGAAATAATAATCACTTAGTCATAATCACATGAACAGCGTATATATTATGAATTAGATGAAATTTGTTCCAGCTAATGTGTTTTAATATTAATTATTAATAACGCTGTCCAATTATTTTAGTCGACAGCTAGTGAAACTTTAAGCTAGTGAATAATAAATGACCAATACCATTTTACCTATAAGTGACACTTATTAGCGTAAGATTGAATGACAGTCGTAACACTGCCAGAGCCACACTGCAGCTCGTATCTAACTCGAATAATTGAATACCTCCACACATTTTGAGAGCAGTGGCTACATTGCTCATGAAGCCTGCCTGTATCAAAGCCAGAGTCGGTGCTTTTTAATTAAATTTATATTTAGAATTCGATAAAATTAAATATTAACCCTTTGCACTCGAAGCAATTTATAATATGGCCTACCAACAACTCTCGACTAATTTTAACAGACTGATGTTTGGACAGTCATGAACAATTTTACATGGGCGTGAGGGCCTTATTGAAAGATTACTTTTTAATAATGCAATATAACACAAAAAAAAACTTATTTAATGACAACAATGTTGTCTCAGCGACGACGGAGTTATTTGCTTAACTAATAATGTCGCCATCCGAGTGCAAAGGGTTAAAGTTAAATTACAACTTACGGATAAACATAAGTTATAGAAGCCCGATCGGGTTTACCGGATTACAGGCCTTGGGGTGGCAACGAATGTGAATCATGAACTTTTGTTGAGAACGTCATGGGATGCTGCCATGACTTACCGTCAGGTGAACATGTTGATCGTTTGTAAAACAAAGTACAACTAAAAATATTATTAAAAAATCCTGATTCTGTCAGACGCCTTACGTAGAGACACCATAATTTACCAGTATACTTGTTATTTCGTTAGTGACTTTTTTTCATTTTTATTTTAATTCGATTACTTTAATTCATTCACTTATTTGCAGATATTTGCGCTTTCGCAATACTACATCTTCAGGTAATACACCCTACACAGAAAATTGTATAATTGGTAAACGTTTTATTTACATATAAAATACAAAAAAGGGTTATATTCTGTTATTTGCAGTTTTGTTAAAAAATATCTCAAAGAATACACTAGAATAACAACTCAGATAAAAACTTAAATATTATGAGTGTAGCTTAATCACCTTCTTTGATAATATTGACATTCGATATTTAAACACGATTTTTTTCTACGCAAGGAATTCACACCTTCTGAACATTTGACGCAAATTATTAACAAAACATCTTCATCATGGAAATGGACAATAACAAATATATTAACGGGAAATTAAAATAGAACATTTTATGAATATGATCCATTTATATCAAGGCCAGTAATAAAGCTGAATTAAATTGTCCTCTTATGGTTATAAATATAATCTTTACTTCCACGTTTGATAAAATAAAGATTATATAAGATATTTAATATCAAAAGTGAACTTTACATTTCGTATTTATGCGATATATGTAGATAAGATTTTTTTTGATATTTTTATTTAAAATTGTTGTTACTTCAATCGTCGTATGAGTGAAAAAATTCTCACACCGCAATTGAATTTTTATTCACACCGTGTCCACGAATTGTTTAAGGTCAGTAACCGGAAACTTTTTACGTCATAGCACATCGGTGCAGCTTTGTACTTTTAACGACTATTAACGACATTTATATTATTATTTTATATAGATTATATATTTTTTATATAGAATTCACCAGTTGTACATTTCCCTACTCAGAAAACCTCTTTGTCAACATACTGATCTACTTAATGTACTCTACTTACACTTTGTTTACGTATAAGAAACTGGCATTTGGTATTTTTTATGCTTCGCTACTGTATACCATAGACAATAAAGTTTTTAGTCGGAAACATAAACCAAATATTTTACATAAGACATGCCGTTCTTCCAATCCGCAGTGGCAAACTATGCTTCAACTCCACTTTACGGATGAGGTCTGTACCCAACTGTAGTATCTCTTACATAAAGGTACAACTAATCTAGTTCTATCTATAACTATCAACTAATTTGTTAAATATCAATATATATTAATTGGAACTAATGCTAGATGACGCAAGTCTGCCTTAGTATTAAAATTCAGTCAACACCATATTATATTTAATACTGTTTAGGAACAACAAAATATTTACCTCATTTCTGCAATTGATATTAAACGTGCAACAGTAAACTTCTATAAGATTGATGCTATGTTGGAATTACGTAATCAACTGAACTTATTAAAATCGAATAAACAAGCAACTGTATGTAAATGGTGAAACCTCACTGCAGTTAGTTTCTATTTACAACATGAAGGAGTCAGCTCCAGAGGAGGACCACGCACTTACGGAATAGCAGGGTGCAATAGTAGCATAATACTGCTATTTTTACTATGTAGGGATCCGGAGGCTATCATTACTGGTGATAAAGCATTCCATCTCTATCCTCAAGGGTTACAACACATCTGCACTATCATTCCTGTTCAAGTATGAATATAGTTGTCATGGGCGACAGGAATTACTCTCAATGTAACAAAAAATAATAACCATGTGGTGTACCAACTTTCGTAAGGTGGAGTGAGACCCAATTACATTCCTACAGAGCATTCCTTCTTAGTGCTTAGGGGTTTAGTTTTTTACTCACATAATACCGTGTTTATGACATATTTTTTAATGAAAGCTTCGTATGTGTAGGGATCCCGGGACCAAGTTATAGATATTAAGGCATTTCGTCTCAGTCCTCAGTGGTGACAACGCATCTGCCTATATATATACGCATATACCTAGATATAAAAGTCTTCACTTATCATCTAAACTGTCTTCTCGTTTGTCCTGGTATTATAAAAAAAGTGAATTTCAGCATTTTTTTTTTGTTGTGTTTTAAAAATTTGTATTGGCGTGTTAAGAATAACAATTTAAAATAACCACCTTCAATTTCACAAACAAGTATATATATTTTTTTAATCACACAAAAAAACCAAGATAATCGATTTACTTCCATTACAATGACCGATCACGAAAGAATTTGATTAGATCATACGATCGTTTTTGTCAAACGGAACCAGTTTATGTTCTCTGTAATGTTATTTTAATTCAATATGTAATTAATGTGGATCATACAAGTTTTTATAAGACTAATATTAACAAACGAGCACGCAGTTCCATTGATGTTAAGTGTGGAAACTGAGGCCATTAACACCTACGTCTCCCCCCAACAAAGTCTCATGAAGCTATTTCTCTGTCAACGCTGAGGAGATGCAATGCCTCCCAACCAGTAACCAGGCCTAGGAGTCCCTATACTAGCCAAATGAAAGCCACGGACACTGCCCCTCTCGGGCACCCTCGAGTCAGACGATCTCCCGGAACAGGGTAACGGTCCAAGCCGAGGCTCCCTCTCGGGAGCCCTTGTGCTGGTTACCCACTAATAAAGGTCTCGACTGAGCGGCATAAGCACTCGGTCACCTCTCAACCCGGCGAAACTGTAGCCCTCTGGCTAACAGCGGCCATCAGCCCGAAAAAAAAAAAAAAGGAAACCACGGACACTGACTGTAACGTAACTCTACCGTTGTTAACACATTCTTTTTAATCTATTTTAGTTTACGCTTTAATACAAAAGTTTCATTTAACATTTTTACCAACATTACTGATACTTATCACATATGATAATATTTAATTTAATAGATATATTAATTAGAACATGGATTTACTTAAAAAATAAAATATAATAAGCCGTTGGGCAACATTCCAGCTACCAATTTGTTGAGTGTATGGAAGAGTGGTTCCTTTAGTTTCCTAAAAGACAGATTCCACCAATAGATGGTGTACATTTTCTACCATACCACAGACGTTTTAGAATATAAGTTTAATGGTCTTAATTTGTCTCATAGTTTCACATTAATTTTGGCGACTTATAAAACAGTGGAACCATGATAATAGTGCCCGTGGTTGGCGAGCACTTATATATCTAAATAGTATATATATACAAAAATAGTATCAAAAACAAAAATGTGAACTAGAAATGAAAGAGAGAAACAAAAGATATAAATGTAAAATAAAGATGTCATGCAAAACTAGATTAGCTAAAATATGTATTTACTTCTCTGGGTGATGGAGAAAAATTACTATTTTTATTATAAATGATACGACAAGCGAAAACAATTCACCAGATCTTAAATGATACCTTTGTCCCATGAGGCCCACATAATTCCGAAAAACCTTTCCACCCCAGTCGAACCAACCTAGTAATACCTAGTTTATAACTGCGGCGTGACTACATCGTAAGACAATTAACATTATTATTTATATAATATCTTTTACAAACATAAATTAAATAATAGTAACGTGTATAGATTCTGAATATTGAATACTAGTCAAAGGGAATATTTAATATCAAGATACTTGTTTTTTTTTTTTTGTTGCTTCATACTATTCTAAAACTGCACGGGAACCGCCGCGGCAAACAACCGAGTTGTTATATTGGCTATACCTGACATAACCTAGGTAGTATAAAGTACTCAAAGTCATTGAGCCTAAAATACACGGCTTTAACAATTGTTATTTATTTGTAGTTTTATTTGGCAACAAATTATTAAAACTTTAATATATTAAATTAATTATTGAAGTATTAAATATTTGGAAAATACTAGAAATATATTTATTCAATTTTTTTCTCAATTCTTTTGTATTTAGATCGTGAAGACCTAAGGTTCAATTTACCACTAAAGGTATTATTGCTTTAATAGTTTGTTTTGTTTAATTTTTTTAGATAATTTTGTTTCGTAACATTTCAAAATACTATATATATTTACTTAAAAATATTTATTTTAAGTTTCAAAAATTCAATAGCGTAATCAATAAAAGATATACAACTGAATATAAAAGGATATTATAACTGAAACTAAAAAAAGGATTCATCGTGAAAAGACCAGGGGGGATTGACAAAATTAACGACTGATAAAGTCACGTTTTAACATGTCATTATTTATATACATTATTTACTTTAAAACACGTAACCTTGTGAATCATAAAAAAAAAATATATCGTTTTGAATGGAAGTCAAGCAAATAGTATAATTAATGTAACAATGACAATATACATTTAAAATAACTTCAAAATACAAATTTAATACATTATACCTGCGATTTTTCAAGGAAATTCCTCGTGTACAAAATATTCTAAAAGGATTACGGCGAAAAATGCTTGAAATGTATATAATGGTACTCTTTTTTAAGAATCGCTCCCAAAACAACATGAGAGTGGAGTTGGACGCTCATTAAAGGACGAGTAGAATATTACTATTCTACTTGATGCCCAAAAAATTGTGAATGAAAACAAGAAGACAGTAAGTATACATAATGACAAAACGATATTGACAAAATCAGCTGTAACTGAAACTGCATTAAGGAAGAGACCTTTACCGTAAGGCAATCAGATTGGATATATATTCCTAATTATAACATATATATATGTGTTTTTAATTTATTAATAGTTTAATTATTTCGTAATTATTACAACTAATCTTAAATAATAACTATTTATTTTTTTTGAATGTTGAAACTTCCTATTGAAACTAAGGTATAGACTACATTACCGCAAAATTTATTACCTATAGGTAATATGATATATTATACACATATACTTAATATGATAACATCAGACACCCAACTTATTATTTCAAACGAATGTGATCTAATTGAAAAACGATATGAAATGACCATATACGAGGTGTTTTCATATCTAGTCAGCAATTATTAAGATTAACGTGAGGTTATGGTGACACATGTCGTTTTTTTATTGCCTGTGCCGATTACGGAATACGATGCCACCGATATCGAGGCCTATATACCAGCGCCGAAATGACCTTTCGAAGATTTGGAAACGATATGTCGTTGTTGATATCGGCTAATGAAGAAATTGTCTTAGATCAAGATTCCACAAAGTCATAGACAAATGAGGTTTGAGAATGATATGTCGTTTATGGTACCGATCAATGGGTGCAACTGTTTTCGATCGAGATACACATATCACAGTCATTCTATGACACAAACGCGACGAGTTATATCTTGCTTTGCCTGTTAAACTAAAAATCCAGCCCAACTGTAAAACTAGTCGGCTACAATGAAATCCATTAGTCCATTAAAGTATGTGGAATCGTAATAAATAAATAATTTATTCTTATTCATTTGATTTGATAAAGATCCCCAAATTGTGATCTTTATAGTATCAGCATAGTAATCTGAACGTACTTAAAGCTAAAAAAGCCTATCGTCATTATGCTGGTCGCCATTTAAAAGAGTGTAACATGTAATAGATAAAAATAAATACAGAAAAATATGTTGCAGTAAGGTACTCGTTTCGTATAATAGTTTCCTTAGAAAGTAAATTATCCACATAACTATATTTTAAGATGAAAATTACGGTATGAACAAAAATGACATTTATATTATTACAAAACTGAATCGATAGTGGTATCGATTGTAGGGAGTCTTTGGGAATTGCAAAAGGTCGAACTGAATAACGAATATCCCTTGATAACTTATAGCATGTGGATTTCTCTTTGAGTGAGTAAGTCTCCGGGCGGCGTTGTTGTAAATGTGTCAGAGTTTATGAGATATGTGTAGCATACATTTACAACGAGCCCAAAGATTGTGAATGTTTTTGGACTTCATACCTCATACTTACATTCATACAAGCAGTAAATTGAATTGACATCAGAACAAAGGCCAGGAACATAGCACCTGATAGAATCGCGGATCCTGTCTTAAATTCCTAAATGACTATTAACTATTGGTTATTGTTTATTATTAACAGCAGCTAAATTGTTGGTTCTCGGGTCACGGGACATATGTACATAAAACAAAAGGTTCTGTAGGTGTATGTAGGTCCTCATGTCTTTCATGCTGCATTATAACTTTCCTCTGATCTTAATGCGCATTACATTGGACCCCTAGACCTAATCGAATTACAAGTGAGTGCGGTTGTTTGAGTTCGGTTGTCTAATGTTTATGGCACTACAATCGAAACAATCATAGGATTTTGCGATGCTCAAAATCGTCCAGGAAGATATCACAATGTCAGCAAACCATGGGCACATATCCTGTCTCCTTAGGTTTTTAATAACCATTTTTTTTATTTATTGATAATATATAAAAACTGCAATTGATTAATGCAATGTTTCGTTATCCCAGTCATTTAAGGTTTATTTTGTAACGGTTAATTTCTAATACGATACGTTGCACCCTGAGAAAGTTGACAAACACCTTGAAAAATATCGTATAATTTTAACAAGTTGATATGAATTGCCATCAAATAGAAGACCTTTTCCTGTTTATTATCATTACCAAATTGTAGCATAAAGCGTTAAATTTACAAATATCAATAAATACTTTACCATCATCATCTATCATTACCCTATTGTCCAACAAAAACTTCCCAAACACATTCACCATGAAACACGCACACACACTATCTGCAGCTTCTGTTAATCCACCAGTTGGCAGAAGCGTTTGAAAGCAAGGGCAGTGTCTTGGCTGTTAGTTTCGACGTCGATAAGAATGGATTTGTTATCAATAATTTTTATGTAAAAGTAAATAATAAGAGAAAAGATTTAAAATGTACATGTCCCATTGCACAAACGTGCTGTCTTGAGCTCTTCAATGCTGCACAATGGAATCCATGTCTAGAGTGAGCGCTATCCAACCATGTTCTGAATACAACCTCCGTCCAAAATATGCCGAATGATAACCGCGGTGTGACTCGGAGTATTATCTTACTCTTCATATCTTATTAACATGAAATTCTCCTCGATAAATTCTTAATACGAGACATTTTCCAGGAATATCTCTGATACAGCGTCCAGGTCTCTAGTCTCATGTCCGACTTCCCTCGTGAAAAAAAAAATCGGTTTTTCTTTTTAGGTAAATTCGAATCTGGATGTAGGAAACACTGTTTTCCCTATATACTATTGCGAAAATCGCTGTCCTGGTCTCTAATAGATCCGAAATTCAGTCACCGCCATGCAGATGCACCCTTTAGTAAACATGAATGACGACAATTTTTCGATGATTCTATTAAGGCGTTTCCGAGTAAATTATTAAGTCAATTGTGGAAAATAAAAACAAAACAAAAACATTTTCGTGCACACTCAGTGAATTTGTTGCACGCGAGTGTTAGTTAAATACTAGTTAAAAAAAGTCAATGTTTGGTTCTTAAACAGCAAAATATGAATATAATATTTAATTTCTTTTATTGAAACAGTGGATGTAATAAACAGTAGAAGCAGCATATACAAGATTGAGTTAGAGAAAGAGAGAAGAATAACGATGTAAATCTAAAAAAAATTTATAATGAAATTCTGAATGTACTAAAGAAGTTGCGTATTGGTATTTGCCCTAATGCTTTAATTAAAGGGGAAAATTTTAACTTAGGGATCTTGAACCAAGAAAGTTTGTTTTTAATGGAGAGGATTATGAGTTACGGCGAAAGGACCATTTTACTTGTTGAGGCAGGGACCTAGATGATTTATCAAGGTTTTCAGGCTTAAAAAGACATCGGCAAGATCTATTGAACTTTTAAATTGTAAAAATATTTTTGATGTATACATCTGAAGGCACGTTTCGAAAGTAATCTCTTTCAAATCTCTCTCAAACGGTAATATTCAGTAAAATAAATAATCCTATTTCCGTATTTATATAGGCAATGACACAAATACAATTAGGTATATATATACAATATTCAGACAATATTTCTATTCTATTTTTATATAGTAAACTACTAACTACTACTACTAACTATACAGTAAACTATATAAAAGTATTAATAATAATTATAATTGTCTAGTAAATATCCTAATAAGTTTTAAATCACGCGTAAACTTTACACGCACTTTTTTTCCTCGGTGTACCGTTTCATACCAACTGGCCCTCTTGGTAATGGAACAACTAAACTATTTTTATTTGTATTTAAGTAAATTTAAATAAGGTATAAGACAATTGCCTTAATTATATAAGATATTGCTTATTAATTACATTTTGTAACTTATATAAATTCATGTGATTTTGCGATTTTATATTGTATCTTGAAATGTCCTACAGAAAATCCTAAAGAAATTTACAAAAATATTTTATCACTAATGTTTATTTATGAAACTTACCTGTATAAAACTTTTAAAAATGTTCCAAAGCCGCGGCATGTAGCTACTTCACCAGTATATGTGACAGTCATTTTGATTTATTTTAGTTATAATATAACAGGAAAGTACCAATTTTTATTATTATTATTGCTCATAACGTAACACAAACTTTTGTGAATAGGTGTGCCGAAAAAAATCAGTAATATCGCTAATTACTATTCATTCAATATGCATTTTACAGTACGCGTTGTGAAATGTATGGTTTCTATGGCAAGATAAAATTTATTTATTAATTATTTATCATATAAACACTTTGTTACAAAAGACTGCAGCAACTCACACCGCCTAACTGACGGATAAACACGCAACATTACACTGACTGAATCGAATTGAACACAATCACCATAGAGTATATTTAAAATAACAAACACAGAACATTGTCATACAACTGAGATGCAGTGTGAAGTAAGCAACGCTTTTCGTTAACAATGCGATAGAAGCTGGCATGACATAACAATGTTGCCACCAACGAAATTTGCATTACAAAATAAAAACTCTTCGACAAGCGAAATGTGTTTAACAAAGAACCGACACTACGAATGCTTTCGGTCTAAAACAGAATTAAATCAAGAGGACGAAATGTGAATTTAGTTCTGAAACTTGACAAATATATCGCATCGCCTGGGCACAATCGCTAAGCGTGATTTTTGTACGCCAAAATCTGAAATGCATAAAAGACAATTTAGGGCAGCTTATTTGCCGCATTAATGATGCCGGGATACAAAAATTAAGAATATAAGCACATAAGAAAACTTGTATGAACTTTTTATTAAAGCGCCATCTATGAAAATGGTAGTATTTCGCAAAAAAATTAATTGGGAAAATAAAATTCAGTGATTCACTGAAAAGAAGTCGGTGTGTGTCACATATAAAACTGGATGTCAATATCACATTGGTTCTTTGGATAATGATAATATGCTCGTAGACGATTTTAACCAGCAATATTGTTTTGTTATTGGTTATAACCAGACAAAGATATTTAAAGGTTTACAATCTTTGTAACCAAATGATGTTAACGAAACAGAATACATTACAATGCACTAAGCAGTAGCGCAAAATCAGAGGCACTAATGCATCGTTCCCTTTCTCAGTCCGTTGAAAAGCCAGATCCTGCCTTCTGTTCTTCACGAAAACTGTTGAGGCAAAGTAGTTAGATATCTAGATTATTTGATCCCTTAATTTTGCCACTTCACAGAAAGGGCAGGTAAAGAGACGTGGCGATAGTGATGCACTGTTATCCACTGTTACTATTCTTCTGAACTAACAGGTTTCAACTCCGACATTGAAGGCCTTGCGTGCAAAAAATGTAAATAAAATTAAGATCATCCATTTCGAGCATTTTTTTTTAATTAAACTTAGCTTAGATTTTAATCAACGAGTACATAGTTCATCTGATAGCAAGTTATATATATATATATATATATATATATATATATATATATACATATATATATATATATGAGGATAGATTTAGATGTACATATGAAACATAGCAATATTACAATGCTCCCTTATGAATTGTCTGTTTGCCACTGTTAAAATCAAAATAGTTAAATGTCTAAGACAATAGACATGACAAAATTACAAATAGTGAAGTCGATTATCCGCCTTACAGACATGAAGTCTATCGAGATGCAGTTAACTGAATAAATACAAAAAACAAAACAGTTTATTAACTGCATTGTCCTTGATGACTAAAACTCAGTTAATTCAAACTATTCAACGCGAAGTCTGGACTTTACAATATAGCTTCAGAAAAGTTTTTTATTTAACTTATATAGTCATTATACTCGGTAAAACTGATTCTTCTGTAACTACTTCTTTGTGTTAAATTAACTGAAAAATATTTTGAAGGCAATCGAACCCATAATCTGCGCTCTTTTTTTCTGAGATCATCTCAGGGTGTAGGATGTAGGGTGAGCCCAGAGGACCAGTCCAATAGGTATCAAGCCATAACTATGATATATATGTAGTATTTTCTGATGATATTAATCACTTGTAAGTAGAGGCAAAATAATTGCATTATTTGCAAAATATTTACTGTGATCAGTTGGGAATTTGATCGTCTGTTTCGGGTTTCGCCAAACTTATATGGGATATTGACAAAATGGGAACCTACAATCTTACAATAAGCCTCGATATAAAAGTCATCATAATTGGTTCAGAATTGAGAATCTCCTCCTCTTTGAAGTTGTTCCGTAAATGTTTTTGGATTGCTAATCCTGACTAGACGAGAATTTCATTAAACACCTAAAACGTCGCTTCATATTGGCCATAACGGGTAACACCTTACTTTGCTCAGATATCGGTTTCAAACTGGCATTAATATAGAGGGCGGCACTGAGAAATAAGGTGAACAGTCTGTGTCACAAACAAGAAACAAGTGCTCATACCTCACTCTAGTGTACAGTCTGTCTCCATAATAATGTCCTTACTTTTGCCGTAATGCTTGAGTTGCTTACGAGTAGTACCTACTTTCGTTTTTAATTGTCATGCCTCAATGTTGTGCCGTACCGTTTTGTTCAGAATCTAAAGGAGGACACAAATTTCCTCGAAACAAAGAGAGACTACAAAAATGGTTAAATGCAATAGGTAGAAAAGACTATGTTCCGTCAAGACATGCCCGTATTTGCAAAAAACATTTTAATCCTGATGATTACGAGTATCCAAAAGAACCAATGAAACCAAACCGTAAGTATTTTTTTTTAATAATATAACATCATATCCGCAATACTTTGCAATAACTATTTCAAATTGCGCAAACTCCAATTTTGATAGAAAATGACAGATTAAATTTTCTTTTAGCACAGCACAGATTAACAAAATAGTAAATATTTTTTAGAATAAGTTGCCACAGATATTTAAAAATCATTATGCAGAGTTATAGTAGAGGCAAATACATATATAAAATAATATATTTTTCCTAATTACAAGATATTCGGAGATGTGATAGGAGCCTAAGAAGTATATTGCTTCTAATATATGGTGTTTGGGTCAATACAAAAAGCAGCATTATACCTTTGGTAAACCCCTACAGCATGTTTCTATGTACCTATTACTAGGTTATCTATATGTTCAAGAATTTTTTTAAATTTTCCTTTTGCATAAATTTTGTGAAGTAAACTTCTTCAGACACGACAGGGAAACTCAAATCTTTTTCGAACGTTTAGTAAAATCCAAAATAGTCCGTTTCCGCATTTGTAAATCTATATATAATTTCGTGAGTATATTTACTAAAATACTTAGATATACAATTTTCAGAACTTAATTGATTTATTCATTATAATTTTTAATTTAATTTCTATTCTCTTGTTATATATTTAAATGATAATAATAATAATTATATTATTATAATATAATAAACAAAATATTAATTATGATAATATTTATAATAATTATTATTTCTTAATAATTTTATAGTAAATTTACTTGAATCGTGCAAATAAGTTATAAAAATTGTATACATATTTTTTTTGCATTTATGGAATTAATTTATTCGGCTTAAATTCTTAACAAAAATTTTAATAATTGAAGTCTTTCCATTCAAACATTTATACATTTGTTTAATAAAAAAAAAATTGTTAATAATTTTATAGAAATTAAAAGCTGGGAAATTTTTATAATGAAAATTCGTAACTCACGGTAAGAACATCTGATATTCGTATATAAGAACAGCACCATGATAGACCGTCTTGTTTATTTATGTATATGTTGAATATACTGAATATATTTTTGAGGAGCCAAATTGATGTAAATCGTTTATATTATTAATTATATGTCGTAATTTAGCATGGAATGTTAATAATAGGTATTCTTTACCGCGCAAATGCCATGCACGCACAATAGGTTAGTAGTGTAGTTAGTTTGGTATTTATTGTTGAAAAATACTTTTTGATTTCTAAAAGTTTAAGCGTTAAGAAATAATTTTATAGAATCTCTATCGTTGAAAAGTTCTGGGTTAACTCTCGTTAAATATTACCATATTCTTATCTAATTGGTTACTTTGTTTTTTTACTTGTAATTGATTGATTTTACCTTAATGGTCTATAAAGACCTTTTTTATTATAATATGGACTAAAATCATTATAATAATATAATTGATGCCGCTAACATTTCACTCTGACTTGATAAGTATTATTAAAGTAGACATTGTAATATGTCAAACACGCATGTTTAGCTTTATCTATTAATTTGAATTCAATTTCAGATTTTCTAAACTAAGTATATATTTGCAGTGAACACTTGGGTTGCAGATTAAGTTGAACTCTGTAATTAAAAATGTAAAAATCAAAATCTCTATGTCAATTCTTGGAGTACATTAATTTGTCATATCAGATAATATTATAAATAATATTAAAATATTGCATTTAAATAATTATACATTACATGTTATTTAAGTAACTAATCAGGTGTAGGTAAATCAATTAATCAAAATACAAGTACTATCATAATTATTTTTAAAAACGACTAATGGTACACAATAACTTTTGTGATACATTGAATCCATCGGACTTTTTCTAATCTTTGGCAGGTTCCAGAGATCAAATCGAAAAAAATGAAAATATTTTTATTACAATCACTATTTGTGTCGTACAAAATATAATCTAGTAACCTAATTCATATGGTATCAAATAGGATGCCATTAAATATTATTTTTATGGTAATAAATATCAGATAACAAACAAATAATAGATTTTCTTTAAAATTACCTAAATATTGATAATGAGTTCAAGTTTCTATTACTTAAATTAGTTTCTATTAGTACTTAATCATTTTATTAAAATATTTTGTTTAGTATTTCATTATTATATTTGGTTTATTCTTTTGTTTTAATAGTTTACTACTGAATGAAGTCACAGATTTGCCAGTATCCTTAATTAGTTTTTAGTTTCTTTCACACAGCTTGTGTAACATTAGTATTAAGCTATTTTTGTGCTTAAGATTTTATGTTTGTATTCTGTTAGTGTGCATATTTTCATAATCTGATTATCTTCATTCTAATCTTCAAATTTCTTAAGTCCACTGTAAAAATTCCTAGAAAGTGGCAGTAATTATCTGAAAAATTTAAACAAACTCACCACACGGGCTATATTAATGGAATTTGGGGTTTGTATAATATAATATTGTTTAATGTACTTTCCTTTTTTTTTAAATATAGCTATCAGAGCTATTAACATTACTAACATGGTTAACCACTCCAACTAAGTTTTAAATGCTTGAGCTAGGGTATGGTTCACAATTTGTTGACAATAGTCCAAATGGCAGATCAAACCTATGACCATAATTTTCATTGTTCTCATGATTCAGGACATAAGGCTTGGTTGATTGATCTTAAATTGTTTTGTTCTGTGTAAATACATAACTTTGTTATATTTTTCTCTTTTTAGTATTGAGCGATTACAGATTTATTAAATATTATATATATATATATATATACATATATATACATATATATATATATATATTTATATATATATATAAATAGAAACAAAAAAATAATTAGAAACACTACCAATGGTCCTTTACATTATGTAAGATACTTCACCACTATTGTTTTGAAATTAAACAATAAATAGGACTACAATTTGTTCAACGATTTATCTTTTATTAGAAAAACAATAGAAATCCCATTACACAAGTGCAGTTTCATTATTACATTACGGACAAACATTTAAATCAGTTTTAAGGTATGAACAATAATGGTCAACCAATTAGAAACAACAACAAAAAAGTATAAAAAACTATATTTTTTTAAATATTAGTAATTAGTATTGTTATTTACGAAATAGCTACTATCCACAGCCTACC
This sequence comes from Teinopalpus imperialis, assembly GCA_029286865.1. NCBI lineage: Eukaryota > Metazoa > Arthropoda > Insecta > Lepidoptera > Papilionidae > Teinopalpus > Teinopalpus imperialis. Next base: position 535,274 of record JAGSMU010000025.1, on the reverse strand, counting down.
AATAGTTATAATTAATATTTAGTGACGTATCCCTTATTTTCAATAACAGCACTGCAACGATGTGGCATTGATTTAATCAATTTCATACATTTTTCTACGGGGATTGAATTCCATGATTCAACTAATGCTTCATATAGTTCATTTTGACTGGTGTTATGTTAGTTTGATACTTATTTTTTAACAATATACCAGAGATTTTCTATCGGGTTTAAATCCGGACTATTTGCTGGCCAGTCTAAAACGGATATACGCTGTTCGCTAAGGAAACATTTGGCGCTATTGGCCATGTGTTTAAGGTCATTGTCATGCTGAAAGATCCAGGTTACAGGCAAATGATCATCCGTGTTGGGAATCATTGTGTGCTCTAAGATATTTTTGTATTGCCATTAATCCATTGTACCTTCAATCTTCCGTACGGGTCCAACTCCACATCCGGAAAAACACCCCCAAACTTTAATGTTACCGCCAGCGTGCTTGACTATACTCCTTGTGTATTTAAAATGAAAAGCATTGTTTACGGGACGTCTAACATAGCGCTTTCCATCGGAATTTACCATATTTATTTTTGTTGCATATTTTTTTCCATTCTCGTACCGTCCAATTAATATATTTTTTAGTGGATAATAATCGCTTCTCCCGGTGTTGCTTGGTAAGAAGCGGTACCTTTCGAGAGATTCTTCCAAACAATTTAGCTCATCATCAGTCTTGACGAGATGTTTCTCGGGTCATCAGGCGAAAAAACTTCATTAATCTAGTTGGAGCCTTTACTTGGGTCTTTTTTACCAACACGAACGATTAGCGTATCTTCTCTGGGAGAGGTTTTTCTTGGCCGAGCCTTTCTAAAGAACATTTTAAACAGTTCCATGTGTTTTATAATGATCAATTGCGTTAAAAACTTTCTTAACACACCAATTTAAAGGCTCAGCTATTCTTCTGTACCCCCACTTATGATTTATATGTAAATTAACAATTATTTGCCTAGTTGACGCGTCACAACTTTTATTTATGCCCATTTTGAACATAATAAAATTCAGATTAAAAGTTTAAATTGCCGCCAAAAAGCCAAGAAAGAAATGATATTCTCCAATTTCAAAAAAAGAACGAGCTATGGATGCTTTTTTAAAATGTTTCTAATTAGGCGTCCAAGCGGCCAGTAACAGAAAATAAACTCCTACATGTGTAAGACTCATTTTGTAATTAAAAGTAAGATATGTTTTATATTTTATGCATTTAATGAGTGGCTATATTATTGCATGATTATTAATTATTAAATGTGTATATTTTTTACGAACATTTGTACGTTGAATTTATAGTTTCTTTATTCATAAGAAGTATTTCTAATTATATGACCAACACTGTATATATGATACATATATATACTACTCAAAACAAAATAGGGCCCACCATGTTTTATAAATGAATTTTAGATTCTTTTTCTTTTCAGTTTTTATGATTAGGAATGAATAAATTAAGTTGAATTGAAAGTTTTTGAACATTAAAAAGAGTAAGTTTTGCCAATTTTATGGAATTTGGTCAAAATTTACAGCTTTTAGGAAAGTTTACAGAAATTATTGATTTAAGTAAAGTTTGATTTTGATTTTTATTATTGACTAAATCAATGAGTTTCATGGTGCTTAATAGCGAGTAGGTCCTCCACTGTTCCGTATGCACTCTCTGAATCTATCTGGGACACTTTCAATCAAGTGGGTGATGTTTTCCTCGGGTATTCGCTCCCAACACAATTTTAGGGAGTTTATGAGCTCTTGTTGTCGATTAGTCACATTACTGAAGTTCGATTTAAGGCTTCTTTTCAATTGGTCCCATAAATGTTCAATGGGATTAAGATCGGGACTCATGGCCGGCCACGGTAAAACCGTAATATTGGCTTCAGAGAGCTCTCTGGGTTGTTCGCCATTTATGTGGGCGAGCATTGTCTTGCATAAAGACAAAGTTTTCACCCAGTCTTTGTGAAAATGGGATGACATGGGGCCGAATTATTCGATCGACATACCGGGAGGCAGTTATGGAGCCTTCTTCCAGAGTTACCAGCTCAGTTACACCGAGCAAGCTTATCAGCCCAAACCGTAACATTTGGACCTCCAAAACGTCCAATTCGTTTCATGTCTGCAAGGTTCTGAAAAACGTTCTCCTTCTCTTCTCCACACGCGCACTCGACGATCATCGCTGAAAAACTTCACTTTACTTTCGTCCGTAAAGAGTACATTTCTCCAGTTGTCCATTGTCCACTCTGCATGCTCGCGAGCAAACCTCAAACGTGCTACACGATGCGCTCTTGTCAATTTTAGACGAATAACACGAGATCTGGAAAGTTGATCGATTTTGAATGGTTTGATCACTAATTCGTGTGCCAGTCGATTGCCGCAGTCCATTTTGTAAGACGCGTGCGGGAATCGTACGCTCTCGACGTGCAGTCAATCTGATATACCGGTCTTCCTGGACGGTTGTTGCTCGCGCTGTTCCTGGTCCAGATCTCCTCGCGACACTACCTGTCTCCACAAAGCGTTCCCACGCGTTTCGTATAGCTCGTCGCGACACACCAAGACGTTTTGCCACTGATCTCTGAGATTCTCCCTCCTGAAGCATAAACACTGCTCTTGTTGCTGTTTCCACATCCATATGACGCCGAGAACCAGGCATAATGATCGCGAGTAACACCGAAATCAAGTCAAAATGAAAAAAGTAGACGTGCGACTGTAACATTCACAATGTGACTGAGGGTACAAGTGACTGAGAATTTGAGTAATAAACGTTTTTTGGAGTACTTCAATTTTTTTGTCTACGCACCATTGAATTCCTGACTTTAAACATAGATAACGGTTAGGTAAACATGTCAACAATACTTCGAAATGTTTAACTTCACTATTTACTACCCAACAATTTTTTTTAGACGAAAATCGAGATTAACTTCGAGTGGGCTCTATTTTGTTTTGAATAGTTTATATATATATATGCTCTGTTGTTGTTCTTAGTAAAATATAAAAAAAAATGGCACATTATGTAACAGTATATATAAATGAACACAATTATGATTATTAAATAATATAGGCTAGTATTAAAAATATTTATAATACTAACCGTAGTAAATTATAAATTATTTTTAACTGTTTTTTTTTACGTCACTGCCATAACAGTACCTGACCCTGCATCAAAACTATTAATTTACTTCAGATAAGGTAAGATAATATTCATTTTGTTAGTAAAGAACTTTAAAATAAACCAATAATTTAATCTTATTTATAAGAAGTTATAAAATGTCTAAATCAGCTTTTCCCATGGCTTAAAAATGTTGCAATTATCAAATGCGAAAAGAAGCTTTAAAATTAGCTTGAAAGGGCATCTATTGGTAGAGAAAGTAGGTTGTTCTAAAATTTTGGACAAATAAAATCAATCTGTTTAGACTTCGATTTGACAAAAAAAATATCGTATCCATGACATCATTGTATACAACATCTTGCTATTATTGATAAGCAGAAACTTTAAATCTTTATCCTAGATTTTTTTTAATATACATTTATAATATTTGAGGTTTTGCGTAATCCTGGCACTAAGTAAGTTGACCAAATATGCGTATTAGTAATTTGCGTATTAGGACATGGAAAGTATTTATCGCAAGTGAAAGGATTTACTTAATCTAAAATATCTCTATAAAAAGTTGTTAAATCCAGTTAAAGGATACTACACTTAAGGATAGCGACAGAAAGAGAAAAATGCCAGTATCAAAAAAAGGATTTAAGCGCGATACTAGGAAAATAAGGCTACGAGAAGTGAAAAAAATCTTAAAACAGTAGGTACAAAAGGCTAATAGAAACAAACAAGTATGTTTTCTCATGAATGTGCCTTTTTTTTGACGCTGATAATTCAAAGAAAAATATCGTTTAATAAAAGAAAATACTATTGTTTACCGCCTATTATATTAAGCTAAATTTCAAGAAGTTCGAAATTTGATGAACGGATTATACGTTCCCGTGCTCTTGATCGTTGATAAGGAGCTCCTGGTGCGTTGAATTTCCATTCCTTCCTCTTTTGTAGAGTTAAGTCCAAGAGACCCGTTACCTACTCTACGTTGCCATGTCATAAGACTACTAAACCTGACTAAATGTTATTTAGAAACACGACTCGGATCGCTACCTAAATGGAAGACAGGTTGATTTTTAAAAGGGGCCTAGAACATGAGTTAATCGCGTGTAAGCCGCTGTGCGAGGAAGACTACGTCGCGCTCGCCGGCGGGCAGGGTGTAGCGTATCTGAGTTTACATGTATGGATTGTGTAATGTTGGCGTGTATGCGCGTCAGTGATGTTGGTCAGTTCGCGGTGAAGTCCCTGCCACTCGGCGCGGACGGGACTATGTCAAGGTTAATGTTTGCCGACAGAATATAATCAAGCATTATGATTGCATATTTAGCACGTCTTTTGTTAGGAGGGGTGGCCCTCACAGAGGAGTAGTCACCTGCTGCTACGAAACTAACGAGTTAGGGTGATTTACGGTCGAATTGAAATTTCGTAGAGATATTTCTTTGAAGTATTTATACCGATTTTCTTACAACCCATAGAGCGCCTGTCGCCCTACGGAGAATTTTATTTTGCAACATCTGAAGGCGCTTTAATTGAGCCTCCAGGATGTGTGCGAATGCAATGCTTGTATACGACTTGTATGCAAGTTTTATAGATTTGAAACGTATACCTTAAGGGTATTTTGTTGCGTTTGTGTAAGATGCTATAACGACGACCTGTGATAAGGGCCGACCTTGCTCTAACATTTTTTAAGTGTGGTAAAAATGATAAGTTATGGTCTAGAGTAACTCCTAACTGTCTTGAACAGGGTAAAATTAGGATAATTGACCTTTATCAATTTTCTGTGTTTGTGTACACTCAGTTGCCTGTGAAAAATATCGCTTTGCTCTTCTCCAGGTTCACTTCGATTCTCCATTTCCTGAACCAATCGCCTAGTGCTTTGGCTGAGGTCTGAAGACGTGAACAGAGCGTTCTGATGTTTCTATGAGCGGAATAAAGAGCGGTGTTGTCGGCATACTGTACCAGTTTCGTTCGGGGATGTAACTTATATAAAATGCGAAAAGAGTGGGGGAAAGAACCGAGCCCTGGGGGCACCAGCTGTAATTGCCCTGGCATGCCAGGCCTTGTCAAACGCCTTCTCTACATCAAAGAGCAGCGCCTCCGTTCCTGGGTTTATTTCTGTCATTGTGTTTAGAGATGTAGTCCACTATCCGAAGAACTTGAGAGGGAGCTGAGTGATTAGCTCTGAACCCAAACTGTTTATCGGGCAGTAGATGCATCTCATCTGCATATTTACGTAATCTAGCTAGGATCAGCCTCTCATAGATCTTCCCCAGAGAGCTGAGGATGAGACTAATAGGTCTGTAGCTCGGTGGTAGTTTACTAGGTTTACCTGGTTTCCGAATCCCTATGACCTTAGCCTCCTTCCAGATGTCCGGGAAGGAGCAGCAGGAGGGGAGGACATTAAAAATGATCACAAGGATGCAGATCAGGTGATTGGGGAGGAATATTGTCGCGTACCGTCGATTTAACACTGTAATTACAATATTATACCGTGAGAGGCTTACTTATGCTCCCCAATAATTAAATTCGTGTATGAATGTCGTAAATTACGGGTCTTTTTACAACCTTTCATATCGCTGTTACGGTGTTGATTCTTCACCTGCATCTGGTCTTCTATCATGGCGCCGAATCTCCATAACGCGCTGTAAATCTGAATCGAGTTATCTCATGCAAAATGTCTGTTGCTTGATTGATGTCGAAGGACATGCGTGATACTTGATCAGACACGTTGTACATACTCGGTACACATCGCCACTGATCAAGTGACGTCCTTTTGGCGATTTCTCTTAACTGGTGTGTGAAGTGTGGACTGTAGCGCGGTGCGTCGATATAATGCATCGCGCTCCTCGTATACGTTCCGTCCTTCGTACGTTCATGGATGTATCTTGTCTGTCCCAATTCGTCCGTCCGCTAACCGCGCGCCTTTTAGATTAGCTTGTAGTTCCAAATGCGGTATACATACTCTGCGCTTTCATCGGCTAACGTAACTATAACCTAGTTGTTAATAGTGACGCTTCGGGTTCGGGGGCTACTACTACTTCCCCCCGTACAGACCCTTTCCGCCAGTAAGCCGCAGTCGCGTACGCTCGTTCGCTGGTGTCTGTGAAGATGCAGCTGTTGCTTTGTGTTAAAAACTCTTTATGTTTAAATGAGGTCTGACTTTGTTCAATAATATTAACACAAACGAAGATACAATTCATCTGTTGGTGAGGCATGACTGCACTCTAAGATAGGCACTGTCAGCGCCGACAAGTAACGATTCGCAGTCGGGGCCCTTGATCCCTAAACTCACTTTTTATTATATCCAAGTATTCTGTGAGGGCGCGGACCTTCCACGGTCCACCCTATACCCTGAACCTTATCAACCCAGTGAAAGTGTAGTGCGACATTATTATCATCGCCTATTTTTATCTATTACAATAAGTTTTTAATAAAATTAAGTAGATTTTCAATATAAATCTACTGAGGGAGCGTGGACAAAAGTGAGTAAAGGTAAAGTTAACAGGATAAGTGATGTTATATACACTGCCGGCCAAAAGTAAAACTCCAATAAAATATTAAATGTTTAATTAACCTGTTTAATCATCTAATAGAACATTGATTGACAAACAATACACTTTAAAAGCGTAAAGAAATATTAACAGTCCATGCATAAAAAGGCTATGGTTAGCTAAACCGATTTTTCATCAAATAAAGTGGTTCCAAATTTTGTATAAAGCATTCCACATTTCTTCTCGCGAGGATGGGCCACGATTACGGACGTTCCTATCAAGCTCTTCCCACAAAAGTTCAATGGGATTGAGATCCGGGCTCTGAGGAGGCCAAACCATGTATTTTAACACCCCTTGTGCCTCTTTCTCTTCTTAATATCCTCTATATCATTTTGAGCTATGCTTTGGATCATTATCTTGATGCAAAATGAATCCATGTCCATCGCAACCCGGAAGAAACGGCATTTTGTTATAAAGTGTTTTCGTACTGTTCCTTTTTCAAAATTCTTTCCATTTTAATCAAATCGCCAGTTCCTTGGCTAGCCAAACAACCCCAGACCATAATTGAGCCACCACCATGCTTGATTGTTGGGACTACACAATTTGACATCATCGTTTCTTGGGCACTGCGTCGAACGTAAATTCTACGTTTTGAACCGAATAGTTCAAACTTGGATTCATCGGTCCAAAGCACTTTTTTTAAATCTTCTTCAGTCCAATGAAATTATCTTCACTAGACGTGAGTCTCGACCGACTAGACTCTCGGCCCTCCCGAGCGTGGACGATCTTGAAAACCGCCAGTCTCCCTGTATCGAGTTATTGTGCCATGAACACAAGTCTTCGATAACTTCAGTTGTGAAGCAATCTCACGTTCGGATTTGCCTTCATTATGTAAAACAACGATGGCAGAACGCACTTCACTGCTATTTTCTCGAGCTTTTCCCATTTTATGACGTCTTCACTGTTTCTATAGTGACTCTACCACAAGTTTAGACTAATTTAGATTGTTTGTGAACAAACCCAAGTAAACTCGGGTAATAATAAGTCAGAAATACGTGTTTTCAGGAGCTAAATAATCCTTATTATTGACCAATACGTAACAAAAGCAAAGATATTAGTAATGAGGACATTATAAAAATATTATTACGACTCTTCCACCTGGCTCTAGCGCAGTGTTTGTCGGTGTTTGAAACCAACAGATTTTTATTGTCCAATAACTTGTGAGTAAACAAAAAAATAACTTTTTTAAATATTCGATACTGACAATAGAATGTGCAGATGTGCATTTCTTTTATTTATGCTATGGGACTTTATTACAATTGATGGATAATTATGTCGTTTATATGCGGTCTTAAACTTTTGGCAGGCAGGGTATGTATATATATATATATAGTGGCCATTTCAAACCAAAAAAATGTTTTGATTGGCTGTGAATTCTAAATTCAAATTAATATTGTTTTAAAAACATGACTTTCTTTTTACAAAGTCACTCTTTATTGATTAGCTTTGTATTTTCATTACGTTTGAACATTTTTTGTAATGATGGATACTTTAAAAATTCGTGTAATTATGGAATATGAGTTCCGTCGTGGCATCAACGCGGCACAATCAAACGTCGTTTCATATCCTTAAACTCACCTACTGAGTAAGTTTGGAAAGTAAAGAGAGTAAAGGTAAAATTAATATGACATTTAGACAGCAGACAGACAGAAAATTTTCTAAATTTCAACCTTTAGTTACGATGCAGAACTGGACCGTTTGCGTACTTAAAACTCGATTTGTGCTGCACGGTGATTCGTAGCGTCGGTGTCATAAATCTTTACAACTAATTTACTTGGACTACATTATTTCTACCTAACATAACTAAGGTTTATAACAATATTTTTTTGAAGACTATATTTTAATTTTTCCCGCAGGAGCTTAAATATTCACTGCATGTAACCTCGCTCTCAAGAAAGCGACGAACAATTGACTCTGCAAGAATTAGTACTGGCGCAAATTAATTGGGTCTGTCCTTGAGATTTGTTTATTTAAGGTCATATTGCAAAGCAAACCTTCAGTGGGAAATGTATTCTTTAAAAGGGTAGTTAGTGGAAGTCAATGGCATACGTGGAATAAAAGCAGCCTGCTATTATAATTGCCTGGATAAGAATGCGATTTAATAGTATCCCTCAAAGTCTGGTCGCATTGCATCACTTTGGTGGGTTTAAGTTACGCAAAACGTAACATGTGCTTGAACTCTCAGTGTTAGTACGTGGGATGGAAGGAGTATTCATGCTAATAAGAAACGGGGAATGAATAACATCTTCTTTGTCAACCGTAGAATCGTAAAAAAAATTCTGAGAATAATAGTATCTCATGGTTGTTGTAAAAATAGCACATTCAATTAACCGTTCCGTAGGCGTATCCTGGATGTTGAAAATGTCAGTATATATTTAATTATTATCCCTTCAGCTGATGTAACAATAAATCTAAGTTCTTTCGAAGAGTTTAAGAGAGTTGTCTTATTTCAAATTCTGGATTTCTATCGTTCTACAATAAAAGAAGGGCAATGAAACTAATATGATTCGATAGGTAATGTGCCATAGATTGCATATAAATTTCAACTTTATTTCAAATTTTAAAAGAGAATCGCTCGCCAAAAGAATGCAAAATTAAAAGGAAATTTAGTAATCGTCGTGTGTGAGTAAAATCTGTGCTTGAGCTCAATGTTAGGGTACCGATAAGAATGCCCGAATACACAGATTTTCGAGATTTGTAACTGGTACGAGACGGACGCTTAGCGCACTGCTCGAGTATTTACATACAATATGTCGTAGTTAAACATAACACAATACCGTGAAGTTCCTGACAAATAATAGGATAACCTCTGCATATGAAACCATGCCAAAGAAAGACCAATTTTATTGAAAGATTTCTGCGCAGTACTACTATGTTATATACTAGGAAAGTATTTACCTATGTATATAACATGGGCGATAGTAGGTGATTGTCTTACCTTCCGTTGTATAGCTTTTAATGCACGTTCTTAATTCTTTTAATATTTCTAATTGTTTTTTTTTTACCTACCTGATTTCACTATTATACCCCGAAGTAAAAGCTATCATTTGGTGAAATTACACTATACAAAGCATGCATCCGACCCATAATGACATATGCAAGCCCCGTCTTTGCGCTTTTGCCTCCCCACGTCTCATTCACCGTCTTCAGGTAAATCCATATCGTTTCATGCGCAAGCCAACTAGTGCGCTGTGGTTCTTGAGCTGCCGACTATGGCTCAGTACTTGAAGCAGGCTTTCCACTGATATTTCGAATCTGCCGTCCCACACCCAAACCCTTTGATTGTAAGTGCCGCCACTTAGTATCCAATCGCGAATTACCTGCTTCCGAAGGAGACCGAGGCACGACCTCGACGACGCGACCACCAGGGCTTAAGCCTTGCATAAAACACTACACACGTACAATGCAACCTGATACCGCCTTCGCCGTCGGCGGGGGTGTCGCAAACAGGGTTATTCGCGATACCGCCATATTAATTGAGATAAATCCTTGGTCAAAAGTAACTGACCGAACCGAGGTTAGCCCTCTCGGGCACCCTCGATACAGACGCTCTCGCGCGAAACAGGGTAACGGTCCAAGCCGAGGCTCCCTCTCGGGAGCGCTTGTGTTGGTTACCCACTACTAGAGGTCTCGGCTGAACGCCATAAGCGCTCGGTCACTTCTCAACCAGGTGAAACTATAAGACTCTCGCGCTAGCCAGCGGCCATCAGCCCGCGGAAAAAAAAACGAAGATATCGTATTTCTATTATCAAATTTATATTTATCTTAAAAAGTAGGTGTACGGAAAAGAACAGCTAACAGTAAGAGTAGCACTGCTACGCATTTTATGCACTTATATAAATTAAACATACGAAAATAAAACTTGTAATATAAACAAACTCCATATTAGGTAGGTAACTACATACGTACTTTGTTATATTTCAATGTATTTGCCTCTATCTTACTCACATGTGATTTTACTAAGTTAACTTTTTGATGATCAAAAGCAAGTAGTCGTCTGCTATATGTTGTCTATATATACATATATATATATATATATATATATAATATAAATAAATAATTATCCAAGTATCTTCTTATTTACATATATGTAGTTTATTGTTCAGTTATCACTTATTTACGCTCTGTTTTTTTCTTTCCTTGTAACCTATTTTGTACTATAATTTGTTGTCCCAAATACAATAAAATAAAAATAATATTATCATCAGTACCAAGCTGCGCCTATCTATTGCTTGACTTTGAGCTATTTCAACCAACGTTATATATTCAACCTGCTAGAGATCTATGTATCTCAGCTTTCACGCATTCATTTATACTAACTAATATAACTATTTTTAATAATAATAAAAAAACAATAGTAAAAGTAAATATAATAGAAATAGTATTAAATATTTGTAAGAATAGCACACACTTTCTTCTTACAATTTCAGCTATACTTTTACTTAAGAAAACTGCAGTTCCTAGTAAATTTGTATGGACAGAGGGAAATGAACTGTCTGGGGACAGAAGTGAGATATGTTTTATACAATCTCTTAATAACACATACAAGGCGGAGAAAAACGAAGCGGATATTGATACTCCAGAAGAAGAGTCATATGAGTTTTCGAAAATAGAATCCATAGGTATTTATTTTTTTCATATTAAAAAAAATACTTTTGTATGCGTGCTGTGCAACAATAAACGGACGCATACGAACTAATACCTGTGATATATAATATCCCAAATCCGCAAATAATCCTGGTAAGTACTGTATCGTACTAAACAAATATCACAACCATTGATTTAGCTTGTAAGCCATTTTGTAGATTTTCTGAAGGTATTAAGGTGCAATATAAGGCCATTTACAGATTGTTCCTGAAAGCAGTGTATACAGATTCTTGTATTTTCGTATTTACGTCACAATTGACGTCCGACCTGGTTATTACCAGGCGATTGTGCTGCTGTAGTACCGTTATGATATACTCTATAATAGGTCCATGCTGAATAAGCATCACGAGTAAACTTAGTTTGCTCATCGTTACGATAGCTTGGTTGCCACTGCTCGAATACACGTTAGTTTCGCGTCATGAAGCATTTTATCCAGGAATCCTGCTAAGTCTTTAGGTTGCTAATTAAAAAGTGGAATTCTTAAAGATGAGTGAAACACCTTTTTGTAAAAGAACATGTTCCATACCAATATCACATTTTGGTGGCAGCGGTGGGATCAAGTTACAGTTGCCCTCGAAACATGTGTTACTGTTGTTAGAAAGCCATTATAAACTAAAGACAACGCTAAGTAAAACGAAAGACTGTGTTTGTTAAAATTTCAACAAATACATAACACATTAACAATACAGCCACAACTGACCAAACTTATCCAAGAGCTGTCAGTAGCACACGAGAAATCTCCAATAAATCAAGAAATCATGATTTCGAGAAATAAACCAATGGTGAAATTTATCTCAGTGCTACTGTAAATTAAATCGTTTATATAAGGTCCTTACATATGAAATTGGCGTTTTGTCGAACTGGCCACTTTGATCTTAAATAATCTGGTGTTTGGTTAGGAATTCCAATTGTATTTCAAATTTAGGCTTGTGTTTTTTTGTTTAGAATTTAGTGATTCAATAGTTTCGCGCCATTTGTTTTTTCTTTGACATCCTTCTGTTAACAAAATGGAAAACTTGAAATATCGTGTTATTTACCAATACGTGTTCCACCGTGGCACCAGTGCTGCAAAAACAGTTCTAAGGATTGCCGGAGGCCTAAGTTGATAATTAAGAATTAAAGGTGATCGTAGAAGCGGATCCATCGCAAACCCCGTTAGAGTTATCCACGGTTCGGTTTGTGACAAAACAGTTTTAATTCACTTGAAACAATTTGTAAAAGCGAAAAAGCTCGAGAAAAGGACTGAATTGAGTGGAGCGCACCAACAAACACGCACCAGTCAGGTGCGTTAGATTCCTCAACCGTCACAAAAACGAGGGAACTTTGAATCGTAACGTTACTTGTGATGAAAATGGATACTGTACGACAATTGGAAATACTCATCACAGTGGTTAAACCCAGGAGAACCGGCCAAATCCTGTCCCAAGCGAAAGTTGACTCAGAAAAAGATACTACACTCACAGTGTTTGGTGGACCAGTGCTTGTGTCATACACTACAGCTTCCTAAGATCTGTCCAGACGATTACGGCAGATCTGTATTGTCAACAATTGCAAACTAGGATGGAAAAGCTAGTCGATAAACAATCGAGTCTGGTATTGTCCTCTAGCTCACTGCTGCTTCATGACAACGCTAGACCATACTTCATGGCAGACGGTCGGTTTCCGGAGTTTGGACATTTTCTTGTAAGGAAAAAAATCATTTCCGACCACTCCGCTTGGCAAGGAGACAGTTCAAACCACTTTCAAAGATTTTATTGATTTTCGCTGCCAAATTTTTATCAGCAATCAATGAACTACCTATGAAATGGCGAAAGTGCATATATAAGTGGTACATACATACTTAATTAAAAATATTTATTTCATAATAAAACGTTTTTTTACTTCCATATAACACGCTATTTCATATGTATGAACCTAATAATAAGCTCTGATTTTGATATACAGAACATATGACTTATTAATATATACAATTGAATTCAAATAAAATGAAGACATGCTCACACATTTTACTATCCGACCTGTATCAATATTATAATACCATATGGCCTACGAAATATTCAACGCATTCTTTAATAACTGCGATAATCATAACATATTTAATTTTTTTTCAAACCAAATAATAAGCCTCTGCTCAAATTTAGCAACGTGAGACTGATCTATCAACCGCCGAGTTCAAATTACTCAAGACGGGATATTTGCAGATACTTCAAAAGTGTAGACCATGACCTAGAAAATTATATGAATGAGTACAATAATAAAAGATTCGGGCAAATATGTAACCTGTAATTTTTCCGAATAGCAACAAGAAATATATAATATGCTATTCACCTCTATTACAAAACCAAATTTAAACGATTAACAGTCCCTTCCCTATGTCGGTTGGGACAGGGTAAGACAAAATAATAACTTTAAACCCAATGGACAACCAGACCAAAGTCAATGTGAAGAACAAAATCCATACCGTGCAACTTGGCTACAGCATACTTCTAAACGATCCGTCCGAACCTGAAAAAGAAAATATTACACATAAATTATATGAAACTACTAATTAAAAAAGAAGTTCTTATGTAAAAACAATAACTTCTAATACTTTGAAGAGAAGAGACTTTCTTCGTTCGTTTCTAATCCTTTGTCCTTCCTCGTAGATCAATTAACCTCTTTAAAAACCCGTTGCCGAAATAATGTTTGAAATCACTAATTATAAAATTCAAAGGAAAAAAAAATCAAAGGAATTGATTCAACAGAAAGAAGTATAACAATCTGTGGGATATATAGGGTATTAGGAGACCGCTTCCGAAAACGAAGACAGACGATAGTACTAATGACAATGACAATGATGGGACGGAAAAAAAATCGACCCTATTAAAAAAACTTTTTATTAGCATTATTAACTCTCCATCATGTTATTATTCAGCTAAATGAAACGATAGTTTCATAAAAAATAAATTACTGTACTAAAAAAAAACGGCAATGAAACACAAAATCGAAAACAGCTGATGCTCGGATCAACGAACGTGATTAGTGGTTAGATTAATAGATATAGGGGATAGATATAGATAGATCAATTTTAATAGACTCTAAAATCAGCATTTCCCTGACCTACGACAGCTCGCGATTGTCGTGCGTTACGTAACGAACTGCGCCCTGAACTGAAGAGTTTGAAAGGTTCGACGCCTGTTATATTTAAATAGGCAAATTTGCAAACATAATTTTTGAATAAAATACTGCATGGAATGAACATGAGCCACCAAGCCAAGATTTTTGCTGATATTATTAGTAATATTTAAATAATATTCGTACAGGGTAAATAGCAATTCTACTTACATTATAAAATTGGAATCATAATTTGCGCAGAAAGATACAACATGTTGCGATGCTGTATCTTTCTGCGCATGTTACCCTGAAGAAATATTCTTCAAATCCATAATTGACTAACGAAACTGAGCCCCATATTATTTTAAAAATAAGCGAAAACAGCCCGAATGTAAACTTATGCAGGCAATCAATGCTCTTATGTCATATTTAAAAAAACTCATTATCGGAGGAGATAACATCATTATTTTGTCAGGATCTGGACTCAGAGTTAAAATTGACGGCAATACATACTATCAAGACGGATTTAGATTCATTCGTGACTGAAATGAGACATGAAATAAACTCGACTGAAAATGATTCAATGAAATAGCAAGTTACGGCTCTAAGTTGTGAAGTCGCTTATTTACAGTAGTCCTTGAAGTTCTCTGAAGTCGAACAGGCTGATCTTAAGAAACGAATCGACGATCTCTCCTAGTCTCAGAGTAATAACAAGGGTAATGCAATTTAATTGGTCCAGATGAAGATTGATAACTATTAAGTTATAACAACAAGCAAGATGTAATATTGAAATTTCCAATATCCCTGAAAGTACCTCACGCGAACGAAGACAGTAGCAACCCGAAGAATATTGTCGTAAAACTTACCTCCCGTACACTTCGTGACGATATCTTGAGAGCATGTCCCTTACACAAAGTATTAACCTCCAACCAGCTGGGAATACAAAGCTCTTATCATATTATTTATCTAAATGAGCATCTTATATTAACAAATTAAAAGCTTTTTCGTGAAACTAGAGAATTGGTCAAGCAAAATCACTTTAGGCATGTCTGGATTAAACATTCGACAATTCTTGTTGGCGAATCAGACAATTCAGCGGTGCTTGCTATTCACATATCAGATGATCTCAAGCAGATTAAATCTAAAATGGGATCTTCTTCTTCTTCCAATGACACACAACATACAGTCAGTAAATGAATGGACGTTGACCGTAAACGTATTTAGTGCACACTTGGTACATTTCCAATATAAATTTTGCTATATCAATATGTTCGTGGGCAATGATTATAAAAAACAATTATTAAATATATTATTAAAATTTCTATTTACTTTATTTTATGAGATATTACTTTACTGAAACTTCTTTATATAAACCTTCTACAGCTTATATATTTTCAGAGTATTTGTTTTTTTATTTAGGACTACAATTTGTGTCTCGATCTCTATATTTTATTCCGTATCTTATAATTTTATCCGGTAATCTTGTAATTTAGTGTTAATATGAACAAAGAATTTAAATGCATGGTACTATTAATTGATTTATTAGTAATAACGTTTACTATTTTCTCATTCCAATATGGCTATTAAAATTCTGTATCTATTATCAGAGCTGTAGAAGGGGTCTACGTACAAAATTACACACGCCTCATATGTCCCATGTCCATTTTACACCTACTGGTAATAATCTACAACGCGGCCATATCCAAAGGCACCTTCCCGAACACCTGGAAGGAAGCCGACGTCATAGGGATTCTCAAGCCCTCAAAACATCCAACCGATCCATCAGCCTATCGACCCATAAGCCTACTCAAAGTCTTGGGTAAGGTATATGAAAGGCTCATCCTCGCCCGTCTCAAGGACTTCATGCTGTCCCGAGGGCTACCAATCAATGAGCAGTTCGGGTTTCGCACCCAACACTCATGCACACATCAAGTGCACCGCATCACGGAGCACATCCTCATTAAATTTCTTCAGGGCTACCAAACTGGGGCACTTTTCCTCGACGTGGCGAAAGCTTTCGACAAGGTCTGGCACAACGGGCTCATATACAAACTATATGAGCTCGGTGTGCCAGATCGACTCGTACTTATCATAATAAATATTCTCCGAAATCGAACCTTTCGTTACCGCGTCGAGGGAACGCGCTCCGAGGTTCACCCTATTTGTGCCGGAGTACCACAAGGCTCCGTCCTAGGTCCTATTTTGTACACACTCTACACCAACGACATACCGCGCACTCGCGGTGTAGAGCTAGCCCTTTTCGCCGATGACACCGGCCTCTATGTTTCTGGGTTCAAACCAGACGCTATTTGTAGACGCCTCCAATCTGCAGCCAACACCTTAGGGAAATGGTTTCGGAAAAGTGCAGCCATGTACTTCTCTCGGCGCAACAAAACGCCGCATCTCCCAACTATAGAGTTATTTGATCGTCCAATCCCCTGGGAACAGACAGTCAAATACTTAGGCGTTACTTTAGATGAAAGACTCACCTTCGGTCCGCATGTCAACCGCGTACGGAATTGAGCAGCGTTCGTCCTAGGTCGTTTGCACCCGTTACTCAATAAAAATAGCAAAATGTCCCTGCGTAATAAAATTACACTATACAAAGCGTGCATCCGACCCATAATGACATACGCAAGCCCCGTCTTTGCGCATGCTTCCCGCGTCACATTCACCGACTTCAAGGTAATAAAAAATCGTTTAAGGGGAAGGCCACCGGTGCACCGTGGTTCTTGCGTAATAAAAATCTACACATAGATCTTGAGCTGCCGACCATAGCTCAGTACCTGAAGCAGGCTTCCCGCCGATATTTCGACTCTGCCGTCACACACTCTAACCCCTTGATTGTAAGTGCCGCCACTTACAATCCCATCGCGAATCACAGATTCACCCGCGTCCGAAGGAGACCGATGCACGCTCTCGATGACCCCGACGACGTGACTACCAGGGCCCAAGCCCTTCATAAAACACAACACACGTACATTGCACCCTCACATCGCCCCCGCCGACGGCGAGGGCGTCACAAACAAGGATATTCGCGATACCGCCATGTCACTGGTCGGTTCTCTCCAGTCCATACAGATAGAAGCGTCGCTGGAGTTTCTTGCGCCACTTCTTCTCCAGCGCCCACGCATTCCGAAGTGGTGTACAGATAGCTAATAATCATAGCAAATTTAAAGAATTCTCTGTCAAAAGCAACTGACCGAGCCGAGGTTCGGCCCTCTCGGGCACCCTCGAGTCAGACGCTCTCGCGAAACAAGGTAACGGTCCAAGCCGAGGCTCCCTTTCGGGAGCCCTTGTGCTGGTTACCTATATATAGAGATCTCGACTGAGTGCCATTAGCGCTCGGTCACCTCTCAACCCGGTAAAACTGTAAAAGCCCTCGAGCTAACAGTGGCCTTCAGCTCGGAAAAAGAAGAAAAAAAAAAAAAAAAAAACGCCTCATATGAATATTCCTAATAACTGTTACGATATTATCATTTAAACAGAAACCTGGCTTCTCCTAAAATATTTGACAATGAATTTATAGATTATCGTTATGTAGTATTTCTTGGCGATCGTGATGGAACATTAAGTATTAAAGCTGATGGTGGCGGAGTATTAATAGCAGTTGTGAAAAGCCTGAATATTGGTTTAATCGCATCAAACAAATGTAGCTAAGTACCTAGAACATGTACTCGTTAGCTTTCCAAGTTCATATCATGAAAAAATGCATATTATTAGTGGTGCCTATTTACCACCAAACCTGAAACTGAAAATGAAATATGATATGATATGCTGCGAGATCTAATAACACAATCTTGCGCTGATAATTTCTATAATATATGTACTATATTTGTGAACATAATTATATCGATGAAAGATTGCGTTATATCATACCCTCTTAATTACAGTACTAATAGATGATGATCTCAAGTGAATCTCATACATCTTTTATGAACAGACAACCTGATCCAAAATAAAATAACTTTTATGAAATCATATACGGCATAATCAAAAAGCACACACCACTATCAAAATTAAGATCATCAAATAATGAATTACAAATAATGAATTATAAAGTATCCCAAATGGTTTTCACCATCGTTAATCCATATTTTTAGAAGAAAAAAGAATACATGGGTAAAGTGGAAAAAATAATAATTCAGATTTCGATATATTTTCTCTATATTCTTAGGTCGAGATTTCACAAATAATGCGTAAAGGAATATTCTAGATATATAACGTCCGTACACCATTCCTGACAACACTAAAGTTTTTTGGAATTTTGTTTCTGATATTAGGGGTAGGCCAGATGTACCATCCAATATGTTCTTAAATAGTAAGTCCTCCCCAGTGATACTTATGATATTTGTAATGTTTTCAATTTTTTTTCTATCAGTGTACGAAACGTCTAGTTTATGTCTAAATACAAGGAAACCACCTCTTGAGTTTGCTAGTAATTCACGAATTTCGCCTAAGTTAATAAAAGATGAAAAAAGCTTTTACGTGCATAGATTCCACCAAAGGTGCAGGGCTGGACGCCCTATCTGCAATTTCTTTTCTCGAAATAAACAAATTATTTGTAAACCACTTCATATTCTATTCAATAAATGTATGTTGGAAGGCACATTTCCCGAGCTTATATTGTTACCATTCATGTGGCTCAAAACAAAATGTTGAAAGTTACCGTCTTATTTCAATTGTATGCATGGCGTCCAAGCTCTGTGAGGGACTTGTACATGGCGAAATATACCGTATTCTCTATAATACTATTATTTCAGAGCAACACGGCTTTGTGAAACGTAGGTTGCAATTACTAATTTATCACTTTTTGTAGGAGAATCACTTTTTGTAACATTGATAATCAAGTACAAGCTGATACCGTCTAAACTGATTATCAGAAAGCTTTTGACTAAGATGATCATGAACTACTTCTCAGGAAAATTGCCTTTAATGGAGTTAGAGGTAACTTATTGAGGTGGTTTTCTTGTTATATTACTAATAGGACTTAAATAGTAGTTTCAAATGGATTCTGCTCCAATATAATAACCGTTACATCTGGAGTACCACAAGGCCTACTATACTCAGGCCTTTACTCTTTCTTCTTTTCATCAATGATATCAGCGTATATTTTAGGCACTCAACATTTTTCTTATAGCTGACGGCCTAAAAGCTCTGAATCGATAGGTAATTCAAATGACTATTTACTTTTTCAAGAAGATCTAAATATAAATAAATAGTCATTACTGTCATAAAAATAAACTGAAATTTATTTTTTGTATAATTTAATGTTAAGTTATACAAAGAATAAAAAGTTTATAATTACGACTACACTCTTTGCAACGAACCGCTTCAAAAGGTTACATAGATTCGAGATCTTGGTGTAACATTAGATCAAAAACTTCACTTATTTACACGTCGGATTTTTTTTAATAAAGCTTATCAACTTTACGGTTTTATTATAAGATATTCACATAAATTAAAGATATCTTCAAAATACTTTACGTCTTTATAAGTCATTGATACTTCCGCAAGTGGAGTAAGCGTGTGTTATATGGGATTCTTATTATGTATAATATATTGAAGTTATTGAAAAACTCCCAAGCCAATGTTGAAATTACACGATTTTCGAACCCTTGTTTCCTATCGGTGTTCCGTTGTGATTATTTTGTAGTTTATTAAATTTGATCTAAGGGCCCACCATTAGATCAAATTTGATAAACTACCGACGTTTTTACGAGCGTTTTAATTAATATTTTTATATAGCCTATGTTAGAGAGAATACAAGCATATTAGTTTAAACTGCATCTTGATATTTCACTTGGCACAGGGTAAAAATTGACTAATCTTCTTTTTTAGCTAGTAAAATATTCTTATATAAACCCACTTCTAGCCGTAGCCAATCTTGTCTGTGGCTTCTCTCACATATGTTAGTATACATCAGGCACAAAGTTAGAATAAATACGACAAAACCGGTAAAATCAGTTATATTCAATGTGCTATTCCCGGAAATATATAAATCCTAGAGCTACAAGAAGAAAGTAGGGCCACAGATAAACAAAATAATTGAATGACGCGATGTTTACGCGAATTGAATAAAACTAGTTTTACGAATTTTATTGATTATTATCGATTATTTAATTCCTGGCGTGTGACGATGAAAACGTATGAGCAATAGTCAAAAAGGGAGCTGCTAAGTTGTATGAATACTACGACTGTACTTAAATCCTTTATCTTAACAATAGCTTGCTGTCCACCACGTGATGACTTGTCAGTCGTGATTCAACCCTTATATACCGAGCTTATCTAGGGCAGATGCTAAGTCTTTAAAGTTACTGTTTAAAAGTGTTAATTATTTCAGTTTAATTTATTATTATTTTAAGAATAGAGATAGTTTTTTTAAGAAGTGCATTCCGATATAACAACTCGCACAAACACAGAGGCCTTATTCGTATTTATGAAAAAAGTAAAGTTCAGATGTAGTGTCAAAGACGCATGACATGCATACAAATAACAGACCTCAGACCCAAAACCAAACTTAATTCATGCTAAAGTGAATAATTAGAGTAAATGAAATGATCGCTGCAATGATTTAATGTTTATTTCGAAAATAGTAAATTTACATCTATGTTTTTATTAATGTTAATAAATCGGGATTTGTAGCTGTACGCATTTTTAAGTTGTTATTATCTGTGCGAAACCTAAGCGGCAAAATATTTCACGGTACCTGTTCCTGTACTGTTCATAATGTCAAAATGGCCGAATTTCTTAATTCTAGCAAAATTTAGACAGTTTAGTCGCAAAATTATTTAACATACATTGTATTTAAGTAGTTAAACTTTTTATTTAAGTGTTATAAGTTTAAGTGTTTTAAGCGCGTGCATATCTAGTAAACCTTGGTGTTATTTTTGATTGAACAGCCGATTCCACTATGAGCGAAACTGCCAGTGAGAATTCCGCAGAGCCTGAAAAGCCGGTTCAACATAGTGACGATGTAAAATTCCCGCCTTTCCCAGGTATGTTTTTAATTGTAATTAAATAACACATATCTATAATTGCTGTCAAAACCATCTCTAAATGCCAAATGTTGTTGGTTTGAAAGTTTTCCACGATGTTGAATCTTTTTAATAATGTAATGCGTACATAATATTTATAAGTTTATAAAACTAAAATTGATTTTGATATTGTGGATATTTTTCTTTTACGAAGTTTTATAATTTTTAGTAACAATAATAGTAACAGTCAATCACAAATATTTATTTTGTTTTAGTTTAGTATAATTTGTTCACAATTTATTATATAAAATATTCAATTATCTATTCCTTTTTTCTTTAATACTGCTTTTATTGTTTTATGAAATTTTAGCATTATAAAGTTATCTAAGAATTAAAATATAACATGTTATGGGTTTGCCGTGCAATGCTTTGGTGCTTAGCAAATAAACATCTTGTATCCTATTTATTGATGGTATTTATATTTTCGCATCTATGTTGTATGTCATGTTAAATTTGACCAGTTGATGATCTGCATGCCATGGATTCTATGCATATAAAAAATTACCTGCTGTTTCTGTACATTAATAACGATTAGCTATAATTGTAAATCCTACTAACCTATTATTATACAGAGGGCAGGACCACAAATCCAGCATTATTCTTGTATTTTGTGATAAATTAAGTTAAACTTTTTAATTGCAACTCTAGGGTAACTCTTAGTTCTTTTTTGGGTGAAAGTAACTAACATTCAGTAAAATGTATAGTTCATTTATGCAGTTTCTGTATGTATAATAGTCTGTTTTCTTTATATATAAAGTGACTGTAGTGTTTCATGACTATGACTGTTATATATATTTTTGTAAAGTTATTAGAATATACTTAATACATAAGTTTATTATTAAAGTCAAAAAATTATAACAGTTTTTATTTTATTGACATATAATTAATTATAAAATAAATCAAAACAGATAAGTGTGTGTTGGAATATACACAGGGAAGAGTTCTATAGTTGGGAAGAATGTTCAAGGTTAAAACTCAAAGTTAGGAATATATTAGTTATACTTTATTTATAGGTAGACCACTTGTATTTGGACATCTATGTGGTTTGTAACTACTAACTTACCTTAAAGTTTAATAAAATTTTACACCTCTGAACTGATAATTCAAAATTTTGGATAAAATGTGTACTTTTAGTTAAATACAGTGGAGACTCTATAATGGTTTTCTACATCTCAGAAAGTCTAGCGGAGAAAACTGCAAGATGAATCGCCGACAATGAGATTGGAAAATATTGTGACAAGTTTGCCATAGGTTTTTGAGGCCATCATTAAAATCAAGGAAAAACATTGATTACATGGAAAGACAAAAATTTAGGAAAAGTTATTATCTCTTAAGAATTGCTTATAAACACTTAAAATTACAATGGATTATCATTGATATTGTATCATATATTTGAATTTTTACAAACTACCTTTATCTGGTTAGGAGGCTTAATGCTTTAGTTTATCCCTGAGCTGAGCACATATTACAGTTTAGAAGTGCAATTGACTATTACTTCGCCTTAAGGTTTTTTTGTCTTAGACACAAAAATCCTTACCTCAAAAATAGTAATATTAGTTTAAAACTTCTTAATCATTTTTAGGAATCAAATTGATTTCAAAGTCACTTTGTGGTGTTGCCAGTTAGTAAATATTGCTGTTTTTATGTTGTGTAGCATGTTGTTATTAGTGATGTCCTGTAGCCATTGTTGCAGTAAAAACATAAGCTTTTTACATATTTTTTTCATAATGGCAGATTTATCTACTGAATTCTCATAAAATTGTGATGTGTTGTTAACTTTCCTCTTTAAAATAGTCTAAACAAGGATTCTTAATCATTATTTTATATTTAAAAGTCTCCTAGTTAGCTCTCATAGAATGTTACCAATTATTATTATCAATACATTTGTGAATGGAACTTAAAAATATTGCTATAAATAATTAAACATCTTATTAGAAATTTTAATTTCAGTAGCAAATACAAAATAATGTTTTGGTTGTTTCATTTTCATAATAGCATGTTTCAATTATATTTCTATTTGCACATTTAGGTTATAAATTGCTTAAAGTGAAAAAATATTTCTATTTTAAAATAATTAACAGTATAAAGTTTTTCTGTAAGTATTTGTAATATTTGTAAGATTTCTTACCAATTGAAGATTGGTAAGAAACCTTTCTTCTGAAGAAATCATTTATAGGTATTTATGATAATTAACTCAACTGGCTCTCAAACCACATATTTGAAGCATTTTGTAACTCATTATAAAGATGTTATATATTATGCTTTTTATCTATAATTGCGATTTCAAAAAGAATTAAAAATTTTATAGCACATAAATCTGGAGCCAGGTAGAAAAAAAATAACAAATCTGATGCCCCAGTTCATTTATCTCTTTGTTTGCTCTTGTGATTGAGATAGCCTTTTATTTCGTTTTGACAATCCATATTCCTATAAAGTATTCTTTTTAATACTCAATTTGGGAGTGAATATTAACGACAAAGTGAAAGTTAAAAAAAGTTAATAAAAAACTATATTACACAGTAAGAATGGTGCTAGTGTAATTTAAAAGTGCAGAATAACACGACAATTTTACTTATTCACTATCAATATTATACAATAAAATCAAGTCTTAATGTCTTGCTGCCTAGGCAACATAAGTTTTCATCAATATTAAAGTTTTATTATTAATTCAGTATATCATAAAATTCACATGTTTTTAAATGTTACTTTTCTCATTAAAAAAGTATATTATAAAATAGTTTTCAATAAACATGTGAGGATGTGTATTAATTTATATACAGAAGTGGTCACATAATTAAAGATCTCAACACTCAACAAACACAAGGGATATTATATTAACTGAGGTTTTTGATTATTTATTTTTATTTTTAATACTATAAGAACTTGCAACAACATTTTAATAATTTGTGTAGGCATCATAATAGCTTTAATATTTGCTTCCTTTAAAAGTGGTACTTTACGATATATTCTTCCAAATAAGGTTGTTATATAATACCTTCTAATTGTTTATGAGACACCTCTGCCCTCCATCACCAAATACTTATTTATATACTTATTACAAATAAGCTCTGATCCTTTAAACGGATCTTTTTTGGCTAACAATATTATTCTTAAGTCTTCAAGCAGTCTTCTACGGTTGTTTTTCTGGGTCTCGGTTTCGTAGGTATGGTCCCAGTTGTGTTAAACGTGAAATGCTTGATAGCATTCATTACCTTTCAAGCATTGCATATTATTCGCAATTTTCCTATAGGGAGCAATATTAAATATATAATATTAATAGCAATATTAAATTTACAATAATAAAAATTCTGAATATTCTTCTTTGTACATGAATCGTAACTTTGTTTTTTCCCATAGTAGCTTGTTGAAAATTATCAAAACTATATTAATATTGAGATAATGTTCAGCTAGTTTTTGCTTTAGTGCGTTTCTTGAAAATGCCCAGGAAAATGGAAAAATTAAGAGTGCCGTTTTTTTTATGTTTATAATTTAGAACATGAAACATTAAGTTTTCTTTAATTAGGTAGCCAGTAGCGCAATACTAAAAAAGTTTGTGATTTAATTGAAAAACATATAAAGTCTAACTATTGGTAAATGCAAGTCTTTATTTTAATAATATGGTGTTACTGTAATGATTAATAGTATTTAAAGTGGAATGAATACTTATCTTTACAATTGATAATACTATTAATAAAGTTGTATTTAGCTAAATAGAAGGTGTCTTTGATTATGTGACCTCCACTTCAAAACAATTATAATAAAAAATATCTTAATATAGGTATAAAAGATACCATAGCTGTTCCAAAGATGAGATTATATCATAGACGTCTACGAGAAAAAAAAACAGCTGATGAATCAAACAGTTGCACTGAATCTTCAATGATAAGTAAGTGTTTGCTTGTTGATTAAAATAAATAAAAATTATTAAATTAATATGAAATTTAATGTGGAAAATGGGTATTAAAGTCCATACCGTAGAACTAAAAACTGGTGTCAATACTTTGAACGAAATAACCGTGCAGTTTTCGTACTTAAACAGGCGTTGTTAACTTTATTATTAGTTGTGTTTACATTTATTATATTTAGAAATGCACAGTTAATTTATTGAATTAATAATATTAGTATTTACTTTCAACATTAACATTTACATTGCACAGCCTGTAAACTTTCGTCCCCTAGTACTATGTACTTGAATACAAAATTTCCTCGTAACTCAAGAACGTACTCCCGACACACATATACTCAAAGAACGTAGTATACACTTATTTGTTTTTGCTCTGATCACAGTGGTGCAACATACATAATGTGTGTCATAGTGTTTATAATATATATTAATAAGGTGTTGCCCATACAAAAAAGTATTTCATGTGTCTATAAATGGGTCCATGATATAGAATCTGATCCCCTAGGTAACAAACAAATACTAATACTGTAGTAATATCGATTAAAACATGGTCATCCCACACACACATAAAAAAAGTTGCATTTCCCTAAGATATTTTATGGTTACCATATATATAACAAAAGCTTTTTAATAATGCATCTTGTTTAAATACGTACCGTTTGAGCTACTAAATAAATTAATATTTTGTAACTCAAATAGTACGTATTTATTTATTATTTTTAACGAAAATGAAGTCATACAATAATGATAAAAACAAAAAAAAATTAACTAAAATACATTAATTTAATAATTTTTCTAAGTTGTTTTTTTTTTAACAAAAATAACTCCTCTATCTCGAGCCAATGATGAAATACTCCTGGGTATGCTGAAGATTATCCAGTAACTCGCGCGGTAGTCTATCCCATTCTTCAATGTTGGCTTCTCCGTGACTGTGGGGGCAGCTGGTGATTTAAAACAGCATCACATGTATGTGCTTGATTGAATTATAGTTAAGCGAACCAGCCGGCCAATCTAATCGTGAGTTCTTGTACTCTCGGAGAGCGAGGTCATTCAGCTCAATGTGCAGACGCATTATCATCAAAAAACTACGAATCGGTGTCTTTAATTTGTTCCAAACAATTCGGTCGGTAACGGCCATTTTGTACAAATGGAGCCTTGATAAGAAATCAAAGGCGTTGTAGTTCCAATCATTATTCCACCTCAAAAAGACACTTATGCCTTGCTGAATGGTGCCAGTGGCGGTTCTTTGTTTTTTCGAATCTCCAGGACTTCTACAGACACGGACAAGTCGGTTATATGAGTGAGGGTTTCGTCAACGAAAAGGTTTTAACATTTTTCTCACGTCTTTGTTCTCATCTTCTTCATTTCGACGCTGCCTCGCTCATTGTAAACTGCTTTGTCGTCTTTGCCGTGTTTTCTTTTGTGTTTTTGTTTTGAGTTGTGCTCACCAGGACATCACTACTCGTAAAACCAATTGGTATAAGAAATTACGATGGCGGCTTTGAACTGTGATCTGATTTAATTGGCGTTGACTGTTGGTTCACGGGTAGTCAGCGGTCTAATATAACGAGACTTAACAGCAGTAAACCGTTGCCGGGCCCTACGAGGTCGATCAGCCAAGCCAAACTAGTGCTCTGGTACCTCTAAAACGAAGTTACGACTCAGGTTTGAGAGACAGAGATTCAATGCGCTATCTCTTTCGTAGAGAACCTTTTCACTCAAAGTTTCTTGCCCGCAAAACTCTTCGTGGCATTTAAAATTTCAAAATGCCACGATGATTATGGAAAGTTTTACGAGTAAGAACTTTGAGTGAAGACAATTCTGTACGAGAGAAATAGTGCACAGAGTCTGTTTCTCAAACCTACGTTTTCCGAATTTAAACACAGATTATAAAAATAATCATGGCTTAATAGAATGCTTGAACTTTGTGTAAGCTTCTAAAATCAGACACAGTGGAATCTCTATAACTCGAATATGGAAATACAAAAAACGGAGTTAATGAGTTTTCAACTTATCAAGGATTTCGAGATACAAAGGATTTAACCGCTTAAATTTCGACATCTAAGTATAATTTTCGACTTGTATAGTCAAATTTAAATAACAATTAGTTTTATGGTATATATTTATTTGCAAATTTAAACAAATTATATATTAGCGAAGTAAACTGTACAAACAACTAAAAAAATCTGTTATCTTTTTATTTAAGCAATTTACAGATTGCTTTATTTGATTGATGAAAATAATTGATAAAACAATTATCTTTTCAAGTTTAAACAATGAATCGAATTCATGATCCTCGATATCATCACATCTTTCAACATAAGTTCGTAGTGTGTTGATTGCTGCTCTGGCTTCTTTATTTGATATTATTGGTTCAACATCTGCTGGATCAGTATGATTAACGTCATTTTCATTAACATTATAATCTATATTCTGATTAACTATGTCAATGATTTCAGCGTCAGTTAGTGTTCAGTAGTAGCTACCCTTCATCACATGTCACATAATCTTCAAATTGAACTTCTATGTTCTGAAGTTTATTCCAGTAAGAATCCACAACTCCATATCTCGGTTGGTTTTAGTCTGATCGATTTCAAATTTTCACACAACAATCACACATTTGTACATTACCATATAAATATATAAAAAATAATCATGGCTTAATAGAATGCTTGAACTTTGTGTAAGCTTCTAAAATCAGACACAGTGGAATCTCTATAACTCGAATATGGAAATACAAAAAACGGAGTTAATGAGTTTTCAACTTATCAAGGATTTCGAGATACAAAGGATTTAACCGCTTAAATTTCGACATCTAAGTATAATTTTCGACTTGTATAGTCAAATTTAAATAACAATTAGTTTTATGGTATATATTTATTTGCAAATTTAAACAAATTATATATTAGCGAAGTAAACTGTACAAACAACTAAAAAAATCTGTTATCTTTTTATTTAAGCAATTTACAGATTGCTTTATTTGATTGATGAAAATAATTGATAAAACAATTATCTTTTCAAGTTTAAACAATGAATCGAATTCATGATCCTCGATATCATCACATCTTTCAACATAAGTTCGTAGTGTGTTGATTGCTGCTCTGGCTTCTTTATTTGATATTATTGGTTCAACATCTGCTGGATCAGTATGATTAACGTCATTTTCATTAACATTATAATCTATATTCTGATTAACTATGTCAATGATTTCAGCGTCAGTTAGTGTTCCAGTAGTAGCTACCCCTTCATCACATGTCACATAATCTTCAAATTGAACTTCTATGTTCTGAAGTTTATTCCAGTAAGAATCCACAACTCATGTCCGGTTCAAGAGGTTCTTCCGAAGCTTCTTGTGGCATCTAAAATCCACAGCTTTTGAAGCAATTTGATATTGTTGTTACAGATACACTTCTCCAAGCCTTGTCTGTGATCTTAATTGCATGCAAAATATATAGATGAAACAGGCTGATGTTCCATATGAGTTATCAGTTTCCAAACAACTTCCTTTCCGTAAGTTTTTAATATTCCATGATGCTTAGATATTGTAATGGGTGGAAAAAAATTAACTTTCACTGATTTCAATGGTGGAATTATGTTGTGAGCTGTACAGTTGTCAATGTAAAGCAATATTTTTCGTTGCTCCTTAATCATTTTCTTATCGACTTTAATGTGGCTGTCCTTTGAATATTTCTGCCGTAGTCTAGTGGTAGATATTTACAACCAGAAAAATATATATATATATTCTTTCCTATAACTAATGGTTTTTTGCAGAGCCTGTTATGTTTGTTGCTAGGTATATTGTTAATCGTTTTTACTATGCTTACCGTCATGAAATTTTAAATTTTTTAAAATAAATGTTTTGTCAGGTAAGCACTTGAAAAAAAGGCCGGTCTCGTTGTCATCAAATACGTTTTTTGGTTCTAATCCTTTTATAAACTAAAATAAAAAGCATTCCTCTAAATCAGGAAACTCTGCTTGACGTCGTGTTTTGCAAGACAAATTGTTACTTGATTCGTTTCTTTGCAATATTTCGGCTTCGTTCTTAATTATTGTAGACCTATAATAGAGAGACCGATAGTAGATAATCCGTATTGAACTGACCTGTCTTTTTTTTTTCATGCCACTTTTTACATTTTTAATTTTTACATTGCTAACGTCGATTTTTTCACGTAGAGATAGTCTTTAGTTTCCTTTTATTAATCGGTTGTTGCTAGTTAACAGTTAAATAAGGACTGACGCCTTATTGCGTTATTGTGGAGAGTGTAGAGAGTTATTGTGGTCTGTACAATCTTGACAGAGTGTTCTACTGATCTTCTCTGCAAATTTTATTTGTCATTATACAAAAAAGAAATGCAAAATTACAGAAGCAACTCTAATCAAATGTCACTGCACGTGCACGACTGCTCGGTAGAAAGGAAAATATAAAACTAAACTTTATTTCAAACACGAAATTTTAAGAACCACACAAGCATTTGCATACGTAGAGTCTTCGACTAAAACAGGGATTCGGGGATTTGATAAAAAGAACGCAGCAGTTGCTAGAAGTGATCGTAGAAATTTCCTTCTTTTTGCGCTGTCAGCTGTCCCCTGCAGAAAGAAACCGGACCGGTGAGGTGGAGACTTACAACTCCATATCTCGGTTGGTTTTAGTCTGATCGATTTCAAATTTTCACACAACAATCACACATTTGTACATTACCATATAAATATATAAAAAAATACCTGACCTCGCAATATATTCACAATAACACTGTTTATACGTAAGAATTTACAAAAATATTCTACAAACATATCAATACAAGAAACAAAAACATACCTATGACGCCAATTTTTCATTTAAAAAAGGTACAGAAATCGTTGTCGGGTAAAAGCATAATTTTTAATAAAAATTTCGCAAATAATCATTTTGCCACTAAACATTTAAAATTCTGGTTATAAACCAACTAACCAAAAATTCTTTGTCAGAATATTTGTCTGAAAAATATGCTTGGATTTAAGATTTTTGCTTAAACAAAACTGGACTTTGTGTACCATATTACTTTTAAAAAAGTAACTAGACAAGTTTCTTGCCATTTCTTCCTGCTAGCAGCTGCTTTCCGAAGCGGTGATACCTGTTATTGATCATGATGATTCAAAAGTGTGGTATAAACCTATAGAACTTGAATAAAGCTTCTTTTGATTCTTTTTGTTTATATTTACTACATAATTGACTCTTTAAGGAACTAGGTTACAAAAAGGTTGCAGAAATAAAATGCAATATTTAAAAAAATATATTTGGGCTTAGAAGGGTAGTCATCTCTTATAAATATTTTGTATTGACTAAACTTCTTTACAAAAACATATACAAATAGTCTTGACTAGCATTTTCTTCTTAATAACCAAAAATATGATTTTTACACATTGTTTACCTATCTTTTCAGACCCTACAGATACTGATTTTGATGATGACATCACGGAAGAAGAAAGAAATCATTACAAAGATAAATTTAAAGGTAATGTAAAAATTTTACCATTATTTTTGTTCTAGAAGGATAGTGTTTTATATTAATACAATCATTATACAATTTTTTATTAATACTATAATAATAAGATAAAATATAGGATCATGTAATGAGATATTTGTATATATATACAGTCTAAACTCTTTATAACGAAACTCAAGGACCAAGCATTTTTTATCATTATAGAGAGTTATCATTATATGGAGTGAAGATATATATACACACACACACACATATATATATATATATATCATTAAATTTTATACACACTTTAGAGAGCAATTCTTAAAATAAATGTATGCATGTCATGCATTTGCGGAGGTGTACCATGTTTTATATTTTATTAAAAAATAATTGTAGGTAACAAAAATCAATCCATTATTTTCTTTTCTATTTGACGTTTGCATGCTTAGAAGTTCTATGGAACTTTTGTATTAGTAAGGTTCATAAAAAACTGTCGATTGGAATACCAACAAATATATGATTAAGAAGAGACTTAATAAACTTTACTATCCAGAGTGACCGAATGGGAAGGTGGGAGGGATACTCAATTCAAGAAAAAAATATGTACATTTGTTGAGCAGATTGATAATAAAATAATAAAGATTGATTTGATTATTATGGATACATAACTCCATAAATATTTTTTAAACCTTTTACAATCTATATAATCTCTTCATCTCTCTCTTTGGAAGTCAGTCAACTTATTACAAAGTTATCCATAGCGATAATTAATGGTTAAATGCACATGCATACATGAGACAGAGCATGATAAGAGGGAGTGTTTATATATTTGCGCGGCAGTAAAACACACAAAAATAAGACATTACAATGAAGCCTAGCCAGTTGAGAATATATGGTCTCAACTAGAAGGACATCATTAGAATCTAATTATTATCATTATCATCATCATCAGATGTGTTGTCACCCTTGAGGGCTGAGATGGAATGTCACCAGTAATAAAGGTCTATGGATGCCGCCTCCACACGCCAGACGAAACACAGCAGTATTATACTGCTATTTCAAATTGGTATTCTGTGACGGTGTGGTCCTCTGTCTAGCTGACCCATCCATTCTGCAGTGTAGCTCTACCACTGTAGAACATATATATATATATATATATATATATATATATATATATATATAAATATATATATATATATATATATATATATATATATATATATATAAATATATATAAAACAATAACCGGTTACTGACCATTAAATATTTTAAT
The DNA here is from genome assembly GCA_029286865.1 of Teinopalpus imperialis. Lineage (NCBI taxonomy): Eukaryota > Metazoa > Arthropoda > Insecta > Lepidoptera > Papilionidae > Teinopalpus > Teinopalpus imperialis. The sequence continues at coordinate 503,208 of JAGSMU010000025.1, read as the reverse complement.
TTCAGATTTGAATACTATCAAAAGTCAGAGATTACATTGCTCTGCTTGTGATCGACATCTGGGATGCACGGCACGCAATGAAACTCGTATGCGACCGCATCCTTTGCTCCGGACCCTTGTATGTCATAGTTGCCACACTTTTTACAACAGTGGAGAGTTTGAAAAAGGAGATGATGGTTCAGAGCTCTATTGTCGTTGGTGTGGCCAAGGAGGTCAAGTTTACTGCTGTTCTGATTGCCCCCACGTATTTTGTGCGGTAATTATTATAATTCATCACTTTCATTTATTCAATGTTAATAATTCATTAATACAGTAATATAATGTCTCAATGGGCTTTTTGTATTTTATTATTTTAGAGATGTATCCGAAGAAACTTAGGATCACCAAAAATAAAAGAAATTGAACAAGCTGATGATTGGAAATGTTTCAAATGCAACCCTAAGTGTTTGTGGGATCTGCGTGCCATCTGCTGGGCTGTTTTGCGTTACTGTGACCAAAAAAATAAGTAAATATTTTATCTTATTGCATATAATATATACATGTTTATTCAGAAGTGCAAATTTTTACCTACTTATAACGTAATTAATCTTTCTTTGGATAATCCATGCTAGATAGGGAAATAGAATACAAAGGAAGTCTCTGCAAAACTAACCTTAATCCTTTAACATTTGAAATCTGAGATCTCATTTTGACGGCACAACTGGATCTAGATTTCAGTATAATACTATTCTAGGTCTAATCTCCTCCTGGTCTATAGTGCGTCATTACTTTGACTGACTTATTACCTAATACCGTCATCTAGGCAGGATATAATTTTCTATTGCCATAAACCTTCGCGCAAATACAGTGGTAGGGCAGGACGTCGGATATAATGCATATGCAATTAGATCAGAGGAAGGTGTAGACCTGTAAAAGTTGGTAAAGTGAAGGGATTTGGTGTATTGTATGTAAGGGCCACATGCCTCATTTAGTCATTGCTAGGCAATATATTTTATTGATTTCAGGTCTTGTCTCTTTTTTAGTGATATTTCACCAAATGAAACACTACCTAGCACTTATTAAATCCTTATCCCAATCAAGGCCAACTTGTAAACTATCAGTGCTTTGTCTAGTGCATTGCATTGTAGTAGTGAGCACTGCTACATATATATTTATATATTCTGAACTTATTCACAATATATATCATATAGCTAAGAGTTGCTGGCAAATTCTTCCGAGTGGTGCTAATCTTTGATTAGACATCTTCTGAAAAACTTTGTTATATTTTAGAGAAAAATATTGAAATTTATCTTTAAGAAAGAAGGATATTTTATTTATATAAAATGGATGAGTAGAATTCTACAGCTTCCCCTTTTTAGAGTAGAGAGCCATTAGAGAAAACTATGATATAGAGAAATACTTTCCAAGATTAAAATAGTTGTTGACAAGGCACTCTAGCTTGTTTAGACAATCTTGGTTTAAATATGAGTAACACTTAATCAGATATAAATAAGAACTACAACTATTAAGAAACACATGAAAAGATATTACAGCATGTATCAGAAAACTAAAGCGGAAATGGATAGGATGTACAATCAGAAAGGTTCGCAAGAAGCAGAGAAAGGAAGTGAGGTGGGCCATCCATAAGATGAGTTGATGAGGTAAAAACTGCAGCAATTATGACGAGAAAGCAGTGGTAGAGGAAAATTGTCACAATAGAAGGAGGGAGGTCTTTATCAAAAGAGTTGTACAGTCAGTCTGTTGAGGCTAAATTAGTTTAAGTCAATTTTCTAGAATAATGTGTCTTATATACCCATGTACCATAACTGAATAATGACTTGTGTTATTATTTTTATTAACACACGTAATCAATATGGGGAGTGCAGCAAATGCCTGAACAAGCATAAGATTTGTCTTGAAATGAGGAAAGGGCTTTATATGAAAGAGGTTTTACAAAGTGGTAAAGACAACAGCTAACTTTATTGACATGCTACCTCCAGCTCATTGTGCAATACATGTATAAGCCTAAGTTTTAACAAAGCCTGAAAATATTATTACACTTTGATTATAATAAACTGATTATATGAAGTTATGCAATAATAATAATGAACTTTGAGAAACATTGAAACTTTGAGTTAAACTTAAATGCAGTGTCTCACAGACTAGTTTTACATTAATGCAATTAGGCTTGTATAGTATATGCTGTAGTATGAAGTCTCCAGGTCCACCCTGAAAATAAATCTTGGACATCATCTTCATGAGATGTCTATGAGATGATTTTCAAAGTATACTGAGACCTGATGATAAAATATTATTATTAGTTGCTTAAATGCTCAATGAATGTTAACTAGTGCCGATTTTTTATAGCTTAACTTAATTTTTTTTATTTATCATTATATTTGTCCTTCTTTCAGAATTGCATACAATACTCAAGACCCCGAGTTAAAGGATGCATATCAAAAGGATTGTGCAATAGATAATTCTGAATGCTGTAAAAGTAAACTAAGGAAGAAGGAAGTAATTAAAAAGAAAGAATCTGATACTTCGGGAAAAAAATCTACCGCATCAATAATTTCAAAAATATCTCCAGCTATTCAGGTTTAACTCCACTTTTTCATGTAAAAATAAACTTACAGAAATAGTATTAAATACTGTAATAATGTGTTAATATTGCCACAGGTAAAAAAATTTGCTTCCATTGTGCCTGATGATCGACAAGAAAAAAAAGCGCAAAAAAGATCTGCAAGCCCCAAGCCAAAGCCAATATTTATTAAAAATGCCATAACAATATCTGGTCCAAGTGTTTTGAACTCTGTTTCCTTGCCTTCTCCACAGTCTAAGAAAATTCGGGTAAGATTTCAATTATTAATGAAATAGCTTAAAACTTACTCTTCATAGAATCAAATATACATTGTTATTCTTTTCAGATGACACCTCCTCCTATGATTAATGCTGTTAGATTCAGTAACGAAAGAAAGCCAAATCCAAGTCCGATTAGTCGCTTCAGGCCTCAAAAAGCATCTGGATTACCCATACTTCCACACCAATTTAATGGCGCCTTTAATAATTCTAATACCTTTAATAACTCAAACACTTTTAATAATTCCAACTCCTTTAACAATATGGTTTCAAATGATAACATAAATTTATCACTGGATAACTTGACACAGGTAAATAAATATTTTAATAACCTTGATTTCTTACTAGATAAGTTAAATCACCATTTTCATCGTAGTCCGTCCATCACACAAGTCACAATTTATGGATCTAAGCCACATGTATTCAGCGACGACTGCACGGAAACTTATACAGGTAATCCTGTATTTTGTGTTCTAGTAAAAGGCTGACAATCAACTGCTTTTCTTCCTCAACAATTTTAACAGTTGTGTTCTAAATACCACTTAAAACAGAGTACATACACTTCGCCAGCTAGCAAATATGTATAGATGCTTAATCTTTATGTTTTATCCAATGGAAGGTCTTAGCAGCTGTAAAGCAGGGCTATATCTTAGAAGGCCTCTAAAGAAAGATTTATTAGAAGGATATAGTTAGAATGCTTTTAATATTGCCTTATGATTTAACATTGTTTAAATATCTGCTTTGCTCCTCAATGAACATTTTTTATTAGAGATTATTATAGAAAAATTAAAAAAACTTTTCAATTCAATACAAATTCAAGAGATTTTTAATTTTTATAAAAATATCAAGACAAAAGTTACGAGTGTCACAACTTTCTTAAATCTATGAAATAGGTATATTATTATTATTAGTTATATTATTTATGCAATATGCAGCAGGAGTTCAGTACTTCTTTTATTCACCGCCGAAAAGTTGTATGATGGGATAGGTATTTTTAGGAAAAAATCTCACCTAAAGTGATCATGACACATTGTATATCATATTTTTCATGGATTTCCTACCATATAAGCTACAAACCCCATTTCACCATAATTCTTAGTTATGGAGTCATGTATTTAAATTTCTATTAGGGTTTGGACATGGCAGCTGTAGTAGCAATGTCCAATAATGCTCAAGATGATGACGTTGTCTGCACGCCAGATTTACCGCTAGAACCACTGTGTGAGGTAATTCTTCAAAGTTATTTTTGTAAAGTTCTTTAAACATAGATTTTGTTTATAAAATATTTCTCTAACAGGTAACAGAAGATAATGCGGATGACGATGTTCAGTGTATGACCCCAGGACCAGTTGTAGCGCCCAAAGTAACATCTTTAGCACCTCTTGTGCCACGCGTTGGAAACACTTTACCAGATTTAACACCTGAAAATATAGTACAGATGACAGAAAATGATGTCACTGTTAATGCCGCTACTGGGGGTTTGAAATTCCGCGTTGATCCTCAGACTTTGTCATCTAACAAGATGTATCGGTTACCTGATGGTCGCATATTTGCAATTAACGCGAATCCCTCAATGCCAGGCGGATATTCTGCAACTATTGTAGCAGTTACTGAAAACACACAAGGAAAAACTGCGCCTAAAGGGGCAACATATGCTGCCAAACTGAGCGCAGTGACATCTCCACAAGTACCAACGGTGTCGCCTGCAAAATCGTACGGTAACAAAGTGACACGAGCAAGTGTAAAACGTAATTCTACTTCTCAGCAAACTACTAAAGTCCACAGAGGAACGGAAACATCGAGGCGACAATGTGATTTGAATGTGCCAATCGAATGGTTTAAGTACAATCTCGTCGATGCAGTTGATGTGCTGGAATACTCTTTATCAAGGCTTCACAAATTGAAAAAAGAAACGACGACCATGTATTTAAGAACAAGGTCTATCGGTGAAATGCGAAATCTTCATAAAACATGTGATCGTCTATTAAACACCTCAATGAGTAGATTTAAAGAAGTTAAAGATAATTTTAGTAAAGAAATGAAACAATACATTGCAAAAAAAATGGGTGTTGCTAATAATACAAGTGAAGAAGACGACGACGTTGAAATATTGCCTGACTTAGAAGACAATGATGATCCCATTTTTATTGATGAAAACTCCACGGAGTCCAATATAATTGAAAGTCAAGAAGTAGACTTGACTGGAACTACATGCGACCGTTTGGATAAAACAATAGATAGAAATGATTCCGTTATAAATACGACTAATGATTGTCTTAGCGTGGATACTGATGAATTAAATAGTATATCAGCTAATATTGCGATAAGTAACTTTAATGCTTTTAATGAAACCTTGTCAAGACAAGATACAGATAAAGAAGAAGAAGACGAAGAAGTTAATAAAAATGAATGTATTATTTCTGACAGTCCAAATTTAAAAGACCAGGCAAAGGATGAAGAACTTAATGGAGATCTGGATGAGGCATCTGAATGTAGTGAGATCAATAAAGAGCAAAAGGAACACATGCAAGAAAAATCTGTCAATAATGATAGGAATGAAATGGTTTGTGACGACCAAATAACTAATGATCCGGAAACAAGTGACGTTATTGAAGAATTAGAAAAAAATGTTGGTAGCGTGAGTGCAATTAAGATGGAAGGTTTTAGTGATGCAGCTGTTTCAAAAAAACTTAACTCTTAAACGAGTATAAAAATATAAAAGTGGCGAGTCGATGTATGTTACGTTAAAAAATTTAATGTCATAAAATATATAGCATAAATTATTTCTAAGCTTAAAAGTATAACTACTTAATAAGAGTATTGGGCGAATGAAAAGTTATGTTCTATAGAGCTCTCCCAAGCGTTTTAGTAAGATACAACATAACGACAACTTTTAAAGCTGCTTTTTTAGGATATGGCAACGATTTTAATAAATGTTGTACGTCATTTAACAATTGGTAGTGTATATATTAGACTTGACAGCTTTTACAACTTCACTGAAACATATTTTTGTTATTAAAATAATAAATGTATGGGTTAATATTAAACATCTATCTTTAATTCCCAGTTTGGTTATTCTCAATTATATTAAAAAAAAGAATAAAAACGTATATTGTTTTCTTTTGCTAAGACTATCTCCTATAGAGACTATATCTATCCTCCTTAATCGATATTGTTGATACATTTAGTAAAATTGTTAAAATCAAAGCTTTATCAATTGAGATCTATTCTATATGTTTGTAAACCATCATGGAAGTAATAGGCACTACATACAACTGGATTGTGAGCCCACTGTTAGCTGATACGCGAGTCGAAAGAAAAGCCTGGAAATATAATGTATTTGTACCTTTCTAATAGCAGTGATTGTGCTGTTTGAAATTATAAAATTATACATGGAAGTTATTAAAAATATTTTGATATGAAATGACATGTAAATAGTAACAAATTGAATTTAAAACAGTTCAAAGCATAAATGTTTTTAAATGACTTTTATTAGACTTAAGAAGTTACAGTATATATTCGAAATGTACACGATCTAAAGAGTGAGTCTCATGAATTATGTAAGGTTTTTTACATGTACCTATATTTAGTACAAAATCGTATCACAGTACTTACGGTATGAGGTTTATCGCAGCAATGTCTAGGCTTCCTGTTGCACGTAGTATTTATAACTTCCGTGCAACCTATAGAACTATGAAATAACGGATATGCATCTTTGTGTATAATTATTTGTGGATATATTGTTATTATATATAGTACTACTGGTAGTCTTGGCATTTAATGGAAACTAAGTTTGTTATCATTCGGCATTTGTGCTGCGAATGCCACAATATTTTTGTTTATAGGTACGTGAAAATAATCATAACTTTATGAATCATTTTTCAATGACATTCGCAGTTATGGATGTCAAATGATGTGCTTGAAAAATCCTAGAATTACTGGCTTTGTTTCACAACCGGTAATAGTATCTGTTTTTTTTTTTTGTTGTTTTAGATATTCTTATTGCTGTAAGATATAATTAATTTAGGAAAATACAGACACTACTTTCAAAGTGAAAATTGTAAAAGAATTGTATATATTTTTTTTCTTTATTTCCAAAAGTTGACATATATTATTGCGTATAAGTTACAACAGAATTTAACGAGTTCAGTGTGCTAAAAATCCATATATATTGATGGTGTATGGAGAATGGTGCCGGGTTGTAGTTAAAACCCTTAAATGGTATTTTTTTTAAATACGCATTGTTCCTTTTTTAGTTTCATATTATTTATCTATTGGATACCCACGTTATGTTACTAATATCTGTATTTTTTCATATTAGTATTTTGTGATAATATATAATAATCTGTAATTGTATAAAAAAAAATGACTGCTTGGTATAAAATATTGATATGAAGATGTTTTTGAATTGCCTTAACTGCTTAATGTTAACAAAAATTCTGATAACCAATTTTTGCCCAGCGAGTCACTGGATTACAGTAACGTCGGTATAGTACAATAATGCAATCAATGGTTGTGGTAACCGGAAATTAACGTAGTTTTTATTTTATATGTAGCTTAACAACGTTTTACGAAAAACATTTACAAGTTGCTGCGGTCGTGGTTAAAAATCGTACATTTTTTTTTTCAATACTCCACTATACTAATGCAAAAATATTTGTGTTGCTTAGATATTAGGTTTTCAATAAGTACAAGATTCTGTTATTTATGATTTATTATAACAATTTTATAAGTTTCTTTGAAACAACGTCGTAAATAAGCAAATGCTCCACTGAATTCCGCCAAAATTAAATAAATTGTTGATTTACGAATCTGTGGTGTATTAGAATTATCATTAACACTGCATTTAAAAGTTATTTCCATGTTATTAAAAAGAGGAAGTAGAAGAAAGAGTATAAAGGATTCAAAATTAGGATGGCTTGTAGTTTGAGCTAATACATGTATACGGCACTTCATGCTAATGTTGTCGAAATCAGGCGTTATCTTCTCATTTACACATTTTGAAAAAGAAACACTGGCTGTAATTAATGACTTGAATCCTCTGGGGTCTCCGCAAATTCTACTCTTCACTATAATTCTACTTCACTAATCTACCATTTTTATAACTTTCTTATGCGTAAGATTTATTATGCGTCCATAACCAGATATTGTATGCAAAAATAAATGTTCGGTTTTTTTTATATTATCGACTTGGTTTTTTAAAGTTGTTCAAATTCATGTTATATAAAAGGAATTCAACTTGTCAATTAACGTTGAAATGTAAAAGAACTCTGAAAAGCAAAGAATCTAGAGTAAATTTAAAACAAAGCAAAATAAAAATGAGTGATTTGATTTCATGAAGTAAAATTTGACACGATGTTTCACGAGTCCTATAAAAGAGGATTTAATAAAATTATTCCATTTCTATTATGATAATTATAGTTAAGGTATAAGATGGATGTGTGCATTTGAAATATTTGTGTGCGTGACGGGTTCGTTAGCACATTTGGACGACATAAATTAGAATGTAGAGATTTACACTTAGGTTGTAGCATTATCATTTTGTCTTGTGATGGAACATTGTTTATGTAAAAGAAATACACGGTGGTATATCAGTGTCTTTTTATTCTTTTTTCAAAAAAATATTCTTAATCTGTTTATGATTCGAATTTTTAAATAGCAAAGTGGTTGCGAAATAACTTATCGACAAAACATAATTTTGAGTACTTAACAGACCACGAGCTAAACTAGGCCTAGGTAACTTGTTTGCAAAATTATTATGTTTCAATATAAATATGATGGTATCTGTTCTCTTGTAAGAACTTGCATATCATATTAAGGTAAAGAAGTAATAAACATATATCAGGAAACTATTCAAACGCGTAATCAAAATAAAACTAATTATATTTAAACTAAGATTTAAATTTAATTTACTAACATATAATTTAAAGTAGCAGAACATAGTAAACATCATCAGTAGTACGCGAGATAGATTCCAGGCAGCATTATCAATTTAATGTTGATATTTGGTTTGAATTAATGCGGTATTTAAATATAGGAAATATAAATAATAAATTTAAGAAAAAAAAACACGATTGTTGAATTTGCATGTGTGTACATATGCCCAACAATTTGAAGTTAGAATAACGAGGACGAAATTAAAATTAATTAATCAACGTTGAAATCCCAGTAAATTTCCCGCCTTTATGCAAGGACGTCCCAAACGCAGCGATCGGTGGAAATCGTCTTTGACGTGAAGCTTATAAAGGAAGAGGTGCAAATTATGAGATATGAAAACACAATTTATGTAAGTTAGACACCATTTTATTTATATTAGATATTCTTATACATTAATATTATAAAATAAAAAATGCAGAGAGCATTGAAATGGCTCAAAACAAAACCTGATTTAATCAGAAATATTTGCAAAATAGATAATATCACATGTACTTAGAGAAATAGTATTTAATAAAACATCAAAAATAGATAAAAATTAGCAAAGTTTAAAATGCCTTAATAGCGGAAATGTCCTTTCCTAGAACGTTCCTCGTGGTAGACACGCATTGGTGAGTACGTGCCGTTTGAAGCACCGTTGGCGTTCAAACCTGTAAAATTATTTATTAAATTTAAACTAAATACTTGTTTTGTATGTTACAAAAATAATTTTAGCTAATCTGTAAAAAGCGCAGCAGCCTGAAATTCTTTTGAAAAATAAAACGGGGTGGGTAGGAGCCCCGAACTACTCCGCTGCTGGTGAAATCGATACGCGTATTGGAGGGTCCTGCGCTATCGTCTAATGTTGCCCCCGAAATGTTTCTCGTTATCAATTTTGTCTTGGATGTACTCCCGATCTAACATGTTTTGGCCTTCATCGTATGGACATCAAAATATCCTCTCATCACAGCTGGGTTAGATGTCAAAAAATGTCTGTGATTTTGTAATTATCAAACTCGTTGATACGACGTTTATTTGAAAAACTAATATCATGGATGGAACTTTTAGGGTCAGCACTATCCGTGATATTTAATGATAATACAGTTTTAATAATACGTATGTGCAATGTTAAACCTTTCAAATGCATATCATTATGACAAGTGGTCGCACGTACCTTTACCATCCACTTGTCCATCGACGGTGCTGGCTTTAAAACAAATCGCATAGTTTAAATTTATGTAAGCCTTGTAAATTTGTTTGCTAAACAGGAAAGCTTTATGAAGGACTTCGCGTATACGGAAAAAATTAAATTTTTAACTTTTTTAATTCATAATTGCCGTGGTCATAGGCATAGTAAACATTAATTAAAAAAATATATTTGTAATTCTATTGCAATTAATTTATTAATTCCAGTTTTGGTGGCGCCAGTAGGAGATGTTAGGAGCGGAAGGTAAAGTATAGTACTTTGCGCTTGGTTGTGTGGGCAGGGAGGCCACCGGTCCGACGATACGTGGCGTCTCATTTTCTCGTAAGAGAGTTATCATCAACATGCAATTACATATACTGCGTAACACCACTTGCTAGATACCGCTATCTTGGCGTTGCAATGGACTCCAAACTCACATTTTGTACCCATATCTCATCTCATCATATTAATTATCGGGAAAGTCATTTAAAAAATCCTCCGCCGAACAAGTTCTCTTTAATAATTAAGTATAACCAGTTAGAATCCCATGTAGTGTTTGCCAAATATTCTATAATGATAGAATCGAAAAAGTTCAAAAGAAATGCAGCAGAGCAGGCGGTGCGGCTCAGCGTGGCGTGGCGCCAGCAGCAGGTGGTAGAGCGACTGCGACGAGCGAATTGTATAGCGGTAGCTAGAAGTGTGTCTATATACCTTGCAGCAAGTTATGCGGTGGGGGCGCAGGCAGTGCGGCGTAGCGCGGCGCCAGGAGCAAGTGGTAGAGCGACAAGTATATAGCGGCAGCTAGAAGTGTATGTCTATATACCTTGCAGCAAGTTATGCGGTGGGGGAGCAGGCGGTGCGGCGCAGCGTGGCGCCAGGAGCAGGTGGTAGAGCGCCAGGTATATAGCGGCAGCTAGAAGCGACACAACGCCCAGTCCCCGGTATATCTCACGCGTCGACTCCAGCGGCGTTTCTAGCGCCACAATGCCGCTAATTATAGCACCGATGCAACGACCTTGAAAGATGAAAAGACTCATTGCATAAAATCTGAGGTAGTATATTGGTTAACAATCAGAAATCACATCGTTTAGTAAATGTTATTAATCTAGTACCTTAGTTCCCAAAGTGGCCTAGGTCTACGCTGGCGTAACAAAAAAATGGAATGGCATGTCCACAAGAATTTATTTGCTTTCGATAGTGAAAAACTAAAATGTTGGCTTGACTTCGCCTGTTCGCCTATTGTAAGCAGATAATATTTTGACAAGCAGTTAGCGACTGTTGTATATATTTGCATTTTCCACATTATTTGACGAGTATTGGGAATATGTTAGAAATGTGGCTGCAAAATATTGCTGCTCCACCGGAACCAGAGGTCTATGAGAAAAAGTCTGGGAACTTCTGATCTAGTATATAAGTTTGTGTCCATAGTGTCTGTGCAAAGCAGCATTCGTCCCTCATATGCAATGATGATGCACGACAAAAAAGGATTAAGAGGAAATGTTTGTCAAGAATTAAGCTTGCATACCATTGGAAATAGCGCCCATATACTTGTCATGTGTCAGCTACAGGATGTCTCATCGTGTGGTGTTGTTTGTGCATGTAACGTATTTAGCTAAACACACTGAATATTTAAACATATATTCTAAACCGGAAGGTTGTTAAACGATTCAAATTCATTGCAATGATACCGCCAGACCATATTCGCATGTCAGTTTTCTAGCGAACAATAGGATGAAGTATTCGGAATATCAGAATTATGGTATTCATTTGTCAATATATTGTTAGGAAACTGATGACATATAGCACTGGCAACCCAGCGGCTGCCTATATAAGACGACGACCAGCGGCTATTGGTCACTTTGACAGACAATAGGTGGCGTGCGTCAGAGGCTACGTCCGCATACCAAAACCTCGGACAGTCAATAGTCATCACCATTCATTCTCCACTTGGGAGTATCTTTCGATAGCTAGGGAACTGGCAACTCGGGTGGCACCATCAGATAGGTACGAGATCAGAGCAAACCGACACGCTCAGTTTATGAGCACTTGTGTAAGTAAGAGAACCAAAATATAATTAGCCAGCTCACGGACCCCTCAGTTCCGTGAACCCTGTGTCCGATGAAGCTGTAAGAGCCGCATAGGCTAACAGCATCAACATCAACAGAATCTGGATATTGGTCACTTAGCTCCAGTTGTTACAGAGTGTGGAAGCTCTGCCCAGTCTCTTTCTGACAAATTCATAGTTACCTAGTTCTTAAATATCTTTGTTTGACCTACCGACCAATAAATTCTTTCAAAAAGTACTTTTGTCTTTTGTAATTATAACAATATATTAATAATTTATAGTAGTACTTTACTAATATAAAATCAATCTGTTTAGTAACGCTTAATATCCACAGTATAAAAAATAGGGATGTTTTTTTATTTTTTTCCAGTAAGTATATGTCAGTCATATATTACTTTACAAATTACTAACACTGTAATTTTCATAAAATAAAGTACAATGTTTGACAAAATAGAATATATGCTGCAACTAAGTACTTGCTTCAGTATAAATAGGTCGTATCGTTGAGGGACCACGCTTTCAGAAAATACTTGGATAACTTGGCAGCTTAAATAGGTGGAAAAAATCAGTTCTGGTAAATAAGTAAGCACAATTAGTATATATGTAATATGAACATCAAACGTTCTTTACGTTTTGTCTATTCATTCATGGTAAGGTCAACCCGTTGAGAGAAACCAGTGTTGATTAAAGGAACTGGAGCGACAATCTTGAGTAGATTTGTGGGACAGTAAAGAATGCTCAGAACTCTTTGGAGCTGCGCTTAAGCTCAGTAGTGGACCAATGATATACTAAGATAATGAGATAGTAATGAATCGAAAATCATTAAAATATTAACTCAATAGCACGTAAGCCATTCCGTAGTTGGCACATGGGGAACTTGACAGATGATGATGAGATGTCTTTAAAATTCGCAAACATATTAGTAACTTTCAAGAAAAGAGCCTACAAGGTGTAGGCTCGGCAACGCATTTGCGACTCCTCTGGTGTTGCGGATGTTCATGGGCGGCGGTGATCACTTACCATCAGGTGGGCTGCATGCTCGTTTGCCGCCTATTCTAAAAAAAAAAACTCACCAATACAAAAGTGTGCGATAACGGGCAAAGCCTGTCCCGTGGTGGTGTACTTTCTGGGCACGAGATGTCGGAAGTATAGCATTGCGGTCACCCACACGAGACTTAGCGTGAACACTTCCAGCAACTCGCACACAACAATCCATGCGTAAGACGTGCTGAACGCCAGACCTGAAACATATTGATTTATTTGTCCTTTGAACAGCTTAATGGAATGATTTACTGGGCGAATTGTTGTAGGATCTGATTACGTCTTACTCCTTACCACTATTACAATTAAATAAAATTAATTGGGACACAATATTATTCTAAAATTAAAATATGAAATAAGTAGTAGGTAATTGAAAGGGCTGCAAAAGCGCTGATTTTCAGTTGAACCCCGTAAATATGTCACGTTTTGAGGGTTGGATCAAACGTCCGTTTTTTCTTGATACCCTTTAAGTGGCCCTTGGGCCATGCAAATCGGGGTAAAACTCACTGGTAGACTTCCGTTGTTGCTACTGACTTCTTTGACGTCAAACGGCCTTGTCGTGTTCCGGTACGATATTTGACAAAGCTCTTAACTGTTTAAGCCAGGAGGGCTTATGTAGGAGAGCAGACCTGGCAGGATAGATAGCAGGAGATGAGACACATACCTAAAGTCTACGGATCGTTCGAGTAATAAACCATTGATGATTACTTGCAACCCAACGGCTTTTAATGCTGGAGATCCCTCAAGCATCGTTGCTCTCTACAACAAATTTTGCTGCATATTCGTGATCTGCTTAGGCCCGGTAATATAGAACTACAAATACAAATTTGAAATACAAACTGCATAGCGATTAATGCATAAATTACATATGTCGTTTTTCAAACTACAGCGACAGTGTTTGGCTGATTCGATATCTAGCTGGACCCCGACATTTAATTAAAACCCCTTGCACCACGAGGCATACCTGTGTAGCGGAGGCAATAAAAAGTAAAAGCGCTGATGAATAGGTTGGAATGTCCCACGTAGTCCACGAGGGCCTCGGCCCACCATAGTGCAGGCACGGCCGGCAACGCACCCGCAGTCAGGGTAAGACCCACTCCCGATAAGGTGCCGTTAAGTTCAAGGATAGTCCTGCAAAATATAGACAGAATTAGAAATCACTTCACGGAAATTTATCAGCAAAAAGCAAATTAATCTAGCAACATAAATTAGAATAAAATAAAATGGATCAGGTTATGTAGGCGCGCTGATGCGAGAAGTAACTATTGATATAGCCAGTAGATACTACTTTTATTTTATTGCATTGAGAGTTACAAACGAGCACACAGTTCACCTGATGGTAAGTGATACATTCATCCTTGACAAGGAATCATGATGCAGATGCGTTGTCACCCTTGAGGACTGAGATGGAATGCCTCGTCACGAATAATAAAGGTCTCTGGATAGAATATAATAGAATAGTAACCTGTTGTTACTTCTGTCGTATAGGTAAAACAATAACAACTTATTACGTTACCGGGGAGCTTATTCTTCCGGGACGTATACAACCACGTAGTGCTATATTTGGTCAGCATGGCTCCGGCATATGTCAGCTGTAGAGGTTGAATTGGACACTCACCAGGGTAGGTAGGAGTCGATGCCGCTCCAGAGTGCGCCGAGTAGGACTGCCACTGCGAAGACGGCAGCGGTTTCGGCGCCGTAGCGTCGCACTGCGTTCAATGGCACGGCCAGCGCGCCGGTCGCCGTGTGCCACCACCACTCCGGGGTCGACAGCGGCATGCCACTGCGCATGTAGCACTAGATTAGTACACATAGTGTAGTAAACTAGTACACTTAGTGTAGTAGAGTTTTACACATAGTGTAGTAGAGTAGTACACATAATGTAGTAGAGTAGTACACAAAGTATAGTAGACTAGTACACATAGTGTAGTAGACTATTTCACATAGTGTAGTAGACTAGTACACATAGTGTAGTAGTAGTCTCAGTAATGAATGATCAGCGTGGGCCCATTGGCCGCAGTGGCAATTAGGAGATGAGATTTTCTAAATAATAAAACGGTTACTGAGCATCAGATAGGAACCATAATGCAGTTGCGTTGTTATCCTTGAATTCTAAGATGAAAGATGTCTTGTCAGCCGTCTTACACCTAGGCACAAAAATTAAATTTTAAAACTAATGTTCTTTTAAATATGTGCTCAATGAATATTATAGAATTTGCATCTTTAAGAAGTACACAAGACATGTAGTGCAAGTTCAAAAGAAATTTTAAGAGACATCTTTCAATATAGCTCAAGATTTATTTTATTCTGTAATTATTGAAGCTCTGTTCTTGTTCTATGGGTCATGTTTTGTATAACAGTACGTTTTATATATTATATAGTTAAGAAAGCGTCAATCCCTGAACGCTACAGAATGATGTGATTTAAAAATAATTGATCTAGAAAAGATATCCAAGAAGCCTTCACAGAAATCTTTCGAGTACATCGGCTCAAGCACTACTTTATAATAGAGAGAACGATACGTTTAGGATATACTTCTTCACGGAAGGGCTTCGATCACGGAACATTTATGAAAGTGTCCGGAGCAGCTACTGCGCCATTCTCTGTTCAATTACGATGCGATGCAACGAACGGTGACCAGTGATAGGACGACCATGACTTTTAATTACGGACATGAGTGCGTAGTGATTGGGTACTGTGTACATTTACTGTTATTAAAATCGATGTGATGGCCAAGATCGATCATGAAAAGGATCTTTTGAAACTAAACGAAGCCTAACAGCGCCTTTTTTCATTGTCAATTAAAAACGTAATAGTATTTTCTAATTTATATAAATTATATTATAAAATACTAACCTGTCAATCAAGAGAATTAACGCACCAATCAACATAAACAGAGCGTGCATGATAAACGGCACTAGATATGGCGTGTCAGGCATTTGTTCTGCCGCCAAGCCAGCTAGTGGAGGGAAAATGGCCAAGCCAATGGTGCCAAATGCGAGCTGACGACCGACATCGCCTCGGCCAAGCGAAGTCTCTCTGGTTGCTATGACGCAAGCAGCTCCGAGCAACGCCAATCCTGCTGTTGGCCATATATCTGCTATTGCCCTAAATGAGAAAATTATATTAAGAATGAGAAAGAGGATAAGAAAATTAACGGGCATTTCATTTTTTATGATCAATTTTTATACCTAATCCACTTTATACAACATAGTACAGCATTGCAGGTAACAATATAAATTTGTATGTCCAACTTATTTTATAATGTTAGTTGTACGCTGTATTAAATTATAAAGTATTAATAAAACTTTACCCTAAAGTTGAGCGATCAGTAAAATGTGGGGATTATATACTAACCTTAATACGAAATAGGACCAGAAAGTATAGGACGGGTCACCAATGACCATGCGACATTCTGCGTCGGACAGAACGCCGTCAGGCTCATCGTAAGGATCAAGCACTTGGCAGCGCACCGCCGCCCGGCAGTACACGTCTCTCGAGTTGATCTCCAATAAGCGATCCCCCGGCACCAAACATTGGAACGGACCGCCTGGCAAATATTTCATTTATTTTGCTATAATAATAATATAATTATTTAATTAATTAGCTTAGCTCACTTTTAAAATTGTGTTTATAATATTTTTCGATATTGAAATAAAAAAAAGAACAGATGAAAAGTAACTTAAGTGTTTACAGATATTTCATAACATATTGGTTAGTTTTACGACAGTATAAGCAACTGGCGTCCGTACTATAGTATAATAAACTGTGTGCCAGCAAAGAGGTTCGGTTAGTTTACTGTCTCCGCCTCAGGCAAAATTAGTGTAAAATATATTTATTTAATAGATAACTATACGTATTATATTATAAAATATTTAGTAGAAGTATTAAATAGAACTTACGCTTAAATGCGTATATAAACACTAACTTAGCATGTTAAAATGTACTAACGAACAAAAATATAAAGAGGTAATAAAAAAAAACAGATGGTCTTACTTTTGCTATAAAAATATATTTTTATTCTATTTTCAATAATGAGAAAGGAATTTATGAAAGTTATAATGTAAAGTCAAAATCAGTTAATTTCGACTTTACATTATAACTTTTTGGTTATCAATTTATTCATTTTAAATGTACATTGTATTTATGTTAACAAAGTTAAGAATATACGTATAAATTTATTAATCTACTATATAATACCTATGTTATATATGAAAGAATATATCTAGTCCGGCCCATAAGTTCTGTTACAAATGAAAATGCATTTTTTTTTAATGAAGTAATGTAATATTATTAAAATTTAGACATACCTATTAATTAGTCAGTCAGCAAAAATTAAAAAAATATTCTATTCGAAATGGACACCTTAGGCTTTTATACAGGCCTTTAATCTGTTTGGCCACGAATCTATGGACCTACGCACTGTTTCCAAGGGAAATTTCACCACTGCTCCAAAGATTTTTTAAGAGACTCAATGTCACCGTGTCTTTTAGAACAGCCCATGTCCTCTAAAACTGACCATAATTTGAAGTCTAAAGGGTTCAGGTCTGGGCTAGATGAGTGTATCTGAGTAGAATGAGTGATTTTATGTAACAGTATTTACTGGCCAGACTAGTTATACTCGTGAGCAAAAAAATCGACTTAGGCGAGGTTGAATGTCTTGAAAAATAACTCAGTCATGAATTATAATTTTCTTTTTGAATTATTAAAGGTGTATATTTTGGTTTCTAACTAATGTAAACAAAAGTTATCTTTATATATATACGAATGCGACATAAAAAATGTAGTTATTGCTAATCACCACTTTTTCACTTGTTTACAATAGCGCTAATATTGCTTAAAATTTGACACATCAATTGAAGAAGTGGCTCAAGTGGGCCTATTTGAACAAGGCCAAGGTCAGCCATGATTGGCTCATGTGTTAAACATGAGCCAGTCTGCTGTGAGGTTGCCAGAGGTTACCGGCGATACCAGGAGACTGGTAGCTTTAACCGAAGAAGCGGATCCGGCAGAAGACGGTGCACATCAGAGAGGGATGATTGATTCATCGTCAGTACTTCGCTCAGCAATCGGGCCCTCTCTGGAGTTCAAGTCCAACAAGAGCTCAGAGAAACGCGACGAGTAGCTGTATAGCGCTGGACAGTCAGAAGAAGGCTAAGGGCGGTTAACCCTAAGTTGATCCCCATCCAGCTCATCGAGTGCGACTACGTTTCGCAAGAGAACACGTGAACTGTACGGACGAACGGTGGAGCTCTGATCTCTTCTCAGATGAAAGCAGAATGTGTCTCCATGGCGATAGACGACAACAAGTCTATGGAACAAGACATATATAACAAGACCTAGGGAG
Source organism: Teinopalpus imperialis (assembly GCA_029286865.1). Lineage (NCBI taxonomy): Eukaryota > Metazoa > Arthropoda > Insecta > Lepidoptera > Papilionidae > Teinopalpus > Teinopalpus imperialis. The sequence continues at coordinate 484,818 of JAGSMU010000025.1, read as the reverse complement.
CGATTTGACCTGTGCTGCATAAGTGAAAATGTGGCATTTGGAGGTGGTTCATCGAAACCAGCGGCAGATTTGGAGGTTTGATGGCGAAGCGATATATTGAAGAGATATGAGGGGATCGTGTCATTGCCAATGCAGAACATTGCCCGTCTACATACTGCAGCTTCTGCTCGAAAACTGCTGGGTCGAAATTTAGTGCATGGTGCCAGCACGTAGTCCGGACTTAAATTCTATTAAGCATTTATGGAACGAGCTTACAAGAAAAGTTTCGGCTAGAAATCCAGCGCCAGCTCTCGTAGCTTCAAGCCGCACTCGCTGAATAATGGGATGGCGTTTCTCAACAAACAGTAAAAAATCTTATCCGGTCTATGAACAGCCAAGAGGGGATAACAATATATTTTGAAATGTTTTTTATTTATTTAATTTATGATTGTTTTGTCTTTTCATTTTTATAGTTATATATTTTGTCGTTTCGATATTTTATAGTTTAACATGAATTTTGTATAAATATTTTATTTATCTCATCGAGTTTATTAATATGAATGTCATCACATTTTAAGCTAAAACTTTCATCTTTAAAAGTAGTTGTAGTAAACTACGGTAAAAAAAAATTTGAGCAACAGATTTTTTACGAGAATATTTAGGCCGCATGCCCAAGTCTTAGACTATATAATCTGCTTTATTAAAAAAAAAATTGAAAAAAAATTCTAGAAATTAATTATAGATAATAAATATACTTTGATTGGTGACTTTAGTCCGACTTACCAAGTAATAGTTACGACAGGTTGTTGATGATTTTTAGTCGACGTTTTCAATTAGTATCTATAATACATTAATATCTGTCTGATAATAATAAATCAAGAAATCGACAAAATTTGTCAATTGATATAAAATAGAATAACGATCTCTTGAAAGTATAGATAAATATATATCGCCTATATAAAACGTTACGTGACGTTAACTGATCTTGCGACCCATCGACTTTCATTCTAGATACGAAATTGTAATCCATATGAGTAACTTAAATATAATGCCTCGCAACCAGCAGTAAAGTAAGTAACAACTAACTTACGGTAAGTGCACCAATTGTTGTTGGTTGCGTTGTTTTCCGTGATATTTTCGTGCTGTTCTGGCGCAAGGGTAAGGGGCACCCGCAGGCGGGCCGCGTGCTGCATGTAGACTAGACACTGCCCGTCTGTGCACAAGTGCGGTGGGTTCTTTTCGAAGTCCGTAAACTCCTCGCCGTCATCAGTAACCAGCTCAGTTGGAGGCTGGTGGAGTGAAGAAAATTTCTATTTATAAAATCATTTGTAGAAAGAAGGGTTATTTCCTCTATTATTATATTATTAATTTGTATATATATTATATATATTTATATATATAATATATATATTATATATATATATATATAATATATATATTTATATATATATATATATATATATATATATATATATATATATATATATATATATATATATATATATATCACATTTCACACACATACACCTTTAATTTATATTTATAAAGCTAATTTAAATTCAATTTCTAAAATGAATAACCAATGAAACTAAAGAAGATCAACAAGTACTAGCTTGATAGCAAGTCCGCCTATATAATTTACTTTATGCATAAAGTTTATGAAAAACCATACTATGATACGTTCCATTCACAGAACATTTTTATTTACTACCTACATAACGGTACATACATGTACAGTACGTACATGTACCCTGCCGGCCAAAAGTTTAAGACCGCACATAATCAACATAATTATCCATCAATTGTAATAAAATCCCATAGGATAAATAAAAGAAATGCACATCTGCATATTCTATTGTTAGTATCGAATATTTAAAGAAGTCATTCTTTTGTTTACTTTCAAGTTATTGGACAATAAACATCTATTGTTTTCAAACACCGATTAACGCTGCGCTAGAGCCAGGTGGTAGAGTCGTAATAATATTTTTATAATATCCTCATTACTAATAACTTTGATTTTGTTACATATTGGTCAATAATTAGGTTTATTTAGTTCCTGAAAACACGTGTTTCAGATTTATTATTAATCGAGTTTACTTGGGTTTGTTCACAAACAATTTGTGGTTTCTATAAAGAAGACGTCATAAAATGGGAAAAGCTGGAGAAAATAGCAGTGAAGTGCATTTTGACATCGTTATTTTACATAATGAAGGCAAATTCGAACTTCGAACGATTCAAAATTCGAACGTGAAATTGCTAATAAGTTATCGAGGACTTGTGTTCATTCATAACTCGATACATGGAGACAGGCAGTTTTCAAGATCGTTCACGCTCGGATAGGCCGAGAGCTACCACGTCTAGTGAAGATAATTTCTTCGTAGTTACCAGCAAGCGAAATAGACGCTTAACAGCACCAGAAATCCGAGTTGAAGTAAACAAAACCCGAGTTAAACCTTTATCATTGATTTCAGTAAAACGGTGACTGAGAGATGCGAACTTGTATGGTCGCGTTGCCGTTCGAAAACCTCTGCTAAGGCCGCAAAACAAGAAAAAACGGATGCAGTGGGCTCTTGCCCATCGATATTGGACTGAAGAAGATTTTAAAAAGTGCTTTTGACCGATGAACCAAGTTTGAACTATTCGGTCCAAACCGTGGAATTTACGTTCGACGTGGAATGCTTTATGCGAAATTTGGAACAATATATCACAAGACACAATTAACAAATTGATTGCCCGTATGCCGAGACTTGTGAAAAAAGTCATAAAATGTAAAGGAGGATTTTTTGACGAAAAAGCAGTTAAGCTAACTATAGCCTTTTTTTGCATGGACTGTTAATATTTCTTTACGCTTTTAAAGTATATTGTTTGTCAATCAATGTTCTATTAGACGAATAAACAGGTTAATTAAACATTTAATATTTTATTGGAGTTTTACTTTATTTTCCTACTTTAAGTAAGGTGGTCTTAAACTTTTGGCCGGCAGTGTATGTATAGTAATGTAGAGCAGGGATCTAATTCCATATCAGTGAAAGCATTCTTTGCAATCAGTTATCGGTGCGTTTGTATACTGAATACATATATTATACTCACTAATTATACTTTTATGTTAGAATGTGGCGGATTTATTTTTTATTGTAGTCTATTCACATTTTAAAAATGATTTGAATTCAGAATATCTCTTTTATATGAGGGGAGATAAATGATAACACAGTTCTACTTATGATAACTGGTTCTTGTGGTCCGTGACGCGGTCCACCTACATTCATCCGCAATAAAGTATCATGGAGATGCGTTGTCATCGTTGAAAACTAAAATGGAATGCCTCGTCATCGGTACGAAGGCCATAAATAATTATTATGATTAAACAAAAACATACCGTAGCGTTGGCGACGCTGTTGTACATGGGGCTAAGGGTGGTAGTGGTGGAGGTGGTGCTGAAAGGTTCCGTGAGCCAGCTCATGTCCTCGTCAGCGCATCCATACTCGCATGCACCAACGGCTAGCACACCTTTCTAGTTAAAAAAAGAATTAACACGGTTTTGAGTCATATTTACTCGTACTATAGTTACAGCATGAAGATAAGAGTCTTATTTTATAATTCGATTTTACTATGTATATATTATATTTGTGTGTTTGTATTTATATCTTCCATCATAATTTTTCATCGCCTAAAACGATTAAAACAATTGTTTGTTTTAGTCATTATTAATATTTACGGATAAATAGGTGGCAGGCATAATTTACAAACGAACTCATTATACGTCTTTAGATGTAATCTTATACTGTAATCAATTATTAACCTGACTACTAAATATTGCTTTTTTATTAGTTTTTAAAAAAAAGCAGACCTAGATGAGATATGGATAAGGCCAGATGAAAGATCTGATAATTGGTTTACGATTTAAAATTGAATGATATCTATTATCCAATTTTAAAAATAAATGTATTCTCAGTCGACGACAAAATCTCGGAGATTGTTTCGTTCGTTGTTTGCAGCGTCCCGTTCAGAATATTTCAAAGTCGTCAACCTCAATGATATCTGCAAACTATTAGTAATAAATATATATTAATAGACATGAGTCAACGAAATCAATCCAGCTTTACATAGGGACATCAGTAGCTAGTGATGAATTCATTCATATTGTGACACATATGTATGTATAATATATTATGAATATGAAACTCCAGTAAGACGCTCAAAGATGTCTGCAGTCCAGTAACGTATATGTTATAATTTATACATATACTTTAGATGGGATCCACAATTAACTGTGACATCAAGACGTCAAACACCTGAGGTGTTGTTTTCCGATAGCAATGAGTGTGCAAACGGGATTAAATCCCTTAAAATTAGTTATCATTAAAAGCGAGCTTAACATATTTTCGTTCTTATCAAAATTCAATCAAATCTAAGCTCGCAATTATAAGTAAGCTCAAGTGGCAAAGAACCTGCCGCATAGTTCGTAGAGTCGATAACCATTGGAGAAGATAAGATTTCGAATAACAACCTTGTACGGTCAAATGTAGTGTGTAGTGGTGACCGTATGTAGGCTTGCTAAGTCTATGGATGTAGGGCTCGGATGGTACTTTACTTGGTCCTGCTTTCAGTAGTTAACTAACAATGAGTCAAAATGATGACAATGAAGAATAAGGACCATATGCGACCATTCTCGAAGTAGACAATAATATTTAAAACTACACTAACCCCAAAGTTAAGCAAATAAATTTAGTTTATTTTTACCTAATTATAATAACAGAAGTGTAATAAATTAACATATTCGAACATTCTCGAACAAGCTTAACAATATTTAAAAAACACAATTTATACTAACCATAAAGTTAAATGCAGTTCTTTTTACTTGATTATAATAACAGAAGTGTAGTAAATTAATGACCATATTCGAACATTCTCGAAGTAGCTTAACAATATTTAATAAACACAATTTATACTAACCATAAAGTTAAATGCAGTTCTTTATACTTGATTATAATAACAGAAGTGTAGTAAATTAATGACCATATACGAACATTCTCGAAGTAGCTTAACAATATTTAAAAAACACAATTTATACTAACCACAAAGTTAAGCTAATAAATGCAGTTCTTTTTAGTTGATTATAATAACAGAAGTGTAATAAATTGGTTACCTTCACGCCGGTCCAGCTGTTGCAGCGCATGCCCTCCGTGCATACTTCCTGCATAACGTATGCACCGTCCGCGTCACACATGAAAAGCACTTGGGGACGTCGCGCCTGTTTTGAACACAACTTGGTACAATCTGGCATTTTATTGTTACGTTTGTTTATTGAAAATACGTTATATATATTATGATATTTGTAAAAGACAGAGAGGGAGAGAGAAACAATTTAATAATTAAATACACATTTTTAGGAAATACAATGATTTAGTCTGCTCTATTGTAATAGTAGTTTTATATAATAAAAGTACAGTTACGAATAATACATATCATTATTATTATTAAAAGATAAAAAGTATCGCTTTATGACTACTATATCCTGTGTTTTATGTTGTAAAAATTACAATAATATTTTTAATAATGTCCTAAACTACGACAGTATTGTGGGGTTCAATATGATTGCAACAAGTTCTTACATCGTGTCTTTCTGTGTACGGCACCGCTAGCAACAAAGTGTAAAAAAGGGCGCTCAGTATCAGGCAAATGGCGGTGACGATTCGTAGCAACCTGCCAGAACCACTTGGTCCTGCACTACCTCCAGTCGACCCTCGCCCCACTGATAGTCTGAAAACAAAATTAATGTCCGACGATGATCTCTTGGCTGATGTAGATCTTGTTCAAATGGTAACAACCAGATATATTGATTGTAATTATTTACAATAAGTATAAATACAGAAGAACTAGCTTGAAACTGCAACAAAGTTACTATCCCATATTTTATAATCTAAGTAATCAATGTATACATATCTTTATTCTCCCATAACAACCTATTGTCTTTGTAACCACTTGTAAAACGTAATAAAGTAACTACAATTGCTCCTAATAAAATCTGGATGCAATATTTTTCTAATAGTTTTTGTTATGGAGTCAAAAATGATTTTTTCCGTTTTTTATTCCGTCCGAAGTAACCGACTAAGCCGCGGCTCGACCCTCTCGGGCACCCTTGTGCTAGTTACCCACTAATAAAGATTTCGGCTGAGCGCTCCAAACCTCTCAACCCGGTGAAACTGATCTTGTTCCAGTTTAGCTTTATTATAATAGGTTTCAGCAGTGTGCCCTAGGCGCTCGGCTAGCTTTCAAAGGTTTAATGAAAATATATTGGATTTTTTTTCTTTTATTTTATTAGGGTGTGACAAATGTGCACACAGTTCACCTGATGGTAAGTGATGACTACGAATCATGACATCTAAATCCAAGAAGTGTTCAAGATGCACAGGCGTTGATACTTCTGAAGACTGAGATAGAAGGGCTCTTTACCTGTATTTTGTTCATGGGATCCCAAGACTCATCATACTAAACACAGCAGCATTATACTGATTTTTCATGCCGGTATCCTGAGAGAGCACCACCTTCCCTGGTGGAGCCGATCCATTCACGCCGAGGCTATAAAGTAGCTGCAGCGTGGCTCTACCACGCGTAAATAGAATCCGGAGACTCTTATTGCTGGTGACGAGGCATTCTATCTTAGTCCTCAAGGGTGATGACGCATTTGCATTATGACTCCTTATCGGGGATGAACGAATGCTACAAAAATACCATTTATCATTATGTTTTGTTTGTCTATTAATTCTGTTTAAAATATGTCACGGAGGAGTTAATTTCAATTTGATTTTATAATTGTATATTTTATTTTCATTTATAATTCAAAAATATTGTTCCTCCACTCTGTAAATCGAACCCTAGACGCTGCAACCTACGCAGTGGCTACTCGCCACTCTAAGCGGCCGTCAAATATAATTTATTTTTAATCTGTATTTATAGCTCATACCAAGAAATACAGAGAGAGAGACACATGCTCAATTCGTGCTGAATCAATCGCATTAGTCACTAACAAACTGTTACATACCTACATTAAACAAAAATAACATTTATTTCCGCATAATACCAATAAAATATGCGAATCGCATCTCGAGGGACTATCATTGGAATTAGTCATTCAATCGATGAGTATTATTACAGCGTTTATTTGTTTTTGTTATATGTTTATATACTTTTGTTTTTCGATGACTGTTCGATGATAAAAAATATATTTGAGTATTACGCAAAACATTTGACCTACTCTTGGGATTGAATTAAACAGTTTTTACAAGTTATATCGCATTTCATTTTATCTCTGTCTTCCCGACGTTTTGAATGCTTTACCGCAATCAATGTTACGGAAGGTATTGAGATGTTCGACATCTAGATCTTATTAGCGTCAACCTTAAATTATTAATTTTTGCTACACGATCTACGCATCAAGAGCGTACGGTATCTTAAGCTCTTGCAGTGGTATACTTGGCTTGGCGTTTAAAATTATTTTTGAATTGTACAACCTTAATTATTAACATGGTCACACCTACATAAGAGAAACTGAAAGATCAATTAGAACTCGAGCAACAGCACACAGCCGACGTGAAACATCGACGCTCTTAAGAAATGGTCTGTGAACTTTATATATTTTATCAGTGTATATAAAGATGTTCCCCGACGGTTAAGAGTTAAGAATAATGAAGTTAGAAAACGTGTTCCGTTTGAGTATGTATTGGTACTTGCAAATATACAAAATTGAATTATACATAGAACCATTAAATGGTGAGACGAACGTTTCATTGAATAAATATTTACTTATTCGGGAATGATATTGCAATTCATTTATAACCTTAAAACATTAACAAGGCTAACCATTCTTTAATATCGAATGTCATAATCATAAAAGCAAACGCGACAAAAACAGTATTACATTATGGAGCAATCAGCAAAAAAGTGGCATTATTTTCTCGTTTTATGTAGGGCAGCGTGTTACTCCGGTAAAAAACAATCTTATAATGAGAGGCTATTATACAATATACATGTACGTGGTAAAGTCTAAGAAGGGCTACGATTTCACATAATAGTAGTTAGCTTAGAGTTTCTATGACTAGGCATTTTATCATAATTATCAGGGGTGAAAACTTGTATATAATTAGTCTGGCCATAAATACTGTTACATAAAAACTTAAATTAAAAACTTTTTAAATATTTTGAATTTGGAACACGTATATTATTTTAAAAACTTCTTTCGATTTGGCGCCATTTCACACATATTTTCGTTTTCATTATCAAATTACAATATGGAATGGGATGTTAAAGAAAATAGGATTGCAATGATCGCCTTGCACAAATTGGGAATAGAGCCGTCGGTCATATTCCAGACACTTTAAAAGCTTGGTATCGACCGTATGTTCGTATATCGTACTATCAACAGATAGAACAACACTTCCTCTGTCGAAGACCAGAAAAGATCGGGGCGGCCACTTGCTGTTAGAACTACAAAGGCTGCTAAAGCCAGAATTCGTCGAACCCCGTTAGGAAGCTTATCGCGAGAAATGAAGATTCCCGCTAGGACTCTGTCGCGTATTATAAAACAAGACCTGAAGCTCAGTGCTTATCGTCGATATACAGGACATGCCCTAAATCAATCTTTACAATTAAAGAGAGTGGATCGATCAAAACGCCTTTTGTCGCGATACGCAGGTGAAAAATTCTTTACCGGTGAAAAAATTTTCACGATTGAAGAACACTACAATAAGCAAAATGATGAAGTGTACGCTCACAGTTCTAAAGAAGCTGCTCAAATGGTCGGAAATGTACAACGTGGTCATCATCCTGCGTCAATGATGGTTTGGTGGGGGGTGTCTTATCAAGGAGTCACAAAACTACATTTTTGTGAAAAAAGAGTGAAAACTTCAGTCAAAGTTTATCAAGATACATTTTTGGATCACGTTGTGAAACCTTTCTCTCTGAAAATATACCGTGGACTTTCCAGCAGGACTGTGCACCTGGTCACAAGGCACGAACTACCCAAGCCTGGCTTGAAACCAACGTTCCGGATTTTATAAGAGCTGAAGACTGGCCCTCATCTAGCCCAGACCTCAACCCTTTAGACTTCAAATTGTGGTCAGTTTTAGAGTATATGGCCTGCTCTAAACGACACGGCGACATTGAGTCTCTTAAAAAATCTTTGGAGCAAGCAGTGGCGAAATTTCCCTTGCATAAACAGTGCATAAATCCATAGATTCGTGGCCAAACAGATTAAAGGCCTATATAAAAGCCAAAGGTGGCCATTTCGAACAGAATTTTTTTTTTTTGCTGAGATTAATAAATATGTAGGTATAAATTTTAATAATATTACATTACTTCATTAAAAAAAATGCATTTTCATTTGTAACAGAACTTATGGCCGGACTAGGTATATGTACTAATCGTGACCGAATGTGGGTGTCATGAACCGCAGGAACAAGTTACCTGATAACTGTTGATGGTAAACTTGTGTGCTTTATTATATTATAACATAGGTCATCGTTAATCTAATAACTATGACCTATGTTATAATAAAATAACCCAATACCTTAATATATAATTAATCGTTGTTATACTAACTTGTCGATAAGCGGCCCCAGTATCGCTGGGCCAAGAAGAGCAACGCAAGGCGCGACAGCAGATATAAGGCGTGCCTCAGCCCTGTCCAGGCCTATGGCAAGCATATGCAGTGGCAGGAATGGAAATATGCATCCTATACCTGTAAACGTACACTTACAGTCAATACAAGCAAATAAATTGAAGGCAGGGCCGATTGATTTACTCAATACGAATCAATAAACATCGTACAAGTAATTAAAGCCAGCATTTACATTCAAAAGTAAAAAAAAAGCTTCAAGATTAGATTAAAGATTCACTATTCCTAAGTTAAAGATACCGAAACTATTATTTTAAGGATAATCGCAATCACATCTGTATTTTCTTAACAAAACGTACACAGCAACGGCCTGGAATAGACTCGTTTCAACACTCTCGTAACATTCGTGAGCGCACGAATATTCCATTAGGAAATAAACAAGTCATAGTATTCTTCTTTTTATATTGTTGATCGTAGTATGGGTTAAACATGTTTACTAAAGTATCTGGTTCCCTACGACTATGCATAAGGTTTTTCTTTTATTGCCTTATGGCCACTGTAAGCACGAGCGCTTTTACAGCTTCACCTCGTTGAAAGGTGGCCAAGCGCTTCGGGCACTCAGTTGAGACCCTTATTTATGGGTAACCAGCACAAGGGTTCCCGAGAGGGAGTCCCGGCTTGGACCATTACCCTGCGCGTGAAAGCAATTAACTTGAGGGTGCCCGAGAGGGCCACGATTGTTTGGTAGCCAGTAACTGGAATCTTGCTTTTTTTTATTTCACTGAGGTTGACCAAAGTTTACCTGGCTGGTAAGTTATGACTGTGGCCCATTAACATCTACATTAATACTCAACGAAGATTCAAGATACAAATGTGCTGCCACCCTTCAGGATTAATCTCCATAGGCAATACAGCTGCTATTTCACGGCGTTATAATTCTAACTTTGAAATCAATTAATAGGATATCTTCTGATTCCAAAAGACCTTTGTTATAGTTTTATAGTTTTCCCGCCGACTGTGGACACATCAAACTTCTTGGGTGCACAGTTTTCACCACAGTTGCTTGGTCAACTGTGGTGAAAACAGTGTCTTAAATAAGAAAATTACATATTTAATTATAAACTTTCGCCATCGTAAATATTTTACAAAACGTTTTCACCCAAGGCGAAATCCCTTGAAGCAGAAGTAGAGCAATTTTAAATAGCATGTCCCAATTAGAAAACGAGCACAGTAAAAACGAACAGTTGTGATATATATCGACCATTCCAAAACACTCCTTGACAGACGTTCCAAACACTTTGAATAAAATCTATATATTTGTCAATATAACAGTAGAATTATGTACTCATACTTAACATTCCGTACAAAATTTAATGAAAGGAAGGTCATGGAGCAGTGTCAATGAATCAAGGAATATAACAATAGATTTTAAAATCTCAAGATTATAAAGGAATAGTGGCCAAGGAATCCTATGATATGTACGAACTACAATAAATATAAGTTGCTGATCTACGGAATTGCTATTGTCTAACCCAATTAACACAAATATATGACTGAGAGAAATTAGAAATTCTTTGAAAAACAAGTCTCAACTACCTTTCGTATGACTTTATGTATTTTTTTTATGGTTACCATTTTCTTATGTGTAGTAAGTTTCCGAATTAAGTTTTAATTGAGAAATTGTTCTTTCATCGTCGATTAAACAAGCAATAACCTGACAAAAAAATTCAGCCCCGCATTGCAGTAGCGATGTCCGAGGTGAACGATCCCTAAATCATTCAATACCAGGAGACCGCGACGTTGCCCTTACAGGGAAAGTTGCAAAGCTGTATAGTGCTGCCCCCACACCGGTTTGGATACTGCACCACTTTTTGCGACTACGGCAAGTTCATACAACTTCCCTTTATGGACGCGAACTGGATGCTTAAGACGACCATTCCATTTTAAAGAATGTACTAGTAGGTATGTAGGTAGTTACTAAAGTAGGGTAAACCTATCTTAACGCTCTAATTCGTAGAATTTAAAGGAGCTTTACTTGACTTCAATAAAGACTCGTTACGAAGCAGGAACCGATTATTGTCGTTTAAGTAACCAGCTTCAAAAAGGATGTGGTCTAGTTAACTCATATTGATGAAAATAAATTAATACAATAGAATAAGTTCACATAAGTTCAGATATCTAAACAAACAACCAACTTTAGTGTAAAACATGTGTATCAGTTACCTGTGTGGTTGTCGATATTTTACGAATGGCTACCGTCTCGTGCATAATGCGTATTGATATTAATAATGATAAATACATCTTTTTAATTTTTATTTGTGTTAGTGCACTTGTGTTAATTTGTCTACTTCAATGAGGTTATTTTTCTTATATTACTTAAACATTTATTCTGGTATTAATAGTTCTTGATACGGGTGTAGTATAAAAACTTAAAAGTTCATTTCGTATTAACGTTAATCTAAAGCTAAGTTTTGTATGATAAGTAAATTAGGGTTTAAGTTTCACGTGATTCGTGATCCACTCATCCACATTGGCAATCCATTTCTACCCATCTAATTCCATCTCTGCCAAGAGGCCTGCGCAGCAATAAAAAACAAAGGTTTCGGCTGAGTGCCCAAAGCGCCATTTAACCTGGTGAAACTGTAAAAACCCTCGGACTAAAAATGGCCATCGTCCATAAATAAAAAAATCGGCCCCATTACACAATATAGATTCTTAGAAAAAAAAATAAAAGCCACTTTACCTGAGAGAAAACAAAAGAGGACACATTTCAGTGTTATAAGATTCTTATTGACAATTTGCTTCATTTTTCTTTTTTTTTCGATTCGTCGTGTCTTCGTAGTTCAGCTTTAACGCATCTTGTATCTATAAAGGAATAATTAAATTATTACCATTCATAATATCGTCTAAAAACATCTGTCCAAGTCTTGCAAGATCGGTCTCATATAAAAATATATATAATGGAGCAATGGTATAAGTATAGGGTATACTCAATGGTGGTGTTATTCCACTCACGAGTTGTAAGCCTCTATTCTCCCCCTGCCTTTATTATACATTTTTGAAATTTGTATCTTTGTAAGCACCTACACTTGTTTAAACGTAACAGTGATGTCTATTCAAGTAAAAGCTTTTCGACAATAACATCAAAAAAAGTAAATAAATTTACGTGACAAAAAGCTAAGACTACTTACAGTTAATAGTTATAACTAAAATTATTCAGATATAACTAAACTTTTAATTTTTGTCTAATTTAATCCTCACTCTACCTTCCAATAACCTAATCCATTATTTTTAATTACTTATTAGCTAATGTATAAAGATATTAATATTTCATGAAAGACAAAATTAGGCCATGGTCATTGTTCCACACGCCCACTTGCGTTTTATGAAGTAATACAAGGTACGCGAGTTTTAAAATAGTTAACAAGAAATGACGCGATCACTTATTGTAATCCGATAGTAACACAGGCCGACGACGAGGTCCAAGCAAATTATAGTTTACGAGGCCTAATTGTGAATCGTCGCTGCAGATCCTATACATATAAAAAAAATTACACTGATCTATCTGTACTACTATGCATTTTCATTTCATTATACATGCACAGGTATTTGTGTATATGCCAACGCAATAAGGATTCATAATGCAAATACGTTGTCTTCCATAGGACTAAGCAGGAATGCTATATCACCCGTTATAAGATCTTCGATTTGTTAAATTCTCCAGACACATAGTAACGCTAAATTACTATTTTACGTTGGTACTAGTCTGTCAGCATTGTTTAGACAATGTTACTAAAACACGAAATTCTGTTACATTTCTTTTCTAAAAGAAACTTCTTGATAAGCAGGTGAAAAAAAATATGTAGATGATTCATAATTAATATTAAATATACTATAATTATATGATAATCCTACTTTCCATCAAATTTCGCAATTCCATCAAGTATAAATGATTAGAAAAGATATCGAATAATTTACATTGAAATATTTCTATAATTAAATGTAAATACAACATTTATAGATGTATCGTTGAAAATTACTAGAAATTGAATTGATTATTAATGTTTTCATTGTAGCACGAGGGTATTTCAATTTCGGTTTATTATATGTCGTAGCGTTTCGTCTCATTCGAAACAATAATATGAAAGGAACAAACATAAAATGTTACACTTGTAGTTATATATACTATGTAAACTTATTTGTACGAAAAGGTATCCAGCGAATCTGGGTTGGGTTATTGTAAACAAAACGACTGTCTCAGACTTTCACACGGCCAGTCATGGCAGATCGCCAATGTAATGCGAATTTGTAAAATGTTACTTCTCAACGTTACTGAATAAAAACAATAACAAATATAATAATAATAAAATATAAATTTAAAATAACTTTATATATTATTTCATACATTATATGTATGACTCGCTTTTAATGTGTGGATGTTGTAATGGTAGAGCTACACTGCATTTGGTTTCCAGGCGCAAAATGAATAGGTCAGCTCGTCCGGAGTAGGACCATGCCCTCACAGAATACCAACATTAAATAGCAGCATAATGCTGCTGTGTTATATCTGGTGAGTGTACGGCTCCGGAGACCTTTATTACTGGTGGTTATTCCATCACAGTCCTCAAAGGTAACAACGCATCTGCATTATGATTCCTTGTCAAAGATGAATGTAGATGTCATGGGCCGCAGGAATCAGGTGAACTGTATGCTCATTTGTTACTCTCAATGTAATAAAAAAAAATCATATTTTAATATTGTACGAAAGTGAGTGAATATATGCTTCTAATAAATAAATAAATTAACCTAAATTTGATTAAAAGCATACTTGTTAAAAGCATACTAGTTAATTGGCCAGAGACGATACCCAGCTAAAGAAAACTATCTGTTTTCGTTTTGTGCTAACGGTCAAATATTTAAAACTCATAATAATACAATATAAAATATATAAACACACGGATTCTTGGCCATGCGCTTATCTTACGAATTGCATTAGGTCATTCATGCGGTTAAGTCATAAAATTGTGTGTGTAAGACTATTAAGGTAAGACTATAAATTATTAGATTTTTATGATTTTGTGTCTTGCTCGTGATACATTTTGACAAATAAAGAAGCACTAAAATTTTAATTAAACGTCACTAACACCATCACAGGTTCCACAAATCGTTACATTTACATAGTATGGTGTATGCAATATGTGCTGAATCGGTATCATGCGACTGGCCGCTGCAACCGTAGAACAAGAAGTGTTAGGAGTACGACAACACTGGTGACCGCTTCATTGACCTAAAAATATTGAGAAACTGCTTCCAAAGCGCTATTGATAGTCTAAAGTTGCTAGAAGGGTAAATGTTAGAGAATACACTAGCGTACAATGAGAACCCCTGAATAACAGGCGAGATTGCTGTTCACAGATGAATGCCGAATCGCTTTATGTGCCCCAGAAAATGGTTTTTGCCCATTATCGCAAACTGTGAATTTCCATAGAGACTGTATAATGAAATGGGATAATAAGTTTTGTGCTAATCATAAGACGATCGAGATCTTCCAAGAGCACGTAATATCTTATTACTCGTATATGCTCATCAAAGACCGCCTTCCTAATACATGATAATGCGTCAAGCCATCAGCTTGCAGTCCATACCTAAATTTATAGATCACATCTGGAACTGCCTAAATATAAAGAATACGTCCATATCTAACCTACCACATATCCCAGTTCCAAAGTGCAGCATTGTCCGGTTGATACAGCATATCCCGAGTTAATATGGCAAACATCATTCAAACCGTGGCACAACTAATGCATGTAGTGATCGGGGCAAGAGCGTTCCAATATAACGGTACTTATTAAAATGCTTGAATGATACAGAAAGACCGCTTAGTGGCAGCGTTGGCTTATGCCAACACAATGCTGAGATGAAACCCTATCGACCCGGCATCGCAATGTTTAGAGTATATTTTAGATTATAAGTACGGGTATATGTTTAATTTATAAGATATACCATTTATTTTATTTTTTCTACGTATCTTTAAGTTGTACCTTGTGTCTACGTACCTTTGCAATTGCTGGATTGATTAAATGAGTTTTTTTTATTTATTTAGTGTTTTAATGTGACGTGTTAAAAGAACGTTTTTTCTCATTAAATGTTTGAATTTAAATAAACTTTTTTGATTGCATCTGGAAAGTTAATATGGATATTACGCCACCTTTTGGGGGCCACTTGGCGCTTGTGCAATACTATAACCGTCTCTTACGACACCCAGATTAGATTCTTTTGTACCTCGTATCGTTGTTGCTGTGTCGGATTTCCTCCTGATCCTAGTTTTCATTTTATAAGAAGATTAGGGATTTTTCCTAGCGAATCCCTAAGTTATTTTTTCGTCGTCACCCGAAGAAATAGATAGAAACTGTTATACAAAGAACTCTTTTATTATTCCTTTCGATGGGGTGGCAAATTATTCCGCCAACGCTACACGATAATTAAAAAAATATAAAAATATTTTATTTACGCAAATATATCTTTATAAAAAAGTATGTAGCACTATTAACAAAAAAACACTTTAACGCTTCATTAGTTGATATTTTAGTTACGATATAATAAAGTGATTCTATCTTGGTCCTTCAAGTTTTTATACTTATTTAAGCCGACGAAATTTCGTACCAGCCACGTCCGATTACAATTTGTCTCGTGTATGAGAACTTGTCACGCGAAAGAAGCTTCTTATAAATTGAGAACTCGTTTCAATTTGATCAATTGAGTCATTCTGTTAAGGAATGTTTTATTTTTTTCTTATTTGATATTTATATGTTATTATGAATTCAATGTTGTATGGGTCATACGATGTCAAAGATTTGTCGAATAGTAAAACAACATAGATAATTATTATTATATAGCAACCGCACGCAGCTTATGGTGAAAGTTTCTTAAGTCAATTATTAATTTGATATGTAAAGTATATCTTTTGACATAGAGAAATGCGGTCTGCGTTCGGAAAATTGCGTGCGTCGGAACTGCGGTCTGCAATTAGCAGTATGAGGTAGGAATGAGTGGCATTAAATTTATTTAATGTAAATGTACATAAAAATATTTTATAAATTTTATTTAATTTTATACTACATTATTGACCAATCTCAAATAAATACCTTAAACATAACAAACAGTGTTTATAAAAAGTTAAAATTTCAAAAATGTTAAAAAGTTATTCTATAAACTGTAATATCTCACCGGTTTTGGGTCTTAGGACATTTTAATTATACCTTGCAAATGCTCTACATATGTGTAACAAGTTAATTTGTTTAAATTCAAATATTCTTTTCATCGCTTCCTCTTAATTAATATCAAATATATACGGTACAGTATTACCGATTATACTCTGAAATATATACCAGTTTTGAAGCTCATTTCGCTAATGTTATTCAGAATAGATAGAAAAGTTATTAGACTACAATCAATCGTCCCTCTTTAATAGCTAGGTTGCATGTTTGCATGTCATATTTTATAGGCGAAGGTCTGATCAAGGTTTGATCACCTTGTTGAAACTTTCTATATCTTTTTTCTATTTGTCATAGGAAAAATTATGCGGCTTAAGAGCTTAAATCTTAATACTTTTTCAAGAAAAAT
Source organism: Teinopalpus imperialis (assembly GCA_029286865.1). NCBI lineage: Eukaryota > Metazoa > Arthropoda > Insecta > Lepidoptera > Papilionidae > Teinopalpus > Teinopalpus imperialis. The sequence goes on along the minus strand of JAGSMU010000025.1, from coordinate 467,603 downwards.
AAAAAAAATAATGACAACCAATAATTCTATTAAGATAAAAGAACGTCACAGTAACCAACGTAACAGAAATAAATGTACTTAATACGAATGAATAACGGTAAAAATAATTATTATAAAGAAAAATATTCAAATAATATTGTCGTTTGGGTTCGTTGCATATATAATAGCCGTTAACATTATAGTATTTTTATTCAACTAAAAATGAATTGCTTGTTATTCACAAAAAAAGGCCTTAGGAAATTCACTCACTAGTCGCTTTGGATTCTCATATGTGTATTGTTATTATTTGCCGCAACTTATATCTTAATCGAAACTGTCCTGTTGCCTTGTTTTGTTTTCGTGTACGTGTGATGCCGTTGGTCCAGTGACCTCTACAGCTTTACTGAAGCAGACTCGCGAGCAGCAGACCCACTGAGTAGGGAGACAACGACGATGCTGGCACGGAGATTTGCTGTAAAACCGCTGATCCGAGGGCTCCTCATAAGGAGGTTCGAAACTCCGCTCGGACCGCTATCATTAACTGTCCTGTAGCCCAACCGCGATGCGACCATCTCTTTCTATCAAGCATAGCTACACATGCTTTTCTCACATTATAGGAATATGCCGGAGACATGTCCGATTACAAGCGTCTCTCTCTTTTTAGCACATAGCCACGATGTAAACATTACTTTGGAAATGTTCCAGAGACATGGTCGAATATAATCGTCCCTCTCTTTTATACGTATAGGTTACCCTGCTCACACACTTCCTGGAATGTTCCTCAAACAGGAGGGATGTAACTAAGCCTGAAACAGGCCGAAAAACGGGTTTCAGCTTGCTGTAATTGCCTATAATTGAAAAAAACATTTAAAACAATGGTTCCTGTGTCTTCACCTTTAACTTGCCTCCGTAAAAGAGCGTCACATATATGTTTTTTCATTACATTGAGAGTTGCAAACAAGCACACAGTTAACCTGATATTAAGTGATTCCTGCTGCCCATGACATCTACATTCATCCTTGACAAGGAATCATAATGCAGATGCGTTGTCACACTTGAGGACTGAGGTGGAATGCCTCGTCACCAGTAATAAAGGTCTTCGGATCTCTCCAGACGAAATACAGCAGCGTTACGCCGCTATTTCACGCCGGTATTCTGTGAGGACGTGGTCCTACCCTGGTCGAAAGTTAGAAACAAACCGCAGTATAGCTCTACCACTGTTAAAATATATATATTGTATATATATAGTGTACTGTATATATATACAAACACACAAACATATATATATATATATATATATATATATATATATATATAAATATATATATATATGTATATATACAAGACGACTCAAAAGAAAGGTCCACGAGTTTCGTAAAAAAGGTCCTACGAGTTATATTATGATCCTCTGACATCAGTCCGTGACCCATGGGGAAAAAGGTTGTCGACTGATAGCCCCGTATTAAATTTTATTATGATTATATTTTACTGCTGAACATATTCCTCTAAGATTAATAAATTTATGGACGGTAATTGCTTAGACGCTACTCTTGACGGGCGTGTTATATGCCCTCAATAAGTTCAGTTCCTACAATTGGATGTATCAGATTTCAAAACTAGTTGAATGGTTTAGTACATTGTGCAATCGTCATACACATTGAATGGCTTAGGATGGAATATTAGCGTAAAGTACTAGTTCAGCGCTACTATATATCGTTTTGTGAAAGAAAGAAAACCAAGCAACACTATCTTGCGGTAAACCCAATGTCTCAATAGGTCCTCTGTTACCAACATCAAGGGATCCAATATTATAAGGATTCTATAGTCTATCAAATGTCTACAATATAGTTAAACCCTCCATAACCTTAACTGAATTTCAGTGTGCCTACGAAGAAGCCCTGTCTCAATCGATGTTTTTTTATTTTTAGACCTTCCGACACGGATAGAACATGCTCGTTAAGATACGAAGACAATAATTTTAATATTATATATTTTAAAACGAAGATATAGCTGTTTTAGTAAACCAATGAGATATAGACCAAATGAAAGCAATCATTGGCCGGGAAGTAAGATACATACAACCGTGAAATGTGGCACTAAGACGGTTACAATCTACTCTTAATTAGATAAGTACTCCGTGGCGGATGTTAACATCAGCCCACAACTACCGTAATAACTTAAGTATCTAAACTACACAACTAAACTTTATTAGTTAACAACTAAACTAGTTGTTTTAGGTTCCTCTTAGGTTAGACGGAAATTAATTTGTGAAAATAGCTTACGAAAAAGAATAATAAAAACATTATATTACAATAAAAAAAATATCGTCTTAGCCCACTTCTGAAGATATTTTTTTTTATCAAACAAAGGCAACACTCAGTTCAAATAGATATTGGTGACATTAACAGAGTCGTCAAAGTTGTCATTAATTGGACTTCATTGTCTTAATCAAGATGGTCTTTATTCTGGGCATAACCTCTTTAGGAATGGAACAACCTGTCTGGATCATGTTATTTTAAGAACAGAATTTGGAGCTATTTTACTTTAGTACCATTTTTTTATTTGTTACTACTAATACAAGCTACTACTTATAATACTTATATCCAGCTCTCGAAAACATTTGTCTTATTTATTGTATCGTCTTTTAATAAATGTTTGTAGTGAGAAATAACAAATTATTATTATTTTAGCGAACAGTGCAATTTATTAGTTTGACGGTCCTGGACAAGCGTTATTATAAATGTTTCCAAAAACAATTTCGCATGTCATATTCTCTATTACTTTAGGCTCACGAACTTGTCTAAAAAAGTGTTTGCGTAGAAGCGATGTGCCGGGAGTGGTCGATGCGGTCACCGCTATAATCGTCGAAGGTCCGTCGTCGATGCGTGACCGGAGACGTGCGCCTTTTATTAGACTAGGGCGGTTCATACAAAGTAACACCAACTAATGTTTGGTATATGAAAAAAAATATATAAATATAAAATAAAAACTGATTATAAGATAATCAGTTTTTTTTGCTCATAATTTTTTCTACTGTACAAAAGGCGAAAGAAAGCCTTTAATACTGTTTAATGCGGGTTGAAAGGTGACCGAACGCTTATGGCGCTCAGCCTAGTGTTAAGGGCGTTTTATAATATTAATATATAAAACATTTGAAAGGATGTAAATGTTTTATAATATAAATAAAAAAATTAAAGATTCCATCCTTTCAAATCATTTATACACTTTGATTAATATTAATAAGATAACAAGACAAGGGAAAATTAGCACAATTAGTCTTATTAGCGCTGAATACATACATCGTTTTGAATTTCAAATTAATATATTTAAATTTACAATACAATATCGGTATAGTAATAAATAATACCATACAATAATAAACGTGCACATTTAACAAATAATAATAAAAACAATATTACGAAATTATGAAAAATAATAATATGAATTAATTTATTATGAATGAATTAAGTTATTATAGAATAAAAATAATAATATTATTAAAATAGCACGTGTGTAGACGATTACTGCTATAACGATGTGATATTAATAAATAAAGGAAAACGTTTTATTCTTATATACATGTATCTTATAAAAAAATTAATAATTTTTAATCATCAATCAAAAAGCAACACTTATTAAAGCACCATAATGCAATAAACGACTTTAATTTATCTATAAACCGCCTTGACATTAATTTGTTAAGTGTTTTCACACATTCATGCGCAAGTATCTCAACACCAAGTAACCGTTTTATTAGGAAGCAAAAAACGTATAGGAACTCCAACAGTCTAATGGTTTGAGGTATATTCGCGAAACGTAACCTTGTGGGTGCGAATCCCCCATTTATTGTAGTGAACCATCTCTTAGCAGAAGCATCTTAAGCCTAATAGGTGTGGTTACGTGAATATTAGTAACGCTAGTATTATTTTTTAAATATATCCTATATATTAGGTCTTCACCTATGAAATTGCTGTTCTTCAATATTGGCCATTTCAAACCAAAAAAAAGTTTTGATTGGCTGTGAATTCTAAATTCAAATTAATTTTGTTTTAAAAACATGACATTTTTACAAAGTCAGTCTATTGTTTATTGATTAGCTTTGTATTTTCTGGTTTGCCCGGTTCCGTGCTGGTAATTTTGATTTGAAAAATGAACCTCGTGGTCGTCCGGATACTTTGGTACACAATGATGAATTAAAGGCGATTGTGGAAGCTGATGATACAATCTACAGCCGAGCTAGCAGCAGCTTTTGATGTTAACATCAAAACAATATTGGTCCATTTGCGACAAATTGGCAAGGTAAAAAAGCTTGATTAGTGATCGCCAGCGCAACGTACGCGTTGAGACCTGCCTCGCGCTGCTCAACAGACACAGAAATGAAATAATTTTGAACCCAATTGTTACGTGCGATGACAAGTGAATTCTGTTCGACAATCGAAAGCGCTCAGCAAGTTGGTTAGATCCTGGTTTTGCACCATAGCAATGCCCTAAACGAAAAATGGCCTCTAGAAAGTTGATGGGCACTGTATGGTGGTCTAGTGTCGGTGTGATTCAAAACAGTTTTTTACCAAACGGCATGAGCATTAGCAGATGTGTACTGTGAAGAACTGAAGACAATGATGAAGAAGCTCGCACATCTGCAACCAGCTTTGGTCAATTGGTCGTCCCCGTTGCTCCTACACGACAACGCGCGACCCAATATTGCACAACAGACAGTTTCCAAGATGCAAGAGTTGGGTATGCTCTTCCTCATCCACCGTACTCACCAGACCTTGCACTCACCGACTATTACTTTTTCCAAAATTTGGACAAATTTTTAGCGGGAAAAAAATTCAATTCCCGAGAGGAGTACAAAATGCCTTTGAAGAGTTTGTCCAGCTGATTTTTACAAGTAGGGCATCAATAAACTACCACTGCGTTGGAACAGATGCAACGATTACATGGGTGATTACTTTGAATAACAGAAATAAAAAGTTTGAATAGAAAATACTTTAACTTATTTCATACAAAACGGGAATTTCATAGGTAAAGACTTATTATTTATAGATTATGAAAGATATAATTTTGATAAATATAAAAGATATATTTTGACTAGTTTTCTATATTTATACATATTAAATATAATTTATATATATTTAATTTTATTTGGATATTAAATGTTAAATATTATTAGAATAAAGTTAATTTTTGATGAACTTTCTAATTTCACCTACAAATCAATTTATTCTTTATTGTATACAAAGGCTGAAATAAGTTACAGTACAATATTTTACCAATTTTTTTTGAATATCTGAAATAAAAATCTTGAAATAAAACTTTAACTTATTTCATACAAAACGGCAATTTCATAGGTAAAGACCTATTATATAGCTACTTATATACAATGTAGCTCATGTATATAGGATGATAAGTGGTAGTATCAATTTAAAATATTATCACTTATTTAATTATTATACATTCAAATACTTTTGTGTGATGTCACCTTCCGTATATTTTGTGCCACAAAATAATAATAAATCTTAACAATAGCTTGATCATCTGGAACAATGTCGGTAGAATTAGGGTTCTAGTCACGCACACTACTTTAATGGACTCTCTTTGATCGTCATCGTTACATAAAAATTGTTCATTATTAACACTTAAAATCAAATATTGTACTTTGTATTTTTTTTATAGAATAGGTGGCGAACGAGAAAGCAGCTCACCCGATGTTTAGTGAAGCTCGCCCATGAACATCCGCAACACCAGAGGAGTTCCAGATGCATTGCGGGCCTTTAATAAAGGTGTATGCTCTTTTCTTGAAGGTCCCTAACTCGTATCGTGTCAGAAACACCGCTGACGACAGCAGATTCCACAGAGTAGTTGTATGTGGCAAGAAATGTCGCGTAAAGTTGAACTGCCAATCATTGAGATGATGATAAAGTATTCCGTTTTACGCATTCATGATAACCATGTTAATATACCATCCACTGCCCATCCACATTTCCCACCGTACCATATGATTTTGCACACATATTTTTAAGCATGAAGTTAAAATTAAAAATTAATACAGAAATGGTTCGTAGCTACTGTGATGTGCCAATAGACATAAATGTGTATTTACTGATCTGAAACATTTATAAACGTTTTTGTGTATGAGTTACGCCGCAGTTGTGAACTATCTGTACCACAAGTCGGCTCGATCGGTAGTACCACGCTTTACAATAATAAAATAGTTTAGATATACTTTGTTTCGTCTCATGTAAAAAGCGAGACGTTTTTATTTGTGTCATAATCTGGAGGATTCACATACATTATAGATGAACTGTGTGCTCGTCTATCATACGTAATATAGAAGAAATATTATAGTGAGATATGTAGTTTTAAATATCTTTATAATATGTTAACATCCTGCCACTTAGGAGAATGATGTAAACACCAAACATTCGTGGAAAATGTTTAACCTGTCTTGTATCTTAGCTACTCATGATAATTATTATTACATAACATTAGCTTTGGTATTTGTGGTGAATAATATAAATTGACACATAATAAATTTACACAACAGTTAGCTCTAAGAAAAAACGTCTTCGCAACTAGAAAACACATGTCTACTAAATTTAAGATAACCTTTGTACGGTCTTCTTCATTCATGATAATACTAACAGCACGGGCCTATTTATAATATTACCCAAACATATATTTTACTGCTAATTGTGTACATTTTTTATATATATTTTGTTTTATTTCACATCACACATCTTAAACAATCCTTAATTTTTTAATGTCACGGAGACGTAAGTTTTTCTTGAATTTCTGGTCTCTACTTGTTGTGCCACTTGCACTGCATCCGAACCCTCTTCCAATTCAATTTTGCATGCATTACATTGGTTTAGGGGAAAGCCAGGGGCCCCCGAAGGGTTCTCGCCTTATCGTGGGCATAGTAGCAGGGGGTAGGGTGAGGATAAGAGGAATCCAAACGGCCGGCCTAAAGCGCTTTGGGCCGACCCGAGGAGACCACTCGGATGGACACATTGAAACATTTACTATTTTAGTATTAACATTTACATATTAGTCATTAATGATATTAAATCATATTACTAAAATCTCATGATTTAGACCTACTAACTCATGGGAGTTTAGTAGGTGCGACTCCGACATAACCTATCCTTGCTCCCGCAAGGTATAAGGCATTTCCTCATGTAAAAAAAAGGGAAAGACTAAAGCAGCAAATATCCTGCGAAATTGAAATCATCTATTGACGACTAAAATATACCCCTATAGTCGAATTCGACTAGGGTTCTCGTAGTACATCAAACGTTCATTTGCCTGGGTAAAGGCTGATTTCACTAAATAGAAAAAGGTATAACTAAAATAACATAACTGAATTTCATATAATGTAAGATGAAATACCGAAATTCACATAGCCATACACATATAATATACACATTTACATTACATTTACGCATACCATTTTAGTCTCTATGATTGAACGCATTTACTTTTGATTTTCATCATGAATAAATAAATGCAGGTTATATTTTCATTGTATAGACATGTGAGTTCTCTCTCGTAATTTATCACTTAAATTGGAAATAACAATTCGTCCACGCCCTTGAAATGAAAACTAGCGCCCGGGCATTGACACACTACGGCGCTATTAAAATTGATATATAACTAATAATAAAAACAACTACAAAAATATTTGGATCAACGTGAGACATCTCATAAATGCTAGATTAATTACATTGGCAGACGAGTTAGAAGCAGCCAATCATCATTGGTCGTGCATGCTGTCATGCTCTCACTAAGTAGGCCATAATGTCTCTCCACAACGGGATCTTATTTCTTTTACGACTTTGTTTCAATAATATTCTTCGTCAACTAGTGCTTGTTAATTCTGTTGAACATCTAAATGTTGTGTAATAAAAAGAACATTTAATGTCACCTTAACATTTACTTCTATATAGAACTAAATATAATACGCCATTTTTGTTTAAATTTTTTCATTTCCCATCTCTCAATTGAACAGTGGTGGTCACATAATTTAAGACACCGTCTTATTAGGTACATACAACTTTATTGGTAGTATTATCATTAGTGAAGTGATAAGTATTAATTCTACTTTATTTACAATTAATCGTTACACTAACGCCATATTATTAAAATGAAGTATATTTAGTCGTAGTATATGAAGTGTATTGAGTCCTTATTAGGTTTTTAAATAAATCACAAACTTTTTTGTATGCTTTCTGCTGGCCACCTAATTAAAAACAGTTTAATGTTTCATGTTCTTAATTTAAAAAAAAATAGTACTCTTATTTTTCTATTTTCTTTTTCAAGAAACTTAAAGCAAAAACTAGCTTATCATTATCGCAATATTAATACATGGTTGGTTTTAATTATGCTCTCTACTTATCTGGTACTAATGAAAAATATAAAACCGATTTCACAATCGTACAGGTGGACAGCATCATCATCACAAAGCTTTTAAAAACATTTCATGCGACAATTCATTGATGATTACCGACCAACCCAACTCAAATTTATTTTTACAAATATTATAAAACTATTAAAGATTAACCGAGAAGAATAATAACATACATCAATATTCTTATTCTTCCTTGCTTTCTGGAGCCGGAATTTTAGTACTATCGACATATTTGCTTGAAATATTAAATTATAGCCAAAGTGGTTTGACCTCTGTAACCACATTTCGGGAAATATCAATAATCCAAGGTCAAAGTAGTGTCAGATTTAAGGAATAAAATATTAATCTTGCACTGCACAGATGTGACGTACGGCCACGTCACAATGCATTTGGTTTATTTTCATAACTTTTGCCTTTATTTCATTAACGATAAACGTAATTATTCTTATTATCAATAGGATCAAATACAGAATGTGGATATATAATTATATTTTATCATATCTCCTAGTTTTTCATCGTCTGCCAATTCAGTCAATACTTAACGCCATATCATTAACTTCTAATTTTGAAAAATAAACGAATCGAATAAAATTTATATCACATTTATTTTAATTTCATTTTTCTTATTATTGTTTTTTGTGTAAAATTATGTAAAAATTCGTTTATTTTTAAAAATTAGAAGTTAATGATAACGTTAAAAATTGACTGAATTGGCAGACGACGAAATGTCTATACATTCCATTTTTTTTTCAATCAATCTAAAACTACAAGAATACCACCATTAGTATGAACTGAATGGTTTTTGTTTTATGGACATGGACACTTGGCGCATAAAATGAAAACTTTCTCAATGTTTACGAACTAAACTCCGCTTAAGTTCACAGGACGAATAAAAACAATAAAGTAGGAATGTGTATCAATAAATCCAGCAATAAACTATGTCCAACATGTTATGCAGGATTTTGTAATAGTTAACCAAATATATATATATATATATATATATATATATATATATATATATATATATATATATATATATTGTCATTATGCCCATTACTCATATATTGCGTTTATCAACACTTGGACTCACAATCTTGACTTTCTTGACTTTAAGATTTACGACATTTTAACTTACAATTCTTTTTGATACAAAATGTTGGTTATATTAAAAACATTGTGTTCATGATAATGTCGGCGTCCTAATGATCGATGTCGTCTACGGCGATATTTTTTAGTTGTTAGTAGGTAACATCGACGGCATACGATATATTGTACTGTCGTAAGCGTTCATGCAAACCATAAGGGCACGTCGTCCACTTTCCGAGTAGTTTAGTCCGATTTAATGCATGCCAAATAGGAAGGTTCAGATATACCGTATGTAAAAATCACACTAACGTGCATTCCCGCAAAATGTTGATTTTTGTGTTAAACAAATATTGATCCCATACTGAGTATCGAATCCTATCCTATACCCACGATTCAGAAACCAGGAGTTACAACCGCTACACAACGCGGCTGTGTTTATATTAGGCATGTAAATATTCAGAACACAGTATAGGTTAAACTTTAATTACAACATCTGTTGTCCAAATCAAGCACACATGAGTTGTTATGGCCGTTATTACTGTTTGGCGGGAAACTTTTTGTTCGAGCGCCAACGGAAATGCTAAATAATTTTTATTAACACCGAGTTGAATTTTTTTATGTAGACATTAAACGTTGGAACATTGAAATAATAATTACACTTTGATATTATTATTTTAATCGTACATGGATTCTATTCAAAATCATGTGCAAAAATGAGTGAAATAGTGGGCTAGATAATACGACATACCATAACCCTATTTGGTTACACTTATGAATTAACTTTAAGTCATATATTGAAGGTTGAATTTATTTTCAATTGATAAGAACAAGAGATCATTTGACTTTAAATTTTTGTCTTGGTTCTCGCGGAAACATTTTGAAGTTTTCTTTAGTAGTTACATGAAGCTTCCAATACCTGATCACTAATTTGGCAGATTGAAGTAAGACGATCGGATCGGTTTGTTAAAGTCCCCCAGCGAAGTATTACTATTTTGTTAGCAATGAGAACTAATGTTTTGGGAGGCGACATCTCAATCCTAAGACTCCCTCTCGGGAGCCCTTGTGCTGGTTACCCATATATAGAGGTCTCGACTGAGCGCGATAAGCGCTAGGTCACCTCTCAACCCGGAGAATCTGCCTCGGGCAAAGAGCCCGAAAAATAAATTGTATTAAGGGTGCTTTATAACTTCTGAAGGTTACGATAGAACAAAGTAAAAGAAGAAGTAAAGATCAAAGAATGTCAATACCAATAATGAGGTCTCCATATTTTCTCACCGTGGATAATATAATATCAAGATTGACCCTTCCTTGGCTACACCAATCAATTCGTACACCATACAATTTGATACATAATGACTTTATAATCTATACTTATTATTTGTAATAAATAGACAACAATTTACAAAATCTAGAGACAGTTACATCGGTATTACTGTGTTATGTATAATTCGTAAGTTCGGATTTTTATGCAAACGCGAATTCGATTGCTAAGTGGAACGGTAAAAATTTACATATTTCTTGTACTGCGATAAAGAACAGATGGAGGAAAGAAATGTATGTGTGTAATAGCACTGTATAGTAAAAGACCGGATGAAAACTTTAGTTGTTTTAATAAACATCTAATAAAAACGGGCATAAAAAAAACCTTTTCTTGCAACCAGTTTATCTATAAATTAAATATTAAGAAATAATTTTAAATAAATTCATCCAAAAATAGTAATAAAATTATACACTGTGTAGTTTTGTTACAAATCAAATTATGGTACTGTGACAAATTATGGTAATTATAATACCGATTATTGTATATTATGTCTATATTGCTTTTGAATTCGAATTTCAAATAAATACAATTAAATTTGAAATAAGAAAAAACAATTCTCAGCTTATCAAGTCACTTTTATTATCATCATCTCAGCCATTCATGCACCGACTTGCGTAGACAGTTCAATTTGTTTTATAAAACAAAATTGCTACCGTTATTATAAAGTTAATTAACAAATTACATCTAAGCAAAAAAAAGGCTAAATTTCACAGAAAAGCTATATAGGATAAGTTTTCATTCAAAACATTACCTTTGCGACACCACAATGTGGGACCATAGTGTTTATACAACCTTTCGAAATGAGGAGTGCTGAGGACTGGTATTAGCATAATTGGAGGTCGGCGGCGGCGGGACCGGTTTACTGCCTCGAATGTTGCTGGGATATGACGTCATCGCTGACATCATCATCACATGTGAACTTTTGATAAAACCGATGGCCAAAATAAATAAAATTACTTCCGTCGATTATATATGAATATCTTACGAGATTGAACGAGTGATGTCATATTTTATTTATTTGGGATATAGTGAAGTTATCTTATAGTTTTGTAGTTTAAAAGTTCCAAGATTAAAACGAATTGAAGAGAGAATAATAATACAATGTACATTCGACTAAATAAAGGACTAATGATTTGGACTAAATGTTGATGGATTGATCTGCCCGCACTCACAGGCCGTTTCTGTCTGTTTCCGTGAAAAGAGAGGATATTGTACTTGTAGTCCAAAGGTTGATCTGTATCTGTATCTGTTGATCCGTAGAAAGTGTAAGATGTAGTGTTGAAGTTGTTTATATAGAGACCGCGTCATCTATTCCCTGTTTCCGATACTTTCGTACGAACAATAGAATTACATTTCACCTTTATGTTTTCTTCTACTGTTCCAAATTTTGTACGCGCACAGACTAATGGACAAAATGTCTGTTTCCGATTTTATTATATGTATAAATATATAGATTAAAGGTAGTAAATAAAACAAGGAGTGGTAACAATCTGACATGATGTACTAATAACTGTCAACGTCAACACGAAATACGTTATTTAGGTCAACCGCCACACCCAGTAAGTCGCCCAGCCCACGCCAGAAATACCACCCCCGTGTTCTACCCACAAGCCCCTTTCTTACAAATATTTAAGAACACGGCACCTGTAAGGTATCAGCTACGCCCATTAACATCGAATTTCGGTCAATAATAATATATAACAAAAGTCTTGCATGATATATTGCCAGTGACAACAAAGATACATGATGATATTAAATACTATGTATATACATGCATTGTGTATATTACTACCATGCAAAGACGCTTCTTGATGTCCGTAATTCTGTCTTCTTAAATTAATTACTCAAAAGAACTTAAATAAAGTACTCAAAATCTTTTACTCGCGCAGAATTTTAGCGACATAAATAGGCTTCTTAACCTTTAGCTTACTATTGATGGATGGCTTAGCGATTTGAGCACCTGACAACTGAATCTAGGTCTTAGGGTTGGAGTTTAGCTGCAACCTCTCGCAAAGGTAAGTAGTTATTTGGGTGACGATAAGATCCAGTTTCACTGTTTTTCCAGATATATATATTAAGTATATAATGAACTACTAACATGTAGTACTTATCAAAATAGGAATTTATACAACGCACCGGCGAAAAAAAAGGAGAGTAAATCTTTTTAAAGATATACAATGTATGTTGTTGTATATGTAATTTAAATTAATTAATATATATTTTCTTACTCCACATTGACATTAACATTTCATTTTTAAAGGATAACTAGAAATTGCATTAAAGTATAGCTTGTATATTTCAACATATTACATTTCTATTATAATTCTATATTGAAATAAACAAGCGTAAGGAAGGCGAACACAAAACGACAAGAAGGCAATTGCAAACGACGCGAGGGCGAGGGTATTGACTTCAAAATGTCTTTGGCCCTATTTTCCAAGCATGCACAAGCGGCGTGGTCAAACAAAAATATACAAAATTCAAAAATATTTGTATCCAAAACAGTAATGTATATGGTACCAAAACTAGGAATAGCAAACAAGGTATTATTATTTAGCATTGACGATACTAAATCTAAGAAGTATTTATATTTCAATTTTTAAAAATATTTCTGTATGTATTTCAATATAAAATTACGGCTCATTCCTACTTGCTTTGTAATATTGTACACATGTTTTTTAAAACAGCACGAGTTTTTCACCCTTTATAGCACATGGGATTAGGGATTAATAGTCCCCGGTCTACGGCTATCGACTGCCCTGCAAGCAGTGACGTATTTGTACACTTTTAAGTAAATTCCGAATTACAATCAAAGAAATAACTATCGGTCTCAAATCCATTTAGCATAGTGTCATATTATACATGCGTAGGCTGTATTAAAATGGCTTTTCGCGAAAAGCAATTTACTGCATTACTTTCTTTTAAACTAGATTTGAGCAGTGATTAGTGATAACTTTATATGAATATCCTAGCAGTGAGTTCGATTTTTTTCTGCCGTCATTTAAGTTTTCCGGATTCTTTGAATAAAAAAGTCACCTAGCTAACATTAACTTTAGGGTATTTAAACTTTAGGCTCTCTGTCTACCTTAAAGAGAGTCAAGGGGTAGAAAATAATGTACTTACAATTAAGTAAGTAAATTCAGACATTTTATAACTTTAGCATAGATTATTCTGAGTGACAAACACTTTTTTTTATATATATTTTAATAGTTCAGCAATTAACTATGCGAAAATTTTCAAAATTATTATAAAGTACGACTAAAACATCATCAACAAAGCTAAAAATGCACAAAATAAATAAATGAAATGCGAAATATCACTGCGTACGTATATAGCCTGCAACATTTCAAATAAAAACAGAAAAAAGAAATTACCTAGAACTTAAGTGAATAACTTTTTCCTAATTTTCAGTCACTAATGTAATGTAACACACGGCCACTTTTTCACTGAGCACTTATGAGCAAATAAACATTTATGACAACTTTACCAATCATACATTATGAAAAAAAATATACGAACTTAGTTTAAGTTTATTTTGACTCAATCAACGCGACCGCATAGCTTTGAATCGCAACACAAGATACTATTTCGTTTTCACGGCAACTCGACATAGCTTATAGCAATATCGAATAGTCTACGTAATTTAATAGTGCTATTAGCATATTAAGCAGCGGCTATGCGATAGCTGCTAGTAGCATGATCAATTACCGTTTTACCGTTCTATATATAACTAAATTACTATAAAATATGTAAAACTAGATTAAAGCTTGAATATTACAATATTTTTGTAATTTTTCTAAGTATTATTATTGCCATATGATTTTCAGCCTGCTCTTTAATACACGATAAAGTTATTAGCGAACGCATCTTTTTGTATTGTCATTTACCTGTGTCAATTTTACGTTTGCATCGACTTCGATTGTAGATAGAAATATTTTCAAGTAAACCGTAGAATTGAGAAAGGCTTAATAAATTGTACATTAAAAGTATGTCCGATTCAGAAATACAGTTTGCTATCGAATAATTTGAAAAAATTAATCCAAATCAACGTGAAATAAAGAATTAAAAAATGTTTGTCGAAATAAGTACAAGAAAATAAATAGATCTTACTATTGAAGTATTTAAAAAAAGAGTGTTATGGCTCCTGGTAACAAAGAGCGCCACCCAGGACACACGGGTACTATACCCAAAACAAAAGCAAGAAATAATTGCAATGTACCCCAAGAAGCTGTGACACCAACGAGAAGAGATATGACAACAAACCTTGTGACGGTAGTACTAATTAATATCTATATTCACTTGGTCACTAAATGTTTGCAAATAGTATTGGTTTTATAAGAGGTATTTTTCTTTAGTAAGCATAACATGCTGCTTATACAGGCAGAACAATTACTTATGACCTATTTAGCAGTGTCTTTGCAGAGAATATTTCTGTCAAAGTATTCATTCTGAAGTTTTTCCAGACCACATGGTTCATATTATTTTTAGAAACTTGGGAGAGTTGAGAATTTGGACATGTGCCAACTTGGTATAGTTTCAAATAATCATGCTCAGATCAGAACTTTGTTCTAATCTAATAATATTTTAAAGGTATTTTTTACATAATTAAAGCTATACATTACTGTGTGTTTATACTAACTATATGTTCAAAAAAAAGTTAATAGCCATATGGGAGCTTGTTTTTCCAAATTCAGTCTGAAGAAGGTATTGGTTCATAGCAGAGCTGTAAAGAAATATATAGCGTATGGAAATAACTTCATTTTTTATTGTATAATTAATATTAATTATTTTTTCTTTAAGACTTCTTTGGATTGGGTTCCAGTATCTGAGTACAATACAAGAGCCAATTGTAATCAGTCAAGAAAACCAACAAACAATACTTCAGATCAAGAATTGACAGATTTAGGTAAGTAATTGTAAAATTATCTTCATTATTTAAAAGAAATAGAGAAATAATTAATGAAAAGTTCATTTTATTTATTTTAGACAATTCAGTTTCATATGAAAGTGGATTTGGAAGGTATGTTCCAGTAAGACCTCAACCCCGTGCATTGCCCTTGTCTGTACAGAATCGTGAAAACATTTCTACTGACCATAATGATGATGGTGCAGGATCGTCTATTTCCTCACACACATTACATCATTTTCAAAATGGTACAGTGTATTTAAATATTGCTTTAAACTTTAAACAAATATATTATTGAGTTATTTTTATTTTGTAGATATAGGGTATGAAGATATTAATTTAATTTGAATATAGTTTTTTCTTTCTAGCTTGAGACTAAATAGAATTTTGCAGTATTATTAAAAAGATCATTAGTTATAGTAGTTTAGCTAGCTTACAGTAGTTGCAAATAAAGAAGTGTACATAAGGAAAAGTCCAGTGAAACTTTCTCACAAACTTGTATTATAATACAGACAAAGCAAGTGAAAACCAAAAACATGTGTATTTATGAGCTTTTGCACTATGTCAGTAAGGAAGAAAAGCAACCTCCACTTATATATTACAAATTTAATTCACTCCTAATCTAGTCATCATCACTAGACTTTCTAACTGGGGTAACATCATGTATTTCCACTTATATACTTGCGGCCCAGCAATCTGTGCCATACAGCATTGCCAGTTGAATTATGCTTTCATAAACATTTTACTTGAGTGTCAATGGCACACTTGTCTGATAAGTTGTCTCCACATGCACCAGACTGTTGTGAACTGTTGTTCACAGCAAAATCAATTTGCCCATCACACTAAAGTAACAATACCATATATTTGAACTCACAAACAAACAGGATAGCTGAAGTTTTCCTGTATTATTGAAGCAGCACCTTAGACTCCCCTGAAATAGTACAACCCATTTTTGTTGAATCTCATGCCAAGGCTTAAGGTTTCTAGGGTGTGTTTCACTTTTCCAGTTTGCTCTGTACGCATCACTTTCCACCTCCAACTTCAAGATATCATCAGCATAAGTAGCAATGTCACTGCATATATAACCAGCACTTCCTCCTGATGGGCCATTGATTATTCTAGGGCAGATCCTTAGAACAAACCTAATGGCATATTAAATCCTTCAATCTTTTTACTACTACTTTACTTTACTACTGTACTTTCTATGCAGAGTGGAGGTTACTTTTCATAACCCACTCCCTTTCCAAGGAATCACAGACCTTATGAGCAGAAGGCCGTCACTAGATAATTATATAACAAAAATTACATTCAAGGGGAATAGTTTGCTTAATCGAAATTTTATTGTAAAATAATTCAATCCATTTTATTTCAGATCTTTTTCATTCAGGCCATTTCTGATTTCAGCCCTTTAGTCCTGGGCTTATAAACTTAAAACTGGCTAAGGTATCCTCTGCTTGTTGTATAAGGGTACTTCAGCTAACACTAAAGGGGTACTTTGGGTTCACAGGCAATCATATTGTGAGCTCTGGTAGTCTCGTAAAATGAACCCAGGCAACATGGAAAGGTCCCATATTGTCATAGCACAGTGATTGTATTAAGAGAAGCATTGCCTGTCCTGAGACTAGTCAAAGCTCTGTGCAAGAAGATCTCATAGCCCCTCCCAATGCACTGACTATAGCCACCTAGGAGGTTTTAGTTAAAATCCTATATAATGCTATCTTCCAAATATTTTAATAAAAAGATAATAATATAGATATCAAAAACAAAGGCTGTCGGACTATCCATCCTACATATGTCATATAAGGTTTTTCACTTCATTGTTAGTGAAAATCTTACTGCCTTATGTTAAATTTTTCCTCATGCTTAACTTTGTACTTTATGAACATCTTTGCTATTGTTTGGTTATTTAGTACCATTTTTAGCCTTGTGGAGTTGGTTTATTTTATTTGAGCTAAAGTCTTGTACTTCGGCTTTTGCAATAATTACTGATTTTTCTGTTAATTTCTTAATCTGGTTATACATATTACGCTTTTAAATTAAAATTGATGGTAACCCACACATTCATGCCACTCTTTAAAAGCAAATTTCTTCACTTACAGAGCTTGTCATACTTGTTCTTTACATTTATTTCCTTTTGCCATCAACATTATCTTTAGCACTCTCTGTTAGCAATATCATTCAGACTTTTAGGCAATCTTTCTTTCATCATTATAATTTCAATAACCAGTTGCTCTTCATACTTTTCCAAATATTTCTTTATATCTAACATCAACCACTTGATCATTGGAGTATTATGTAGTAATATTCTCTCCTTATCTATAATGGAAGAAAATACAATAGATATTATTGTCCTATTATTATACAGCATACTATTTGTAGGTTTGATTCCACATTCTAATCATGCTGCTGCAGCTGTGATGATAGTTAACCCTACCACACCAAATGCTGTAACTGGGAATATGTCTCAACCTTTTAATGTAAGTACTTAATATATATTTATTCAGACAGAAGTTAACAGACACTAATAAAAATAATCATCTGCTTTTTAAATTCATTAACAGACAAAGATCTATCCAATGAATTGCCTATTAATCTGATACTTTTTAGAGCTTTTACATATAGGCCAGACAATTAGTTAGGATGCCTGTACCCTAACAAAAGGGGGAATGAAATGGCTCTAAATCCATAGCCAGTAGGATTTAGGTAAGGCATATTCAGGTGAAATTTCTGTTTTGGTTTTTTCATAGCCATGGGATATTTCTGTTTTGGTTAAATAAAATCCGAACCTCAGTTGAAATATCAGATAACTAAACTATATAACTAACAATAGATAAACAACAAAATATCTTGTTTTAATTATATTATAATTACAATATTGAACTTGAAATTACCCTATTTCAGGCACCAAATCAGAATAGAAACAATTTAACAAGGAATTTGAATTCCACTCGCAACACATTTGACAGTAATACACACGCCAGTAATAATAATATAACTCCACCAATTTCAAATTCGAGAACTGGTACTAAAACTGTGAATTTAATGAACAATATGTATGACCAAGGACAAGGCAGCTTTAATAATTTAAATGAAAATAATCAGGTAAGTTAGAACCAAATAATAATTATAACAAAAATATGCGTATTAATGCTTATCTGATATCAATATTAAAAACATAATTCTTGGTATTGAAATTGTAAATACACCCCAAATAGAAAAAAAATCATGACAAAAATATAATTGTACAAGATAACCTTTATGGCTCAAGTACCTTTAGTTTAGCACTATTATTTTATTATTATTTTTTTTAACTAACATGGACAAATTTCACAACTTGCTTTGATATAGGGGCTCTCCCACATTCTGCGATCCATTGCTATTAAGATCCAGCTCTATTAAGATAGAGCCCTTCATAAAAGTTTTTCAGGTTATTTCTCCATCTAAATATGTGGCTCTTCTCCTTTTACTATCTTGTTAGTACCCTTTCATAACATCTATTATGTGTTTGTTAATATCATGTGTCAAGTCCAATGCCAGTTTTTGTTGATTTACCATTTTAGCGCCCTTTTTGATTAAGTATTCATTATGGTAAATTTTACTAAGTTTCTTTTCTTGTTCTTTAAGTTTTCTATGGCTCTATTATGTTAGTTACCAATTTTGGCATCCATTAGTAATTACAAATATTATGTACATGTTACCATAATGCTGTTACAGTTCTTCTTCTCCTTTTAGTACAAATATAAAAAAAATTCTTTTATGAGGTATTATATATTGGAATTTATTTGTTGGCCTGGCCAAGATATACATTTTTATCAACATAATACATATTAATACACAATTTTTTACTACAATCTTTTCTTTATTACAATTTATCAGGTTTTTATTCTTTCTATCTAATCTTTTATTGATATTTATAACTAGAAAGTTTTCATTTGTGTTGAATGAAATATGGTAACCAAAAATTTTTTCTCCGAGTGCATTATGTCATTTTCCCAAAGACAAATGAACAAAAATACTGCATCATAAGTATCATTTGACAGACACACTTGTAATAGTGGTCAGATTTGTCTACATTGGCATTATTATATGATAATTTATAAGAATGAATATGGGTCAAAGCTGCATCATGCAAAGCATGCATGGAATCACATATAACAATAATTTTTCTATGTTAATCTAACTATTATTGCTGATAAAATTATTTTAAGGCACATAGAGAATCTGCTCGAGCTCTAGGAGAGGCAATTGTAGCTTCATGTCCTGACGCAGCTGCTGTTGAGCGGCGACTGGGACAAATACGAGAATATATACGGGTGACATCTTCACTTGTAGATACTATGCGCAACTCGGAAGATGAGGTATGTTTACAATAATTTATATCATTTACATAAAATTTGTTAATTTTTTTTATTTTCAAATTTCTAATTTAGGTATTCATAGAACATACTAAAGAAGAATATGATGAACTCATTCAAATGGTGACTAAATTAAAAGAAAGTGAAAGTAAGTTAGAAAGTATACTAGGCAACAAAACTCCCGATAATGTAGAAGTTCCTTCTGAGGAAACAAGTGGTTCTTTTTATCCTGTGGAATTAGATCCTATTGTCTTAGACAAATCACATGATGATATTTCAACTGTAAAACCCAACCAAGACCAAGTTATTAATGAAAATAACTTATTAAATAATAATCTGAAAAAGGTAACAAATATAGAGAATGAACAATTAAATAAAACAATGTCGAATTCAAAAGTTAAAGAAGAGATTGTTAACAAAGATTGTTCAAAGGAAAAAGAAGCGGCCTCTACTGAAGTAAATAAAGATAGAGATGGTGTTGAAATAGCAGACATAGATAATATTGCTAGTGGTGAAACTGAATCCAATTATAATGATCAACGCCGCAATGACGAACTAAGAAAAAATATACTATCATGTGTGGAAAAAGTAGCAATAATTGAGGAAATCAAAAATAAAATTAATGATGTAGGCAACAATCATGATCAGGTTTTGTGGACCTTGTTACACTGTGTGATGTTTGTTGTTGATCGAAAAATAATCATAGCATGCATTGAATGTCAACTTGCAGTTTCTAAAAATAAATAATTCATTAATATTATTTAAATGTCACTGTCGAAATCCATGTGATATATTTGTTTAACCCATATCTAATTTTAAAATATTTAAAAGTGTTGTTCTTTCACACCCTACTCTAAAAAATCTTTAATAATGCAGGCAATATGTAATTATTATATGTTGTATTTATTATAAGGAAATTTGGAATTTAAGACAATTATTTTAGTTTTGCTGCTGAAAGTTTTTACCTTATGCATTTTTAACCTTTTTCTCAACTTTTCACAAAGTTTTACTGTTTAACACTTTAATTCCTGAGAACACAATATCCTCTATCTTGTGTTGCCTTCTATCTTCAAAACCAATTATATACCTTATTTATTTTTAATGTCTTCAGGATGTAGTAGTCAGGCCCGTATCAGTCCAGAGTAATGGATCAGCATATAGCGACAATGAATTGTGGCAAAATGAAATAAAAAATAAAATGGAAATGTCACAAATACGCTTGTCTGCCTTAAAACAACAACAGAAAAGGTTATTAAAATATCAGGTATGTGGGTTTATTATTGCATTTTTATCATCTTATATCAAAAGCAGCAATATCCACACCATTTAAATTTAGGAGAAAAATATGAAAATTAACATTATTGGCCACAATCAGACCTTGTCACTTCTTGAATTTGGTAGAATTAATATTTGCTATTGGTTAATTTATTGGGGCAACAAGAGATTTTTGCGGATTTAAATGTACAAAGTTTTTCTGTATAAATGGAATAAACTCATAATTATTATTAATCATAAACTTTATGTTTAAGGCCGAGGCTAAACAGCAGTTAGAGGAAATGAAAGAAAGACAAGCCCAAGAAATACATCCTCCATCTGCCAACGATAATTTCTCTACCATGCAGGTACTGTAATAAAATTAATAAATTATTTGATGACATTTAACCCTTATTTTCATAATCTGTTGCTGTTTTTGAGCTAGACCTGTACTTTTTTGATTATTGCTTTAAAATTAGAATTTAATATTTATTAAAAAAAAAAAAATATTTCTCATTAAACATAATATAATGTATAAATATGTTCTTTTGAATTCAAAAATAAAATGTATTTCATTAATTGATTTTAACTTTTTTTATGGTTCGAAATTAACTCAATTGCTTATATATATTTGCTATTATATGATATTCAATTTATATTAATATCATCAGAATATAATTTATCTGTATATTTTTACAATAGAGCTTGACATTTACTGGCAACTATCACCATCCTAACCGAATGTATGGAGCCAATCAGATTGGTGTTGCTACTACTCTACCTCAGTCATCAGATAGTATACACAGTGGACATCAAATGCCTAATAATATTGAAACTGAACAAGGGCGTTCTAATCAATCCACTCATAGCCAAGATGAGAGATATTCGATTAGAGATGGCAACATTGCAAGCAGTGAGGTCAGTTTACACTAATAATTCACATTAAAACTTCGTGACACTTTCTTATAACGTTTCCCTACCGTTCCGTTCCCTTCCTTAACTAAAATCGAAATTTAGGGAAAAAGTAATTTCACACTAAAATTTCCTCAATACCAATTCTTCGGATTGTTTCAAATGAATACCACAGTGGAAAAAACTGAGAAATCATGTCAAATGATTTTTATGCCTATAATTTAGAAGTTTTTAATCCTATTCTATTCCTCTACAGAACTATATATTTTTTAACATTTTCATATCTTTGATATATACGAGTATATCGCCGAATATTTGATAAATCATTAAATTGCAATAACCTATGTAAATTTAAAACTTTTCAGGAAGCCGCAGGTGGGACGCGGGACAGCGAAGGGGAAGAGGACGAGAGCGCTTTGCATGAGCGAGGACATATGCTGCAGCTTAAATTGCGCGAGCTGCAGCTTAAAAAACAACACATGGAGAACTTGGTAAAAATATAATTGTACTTAGTGAAATTCAGGATAAGAAGTAAAGATTTGAAATCTTCAGGTGTATGCATTCTGAGTCATCAGGCATTATGAGGATGAATTTAGATGTTTAGGGTCTGCAATCATCCCTTATTATTAGTTGTACTGAGTTCTCGTTTGTTTACATAAAAAAGTATATACAGAAAGGACATGGGGCCACTCTCCATACATTGCACGGCCCACTAAACGAAGTTCAAGGATAATAATGAAATTAAGTTTAAATAACAGACTATATATCCCTTTTATTATAAACAAATTAAAATCAATATTGTTCATGGGGATACAGAGATATTTAAAAAATAAGATAAGAATTTTAGATTATATCATATGATTTTGCTGTCAATACACTGACACTTTAACATCATCAGCTTCAATATTACTTATATTACTATACTTTATGACTCCGACCTAATTCGTAAATAAAATGAAATTTTATAATAAGTATGTAAAAATGAAATGTTTTTTTCTATAGATATTTCATTAATGTCCTTGAGAGCACGAGTAGCTTGGCCGAAAATGGCCAATGTCCTTTGTATAACAATAGAATCTCTTAGATCATAACTCCGATATTTGTCCTTTCGTATACGAAATTTTCTTATTATTCTTTTACGAATTTTTCCTAAAGAAAATAGTTTTCTCAATATAAAAGGTTAAATATATTTATACAATTATGTGTTCTGCATATATATTCTCTACACCTTAAATCATAGAAGCAAGGGAGACATGTCAAGTGATTGGGGCGCCCGTTTCTCCAAAGTGAGTCCAGGGGACCTTAGTATTAAGTGGTCTTGGTTTTTTGTTGAACGGTGTACACACATTTTGTAATATACAAAAAGATTTTCAATTGGGCTTAAAAAATAACTCAACTGTTATTGTATATTATTTTATGTAAATAACTGCAAATAATTACAGGTTTCCGAGTTTCAAAAACTTCAGATGACAACTGGTCTAGCTAGTAGCTCTCATAACACCTATTCCAGTTCGGGGGAAGATAGTGCGGAAGATGAACCTACAGGAAAATGTATGATTTTTATTCTCATTCTTATTTATATTTTACGTGGGTACCACTGAAAGTTTTTAGAACCGGCCAGTTAGAAGCATTGGCAATGAAAACTTCTTTTAAATTTCGATTATAGAACTGTCTGGTTATCTAATGTGATATATTGCATTCTTTTGTTTTTGTGAATTGGCGCCAATTCCAAAAGTCTTGTTACACCTCAAAATGTATTTAACGCGAGAAAATTTTCGGTCCATGATTTATTACGATTTTCGTTGTGGTCTTAAATTATAGCTATGCTAGACTTCGATTGGCATTTAAGTCCCATCTTGCGCCACTGTTTACAATTGGTTTAACAAGTTTAAGCGTGCGCGTAGCAATCTCAGTGATGATCTGCGTGGGGGACGTCATCACAGGTGATGAAAGCTGGTTATATTGCTACAAACCCGAAACCAAAAGGAAATCTGCTCAGTGGGTGTTTCCTTTTGAGGATCGGCTAAAGAAAGGAAAAAGTCAAGGAAAAAAAATGATTGCCTCGTTCTTTGGTCGGAAAGGATATTTAGCAACAGTTGAGCTGGATGATGGAAGAACTGCAGACTGGTATGTTAATTGTTGTTTGCCTGTTGTCTTGGAAAATGTTCGTCAGCAGCGCCCTCGAAGCAGGATCCTCCTTCACCACGACAAGCTTTAGCGCACTCCGCAAAACAACCAATTGAATATTTAACTATGCCAGGTGTTGAGATAATAAATTATCCGCCATATAGTCCTGACCTGGCGCCCTGCTACTTTCATTTATTCCCAAGAACCAAAGATAAACTTCGAGGACAAGATAAACCAAAGATATTCGCTTTACGAGACATGAAGATGCGGTGAGTGCGTTCGAGAACGCCATAGAAGAGACCCTTAAGGAAGAATGGCCCCCACTGCTTTTCTCAGTGGTTCCGTCGAATGCGAAGATGTATAGAGAGGAACGGAGACTACTTCGAAAAACAATAAAGTATCGGCAATTTCTATATTGAGCCGTTTTTTATTTTCTAAAGACTTCCAGTGTGACAGGTATTATAGGTTATTTGTTGTTTAAATAAGTCAATATTATACCAATTTCAATAAGTCAAAAAATTTAATTTTTTATTGACAGTCATTGAAAACTATTAGTTGTTTTCACATTCACTCCGTTCCTGTTCTAGTTAGTCACCACTCATCTTAGTGACCACATAAACTATGGATATGACAACACCTTCTCACTTGTACCCCAAGGATGCGTAGGGGTGTCTTGTTTGTCTCACAAATGTTTTTCTTCTTTTTTGGAATCATTCCTTCGAACAGTAGATGATGACGTACACATTCAATACATACACATATACTGTAATTTTTATTTATTTACATTATGTAGCCAATTAAAATAATGTATAATTGTAGGTAACAAAACAGCAGGAAATTTGAAAAATGAAGATCCATTTAAACTTATGGAAATAAAAGCTATCAAAACAGCGTTACAAAAAACTAAAGGTACTTGAATTTCGCATCTATTTAAAAAAAAAAGCCAAAAATGTTTTTTTGTGAACGGCATTGAGTAATTAAGCTTTCAGTTTTAATGTACGCGAGCAAACCGAGTTGCATTTCCTATCTCATCATTGATGCCCGCAATGAAATAGTTGATTGCAGTTTCAGGTGGTAATTTACGACGAGCTCGGCGGTGAAAGAAAATATGTTTAGGAAACCTACATGTCTAAGAAATACTAAAAAAGTTATTTCGTTAAGTTATGTATAACCTAATCCGCCGTTAATCGGCGTGGGGAGCTGTACTGCGATACCATCTCTAGAGAGGTGACGCTTAACAGTGGGTAATCTATATATATATAGACTGTTACTTTACTTTTTTCAGATTTAATGAGATCAGTAGAAACTTTCGAAGCCGACCATTTATCAAATTCACAAGAAGATTCCTTCCCTATACCGAGCCATTCGAACATACATGACAAGTAAGTTTTTAGTTACATAAGTAATGGTCAGAGTGACTTCTAAGTATCAGGTCTTGGTTTCGAATCGAATTTGGACAATATTTTTATAACAACAATGTTGGTTTTTGGCGTTGTTAGGTATATAAATATTTTACGCACCAACCAGCAAGATGAGCCGTCTGTAGGCAAGTATCGCGAGCATTCATATAAAAATTTGGATTATTCCACCTTAATTAAGACATGCAATAGAATTATTTAGAAATGAAATCTTTAATACTTTCATTAATTTGTTATAGCAAATCCGAAGGCGGTGGTAGTATGGGCGGCTGGTCGAACGAGGATAGCGTATGTCGTGTTCGCAACTCATTGCCGCAACGACACAAATTTACCAACGAACAACATCACCAACAGCAACAACAACATCACCAACAGCAACAACAACAGCATCAACAACAACAAAATCATCACCAACAACATCTTCATCAACAACAGCTTCATCAACAGCATCAACAACAACAGCAGCTTCATCAGCAACAGCTTCATCACCAACAGCAGCAGCAGCATCAACAACAACAACAACAGCAGCAGCATCAACAGCAACATCATCAACAACAACAACAGCAGCAGCATCAACAACAACAACAGCAGCAGCATCAACAACAACTGCATCAACAACAACAACACCTTCAACATCAAAATCATCAGCAGCAGCAGCAACAACAACAAACAAGTAAGAGACCAAAAATATCAAAAATATATAGATTATATAACGAATATAAGGACCGTTTATTTTGAAAGTGGTGAAGTCCATATTCTCTTGTTTCGAAAAAAATAGAGGTTAGCATATATGTTAATTCAAAAATTTAGGCAAATGAATGAAGACTGGCAATCTCTCTATGGTTTTATAAATTCATGGTTTTACAAATCATATGGTTTTAAAAATATTTAATTTCATTATAGAGATTTGTTTTAGGCGAACTAGACTACAATAATACATATTTATAGGCTGTAAATGGACTTATACCACTTACAAAATTAGACAACTGTAAATATCGTTTAATTTCTATTAATTTAAACAAAAAGCACTTAAAATATACTTCATTTCAATTCAATTTTGTTTACAAATACTCATGACAAGACATAAAATTTAATTTTAGACACTAATTACGTTGTCAAAATTACATGATATTGATAGATTTACTTATGCTCTGCATGTGGCAGTGTTTTGAAATATACATGATGCACTGGAGGTATATAGGGCTGTACTGTTCATGTATTATATTTTTCGTAAGTAATAGGCCTGGCATTTTCGCACAAGGGCGCCAGGGTGATTTTTTCAAACTTTAGCGGTCTTCCAGGACGTGTAAGTAATAAATTTATAGTTTTAAATTCTGGATCCTTCATTTAAGTTTTATATAAAATAGTATATGGTGCACTTTTGAGAAACCTCAACCAACATATTTGCAACCAATTGACCTGTTCGCTATTAGTGTTTTTTTTATCTGTCTTTTAATCGCATTTTGATGATTTTTTGTTGAAACGAAACTCTCTCGTTTCATTTCATGTAAAATGAATTTGTCTTGTTTTCTACATTGTTTTATTACATCATAATAATCCTGTGGTGTGTACAGAAAATTCTTTTTTCGCAATGCCATTTCTATGATGCCAAAATCTGCATCGTTCGGAAGATATGAATGCCCCGAAAGTAAACATTTGTGGTCAATTATATCAATGTTATTTTCCAACGACTGCCATCTGTAAATTTCGATTTTACCCAGTACACATATCACTGTAGGCAATAACATGGCTTTGGGTCGATACGTTTTCTAAATGCTTCATACAACAAGAAGCTACTTCTTGTGATCCCCTCGAAGCAATAGTTTCGTCCCACACATACATATTAACTTTATTATCGTGGAAATTGTGAAACCCCTTGATTAAAACATACATATTTCGCTTATAATATGCAATTGAGATAAATGTATCAGGATTTTCTGATGCCAGAATTTTATCTTCTTGTAATGCTTTTCTTGCTAATTCAGCATTTTTCAAGTGAACATCATGTCTTTCTACAAGAATCGTTTTCTCTTTGCCATCAGTTGTTTTCTTAATTTTCATGTTTAAGAAATCATATTTCGCACAGGTATGTGGCAAATGGAAGTGTAACTTGAAATCTCGTTTAAAGATTTTCCTATATGTCCATTCATTAACTGAACTCAGGTTATTTTCCTTGCATTTTTCCAAGTATAAATCATACATTTTTCTTATATTTAATTCATGATTTAAAAACATCCGTTCTTGATTTTGTGATCGAGTGACTTTCAAATGCCGGAAAGGGTTTCATGTCACTGTATTCGCCAGTAGCTCGCTAATTTTTCTGCAAGAGCCATCATTTTTCCACGCATGTCTTTCGGAATGTTCTCATGAGATTTTAGGATACGATCAATTCATCAAGTAGATATTTGGAAAGTGTTCATGAAAAACTTCTTACATAATAAAATGTTTCCACCAGAAGTGACTAGGTAAAATTTACAAGCATATGCCCTTTTAGTGCCCGAATTATTTCTAGGAATATACATTTTGCTTTTTAAAATCACTTATATTCCAAAACTTATCAAAAATTTCTATTTGTTGTGTTTCATTAATATGTTCAATAAATTTCTTTGAGCAATTACAATTTTTGGATTCAAATTTTTTTGCTGGAATTAATTTTCCTCTTTTTATATAATACTTTTGTCCATTATTTCGCTTAATTTTGTTTATTTGTTGCAAATATTTTTCTTTATTTGGCTCTGCAGAATCTAAGTTCTCAATAACAATATCCTCATCTGATGAAGATTCCACCTCTATTATTCTTCTTCTCTTTTTACTGGTCGTTAATTTGTTGTTTATATCGGAATTGTTTTCATCCTCTGAATCTTTGATTATTGTTTATATTCATGGGTTTTATGTCTACGTGAATTATTTATAATTAAGTAAAAAAAATATTTTCTATTGTTATAAAATAATATTGATTTACCATTTCTTCTTACCTATATCACTAGTTAGTATGAAGATATCCATTTTAAGAAAAAAATAGAATAAGTAACCTAAATTAGCAACTCATGACACGTAAGATGACATGTGCGATATAACAAATGAATTAAAAATAACAGACTACTGATCGGCAACCATATGTTAAGTAATATATCATAATCGATGAGTGTGCTTTTTTATTTACCGACCGATTTTCAGTTGTACAAAACATGGGATTTTTTTAAGAAATTAAATACGGACTAGTTGTACATAAAAAAATTACATTAAATTAAGCATGAAATTCGTCATATCTCATTTTTTTTAAAAATGGACTTACACCACTGTCAAAATAAACGGTCCATATAGTGGCAACATTGAAGTTCTACAAATAATTATATTTACCACTTTTATTTCGTTCAGGTCATGAAGCTAACATTGCAAGTCTTCAAGAGCTTGCACAGGAGTTACGAATGGAGACCGAAAAGATAATGGGTGAACGCGCACGTATTAAAGATATGGTATCGAATAAAGGTGAGTTAACACAAGAAAGACGGGAGCAGTCATTTGACCGGCTTTTCAATTTACAAGATGGCTTATTCCAAAACTTTTTGGCCAAGCTTAAAGGTATTTTGTGACTTTCATTATTATGAACAGAATCTAAAGACAACATGACCAAAACATTCGTAGTTACTTTGTTTACTGTTTAAAGTGTTGATATACCGACAAAGACGACGGCAGTCATTTGACTGTTATATACATAATTTAAACATTGTTTATTTGTAATTTGAGGGTACTTTTATAAACATTTGAATTGCTTACTTTTATTTGTTACTTGCTAGAGGAATAGAGGTTTGTTACTTCGTATTGTACGTATAAACCTATTATTACTTTTTTATAATATCAGAGGTTGAAAAACGACGACAGTTCTTCAACCTCTGATATATAACTTGAAAGTGATTCCTCCAGCCCATGACAACCACATTCGTCCTCGTTAATGAATCAATCAATGCAAACTTTTTATCACTACTAAGGACTAAGAAGGAAAGTTTTATCACCAGCAAGAAAGTCTGCGCTCTACTTTTTAGCTAGGCGTGTCTATACAATGTAAGAATTAATCCTATTACAGAGGTGAGTCGAAAGCAGAAGAAAGTGAACGAAGAAGTACGACCTGGTCCCAGCGGGCCACCAGGCCCGGTCGAGCGGCGCCAGCTGCAGTTGCGTGCACTCCTCGTCGACAAGCAGCGAGAGCTGGAAGTTCTGCTCAACAAAGAGGTGAGTTGTACACCACGTTTTTGTGTAACATATTGGATCGCAGCCCTCAACCGCTTGCTACGTTGCCTTGAAACAACAAACACACGTTGACTGGTCAGATATCAAAAGCGTGTAGTGAGTTATATAATTAATGCCAATCGAAGTCTATCATAGCTCTATTGTGGATTAAGACCACAACGAAAATTGTAATAAATCATGGACCGCAAAATTTTCTCGCTATTTATTAATTTTGAGGCGTAACGAGACTTTTGGAATTGGCGCCCATTCACAAAAACAAGCGGCAAATGAATGCAATACATCACATTAGGTAACCAAAGAGTTCTTTAATCGAAATTTAAAGAAGTTTTCTAACTGCCAGTACTTAAGCTTACATACCGAATGTCCTAACTGCAGGATCAAATTAAGGTTTGGTATAATGAGATATTTACAAGTAGGAACGTATATACCTAGTCTGGCCATAATTTCTGTTACAAATGAAAATGCATTTTTTTTTTTTGAATTAAGTAATGTTTTAAATTATTAAAATTTATACCTACATATTTATTGGTCTCAGCAAAAAATAAAAAAAATATTCTATTTGAAAGGGTCCGCCCCTTTGGCTTTTATACAGGCCTTTAATCTGTTTGGCCGAACCTATGGATTTACGCACTGTTTCCAAGGGAAATTTCGCCACTGCTTGCACCAATTTTTTCTTAAGAGACAATGTCGCCGTGTCGTTTAAAGCAGGCCATATCCTCTGAAACTGACCATAATTTGAAGTCTAAAGGGTTGAGGTATGGGCTAGATGAGGGCCAGTCTTCAGCTCTTATATCGTTCGGAACATTGGTTTCAAGCCAGGCTTGGGTAGTTCGTGCCTTGTGTCCAGGTGCAGAGTTCTGCTGGAAAGTCCACGGTATATTTTTAAAAAGTGTACTGCTGAGAGGTTTCACGACATGATCCAAAACTGTATTTTGATAAACTTTGGCTGAAGTTTTCACTCCTTTTTCACAAAAATGTAGTTTTGTGACTCCTTGATAAGACATGCCCCACCAAACCATCACTGACGCAGGTTGATGACCCCGTTGTACCTTTCCGACCACTTGAGCAGCTTTTTTAGAACTATGAGCGTAAACTTTATCATTTTGCTTACCGTGTTCTTCAATCGTGAAATTTTTTCATCGGTAAAGACGATATTTCTGTGCCTTTCACCTGCGTATCGCGACAGAAGGCGTTTTGATTGATCCACTCTCATTAATTGTAAAGATTGATTTAGGGCATGTCCCGTATATCGACGATAAGCACCGAGTTTCAGGTCTTGTTTTATAATACGCGAAAGAGTTCCAGCGGGAATCTTCATTTCTCGCGATAAAATTTTTTGCTTCCTAATGGGGTTTCGACGAATTCTGCCTTTAACAGCATTAACAGCCTTTGTAGTTCTAACAGCACGCGGCCGACCCGATCCTTTCTGGTCTTCGACAGAAGAAGTGTTGTTGTATCTGTTGATGGTGGTACGATATACGAACATACGGCTGATACTAAGCTTTTGAAGTGTCTGGACCGACTATGACCGACGGCTCCATACCCACTTTGCATAAGGTGATCACTGCAATCCTATTTTCTTTGACACCCCATTCCATATTGTAAATTGATAATGAACACGAAAAATATGTGAAATGGCGCAAAATCGAAAGAAGTTTTTAAAATAATATACGTGTTCCAAATTCAAAAAAATTAAAATTGAAAAAAAGAAAAGTTTTTATGTCACAGTATTTATGGTCAGACCAATTATAATATATAACATTTTTAATTATTAATTATTAATATTTTTATTATTACTTCAAATATTTTTAACAATTAGAAAAATAAAATTCAATTGTGAATTTTACGAAAGTTAAAACCAATTTTTTTACTCGTATTTTTTGTATAAGATGTGCCAAAGCTATTCTTCTATCATGCTAAATGCATAGGAGTCGGTATCAAAAGCATTTTTTTTAGATTTTTCACAAACCATGGTCAAACATTACTCCATAATACATTTATGTAATAGATGTGAAGAAAAATAGCAAAATATGAGAATGGATAGTAAATATTTTAATAAATACTTTCGGTTATGTGCAAGAACATAAAATAACATCAAACTATGACTACAATTATTTTTCATTTTCATCAGGGCACAATGCAACGTTAAATATGGTAGGGTAATATATAACATAAAAATTGGCATATAATTGGCCGGGACTCTTAAGTTAAAAAAATGTTATTTATTCTGCTTTCGACATTATCCGTGGAAAGTGGAAATGTCATGGATTTCTAAACGACTACTTCCAAAAAAGGACAATGCAAAAAAGCACGCCATATAAATCATCAGTTTTTTTCAGAAGATGCTCTGCGATGGAGCTGAAACACAGAAGAAAGTAGATTCGCGTGCAATGTCTGTTGCTAACCAATCATACAACAGGTAAATGTAATTAATTTTTTAGTTTCACTAACTTAGTGTAATGTTTTCTACATTACATAATTTAATGAAAGACCCTGACGAAATTCAGTAGCTCCATGATCAACAAATATACATATATGTATAATATAATTATTTATAAACCTATCAAACAATTCATTTGGATAGTTAGCAATGAGTGCGGCCCATACACACCTACATACGTGCCAAATAAAGATTCCGCATGCACGCTTTCCGTAAGCCCTTAGTAATTAGATGATATTTCTTCTTAACAATAATTGGTTCACATTGTAACGAGCTCCGATTCATGCAACACTCATCACACGAAACATACGTTAAGCTGTAATACACTGGATCAACTAATGATGTTATCTTCATCAAGCCCAACAATTTATGGTGTAGCTATTGTAGGGTAAATCTATCATTGCAAAAAAATCAGAATAATAATAATAAATAAAATAAGTAATAAAAATAAATAAATACAAATCAAAGTAATAATATAAATAATAGAGCACCTTTGTAAATACTTTTCTTATCTTAGTTTTCTTGTATAAATACTATTTGTATGTAAAAATAAAAAATAAATAAAATAATAACTAAATATAACACGATTTTCTCTCTGTTATTTTGTATTTGTTGTAAACTAAGCTTGAGTTAATTTGTAATGAATTTATCTGAAAAATAAAAAATGCTGAATGCTCAGGGCACACGTTTATGGCCATTAACTTGTACTGGATAATACTGTTGGAGTATATCCAATGGCAGTACAGCAAGTGGTCCTTCCCCCGGATTTTCCTTAAAAGACAAGACTTTTCCCTTCAACAATGGAATCTTTACAAATTGCTTGTGTGATTTGACAAATAATCGCTTATTTTCAGTGAACAAGAAGAGCCGGAATCAAGATCTGAGCAGCTGCCGTTGGATTCGCAGAACTCTAGAGAAAATGAAAACTATCGGGTATGTTGTGTTCAATTTGGATGTACGATATTCAATAATATTACACTGCTCTGGTCGAAATGTGTTTTCTCAATTTGAGATCATTCTGGGCTCAACACGGAAATGGACAGCCGAGGGTGAGTTTTATATTATATATCAACCGACTTGAAAGATAGCCGCGGTAGTTCTACCGTGTGCATCTAGCCGATAAACTGTAAATGATTAATATAAGCCTATAATTTGAAATAAACAGCCGTTAGCAGTGTTTGTGCGAAATGTGAATAAACCTGTGGACTCAAATATGATTTATTTACCAGATTTACCATAATATGCTTTCCTATTTGTTTTATCATTGTGGCAATACATTTGTATCTTGATTCCATATTGAGGTTAGATCTAGACGTTTGTAAACTGCAAGGATCACGATTCTTTACGCCAACGTCTTTCTATGCCCATCAGTGAAAAGCATGTGTGATTATATTTTCAAATATAATCTCGAGCATCGGTTAACTATTATATAAAAAATCATTTTAATGTTTTCGTTTTCCATGTATTGACGCATCGTTCATCCGATTGAGTTGTTCGAAAGTTTATGATATATTGTAGATCTATAAGCGCACATAAGGGTATTAGCTTGTTTTATATAAAAATAAACTTATATATGTACTAAAAAAGAAATATACCATTCAAGGGCGGCGGTGACAGCATGATAGGAGGCAGGTCCGTCAACACCGTACCCTCTCGACTGGAAAGTACCTACGGCAGCGACACGGATAGGTAAAATTTGATCTTTTTGCGTCTACAACTATACTTTTTTATTTTTTATACGTTTACTGTTATAACGGCTTGTTTCCATTTCACAAAAAACATTTACATTTCACTCTAAAAATTATTTAAAATATATTTTAATAATGTAATATTATAATTATTTTTATTACATTGAGAGTAAGAAACGACCACACAGTTCAAATGATGGTAAGTGATTCCATAATTTGTTCTCCCATCTGGACTCAAGAAATTTTAGGTACTCATATGATTAGGATTGGTGTAAGTATTACTTTTTTTTTATTACTTTTAGAGTTTTTTTTTCGAGCACAAAATTCACCAGATGGTAAGTGATATCTATGGCCCATGACGTCTACATTCATCCTTAACAAGGAACCATAAAGCAGACGCGTCGTCACCCTTGAGGACTGAGATAGAATACCACGTCACCATAAATAAAATTCTCCGAAACACAACAGCATTATGCTCCGTGAGGGCGAGGTCCTACGCCTTTCCATTTCACAAAAAAAAACATTTAAATTCAACTCCTAAACTAATTGAAAATAAATTATAAATTATATTAAAAAATATAATAATTTATAAAGTAACACTGTCATCACAAATCCTATACTGAAGTATCCGTCAGCATCAATGTGACTTGCATGATATATGATATTATTAATGCCTCCTAGCGTATTACAATACAAAACACAAATACTGTGTGTATTACAATCGCAAGTCAACCTCGGAGAACAGTTGTTTATCTGGTCATAAAATACTAGGACACAAAAAAAAATCTCCTGGTCGTAGTACAAAACAAAAAGACGCTTCCCTACTCAGCGGGCCTCCCGCTCGCGAGTTTAATTAGATAAAACTGTAAAGGTCTCTGGACCAACAGCAATACTCACACACCCAAAAATAGAAACAACGACGGACAATTGTACTGAAACGTTATTATAAAACACATTTGTTACAGCGCATCAAGAAATAAATCAAACCAGAGAAACAGAACAAGGCGCCGACAGACGCAACAAGACCGTCAGTCTGACGATAGTGTAAGTTTTATATAAATCTAGGC
Source organism: Teinopalpus imperialis (assembly GCA_029286865.1). NCBI lineage: Eukaryota > Metazoa > Arthropoda > Insecta > Lepidoptera > Papilionidae > Teinopalpus > Teinopalpus imperialis. Next base: position 432,392 of record JAGSMU010000025.1, on the reverse strand, counting down.
ATTAAAGTATTTTTATTGATAAATGACGGTCGCTGGCTGTGCTACAAGTAATTTTATCAAATAAGTTCGAGCTCCACAATAGGATTTCAAGGGGCATGCATCATTTAACATGTTAGCTTTTGCAATTAATGCAATACCGTTTTATTTCTACTTAATGTAGTGGCTAAGCTCTTGAAAAAAGTTTGAAATTTGAAAAAATGCATTTGAATTAAAAATATAACTTCTTAAAGCTTCATGATTTCGACGGTTTCGAGGTAATATCAATTCTGAAAGAGATGGCGATATTAATTATACGGAGAAACTCGATGTTGGATTTCTTAGAAAAAAGTTGTCTCTATTGAAATTGTTGTGTATCATCCGTATTTTTTTAAATATTAATAATAATAATCTGATAAATAATATACCTAATTCTTACGTATTAAAATTCACTCCCGAATAAGGGTATGGCGCCACCGACCTTCTTCATTTTCAGGGAAACGGGAATTACTATTTTTCGTTACCGGTAAATCCCGGGTAGACTTAAAAAAATGTATTTTAAAATATAACTGGATTATAATCTAACAAAAAATGTACTTTTAACAATCTTTTCGTGATACTATCTGAAGAATCAAAGCCAATTCACACACAATCACGCAACTTATTTACTATAAACAATATAACCGTTTTTTCATCGTCGTATATACCTGTGTCTGTTAAGCTAACTAAATAGGAACTAAAATTTGAGTGATATCAAAGTACTGACTTAAAACTAGGCGGTAACTGTACATTTTACCACCTAAAAACAACAGTAATACACCCAGATAAAAACATTTATAACTTGTCTTGTCTGTTAAGCTAGCTTTTAAAAAGACCAAAGAAAAAGATTGCTTTTAAAGACCGATCGGACAGCCGGTTTTTTGTATTGTTAACGAAATTATCCACAATAAAAAAAAACTCTCACGCTCTGTGTTAAACGTTGCGTTAAAGACGATCCAAATTAGGTGTGCTTTATTTTGAAAGTATATCTAAAACATATAAATATAATTATAAAACCATTATAAATTGAAGAGTAATTCTAGCTATATAAAAAGGCCGGCAACGCATTTGCGACTCTTCTGGTGTTGCGGATGTTCATGGGCGGCGGTGATCACTTACCATCAGGTGGGCTACATGCTCGTTTGCCGCCTATACTATAAAAAAAATCCCGGATGCGAAACTCTACTCGTTAACTTTTACTTCCGGCATACGACGACAGATACAATTCATCCCGTCAAGTTACTGATTTAAAAAGCTCTTGTCGTCTGTATATACACTGATTATGATATTGGAACGTGACGCCGCCGGATATATTATAATGAACTACTATGGGTGATTATATAAGTCCACTATCAAATGCATTCCTCAACTCCACAAGCATAACAGAAAATCCTATCAAACTAAGTAAATTATTTTTAATTGTATTGTGAAACATGGGATTTTATGAGTAAGCAACTCATAAACTCCGGTTATTATGGTAATGCTTTAATTGTACATCGATAAAGTTTTAATTTTTTTATAAATTATAGAAGCTATATGGCGTATAAAACAATAATTCGACGTGGTGTGTTAGAATGCTAGTCCCTATTTTTATATCATTGCTTTTTTATTTAACAAATGAATAAAAAAATCGCACGTTAAGATAATATTTTAAGCATAAGGACGTTGTTTTTGTTTAAATTTAATGTAGTTTTGTTTTGCTTCCGAACAGACCTTGTTCTAATATGTAGGTAATATTAAATTATCAAGGAAAAGTATAATTTTTTTCCTAATATTTGAAATTAGGAGTGAAATTATAATCTACAATTACTGATGTTACATTTCCTTCATTTCAGACAACACAAGCTAACAACGCAATTCCTAACGTACGCCATGACGCGAGAGCGGAGACGTCCAATGTTAACATGGTATCGCCTGTAGCCCCAAATGGTAAGGCCGAGTCTTTTTTTTTCAATGTTTAGAGTGATAAAAGAGCACAAAGTTCACTTGAAGGTAAGTCATTTCAATGGTCCACGGCAACCACTTCCTCGATAAGAATCAAGATCTCATTACCTAAACTAATATTGAATGTCTCATTACCAGTTCCATAAATTACTGTTATACGTAGTTATCTCTCTAGAGGTAGAGCTCTCCCAGTCGAGTCGACACATTCAAGTTACCTGTTTTCCACCTATACGGTATGTGCATACAACGCTCACCCAGATCCGAAAACCGTCAATTTGTTATACACAAATATTGTTCAAACATAATACTATTTTATTAATCTGGGTGATTTTCTCTGCTAGGTATAAAGAATGAAACCTAACAACGATAAAAACTAATACAAAAAGGGCACTCATTAAAAAACTAAAAATACAAAATGTTTGCTTGAAAAAGTGTCATGAACACTTTTCTAGTTGCGATATATACATGTACTTAATCTATAAATGGTATAATGGTGATTTTCTACAGTATAATGTAGCGTCGTATTTTTTGCGTGAGCTTACTTGATCTAAATACATTGCTGGTGGTATTTTTGTAGACTTATATGAGTTCTACAGAAATGTACAGTGGGCGCTTAGTAGAGTGCGTTTTAAAATCCACGTCTGCGGTGTTCAGAAACCGAGATAATATCTTTGATTGTTCTAACCATCGTAATTATATTGAATTTAATGAATATATTATATTCTTATAAAATAAATACTCTTTAGTAAGCTCGTCCGATATAACAGATATCGGACGAGGTTACTAAAGAGTAGCTCAGCTTTCTTTTAGAGCTCGGCAGTTTAGCTCAGAGAGAAAGGTAGTGTCTACTCAAACAAAGTAAACTATACCGCAAGTAGCAAACAAATAGATTTACAATGTTCTCCCACTCAAGGGACTTTATTTCACATCATGGTCTAAGGATTAACCAAATTGCTTTATGGGCAAAGAAATATACGGACTTAGAAATATACATGACAAAAAGATGCAACAGTGCATCAAGACGCATTACTAGATAAGCTCGGCTCCGTTTATACACCTAAACATAATGTAGGGCTTGACAGAATCACAATCCACTTATACAGGACAACCAATAGATTTTCTTTATTTGCAGATATTGTCTGGAACCCTGACCGATCTTCGTTAATAAATCGGTATAAGTTTTGATTAACATATCTGTTATTCACATCAATCTTTATTAGTAATTGTGCGATTCGGCCTTGTTAATTTATTAATGGCCAATGTGTGGTCAAGTTAAAATTTACTACTTTCTATTTCTAATTAAAAAGTTAGTAAGTACTTTAGAGATTATTTAAAATACTTTTTTATTATTTAAGGTGACAACCCAGCTAACATGCCATATGGTCATCTGCCGCCTCAATGTTGGAATGGCGCCAAATCAAATCAGGTATTTTATATTGAAATACTTTATTTCGTCCTTATATTCAAGCATCGCGTTGGTTTGGCTACATCACATTCATCCAAGAACTTCTCCTAGGTGTTGTAAGAAGAGACAGACTAAAGAAATAGTACATTTTAGCTTTTAAAATATTACATACTTGTGTTAAATTTCTCAAATATAGATCAAATCAAGCTCAAGGTCCAAATAATAACTTCAAAATTCAGTATTTCAGAACTTTCAGACTGTTCAAATAGCAGTCAGGTGGCAAATTACTCGCGATAAACCCAAACGTTTTAAAAATGTGTACTAATATTGAAAATAATTAGAATCGTTCAAGTAACACGCAAACTATCTGTTGTTATGTGATCCCTGCCGTGAAAGAATAAGTATCGATCATCCAAAAAGCATAAAGATAATAATTGGCTCTTCGATTTCCATTATTCGCCTTCGAAAATATAGTTGCGATAACTTAATTAACTAAGGCTTGCTCCTTCTCCGTATAATTTAACCCACTCGATCCTTGTGTTCTTGCGCTATATGAGGACCAAGTGTCTTAATTTATTATTTTCTTGACAGGACATGCGTACGAACCAGTTCACGCAGAACAGTCACTCACAGACGATGGAGCGTCTGTTGGGAACACCGCAGATGTCGTTCCCACCCTCAATGCCTTTCAACATGATGATGCCCTATGGTAAGAGTTTATATGCACTATTTAAATACGTGTACAAGACCTATACTGCTTGTCAGTTTCTTCTTTCCTTTGTTTTGATGAAGATTGAGAATCAATCTCTGCATGGCAGCGTTATGCTGCTATTTTACTCTGGTATTCTAAGAGTCCATTTATCGTCCATTAACCAGTAAACGCAGTGCGTCGCAATAATTTAGCGATGACGAGTATACTCCTCAAACAGAGCATGTGTAATTAGATTGTAATGAAATTACTTTAAATCTTTATTCCAATACCCAAATTTATTTATTTACATAAATATATCGTAAATGTTTTGCATATGAAAGAACGTGAAAAATATTTTTTACTTTAATTTGCTGCAGAATGGTAATGAACAAAGCACAGTAGAATATATAAGCGTAATGGAACTTCGCAAGTTAAACAGTAATATCGCGATTTTTCCTAATACTATTTTATATTTTTAGTATACATAATCCAGGAAATGTTTCCAGATAAGACGATTATAGTCACAGAGATAACTTTGAATTGAATATGATGTGTAATTTGTACAATGCATTCCAATAAGAAATTAACTCGCGTTAATTTTCCTCTATTATTTTTAAAGGACAGTATCTAAAAAATGAAGAAAAAACATTTTATAGATTTTTTTATGCATTCAGAGTTTTTGTCCTCTTTTCTGTGGTATATTAGTGTACCAATTATCTAAATTTAATCTATACCCACGGTCTAAAAGATTATGGCATCGAATTCACTAATTTTGGGGATACAATAATTAGGATTATATTTACATCTTGAAGTTTAGGTTCTTGAGTTTTCACTAAAATTGCAAATTGTCACTATTTTACTCATTATCAAATTTTGTAGTAGTTAGTTTGTAGAGTGTATTCGTTAAAAACAGTTAATAGGTTAATGCTGCGACTAGTAACACGGCCGAGTTTTACAGTGGTGGAGCCTCGCTGCATTTTGTTTCCAGCTGCAGAATGAATGGGTCAGTTCGACCGAGTACGACCAAGCCCTCACCAGAATACCAGAGTAAAATAATGGTGCTGTATTTCGTCTGGTGAGTGTATAGGCCCGTAGACCCTTACTGGTGACGAGACATTCCATCTCAATCAATAACGAATCTGCATTATGATTCCTTGTCAAGGATGAATTAAGATGTCATGGGCCGCAGGAATCATTTGCCATCAGGTGAACTGTGTACTCGTTTGTTACTCTCAAAGTAATAAAAAAAAACAAAAAATAAATAAAATTTACTACTAGTATGTAGTATGTAAGTGGTAGTGATGTTATTCTTGGAAGAAGCTTTTAGTTAGTCATACAACCTGTGGCATAGTGTAATATATAATTTCATTATCATCGTCATCCTGCGGCATTCCACTGCTGGTTTAAGGCTTCTCTCTAACAACATCATTTAGTTCACAATTAACTAAGCTGGATTTTACTCCGTTAGCGGAAAACTTTATATTCGTATTTCTTCGTTGAGAATTTTATCCACCATAGAACAAGTCACCAACTTGGCCTTCCAACTTTACAAACAGAAATGGCAAGGTGCTCGGAAGTCATGACCGATAGCCAGCGAATTTTGTTGAACAAATGTTGCGTGGTGAAATCAAAGCCAAGACCAGCGATTTCAAATACCACTGCGTTTTAACAACTAGCTCGAATAAGAACCGCGAACAGAGGACCAGAGTAATGTAGTTTAAGCAACCTAAGTTAAAGCTTTAAGGGTTGTTTATCGATATATCGATTACATTGAATTTGAATTTTTGAGTTTGGGTTCTGTATATTTTGATTTCTAATGCCTGACTAATAAAAGAAATAGTTTAACCTAATAAAGTTAGCTTTAAATTAAAATTTAATAATTAAATTTTAAAGAAATGCTCTATTTTAATAAAATCAATTGTGTATAAAAAGAAACGAACTTTAATATATATGCTTGCTTACACCATTTTTATTTATAAAACACAGTTGAAATTATTCTATTAATACAATAAAAATACAAAGAAGCTTTAAAAATGAATATTTTTGGTACTTCTTATAAGTGGGGACGAACTTTCCCATTATATTGTACGTAATAACGTTGCTCAACATCCATAACATCTTGGTGCAAACGTTCCCCTTGCTCTTATAATAAACTTCCTTATATGAAACTAATAATAAAAAACCCAATTTACCCCCAAGTTATCTTGGGATTGGTCCAAGTGAACTACAGATAGCTAATAATAAATAGCGATATTAACTTAAAATATCCTCTGTCAGAAGCACCTGACCGAGCCGAGGTTCGGCCCTCTCGGGCACCCTCGAGTCAGAAGCTCTCGCGAAACAGGGTAACGGTCCAAGCCGAGGCACCCTCTCGGGAGCCCTTGTGCTGGTTACCCATATATAGAGGTCTCTACTGAGTGCCATAAGCGCTCGGTCACCTTTTAACCCGGTGAAACTGTAAAAGCCCTCGGGCTTAAAGCGGCCATCGGTCCGAGTAGAAAAAAAAGTCTAAGTGAACACGTAATATGTGAAAAGCATTGTGAGCAATCGGCTCTTGTTAATTCTCAGCTATTTTATTTTTAAAAAAAAGCGTGGATTACTACATTAAGACTCTTCCTGAGACTCGATGTCGCTCGTTTTTCGTGGGTGTTGAGTAATTGCGGAAATTCTTCGCTGACCATTATTTTCTTAATTTATTTGTGGGTCGACGAAAATACCAGCTATAATTTTAGCTTCTGACAATTTAGGTAAAGAATTCTTTAATTATTGAAAAGCTTCCGAGAGAGACAATGGGCCTTTAGAAATTGCTTCATGAGGCATCAGAACAAAATTAAGCTATGTTTTTCTTTGAGCATTACATAATAAAGATGTAAATTTAGTTTCACGGTGACGACACAGCTTTTATGTCTTTTGTAGAGCTATCGCTTTTAAGACGCAATGCTAAAAGTATGCAAGGGATTGAAATACTCGTTTGAAACAAACAAGTATTTCACATAATTATATCAACAAAGTCCGTCTTTTTTTAGTAAATAACTCAGAAAATATTTCATGACGCTTTTTCTTTAGTTATTTTAACATTTGTTTCGAGCAAATTCCACTGTTTCAACCGTGAAGCTAATATTTCTGCTTTATTTATAAGGCTGATGAGTCGTTGAACTCTTTTGAATTAATGAGATGTGCTTCATTCAGTACACGCTGATACGAACTCAAATCGATACCTCTAGATATTTGTGATTGTTCATTTTCACTATCGAGGACTAGAGCAGACGTTAATGGTACATCTTAGTTGAATCCTTTTGGAACTTCGGTAAGCCCGACGCTTACGTGGATTAACTACGCAAAAATAGCAATCATTATCATCATTAGATCAGTGGGCTCCCTCCACATTCTTGGTACTGCAAACTTCATACGTTTTTCTCCTTTAATATTTATATAAAAAATTGATTTTCGTTGACTTGTGTTGTTTACTTTTAGCGTTTACATTTATATTTAAAAAAAACATTGTTTTACAGGTATGGTGGGCGGATGTGGTTGTGGTTGTGGTTATTTAGGCGCGTGGTGTTGGCAGCAACTTATTATGCAACAGAGGGAAATACACCAACTCAGAGATCAACTTAATCATGTAAGCGTCATACGTTTGTATTTATAATTTAATTCACAGCATATATTACATTATCAAGCATCAATACGATATCAAGTGAGAAATAATCACACGAGATCACCCGATAAGGTCTTTATATAGTATTCATTTCCAGTTTCATTTTTATATGAAGGGTTGAATATTTATAATATATTTTTAGTCGGTTTGTCTCAATAATTTGTCATTTGCTACAAAATGAAACACTGCAGATATTCAAACCTTTTATATGATGAGAATACTTTACAGTTAGAGGAACGATGGCGAGCCGAGACAGCGTCACACACTCTGAACAACCAAGTGCCGCCTGGCAACCGTGCTAATAACTATTGGGATAACTTTCGAAGGTAACAATAATGATTTCTCATATTGATCATTTTACATATTTTTTTTTACCATACTCTTTATAATTCGATTTTTTTTCATTTCAGATATTAAAACATAAATTATTTCTATAAGTATTATTATATATATATATATATTTTATATTTATATTTATCACTGCAGTTCATATACATATTTATGGGTGAGCGTTGTGTGAGTGTCCCCTGTCCCTTAGCTTGATATAATATATCTTTCGATACATACATTTTAATGTTGCTCTAATTTTATAACTATTACACTAAATTTCTTAAACGGATTACTTTTTTCTTAAATTATCTCATATTAATATATGCTATGCTAACAATATTTATTGTTTACAGCTATTCGCGCCAAAACCTCCTCTCGGCAAACAACAAGACTAATGCGGACGGTCATTTAGGTACAGGACCGGCTCACTACCCACATCCTCTGGTGGAAAGATCACATAACACTTTACATCATACATCCTCATCTACTTCACCCTCCATAACACCTAAAAGAAACACAAACACAGCAAGTTCCACCCAAGGCCCGGCCACTGTGCCTCCCAACCAAGTAAACAACGACGAAATATCAAATAGACATTCACGAAGGAACGTAACTTACGAAAGATCGCTCTCGTTCTCATCCGCCCCAGATGTTTTAAACGTAAATCAAAACACTGACGCGGAAACGAGCGCAGCGTCCCATTCTAGAAATATAGACGAAAATACCGCGTCGAACATAAACATCAACCGCCAAGAAAGCACTACAACAACGTCCTTCAGAAATTTGAACATAGCAAACCCGATACCAGAAATAATACAATCACATTCGAATAACTTAAACAATTCTGCGAACAGTAAGAAGAAATCCTCTTCTAAGTTACCTGCCAAGAACTCGACAAACAGAAGAAATTATACATTAGATTTCTCCCAAACTAGTAACATCAACATTGCGAGCACTTCTGAAACGTCTAATCCTAATTTAGCGTCGACTAGTCGGGAAGTACAAGAAAAAGCCACATCTAAACTATTTGATCTTTTGAGAGAAAATGTTTATTCTGAAGTTACGACCTTGATTGGTGTAAACGAGTCTCATCCAGATTTCCTGATACAACTTTTCAGAGAGCTACAATTGATTAGTTCTGATCCGTTACGTCAAAAAGTTCTACAGTCTATTCGTAACGTTCTCTCTCACTACAGTTCAATTATCGAAGATCAGAGCAATGATAATGGAGAAGAATGTGAAGCCGAGGCAGTTATGACTTCACCCACAGACGCAAATAATTACCATGAATGTAATTCCCACTCCCTACAAAATGCTCGTGCGACTACTATGCACATTGACAACAAAATTGTTCGCTTTTTGCTAATAAAAAGCGAAGAGATATGTACATCTGAGCTTTTAGAAACATTAGCTACACTCATCCTAAGTAGTGCACCAGACAGCAAGCAATCGAGGAAGAGACTTTTAGAACTACTATCAAAGTATGAAGGCATGAGAGTTTGCGACATATCTAGCGATATTATAGAGAATTTATCGCTATTAATTTCTGGTAATAGTGAAGGTCCGGAATCAGCTCATCTTACAAGTGAAATATCCGAATCCTCCATTCTTCAAGACGTAGCAGGTTCACTTAATTTATTTAGTTCCAGCGAAACTCAATTGCACCAATTGAATGCATGTCCATATGAATTGTGGCCTGATCATGTTCATATGAACATTGATGGAGCAGATCATAATGAAAATAGTGCTCGGTGTAATCAAGAAGATAAAGTTGATCTCATTAATTGTTCGGAAATGCATAATGGTGATTTGGCTGAAGCAGATCAAACATGCCATGGTGACGTTGGAGACAGTGGGGTAAATAGTCATGATGAGATTTCTAACAATGCTGAAGGCCTCCCGGATGTAGTGGACACTGATGAAGTTACTCCTACAGAGGTAATGCAACATGTTCTCTACTGTAGATGTCTACCTCTAATTAATTGTGCTAACAGACATGAATAAAATGCTCTTATCTTAACTATGTAACCAACATGTTTATTTCATATTTAGATATGAAAGTTCAAATCTAATATTTCTGTTTTATATTAACAGCTACTAATATTGTAATATTTGTACACAAACTGATTTGTTATTGTGTAATCTTCAAATACAATAAAAACAAGAACATAAATGGAATTTTTTTCTTTTGCACTCCAATGACTGATTTTTGAAATTGAGTTACAAATAATTAAGTATGAATGATAATATTTAAGGGTTTAAATAAAAAAACAGTCCCATAATTACAAATATTTTATTATAAGTCTAGTCAGGTACAATTATATCACATAAAAAATTTGTTTCACATTAATAATAAAATCAATTTAAGTAATAATTTATCTATTTATACTATTTTAAATATAAATCTTAAAAGTAGATGGTAAAGTGTTGATATGTTTATATTAAAGGCGGAAGCAGAATGGCTCGGGCTTGACCGTGTGCCAACAAGGCTGCACATGGAAGAATCATCTGAAAAGCAAAAAGGTGATATTAATATTTAATAAAGTTGGAACATACACCTAAACAAAGAACTGTTTTCATTCTGTTTGTTGTTTAGGTGAATCCTGAAAAAAACTTTTATTAGATCTTCATCAGCAATCTGTAACAGAAAAATAAATAAATAGAAATTAATTACAGTCTTTCTCTCTTACAGATTAAATACTCAAGAAGTTTCAGGAATTGCTGGCATATTTTTTAATTAAAATTTAATATTTTATCCTATTAACTTAAAAAAAACTGTCAATATTTACATGTTGTATTCACTTATTTATGTAATATTTATTTTAATACAATAAACATTACATATATACAATATTTGCATTTTTTGTTATATAAATAAAAAAAGCATCCCTTTTCCTATGTATTCTTTATTGTGAATCACTAAAGAATTTGTAGATTCTTTTAACATAAACATAGTAACTTTAGGAGTTTTTTTCATCTTTCCAATGTAGTATATCACACTTTATCACTAAATATTATTCACAGACACCGCAAAGATCAAACACATGTCCACCATGCAGGTTCCAATATAGATTTTCCAGTAAATCTTCGGGACTTGAATCCAATCTTGGGTTCTCAGTTGTCTCAGGTTCAATATTTTTCTTTCTTTGTACTTCTGCAGATAAAATGGACATGGCTGAATTATTTTTTTTGTTATCACTCTGAGATTTAAATATTAAATCATATGGACCATGAGACAACGAGATATATCTGGATTGTTGTGAGTTGGTCGTAGTAAACATGGGTTGTGGGTGGAGGTCGATGGCACCATAGCCTCTGAAATAAAGTCACATTTCATCACTCTATGTTGCAAGCGCTAAAAGAGGGAAGTCTCAGACTTAAGCTTTGTTGCCATTTCAAATTCCTTGAACATAAATATATATTTACTTAAATAATTTTAAAACTGTCTTGTAGATTTATCCATGATAATCCAAGTCAATTGTAATTTATTCACAATTTTTATGGTTACACTCAAAATTAACGTTAAAACTGATAATATCTTGCAGCGAATTCATTTAGTACTTTATTTACTTAAGACTACTCTTAAAATATATAATTATAAACAAATCCTAAAATGTTTAAGAAGTTACTAAGTTTCCATAATGGTTGATTGGAGTTTGAATTTGTTTATTACCATGATCCATAATTTAGGAACCATAATGAAAACTTCAGGATTTGTTCTTATTATCATAAATGTTCAAATTAAGTATCAATATATTTATTTTAATCATTATTATTAATTATAAGTCCATAAGTCCCTGTCCCTGTAAATTCCTTAAAAATATAATCAAACATTTGATTAAATTACCATATTCATAAAAAAACTAGTTTAGACACGAGACTAATTAACCAGTTACAATGTTGTGCTTTACATTAAAATATTAATACATTATTTATCTTATATCATATAATGCTGTGACTATTTACCCAATCCATGGCCATGGAAAACTTTCCTGTACCAATACCCCCATACTTGTGTCCATGTATTCATAACCCAAAAATTGAGGTTTTAAAAATTGTACATATATATATACATATACCCAGCAGATGGATTTACAAATATACACTGTCACTTCTTCATATATAATTTTTGAAACAAATAAATAAATTAAAAAGTGCTTTGCAATTTAAAATCAAATATTAAAAAGCTACAAATAAGAAAAAATATTGTATATAAACATATCTCAAAATTTGCTAACTTGTGTCAATATTAAATCCGATTTTAGTCCTCAGAGAGGTTAGGTTTGAGTACTTTGAAAGAAAAAGATTTTTTTTTAAGTCTAGTTCAGTTTCCTTGGAATTTACCATGTTTAATGAATTTCATTATGGCATTGAACATGCCTTCTAAGGTCAACGTTTACATTGAAACTGATACCAAAAATTCAGGACAGCTTTCGAAATACAAATGGTAAAAAGTCACTACATTAATAAGATTAATGACAACTAAGCTGACATTATGTATTCTATTTGCTAGAATAGATTGATTATTTTCCAATCCACACTGCTGTTAAGAGTTGAATGGATCATAAAAGCATTAAATCATTGCAAACAAAGTTTTGTGCTTGTTTGCTACTTATTGATTCCAAAAAATAGGTCTAATAAAAGTCTTAGTTGTGCAATTTCTTTTAAAATAATAGATAAGACGAAAATAGCATAACCATTGCTCATTCATTCAATACTATCAGCTGTTCTATATTAACATATCACATTCAAGAAGATTTTATAATAGATATTAATACTAATACTCTTAGTAATAAAATAATTTCGAAATACAAATTGATAATTAAGTCGACCCCAGCATGTTGCCAGGTTACTTGTTTACAGGCCACTTGGCTACAAAAAATCCCAAATTGTAAATATAGTAATTAAAGTTAAATTGGTGTTGGTTTTCAGGTTGTTGTGCCAAGTGTTAATTCATATTTAACAAGATAAATGTTCACACTTCCAACAAATTAACAATTTAAAACAAAATTTTGTAAGAGTTCTATGGTTAGTGTATGTCAAATAAATAAAAACTTCCCTAGCTCATAATAAAGTAGATTTTGTTATCTGTTATAGTAGTTATGATATTGATGAATATCCAAAATACTCAATTTAGATACATTTCATACTATATATAATAATTTTCAACAAAGTGCATTTTTATAAACCATATTTTAAAATATTGAAAAACTTCTATACCCTAGGTAATAAATAGAGAAAGCATAAAAAAGATGTAATTAACAGATAAATTAATAAAAATGTTAAAATCGTCTAAATTTCTAAATAATATTATTCAAATATTAGTGACATAACTACATTATAAATTTATGTTTTGTAATCTTTTTTCTACATAATCCTACCTAGCATTACCAGATAGGATAACACTAGCTTATTAAATGTCTATTCCCTCATATCTTCAAGATACACAGGTACAAACAATTAATTATAATCCTTTGCTGACACATTTAAAACAACAATAAATCTCATTTTACATGTTCTTATGTTTTTTAAGTCATTTAATTGATTAAGTGGGTAAACATTTAGAATGTAAATTTCACAATAACTCTCAATGCAACAGGTGTATCAAGTGCATTCACAAAGATACTATACAAATATTCAGTGAAAGTTATTTTACATCAATAGATTATTTGCTACAATTAGAAACTACAACAAAACTTTAAACCATGCAAGGTTTTATGCATATTATATTTTTAAGTATGAGACTTCCCACTAATACAAATAGTGACTACACTATATCCCTGCTGCATTGTTGGAAAATTTGTATTATTGTAGTAGGTACTGATAAAATACAAATAATTGTTCATTGATCAGTAAAACTAGAAATGCATGTAACGATTTACGAAACCTCATTAAATTAAAGCAAATATAGCGATGACTCATGGAAATGTCACTTTGGTACTTATATATAAATTGTTCAATGAGGAATCGTAAAGAAAATTTTTGTTAAAGTTACCTTCTCGCAGCCGCTTGCTTTCTGGATAGGCACAGAAGTCTGCACATCGCTTCTTCCCATTTTTTGGTGAAGACCTCGTTTCATTATCGTGAGCAACTTCCTTCATCTCACAATCAGTGCTCTCGTAAACGCTTTTTTGAATTTTTGCTTCGTGGTAACCGTAGTAGCAGTTTCTAGATATGTGAACATTCTGACAGTGACCCAATACTTGGGTAGTTGCATCACGGCAAACTGGAGCAGGTCTCATAGCGTTAAAATTATTCTTAGCGTCCTGCATGTGAAATAAGTCAATGCTGCTTGTTGGCATTTGTACTATTGTAAAATTGAAAATTTGTTTTTCAGAAGCGTCTTCTTTAACTTTAGTAACTATTTTCTTTACTAATATATTTAACTAGATTCACAAATATTCTAATACGTGTAAGTTAAACCTATAAGCTCTTTTGTATTTTGTAACCTCCGTAAAACTCAAATCACACACAACAAAGTCAACGCGGTCTCCAGTTTATCTAGTATCTACACAATAGTCTATGGTCAACAGTCACGGTCTTAACGCTACTCAGCGTCAAATAGAATCTATATTAGAAATAGGGCAGGTATACGATCGCTAGTTATTGGAGTAGGTTGTAGAATACTAATAGGTTGTAATTTATTATTACAATTACATACAGTATTTTTATTTAATACAATGAGAGGCGACAAGTGTTACAAAAAATGCGAACGGAAAGAAGCTTAAACAAGAACGTGTCAGAGAAGAATTAGAATAGTATAAATATCTCGTAACAAATTGCTATATATGGTATGGTATGGTATTCCCAAACGCTCGCCACGCGGCTCCAGAGCAAATTTTCCTAAGGAAATTTTCATTCCCAGTCAATCACCTAAGATACAATAAAACAAAAAGAGATTTGTTTTTCATGGTGATGAAGCCAAGTATCGGCTTTTGTGGTTGCATGAACAACACATAAAAACATAAAATTAACGTAATATATAGAAAAAGTATTAAACATTTTTTTAATGAAACACATATGCAATCGAAGTATGTCCCATTATTATCTATGCACTTTCACCATTTTATTGGTAGCTCATTAATTCCATTGCTGAAAAAATTTTGGAAGCGAGAATCAATAAAATCTTTGAAACCGGTTTGGACTGCCTCATAGGAATTGATTTTTTTTCCTTGGAAGAAATTATCTAAATTCCAAAAAAAGTGGTAACCTGTTGGAGTAAGGTCCGGGGAGTATGATGGGTGTCGGAGACATTCCAATCACAGCTCCTCTAATTTAGCGATCGTTTGTCGTGGAGAATAGGATCTAGCGTTGTCATGGAGCAGCAGTGGGCTTGAGCAATTGACCAGTCTCGGTTGTTTAACGGCTAGCTTTTCCATCATTGTTTGCAAGTGTTGAACAGATCTACCGTAATTGTCTGGCCAGATCTTAGGAAGCTGTAGTGTATGACACTGGTCCACCAAACATTCGCCAATACCTTTTTCTGAGTCAACTTTCGCTTGGGACAAAATTTGGCCGGTTGTTCCCAGGATGTTCAACCACTGTGATGAGCATTTCCGATTGTCGTACATTAACCATTTTTCATCCCAAGTAACAATACGATTCAAAATTCCCTCATTATTGTGATGGTTGAGTAATGTAACATAGCACTCAATGAGTATTTATTGGTATGCTTCACTCAATTCATGCGGTACCCATTTCTCGAACTTTTTCGCTTTTACAATTTGTTTCAAGTGATAAAATTGTTTTTTCACTCACAACACGTATAACGCTAACTTTGACGTGTAACGATAATCCGTGAATCCGCTAGCACGATCACCTTTAATTCTTCATTGTCAACTTGGGGTTGGTTTTGGAAGTCGAAATATCCAGAACGAAAACGTTGGAACCAAAAACGTACCGTGCTTTGTTTTACAGTAGCTTCCCCATACACATCATTAATCCTTCGAGCTGTTTCTGCAGCGCCGTTGTTCCACCGTGGTATCATATATTCGTAAATAATGCGATATTTCAAGTTTTCCATTTTGTTATCAGAAGAATGTCAAAGAAAAACCAATGGGGCGAAAACAAATGAATCACTAAATTGGAAACACAAATACACAAGCCTAAATTTAAAATACATTCCTTCACATCTTTATCGTCTTGATGACTTGTTTAAGTAAATACAGTAATTCTAATATAATAGCTAAATTTGTACAAATAATTTCAGTCTGTTTATTAATGAGCGGTAAAAGATATTTAACAAATTTTGCCTGTCATTGGAAAATTTAAAATTTCTTTAAAACTGTAATTTAATTGCTAAACATGCTGTAGCAATAGTATATACAATTTTTCTTTTTTTATATTTTGATATATATTTTTTTTAAAAATTCAAGGCTTAATTGTAATTTTCAATTTGCCTACATACTTGGTATCTTTTTGGCTTAAGGGTTTGTAGTCAATGCCAATAAACAAATAAATAAAACTGTGGTCGACGCATTGATGTTATATTTATCTAAATGTAAATGTCTAATGAGCAGAAAATAAAATAAAACATTCTTATACTTCAGTTGAATTAAAACAATTGTGTTTTACCAGTGTAAACAAAAAAAATGGCTGAAATTTACAAGTTTGTTGTTTATTTACATTAATATAACCTAAATTTTTTCTCCTATATAAATGAGCTATATATTATATATATATTTACAGACTTATACACCCAGTAAAATATTTTAATGATTACATATCTCGAAACGTTCGTCCTGACGGTAGAAAATTCGACGAACATCGAAATATGAAGCTGAATATTAATTCTATTGAATCTGCAGAAACAAGTAGTGTAGTCAAATGTGGAAATACTACAGTTATTTGTGGTATAAACTTGGTAATTTTTTTTTTCAATTTGATTTTCCAATTTTATTTGGTAACTTATTTTTAATAAAATGATTATTTCAGGAGTTAGCCACACCAAAGGCTGAAGAACCAGATGCAGGGTTTTTGGTCACAAATGTAGAGTTACTTCCCTTATGTTCTGCAAAATTTAGACCAGGTCCACCGTCGGATCACGCACAAGTCATTAGCAATATAATATCAGATATAGTAATTAATTCCAAATGTGTTAACTTAAAAGATCTGTGTATTATTTCCGACAAACTTGTTTGGGTCTTATATTGTGATATAGTTTGTACCGATAATGATGGGAGTATTATAGATGCTTGTATAATTTCATTAATATCATGCCTAAAAACATGTAAGTTGTACCTTTTCTGCCATTATCCTTCAGTTTGCTGTTCTTTAGAAGTGTAGTTTTAAAAACACTTAATTTATTTCAGTATCATTGCCAACTGTTGTGTTTGAACCAGAAACTGAAGACATTAAAGTTGACACCAGCAACAGAATACCATTGCAAGTAAATGGTTTACCAGTTGCAACAAGTTTTGCCATATTTCCATTATTTGAAAGGTTAGTGGTAACCATATTTTCTTTTAAGATAATGTGTCTTACATTCGTAATTTATGCATAAGTGTACTATAGGAGTGTATTACTGTTGTATTAATGTACTAGGTGTAAATATTTTACAAATTAATAATTTCACTTTCCATAAAATATATATTTGTTTTTATAATATTGGGTTTAGCAACATGCTTCACTTGATTGTAAGTGCTAATTTGTGGCTCATGACATTAACATCCATCTTCCAAAAAGCTTCAGGATGCATATGTGTTGTCATCCCAGAGGTCTGAGATGGAATGCCTTGTTGTAATTGAATTCCTTGATCTAAGCACTTACCACAAGAAACAACAGCATAAGGCAGCTATTTTATGCTAGTATTCTGATGTGTTCCTTCCTCTGTCAAGCTGGTCCATTTTTGTTGCATCTATAAATTAGCAATTATTATATCATTGTAAAAAAAGGTAAAGAATTGAAAGTAAAATAATTGAACAAATTTTATTTTAGAAGCATATTATTGACTGATCCTTCTGCTTATGAAGAGGAAATGTGTGGAGGGAATGGAGCTAATTTAATAGTATGTTGGAATAAAGGATTTCTTTGTGGAACACAGAAGTTTGGTGGTAGCACCCTTTCAATTGAAGATGAAAAGGAGGCATTAAAAATAGCAAAGCAGAAGACAAAGCTTGTAGAAAAACTTATTAAAACATGCATAGAAAATGAACAATAAAAGAGAGTAAAAATTTTATTTTGTAATATTTTTTTTTTGTATGTATTATAATATAAAAAAATAATATAATTCATTTTTATATCTATATTAATAATGAATTACCCCATTTTATGAGGTGGTTTTAGTCGTAGCTATAGAAATAACAGTAGCATTGAACAGTTTAAAGTTTATATATGCTTTACAATAAGTTTGGTACAATGAGAAGAACAGAAAAGGAAGTAATTATTATAGACATACACTCACTAAAAAATAGAAAGATGGACAGTAGAAAAAGGAAAAGTTCAATAAGAATAACAGTGAGAAAGTAGTTAACAGTGGTAAAGTTTTGGACAAAAATAAGTTGGTGGACACTCGATAAACTAGTAGCTTAGAACTAACTTATTGTAACATTTTGACAGGCTTATATATTAATAACAGTCTAAAATAGGTTAGAGTAGGACTGCCAATATGCAAAGATTCTCACACTCTTGTGAGCACTTCAATCAGCACGAAAATATGAAAGGCTATAAGGTGTCCATTTTTAAGTGTGTTGAAGGATTCTGTTATGGTCAAAAAAAATGTATATTTAACTATATACAAAACACACATTATTATGGGTCTATGTGATTGCCTAGTTATATCAAATATATTCTTATTACTATGCTACACCACACCTCATTCTGACTAAATCAACTAATCATGTCTAAACCAATGATCATATAAGACTCCTATTGTGCCTTAATGTGATACCATGCTTATCCCTCAGCAAATTGAAGTGAGGGTGATCTACCTTAAGATCACAATTATGTTGCTTATACTGGCAGTCTGCAACCTGCAACCTGCAACCTGCAACCTGCATTAATCAGTTTTGCGAGTTTGCTGCGTTTACACATTAATGATAAAATTGAGTAACTGCTAACTGATTTGGAATTATAATAACATTTTAGAATTAAAAAAAACCTGTAGTAAATTAAATACTTTTTAAACATTTAATTCCGGCTTAGTTGGGCTAGTCTATCATCTCATCACAAGTTAAATGAATAGTTTATCAAACAACAGTACTATAACAGGCTTCAAATGCCTCTAATTCTACTATGAACATATCAGCAGAAGATATAAGTTTGCTCTGTAATATTGTTGATTTATATTAATTATTGTTATCATTGCAGGGAACATGACTTTTTCCCCATTTTTATTTTTATATGTGGCCGCTGCCGTGATAATTCTTTCTTCTCCATGATTTAGGCTTTGCATATGAAATATGAACTAAATCGAGATATTAATTGCCACCCAAAACAAACGGATGATATATCATCACAGAATTCAAGTTATCAATTTTGATCTTTTTTTAATTTTAAAAAGTTTTACAAGTTATAGGTTTATACCTGAAATAAAATATTTTGCAATGTACTAATCTATGCAACAAATAAAGATTTGTTTCAAGGATACTATATTAAAAGTACTCTTATAAAAAAGCTGAGCTATTAATAGCACACAACAAAAATATACGCCCTATATAGAATCATCACAATTTTGAATTTTGGGGAATCGCAATCGCAAACATTTAAAATAACAATTAAATCTAAATAAAAGTAGGTACTTCAGATATTCGTTATACCTATGATGGTGTACCATTTATTACACTATTTGCTATTATAAAAATCTCGTTTTCGTGACATGGATAAATCGACAAAAAAGTTATAGTTATAGAGTATAGTAATACATATCGTGTTTCTCTCATTGGAGACATTTTAAGAGATTCAAGAACATTTTTGGTTTGTATTAAACACGCGTTCGGTCCCACAGTTACATCAGCGGGACCCGTCTGAGACTGGCGCTAGCGTAACCGGAGCGACCTTCTCGGGCCGGCCCAATGCTATAAACCGGCTTTATTTAGGATCCAGATCGCTTCACTGTGGGTAAAAAAACCATGACAACTCAGTCTCTATGCCAGAAAAAGCCAAAAACCTCTCGAAGGGGATTTCATTTCTACCTAGTCTAATCTAAAGAAGTTCCTCTAACCTATTTCAGGCTTGCGGTATGACTTGCGATTAGTGGTAACACATAATTATGGTTGGGTATCATACAGGCATGTCGCATTCAATACCCTAGTTGGGGCACAACTTAAATATCTATTAAAGTTTAAGTAAAAAGGGTTACAAAAAGCATTAAAAATTTAAGAAAGAACCGAAAATAAGTCTTCTTCGCCATAACATTAAATTAACACGATTTGCTTTATTATTTTAAAGTAATTAATTGTATTTTAGCAAATTATTGTCTATTCATTTTAACTAAAAGTATAATTATCGGTATCAAGGGCAAGTTCCCACTTGTTATTAGACAATGACAACACTTATTCCTTTGCCTTTCCCATTAGGGATAAATTAATGTCATCACTTATTCAAAATGTCACCGAATTTCAGACCAACCATCATACGAACAAGACCTGGCTGTATGGACTAAAGTCCTTTGCCTTTCCATTAGGGATAAATTAATATCATCATCATCAAAATGTCACCACGTCTCAAAATATCAAAATATGTTATTGAGGTAAATTTTTAATTTTTGTCTTTTTTTTTCTTTATATTTCAATTATATTTAGTGATAACATCTGTTATATCGAGTACAATAAAGAGATAACACAAATATAGTAAAAAATAAGTTCGCATGTTTCATACTATACGTCATCGCAGGAATATACTTTGGCTCTATCATGTTATTTGTCTTAATTACCAAAAATCAGAGTGGAATAATACCTATTCATATGATTTCAGAGGTTTTCTCAAATAGACACGAATGAGAGTACAGGATGTTTGTATGGGCTTATGTACGACGGCATCCTACTTGTCGTAGGATTGAGTTTAGAATTATTTGAAAGTGAGAAGAATACATACAATCAACTGTTGCTCAATCTACCCGCTGAGATAGAACTTTGCGGTGTTATAAAATTTAGCAATTCTTTAAGTATAGAAAATAAAACAAAAGAAATATTGCAGGTAAGAGAATTAGCTATAAATTAAAAAACTCATGTATTTTGCTGGTTTTGTAGAATTTTTAGAAATTATAATATAATTCTATGTAAAATATTAAATGAATACCAGTAATAGACTTGTGTATCTTGCCCAGCCTCAGCTTTGGATGCCATACATGGTCCTACAACAAAGAGACATTTAATCATTTTTAGGTATATGCCCAGGAACAATAGTGCAATATAACTTAACATTAAAGTAAAAGGCGAAAATTGTATGAGAAATAAGGAAAACAACCTATAATATTTATTTAAAAGCATTTGAGCAGACATATACATTTTCAAAGTAATATCTTTGATCGTAAAAAGTAATATAAAGATACATTCTGCTACTATTCACTGAATTTGTTTTTTTATGACATTAGGCTGCTCTTTTTATGCCACAGTGTATTTCAGGATGTAGATATAACAGATAATCCACTTGTTATTATTATTAGCAAGGAGAAAAATATAAAACCACATTTCTTAGTACATGATAAGTTTGAAGAGACAAATTATGAAGTTATGGAATATGATGAATTGTGGAAACAATTTCTACATGTGCGTCTAAATACAGTATTGCCTCTAACTTGTGAAGCAACAATAGCAGGTGTAAAGAATGTACTGCAGAATAAGAGAAAAAAGGTAAATATGCTATTAATCACTTTATAAATTTATAAAAATGGATTATTATAAAAGAAGAAATTAAACATTTAATTTACCTATAACTTCATATTGTGATTGAGATAGAATGCATTGCTATGTAAGCCTCCAGTTTCCTACACTCTATCTTTTGTTTAACTGTAATGGTATATTATAATCAGGATTGTACCAATGATAATACAAAGTTGTTTATTCTTATTAATCAGCTCTACTCCTAATAAATTGTCAACTCCAGCTGTGTGTATACCTCTATCCATTTCATAAATTAAGCACAAAGCTCGTGCAATGGACGTAATGATTTTAAATTGATAATTTTGATGAAGGGTTTTAATATGTTTAAAAAAGACAGTAGATATAGTAATTATAAATTATATATTTAAATTTATAAAAAGTTTATTTACTTCTTTAAATAAAAAAATAATTTTATATAAAGAATAATTAAAATTTTATGGTCAAATTTTCTTAGGTTTCACTATTCTTTGTTAATTGATAGTATGATATCTCCATATTATTATACAATAAAATCTTTCAGATAGCTTCTGGCCAAGTATCATTTCATATTGATGGTTCAGCAGTGTACCTCTTTGGAATAGCATCAGATGTTGGGGTCACTGGTACAAGCACTGAGGCAAATGTTGGAGAACTGATGTACTCTTTAAGTCCTGAGCAACCATCTAAGAAGAAGAAATTTAATGCACACACTTTGGTATGAGTACTTTGTTAAGGATTTCACAGAATTTGTAAAAGTATTTGACCATATAGTAAAATGAGGTGATAGGCATACATAGATCCAAAAGATTTGAATAAGAGATTTCATAAGAGATAAAATATTTAACTTCTAGTGGGCTAACCAATCTTGCTTTCAATAAATAATAAATAAAGAGCTAATCACTTGGTTTTCAAATGATTTTAGCTTGAGATTACCTTAGAATTACTGAAAAGCTGAGCGGCCTACTCAATAAAAGGATGGTAGAGGGGCAGAGGCCATGTAAAAGAGAGATAGATAGTTATGGATCTTCCCGGTTTTTTAACTTAAAGCATAGGTCCACTTAACTGTTGGTGAATAACTGAAAATGGATAGCTAGGGTAAACCCTCTACATTGTGCTCAGCATACAAACTATATCAAGCAGTGTATACCATTCACTGAGCTAAATAGTTAAATTACAATAAAACTTTTCAAAGATCAAAAGCAAATGGTGAATATAATATAATATTTTATAATATAATATTCTTTGCTAAATAAAAAATATGAATTTAAATTTTTGACAGTAAAACAACATAGATTTTTTTGACATTTTATAGATGTTTTGACTCATCTCAATGAGCTTTGACTATTTGTTTATTGTTTTATTTTTATGGTGTATTGAGCAGAATTTAAATTTTGTTATTTTTTATTACATTAAGAGTAACAAACGAGCACACAGGTCACCTGATGGTAAGTGATTCCTGCGGCCCATGACATCTACATTCATCCTTGGCAAGGATTCATAAAGCAATACGTTGTAACCTTTGAGTACTGAGATGGAATGCCTAATCACCAGTAATAAAGGTCTCCGGATCCCTACACTGACCACACGAAACAGCAGTATTACACTGCAATTTTACATTGGTATTCTGTGAGGGTGTGGTCTTATCCCAGTCAAGCTGACCCACTCATGCTGCAGCTAGAAACAAAGAGCAGCGTGACTACCTCTATTAATAATATTTAATGTATGGTAACTCTGGCCTAGTTCCGACTAAAATATAAACTTAATTTTTTTTAAACTTACAGGACATAGTTCCTGTGAATTTAGTTATGAAAACTACAAAGGATATCTTATCAGATAAACTTGTTAAGACTGCTGTTAAAATGATGACAACACAAAGAAAACGTAAGAGTAAATTGTATTCACTGCCCAATTAATTACTTGTTGTTATATATAACTTCAATTCAACCTTTTCTTTTATATTTATATACCATATGTTGGTTATGTTCTCCTGGCCACAATGACCTCTGATCTACTTTGTAACTTAAATTATAAAATTTCCTAAAATCTTTTAAAAAAACAATTCAAGTGTCACACACAAGATTGAAAGTCTTTATAAAAATAACAGCCGTGAACTATAATTTTCTTTTCAAATATTACAGCCGTATGTTTGGGCTTCTAAATAATGGAAAGAGAAGCTCAAGGATATTTCAATATATCACTGATAACCATGATGGACATTAGGGTGCACAAACATAGAGACAAACAAAGTCTGTTTTCTTCTATTTTATTATATGCATAGATTTACCACTATATCTCAATACATGCGTAATATATAGTATAAAACAAAGCTCCCTTGTTGCATCTGTGCTTTTCTATACCATTATCTGGGCAATTCCTGAATAAATTTTGGTAAGATTTTCACCTATGGTAATACTTATCTTATAGAAGATTTGTATGTATATTCTATACCCTATGTATGTATAAGTTTTCAAGTATTAGTGTTACAAATGTGATTCCGGTGCTGGACCTTCTTTAAGGGTCATCTTCAAGGTCCCCTGGCCATCAACAAAATATTTTATCCCCATTATTTACTGCCGCATATTAAGGCGCAGATACCGAATATATCTCTTTGATTGGCTGTAGCTTCGCACCTAGCTTTATTAAAACTTTTATTACTGCCCGATATTCAATTTATTTTATCCATGTTCCTTCTGGCTCGATGTGGTGATGTTTTGTTTCGTTAATAATGTTTTACCACAGGTGTTGCCAATGACTTTGGAAAAACTCCATTGGTTAAACAAATTAAACTGCACTGCTTACACTACACTCAACTATTTCAAAATAGATGTTTTTAAGTAAAAATGGATTTTTAATAAAACAAATGCTTACAGCTGCATTCTGCATTAGTATGCCTTTGAAAATTGATACATTGGCTATGATACATCGCAATACTAACTTATCAGAACTCTACACAGTATTAGTGGAAGCAGCCTGTCGCTCACTTAGGTTGCTGGAAAGTGTCTTGCTTGAACAATTGGGTATGTATGATCACAATATATTTTTTTTAAAAATAATATAATAAAGATTTATTAACAATATCTAAAGAATCTCAAAAATTATTTTGATAGTTGTCCCTTGATTCCCTAACTCCAATATAATTATTTATTTAAAAAAATCTGTTATGAGAGTTGTCTTTAATTAAGTTACTATTTACGGTATTAACAATAATATCGTAAATAGTAACTTAATTCAATGTAAGTATAGCTATTTCTTCTTTTTAATTATTAATACAATATTAACAAATATATTCCTATAACTGCTACTGCAGGCCAAGAAGGCATTGGTGATGGAGCTGGGTTGCGTTTGCCTGAGACATTCCATTATTTACCTCAAGAACTGGGCCATTTTATAACAAGAGTTGTACCAAAAGGCATACCAGACGAGAGCATGGGTAAGAAATATTGTGTTCTTTATGTGCCATGTAGTTGTTGCAACAGAAATGTTGCATTTCGTCTCTTATATGTCATCAAAGACGCCTAAAAGTAGCACGATGTAAATTTATTCTTCTTTCTTTTTATCTTTTTATTCTTCTTTTCAGAGAAAGAAAGGATGTTATTACATGAGCAGCTTGCGCTGCCTATAGATAAGCCTATGTTCCGAAGAGGAAATGCATACACCACATATGGTGGGAAATTAGTTAATCCCCACGAAGCCTTACCTGTACCGTCTATTTTGCCACATATAAATATAGCTTTAGTAAGAGGTCGATACACATACCACCACTACATGCAAGACAACTTTAATGATGATGGATGGGGTTGCGCCTATCGCTCGATGCAAACAATTTTTTCATGGTTTAGGTAACAATAAATTTATTTTATACTTTAAAAAATGAGTTGCAACTTCATATGTCCCATAAGAATATTACACCAGCAAAAATTATAATTTATATTGTAAACCAGTTTTAATTACATATTGGTATTTATCAATCCTGATGTCTTTTGTATTAGTTGGGTTAGACATAGAAAAACAACACTGTCTAGATATCACCTGGGGCTCCTTAAATGTGGATTTAGACTCCACCATATACCACCCGATATATTTGTTGGAAAGTGAGTCTTTAAGTAAGAATATGAAAAACTTATTGCCAAATGTAAGCCAGTACATTCAAACCAACAATTGCATCAATCATGAGACTGATAACTAGAAATGTTGGCTGTTATGGATATTTTGATACAAAATAATGTGTTTAAGAACATTTGTGTAGACTAAATATAATATTTACTTTTAGGTATCAAGGTTATAATACCACCAGCATCCCAACACATAAAGAAATTCAACAGTGCCTTGTTAAAATTGGAGACAAGCCATCGTCATTCATTGGTTCTAAGCAATGGATTGGCTCCACTGAAGTAATGTTTTGTCTAGAAACTCTTCTAGGCGTACAATCTAGGATCATATTTGCCAATACTGGGGTGGAGCTACAGAGTTATACACCTGAGTTGATTCATCATTTTCAAAAGCATGGTAGCCCGATTATGATTGGTGAGTAATTTTTTTACATCTTTCTCTACTGTAGAATTTCATTGTCCACAGAAGCAATACTTATAAATAGCCATCATTATAAACAGAAAAAACTGCCCCACTGACATTTGTGTGGCAGTATTCTGCACAAATTTTCGAATCACAAGGTCGCTACAGTAAGTCTGTAAATGTCTCAGGAGAGTTCTGTGCTTCTAACAGGGATGATTTGATAGAAATAGCTGACTTCAGACAGTTAAAGTCAGCTATTTCAATCACATACAAAGCATCGCACAACAGTCTTAATGAATGTTATGTTTAGCAAGTATTATTTTAGTCCATTAAATTTAATTGCTGAATGTGGGAATAGATTAAAACTCATCATGCCAGAAGTCACTACAAGGACAGCTGAAAGTTCTAAGCCTTTAGTATATTAAGAGACAAGTGAAAAATCTTAATAGAATTTATTTTTTAAATTAGGCCCATTTTCTTATATACATTTCTCACATTGTTTGTATGTTGCCCTCAAAATACTACTCTACTGTTACTCCTTATTTGTCATCATCGTGTTTCTATTAAAGCTGTACTAGAATTCTTTTAAAAAAATGGCTACTTGCATAGACCATAAAATACACCAACATTTTTTGGGTTTTGTGATGGCAAAAGTGAAAAAAGAGGTTAAACTCTTTATAAAATATTCGGTTTAAAACAAAGTCTCCACGCCGCATCCAACTTCTTCTCCAACGCCAACGCCTTCCGAAGAGTTGGTACAGATTGTTGATAATAATATTGATATTAATTTAGATAATCCGTCAGAAGCAACTGACGGAACCGAGGTTCGGCCCTCCCGGGTGTCCTTGTGTTGCTCACCCACTAATAAAGGTCTCGGCTGAGTGCTCTAAGCGCTCGGTGGTCACCTTTCGACCCGGTGAAGCAGATCCTGTTCCAGTTTACTCTTTATCTGGTTTTGGGTTAGACTAATTCTCAACAAATGCTTGTATGTATAATTTATATATGTACGGTAACGGTTTGTTTAATCGACTTACTTGATTAATATAAGGTTTATCAAGTAAGTCGATTAAACAAACCGTTTGAGATGAATTATGGGAAATGAAAACTCTACTATTAATTGACTAAATTTATTTTGTGCAAAATTTGTTCTCTATTGTATTACTGTTAACAAAATCTAACTATTGCGTTCTTGGTCCTTCTCTTTTGTCTTCCTATTCCCGCATTGCATCTCTCCACATTCAAATCATCTTTAAATATTTCGCTAATAATAGTGTTTTGCGTATATTAAACCAGGGGGCGGAGTGTTGGCGCACACGATTATAGGTGTGGAATTCAATGCTGAGAAAAACGAATCTCGCTATCTTATCCTAGATCCACATTACACAGGTGCTGATGAACTAACAACTGTTATAAGTAAGGGTTGGTGTGGTTGGAAGAATTCTGATTTTTGGAACAAAACTGCCCACTATAATCTCTGTTTGCCACAAACTAGATCTTGTATTTAGGTTTAAAGATTGTCTAAAGATGTTTAAAATTTTTGAACGAATCAATCATGTCTGAAAATTATTTGGTACCACAAAATAAAAGAAAATGTTTTTTAAGACATACGCCGTATGATCAAAACGGCTTTTATATTACACCTTGGCCTTGCTATATAACTTATAATTAACAAAACGCCTCCGTTTAATACTGACGGTTAAAAAATAAAAAGTATGATAAGTGATCAACCCATAAAGAGCAATGGGGTTTTTTCGCTATAATTTCCGTATCTATGCATTTCTTTGTTTTTTTTATTTATTTAACACTTTATTTAAGGGTAAAGTCTGAGTATATTTTAGAGTAAATGGCATATTATTTCTCATCTACTTATTTAAAGAGCACTATTATTAAAATAATGCAATGCAAAAGTTATATTACACATATTCTTTTAAATATAATAAATGAACTGAAAAATATAGTGAGTGGCATAATATTAAAGTTATTTAATAAATTTATTTTAATATTGTGACAACTATGTGAAACATGTAAGTCGAATGAAATTGTTATATTTTGTACCGAATAAAAATTATAATTGAATAGTTTTCGTTATTTTTTAAAACATGGGGAGATGTCTTGTCCTACCTGCCATCGCGAGGACGAGGACGGATTATGTCAGACTTGCATCGACGAAAATCTGAGGATCGTTGACTTTCGACGCATAACGGCTGGGGGAACGCTTTTGCGTGCCTCCATATCCACGAGCTCTAGTCCGATTCCGCTACCTGTAAGACCATGGACTGATTGGAGTCCTCTTTATATTTTCCTTATCCAGCAACAATGTAGACAAAGATAAGAATGTTAATTGAGATTTCTATACTGCAATATTTATTTTGGATAACAAAATGTGCATTCACTTTAATGCTATTCTTATATTATAGAAAGTATTTATTTTAAAGTAAAGTATTATATTTTTTAAAAACTTTCCGTGAAATAATATATATGACCTACATTTATAAAATATTAATTATATTATATTAATATAATTAATATTAGACACATGAAAAGGATCTCGTGGATTATCGTGGAAAAAAACATTGAAATTGTACGCTGGGGCGGCATGATATAATTATATTAAAGTAAAAGAAACAGATTGCCAACACATTGAAGAAGTGAAAAGTATCTTTGATATGGAGTATGTTATCAAAAGTAAATATATAACGTTTTTCACTATACTGGAACTAATAATAATTCAAACCTATAAAGTTGTGTTTATCAGTCCTTATTTTAAATTACTAGACAATAAGTACATCTTAAGCAAATCTCTGGAATATCGTAACCTCCCTGGAAAGGCTAATAGCCCCGCCGCAGCAAAGTTTTAGTCGTGTTGATGTGTGTAGAAGATATTGTATAAAGGTCTACGGGCCAAATACACCTAAGTCGAAGGTGATTCCTGATATATTAATACTTGATAAGAATCATAGTACAAGTGCGTTTTCAACCACTAGGACGAGTTCTTATCACGCTTTATAAGAATTTGGGTTAGATAACTATTATACGGTACGGTATTTGCGAAAACCTGCCCCGGTCGGCTGATCTATTCGGGCTTTAGTTTAGTTTAAGGTAAACCAACCAAATTGTGCTCTTTTCTACGTTATAGAGAGTTTATCATTATAAGGAATAACGTTATAGAGATTTTACACTGTATATTTTTCTGCATTGTTATCGGATATAAAGAGTGCTCGAATTCTGTCAGCTGTGGTCTTTTAGGTAGCGGAATCGGACGAGGGTAAGTGAACACCGCCGCCTAAGGACAACCACAACACCAGAAGAGTCGCAGGTGCGTTGCTGATCTTTAAGAAAGGAGAAAAATCTTTGATTCTGGAAGGTTCGGAAATCCTATCGTTCAGAAATACCTCTGGCGACAGCTGATTCCAAAGAGTGGTTGTGCGTGGCTGTATGTATGTATACTTTACATGAAGTAAAGCAAAGAGGTTTCAAACTATAGAAATTTTTAGGATGAAATTTTGAATTCAGTCGCAATGTACGATGTTCAAACCAGCTCTAATTGATATTACTCCTCAGGAGACTGGCCGTAACAGATATGGTAAAAAATACAGAGATGCAACATTTTCGTCAGTGAATCAAGTCGATCCAAAAGTACCTGGTTGTCGACGATTCGAGCCGCTCTACGTGGAATGCGTTAGTTTATAATTGCGTCGTATTTCTAGCACGTATAGATCCTTCTGATATTACAGTCGCGAATATTATATTCTACAAAGTTCATCCGCTAATATGTTTACTTACTTTATCTGTTCTATTCTTATTATATCTGATATATAGTTATTATATTCACTTTATATGTATAGTTTTGTTGCTGTTTGAAAATAGGGATCCTCTATAGGAAAAAACTCGGGTAACTCGAACAATTCTCGCGGGAGACTTGCTATAATGAAATGGTAACTAAGAATATGTTTTACAACTAGTTTTCCATTATTCAAATTCTGGTGTTAACCTTTAATGCAGACATGTCCAAAGGCATCTGCCCGAACACCTGGAAGGAAACCGATGTCATAGGGATTCTCAAGCCCTCTAAACAACCAACCGACACCATATAAGCCTTCTGAAAGTCTTGGGTAAGATGTACGAAAGGCTCATTCTCGTCCGCCTTAGGTACTTCATGCAGTCCTGAGGAATACTCTACCACGAGAAGTTTATATTTCGTGCCACACATGTACCCATCAGGTGCACCACATTCATTGTAAATTCATCCAGTGTTCCCGTTCCTGAGCACTAATCTTCGATCTGGCAAAAGCATTCGCTAAGGTCTGGCACAATGGACGCATATACAAACTTTATAAGCTCGGTGTGCCAGATCGATTTGTATCATGTGAATCATGCGAGACTTTCTGCTTAATCGAACCTTTCGAACGCGTCCCGAAGCTCACGCCGTTCGAGTCGGAGTTCCGCTAGGCTCACTTTTAGGTCCCATCCTCTATATATACTACACCAAAGACATACCGCGGACTGTAGAGCTAGTCCTTTTTTCCGATGACACCGGCCTCTATGCTTCTGGATATAAAGCAAACACTACATGTAAGCGCCTCCATCCGCAGCCTACAAATTAGGGAACTGGTTTCGGAAATGGAGAATCGAGGTTAATCCTACCAGAGTGCAGCCATGTACTTCTCTCAACGTAAAACGCCGTATCTCCCTACCATAGTTATTTGATCGTTCAATCCCCTGGGAAAAGACAGTCAAATACTTAGGTGTCATACAAGATGAAAGACTCACCTTCGGTCCGCATATTGGGCAGCCATTTTCCTTGGTCGTTTGCACCTATTAGCTAATAAAAATAGCAAAATGTCAATACGTAATAACTACACAGTACTAAGCGTGCGTCCATTCGACCCATAATGACATACGCAAGTCCCGTCTTTGCGCATGCCTCCCCGCGTCTTTCACCGACTTAAAGTAATCCAGAATCGCTCCTTGCGCAAGGCCACTGGTGTGTCGTGGTTCTTGCGTAATGAAAATCTCCATTTAGATTTTGATCTTCCGGCGATAGCTGAGTAGTACCTGAAGTAAGCTTCCTGCTGCTATTTCGATACTGTCGTCACGTCAAATCCGTTGATCGTGAGTGCTGCCATTTACAATCCCACCGCGAACCATCTCTTCACTCGCGTCCGAAGAAGACAGAGGCACGCCTCAACCACCAGAGCCCAAGCCCTCCACAAAACACATCATCCTATCGCCCCCGCCGACCGATTCGCATTACCGCCTATATTATATATACA
Source organism: Teinopalpus imperialis (assembly GCA_029286865.1). NCBI lineage: Eukaryota > Metazoa > Arthropoda > Insecta > Lepidoptera > Papilionidae > Teinopalpus > Teinopalpus imperialis. The sequence continues at coordinate 400,765 of JAGSMU010000025.1, read as the reverse complement.
TCAGGCCGGTTCACACCAATAGATAAGAGCGTCACTAGAGTTAAGTTCTTCTCCAGCGCCAACCCGGTGCAGTTGTAAAAGCCACGGGCTAATTGTGGCCATCAGCCAAAAAAAATAAACAATTTTACTATTTAGAGATAAGTAAATCCAACCAGCATTTAGAATTTTTATGTTGTTTCTTACCTGTGTAGTGGGTACTACTACTACACTAATATTTAATAATATTTCTATAGGTTCAAGATTAATATTGAAAACGTAATGGAACTTAATATTTTATTTACACCAATTAATACACTATAATAATACCCTTAAATAATTATTACAAACCATTATATACAACAAAATCACAGAGTAGAAAGTTGAGATGAATCTATAAGCTATACTGTTTAACTCTTAAGCGGTCATGAAATAAACATCCTAAAGATTAACAAATTTTATAATATTTTGTCTAGTATATATAAATAATTATTATGTACTTGAAGCGACGAGAAAGAGCCGATTATTTATTATTTTAAATCATCAAATTCATACTTCACACTATTAGATATATTTATTGTTCTAGGAATTGTTTAAATTATCTAACTACTGGTTTTTAGCAATTTTTAAGTGCATAAAAAATAAGTTTATACTAATATTTTTTCAATCAAGATAAAAGGGGTAGGTCCTACCCTGTCATGTAAACTATCACCTTAATTATGTATTAAATAATCCGAAAAGTGTAAATTTAACACGTGAAAAGTAGAACACGACGGTTTTAAAGTGCGTCCTACGCTCAGATATCTTCGCTTATTAGTGTCTATTTTATATTTCTTAGTATATTACAAGACAGTTAGCAGTCTGCGGAATGCAGAAAACTGTGTGGTCATACAAATCTAGTACTATATTAGTCGGCGACTCTTACGGGTATATAAGCAAAATTTTAAATATATATCGTCATTTGTTTACGTTGTTGAGCAATCAGCCGAAATACAAGTGATAGTCGAAAATCGATTGAAGATAATCTTCGCTGTGGAAAAATTGTAATGGAAGTTGCGTTTCGGAAAGAAACATCTGCATAAGTTGGAGTATTTGAGTACGTTTCACGAAACACTTAGCATTACAAAAGTCAGAACAAGAATGCTCACGCCACTACATAAGAATCAACGCTTCTAGGCAGGGGGATCATCACTTAGAGCCTCAGGCTCGTAACAAAAGTCGATGCAGTGCACAAATAGTATGTAGCCCCACCAAATTGTGACACTTTATTTGAAGGTTAAAGTTTTTTGAGGAAATTTTATATAATTTTAAGGGAATTTTATTAACATATTTTAAGGGCAAGAACATAATAAAACATATTTGATAATACTATGCTTCAATTTTAAGGAAGGTTAGAGAAGCTATCAATGAAAAAAATCTGCTTTTGTAAAACAACGCGCTAGTTCACAAGAGAACAGTTGCGATGGCTACTGTAAACAAATTGAACCAATAGTATGTGAATATACCTACAGACCAGACTGCCTTAGCGACGGCGAAAAAAAAAGAGTTAAATGGAGAAAATTTTCCGAGGACATTGAGGTTAATCAAGACATAATGATTTTTACGTCGTGTCACTTCATTTCACATGTCGTGTCTTCTCTACTTTCTCCACGCGTTTAGTACTATTTCATGCTGGTATTCTGCGAAGGAGTGGTCGTTCTCCGGTTGAGCCGACCCATTGATGTTGTAACTAGAAATGAGCTAAAGCGAACCACTGTTAAAATTAAACAATTTAAACTTTTAATTAATAATAAATTTTGATTTAATTTCTAAAATTTAAGTCATAAATACATGTATTGTCACGTTACACTCTGCGACAATTTAGCATCATACCAGAGGACAAGTAAGCATGTTGACGATAGCTCTATATATTCTTAGCACCTTAACATTACGATGACGGTAAAAATCGCAACAGCATACGATAAAAGGCACACATTTTAAATCTGCCATTATTAAAGTAGCATATTTGCATGTACTATCAAATAGAAATGACAGTCAGCGTAATGAAATATACGGTATAAATATATACCGTAACAATTATTTTGATAATCATTTCATTTAAATCATATTTTTTTAAATTACTAAAACCGCTTACGGGATAAGCGACATAATTTTAATGTGCTACGCTCAAAACATTGTTCACATGTGCTTTGCATTTAAATTTTACTTTTAATACGAGTATAATAATGAATTTAAATTAGCTCCCATAATGGTGTCCAAAATGTTTTTAGTGGACCTCCATACAGTATATCTTTAGGACTGCGCTTTGTGGTTATGTTGATTCTTAAAATTTGACCCAACAACTTTAATAAGTACTGTTCGGTAGGCAAACTGTGTGGATCAGGTTACTATTATTATATTTTATTAAAATCTATATAATTAGACAGTATAAAACTTTAGTTGATAATACATAGTCACGAGCTTAGCTTGTTAATGCTAAATATACGTACAAAGAAACGTAATGATTTGTTATAGAATTAAATACATATATTTAAGCTTAAACGATAATTGTGTAGATTTCAGTTTACGAATTAAATCTCTCTACTTTATCGATTAATTAATTATTAAAAAAAAGTGGAGTTTGGATGTTGGTCTCAGGTTATATTACAGAATCTCCAGGTCACAATGTCGAATTTGCGGGAACTTTTTCTGAAAATAAATGTCAAAAGTTTTAATCATAACTATCATTGTTTACACCGATACAGTATAATAGTAATCTTACCCTTAATTTCAGTTCTATTCTGTCGATCTCTCCGCCTAACATATCGACGATATTTTCTCCATGTTTCAATAGGAATGCTTCTACGTTATCTATGGTTTCAATTTTCTTAATATCCTAAAAGTATTTTAACTATAAATAGATATTTTTATAACTTTTAAGTTTAGAGAATAGCAAAAGTATATATTTAACTTAAAGAAAATCGTTTATAAGCATTCCGTTACCTCTAATAACATATTTAAATCATGTTTCTCTAAATAAGACCGCGTTAATGCTCTGCCATCAAAATCAACCTCAGCCTAGAAATAAACAAGAATATATTTCGAAAATAGTTCTGGAAGACTTTTAAGGGTATAATGGTAAGACGTTGGACTGTTGATATAGCAGATAAAGATATGAATTCTTAATACCTAGTACCAACTGCCTTTGCGGTTCATACATATAAAAATCTTGTACACAGAGATTGGCTCACCCCATTACAAATGAATTAATATAACGTAATTTCCATGAAGTTCATGTTCAATATGGATAATATCTATCACTTTTAAGAATAAAATATGTATAGTAACAAATTTTCTATATTTTTTTAGTAATACTTTATGAAAACATCAATATATACGTTTTTTATGGATGTTTTCAATAAAATAATTTTCATTGTATTTAATAATATATGAATATTGTTCTTTGTAAAAGATAAAATCAATTACTATTTATCGCCAAACAACAGAATAAATAATTTAAAAAAATCGATAATAAATTTATAATTAATAACAATAAATTTATTTTAAATCGATATTTGAATTTTGTATGATTGATGAATTCAAATTTTATTTAGTCATAATTATAGTAATATTATATAATTACTGATGTATTAAAAATATATAATTACTTTGTATCTTATTAGGTTACTTCCTATATCTATGCCCTTAACATCATGTATGGCTCTAATCATGAAATCTCTCTCCAACACACTGTTTATTTCATCTAACTGTTCCTGTGGTATAGATCTGCAGAAAAAGAAATATTTTTAAAACAATAATACAAAAACTTAGAGAATACTCTATATATATATAATTTAAAAAACAGTAATACAAAAAATTAAATTATTTAGTTTTTATTTATTTAAAAATAGTGATTTCATTTATTAGGGGTGAAAAAATATTTTGTATTTAAAAGATAATTAATAATAAAACAAGATTTAAATCTTACCTGCCAACAAGGGCTCCTACATTGCTTAAAATAATAAATGAGGCAACACCACCCAATATTGTTCCCACTAATATACTTCCAATGGCATCTGGCAAAGGGTTGCCAGTGTATTGTGAAATTGCCATGCAACTAGCAGCCACGACAACACCAGCGACAGCAGCCGTATCTTCAAGCAATACAACATTTACGGAAGGATCGGAGCTGCGCATAACTGAAATAATAATGAATAAATTGTATTTCATAGCCATTCAGACATTAAATGTATTGAGAACCAATCACCCAAGGTAGGAACACTTTCATGTGGTACTACTATTGAATAGTATGTTTCAGCAATTTTTTGTATTATTCATGACAACCCATTCAGAAAGGTGCTTTCGAGATCAACTCCATATGTGGATCTAGACTGCAGCAGTTAAAATATTTGGTAAGCATTCTCTTCTATCTGAGAAGATAATTTAATTACCTTCATAAAAAATAAAAGTTATGAAAGCATTGTCAAGATTATATGGTAATTGGAAAACATAGCAAATAAGATTGGGGTATATTTTTGGAAACTGAACATCAGACATATCCTTTAATTGAATATAAGCAATGAAAGTACTAAAGATTTAGTTAATCCTGATACTACTATACTTAATGAAAAACACTTATATAATTGTGAAGGTGGTAAATAACAAATATATTATTTTACTAAACATTAAAAAAATACCATATTCCGACAAGGACATGTTAGCTTCTTTTGCACCCTTTCGTATTGCACTTAAAGCCACCATTAATGTAGCGCCTTCTGACACAACTGCTCCTCCAAGAACGAAATAAGCCTGTAAAAGAACTTTAATTTCAAATTACAATTTTTATACTTAATTGTACATAATAAGTAATAAAATGTGCATAGACGAGATAAAGAAGTATTAAAAACAAATTACCCAGAAAAAGTCGTGTACTGGTTGAGGGTCCATTATGCCTACCACACCATGGTAAAAAGATAATCCACTTCCCACACAGAATATGCCTACTCCAGATATTAAGGAAGACACATACCTCATATTTGTATAACCATAAGGATGGTCTGGATCTGCAAGCTAAAAATTTAAATATGTATTGTATGTAATCTGTTATGATCTGTAACTGAACGATAACCATTCATGTCTTTTATTATGAATAAAACATACATACCTGAACTGATTTATGTATTCCATAAGCAAGAATGATTTGATTTACAGTGTCCGCAAGAGAATGAATGCATTCAGAGAACAAACTGTGAGATCCTGTGTAGAACCAGGCACAGAGTTTAAACAAAAAATTACATCCATTTCTAAAACAACAGATTTGTAAAGTCACAGAATTTTAATTTTAGTATTACCATATTTAAGTTACTGATATATTTTACTCACATTCCTATTGCAGTGAGAACTACTCTCCCTGATCTAGTTTTTAAACCTAATTCTTCGCCCTGTTTTAGACGTTTGTGGCTCATTTCTCTTCTGTAGTTTCTTAATCTTCGTTTAACAGTGAAAACATCTGAAAATAAAAGAGCAATATTATTTTTAAATATTTGTGTTATGATAGATGTAAGTAGTTTTTTGGACTTAAATATAATTTTTTGTAATATAAATAACTGCTAATTGTTCCAGACAAATTTAACAGTTCTGAAAATGAAAGAGCTACCTATAAAATATAAAAATAGTGAAGATATTAGACTCTAACTAGCCTATCATTTGGGTTTGTGTATAATACAGTGGCTTGAATCATTGTGTTTCTGTTTATTTCCAGGTTCCTAAGCTCAGAAAACACTATTATCATAAGTCACCAGTATATGATGATAGTACTTGTACTTGGAACCTTAAATTTTCCAAGTGAAAGGTAATTTCTTTATCTATCCTGATTTGAAGAAAGTCTAATTGTATTAAAAAACAGAGTAATAGTAATAGTTTCCACATTTTCCATCATCATCTATGAGATTACTAAATTGTACATACTATATCTTAATTATTTATTCAGTATAGTTTATTTAATTTACTTTAACAAGGGTTTTGTGTTCAGCAATAAATCCTTAAAAATATATGGCAGTTGATGTTTATTTAATATTTTACCTTGTTCATATCTTCTTCTATCTAGTTCCCTTCGTAATAATTCTTTTTCCAATGTTTCTTTTGATCCCCACACCTATAATTGGACAATTGAAATAAAAAAAAATGATTATAAATATATAATATAAGATAATTAGGTTATTCAAACATAACCTCGATTGGCTCTAGCAGTGAGCTTGTATGTATGTATATATATGTAATGAAACCTGATTTTTGTTCAATAAAATTATTTCCATTTTTAAATATTTTTTTAGGCTATAGAATCATAGATCAAAGATATCTTTTGGGGACCAAGCTTGTAAAAAAAATGTTTTATAAATCTATATTTTCAATTTATTTTATAAAACTACTATAAAACATGGTAACAAAAATATGAGGTATACATAATTTCATCATATTTAATGTAACTATATTTTTATGCAACTTTCAATATATTATATATTCACCATCTATAATTTTTCACAACTGGATCACCAATTTGGAAATTTGATTATTGGTTAAGTAAAAAATTAAGTCTATAAGTTGCCTTTACATACTAATCATTATTGGATATTTCAATGATTTATATCTCTGTTAATTTTAGTAATTTATTATTGATGCAGAATTGTACTAGGCTTAGATGATGAAACTGTATTAAAAGCAAAAGATTTTAACAGTAAGAAAGATGTTTACCAACCTCAATAGCCTTAGCTTCAACATCTTTACGGTAATATACAGTTATTGGTGGCTCAGATTCATATGGTGATCTTCGAAGTACTTTTGGTAATGACTCTAAGTCAGTTTGCTTAAGTAAATATTCTGTCATTGCCCGCATTGGAGTTATAAAATTACGCTCAGTATATGAGGCAGAAAAATCAATTAATAGTCTTTTTTTAACTAAAAAAACAATAATTAATTAACCTTTTAACTGAAATAATATAGAATATCATGTACACCACACTAGTTTATACCTTGGGGAGCGATTTGTTCTTTAGTAGAGGTAGCATCTTTCTGTGACTTTTCAATAGTGACTTTTGTAACAATTTTATTTTCATCTGTTTCAGTCTTAACTACTATTTCATTAATACCTTTTGTTAACTTTCCATTAGTATCTGGAGGTTTCTCATAACCTTTAGCGTTTGCTATGTCACTTTTGTCGAAAATAAAAGTTGATGTTTTCAAATTTCTTTTAATAATATTCCTCACATAAGTCAAAGTACCATTTTGTTGTAAGTGTCCTGGGTATCCAATACACAAGTAACTCAAACTTTTCATATGAAAGTATTGTCGGCCCATCTTTTTATAAAAAATTGCGGCAACCGAAGACAACATGATCTTTATGAATTAAAAATCTATGTAAATTAAGCAAAGAAATTCTACTGTAATCACTTTTGAAAATATCCTATAAGGGTATTATAATTGAATAAGACCATGGTTTCATTACAAAGAACTGCAAGTGTAATTGTAATTGCTACATATGGAGCTCTAATTCATATCTTTAAAAATTAGAAACTAATCCTAGTTTTATACATAAGCAACAAGCTAGAATCTCAAACAGTGACATTTATTGTCACTGTCACAAAATAAATATGATGACATAAATTTTGGATTCTGATGACAGCGCTGCAAAGCCGCATAGGCGTTAGCCTTCCTCGTCCCCGGATCCCGAATCCGCGAGCTACAATGACATATATTGATTACAGATGTGTTTTTTTATATTAACTGAAACTTACGTGCACCGTGAAAATGACAATGATGTTAACTATGAGATTATTAGTCGAGTGCGACATTTTTAACAACAAAAGTTGGTGACTGGAAAAATACTGAAACAGTTTCCTCATTTTATGAATAAATATGTCCAATTATAAAATTGTATATACCCATAATTTTAAAGATTAGTATTTTTTTAGTTATAAAAACATCTTCATATTCAACTTGGTTTACTCTGAAATGCACTCGGTTATTAATTTAAAAAAAATCGAGCCAAGACTGCAAAGAAATAAAAAAATATTTCGAATGAATTATAAAAAAATATTTATGTGTAGAGGTTTGGGATTGTAGGGTGAATAATTCACGTTTGCGTAACAAGAACAGGCACTTAGCTTCTCCGCCTCCACCAACCCGAGATCCGGCTCCGGTCATATCAACTTTCTATCGGTTATATTCTATCTTCGCCAGCAGAACGTATTGACTATATATAACACCACTGCAATGCAGAAGGCTAGGGAGACCACTGCGCTACATTTCCGAGAAACCTTATGAAAGTGAACTTTGTAAATGTAGTCATATCAGGATTCCACTCGACCCTCAATGGCGGCACTATTTGAGCTCAGAAAATGGTATAGTACAGTCTGTATCGGCTAAATCTAAATCAACCAATCAGTTCTAGAATATAACACTGTGACCGTATAATAGTCTTAAATCCAAGCCATGTTAACGTTGTAGTGGTACATGCACCGATTTCAACGTATACTGATATTGATGATTTTTTTACACAGCCCATGATACTCTAAATAATATAACTAAAAGAGACATCACTCTATTAATAGAAGATCTTCCCGCCAAGGTAAGAGGCACGACTGAAGATCACCACCTAAAATAAGTAGTTGGTAAATACAGACTTCATCAGAATCCAAAATGACAGAATTGAAAGATGGCTACAGCTCTCTCTCACATTAATGAACACTTGCTATGAAAATCACCCGATATGACTAGATACGTGGATAATACGAGGTGATCGAGCGTATAATCAGATAGACTACATTGCTATCAATAACAGATGGAGATCCTGTATTATCAGCGCAAAAACCTATATCGGAACTGATTGTGAAGGTGCCCTTATACATCTGGTGGTAGAGATGAAATTGTTAAAGTTTGAAATAAAAAAGATGCAATGAGTCAGTCCATTTTTCGTATAGAAGAACTAACCCCTTTGATAGAAAAATATATTTTTTCAAAATAGTATTATCACTATATCCTACTAGCATTTAACACTAGGATATATTTCTTTATTTATATATTCTCCATTTTTATGTTTTTATTTTTTTTACTCATATTTAATTAATAATTATATATATAAATATACTGTAACTATTGTAATCAGTATATTTAAAGTAATCATTTTATACTAATATATTCTATTTACTGTATCTAATAATTCTTTAATCATATCAGAATTGTATTGATTTGAAAATAAAAATTACCTGGCTTTGTTTCGAGAAAGAGGAGCTTGACGATCTTACAGCCACTTCAAATGTCATTATATGAGGGATAGACAATTTGATGACAGTTAAATTTGACAGCTCTTTTCGTTTCGGCAAGTGTCCGCAAAGGTGTGTTTATGTATGATAATCTTAAAAAATCACATAAACTGCTGTACTATATTAGTTTTCGTATTTAATTCTTTGAACTGTGATACACAGTGTTCGTAAAAGTAAGGTTATTTTTATTTTTCTTTGTAATTTCAGAATACAATGGCTAAACCTAAGGGCGAAAGAAAGGGTAAATCTGCCATAAATGAAGTGGTTACCCGTGAATATACGGTGAATTTACATAAACGCCTTCATGGAGTTGGTTTTAAAAAACGTGCTCCACGAGCAATTAAGGAAATTCGGAAATTCGCCGAAAAACAAATGGGCACTCCTGATGTTCGTGTGGACACTCGTTTGAACAAATTTCTGTGGTCCAAGGGTGTAAGGTAAGCTTTGTTATACGCATTGTTTACTACCCTTTCGTTTTAGTATTTTTTGAAAAAAATGTTATTGTTTGTGTTTTACAATGAACTTGAAAACCTTATATTAGAACTAATTTCTTTCTGAATTGTATACAGATAGTACCAGTTAAAATTATCAACTTTATTAACATGTTCGTTGTTGTCATTTTGTTATTGGTAAGCTGTTAAATGATAATGTTTAATAACAATTTTTTTTAAAACAAAGTGACGTATAGTTGCAAATTACAGTTTTAAAGTATGTGTAATAATATAAACAATAAAGTAAAGTAAGTAATACCATAGAGGAATTATTAGGTTACAAGACGTATGCAATTTTTATTTATATTTTGTGGTTAAAATTATAAAATTCACAAATTCAGTTACTAAATGAATATATTTTATTTAATGAGAAAGATACACCATTAACAATATCGTTTTACACTTACAGTTTAGTTTTACTAAATCATAATGGTTAGCCTTTACAGGTGTGTGCATAATTAGTATTTTCAAATTTACGCATCTAAGCAACATTACATCTATTAAATTAATATTTTAATTAGAATTGTAAATAAAAGATTAAAATAAAAAACATTGCAATAAGTTAGAAAAAGTGAATAAAAGTGAATAATAAAAACATAAACTAGGCATTACAAAGTGCTATAATTTTTTTTCTTGAACATTGTCATTAAAAAATATCAATATTGCTATTTTTGTTCAAGTCAATTAGTATTCAATACTGTTTGTATTAAAAACTAATTCATGTTGTTTTAATGAAATTATTATAATCGGCACAAAATTTATCCACCATTTGCTACATTTCTTTTCCCCATATTTTTATTTGGCCTGATTTAATTGTGGTATAATGTTCCTCTCACCTCAAAGGTTTGCACAAGCTATTAGTGACAACAAGACAGATTATTGGAAGAGATCAACTTTTATTACATCAATACCCTCAGTTCACCTGATAGTGATTGATACCTGTGGCCTAGTGGAAACAAAGATTCAAGATAAAAATGTTTTGTCACCCCTGAGGACCGAGATGCCTGTAATTGTTACTTGTAAATGAGTCCAGAGATTAGAGGTATTTACCATATGAAACACAGCAATGTTTTGTGATATTTCATGCTAATATTCTGTGAGGATGTGGTCCATTCCTGAATATGCCATTACATTTTAATTGAAACACATTACATACAATTACCATTGTTTAGTCTTACTATGATTCTATTTTATTTTTCAGAAATGTCCCATTCCGTGTTCGTGTAAGGCTTTCACGTAGACGTAATGATGATGAAGACTCAGCCCACAAATTATTCACACTTGTGACTTACGTGCCTGTTGCTTCAATCAAAGGCCTGCAGACAGAAAATGTTGATGCTAGCCAAGAATAAATCTTAATATAAGTTTTATTTGTGTTTTATTATTTGAAACACTAACCAATGCTTTGCTTTTTTTAATTATGTAAAAGTCAGTTCAAGATAGATATCTAGAAGGCTCAAGCTGCATATAGCAATAGAAAATTGACTTGTCAAAGCACTTTTTGAAACTAATGACAATGAACCTTTTTGAGTGATAAAATGTTGTAATATGTATAAAAATTATTCAATTATTAAAATTGCAATATATATCAGTGCAAAGGGTAAGGTCGTAGGATATTGGATGTTTGCATTTTAAATAGCAGGTGATTTATCTTTTATGACAATTTCAAAATAAAACTAACTCATATTTCATTTAAACTGGATGCTAAGTATAAGCTAAACTGGATGCTAAGTATAAGCTAAACTGGTTAACTAAGTATAAGTTTTTTCGTATTTTATATACAAATTCAACATATTTTTTATCATAGCGTATTTACATTTGGTGATAATATAAATGTGCCATATTGTACGATAACTTGTTGGCATTTTATAGGTAATGACAATCCTATTGCCGTAGAAATTTAGGGGCTTCTGATCAAACAACTGACAAGTAGTTTAGACAGTCCTCTTTGATGTTAAGCTAATACTACCTAAAGAATTCAGAAGAGACAGAAACAGGTGAATAATATGTAGGTATAAATTTAAATTAATAATATTACATTACTTCATTAAAAAAAACAGAAATTATGGTCGGGCTAGGTATGTACTGCACTGGATTATATATATCTATTGTTTCAATAAGATTTCTATTCGTCGCACAGAAGTGTACCTGTTTTACATTTAATGTCGTCAATACTTTCGTACCCTGCTCAAGTTTCTCAAAATAACTTTTAAATTGATTGTTCGACAACTCTTTAAGAAAACAATCGGGGTGAGAAACAAGTTCACAGTTCACCTGTGGGTAGGCGCTTGTGTTTTAACCCCTGAGAAATATTATGAAACTGGGTAGAGAAATTGGCTGTTGCGCTACGGATCCTGGATTCGATTCTCTGCTGAGGTATAATATTGTACGGCATAAATTTACAGTCCTCAATATGTTGCAAGTTCTATGTTCTCGACACTGCATCAGAAACCAACTGATTAGACAAGGGGATGAGCAAGTGTTTATTTATGTTTACGGTGATAATATAATATAATATTATAGTGAAGGGAAGGACACCGTGGTAGAGCTACACTGCAGTTTGTTTTTAGCTGCAGAATGAATGGGCCAGCTCGAACGGCGTAGGACCACGCTCTCACAGAGCGAAATAACAACATAATGTTGCTGTGTTTCGTCTGGCTTATGACTATAAATGTCAAAGGCCGTAGGAATTACTTACCGTCAGGTGAACTATACTCGTTTAAAACTCTCAATGTAAAAAATAAATAAAAATAACAACGATTACTTTGGTGTTTACTCGCTTATGGCTCATTAATATAGTCTGCACTGCTTGATGTAATGTATTAACCAAAAGACACCAACATGATTAAAATTGACTTAGGAGCATCAGTATCATTGTATCAATCGTTAATAAACAAAAGATATTACCGTGGTCAAATTCTGTTAACGATGTATTTTATTTCTTTATTGTTCATAAAGAAAAATTAAAATCTAAAACTTTAGATTGAAAGTGTTTCCGATATAGGTATATAGGAAGTTTCCATCGTTAATCATCGTTCGTGGAACTACTATAAAAATTCCGCTCTACAACCATCCTGCTAGGGGTAAAAGGAGCAAAGAGGCTACCGCAGACCCTTCCACGCTCGTCGTAGAATTCTGTAATATCAGGGGACTTCATTCCAACTTTAACGCCGTCCACCACCATGAGACGGCGAAGACGGCCTTGCTCACCGAGACGCAGATTATTCTCCGGCTTACACCTCATACCTCTCCGTCTGGGAGTACAAATTGGAACACTCATTTGTGCCGCGGGCCGGAGTGTGTTTATACGTCAGAGATGATATCTGCTCTTGACGCCTCGACAGTCTTGAACGGACCTGTCCATCCTTTTGCTCTGCGAAGACAGTTACGATCATCCCCGCGTCTATGCATGCCTTTATAGGTCTCATAACGGTAATACCGACACTGACCGAGTCATCGACCACGTCCAAATGACTACAGACTGTGCAATAACAAATCCCATCTGCAGAGATGATGATATCGTGATACTCGGCGACTTTAACGCTCAAACTAATTGCAAATTAATAACATTTATTGCTATTGCGGATGACAACAGGGGATGCGTTATACCCTGGCCGCGCCAATATTTCTCGAGAAAACATCAATGAGTGCCGGAACAAAACTTATGTCTGAGATCGGGACTTTGTTAAACAAGTCATATTGAGGCCGAAAAAATCTAGTCCAATTTAACCCCACAAAGAGACAAGTTTGCGCGTTTACCGCTAAAAACACGCAACAAAGGGAATCCCTTTGTTGCGTCTCCTTATTTTGTCAACACTCCATTGGCTACCTCAACTGCTATCGGAATCCTTGGCGTTGACATATCGAGCGATTTTTAGTTCCGCGGTCACTTGGAGGGTAAGTCCAAATTGGCCTCAAAAAAATTAGGCGTTCTTAATAGAGCGCGACCGTATTTCATGTAGGCCCACTGTTTAGAACTTTAACAAAGTGCAAGTTCGGCCTCACATGGAATACTGTTCTTATCGCTGGGCCGGGGCACCCCAGTACCAGCTTCTTCCGTTTGACTGCGTCCAACGGAGAGCGGCTCGAATCGTTGATGATCGGCTTGATTTACTGGCGCGAATAGATGGTGCATCTCTTTGCGTTTTTTTACCGAATTTACCGTGGAGAGTGTTCTGAGGAGTTAATCGGATTAATTCCAGCCGCTGAGTTTAAACATCCTACATCACGACCGAATTCAAAATTTCATCCTCATCATCTCGATGGTTGGCAATCCACCACTGTGCGCTTTACGTGAAATTTCCTGCCACGCACATCTACTCTGTGGAATCGGCTGTCGCCAGCGGTGTTTCCGAACCGATACGACTTAGAGACCTTCAAGAAAAGAGCCTACACTTTCCTTATAGGCCTGCAACGCATTCGTGACTTGCTGATGTTCATGGGCGGTGATAACTTACAATCAGGTGGGCTGCAGTCTCGTTTGCCACCTATTCTATATAAAAAAATAACCGCTATCAAAATATGTTACGTCAATTGTCTCAAAGGGATAATCCTCACTAAACATTACTAAGGGCGTCCTCCAGACAACAGAAACAAGTTACACACTTCAATGGGAAGATATTTTGTAATTGACATATGATTGACACATTTGTAAATAACATACTTGTCCATATTTAATATCAGTTTTACATTTTTGCTCGACTCGTTAGAATTATAAAGCTTAGTATCGTCTCACTTTCGAATTTATCCCAATCCGTTTACATAAAAGAGATTGGTATCGTTGTCTCATCCCGCTGTCATTAGGAGTTTATTTAGTCCCAAGCATATATGTAATGTGTCCTATCAAATGTTAAGTTATAATTGCAGTCAGTTCAAGGATGCTGATATCTTATATTTTAAAGTGGTATTTTACACCACTAAAAATTTTAAATCTGGGCTTGCGTTTGAACATTTCGATGACTTGGGAAATTCATGTTGCTAAAACTAGCCCAATAAGTCAATACCACCCAACCGGCCCTCTACCGTCTTTAAAACTTTCTACCCTACAAAACGAATCTTATGCTAGTTCAATAACTGTATTAGATCTTTCTTCCACTTACGAAAGTATACCATATATATATGTATATGTACATACCTATACAATACATATAATAGTAGACCATATCTCCTCTGCTCTAATGAATGGCTTCCTATTCTTCAAATGCATAAGTCGAGAATTCTACAAAGCCTATAATCAATTTAAAACAATTCTATCTTTTTAATCGTCTCCAGACTCATATGCCGACATACAACGCACAACACTGGTTTATTTAATTCTTCTTTTACTGTTCAGGCTATACAGATCTGGAACACACTATCTGATGAAATTAAGTCCCTAATAAAAATAGTTTTAAAAGACTGATTCTCGAGTATTACACAAGAGAAATAATTTGAATTTGCTATTTAATTATTTATATTATTTATGTTACGTATAATATTAATATTTAGATTTTTCCTTTGCGGTCCATTCCGCAGTCCAACCATTGTACCGTTTTTTTTAAATACGGTGGTGTTTACAATAGAATAAATAAATAAATGAACTTTCACTAGCATATGATTGTTTTTTTACTTAACATTCTAATATAGTTTAGTTTTAGCCAACAAAACATTTTGCTGATCCAACCTTTTTTTTTTAAATTAGAAATCCTGTAAAATATTGTGAGAAATGGTTTAAAATTTGGTACAAAAAGTTCACTTCATTGAATCACGTTCTAGTTTCATCGATAGGATGAAAAATAAAACAAGAAACAATTTCTCATATAAAATATGATTATATGTTAACAGATTCCAAAAAACATAAGCAAACATAGCAAAACTAACAAGAAAGTTTCAGCGCAATCGTATCGCCTGCGTCGTGCGCTACATCTGACAGCTGCAAACATTAGTTACTACCGTGACTCTATTTTTAATAATTCTACATATAAAAAAACGTTTGTTACTGTACCCCCAATTATTGTAGTATAGTCCTTTTTCAGACATTAACAGGAAAAAAAAAATAGAATACACACAAACTTCTTTAAAGGTAAATTATTTTTAAAGTCCGATTTAACCCCACGAAGACACAAGTTTGCACGTTTACCGCTAAAAAGATTCCCTTTGTCGCATCTCCTTGTTTTAAAAGCACCCCCCTAGGTACTTCAGCTAGTATTGGAATCCTTTGCGTTAACATATCGAGCGACGTTCAGTTCCGCGGTCACTTGGAGAGTAAGGCCAAATTGGCCTTTAAAACAACTGGGCGTGTTTAATAGAGACAGTATTTCATGTCGGCCCACTAACAAAGAGAATGTTCGGCCTCACATGGAATACTGTTCTCATCTCTGGGCCGGGACACCCCAGTACCAGCTTCTTCCGTTTAACCGCATTCAACGGAGACCGCCTCGAATCGTTAATGACCAGGTACTTTCTGATCGGCTTGATTCACTGGTGTTGCGAAGAGATGTTGCATCTCTTTGCATTTTTTACCGAATTTACCATGGGGTTCTGAGAATTTATTCGGATTCATTCCAGCCGCTGAATTTAAACATCGTACATCACGACAAAAATCAAAATTTCATCCTCATCATCTCGATGGTTGGCAATCCACCAATGTGCGCTTCACGAGAAATTTCCAACTAATCTGTAGAATTAGCTGTCGCCAGCAGTGGTTCCCAACCGATACGACTTACGGACTTTAAGAAAAGAGCCTACACCTTCCTGAAAGGCCGGCAACGCATTTGCGATTCCTCTGATGTTGCGGATGTTCATGGGCGGCGGTGATCACTTACCATCAGGTGACCTGCATGCTCGTTTGCCGCCAATTCTATATAAAAAAATCCTCAATACACCTACTAAAGCTATCTATGACATCCCTACGTCAGGCACAAATTTACGTATTAAAACGAAAACCGGATTCCATTTTATTACTATACTCATACATTATAGTCCCTCCGTCTAAGAGTTTATTAGTCTGACGCCTTCATTTTTTCAATTTCACATTTTATTTGTTTTAGAGTATAGAAATAAAATTGGAATATTTTAGTAATGCAAACACAATTAAAGACATTTTTGACAGAAATTTCCCATATTACAAAACTCATATTGTCGATATAGCAGGCTTAATCCTCTACATCAGAGGTTCCCAGTTTTTTTTTCTCATAGATAACTTTCATGGTTCTGGGGGACCCCCTGCAGCTACATTTCTACTACGTTCCCAAAACTCAACAAAAAATGTGAAGATTAGATCTTACTATGGAAATTTGCGTTGCGGTTGAGTTCCAACAACAATATTATATTAAAATATTATCTGCCTACCTTGATAGGCGAAGTCAAACCAACATTTCAGTTCTGCACTATCGAAAGCAAATACATTTTCGTGGACCCCCGTTTACGAATTGTTAACCCCCATTTTTTTGTCACGCCAACGTAGACACTTTAGACTTTGGGAACTAATGCTCTAGATAGAGCGACGAACGAAGTGTTCATGATTACTGGAAATTGATCCGTACTAGATATTCACGAATTTCCTCCTAAATAATGCGAGGGATTATACGAATACTAGATCTATATTCAGAAGTGGACTTATATATGGTGGAAGCTACATAACAAGACTACATTAATACTTAATTAATAATTTAGTAACAGCAACTAAGGAAATAAGTATGACATATCTGATATACTGCGGTCTATTGAAATCCAGTATACAAATGTATATATATATATATATATATATATATTTATGCATGCAGGTTTCTCCAAGATATTCTTCTTCATCCTCGAGGCACGTGGCAAATCAGTACTTAAAATTGCAATTAACAATTTCATTTTACCTATTGCAGTATGTTAAAATATTTGTTTAGGTCAAATTTGCAAACGACTTTTCATAAGAATTAATGCTCTAAGCGGGTCTAAATTAAATAAATAAATAACTTTATCAAGCTAACATATAGTTTATAATACTAAACATTAGTAAATATAATCGCTAAGAGATTATAAATTTGTCTGATGTACATTATGACCATATTATAAAAGGATAAATATTTATAACTAAATGTTGAATTATAATTTCTCAATAGATTTCTTTATCGAATATTAAACGTAACATCTATAACTAAGCCTATATTAGTCTCCTGTTAAACAGAACAGTAAAATCCTAAGAATTAACAAGCTTAAATGGCAATAGATCTGGTAGACCATTAGTATTCAGAATCGATTAGAGCTCTACGTCGTATAATGACCTGACACGGGCTTTCATGGATAACTCAAGATTGTAGCAGTCTATGTCCCTTTAGATAGCGATCCGAGTCGAAGTTTCGTACCTCCTTATGAGGGGTCCTTGGATCGTATTATCGCCCCCCTCTGTTGTCGTCAACGTTCTTTGTCCACAAGGGTCGGAGTGCAGCGGTGGTGTAGCGGCAGTCTCCGTGCAAGCATCGTAGCATCGTCGTTGTCTCCTTACTCAGCGGGCATCCCGCTCGGGAATCTGATTAGGTAAAGCTGTAGAGGTCACTGGACCAACAGCAATACTCATACAAAAAAAAAAAGCAGTCTAAGGGGTAGACCAGATCTATGATTAACTCAGACACTTTATAAGAAAAACGTATCAATATAGATCCTTCCACAGGTGTGTCATTGATGATTTTTACGTAATTAATTATAATTACTGGCGACCAGATATTCTATTTCAGTCCTCAGGGTCTCCAGGAATTTCATTTTAGTCCAGTTTAGTAAAACGGAATTTCATTGTGATGACCTAAATTAATAATTGTTATATTTATTATTATATTAAATTAAAAATAATAATTATTTAAAATAAAATACACCTCTGTTTTAATTTTTCGTATATTAGGGATTACAAACAAGTAAACAGAGTAGTTCCCCTGAAGGTAAGTGAAATGAAAAAGGGATCATATTGCAGATGCGCCACGATGATGCGCGATCAACCTTGAGGAATAAGCAGCATACATCCTAGTAGAAACATCTCCGGCTCCTAACACTCTGCGCTAATCTGACTATTTTCTGATATTACTCTGTGATAGCTTTTCCCCGGTCAAATTGACATTTTCGTGCTATAGCTAGCTAGCAGTATAGTGGCTCTGTCACTTTATTTATCGACGGCGTTACTTTATCAAAAAGGTGAAAAACCTTGAAAACAGATAATTACTACCAGAAAATTCTCTTCTTATCAGTTCAATCCCACAACCCCAAACAGAATGATTCTTAAGTAATATTGTATATTTTATACTATCGTCGTGAGTGGGAGCTTTACTATTTAGTGATATTTTAAATAATGTATCTTAAACCAATGATAATAAACTACGAATAACTATTTTTGATGGAAGGGTAAAATTGATATTATTTCAAATTATTCTTAATATAATACAATTATGTTGAAAGGTGCAATTAAAAATGAAAAGAATAGAAAATAAAAATTTATATTGTCTATTGAAGTGACGAATCGATGGAATATTTATTCAGTGCTGTGTGCAGGGATCTTGATTTAATTTATTTTTCCACAGTCAGTCGCCTGAAATAATAGTATAGAAATCCCTTCGATTTAGTAGTCGAAGAAATATTTATTTTAGTTTTTTAGGAAATGTAGTTCATGCATCTTGTTGCTGTGCGAAAAAAATGCAACATGTAAAAGTTATTTCTGACAATCGGAAAGCTAAGAGGTGGATTTACAAGATAGGGAATGCTATCATATTAGTACTTGACAACTTTATAAAAAATTTTCGGTAGAGTCAAGTTTTTAATAATATGTATATGCTATAATAAAATATTTTCAAGCTACGATTATTGTAGTACCGTAATTGTATCTTTTTTTTCAACGTGATCGTATAGGCATCGAATCTCATAACCTGGACCACATGCTTATGCGAATATAATATGTATATATTAGATGCTTACATAAGAAATTAGTGTTTTATCGAACTGGCCGCTTATGATCTCAAATAATGTGGCGTTTGGTTAGGAATTCAAAATTTACAGGTATTTTAAATTTATTATTTGTCTTGCGTATTTGTATTTCGAATTTAGTGATTCATTTGTTTTCGCGCCATTTGTCTTTTCTTTGAGATCATTCTGTTAACAAAGTGGAAAACTTGATCGCGTTATTTACGAATATGAGTTGCACCGTGGCACCAGCGCTAAACAGCGCGAAAGCACATTACGTTATTTAAAGTCTTTGATATAAATACTCAAAATGTGTACACAATCATGATCAAAATGTTGGAGGACTAATACTTCTATTGTTACCTATTATATGTACCAAATAGTACATATAATGAAGGCCCTAAATAAACAAAACAATATTATTGTTGGTCCACCGTCGCCTTGAGGCAGATCCTGAATAAATAGAACTAACATTTACGGTCCAGCGGTGAACATAATTAGAGATTGGCTTTTAGGTCGATGCACTGACGACGGCTTTAATTGATTTGATTATTGGATGACAACATATTTTATGTGTTTTGATAAATTAGCTAACGCAATGGTGTTTAAATTAAAAAAAAACTAACTTATTGATTGTGTTTTAATTTATATTTAAATGATTTGATTACTCCTATTTTATTTGAAATACATACATACTTTTACTAATGATACATCTAGAGTAAACTCAGTACTGTACTTACTAAACGGCATTGATATTTTCTACATTGAAACCGTAATAAAATATTTCCGAAACTCGACTTTGTAAAGTATCGTGAAATTTTTAACTATAAACGACGATCCACAGAGATAACATTTGAATAGTTCTCCAACGTAAAGTTACGTCAGTAAATGTTACGTCCAAGCTTCGCTGTTCGTGACGCGAAGAAATTTTTCAACAAATCATGCCATATTTTGAATTATAATTTTATAGATAATTAATAACAAATGTATTTATCTAAAATATTTTGCGTTCACGATTTTAAATGCATACAACATACCTCCTTTAGTAGTATCACCTATATTTTACAAAATATTAAACAGATATATTTTACTTCCTATTTATACGTAATTTATAAAGTCTATTATCGATTAATAATTTTCTTGGCCGTTTAAATGATTTTTTTAAACAGTATTATTGTAGAGTGAGACAGATTTATGTCTTACAGGAAAAAACTATTTACGGGGAGCATTATAATCAACGTGTAAATGCAAGATCTGAACTTCTCTTCCGCCTAGTCAAGTAAGAATGTCTAAGCCTTTTGTTTTCGACTAAAGATTTTGACCGCAAAAACTGGCACTATTAAAATACATTAATCGCATTTGAATCTTCTTTACCTAATGTACAGGTGTTAAAATGTCTGGGTACTTTAAGGACTTAACGTGTTGGCGGTGTCGACGGGTAAGAGAAGACTATTAGACAGTTGTTGTTGTGTGAATAATGTGTTTAATCATCATAAGCTCTATAAAAGATAAAGTATTGACTTTAAATATAGTTTGAAATGTAAAAAAAGTTATGGAAGTTAGAGTTGTTTCAAAAGCGGTAGTGATAGTTATTAGAGTAACGTTTAAAAAATTATTTTAGATAATCAAGAAAGTTTCGTGCAAAGCTCATATCTTCTGTATGACACATAAGTATTCTTCACTACTATTTCTTATGCTACGCAATATGGCTACCAGAAATTCTCACAAAATAAATCGACCAAAGCAATGGAAAACTTCAATTTGCAGTAAACATTAATTTGGGTCAGGTCCTGTGTTCCCACGTAATCACATTTTATTACAGTTACTTCCCTAAAAAAACTTCAGTGACAAATATAAAAAAGATTCAACCTAAAATGTGTCTTTCACGAATGTAATTTTAAAAAAAAAAAATTGTTTTAAAATAATTTCTGTTTTCTGTAACTTGGATATCAAAGTTCATGTCTTAAGGCTTGACAACGCATCATGAGGTGTTACCCCTGAAGGAATACTTTCTCTTTTTGAATCTTCGCGACACCGCTTACTCTAGACACAGGTTAACAGTATAAACATCAACAGAATCTAGAACTCCGTTCTTGATTATTCCACTTTATTATTTAACAGCACATATGCAATTAGATTAATGACAATAGGAGGTTATTGCCTTTTGCTTTTGACCTGAGATTGTTGGCAGCTCTTTAGGAAACTGTTAGTTTTGCGACACGAATCTTAAGCACCAGTCGTATCTATCTTGTATATTTGAAGCTTTTTCGTACTCAGCTATAATTAGTTTTAATTTTTGAAAATTTACATCAAAATCAATCACTTCCAATTTCAAATTTTCCAATAAGATGAAGTCAATACGTGTTTAAATAGAGAACGTATTTCAAATATTTAAAAAATATCGATATTTAATAAAAAGATGTCATAGAACATCATTTTAAAATTGCCGTTTTAATACGCAGTTAGCAGCCTCTAGAGCTAATATACATTTGCCACTTAAATTGTGAAGAGCTTTCAACGTTTTGAAGTGCCCAATGCAGTATACATTAACTATGAATGCATTATGTGTAAAAGCTTAAAACGGCTGGTTAAATTTGATTTCTACGAAGTGTTCTTTTTCTTACCGAGTGTCGTAAAGATGCATCATCTACAATATTATTTACATTTACACTTATAGTTTATGTTTCCAAATATTAATGATTTGCCTTTACAGATATATGCAAAGCTTAAAGTGGAAGTGAAATTATATGCACATTTTCAAGTTACATTGTATACACAGCCGTCGCTTTCACTCGAGGTACAAGGCTAGGTAACAGACAATATAAGGTATAAATTGGGCACTGGCCTAGGCCAATTTTGTGTCTGATAAACTGTTTTAAATCAGCTTAAATTACTTATCATTGCTCGATTACATGTTCGCACACACGCACGCACGCACGCACCCACTCACATCTGAGCGTTTACAAACACCATATATACTATTTACACTCTCTCACAAATTCTTATCTCTATATTGATCTATTTTGCTGATTACTATTATTAAGAAAAACAAAACAAAATTGTAAACATTTATGTTTTGCTCACGCAGGGGTGCCTCGCACTTGTATTGCACGTAAATATATATATATATATATATACTATTTATTTATATAGATAAATCAGTTTTAAGTACTTAAATTTTTTAAGCCCTCGTTTCTCAAACGGGGGTCGCGTTGGTTGTTAAAGGGGGTCGCAATCTGTTCAATAAATAAGACCTGTATATAAAAGAATCGTTTATTAAACGTTTGAAATAGAACGGCTTATTTGACAAGTCATGCAAAAAAAGAGAAGTGTGTGTTTTTAGACCCTCAAATAGGCGCGATAATTTATATTTGTCATGATCGATTTGTGTTTTATTGCCTGCGATATTGAGATTATTAGTACATTTTCTAGGATTTTAGGATGTATATAATTCAATTCTATTGCTGCAATAAAATTTGGCCTGCCTGAGAGAGCCTGAAAGTTAACCTATAAATTATCTATTAATTAAAATATTATACATTTATAGTGAAAAGTAAGGCTTTTTACTCAACTTTTTGGTTTTTTCGTAGGCGCAAAATAAAAATGATAAGGAAATAATAATTTAAACTTTAGTTATTATATAAAAGGTTTGCAGCTCTACAATACAATTTTTGAATCTCGTAGATATTTCTCGTATTTATCGTTCACTGACTACAGTGAAGTAAAATAAATACAACAATCTTATACAGCCGATTGAGCAAATATTTCTTCATATTACCTCCTGAAAGAGGCCAAAGGATTTTGCGTTTTGTATTCTGTTTGAAGAAATATAATGTAATATATTCTTATAACTTTTGTGGTTAGCGAATAGGTAAGGAAGGAAGCAGTAATTAACGGTTTTTCTCCAGAGTATTGGGGGAGTCGTGTAAGGTATTAGTAGTTTAACTATAACATATCCAGTACAGAAAAATAAATGTGTTTAATTTCTGCGGGGAACACAATCAGTTTAAAATACTGTAAAATAACACATCCTAGTATTCGAATTACTTTTATTTATTAAGTCTTTATTGCATTAACCTTAAAAAAGTTAAGGTTCACAAAGGGCGGACTTAATGCGAGAGGCATTCTCTATCAGTCAATGTGCAGTGAGATATTGTGATAGGTAAGAAGTAATTATAATAATACTTTACTATTACAATAAACTAATATATAAAAAGAAAAGTATAAAAATAACTATTATATAAATAAAGAATAATACATACATATAGAGATATTAAATATATAATACATATATAAATAAAATATACATGCTAAATAATAATATATCTATTTCCGCAAATTATCTTTTAGTATTAGTAGTTAACCATCTAAATATAGAATTCGAATAGACTTTAGTTAACTCTCTTAAATAACGCATACGTATAATATAACCGACGATTTACTGAAGTATTAGCGTGACTATAGAGGCACTCACTCATCCCATTTCCTTGTCCGATTGCAATGCATATACAATAACATTGACGGAAGGTTCACATGCAGTATCAACGATACGGGACATATAGCATTATACCCAGAACCGAAAATCAACAATTTGTGGCGACATATATATTTGAATTTTGTCGACAGAATCGCTTTACATGAAAGTTTCTGTCACGTACTACTATTCAGTGTAATTAGCTATCGCCATCTCTAATTCCGATTCGATACTGATACTGACTTAGTGACCTTCAAGAAAGAATCGTACTCGTTTTTCAAAGGCCCGCAATGCACCCGTGGCTCCTCTGGTGTTGTGAATTTTCATGGGCAGCGGTGATCACAACTAATATGAAAAACTTATTTTGCGATTGAGAATCAAACATATGGAATGCGGTGCAGTAGTCAGACACTAACTTCTATGCCAGACATATGTCAAGTTAGACAACAAAGTTAAAATCATTTAATTTTAATAGCCAAATTCTAGAGAGAACACCGTGCGTATAAAAATAAATTAATATAATATTTAAAAAACATACTATAATAAAAGTCGGTAACAGTCCTCTAGAGATTGGAGGCCTATTGACCCTGATTCTTGGTGTATTTAGCTACAGAGGTGACAAGAGGCTAGGAGCACACAGTCGCACCGGAAGGTAACCATCCATAGCGACCAAGTGGGCCATAACATCTATCCCCCTCCATTCCCAACATTAATTCAAGCTATTCATGCTTAGTTAACCCTGAGAACTGAGATGTAATTCCTCGTTTCCTGTAATTGGGTTTCCGGATCCTACTCTCACCATACGTAAAACAGCATTATGCTATTATTTCATGCTGGTGTTCTGTGAGTATAGTTACATACCCCGGTCGAGTTGGTCCAGTTACGTCGTAGCTAAAAACTAGCTACTCGTTCTCCGGATATAAAATAAACAGTATACATAATAATGATAAAATGGGTTGACCCAATAAAGATGTATATATGAGAGTAAAAATGCGATTGAATTTATTATAATAAATTATTAAAATTAAAATTAAACTTATAAAAAACTAAAACTCCACACCATAGTAGTGAAGTTATTGTATTGTTACACGTCTGCTAGACATTAGATTATTACGACGTCTGGAAGTGGGTGAAACTTGATTTGAAAGCTTCCATTACATACACACATACATTTATCCATACATAGATTCATATATACATTATATCATATATACATTATACATTATGTACCTATGTATTGCACTACATTACATGCAGGTCAATACAATGAAAAGTATTTAAAAAGCAGAACGGTATCTAAATAATTAATAAATTTTCTTTTACGTTTAATTATAGTAATAACTTAAACGTAAGGTGGTTTTAACTGATTAAAATACTGGTAATATAACTGTTGTAAGGTTTAATACATTAAAAATAAATTTGTTTAGTAATAGTTTTATACGAAAAATGTGATTTTATATTAAGATGATTTACTGTTAAAGATGAATATTTATCTTACTTACATTGTTACTCGTTAGTATTAACGAAAACAACTTATATAATTTATGTTTTTATAAAATTCCCTAGAGCAGAAGGAGTAGGATAGATGTACATATTTATACAAATCCCCCTTGGTTTATAGGGAAGTTACGTAGCTAATGATCATCCAAGAACGCCGTCGACGTCCGACGTATTCGTGTCGACGAATTTCATGTCTAATAATGTTGGATACTGATGTAGTATAATTTCCTAACGATGCGAGATGAGATTTTATCAATGTTATGCCTCTTATTGACTATTAAGGTATTACTTTAACGGAATCCCCTCAAATTTCCAGTTATTAGCACTAATAAAACTTAAGGTATTGGCATACATAACACCTTCTTACACATTCATTACAATAGTTGGTATTGACCGATTAAAGTTATTCATGAATGTCAATGATCTACAGGATCGATAAGTAAATTATCGATCCTGTAGATCATGTTACGGCTGACCAATTCCACATAAGCTTGTTGATTCTTAGAAATTGATCACCGTAATCAACAGGGGACTAATAATAAAAATGAGGTGATGATTATGTAATATTTAGCAAAAGTAGGAGATTGCTGTTTGTTCAGAGACCTCTACAGCTTTATCTAATTAGACTCGTGAGCGGGAGGCCCGCTGAGTAAGGTGACAACGACGATGCTGAAAATTAGGAGAAAACTATCTTTTTATATGATCATTAAGTAAGCAAATTACTATTATATAATATATTGGTATCAGTACAAATCTTGTTCTGCTTTAATATTAATGATTTCTTATATTTACGCTAATACTGCAAAATAATAAAACTTTGCAGTATAAGGTAATTACAAAACTATTTTTTACGATCCTTTTTTAAAACTTAGTTTTAAATATAGTCTTATTCTAGTTTGGTTTTATAGTTTTTAATATAGAGACTAGTGCTGTTTTATTAAACTACTTTGTATGTTATGTTATATTATATGTCACTCTATTTTTGGTTATTGATAATTTTGTTTTATTCAAAGATAAAGAAAACCACTGGTTCTGTCCAGAACCAAAATTTATACTACTGAGGGGCATGCCGGGCATCAGTTGTTGTTCAAATATGTACATAGATAGATGTATATAGATAGATATACAAGATGTTTATTTGCGTAAATGTATGTACACATAACGATAAATTTATCAAGAAAATTATAATTGCATAGCACAGTTTATATAACGCAATTATTCATTGCATGTGTCAAAGTTTTATCGAATAAACAATACGGTGCAGTACTATGAAAATGTCTCTTCTTGATCCGTTTTGAGATAAGTTTTGTTGCACGGGCGCTCATAACACTGCAAACTATTCAAATCTTACCTCTATCGATCGTCATTTATGGTTAAACTTTTCTCGATACTTTGAAAAGTCAAGCCTTAACATATTTTATGGTAATCATGATCGTTGATGTCTTGAATCTTGTTTTTAAATAATATTGTTGTATAAATAAAGTAAGACACATAAAATGTTGTAAAAAAAGTGACTTCATGCTAGGTCTGTTCATCAGCTTTTTAGTCCCAAACTTTTAGAATAGGGCTAAGGTACCTCCTGCCTGTCGTATAAGGCGATAATAAAGGGATTACGGGTTCGCGGGCGATCAGGGTGTGGGCTCTCATCGTCCAGGATAACAACCCTGGGAGGATAGCAACACGGAGTGGTCCCGGGAGGACGGGAAGGATTCTTATCAAGAAGAAGGACTGATTATGGGCGATAGGCGTTGGCGAGCCATGTAGGTGAACGCGTTCACTTGGTCCTGCCTTATACAGTGAAGGTAGAATATTGTGCGTTGTAAATTCTAATCCAAACAGATAACTGTAGTAGTATAAAAAATGCCCTGTCATATTCGAGATAATCATTCCACCATCGCATCGTTTAGATGTCACCTTAATTACCTATAGTCGCCCATCGTCATTTCTACGGATTAAAAAAAGTGATTAATTCTCACGCTTCTGAAAACGGTAGTTTTAAATACTTAAGTACCCACAGTGAAGAAATAATTCTCTACGTTTGTAAATAAAA
The DNA here is from genome assembly GCA_029286865.1 of Teinopalpus imperialis. Lineage (NCBI taxonomy): Eukaryota > Metazoa > Arthropoda > Insecta > Lepidoptera > Papilionidae > Teinopalpus > Teinopalpus imperialis. Next base: position 373,069 of record JAGSMU010000025.1, on the reverse strand, counting down.
AATAATACAAGCATCTAATCTCTACGCGAATTAAGTATTAACGTTATACAAGGACAAATATTTTGTATTATATATTGATTCATTATATAAGATTCCCTAAACCTAAGGGATTTCCCTTACGTTTAGGGAATCTTATATTAAATTATTATAAAAATTATATAAAAAAAGTCTTTGAAATTAACTTATTTCTATTATTGGGTACCTTAAAATAAATTATATTAAAATGTGTTTAAAAATATTCAGTAACGATTTAGAAAAACCCTTAAAATAACATTACAAAGGACTGTAATATGGAACGTTTTTTAGAAACCCACATAGGTATAGGCATTAAATAACCTTATGCAGTTGTTACAAGTAATTATATTTTAGTATGTCTCCAACAAAAAGACAAGTCTTAATATTATATTGGATAAACAATCAGTTTTACAATAAAGAAGACAAAAAAGGAATGAAACTTGGTATTGAGGAAATAGACAGCCAATTATCTGCACAGGACCCTATTTCACTTTGCGGCGATCTGAAAGAGGTAATATTCCCCAAGCCTTTAGAGGATTGGAGAATATTACCTCTATACAGTCTATACTATCAAACTTAATGTAAACAATATTAAAGTAACTTCACTTGTGAGCATAAAAATCGACTCACGCCGTCGTTCATATTAACATTTTTTTTTGTAATAAAAAGAAAGTATTCAAAATTCGTTTTAAACTCTAAAATAAGGGAACATGCACTCTAAAGAAAATACAGACAAAAAATAAAACAATCATTAATTACATAATAAAAAATAATTCAATATTTAATGTTACCGCTCTTGGCTCTTATTACAGCTCTAAATCGGTTTTTCATAGATCGGATACGACTTTTCGATGTTTCTTGAGAAACGCTACGCTTAGCGAGTGCGGCTTGAAGCTCCAATTCTAAGCTCGACCCATTAATACTAAATAGGATTTAAGTCCGGACTACGTTCTGACCACGCTGTGCACTCAATTTCGATCTCCTGCAGGTACCGTCGAACAGAAGCTGCAGTAAATGGACAAATGATTAGCACAAAGTTTTCACCGATAAAACCCGCGCAAGTATAATTACGAATCGATATATTGTCTTAGTCTCCTGGTATCGCCAGTGATCTATAGGCACAGTATACTGGCTCACGAGCCACTTTTCGTTAATTCTGGGCAATCGCTTCAGCCATTTCTTCAACAGATGTGTCCATTTTTGGCAATGTGTTTAATGATAAGGGATGAATGAGGTCGAAAGAGCTTAACGGTTGACATTTGACGACTAACTGATAAGGATAGGTCATTTAAATGACCTTTTATAGAAGAACATGGCAACCCCTAATTAGCGCTATAGTAAACAGATGCAAAAATGGTGATTAGCAATAACAACATGTTTTTGGATCGTTTTCTTGGAAAATATTAATCTTTTTTACATTATTTAGATGCCGAAACACATACAGCTTTAATAATTCAAAAAGAAAATTATAATTCAGGGATCAATTAAGTTTTTACAGACATTCAACCTTGTGCATGACGCTTAAGCCGATTTTTTTGCTCACGAGTGTAAATGCATATAAATATATATATACACTATAATCAGTAACGGACAATAACTCCCAACATCAAAGTTTGTGGTACCATGTGAAGAAAGTGGTGGCCACAAAATCAAAAAGCAACTTTGGAGCAAATTCCAATATCAACTTTGTGACAAATTAATCTCTTCAATGCCAAAGCGATGTCGGTACTTAAAAATGGAAGGAAAAATATTGATCCAATTACATAATGTCTAAAATTAATTATAATAAATTCTTTTAAATATTTATTACATTTATCTTTTCTTAGTTACTTAGTGTGTCTTTAATAAGTTGGCCATATCTTTGTTCAATTCATACAGCTTGAAATATAGTTTATCCCAATAAAAATGTAGGATGTTTCAACTTTATTCAAGATATTTCTAATATTTATCTCACAATGCCTTAACACATTATTTTAATATTGTTGCAAGAACCTTTTGTAATAAACAAAATCAAAAATATTGTTTAACATAATATCATAGTGTTATTAATTATTTGACTACCGTGCATGGGGTTGCCGCCTGGAGCGGGTCGGCTCGTCTGCGGTTTGGTGACATTTCTTGAAATATTTCTTATAAATGTCTCTAAGATATACAGGTTTCCTAACAACGATTTCCTTCACCTCCAGAATATTATTATACGTTTGAGAAAATATAAGAAACTGTATAATTATACTTTTAACTATGTAATAAATTCATAATAAAAACTAATGTATTGCATACATTTATTCAATTGTAGGGGAAAGGCTTCCTCTCTCAATAGGATTCGAGTATTGTTATCTATATAGATAACAATTGACGAATTATACGCCTTCAAAATATTTTTTCTCATCTTACGAGTGTATTACACAGCTTTCTTCATGACGTCATTTCATTCTTTCTCAATTGGCATATCTTTTTATTTTTTTGTCTTGCAATACTTTAATTTTCTACACTGGTTTAAAACCTATTTTTATAAAAATAATATTGCCATGTACATTGGCAAATCTTTCAAAAAGCGAAGTGAATTCAATAATGTGTTTTTTTTATTTCTTCTCTTTTAGTTAAATATATATTGAAAAAAAAAATTTGATGCTATATTACCGATTCCGATAACATAGAGAGTTGTTATATGTCCTAGTACCAATACTGAGATATACGAGTATACGTTATAGAATTCACGGATTGTGTTGTGTTCTAAATCTTTTTGTTAAATTTGTGCAGTCGAATGTCATAGAAGCAATAAATTATTTAATATTACATGACTTAGTTATATATAAACGAAATCGCACAGTGGTGCTTCGAAAACTGTTTTAAAATAAACAGAGCATACCTTTAACACGGCTTAGTAAATTCAAACACTTAACAAAAGCAATGCAGGAATCGGAGAGCCATTAAGTCCATTAAGTCTCAATGGACCGTACGTAAATAGTTGTTATTACGAAAGGGTTCTTTAATTTACGTTTCTTTTATCATATAAGTATTATGAAAAGAGTTCTATTTTTAATTGTGCTATTTATTACAAACGAACATAGTTTACCGGATAGTAAGTGACTCTGTAATGTTGTTGCATTCGCAATTCCGATTTAAAATGGATATGGCTTTTAAGAATGTGTGTGACGGAAAACGGTGGTGCGAAATTAGTACTTCAGGCTTATTAATACCTTATGTATTCCAGGCAAATATTTTCAACACAGCAAATTTAATTGTGTTCAAGCGGCTGATTGATAAACAAAATTTAATCATGTACGCAGCGGAAAACTTTTCCTCGATTTGCTTATCTCAACGGGGTTCAAGGGATAAAGTAATTTATTTTATATAACTGAGGCTTTAAATATTAGGTCTTTACCTATGAAATTACCGTTCTTCAGTATTGGCCATTTCAAACCAAAAAAAAGTTTTGATTGGCTGTAAATTCTAAATTCAAATTAATTTTGTATTAAAAATATGACATTAAACAATTAGCAAGTACTCAAGAATAACAAAACACAAAATACGGGAGTTCTCGGAATGTTCTGCTCACCCTGTTAATTTTCTTGCTCTATATCAACGATATATGCCTCACATGATAAGAAATAAAACAATTATCTTGACTGATGTAACTATCATAATACATCATGAAATAAAACATCATTAAAAAACAATAAAACAGAAATATAACAAGATAATCAACAATGAAATGGCTTAATAATAATAATTTACAAATAAATTCATTAAAACTAATGTATTGCATACATTTATTCAATTGTAGGGGAAAGGCTTCCTCTCTCAATAGATTCGAGTATTGTTATCTATATAGATAACAATTGACGAATTATACGCCTTCAAAATATTTTTCTCATCTTACGAGTGTATTACACAGCTTTCTTCATGACGTCATTTCATTCTTTCTCAATTGGCATATCTTTTTATTTTTTTGTCTTGCAATACTTTAATTTTCTACACTGGTTTATAACCTATTTTTATAAAAATAATATTGCCATGTACATTGGCAAATCTTTCAAAAAGCGAAGTGAATTTAATAATGTGTTTTTTTTATTTCTTCTCTTTTTGTTAAATATATATTGAAAAAAAAAATTGATGCTATATTACCGATTCCGATAACATAGAGTTGTTGTATGTCCTAGTGCCAATACTGAGATATACGAGTATACGTTATAGAATTCACGGATTGTGTTGTGTTCTAAATCTTTTTGTTAAATTTGTGCAGTCGAATGTCATAGAAGCAATAAATTATTTAATATTACATGACTTAGTTATATATAAACGAAATCGCACAGTGGTGCTTCGAAAACTGTTTTAAAATAAACAGAGCATACCTTTAACACGGCTTAGTAAATTCAAACACTTAACAAAAGCAATGCAGGAATCGGAGAGCCATTAAGTCCATTAAGTCTCAATGGACCGTACGTAAATAGTTGTTATTACGAAAGGGTTCTTTAATTTACGTTTCTTTTATCATATAAGTATTATGAAAAGAGTTCTAGTTTTAATTGTGCTATTTATTACAAACGAACATAGTTTACCGGATGGTAAGTGACTCTGTTGCATTCGCAATTCCGATTTAAAATGGATATGGCTTTTAAGAATGTGTGTGACGGAAAACGGTGGTGCGAAATTAGTACTTCAGGCTTATTAATACCTTATGTATTCCAAGCAAATATTTTCAACACAGCAAATTTAATTGTGTTCAAGCGGCTGATTGATAAACAAAATTTAATCATGTACGCAGCGGAAAACTTTTCCTCGATTTGCTTATCTCAACGGGGTTGAAGGGATAAAGTAATTTATTTTATATAACTGAGGCTTTAAATATTAGGTCTTTACCTATGAAATTACCGTTCTTCAGTATTGGCCATTTCAAACCAAAAAAAAGTTTTGATTGGCTGTAAATTCTAAATTCAAATTAATTTTGTATTAAAAACATGACATTAAACAATTAGCAAGTACTTAAGAATAACAAAACACAAAATACGGGAGTTCTCGGAATGGTGTGCTGACCCTGTTAATTTTCTTGCTCTATATCAACGATATATGCCTCACATGATAAGAAATAAAACAATTATCTTGACTGATGTAACTATCATAATACATCATGAAATAAAACATCATTAAAAAACAATAAAACAGAAATATAACAAGATAATCAACAATGAAATGGCTTAATAATAATAATTTACAAATAAATTCCATTTAAACCAACTGTATACATTTAAATAGAAATAATAAATTATTAAATATTAAGTATAACCGATAAGTTGCTTATATAGCGCACCTGATGTATCATTCTTGACTAATACAAAATGATGAACTTTAACATTGAAAGGAACACTTAGAAAAAATACATAAAAAATTACTCTTAAAAAGAATTACAAAACGTAAAACTGCAGTCATGGCGTATTTCATATATGTTGGATCGGTTCTCGGATATGACCCAATAGTGTGGGGAAATATTACTGATTGGATTAAAAATGCGTTTGAGTTATATGTAAAAGTTTGAAAACACTCAAAATCCTATAGCCAAGGTACATTTTAATCATTTTCAATAAGCGAAAAATCAGAAAGCCATCAGTGTCAGCATCAGGGTACAAGTCGTCTTATTCTTGATACGGTCCCTAAACGCAAACGGTTACAAAATGATTGAATTGCAATGTACATATATAGTTATAGAAGGCATAAATACCATATTTGCAAAAAAATGGTTATTGTAAAAAACAAACACCAAAATAAAACCTAATCTACGAATTACCTTTTTGTATTATAATATAGCATGAACCATAAAAATACATATTAGCTCACACTTGAATACATATATAAATATGTAGTTAGAATAGTGTCAAAAGAAGAGTCTTTTTATTTTCGAGCTGATGGCCGCTGTTAGCCCGAAGGCTTTTACAGTTTCACCGGGTTGAAGAGAGTCAATCGATGTATACATCAATTAATATAATTTTCAATGCAATCGATATATTTTGAATTTTAAATATTAATGTAATAGTGTTTTTAATGTTAATGTTTATGTAGTAAAAATGTGTTTATTAAAAATATATTAATACACTATCTTTTTAGACAATCGTCATGGTGCATTTAATTAATTAATAATATTGTGGATATTTTAAATGATTTTGTTCATTATGTATAAATAATATAAATTTGATAATGATATTATAATAATGTCCAATATTATGGATTGGATGTAATGTAATGCATTTTATCTATTTGCAATGTCTAGATGGTTATACAATAGAAAACATTGCATGATTTGAATTGACGCACACAAATAAAGATGGAATTATAAAGGTGTTAAATATCATCATAGTCGAAGATATCGATAATTCAAGAAGCGTAATTATATTACCAGTAAGAAGAAAATTACAAAGTAGCTTAAAGAATAGAATTAAAATAAAGAAACAATGTGTTAAAAATAAAAATTTCTAATAAAGTCCATATTTACAACACTCATTCTGGTTTTGTGAACTCTTTTACTCTTTTCTCAAAGGTCACGTTGTTATACATGAACGCCGACGTTTGTGTTGAAAGCTTTTGCAGTGTTTTGTATTGCAGGTTAAGAGCACCTCTTGTAGATTGCTTTTCACTTTATACGTAGCATGTGAGATTTCTACTTTTTGTTATATAGTGGTTGCTTTAAAATAGGTTTGCCTTGTTTTCCAATCTCAGCTAACTTCTATAGCATTTATATTCACGTATTCAATTCAGAACTTTGTTTTGTAGAATCCATTTTTTTCATTTATTTTAATATTTGAAACACATTCTTAGATATTTTTATCATCATATTATATTAATTTTGCCAAAATCTGTCCGTCCCAAAAACTGTCTTTTGCTTATTATTATTTATATTATATTATATAATTAATTGCTATTTTTATAAATGAAAAGACCAATATTTTTGGTAGTTTAGTATACGTAAAATAAATTCATTGTTTAATTAATCAAGATGTTTAAAAGAATGAACGCAAAAAGCTTATTTATGTTTATCGATGGATTTAGTTCATTCAATGTGACTGAGTTTACTTTCCCCAACACTTACTGTACGAAACCCAACCATTTTATGCCGCTATTTTACGCTGGTATTCTGTAAGATGGCCCTTCCCCAGTCGAAGCGATTCATCTATGTTGCAACCAGAAACTAGTTGCAGCGCTGATCTACCACTGTAAAATATATATAATGTATTAAAATGAAAATATGAACTGTGCGGAATGTATAACAGATGGGGTGGTAAAAACCGTACGGACGTGAATCCCAAAAATATATGTTAATAGAAATTTTTCGGTATACCGGTTAATATTAGGTCCATATATATTAAATTAACGTATTATATGGAAAAAGTTAAAAACGATTTTTTTATGAAATTATATATTTAATCCAAAAATCCAAACGCCAATTTCATATGTAAGGACCTAATAATACAGTGAATTGTTTTTTATCTTCAGCTACTCTGTGCAAATTATATATGTAATCTTTTAAGTAATGCTGTAAAATGATTTTGGGCACTGAGTTAAACATTATTGATAATTTTCTTCAAAAGAAGAATGTTGCCACAGTACCTAGATGGCGAAATATGTAGCTGGTTAAGCGGTGGATATGTTGGATGCATGACAATAATTCCGAACTGTTCTTCGGGAAGTAATTTGTTATTAAAACATGACTTTTGAGTCATCTAACTTTGGTACATTTTCCCCATTGATTAGATAGCTAAAATCAAAAAGGGGCGGTAACAAGATGTCAAGTTATCCGGCTTTAACTGTTGGAAATACATATTACGCCTGATTCTTTCCGAGTTTCCGGGCCGGAGTTGGAAGAGAAGGCTCGAGCTGTTAAAATAATAACTATTTAGTAGAGAATCGCTGTGGGAACTAAAACACTACCTAGTGTTTTTAGTTATGGAAATCTCAAATTTCTAGCCTAGGAGAGATGATGGCTCAGTCTTCAACTTACTTGACTTTGTCTGATGGACAGACCTCTAGCAAAGATTTAGAGATCTGCTTATTAAGTTCGTATCGTTAAATCGTATAAGTTCCATTGTATAAACCTATAACATTTCACCGTAATATCGTATAAACCTATAATATTTACTGGTAATGCTTTATGATTGATAATAAGGATAAATTGGGAAGATAATGCATCATTGTCATGTTGGATGTAACTGTCTTGTGCGTGCTAGAATTTAGATTCCTCGCCAATTCTGTGTGGATTTAAGAACGTGTTTTCAGTGACACGTGATTTTTATTTGTTAATACGAAAGTAGAAGATGGTTCAAATATTGACAGATTTAAAAAATATTTTAAAAAGAAGCTTTTAGTGAACATCTACAATTATTCATCACTTACATAAAATTGTTTCATTGAATAAACAGATAAAAGGCACACAATAGGATATATTCGGGAAAACAGCTGTGCAAGCGATAGAATTGTTATCTCAGTAGGCCACAATCTTCGGTTACAGTTTTATCATAGCTTCTAAACATTCCGGAGCTTATTCGGTACTCTGTTGGCGCTGCATATGTGTGCTAGGCATTTTTTTGAAATACCGACATTTTCGAAGCTATATTACAATTATATTCTAATTATTATTCGATTGCAAGATAATTTTAAATAGATAATAAATGATAATGGATTCTTCTATGATATGACTGATGATTACCTAAATAAAAATATAATAGATATATGTATGTTACTTTATACCGTACGTAGTAGCGAGTTATTTTCTGCTCGTGAATGAAGAATATGTGATAATGCGTACGGATTGATTACTTCGTTATTATTTTCTTTACTCCTATAAAGTATAAAAATCGTAAGGTATTATTGTAATAAGTTAATACGACCTGTACTGATAGCAACATCACAAACCGAAGATCGAGATATGTGATCGTACTTGTGGGGCGACCTTCACCAATGGACTGCCGACTTTTGACTATTGACTCCCGTGTGGCATAATGGTATGGTGTGATGTCGTGCCGCATTGCAGATGCTGGGTTCGACTCCCAGTCGAGAAACAATATTTGTCCATAACAAATCTTGGGTCTAATTTTTTATGATCATTTGAAAAATTAATTTATAATAAATTTTAAAGATATATTTTGATTAGCATATTATAAATATTTTATTTTAATACACACTACAGAGTTCTTTGGGGATTACACTTGACCTGCTATGAGAAATGCTAGCTCAGCGTCTTATATTCGAATTAAAAAGGAAGATTACATACTATAAGCATAAATAGATGAGTAAGATGGTAATTAAAAAAAATGTTTGGGTTAAAATTATATTATATTATATTGATGACACTATATACTCCATGGAAACCTTTGTTAATGAAACTAAAAGAAAGCTTGATTTTACATTAAGTAAATCTTATCTGAGACAAAAAAAATGCTATGAAATGGGTTTTCTCAAGATAAAACATTGTAACAGCTTCTAATAACACTGTGTCTGGCCAATATAGTATCCTCTTGAGAAATCGAATCCTAAAGTTTTAAATTTCATGGAGAAATCCTCATGAAAACTCGTCCGCGAGGGCAACAAATGAGGATGTTATCGAGATTACAAACAGAAGCATATTCTGCAAAGGGATATCCACGAGGAAGTTTATGCGTAATTAACAATATGTCAAAGTATAAGTATGTTATGTATATTATAGTGTTTCTTTTAAGTATACTGCAGGGCTATTGGGGAAAGTTATTATATTTGAATTTTTATAAGTTTGCCTGACTTAAATTGACAAATACTGACCTTTATGATAGAAGAAAGCATTTTGCCTTTGCCTAAATTGGGTATTTTTATATAAATATATATTTTATATAATCTTATTACGTAATGTATAATCTATATTTATTTTCATAGATAAAACATTGCAACTAATTTAATTTATGATGATATACCGTGCAGAATCAATAGTTTTATACCTTTCGTAGAATAGTTATTATACCTATATATATGAAATTAAACACTGTGAAAATATGACAGATTTAATGATTGGCATCTATATAATAAAAGCATTACTTTTATAGTGGCAAGACTGTTTAGCTTCAATTATAGACGTCGATTACACAACTACAAGTGGAACAATTCATAATTCAACTATTATATGCTGTACTTTTCGAAGAGCCCATAACCAACCCCAGTACGGAATGTAGATGATAAAATGTATATGATAAATTGAAAATGGATCCGTTTTTTTTCTAACATTGTGCCGTGATCTTTATGCTCTTAAATTATTTATTTATTTATTTACTCTTTATTGCATTAACCTTATCAAAGTTCAAAGTTCACAAAGGGCGGACTTAATGCCAAAGGCATTCTCTACCAATCAACCCAAGGTGTCGTGAGATATGTGTATGATAGGTGTAGCAATAAACTAATTAATAAAAGAAGAAAAAAAAACAATACTAAAAATAACTAATACACATAATAATACATACACATATAGATATTAAATACATAATACATGTATAAATACACAATATATATACACAACATACACATATATCTCTACTGTCTAAATACTCGCATAGTATACATAAATTGATACTTTAATATGCCGGTAATGAAATCTTAAAACTCATGTTGTTGAAGATCAAACACCATTATTAAAATAAAACTTAACTGTGCATTGTAGAGAAGGTTTAGTTTTATTAAGACATTCCCTACAAAGCAGGTAAGCTGTTCCATTTAAGTTCCTAATCCGTTTCATTTCACGTCATTTTATATTCCCTTTCATATTTACTCTATATTCAATATATCAAAAATACACGACAGTAAATATTTTTATCTCACAACAGTGACTACGGTACCATACTCGTACGAAGGGGTATAATCAGAAGTTATCTTATTCGTGATACCAGTTATATATGTCATACATACCAGCCAGTTATACATATATATGTGTTTACCACATTTATGTTGGATAAAGTATCAAGATATACTTATTTTTTCAATACATTTATATTAGGTTATCTTGGTTCAATTCAACGAATATATCATTTCAACTACTTTAAAACTTTCGTAAGTAAGTGGAGTTGCTAATTAATTCTGGAAGTTTAATATGAGGATAACTTTTACAGCTATATATATGTATAATTATGAAGTTTGTACCGTTAGTAATAATTCATGGAATAGTTGTACAAACGATTACGAACAAATTAAACAATGATTAACATTATTCTGAATAATAGTAGTTATTCTTGTTCAATCTAAATAGAAAGATAAGAAAATATTTTTTTTCCTAACAAAACAACAAAATTATTCCCAAAAATATAATAATCAAATAAACGATAAAACCGATCTAGTTTAAGCTTCTTAAAAATTACTTTACAACTCAACGTTCAATACTAGATGTTTGTAGACATTTAAATCGCATATGGCGAGTATGCACGATCTCGGATAGTGGCTATAGAATATACTGAAAGGATAAAGTAGCACTGTAACTCACGACTTAACAATGTTTTCTTATAAGCGTGACCTGGATTCGGGTCATTGTCTTGTCGATTACAAGCGATTTTTCTGAGTACGTTTTTCTTACGTCATATTCGAGACTCAAAAATTTGTCAACACACATATAATTCCTTCCATAAAGATATCTAGTTGGGCTGACATTGACATTTGGGTACCGCAAGGCGGAATACTTTCTCCTCTTTTGTTTTCATTAAATTTAGTTATTAAAATTCTTAAATCTTTTTTTCTTAAAATAATTGAATTCTATCACGTCAATTATAAATTGCTGGTACCATTTGTGTGCGGTTAATCCAGGGAAGTATAAAGTCATGAGTTTGGGAACCATGGAATACTTACTTACTTAATAATTACTTGGGATGTACAGATTTCGGAAATTAGTCGTAAGGTTGACACCTTGTAGTACACAAGTCTTTACCGTCTTAAAAAATTCTTAACCTTCAAACTAAGCTCATGCTCGTTTATTACTTTGTTCTACCCGTTATCGATTGTGGTGACGTGTGCTACCCAGCTATCTATCGCAAAATATTTTAATAAGTTCGAGCGCATTGTAAATAATTACTTAACATTTATTTTCAACTTACATAAGAACGATTATATTTCCATCTATCGATCACAACTCAACTAGCTTTCTATTCGACAAAGACGTAGCTCTACAAAATTTGCTTGTTCTCTATTCTATATCATATTTATCGTTTTTGCCATGACAAGCCTGATGTCATGACTTTGTACTATAAAAGGACCTCAATGTGGATCACAATAATTATGGAAAGTCCTAAGGGAGCATCTTATGGAAATCACAGTGACCCCAAACCCACAAAAACATTAGAGCCTATCTGTGTTTCACTTTATCGTAATATTTCTAGATCTAATGTTGTTAATGGTTACTGTGTGTGTGTGACTTCAAATAACAAAAACTATTACAAAACCTCTTGCCGAACTGTGATAACACAGCAACTGTTAAGTAGTATTTGAAACACTTTAATGGGTCGGCTCGACTGGGGCGACCTCACGCTCATAGAATACCAGCGAGTAATAGCAGAATACCCTGCTTTTTCGTTTGGTGAGCATAGCGATCCGGAGATCCAGTTACAGGCAGCGACGCATTGATCTCAGACCTCTTGGATGGTAGGTAACAACACATGAGTGTCTGGAATGGATTAATACCGTTATTTATGGGCTGTATTACTCACCATTACGTGAAATGTATTCTTGATGGTCACCCCTTATTTTATATAAAAAGAAACTAAAGTCAGTTACAAATTTGCAGCACGGATTGTAAAATATAAACATTTTTTGAGTATTGTACATCCTTTAGAGACGTTTTATTAAAACGAATAAAAAAATATTTTAATATTATTATAAAAGTTTATTAGAGAAGGTTACAGAAAAGTTGCTTCTTTAATTATTCAATACGCTACCTAGAAATGTAAAAAGTACATTTATTTTATATAGTAACGTATAAGAAACGTTTACATTTTCGCAAACAAGGAAAATATAGTGCTAGTTTACATTTCCCGAAAATTGTAAGAAAAATTTGTTCACTCGGGTGAAAAAGCACACCCTTCTAGGTGTGCTTTTTTTTTACTTCGACACATTAAATAAAGTGAAACAATGTGACATAGTCGATGCTTATAGGTATGTTCAAAATTTTCCAGCTTTGTTCAGTTTGGGAATCCAGCTTATTATTTCGAGCTTAAAATTCAAACTTAATGTCTGGTCTATAGAACCTTACGCGGTAAAGCGGGTGACGTGATTAATATGCTGTCCCTCATAATAAATAGCTTTAAAATTGTTGAACTTCAACTGCACAATGCTAAATGTGATTTGTTCCTTCATGATTATGTTTCTTATTGAATGAAACTAATTTTACGGATTTTATCGCGTTCATAATTTTTTAAATCAAAGTGCTTTGTAGCGCTCATGGTCTCGGTTTACATTTATTAAATGTGTAGTATTCATGTAAATCATTACAATGAGTAAAAATGTTCTTTTAAATATTTTAATAAATTTTATTCTCTAAATTCACATATCGCATTTACTACTTTAAAGTACTATACTTTTTATGTTACATTTATAACTTTTTTTATATAATGCGCTAATTTCATATGTAATTACCTAATAATAATGGTACAAATTTCGATTGATTAAGTATATACTATTATAAAAAAAATCGTGTTTTACTTTTTACATATAATACGCTAATTTCAAATGTAACGACCTAACACTATTTGCTTCGCTTGAGGCCATTTTGGAAATATCGTTGTCGAAAAGAAATTGATCGTATTTGATTAGCATTAGAAAAAAATCTTCATTTGAACTTAACTTCTTCCATCTGGATTCAAGGCAATTTTAGGTACCCATATGATGTAGTGGTATTGGTGTTAGTAAAATTGTTATACCATCTTTTCTTATTTCCGTACACTGTGATAAAGATTTATGTAATAAAATTGGAAATTTTAAAAGAGACTTTGTTATGGAGGCAATAGAGGTTTGGCAAAAATTTTCCGTCGTAACGAGAATTTTTCGCTGAAACTACAGTTACTAGATTATGAGATATTCCGTTCGTACGGAATTTACAAAAATATTTAGTTCAAAAATTTCGTTATGATGGCAACTCGCAAGCTTTTTGGGTCTTTTCTCAAAGATTTCAGGTACCGGCTACATGCTTTGCTTTCGAATAATCTGGTACATTATTTACGATGAAAATATAGGCATAGCTATAGAAATCAGTGGAAGCGGTGTCAGCAAGTTTCGTCTCCTCGGGCTATCAGCCATAAAAGTGTACGCAGATTGTATAACGCGAATGAAGTCCGTAGCGTACTCATTTACTTAAATATTGGTGATATGACCCTGATCCTTTGGGAGAAAGTCAAGCATTTGTGTTGGCTGCTTCATATTTCAGAGTTACCAGAGCAGCCAAAATAACTATATAGTGCCAATATGAGTCTCCCCAATATATACATATTTCTGCTATTTGCGGTTTCTAAGATGGGTTCGTAGGGTAAAAAAGTTAATTCGCGGGAAATTGACAGATAGTAGTAATTGCGATATCTATTGTACGTTATTTTTAAAATCTCATCATCAAGGATTAGTTTTAAGTTGTTTTTGCATATTATTCCTAATTTTTTATAGAACGTAGGATATCTGGAGTTAGCCATGGTTTTATTATGCACTTACTTTTAGGAAAACGAATAGAAGTTGTATTTTTCTGTAGTAATTCTATTATTTTATTAGTTAACACTTCAATTACTATATTGGGATCTTTGCACAGTAATAAGATTAACAATTTTTTTTAGCTAGACTGTTTACAGTATTATCAAAGTTAATATATTTTTTGTTTTCTAATTACTTACAGTATTAAAATATACCATAAGTTTCCACTTTGAATACTATAAATTCCAAGCATAAGAATACCATATTATGATCACTTACAGTGGTATTCATAACAGCTATAAAAGCATTAAACTTATTTTTATACAGTTTTAGTATGACGTGATCTAGGCAGTTATTTTCACATACGGTTTGTTAGCGAACGTATGTCCTGCTAACAAACCGTATGTGGATAACTTAGTTAAGTAGCTGCTTCTGGGTCTCCGGTTATTATAATATTATATTTATTGTAATATATTATATTTTTATAATTTTTAATTAAATCTATATGAGTTTGGAGTGATTATGTAAATATATCAATATACGTATTAGGTGATCTACTATATATTCCCGGTATAACATAGTTAAATATTTCGATTTCTAAACATGATGCATGCTCTAATTTTATTTTCTTTATTTTAGGTTTAAGATTATTTTTATTGAATATTATTACCCCATTATTCTGATAACGATGTTGAGTAGTAGCAAAGAATGTGTAATTATTAATTTGTGGTATAGATCTATTGACATTAAGTCCACATTCTGTTAAAATTAGAATGTCCACATTAAGTTTAAGGTTTGATAATGTTATTTGCAAGTCGTCTAAATTTTTGTATACACTTATTATGTTTTGCGTGGTAAATGTTAGGTCATTCTTATTTATATGTTTATGCTTATTTAGTTCTTCAATATTGCATTTTACCGAAGTTGTTGAAATTTCAGTTTCATCCAATTCTTGTAAGGTAATTGTAAAGTTATTCTTCATAAAGTCTTGGAGACGATTCATTAAAATTAATATAGAAAAATCTATATATTTGGATATAAAATATTAAGTATATAGTATTTAAACAAGTATGATTACGTACATAGGTGGCTGTATGTATAGTTAACTATGTAGCATAAGAAAATTTGTGATAAATAAGTAAGTATGTATTTTGGTGAATATGGGAGATATGATTGTGTGTGTGTGTATCTATACATATATACACACAATCATATCTCACATATTCACCGAAATACATACTTATTTAGATTTTTGTTTCCGAAAACGATTTATTTATACCAGACTCTAAAACAAAACAGAAAAACTAATTTTTTAAAGTTTCGCCGAAACACAAACGTGCTGCTTTTTAAAATTATTTTATAATGCGTAGCAGATCACAACACGATCGTAGCTCATGTTGGGTCGTAGCCAGTAGATGGAGCTTACTTGCGTTCATCGACGTAGCATTCGTAGTGTCGCTCAACCATTTTATTTTACTCCTCGATACCTTGCGCTCCTAGTACTTTATGCCAATCTGGTTGTATGCATACGTACCCACTAACTACTAGGGTAAATGGCTCTTCTAACTTCTTTGTCTTATGTGCTCCTAAAATTACGATTAGATACGAATACTAAATAAATTTTGTAATTTGGCGAATGATTTATTATTGCACACGTTTATACTCTTTGACGGTCCAGGGTTGAGCAACGTACAATTATAAAGTTTCTTGTTCGTGAAAACGTAAAACCAGCTGAAAGTGATCGCAGACTGCAGGCCCAGTTTGAGGATGGTACTCTATCATGCCCAAGATTGAAGGTTTGGTGCTTATCTCGGTTTCCAAAGTTGCTAAATCATGATCAAAAGGTGCACGAATTGACATTTCTTAATTGCTTCAAACAAATATTGTAGAAAAAGGGAACCCTTTTACAAATAGATGTGTTCTACTGGTGGTTGGTTCTTACACGGATATTGGACCATCAACGCAACCTTCTACTATGGTTTCTTGGATCAAGTTACGACGAGATTGATCCATACAGCATATGTTGATTCTCCACATCAACGCATTGCCCTACACAGCACTTTAACAAAACTGGTGGAAATGGACTGGGAAAACACTTGATCATTCACCTTACCGTAATGCGATTTTCACATGTTTGGATCCCTCAAAGAAGCACTTGGAAGCAAGCGATTGGAAACTATGACCAATGGTCAATTAAAACGCAACTGGTGAGATACCCATTCAACTTCGATCTACGAGAACGGAATTATAAAAATACCAAAACGTTAGGAAAAATGTGTTATTAAAGGAGGAGGTTATATAGTTCATTTTTTTCCTAGTAGTGTTTCAACAAATCTGTTTCCTTAAAAATGTTTGCAAAGTTTTATAAAGTTAATAAAGTTTACAAGTGTTACAGGTGGTGTTTACTGTTTCATTTCTAATTTGACACTTGTATCAAATAATTTTTATAATAAATTTAACGCAGAACGCACGTGGCTCGTCCTTGAAATGCACCATCTCGACTAACATCCCGTGAACCGAGCTACACAACCTCACCTCATGCTTAACGTTCCTGTGGCAATTCGATTTTTAAAGTCGTACGTCTTTCCAGCCCATCCTGTATAATCAGTGCATATAGACAAACAGGAGTAAGGTCCGTAACTTTACTAAGTGGTTGTAATCGTCGAATTTTCACTCAATTTTAAAAAATACAACACTGTAATAATAAAGTATTGTGCTGAGATGTTGCATTAGATCGCACTGTTCTTAAACGTCCACACTCGGAAGGGCATAACAAAATAATAAACAAGATTTACATAGTAAACCAGGGAAGTACCATGTCCTCGCAGATTACCGGCGTAAATCATTCGTACTCAGGGTGACAATACAACTGCATTATGATTCCTTATCGAGTATAAATGCAGATGTCATGGGCGGCAGGAATCACTTATTATAATATAGTAATAATCTTATTTTACTATCAGCTTATTATAATATAGTAATAATTGACTAATTTACTATCAGGTGATCTGTGTGCTCGTTTGTCAACACATTAAAAGAATGTCTACAAAAAATGGTTTTAAACTAATAATAAAAATTTTACAATGTCGAACCATATTCAGCCACTTTATGGCATTTGTGCGATCAACCATTGGAGATAAAGATAAAGGATAAGGAGTGAAAAATACTTAACGAGTGCAAACTTTGTTATATGACCTATTTCTATGTTGTCTAATATTTTAGAGTTAAACTGATTATAAGCTCCTTCAATTGTGCAATGAAATGGAATACTTACTTAATAAGAAGCCCGAGTAATTTGCAACTAATTTGGAATGAGAAGGCCAACTGCTTGTTGTCTAAGTCTCAGTGTAGTTTGCATACACCCCATACCATATGTTACAGTGAGTGCTGTTTAACTGGAAATTACACTTTATAATAGATTTATATAGGTAACGAGATAAAACATCATTGGCCTAATAGTACACGTAAGTATAATTTAATATAGTCGATTTGGAATTGTAATTCGAACTTCTCACGTGAACCATTCACATAAAGGCAAGCTAACTAGCAAAGCTAACGTTAAAGGTTAACGTTAAAGCATAAATCCTAAAGTTTAATTGGTATTATTAATGGAAATTATTATTATATAATATATAATAATATATAAAATTACAATATTTTTTTATATTTACGTGAATACTGGACACTGAATAAAACAATGTTTTGCGGTTTTTTCATATATTAATTTTTAAAAATAATGAAAATGAGGAAATGAGGAGTTGCTATTTTAAATATGCTTTATTGATATATTCCATCTAAGTCTTAAAAAGGGACCACGCATCTGCATTATGATTACTTGTGGGGAACGTGGGTACATTGGATGGTAGAATTTTTTTACAGTCAGATGAGCTGTGTTCGTTCTTCATACCTAATATCATAAAATAAAGGAATGAATGTCAAATAATCCGAGATATATTTATATTAATTGTCATCCCTGAGGACTTAAATACACGATAGAGCAGTATTCTGCTATTTCTCGCTGGTCATCTATGAGAGCGTGATGATTCCCCGTTCGAGTCAATCCATTGCATGCATAAGGTTCAGCTAGAACCTAGTTGCAACAAGGCTCTGCCACGTAAAAAGACTGTAACATAGGCCTTATATATTAATCTTCGAGGATGACAACACATCTCTAACATACAGTTAGCTGAACTGCGTTTGTCACCATTCATTATAAAGAAATATTATTCTTTTTTTTGTTTTCATAGAATAGGTGACAAACGAGCAAGCAGCTCACCCAATGGTAAGTGACTACAGCTTTTTTTTCATAGTATAGGCGGCAAACGTTTATGGTAAGTGATCACCACCGCCCATGAACATCCGCAACACCAGAGGAGTCGCAAATGCGTTGCCAGCCTCTCAGGAAGGTGTAGGTTCTTTTCTTGAAGGTCCCTAAGTGGTAACGGTTCGGAAACACCGTTGGCGACAGCTGATTCCACAGAGTAGTTGTGCGTGGCAGGAAATTTCGCGTGAAACGTACAGTGGTGGATTGCCAACCATCGAGATGATGAGGATGAAATTTTGAAAATTCGTGATGTAGGATGTTTAAACTCACCGGCTGGAATTAATCCGAACAACTCCTCAGAACACACCCCATGGTAAATTCGGTTAAAAATGCAAAGAGAATGCATGAGAGAGAACGGCCCAGAGATGAGAACAGTATTCCATGTCAGGCCGAACATGCGCTTTGTAAAGTTGCAAATAGTGGGCCGACATGAAATACTGTCTTGCACGCCCAGTTTTTAGAGGCCAATTTGTCCTTACCCTCCAAGTGACCGCGGAACTGAACGTCGCTTGATATGTCAACGCCAAGGATTCCGGTACCAGCTGAGGTAGCAAGCGGAGTGTTTTAAAAATAAGGAGATGCGACAAAGGGATTCTCTTTAGAGGTAAACGCAACACTTGAGTCTTCGTGGGGTTAAATTGGACTAGATTTTTTCGGCCCAATCTGAAACTATGTTTAACAAAGTCTCGACTTCAGACACAAGTTTGTTCCGGCACTCATTGATGTTTTCTCGGGAGAACTAAATATTTCAGAATTAGCTGTTATAGTCTTCGAGCAGCCATTAATAAGTGCTCAAGGTACACTTCATCCACAACTATCCAGATTCAGGCAAATTTGTCAAGGAAAATAGGGAAAACAACCTACTTTTATAGTGTCACAATTAAAAAAAACTACTGCTACTACTTGTACGTTATTAAAACAAAGTTTTAATTTTTAAATTGTAATTAAAGTTATTCCACGGCACGCAATCAAAGCTGTTAGTCAAGTGGATCCTTAAACACGCAAATGGATTTATTTGTCTAGGACTTGACTCGTTTAAACCTAAAGCTCTGAAGTTAAAATTATAAATGTAAAATGAATTAAATATCATAACACATAAATTGAAGTTTACTGAAAGTCTCTATTTGTTATTATTTTATCATCAACCTGTAAAAAGTATATTTATTGATAAGGGATTATTGATAAGTATATTTATTATAATTGATTATTATTATCCTACCAACTTGAAAGTACTTGCTGTATTTTGGCGTTAAACTTAAACTGTGATCTCAAAGTTGCGTTTTTGATTGATGACCCTAAAGTATTATGTATAGTAATATATTGATGTATCATTTTATTAATAGTAACTTGATTTTACTGCCATGCTGCTCCCAGCATCATTTTAAGATCACATAGGGGTTAAAACACTAAAACATTAATACATTTTAGTACTAATTTATAATTTGGTAGTATTTATAGTAGATATTTGTGATTATGTGATGAGGTTTTATTTAAATTATGATAGTTTAAATTATAATATAGGATTTGTTTGAAACACATTTTGAACAAAAAGAATATTTACATTTTGATGTGTTTATAACCTGTACCCTTTTTTTTAGGAAGTCAAACCTAATCGGAGGCCTTCGTTTTGTCCGAATTATGTCCACTAACCCTTCATCTTTGCTTCGACTCCCTGTACCGTGGAATAGTCAAGTAGACTAGAAAATTAATTACCTCATGAGCTGGCAGTTCATAAGAGCTGCTGTGACAGCTCAGCCACAACAGATGAACGTTATAATATAATAATAATAAATACGGGTTACAATAACAATAGATATGGTTTTTAGATATTTTTAGTAATACTCGAAACATCGCATTCTACATTTTGTTAATTTCTTTACCTTTTAGTTGTGTGTTTATGTTAATTTGCACATGCAATATGTTTTTCTTAATTCTGTGTTGTCTCATTGATATAGTGAGTAATATAGTACCCGAGCACGGAAGTATCATGAACATATTTCTCATTTCGATATGTGACTTGCTGGAATAGATCCGTGTAAATCTAGGAGGTAAAGATGTACAGCATACACATGCGCATTATAGATTGGTTATATGTCAAAGATATCGAATCTATTTGATTACAAATTTGAATCGTAACTTGTGGAGAAAAGGGGTAATTCACGTAATTATTACACGTAATTTCACGCTGGTATTCTGTCAGAGCTTTGCGTGGCAACTGTTAAAAATGTATACTTCCCCGCATATAAACCAATATTGGTATGTATATTTTTTATTATATTAATGTTCCTAAACCATACGGAAATCGATTAAGTTTCGGTACAAATGTGAAAAATTAAAATTTTATGGCTGCCTTGGAGAGGTAATGTCGTACATATTTTAAGCGGTTCCGCCCTCCTCACACAAAGGCGTAATTTACAGGGTCGCGTAAAGTAAAGAGGCCGATTTATAGTCCGACAATTGCGATGGGCTTTTAAATGAACACTGCAGTGATTTGCCGCATTTACCATGATTTATATTGTCTAAGTGTAATAGAATTTTGTGTGTATTTTTGCAGTCTCTTCCAACCATTGATAATAATTTTGGGTAAACCTGCAGAATATATATATATCAAATCGAATCAAAAGAAGCGTTATTCAAGTATGTTTATACTTCACAATTCCTAAATAATGTTGAGATATGTCTCAATGATTGATTTTTTAAGAGACTCAATGTCACCGTATCGTTTAGAGCAGGCTATGTCCTCTAAAACTGGGCATAATTTGAAGTCTAAGGGGTTGAGGTCTTGCCTTGTGACCAGGTGCAGAGTCCTGCTGGAAAGTCCACGGTATATTTTTAAAACGTGTATTGCTGAGAGGTTTCACAACATGATCCAAGACTGAATCTTGATACACTTTGGCTGAAGTTTTCACTCCTTTTTCACAAAAATGTAGTTTTGTGACTCCTTGATAAGACACGCTCCACCAAACCATCACTGACGCAGGATGATAACTACGTTGTACCTTTCCAACCACTTGAGCAGCTTCTTTAGAACTGTGAGTGTACACTTTATCATTTTACTTATTGTAGTGTTCTTCAATCGTGAATTTTTTCATCTGTAAAGAAGATATTTTTTTGCCTTTCACCTGCGTATCGCGTCATAAGTTTTGATCGATCCACTCTCTTTAATTATAAAGATTGATTTAGGGCATGTCCTGTATATCGACGATAAGCACCGAGCTTCAGGTCTTGTTTTGTAATACGCGACAGAGTCCTAGCGGGAATCTTCATTTCTCGCAATAAGATTTTTTACTTCCTAATGGGGTTTCGACGAATTCTGGCTTTTACAGCACGCGGCCGCCCCGATCTTTTCTGGTCTTCAACATAGGAAGTGTTGTTGTATCTGTTGATAGTACGATATACGAATATACAGCGGATACCAAGCTTTTGAAGTGTCTGGAATATGACCAACGGCTCCATACGCACTTTGTGCAAGGCGATCACTGGATTTCTGTTTTCTTTTACACCCCATTCCAAATTGTAATTTGATAATGAACACGAAAAAATATGTGAAATGGCGCAAAATCGAAAGAACAACTTAAACTTTTTAAAACAATATAGGTGTTCCAAATTCGAAATAATTAAAAAGTAGAAAAAAAGAAAAAAATTATGTAACAGTATTTATGGCCAGACTTGATATATATATATATACATATATATATATATATACATATATATATATATATATATATATATATATATATATATATATATATATATATAAGCGAATATCTAAATAAACTGTTATGTATCTGTGGCCCAACTTTCCAGTAACGACAATTTAAGCTGTAGAATATTTGTAATTGATTTGAATTTATTGTACCCTTATTTAAACTGACACATGAAACTATAATATCTCGCTTTGCCGTAATAAACCATAAAGTAGTAATACAGTAAACAGTTTTTGGATAAAAGGTATTCATTTAATTAAAGACGAAAAGAGTTTTATTAATGTAATCTACGTGAAATCAATAATTTGTTTTACTTTTTATATTTTACCCACACTGTCCCCTTAGTCCACAGGTATGTATCTCGATTCCTTATCTACCGGAGCTCCCGTGGCTTAGTATTAAGAGTAACTATCGGCAGTAACTATAGTCCTGGTTCGATTCTCAACCAAATTGATGGTGTTCTTTTGGCTTGGGTGTGTCGCATGTGGAATCCCATGTCTTTGAAAAATTTAGAAAACCTACCTTTTTTCGATATTATTACGCATTATATCGGGTTAGGGATCGGGAGGACTTATGGAGCTATAATATTTCATCTGGTATTATACAATATTTGGTGATTTAATTACGAAAAAAGGATTGAATCTTCCTGTATGCATTCTTGAATCTCCATAACGACATTAAAAATATATTAACCATTAATTAAATTGTAACAAAATTAATAAATTTATCATATATTAAAAATATATAGAACATCAGTGCATGAAATGTGTATACTTTTGCAATCTTGCAAGAACATTTGTGTCGGCTTATCTTCAATTCACAGAAAGTAAAGTGGATAGAAACTGGCTAGCACATGTTGAGAGATTGAAATTGATCTCAAATCAAATATCACTTTTATTTGAAAAAATGGGAATAAGTTACTACGGTATATTTGTAATCAATTCCTTTTATCCATATTATTTCAGCAATATTAAAAATACAAAAAACTATTATTTTAAATATCCTTCGCTTGTCCCTAATTTTAATTTAATGAAAAAAGCAAACACTGTGGCTCATGACCACATATTATGAAATAGATTAATTCTGATCTTCATATTTATTCTGCTGGTAGTTCAGCAGTGGAACTTAATACCAGAAATTTAAAAACTAGAATATAGTCTATTACAAGAATTTTAACACGAGACATTTAAACAGCATGTAAAAGTTATATTGATTACAACTTCAGTGGATTATTTGAATTACTTTTTCTTAAGACTACTATCACTATCAACGATGTAATCAGTAGGTTATATTCAGGAATCTCCTGATATGAAATGTTCAATGTTACAATAGTATATACGCAGTTAGTTTAGGTGGAAGACTGCCACACTATTACCAAATCGTGGTTATAAACTTGGCACGTAAATGGTACGCTATTGATTAGAAGCATAATGCGATCCATTTCTTACGGTGAGAGAGGAAATGCTGGGAACCAACATTTTGTAAATAATTCGTTTGTTAACTGTATAACAATTTAAAATATTTCGTTCAGATCATCAGATCGTTCGTATCACGTAAAGTCTACATGCCGTAATTTTTAAAGCCATGGGTCAAAGTTATATAAATATATATATATATATATATATATATATTTATTTATGCCAACGAATAATGCTATAATCAAAAAAAAATTAAACGGAATTTTTTTTCGGAATAGAGTTTAGTGCTCGCCGTGAATTATCTCTCCTTATGTCTTCTACCGAATGAAAACGGGGGGTGGTAATTTAAGTTTAGGAAAAAGAAAGAAGTCGGCTGGAGCCATTTCTGCTAAATAAAGTGGTTCGTCTCGATGGTATTTGTTGAGTTTTTGGTCAAAAATTCGTTCACAATCATGGCCTTGTGCGAAGGCGCATTAACGTGGTGCAAAATCTAAGAATTTTATTTCCACAAATCTGGCATTTTTCGTTGAAATTGCTCACTTCAGCACTGCTTAATGCTCAAATAATATTCTTTATTTACTTTTGGCCTTCCGGCAAGAATTCTGAGTGCACAACATCGCGATAGTAAAAAAAACAGTCAATTCTTTGACTTTTGATCGATTCTAGCCTGGTTTTTTCGATTTCGGTTCAGTTGGAAGTCATACTCGTACCAGTAACAATGCATTTCATGAATGTTGAGTTGGAATTGACTCGTTTTAGTACGTCCTCAGCGTCTCTTATGCGATTGAGTTTTTGGATAAAATTCAGGGCTTTTGGGACTAGCAGTGCGGCAACATGTTTCTTACTCAAGTGATTATTTAAAATGGTACGGATCGACTTGTGAGACATAGAAAGTTCGGCGGCTATCTCTCTCAAACTTGAATGAGGATTTTCAGTCACTATTTCCTTAACTTTTGCGATGTTAACTTCAGTTGCAGACATTGATGAACCAGAGCGAGGCAAATCAGCAGTCGAGCTGGTATGGAAGATTTGCCTCGATTTGAACGCTTTGTACCAGTCATAAGCACGTTTTTGATAAAGTCGATTCACCGGAAGCTTTTTGTAACATTTTCAGTGACTCCGAACACAAAATTCCATTGGTGATGCAAAATTAAGACACATTCTGCGTTCGATGTTTTTGTCCACTATGAAATTCGTAATACACACTGGATATGATATAACTAAAAACAGCACTGTATTTAATTTAAATAACAGATGCAACTCAAATTCCGCGCCAAAATAGAATACAGCCAATCTAACAACAAAAAAAAACGAAAAATTGAATTTTAACAAATGATCCATTTCTTTTTTATTATTTATTTTATTTTTTTATTTTGTTTTTCCATTTATCCATAACTTTCAAAATGTCCAAGAGCTGTCCAGTATTGAACTCAGAGCTCAAAGCTTAAAAACAAGCATATTCGTCAGATTAATTATTAAGGCACTATTGCACATGATCGATTTCTGTTCCTTTGTAAACGAAAAATAGGTATCACAAGTTTGTTTCTATTTGTATTAATAGCGTGTGCATTAGCTTTACAGAATTTTTTTGTGAAGTATAACGTATAAACGATATGTTATCGTAAATATATTGTGAGTTTGACGTTAATATATTATCTATTTCTTAAAAATCTATTTCTTTAATTTTTCCCTTAGCGATACTCTAGATTTTAGATTATAAATAGTGCGAATAGCTTTTTGGTAAAATAAATATAATTTCACAGTTCCATTACCCCATAGCAAAATTCTATAAGACAAAAGACTGAGGAAATTACTAAAATAAACAAGTCTTGCAGTGTTAATATCTATGAGTTATCTATTTGTTTTTAAAATTGATCTACTAAGTCTTCCTGCTAGGGCAGATAAATGGGCGTTCCACTGAAACTTTGAGATGAGGTTCATTCCTAGGAAAACCGTCGACTCAACAAACTCTACCCGTTCATTAATTAAAATAACGGTGGAAGAATTCAATTACTCAACGAAAACAAAATACACTCAGTTTTCTTCATATTTTCACAAAATTATTAGTATTAAGCCAATCTAAAATACGTAAAAAAGAGCACTGTTTTCAACGTCATAGTTATGTCTTTCTATCAATTTAAAAATAAAAGATGTATCATCTCCAAACAACACAACATCGCAAGTATTTTCGATATAATATGGTAAATCGTTTATATATATCAAAAATAAAAGAGGCCCTAGAATTGAACCTTGTGGTACACCCATTTGTGTAGAGAATCCATATGATTGTTGACCGTTATATAACAAACTTCGGAATTTTTTTATTAAGTAGAAGGACATATTTCAATGCTGACCCTTTAACCCCGTAGTATCTAAGTTTTTCTAATAGGATATCATACTTAACACGGTGAAAAGCTGTTGACAAATCACAAAGCTAGTAACGTAT
This sequence comes from Teinopalpus imperialis, assembly GCA_029286865.1. NCBI lineage: Eukaryota > Metazoa > Arthropoda > Insecta > Lepidoptera > Papilionidae > Teinopalpus > Teinopalpus imperialis. The sequence goes on along the minus strand of JAGSMU010000025.1, from coordinate 346,501 downwards.
TTCAGTATTTTGTGATATATCCCAAGCATTATAAATATGCTCAATAAAAGATAAGCCCTCATCTGTAGTAGAACGACCGTTGGTGAATCCGAATTGTTGAAAGTGAAAATGCATATTTAAAGTAAAATATAAAAAGTGTAGGGTGTATAAAACTAATTAGTTCTATTTTTTTCATATTCCAGTCCTCGCAAAATCGGTAATTTTAAGGTGCTAAAGAAAAATAATTTCCAACACTGAGAACACAATAGTACAATAATCCTGATAACATACTAGTCACACTAAAATTTATGTATCTTCAAGCGTCAACTTCAAAGTAATTCAATGTAATAACTTTTTTAATCAAATCTAAGGGTGGCAAACCAACACACAAGTCATCTGATGGTAGATGATCACCATCGAGAGATCACCATTTTCAATATTTTTTAACGCAAAACGCATATTGCGCGCCTGTAAACGCTTCATCGCGACTTTCCGTGAACCGAGATACACTACCCCACCCACCTACCGCTTACCCTTCTGAAGCAGTTCCATTTAAAAATAGTACTTATTTCTGCCCCTACCTGTATAAGCGACCAGACCAATTTTAAAAGTTTGTAATAATTACATACCGATTATAGAACATTATAAAGAGAAACCTTGGAACTTTTTCTTTATAAAGTTTTTATTACTTTATTAATTGCTTTGTTAATGAGTCGAACTTACAATTACCGTTTACCATAATATGTTGTGTATCGAAAGCAAGAACTTTAATTCACAACATATTCTAAAACTTATAACACTTTTAATTTAATTTGCCTCCTTCAATTCGTTATTGCAATCAATTACTTATGCAATGAACAACATTTACATATAATATAATTCATAAAAATACTAAAACATAAACTTGTGAGTAAAATTATACAGTAATATCCAAATGATTGTTCATTTTTGCTTTTTTTTTGTTGATATATTTTCGGTGTAATAATTACGTGGTACTTTAGTTTAGTTCCGTTTTGTTTGTGCCCGTACGTTTTATTTATCACGTTTGCTATCCTGCCTTTAAGTTTTTTTTATTTATTTACACTTTATTGTAATAACCTTAACAGAGTTAAAAGTTCACAAAGAGCGGACTTAATGCCAAAGGCTTTCTCTACTAGTAAACCCAAGATATGGTGAGATATGTGTATGATTGGTATAGCAATAAACTAATGAATAATAATAATACAAGTAAAGAATAATCCATATTAAATATAAAATACATGTATAAATATGTACATAATATATATATATATATATATATATATATATAAAATACATACATAATAGTATACAATACAATAGCGGTAGCTACCAAATAAATTTCATATGTGGATGATAAATTTATCTGAGTTCAGATAACGTAAGTAATCACGAACCAAACTTTTAAATCTTTTTTTATTATAGACCTTCCTGATTTCATCGGGCAAGGAATTCCAGAGTAGTGTTGCTCGGACAGCAAATGAATTTGCAAGAAAACCGGTAAAGTGAGCTAGAATACAGATTGTTATTAAACGAAGATGGAAGAATTCTGTCATGAGGTAAAGAGAGATATTGGAATTTATCTAAAAGATAAGAAGGTGATGACGGATCATTTAAAATGGAGAAGAAAACAAGAAAAATTCTGGAATTACGCCTATGTTGTATAGAAATCCAATTAAGCTGAATCAAACTTGTTAAGAAGTTCAAGAGAGGTCCGGGTAACACACATCTGCATTAATGGTACTATTAAATGGTATTAAAGTATTATTATAATAGACAGGCCGTACATGTTAATCTTAGCTAGCATCTTGGAGCTACCTCTCGTAGGTTTGCTTGATATTTCAAAGGATTGACCAACCCTGAATAGCATTTAAGTTACAATTTACTTTGTTAATCCCGTTATGGAGGACCTCAATGTGAGATTGTACAAATAGCTACAGATTATCAGCGTACATACGTACGCGCAATTAATGTTGGAAGTGATCAGATTGATAAAAGTGAAAAAATTGGAGGAGAAAGTATACCGGTGTGTAAAGTGCATCCTAAAGTGGGCACGGCAGTATCTGCGTCGGCCAATGTTGAGTAATTTTTCCCTACATTGATTGACTGCTGGCGACCACGAAGATATGAAGAAAACCATTCAACATTCCAAGGCAGTAGGAGCGAAGTTGTAATGGGAGAGGATAGAAAGAAGGATATCATGAAAAATCAATCATCAACACCACTTTAATCTTTTCTCTCCCATTGGATTAGAGATGGAATAGGTATTACGAAGACTAGTAAATTTTAAATAAAATTTAAATAAAATATTGCCGGCACTCATAAGTGGATATCGACGTCTCAACATTCCTGTTCTATTCCCGCTAACATCCCAGGTAACGAAATGCAATTGTGAACATTTATATATTAATAGTCACCTGAGATTGGAAAAACTGTTTTAAAGCAATCAAGTACTAAAAATTTCATATACTATATAAAAAAGTGAACAGCAATCTTCAGGAGACGCTCGTAAGCTGCAATATAAAACACTGCGAAAACTTTCCTTACAAATGGCGGTATACAAATAATCATTACAATCATATTATTTCTTTCTCTGGGTAGAAATTTCGTTCTGTTTCAACTTGCATTTTAACTGGACTATGGTGATGATTGCTATCTTTATAGTTCATCTTGATTCGCTGTGCACATTAAAATACGTATACATACGATTCAGTCTGCTCTTTCATATTCAATTTGTTCATACTCTAAAATACACTACTGGCCCGGCCTAGCTTCGCCTAGGTAGAATTGAGTTTTGACTAAATTTAGTTATACCTACATGTTTATGCCCTTTAAGCTTATCTTCTATAATTATTAGAACTGTTTTTAAATATTTGAAGTGAAAACTTTGTCCTTTCCAAAACCACAATAACGATTAAGACGCGTTGAGACCTGCCTCGCGCTGCTCAACAGGCACAGAAATGAAAGAATTTTGAACCGAATACTTACGTGCGACGAAAAGTGGATTCTGTTCGAAAGTCGAAAGCGCTCAGCAAATTGGATCCAAGTTGGATCCTCTAGAAAGATGATGGTTACTGTTTGGTGGTATAGTGCCGGTGTGATCACAGTTTTTTACAAAACGGCACGAGCAGTACTGCAGATGTGTACTGTGAAGAACTGAAAACAATGACGGAGAAGCTCGCACATCTGCAACCAGCTTTGGTCAATCGGTCGTCCCCGCTGCTCCATCACGACAACACGCGACCCCATACTGCACAACAGACAGTCTCCAAGCTGCAAAAGTTAAGGTTGGAAGCTCTCCACCGTATTCACCAGACCTTGCACCCACCGATTATTACTTTTTCCCAAATTTGGACAATTTTTTGGCGGGAAAAAATTAAATTCCCGAGAGGCAGTACAAAAGGCCTCTGAAGAGTTTGTTGCCTCCCGTCCAGCTTAATTTTACAACTAGGGCATCAATAAACTAGCACAGCGTTGGCAAAGGTGCATCGATTACATGGGTGATTACTTTGAACAACAGTAATACTTTAACTTATTTCATACAAAACGGCAATTTCATAGGTTTTATTTTTACCTATTATTTGCATCCTTAGATTCGTAGACATTTTTCCAATCATTATTCATTAAGTCCGATTTCAGAGTTTCATTATTTATTTTATTGAAAGTGACTTTAGAGATAGTAACGCAGCCTGGTGATCTATAAGTGTGGATTGTAAGACCATAGTTAGAGCAATGGTAATGGTAATTTAATATATAAAATAAAGTGATCTTGTAGATATTTTGTCTAGTAGGTATATTGGACCACGTAAAAGGCCCAAATAAGAGCATAAATTTAAATATTGAAGAGACTTATTATCCAGAGATTCTGAGGTGATATTAATATTTATGTATCCAATTATTGACATTGTTTTAAAAGAAGAGAGGTTTGCAAGAATATTATTAAGTGATTGTAATAAAATGTAAAAACCTATTTTAGTAGTATGATGTAACGTAAAATATAAAAGTATACATACTGAAAGCCATAGTAGGATATGCCGGACAAACACAATTTCATCTTTTCTTTAAGTATCGAAAGATTCTTCACCTTCATCTTCGGTATAATTTTTTAAGCAGGTATGGCTCTTGATCATTTCTTTTGTATCATTTTTTATAGGATGATGATGAATTATTAATTCAGGAATCTTTTATATTTTTTACAGTTGATCTAAAAACGAATATAAGAATGGTTTGTAATATGTTGTTTCATTTAGCAAACCTCAATATTTGTCTTATGTTCTTTAGTTTTTTTTTCTCCATCATACTTTATCAACTTAGTATAGTAGATTTATTTTTATTTAAAATAATAAATTATAGAATTTGTCATAACTATTTTTTTTTCCAATTTGCATATCTCACCTTAAACCATGCTAAAAAAATGAAGTAGGGAAGACAGTTTTTACGTTTTATCTATTTAATTATTTTTGACGTCTCAATATTGGAATAACTACTTGGTTCGATTAGTGAACATCACCAATTTATAGAATGCGGATGAGGCAACACGGGTCTGTCAGCTGCGGCGCCAAGTTTGCGGTTTACGTACATTACAAGCACGGCTTAACATCCTCTCAAAAACAAATTGGTGCCTAATCTCTTAAATAATATGTAAATTAGAAAGTGAACATATAACATTAAACTAGAATCTGAGATATTTACTTGATTTGCTTGCATTTATTTCTTGTTTATTCTTTTATGTATTATATAATAAATATTATATATATATATATATATATATATATATAATTCTGTTAGCTGTTTATGAATTTTTGGTGATAGAAACGAATACACACCATTGCAGCTATTTCTTGCTTTAATTTTGGGTATGAAGCTGCTCCCGTGTTCCAGTACTATACACGTGTCCCTGGAAAGTGCTAAACGAGCAACAACATTTAGTGGTAGTAGACCTCTTATGAAAAATCCCAGATTAACTTAATCATGCCGGTTAGTGACTGAGCGAGAGAACCCGATGGTGATTTCTGAGAGGGCATCCCCAGTCTCCAGATCGTATCAACTAGCGCAAAGATCACATTTTATTAATAGCTCATCATCGCTATTCCTTGTTCATCTGCAATGCTCTTCGCTATTTACTCCATCAACTCTACGAAATCGGTAAAAGAAAAAACATAAGATTCGTCAGCAGTTTCACGGTTCATTTTTACGGTTTGGTCCTCTTATTAAAGTGTGCCTTTCAAACTTCGGATTGCACTTTAATATCAACACAGTCCACCACCACCTTGAGACAGAGTTGACGCGTCTTCTTTACCTGACAGATACGCAGATTAAAGGTTCTTTAATTGCTATGTGCCTTGAATCTCATTGATTTTATTTAGAGAACAAAATTCACGTTAGGTTAGTGTATATGTATGCAATAAAAAAGTAACTGTGATAATTGTCTCCATCCTCTTGAAGATCCCACATTTTAGATAAATTAAGTCTGGGTCCACACATTTGTCCACAGATATCGATAGGATCATGTTTACCGTTTATACTTTCAGGTGTCCAGGAAATAGATTATTTGAACATTAAGTGCTATGGCCCAAAAATGGTAGTCCTTGCGCGTCTGATCTTTCTAGGGTATTTAATGCTGTTCCCATACCAAAGGACCAACCAAGCCCGAATTTTGATTTCTAGCTGAATCTTTCAGAACTGGTAAATAAAATCACTAAGGTGCTGATATCCAGTATGGCCGGATACAACTGGAATTTTATTAATCTCTTTAATGATATAATAATATAACAGATTTCGCGACCTAAAGGACCTAAATTTTTTAAATTACTTTGTAATATTTTGCTACGGGGTCTATGGGAATTTATTTTAGTTAATTTTAAATAATTCATTTTCAATCACTTTAAATTTGCAAAATATGTACACAAAAGTTCAGATAGTTCACTTCTGTGCACTTGCGTTACAATTATCTTTCCCTATCTTGTATATTTTTTTAATCTCTGGTTCTACATATTTTCATATTAAAGTTACATAAGAGCTAATCTCGAGCTCTCTATAGAATGCGATTAAATTCTTTTTGAATTAGAAGGCTGGCTTGTAAGCCTCGGTGTAGTTCGCATACACGATTGCCATGTTACGGCGAATAAGTATTCTTAAATTTTAACATCAATTAAAAGCATCTGTGTTTAGTAACAAGGTAATACAAATTTACTTCTGAAAAATACGGCTGTGATACTTAGTGTTATAGGTTCAGATTCGCAATTTTATTATCATAGTGAACAAAGGTAACGCAAAGCTTACATCAAGCTTTTAGATCCACTTGAAATGATTCAAAGGAATATTACTAATATTACTTGAAAAAAATATTATAAAACTGTTCTTCTACATTATTTAAAATACGAACGAATTATAATATTAAATAAAATAATATAAACATTACATTAGATTTATATACATATATGTATATATAACACGCACATATATATATATATGTATATATATATACATACATATTTAAAGGGTAATTTCATTGGGTTCGTAGAAAAAATTACTCCGGGTTTAAAGATATAAACGAAGTTACTTTAAATTGCGTTAGTTACATTCCCGTTGGGACCAGTTTGCATGTTAAAAGGAGTTTCCAAGCTCGGCTATTTTACAATTGTTCTCAATTCATATTACTTCATTAATATACCAAATAGGGAAAAGTTAAGTTTATATATTTCTTTTATTTAGGGTATATATATATATATCTATAAGATATTAATTGTAATTGTAAATAGATCGTTTACATGAAATATTAGGGATAGTAAATTTTTATTAATGTTAAAAGGTATAATTTTAATATAAAAATTTAGATAAAATTGTAAAATATTATCAATTGATTGTTCCAGCCCGTGGTCAAATAAAAATTTGTTCGTAATTAGAATTCTTAAGAACGTTGAAACTGAGCGGAACTTGAATGTGAGCAATGGACAGCATAATTGACTCCTTCATTTAACTGACTCTTGACGATCACTTCATCCCTTCTTACAGTTCTTATGACGGGAAACGGCACAAAAATAATTGTTTCTTTTTATTATATATTATTATTATCTATTATAGTTTGCTATATATTCCATTCTTCACTGCACCCGCTAAGTTTTCTTCCCTTAATTGAAATAGCATAGCATAAATTCACTAGTAAATTTAACGTTAGTGCATATTTAATTCAAAATACAGTTAACGCTGTGCGCTGACCTACCATGTGTTCTTCGCCGAGGAAGTATTCTACATTCTCATTTTCTTGCATTTATAATATACATAAATTCCCCCGCACATTCTTAGAGACGTAAAGACTTAACGTACGTACAGTTTGCAATTCCCACACAATAGTAATCTATTTAAGGTTGCCATGAAGCCCAACTCCGAACCACCTGCATTTAACACCACTTCATGAATAAATGCAAACACTTACACAAGAGATTAATCAACGAATCCTTAATATATGTATACTTCTTATGAAAGATTACACTGAATTATCCTGGTCAAACAAAATTTACAAAAGCCGCACGCTTTATAATAGGTTTTCTTTTTATAGACCTTAAAAGCAGATAATTCATTAGTATTTTAATTAGTTGAAAGCATTTCGCGTTAAACTTGCTACTATAATTTCCCGAAACATAAAAGTAAATTAATTAGTAATTCAGATACCGTCCCGTTAATTTTTTAATGAAATTGGTACATAAATTCAATCGCGTCTTTACACTTAAAAGTAAGTTTTTTCTGGTCAGCTCTTTTTAATTACATTCTGTTAATTAAGTATGTGTTAGCTGAATTTAAAATTCACATAACTTTGGACGTCAATGTATGGAAGAATTCAGGCATTATCATGTAATGTGGTGTTTCAGTAATATTATTTATCAATGTGTTGTATAATTTTTTAAAATATTTAATGATTTTAAAATAATTAAAACTGTACACGCTACTAAAGCAACATATCTTTATCTCCATAGTGTGAAATATCGTTTAGTCTTTATAGAAAGCCGTTTCATTTTATGAGATGTGTCAAGAATGCACCCAGTATATGTAATGATGTGTGTAGTATATGTATAATTGCTCTTGATATTTGGTTATTTATGTGTGTGTGTGTGTGTGTATATATATATATATATATATATATATATATTTATATTGCTATGTATGTATTATTATTTATATTTATTGCGTATTATTTTGATGTGTATCTATGTATAATTTGAAATTTTTATCTAATTAACCTTTTTTATAATTATTATTTTTTATATTACTTTATATTATACCAACATATTCTCTGGAATTCCCAGAGTTGACTGGTAGAGAATGCCACTGGGCATTAAGTCCACCCTTGTAAACCTATTGTTTAAGGATATAAAGAATAAATAAATAAATGTGAAATCTGTGAATTGTGTTCTCTAAGCTACGCACAAATAAACTTTGATTAATTGAATTATCTACAATCTCAAAAACAAAAATAAATTTAGTGGAATGAAATTATATTACAAAAATATTGACGTAACGAAGTTCCGCAACGTGATGTTGGTATATGTGTTTGCGATTATATTTTGCATATTTCAATTTTCAACCAACATAATATCGATATTCTATTTTAATTCCTTCTGTGCTAAAATTCAACGAATTTTATTCGTAGTTGATGTATACTGCAGTGGGCACTTCATTGAAACTAAGAATTTACACTGGATTGGAACATTAGTTAGCCAACTTGTATAAAGTAATGACGTTTGATTAATTCGAATATATAAAAAAAATACTATAGTAAGGAAAATATTGCAGCATATGGTGACTGATTAATAGAAGGTATAAGATTAAAGCATATTTACAAAGATCTTGGTCTATCATTTGAGCAATACATGTTAATTCAGGGAAAACTGATGAGTTTCTAAACTAGACACTCTACAGTGAAATACCTAAAATACGTGCGTTCATTATCGTAAAGATAGAGGATAGAGGATCCTATCTTGGAAATTGCTGTAGTATGTCTTCTTTATTAATAGGCCTACTATCAGATTCCAGTTAATTAATAAAAATAAAATGAATATACCCGTATTTTAATTCCTTCTGGGCTAAAATTCAACGAATTTTATTCCTAGTTGATGTATACTGCAGTGGGCACTTCAAAACATTGAGAGCTCTTCATGATTTGAGTGGCGTATGAATATTAGTTGTATCGGCAAACCGCGTTAATAAATTGCAAGCTTATTACATTAAAAGGAAAGTTATTATTTTATATTTAAATAATAAAATATTACTTAATATAAATGATAAGTTATTAACAATTCATTAAAGAAAAAAATTAAGGACAATATAAAAAATATGTAGAAAGTGACAGAATATAATTATGATAATTTAATTTGTGTATATGAATTATTCAAATTAAATATAACAAACTTAATGTTAATTAAATTAATGAACGTGCGACCAGTCTCTACATTTTTAAAATAAAAAACGTTTTTAAGCCAATATACGAGATTCTCCACTAAAATTCCAAGCGGTATTCAGAAATTAAGTTTCAATATATTGAGGACGATTTTTAAACGGAAACTTTGTTCCATATTATAGAGAAGACAGAAATATTTGGAATTGATTTGCTCACAAGAATTTTATGAAATACAGTATTGTTAAGATTGAGCGTGGGTTTATAAAAAACACTATCATTTCATCTAATGTGGTTAAGATGTGATACACAGAATGAACAAACAGGGAGACTAAACAACAGTATCTTTAACTATTGAATATGGTTGGTAAACCTATTGAAATTATGATAAATATGCTACTTAGATACAAATCTACTCGAAAAAAAAGTTTTTAAATAATTATCATCTGCAATGTACTAGTTCTGATGTATCATTTTATCATACCTAAAATTATATTGTTCTTCAAAATCGATAACTACAGGTAAATAAAGCTAACTTAATTTAGAAAGTAATTAAGGTTTGAATTAAAATGCTATCACACAAACAATATATAAATCATGGTAAATGCGGCAAATCGCTGCAGTGTTCAGTTAAAAGCCCATTGCAATTGTCGGACTATAAATCGGGGTCTCTACTCTACGCGACCATGTAAATTATGCCTTTGTGTTAAGAGGGTGGGTCCGTCGAAAAAATGTACAACATTACCTGTCTTATGTTGGAAATCTTCATTTTTTACATTTGTATTGACATTTTATATAGTCAGTAATCGTTCAGTTATATTTTATATGGTTAAAGTTAAGATTAATAAATAATCCTTGTCATAAAAATATCAACTAAGAATATAATATTATATAAAAAATAAAATAAATATATTATAATTATTCCCTTATTTACGACATATATGAGCGAATAATACTGCAACATTGAAGAATTTCCAACAACATCCGAAAGATGTTGTATTATTCACATTGGGCGTAATAGGTTATGGAGGTCAAGCTGATTCCCAAAGTGCTGTTGTGAAACATTTGTTGAAGGTCATTGAAACCAAGAATTTATATTCTCTTCATTAATAGGCATACTATCAAATTCCAGTCAATTAATAAAAATTAAAATGAATATCCCCGTATTCTAGATAAGTGCGTACAATCGTTCATGTTATAATTCATCATCATTTAATAAATTCAACGCTGTATTAGTTTTGAGTTTTAGTTGACGGAAAAGTATATATATTTATAAATATAAAAATAAAACTTGCTTAAATACCTTAAAGTTTTGCTAATTAGTTCAACCTTGTATATTACACCAATTTCAAAAGGAAACCATTGTTGATGTGTAATTTCCGGTCAGTGGAACCCTAGAAGGAGAGGAAGAACTAACGAGGCGATCAACTAGACCTAGTCAAGTGTAAAAGGCAACGAAGATTGTTTCGTATTTCTTATACTCAGCTTCTTATTTCGTAGGCGTGTACTTTAAATTTTATTTTCTGTAAAAGAGTTTCTTTTTTCATTTTATGCGTTAATGATAATAATGATGATTGTCTAATGTAACTTATTAGATATGGCAAGGTATATCGAGGATTGGTTGGTATTTTATAAATTTCAATGAGGAAATTATTTTCTGTTTTTCAGTATCAGTTCCGTCTCGTTTTATTTCTACGTCCATAACTTCGTTACTTCTGAATTATACAAGATTTAAGAAAATTAAATAAAAACTCATTTTCATACTAAAATGTATTTATGTAGAGGTAGTTAATTATACGGAATATTGTTTATTATTTTGATATTTTCTAATAGACAAATGACTAGGCATTTATTCAAAACAAAATAAGCTAGAAAACGCAGCTATTTTTCAATTAAGGCTACAAAACTACATATTACTGTACGAACAAAAACACGTTTTAGGTAATTAAATAATAACACGACTCTTAATTATCTTGCTTTGTTCATTAAATATTTATATATATACATAAGTTGTTAACAAAAAGCACATGCATGCACTACCTCTATTTCACACTACCACGTGAATCACACATAAATAAAAAATAAAAAAATTGTATGCACTGTAAATCACACTTGCGTCTCTTATAATCTTATAAAATATAGAGTTATGCCGCAGCCTTTGTAGAGATCTAAGGACCACTCCAAATAAAATTTAGTATTTCTTCTTCTGCTTCAGGAGGTTAGACACGGAATCTGCCTGAATCGCTTGTACATGTGTACTTACCTCAAAAATCTCAAAAATTGTATTTTCTTCGGGTTTAAATCGGTCCATTATAAATCCCTGAGGAATGTTTCTATGTTCCCAGCGGCCGGTGATCAGAAAAAAATCAAAAGAAAAGAAATATATGTAAATAAAGATAAGAAAATATATTGATAAGAATATTGTGAGTGAAAAACTAGAATCACTGTTACTGGTAAAGAATCACATTTAGTTCTTATAATTTTGAATCGTTATGTATCTTACATATGAATATGTAGAAAACATAAGGATCATCACTTGCCGTGAGAAACATTTTGAGCTCGTATGTCAACTTTTGGAAAAAAGAATATTAAGGAAATATTATAGTACGTGTTGTATTATTATAAAATAATCGAGAACAAATAACATTTAATTTCTATTATATCGCTGTAAAAAAATATTATGAGAAGATAAATTGCTTTGTTCCTTCAACCCCTTTGAGATCAGCTCAGTCGATGAAATGTTTTCATAGCTGTAAACATGATTGAATTTTGTTTATCAAGAAAATAGCACAGATAAACAATTTCGTTTCTATTTACGAACAGCAAGTAATTTTCAACATTTATTTTATAAAATGGCCATCGTACCATATGACGACCCCGACTAGATGGAGTGACTAGACTTTTCGGCAGTCTGTATGGGAGGCTTATGTTCAGCTTATGGACTAATGATGGGCTGAAATGATTTAATAAAAGTGGAATACAGTGAATAAAGGAACTAAAGTCAAAATATCACATTCGTATAATTAGCATATTTTAGGTTAATTATTATATAAAATTAATTATGGGTTAGGTTACTTTATGTGAATGTCCATTCATAATATCCACAATACCCGAAATATCCATCAACAACCTGTTTCACGCCACTGTAAAGAGGATCTTTGTCTTCAAATACATCACACGTCTACTTGATAGAAGATGCAATCAAAGTATCCCTTCAATATGCTGACTCAAGACCGCACAAGGGATGATTTTTTTTGATATAATATCCAATAGGAGTTAAACCATGAACAGTATCCATATAAACAAGTCTACAAACACGTTGGCCATCGCGTTGGTCCCCCAGAACAGCAAATCGAAAAGAAACACAAGAAATGTTTTTTATAAAGAAAACATTCGGTAAGCACGTTCAGGTTCAGGCACGCGCATCAAAATTTTATCGCTCGTAGGTCAGTCTTGAGGGTGGGTGGAATAGCGGACATTTATAATAGAATTCATATTAAACAGATAATATAACTTAAATATGTACAGTGGTGGTCAAATAATTTAAGACACTCAAGGGATATAATGTTAACGGATTTTTGATGATTTATTTTTATTTTTGATGCAATAGGAGCTTACAACGATATTTAATTTAAAATTATGTAGACATTGTGAGATAAATATTAGAAATATTTTCAATAAAGTTGAGGCGAAATATACCATATTTTTATCCGGTTTAACTATATTTTATGTTTTATGATTAAACAAAGGTATGGCAAGAAAAAATAAATATAATAAATATTAAAATGAAATTTATTATAATTAATTTTAGTCATTTTTAAGACATTATGTAAAGTTATCAATAACTTGACGCATATCCTTTAGCAGCAATATTAGCCCAAAATCGCTTTGGCATTGTAGAGATTAATTTGTTGCTAGTTGACATTGGAATTTGCTCATGTTTCTTTAAAAGCCAAATTTGATGAACGATATTAGTACGTTTTGTGGCCACAATTTTCTTCATATTGTACCACAAGTTATCCATAGGGTTGATGTCGGGACTGTACGGGGCCCATCTAACACCGTTACTGATTGCCTCACTACACTACTAACTACACTATTCCAGTGTGTGGCAAACCTTTATCTGCATAGTTGCCTCTTAGATATTGAGGTGCTGGAATTTATCTACATTCCCTACAATTTGCCTAACATGTCCAACACTATGTCTAAAAAATAAAACCCAAACTTATTCCCTCCTCAATATTTGACTACGTATAATTTGGATCCATTTAATTTATTCGGAGGACATCTCTTTACGATATTGTTTTTCGTTTTCCACTTTATATTAATTTTTGTTGCATATAAAAAATGCACATTTTTCCACTCACGTCAATCCAATGTTCAAATTTTTATTTCAAACTCTAATCCAGCTTTAATATTTGCTTTCTTTTAAATTGGTTTCTTCCAGATATTTTTCGAAATAAGTTTGTCTCACATAATCGCCTTTTAATAGTTTACTGAGAAATGTGTCAGCAAGTACGACCCTTTAGGAACAAATAATCCCTAACGAATAAGCTCTGATCCTTTAACGGTTCTTTTTTGGCTACCAATAATATCATTGTTAATTCTTCACGTGGAGTTGTATTTCTAGATCTCGATTCCCTAGGTAAATTTTCTATTGTGTACCTTTTGAAATGCTTGATACCATTAATTACTTCATCATCATATCTTCATATCATATCTTAGTATCTCATAAAAATGATCAAAATGATATACATGTTGAGATAAGCTATATTTTACTTTAGGCGCATTTCTGGAAAATGTCCGGGAAAATGTAAAAAATAAAAGGGGAGTGTTTTTGTTAATTTCAGATTACGAACATGAAACATTAAACTGTCTTTAAACAGGTGGCCAGCAGAAAACATATTAAATATTGATTTATTTGAAAAACCAATAAGGAGACTTGTTATATATTTGTTCATATTTGAGGCTATGACTAAATACAAGTCTTTATGGTCTACACTTTAATAATATGGTGCTAGTGTAATGAATAAAAGTAATGAAAGAATTAATACGTATCTTCATTATTGATAATACTATCAATTAAGTTGTATGTAGCTAAATGGAAGATGTCTTTATGTGTCCGACCACCGCTGTGAGTAAAAATATCTTTAAAAAAATTACTGTTCCCTGAATTATAATTAGCTTTTTGAATTATTAAAGCTGCTGTATTGCCTTTTAAATAATGTAAACAAATGTTATCCTTTCCTAGAATACGACCTAAAAACATAGTTATTGCTAGTCACCATTTTTGCACCTGTTTACAAGCGCTTATGTTTTCATGCCCTATAAAAGGTCATTTACCTGATTCTACTCTTATCAATTAGTCGTCAAACTTCAACCAGTACACTTATCTCTTATTATTAATTATAAGCATTGCCTAAAAATGGACACATCTATTAAAGAAGTAACTCTAGCGGTTGCCCTATCAGAACAGACCATAATCAGCGAGCTCATGTGTCTGGCGAGCCAGTCCGATGTTGAAAGAATTCACTGGTGATATCTCGTATCTCGACTCGTAGCTTCAACCGAAGAAGTGGATCCAGCAAAAGAAAGTGTACATACAAGAGAGACGACTGATTCAGTCCGTACCTCGCTCAGAAATCGGGACGTTCAAGTCTTGGAGTTTAAAGAAACGCGAGGAGTAGTTGTTAGTGGCTGGGCAGTCAGATGAAGACTAAAGGCGGGTAACTTGAGTACAATAAGGCTTGCTACTAAGTTGACTCCAGCTCATCAGGCGTCCGAGTACGTTTCGCAAGAGAACACGTGAACTCGACGGACGAACAGTAGAGCTCTGTTCTCATCTCAGATGAGAGCGGAGTGTGTCGCCATGGCGGTGATAAACGACAACGAGTCTACAAAAGCCCTGAAGAGTGATTTGCCCAGTGTTGCGTTAGTGAAAATTTCGCATTTGTAGGAGGTTCCTGGATGGTGCGGCCAGTTTTTGCACTTCCGCATGTGTCCTCTGTAACTCAGAGGGTCACATAGCCGGTCGTGGCTGCCCTAAGGCTATTAAAAAAGTTGATTAATCCCGCACCCGCACTGGATCTCAAGCCAATCCACCCGCTATGCCCCGCGTGGTAAACCCTCTTCGTCCCTGTCTCTGTTGCTCAGTTGACAAAGTTTCGGCTATTATTTGGCTGGTTTTCTTGGGTATTTTCACGGTTGAAGACAACATCTTTGTGAAACTTCACAAAACAACGTTTTTGTGAAAAGGGAGTGAAAACTACAGCCAAAGTGTATCAAGATACAGTCTTGGATGATATTGTGAAAGCTCTCAGCAATACACTTTTTAAAAATATACCGCGGACTTTCCAGCAGGACTCTGCACCTGGTCACAAGGCACGAACAACCCAAGCCTGGCTGGAAACCAACGTTCCGGACTTTATAAGAGCTGAAGACTGGCCCTCATCTAGCCCAGACCTCAACCTTTTAGACTTCAGTTTTAGAGGACATGGCCTGCTCTAAACGACACGGCAATATTGAGTCTCTTAAAAAAATCTTTGGAGCAAACAGTGGCAAAATTTTAATAATATTACATTACTTCATTAAAAAAAAATATTTTCATTTGTAACGGAACTTATGGCCGGACAAGGTTATATATATATATGTATATAAATATATGTGAATACATATATATATATATATTTATATATATATATATGTATATAAATATATGTGAATACATATATATATATATGTATATATATACATATAACTATATATTTCATTAAAACTGGAAATTAAATTAAAGCGCTTGAAGCAAAAATATGTAGAAAACTCCAGGCAATTCTTTCTAAAGTTAAACTTCTGATTATATTGTAATTGCTAGTGTAATATGTAGGAACTTTGTTTCCTTAATCATCGCTCGTGCAACTTTGACAAATAAAACGGGAACTTTATTAAGTACCCCTGCAGCACAGGATTGCATTCATTCAGAGAAACTTTGTATTTGGCCCCCTTATTGCTCTGTGAGTGACTCTGAACTTAATTATGGCAATGTGACAGGACCCAGTGCCTTATATTATCATCAGCAACATGAAATGGTTACAGGTTTTGTCCTTAAATATTGCGGGTTATAGGACAAGAAGGTCGCATCGAGTACAATACTTCCGAACATTGATATAAACATGCAACATGTTTTGCACTTGGCTCAATCCAATGGAAACTTATAGTACGAATTTTGTGACAAGTAATTATTTTGTCAGTTTCAATCAGTTGCATTTTATTTTGTTTATTGTAATTAGCCAGTTCCAGAAACTTTCAGTATGCCCCACGTATATATAAAACTCATTTAAATAACACCTAATGTGGTCAGACCTTCTGCCTTTGAATCAGATTACGCATGTGAACAGTAATGTGGTTGAGCCTTGAATAATAAGAATGTACCGTGAATAGAAAGTATACAGTAACAATGCTAAAATAATATTCGTCCATCTTCGTTTGCAGAGAAATATTATCTAGTTATTATCTGTTATGTTTTAACTGGACTTAGGCTTAAGCACAATTATGTAATACTGTCGGATTGCTTCTAGTTGTTAAACAAATAAAAAATGAATTTTGGGTGGTCTACAAATTGTTGTAGATATGTTTGTTGGGTCGAGTTATTTGAAAGACGAGGATGATGGAACATCGAATCGATGACAATTTACCAGTGGCACAGCCACATTTCAGCTGGTTTATAGCAGTAACACGAATAGGTCGGGTCGTCTTGGCAGCGACCATGCTCCAACAAAATTTCTGGGTGAAATAACTGTATAACGTTGCTGTGTTTTGTATGGTGAGTGTCCCTACACCCAATACAAGGCGAGGCAATGAGGCATCTAGTGAAATTGAATGCCTCATCGGCCCCTAATATTGTAAAATGTGAAGGTGGTCGGCTTAAAGCTCATCAATGGAGTATGGCCAATTTTTCCTTACTGGAAGCTCTTTCTACAAAAACCGTATTGAATAAAAGTAAAAGAAATAGTAGGTTGTCAATACCTTTCTACTACTTGATTATATATAAAGACTAAATATAGAAAGATAAAATCGTAAAATAAATAATCAGACACAATAAAGATTTTTTATCTTGGCTATACTTAAGTAGCTGAAAAGAGATTTAAGATTTGTTGAATGAAATTGTTCCATTTGGAATTTAAAAGCCTGTCATTATCACCGGGATATAATTCAGACAGAAGTCTCCACAAGGCCTCATAAATTTTGGCCTCGTGCGAATGGGGTGTGCCAGTTTTAAATAAATACTTCTTACATTGGTCTATTTGTAATAAAAACTAAGGATTAAATAAAAAAATTACTACTATTCTAAATTTTAGAAGAAGTAAAATCACATCGTTAATTTTTTTTTATTCTTTCAATGCAAGTGCTTGAAATAAATAAATAAATGCAACACAATGAAAAGAAAGTCATTACCATAAACATAAACATTTAGAGAATTTAAGTCTTTACTTTGAAAATGGACCCTTCTGAGGTAAAATAATAAGTTCATATATAATTTTTTTTACATATGTTGTGGTGTAAATTACTGACAATATAGTTCAACTATATAATGAGAAATTTGATACAAATATTGGATATGTGATTAATCTTAGTAATATTTGAGCATGTTTTCTGAAATTATATAATAATAGATTCAGCATTAATTACATAAAATAGCTCCAAAATTCTATTTTTTTATCGTATTGAAAGTAACAAACGAGTACACATTTCACCGTGGTAAAGTGTCCTTACTAGTAGTGTAGTGTAACTTGGTAAGTGATTCCTGCGGCCTCTACGACATCTACATTCATCCTTGACTTGCAATTTAATATAGAAAAAAATATAATAATATATAAAATAAAATGTAATATAAAAAATAAAATAATGCAGATGCGTTGTCACCCTTGAGGACTGAGATGGAATGCCTCGTCATCAGTAATAAAGGTCTCCGGATCCCTACACTCTTAAGAATTCTTTTCATCTTTATTCTACTCATATCAGAGTAACTCATCCTTTTAATCGTCTCAAGATGCGTGTGTCCCAGCACATCACTTGTTTTTTTAATTATTCTCCGACTGTTTAGGCCAGGAATGAGCAACCCGCGGCCCCCTTAATAATTTTATGCGGCCCGCCAAGTGCTTGTTTATACTACAGATATTCTCCCGTTAATATATTGAAGTTGTATCTAATGTTTTAAGTACTATTAAGAAGTGTGATTTTGGCCCGCCAAAAAAATTCAAAATTTGGACAGGCCCGTTACTAAAAAAGGTTGCTCACCCCTGGTTTAGGCTATGATGATGAGATTAAGCAAGCTCCTAAAAAAATAATTTTAAAAGACTTATTCGTGAATATTACACAAGGGAAATCATCTGAATTTGCTATTTAATTATTTATTTAAATTTATTTATACAATCTATTTTTATTATATACTTAATGTCTATATTATATGATATTTATGTATTTATTTATGATAATAAATTATAATATATTTTCTTTTATACATGTTATATATTAAGTATATCACACGCATTGTTTATATTTAGAATTCTTTTGTTATTGGCACCCACAGTCAATGGTTCTCCATCTCAAGGGTTGATTAGCGGAGAATTTCAAAAAACGTCCCCCCATTGTACCTTATTTTTTTAAAAAATAAGGTGTTTACAAATGAGAATACCATTTATTTTGTAACTACGAAGGTAAAATTTTAATATTTGTGTAACCATATTAACGTAAACTAATTTTGGACTTTGGTGAACCAGTGCTTAGCTTCTGTGACAATTATAAGGAAGAGCTATTTTCCTTTAGAATTTTTCTACAGGCTGCCAAAGTTGAAAAAATTCACTTGCATGCACGTTTTAATGGTTAATGGTTAACAGGCAGGTTAATAGTAACATTTATATTTAATTTGCTTGCAGGTACATATATATAAGATAATGCAGCATCTGTCCAGACTGGAATATCTTATATAATCCATCAAATGTAACAATTTTCTCTCAATGTTATCTCTTTTTTTCTATTAATAAGAAATATTTAATAACCTATTATTAATTGCAAAAATATAAGCTAACACATGATACGCTATCAAATGAACACATGACTCTGCAAAAGAGTCATTACAAGTAATAAATGAAAGTTGTGAGTAATACACCGAATAAATCAAGTCAAAATGTTTTAACTATGAGAATGTAAAATATATAAATTATATAAAAGAAAAAAGAGAAAAAACTATGATATCAAAAAAAACACTTGCTGAGTGTTTATATGACGAAAATAATACAATATTTACAATTGAATTAATAACAGGTAACAACAAGCAATATCTACCAACTTAAATAAGTAAGTAGTAAGTAAGTAAGTAAAACTGCAATTAAACAAGAAAAACAATGTAAATATGTACCTTTGTATAATAACGTTACAGAAAAGAAAACTCCCTAGTGAGAGTTTTCTCTTATGTTTATTATGAAATATATTAAATTGGAATTACGCTGCTTGTTCTTGTAACTTTACCTGAGCCCAACAACTAATTTTATCATTTATAAGTTTAGTTTCAAAATTAATGGTACACTAAAGACGAGTGTTACTTTGTTATTAAATAAATACTGTTATACCTACAATCCAGCCGGTCCTACACTTACAATATGAACTGAACTTACAAGACTCAGATACCAAGTTAGCAATAAAATATAATTACAAGGTAACAAGAATATAAAAAATGACATAGAAGCATACACTAAATTTAGTCAATACTATGTAGTTATAGTATCGGTATTAGCTATAAGACTATTTAGTATTTATAGTATCGATCGATCGATGTCACCCAAATAAATATAAATGTAAGAAAGTTTTAATTTTAATTGCTGTTAAATAAAAGTTGTAATGACAAAGAGATACTTTTGTATAAAAACATGTTAATCTACGGTATACCACTTTCAGTAATAAATGGAACTCTCTAATATACATATATTTTCATTAATATTTTTATTTAAACATCATTATCATTTATAAACTAATAACACAATACCTGATGGTAAAAATATTCAAGAATATACTTTAATACTTCATAGATTTATTTTGAATATCCATTAAAAGCAGAGCTCCTGATATAAATAACTTTAAAACACAGATTCGTGAGTTCCCAGGAAAAATCATCTGAATTTGTTATTTAATTATTTATATCCATTTATTTGTATTATCTAATCTTATTATTTATTTAGGGTCTATATTTATGTATTTATTATTTAATGTATTTGTATATGTATTTATGTATGTTATATGTATTTTCTTTATTATTATGTACATATATTAGGTATGTCAAATATAATTTGTTAATATTTAGGATTATTTTGTTATTGGCACCTACAGTAAATGTTGTAGATTAAATAAATATATAAAAGAGTTCACAGCTGTAACTTATTTGACCCACTTGATTAACTAACTTATTTGAACAGGCAGAATAAATTGCTAGTTTTGTTGTACAATAGTGTGTAAAAACTAGTTTTAACATTAACAAAATTGTTTATGAGGTATCGATTGGCTTTTTGTACTATCAAGGAATGTTCATAAAGTAAAATGTGTAAGTTATACTGTAATACCTAGCAACGCTGCATCGTTAATCATCGCTCCTGTGACTTAGAAACAATGTTAATAACAAAACTTCATCAAGTTTGTACGCGGCATAGTTAATTTAGTATAACATTTTAAATGCTATATTATGTCAGTAAACCATCTCCAAGTCTCAATAAATTTAAACTTAGCAAACGTATTTAGAGCCGATGGAAATACAATATGTTGTGACTATGGGTAGTTTTATAGAAGTCTAAGAATTATATTAATTATTATTCGGGTAGCGAAATAAACGGCCTAAAAAACAACGGAGGTACTCGTATGTCTTACGGTGAGAGAATTAGACTAGGTTTAAGACCGATAGTGTCACAATCATTTCTTCTGGACCAAATATTTTGCGATTGTTAGATTTTATTGAGTGATCTTTACATATCTTTGTTGAATACATATACATATATATATATGTGCGTATTGATTAAAGATCACAGCTCGAATCATATGTCGAATTGCGAAATTGCTTGCGGTATTGACTAAGATTTTGCGCACATCATTTCAAGTGAGATAGCTTAATACCGAAAAGCACATAGGTTCTACACAATAACGTATAAGCTTCTAAAAAGTGATGGAGTACTGCTACAAGAAAATTACAAAAAATACTTTCCTAACAAATCAGATTTACCTTTCCGTAATTATGCGGTAGAATCAAGCTGAAACTGGAAACTTAATGATGCAGTATGCCTTGTAACAAGGTATAATTTATCCTCAAGAGTAATAACATATCTGCTTTAAGATTTACCTTATCGGCTGAATATGGGTACCATTAACCTTACAATTATCTTAGCATCAGCTGATCAGCTCGTTTGCCACCCCATAATGTCGTAAAGAAATCTATAGATCGCAATCTTCATAAAGAACTCCAAAGAGAAGCCTAGTGTAAGCGGAGTATGAGAAATACAAGTTAAGTTAATTTTTTAATCAGTTCAGTTAAGTTAATATCAAGTTAAATTAATATATTATGTTACTCTATGTAAACATACAAACGTATGGCTTGTGTATATATGTTTGTATATACTCGTACATAAGTGTGTGTACACATATTACTGGGAAATTAAAATCTGATGCTATAATAATTTTTGTAAATGTTTCAGTATCTTTGAACATAAATAAAAGTGCAAGTTTTATTTCAGTCCGTTCTTCAAAAATGGTAAATATAAAAAAGCTACTTTTGAATTTAGTGGGTAAGAAAAACTGAAACGTTTTTGCTGGTACGATGTACGAGGCATTCCATCTTAGTTCTCAAGGATTACATCGCACCGATATCAAGATTCCTTATCGAGAATGAATGGGAGTAACATGACCCGCAGGAATCTCTAGTTTTATTAGTTTACTAATTTCAATATAAAGTTCTTTCATTATAAGAAAATATTGCAGCGCTTTGATTTTTTGTACGGTCTTTTATGGTTTGATAAGATCGTTAAAATATTATCAAATAAAAGTGAATATATTACACCAGTGGTACTCTATTGCCAAAGTATTTGAAAAAGTTTCCGGAAGGGTCAACATAAACGAAAACAGATTTCGGGGGTCGGGGAGGTCTAAAAATCGACCCACGTTTAATTAACACAAGTTCTTATTTGAAACTTTCAACATACTGTATAAGTTGTGTTACGTATACCAACTTGTTATAAGAATAAGTAATACTTTAGTAGGAAGTATCATTGTTGTACTTTTAAAAAAATCAACAAGTCGATGAGCGTGCACAAGTTCGTACAAGATGAAAAACTCGGCAAGTCAATAAGTGGAAACAAGTTCGTGCAATATGTGTGTACAAGTTTTTAATCACAGTTTTATCTTGCTCTGTATTTAAAGCATATACGCAATTTAACACGAAGGAAATAATGAGTGAGCACCAGTTCATGTCCAAAGATACTCCTGGTGATATACTATATAACAAGCTTGCACTTGGTTGAAAGTTTATTTTCGTTATGAAATTCGTAGAGCTTGAATGATAATACACTCATCTACTAATTTGTTTCAAGAAATGACAAAGTGATTACATGGCTAAGTAAAGTGAATTAAGATAAAGTGACTGAAAAAGAATTTACAAAATGCTTTGTTACCTACCTACATGCGTTAATAGCGTAACCATACATTTCTGCACTTTATGAAAAGTAACAGGCTAAGTACCAAAAAACTTTTTAATATTTTTTGAAATTACTTTAGGAAAGTAATTACCCAAAATTATGAATGTTCAGTTTTCTTTGTTTTCGTTTTTTACGCTGATTGGATCCTAATACAAATTTTTTATACATATATCCAAGTTTATCAAAGAGTAAGTTTGCCTAGAAAACATCCAGTAGGTGTGATGTGAAAAATGCAGATAATACAGTTTCGTCTACTCGACATGACAGACCACCGGATTACATCCTCACCACGTGGATGGCTGGCATTCCTCTACTGTGCGCTACTCGCGGAATTTTCTGCCCCGCACAGTTACCTTGTGGAACGGTCTGTCCTAGGCGGTTTTTCCAAACCAGTACGACTTAGGGTCCTTCAAGAAACGAGTCTATTCCTTTCTTAAAGGCCGGCAACGCATCTGCAGTTCCTCTGGTGTTGCGGTTGTCCATGGGCATTGATGAGCACCTCGGTGTTTCCGTCGCTTGTTTGCTCCCTTTTCCTACACAAAAAAAAAAACAACTTGAAGCTTGAATTTGATTCATATCTATAAAATCAACACGACTTGACGATTTTCACGACTTATGAAGAGTACATTCTGACAAAACAGGTAGCCCTTGTCATTCTTTTAAGCACTTAAAGAAAAACTAGAGAAAAGGCCATCCAGAAGATCGATGTTTGCGACATCTATGTAAGATGTTTATGTTTTACGAGGGTAAATTTTTTTTTTAGAATAGTTTGGAAAAAGGCCACCTGATGGTAAGTGATCCCTGCCGCCCATAAACATCCGCAACACCAGAGGAGTCGCAAATGCGTTACCAACAAAGGCATGTGCCATATCTTTACTAATAGTGAAGTCGGGTAAACCCCATACAATTGGAGAGTACCTTACTTTACTAGCTCTTGAGAAGGTCCTCAACAATGTATTGCACAAGACTGCACATGATACTATAAAGATAAATCCTTAGAGCAAAAACATCAGAGACGAATAGACGACATTGATCGCAATATGGAAAACATTTTATGCAATTTCTTACAGGCCAAAAGATTCCTTCTCCAGTTGCCCAATTACCCACTAATGAAACTCCATTGTCAGATATATATATGAAAAAAAATATTTAAAAATTTATGTTCGATATTATATTTATATATAATATCGAAAATAATTTTTTATATATATATTTATAAATATATATACGACAGATACGATCAAAGATGAAAATATGTGCCTAGAATTGCTTTTTGTTACATATTTAGAGACTGACACCAGAGGAGAATCGATTTTCCAGGCCGTGGTTTTTTTACCGATAAAGGTAATCCCCTGGAAAAACATTGTGTCTGTTCGGATTGATTGTACACCATCTATGGTTGGTCGTCATCGTGGTTTTATATATATATATATATACGTCCACTAAAAGCGTTAACTGACTGAGCTACTGGTCATTCACTGCGTGATTCAAAGACATAATTTTGTAGCAAAAGTCTGAGTACTAGATTGCATCAGTCTTTACAATATGTTATAAATGCTATCAATAAGATTCGAAGCAACTTTTTTAACTGTAGTATATATAATAAGTAAATATTGAAAATTATATATTTATTTAAATTTTAAAATATAATACAACTAAAGATTTTTTCCGAAAATAATTACCCTTTTAAGTATGTTTACGTCATTTGTATTAATAACAGCAATCAAAATTAATTATTAATACACTTGATATTTAATTAATTTTATCTCTATTAATTTTGTTAAATTTTTATGAGAAAATGTTGGCAAGTTTACTCACTTAACCAACCGAAAAATTTTACATTGGCAAATATTTTGAAGAAGAGTTTTAATAGAAAGTTTACTAGGTACATTCTTGACATCATTCGGAAGGGCGTTCCAAAGGAGTTTAGCCTGTACTGTGAAAGATTAACGAAAGAACCTAGTGCAATAAATGGTATTGAACACTAATTCTCATTCTATTTGAAAATCAAGTCATAATTACGACAAATTATGCACTAACCTAATATAGAGTAGAGAATAAGCAAAATTTTAGAGCTACGCCTTTGTCATAATAATATAAAATGAACTTAGAGAGTTAAAAATAAAAAATGATGGATCGTTTTTTCAGGTTTGTTAATGGTTATAGTTTTACCAACTTTCCAAACATTAGGAAATTAGTAGAGTTTTAGAATCAGTCATTAAAGATTTTAGTGACAAATACAATATCTTTTTGTGTGTGTTTTAAAAGAATGTTGCTTATATTATAACTTCCTGGTGATTTGTGATTTTTTAACTACTTTACAAGTTTATAGATTTACAGAATTATTTTGACGTAAGGGTGAAAGTTTAAAGGATGTCCTTCGTGGTAGTCAATAGTGGCGATGGAATTCTTAACTACGGTGTCCAGTCACTGGATGCAGACAGCATTATCCAATTAGTTGTAAGTATCATATTGTCAGAAAAGGACCCAGGGAGTGCTTCGCATTGTGCCAGTGTATTAAAAGACGTAAAAAGTAAGAGTGGTTGCAGTAAGGAATATCCGATTTAATAAGTAGAGCTATTCCTAGACCACTTCTATCTAGTTTTCTGTTCTGTCGGAAACAATTATTAATTGTTTTTTTTTCGGGCTGATTGCCCAACGGCTTTTGCATTTTCCTAGGGTTGAGAGATGTTCGACTGCTTATAGCGCTCAGTCGAGACCTCTATTAGTGGGTAACCACGACAAGGGCTCCCGAGAGGCTCGGCTTGGACCGTTACCCTGTTCCACGAGAGCGTCTTGGGAGTCAATTTGGTCTCACAGAATGCGACAACATCAAAAGAATATTCATTCAAGAACCCATTGAATTGGTATTGGTCACATCTACCACGTTTGACCCTGTTTGCAGTTACAGTAGATCATGTAAGGCCATCTACACATGGAAGTTGTTTTGCAAACTGAATTATCCACTGCTATTCTTTCTTAGTTTGATTTTGAATAGATCTGTCGTCGGTTCCAGTGTCTATAGTTTGCAAGATATTACGTAACACAACGATTCATTTTAGAACATTCAATTATTTCTTACCGTTTAGTGCGTTTTATACATCGTGGTAGCAGATTAAAATGCTTAAATGAATGTCAAAATAATTGGTAACGATAAATGTAATAAAGATAAGTTATAGCTTTGAACTTGCGTATCTGTGCCGCGAAGCTACTGAGATACTTTTTAAAATAAAACTATGTCACTATCAGGTAGCTTTACAAAAAATGGAGGACTTTGTGAAGTAACACTGGCAGGGTTTTTTATAGTTTACATGCATTTACAAATTCCGATGTTTGAAAGCTCATTGGCTAGTTCATCTTCATCATAAGCAGGAATACTAAATATGACGTATTTATAGCTACGTTCGTTCTTTCTGGAATATGTATGATTTGTTACATTTTTAGATTGCACACATACTTGCAGGGTCTTGTGTTCCTCTGTTGAACAGCAATACACAGCTGTATTATTCATACCCATTTTTTTTTATATGAAACACTTTAGTAAAGTGGGAAATTATCGTTACAAGTACATCAAGTATTCGTGTGCCCATTCAGAACTTATTTGAAGACGAATAGATGGAATCTTACTTGTCTCCTTAGACGAAGCCACAACTTAAAGCTGCATACTTCTATGGGAAGCTTTAAGTTGTGGCTTTATAGGTTGGTTAGGTACCCAATTGAAGTACTTGAAGCTACCAGTTTAGAAGTTTTCCATTTTAGCTATCACCAGGTCTCATTCCCAGGTCGTTCACGGGTTATTCAGAGATGGGATGGAATTAGATCTGTAGATTTGTTAATCCATTTTGTCTCTAATATAAAATATTGATATCGACAGTATAATGTCCCCATCACTACAACATCTTTAATACGGGCGAGAATAGACTCAATAACAAACGTCAATTCAGAACGCATGTGTTGGCCAAGAGCAGTCGCACGCGAATTAAACGATAGAAGGAAATGTTATCGTACTTACTGAAAGGGATCAATTTTCCGTTGTAATAAATAGGAGGAGGAATAATCATTGCAGTGGTAGTACTATGACCAGAACGGAACCCCAATTGAAATTAATTCCGCAGGCTATGTTTTATTATGAAACTAGAGATTTGCTTTTGCACTCTTGAACACAGGCGTAAGGTGGCTAGCCTTTCAGTGTTTTACAGAATACATTTTGGAGAGTGTGCTCAGCAATTACATGATCTAATTACCCCAACCCCGTTCCACCATCGGACCTCACGACGCACTGCTGGATTTCATCCCTTTGTTGTGAACATCCTCAAACCCAAACGAAGCGCTTTGCTTCGTCTATTATGTACATTCGTACAGCAAAGGACTCGAATAGTATGCCCGCGTCTGTCTTTCCCTCCGATTACAATGTGGGTGTTTTCAAGAGTAGAGTGAATAGGCATTTACTGACCTATTGCGCCTTACCATCCAGGACTGCATTTTCGCTTAACATCAGGTGGGATCGTGGTCAAGCACTTTGTTTGAAAGTTTAAAAAAAAACAGACCTTAAGGACTTTGGATGGAAATGGGAAATGTTCATTACGCTGTTTAGGATTAGAAATCTTAGGCAGGGATCGTACAAAAGCCTTTTTCCAAAGTGTTGGATACTGACCTGACTCTAGGGATTAATTTAATATGTGGGTAATAGTTGAAAGCTCGAGTATCATTGTCACCATGAGTTTGCTAACCTCATCACCACTTGAATTTTATAGCTACCACAATTTTCTTAATATCATTCCGAGCAACAGGAGGGAACTGAAGTTGAAGAAGGGAATTTTGAGAGGTTGAATTAACATAACCGAAGTAATTGCTTGTATACAGATAACTGGCTCTATAGATGGTACAGACACAAAATGACGATCAATGTCATTTAAATCGAATTCAAGGTTAATGTTGGATAAATTAGCCTTACCAAAGCCAAGAAATTTTTGAAATTTACACACATCCGCGGTTGAAGAATCAATAGCATTGTGATGAATATCACGATGTTTAACATTTAGAACTATTTGATTCTATGCTTTATTCTGTTCTTAACAATTTAAAGTGGGAGCATTTCTCCTCTGTAAGATCTCTTTTAATTATATGAAAAGCCCGATTCCGTCTTGCCATCCTGCAGGCATCTAGTCATTCAAGGAGCAGGATGACGTTTAACTCTTACAATGTATACTGGAGCAAAAACATTAAACAGATCCAGAATTGTAATATTAATAAAAGAGATTTTGTCATCGCAGATGCAGCCAAAGGGAGAAAATCAGTAAGGGTAGCGCCACTCCTGAGTCTATCAATATTTATCTTGAAAAATTGCGAAATTGATCTATTGAGGATTTAAAAATCAGTGATTAATAATGTTATTTAAATAAAATTTCACAAGGCCTCATGAGAAATATAGAAACGGTCTATTAACTGCAAGTAAGTTCTTAACTACAACGTGTTACTCGTATTTAAAGCTGCTGTTACATAATGTAAACAGTAAATTAGTTGACTTAAATTTTGTTCTTTTTCAATTATTTTAGCCGAACAATCTTATCGTTCGGTATGGGAATAGTATTATATAATAAAATGATAGTTAAAGGAATAATTTTAAATTATTGTTGGATCGCCATCACTTCATCAGCACTTTGTATAATTTGTGTTTGTACTGTAACGAGTAGCTAAGTTAGCTCAGAAAATTATTAAAAGTGAAAACTATATCTGAGATAGTTGAATATGTTTATTTAGAAAATTTAAACTTGATGAAGAATTTTGTTTTTATTATATTGAAGAAAACAATCGAGCACAGTTCATCTGATGGTAAGTGATTACTGCGGCCCATGACATCTACATTCATTCTTGACAAGGAATCATAATGCAGATGCGTTGTCACCCTTGAGGACTGAGATGGAATGCCTCGTCAGGAATAAAGGTCTCCCGATCCCTGCACTCACTAGACGAAACACAGCACACATTACGATGCTATTTTGCGCTGGTATTCTGTGAACGCGTGGTACCACCCCGGTCGGGCTGACTCATTCATTCGGCAGCCAGAAATAAACTGCAGTGTAGATCTACCACTATCAATGATTTATTCTGTATTCTGTAGATTGAATTTAATAAATGGAAGAATTTTGAAAGACGAAACCTTTCTACGTTATTGATCCTTGATATGTGACCAAATATACGTAATATCAGAAAGTGGTGAACCTTTCCAAAGGAAAGCGAATTAGTTCCGAAAATAAGTATTTCAAAATATTTTACTATACGGGTATATTATTCTTATTACAACTCATAATATTATATTATAATATATATAAGGCACATTTTATGTTATTGAAAAATTTAATATGTCAGAGTTAGTGGATGACTTATAAATTTGAAAAAGAAATCAAACTCGAATATGTGTATATCGTACAGCCTCTTTGTAAACAATTTATCCAAATATATATTTTTGATCAAAAATATTTATTTCTAAAATTTTATTAATAATGATGATAAAATATCCAGTGACTATAATTAGTATAATTAAGGTAAACTACTTTAAATATTGGTGATTGTGTTTTTTGCACTATATTTTCTGGAGATTTATTATTATCTTAATAATTTTCTCATTTTGGTTTGACTTGACATTGTTAAGTTTTGTGGATATAATAAATGGATATAAGGAAACTTGTAACATATATAATAAAAGTATTGGTAGTTCCTTTCTGCCTAATTATACAATTATTAACGTGGCCCATAATTTTGAGAAATCGCGAGGTGTCGCTTGCATTTTGTAGGTACCCTTATTTTGATTGATGACTATAGACTGAAATATGACGACCGCGTGTAGTGGTTAGAGTACCTATATACTACGTTGCGGGTCTTGAGTTCGATTCTCAACCGAGGACAAATATCTGTGTGTATATAATTGTTTTTCGGGTGTATTGTATGTATAAATCGTGTCCCTGACATTCCTCCTGAACCTTCCTCGAATCTTCTTACACATGCATTACATGGGAAAAGAGAAGGAATGAAGATTAACGCAAATGCTTAAAGCACTATAAAATATTGTGCGCACCTGATGTCATCTGGTAATAACCATCAGATATCGCCTTGAACAAAATCGACCAGAACGACATCATCATCATCATTAAATATGTATGTAAACTCAATTTTTTTTTGATCTTTCGATCTTTGACCAAATCTTTCTTCGTATACTTTTTGCCTAAGCCAATTATTTCTGCATTACTTCTGTTAGTTCTGTTACCCTTAATCCACCAGTAGGGTTATACTTCTCCATTTGCGAGTAAAATCGACATTTGCTTGCATCAGGGCAATTATTTCATGTCAACATTTCATTTCAAACGAAAGAGAAAAATGCAAACCAATAGGCTAGTTGACTGACAGGTCGATTAATAAAGATGTAGTGAATAATGTATTCCGATCAGGGCAACTAGGAAACGACTAATCCTGAAATGTCGTATTAAATTATTGATGTTTATGTTTTGTTAAGTTAATATAAAATATTTAGTATTGGTTTTTAAAGAAATAAATGAATATAAGTAATTATAGTAAAATTTATTTAACTAAACAAAAATTACACACAAGTGTATCGGCCATTCGCATGCACAGAATGTAGTTTCTTGCGCACTGAGCCAACAAGGATAGGGCATAACCCCGGGAGAGTTTCAGAGGAACGTTTCGGCAATGCTCGACGTTAGCTGTTTTAGTTCGTGGATTTTCTATGAGGTTTATATCCGCCAAGAATTTATGTCTACTTCAGGATGCATGCATGATATAGTCCTCAAAATACCTTGTTCCGTTTATTCTCCACTAGTGCAATCTCCCATGTTGGGTTGATTGGAAGCTCTTTTAATCATTAAAAATTGTGTGGCTTCCATCGAAAATTAAATATGCGTGCAAAATATAAACGTTCTGCGTTATAAGCACTAGTTAAAGGTTGTTCTTTATTGGAAGGACGTCGGCGATGTAGTCCCATAGAGTGCAACGCATTTCTTATTACTTTTGGCGATACGTCAAACTTTTCGGCAAAATATCAATTTTTTATAAAACATTTTCTTCATGTTGTCGACTCATATTTTTTATGTCCATGGGTAAGAGTCGGGCGGCGTCCAGAGCTGGTATGGGGATGATCAGTAAGATTACCCTCTTCTGCATGTATCCAGAACGTTACAATGTATCTAGTAATATTATGATTTGAAGTTATTTCCCTAATATTATAGCAAGCTTCATGATCTGCAATAATTGCAGCAATTTCATGGATACTTAAATTTCCCGGCATTATCAAATTAAATACACGCAGAGTTATTATTAATCAAATTTAATATTATAATACAAGAGAAAATATATAACACTGACACACACTGACAATTAAATAGAGCATATTTGATTCGAACTTCGTAATGACTGGGCCATTAAAAAGGATTGATGTTGATATGAGATTAAAGGACAAAGGTGATATATATCCTTGACGTCATATCAAGAATGATTTTATATGCAGTTGTCTGCTGAGTGTTTTAGTTTCAAAAGGTACTAAGAGTGTACGCCTTTAAAAAGGAATGAATTTGAAACCTGACGAAGGTTTTCGTACTCCGACTGACATGACTACAGACTTTTATTTAATTCTCTTTGCGTTTTCTGTAAATGTATGTTTCTGTAGTGGTATTTTTCAGCAGCCACTATTGTTTTACATTTATACCATCCATTTATTATTTATTATATAATAGAGGTGTAATCCATACGGCTCGCCTGATTGTCAGTAATATTTGTGTGTTAGAATGCTCATGAGTTGACAACTCGTGAGTTGAAATACTTTGTTATCTATAATTGAGTCCCCGGATCCCTATGGTTTATAACAAACGAAAAACATTAACATTATTTATTTTGTGAGTTGTTTACGACTATTAGTAGAAAATTGAAAAAAAAAATTTAATATAATAATAATAATAATATATAAGCATTTTTTTTTAGGAAGTATGATTTATTATATAAATTCCCAAATGGACATTCCTAAATATCCATTTTAGGATATTGTAGTAAACAGTTCAAAACAAAATAAGTATATTAATCTCTATTATTGTATAATTATTGGTGGTAATAAGCAGATATAACCGATACAAATTATAAAATTAATTATTTTCTCACTGTTTTATTTCAAAAAGAATTGCTATTCATTGGTATAGGAACCAGTGTTCGTCCAAGCGAAAGAGATAAAACCTTAATTTGCCCTTTCTTACGAAATTCACTGGCAAGCTTGCCCGTTTCCGTAACTGTATTTCATTTTGTGATCATTTTCTTTTACATAAACTATCAATAATTTGTTAACAAAATTTAAATGATTATGTTTTATAGTAAATATAATATCGAAATATTTAAAAATAATCATAGAATCTGCTGAAAAAGGTTTGCAAATATTATTAAGCCGAAGCATTTGGGCACATATAATTAAAACGAATTAAGATATTATTAACTTTTTATCTATTCTGATTGGTCAGAAGTATAATCATTTATTTAATTAATATAATGTACTAAAATTAAATGATTGTGTCACCACGTTGACGTAGTACAAATGTTTTTAATTTGTTTTAATCTGAAGGTTAAGTAAATTCGGGAAAGGGAATTCTCATTGTTCTGAGATATGATATACTGCTATATTTATGTGCAGATTTTTTGGACAGATGTCCAGCAGTGGGCTCTTGTTGTTAACTCATTACATATTTTTTATATACACGATGAAGCGTTATTATCGTTTAAGTGACTCACAAGGATGCAACTACGTATGATGACTAAGAAATTAAAATAACATCTTTCTAATTACGAAATCAAGCTAAAAGTGTTATGTAACCTAGTACGGCCTTAATTCTTATATATATATATATATATATATATATATATATATATACATACACCTTTATTGATAGTATTATAAATAGTGAAGATAAGTATTTATTCTTATACTAACTATTAATTACTGTAATCATTACACTAACGTTTTTCGTAATTTAGCAATAGTGGAGACCTTATTCGTTTTTTAAATAAATCGAACTTTTTTGAACTCTCATCAATACAATAAACTAGTTTATTGTAATTATGACTCTTTATCCTTTAAATAAAACCTTTCTCAGAAATAAACTTATTATGTGGTGAGACGATAACGATTGCCAGGGAAAACCTCAAAGTACATAAGGTGGATGAATTGTAACCGTACATTTGGTTACGGCGTTGCCGGCTATTTTACCGAATATAGCGTAGTTAATATTTTGAACTTATATTTATACTTTGTTATAATATTCATGAAATGTTGTCGTATCTATCGAATGGAACAAGATAAATGAATAGATTTGGTTTTGTATTAGATATTGAAAATGATAACTTCTTTGTAGCAGCGGTGTTTCGATACCTTATTCTATACTGGCTAAGATAGATAACTTGATCTGTTAAGGTGTGCACTTGGGATTGCAATGGGTTCCATTAAATATTGGCAATGGTAGAGCTAATATGTTGGCAAAGTTTGCTGCTTACATTGGAAAAAACTTACCAATAAAACCTTGATTACATGCTTAAACATAAGATTACATGTTATGAGCACTGGAATAATTACTTTGACCTTAGTCCTGTTGAAAAAGGTATATGTTATAAACTCTAAAATGTCAGCCCTCCCATATTCCTCTGTGTATCTCTTATTTCAATAGAAAGCCATTGTAGCTCAACGACACAGGTTAGAACAAGTTAAATTCAAGAAGCATAGGTTTATGATAAAGATAATTAGGTCACCTAGTTTTTTAGATTGTGGAGTTATTGCAGATTTTGTACCAATTATTGATGGAGTGTGTTAGGACCGAGTCAATTAGAAGAAGCCTAATATTTTTTTTATTTTAAGCATCAAATCGGAATGAACTGGATTTTAACTTGTTTACCGACCTATTATGGTGATGATAGATTTTGAACAAATTATGGATTTAAATGATAGGATTCTATCCATTTTGGTAAATATTGTATACTAGAACAGCACATATTATACCAGTTTTAAAGCGATGTGAAAAGTTAAAGAGTAATAGACGGCCGTTGTGGAAACTATTTCAATTGTTGCGGGTAAAATTTACGACCAACGCGACACTGTACTATTATTTTGTGCGGTATAAAACATTTGTAAATAATGTATTTTGTTTGTAATACCTTGCTTTTTATAACTTTGAAGTGGCGTTATTTTATTACACATCAGCCAATATTCTGACGCGTTTTTTATGTGATTCTCAATGAGAATGTAGTACGCTGTAGAAGTAGATAACCATCACACCATTTTATTATTATTAACAATTGTCATGATGTCCTTCTGTTTCGGAAAGGTTACAACATAATAAATATAATATTAGTTGGATTTTATTACTGATGATTTTATAATTTTTTATGATTTTTTTATTACTGATTCCAGAAAAGTCATATTAAATTAATATATTCTTTATTGTCATATAAAGGAATAAAATTTATTTTTACAATCTGCGTTTGCAAATTATTTAAAATTGGCTAGGGTGTATATACAGAGAGAAAAAACCTAACAATACACTAATCACACACAAAACACAAACATATAATTATGTATAAATATATAAGCGGTTTGAGGCATAATACCATAATATATAACAGGGTAAGAGGAAAGTGAAAGGAGACTGACTAAACAGAGATCATACGAAAGATCTTAATAAGAATTTTTAGAAATTGGAAGTGATTAAGCTATTTTAGATTTTAGCAGAACGGTTGGGACAGAAAAAAAATTGCATAAAAGGAAGAAGAGTGATAAGGAAGTTTTGGGACTATATATATATATATATATAGGGCAGCACACTTTTCAAGTAAATACTTACTATCTGAATACTTCAATACTATGTTTTTTTTAAGGTTGACCATATCGAATCAGAGACTATTTTTACCAACATAGAAATCACAGTAGCCACATGCTACTTTTTATGGGAGTTAAAGTATCTTTCCCGGTCGAGTCAATAATTTTGTGCTTCAGTTGGTAGAAGTTAGCAGTTTTTATGAAAATATAATTAATCATGTCTATATTTTTAGCAGTTTTTTATATCTGGGAATTTGACTAAACTGTTGCTATAATTAAAGAATCAATAGATAAACTAGATATATATTGGCTAGTATTGTTAGGTTAGGCTATCACTCAAATAATAACAAAGTCGTAGATCAGTAAATGGCAAGGCACGTGATAACTGTCAATTCATAGAACTCTCCAAACTTTGAGATTTAAATTATATAATTGAAATCCTGTAACCAAATTTTTATTATTGATGTAATACTGTATATATGTTGCCCTTCGTGGGATTGAAATATTGGTTGTACTCCATACATATTATATTTATTATTGGATCATATAAGATGTATTCCGACATGGTTACTAAAAGGAACTTTAACATTTACTTTTTTGTGACTAATATTTTTGCTATTTGGAATTACACTGTTGCAATTGTTCAAGTATGTATCTTAAATCATTTGATTTGAAAGGGGTTCCGCATTGCATAAATAATTATTAGTCTGATTAACAGATATTATTTTAGGTAGGAAACAATTAGGTTAACAGGGAATTACTCGGTGAAATAATGCATTTGTAGTAGAGTAGTTAGCGAATTATCTAACAATAACTATATTTTGCAAGTTATGAGACAGCATTAAATTTTCAAAAAATAAATAGTAAGTTTGGAATAAATAAAAAAAAACTTAACTACCACTGTACAGGTAACTATTTATTTTTATCTGCGGAATCGATCGGGGAAGGATCACGCCCTCACTGAATACTAACATAAAATAGCAGTATTATATTTCTGTGTTTCGTTTGGTGTGTGAAGGGATCCGGAGACCCTTATTACTAAGCATTCGATCTTAGTCTTCAAGTGGACAATACAACTGTCATGGAACGCAGGAGTCACTTAGTCACTCAGGTGGATTGCGTGCTCGTTTGCTACCCTAAATATAATTAAAAAATAACTTTTAACCTCATCCCGAACATTTACCCATCGAGATCGTGTTTGAGATAGTTGATCAGAAGGATTTTACAATGCTCTGGTGTAGAAACATATGGTTTGAATAAAGCTACTGGTGACAAAAAGTACCTAGTTCACCTGGTTAGTTACAACTGCGGCTCATAAACATCTTCATCCATCCTTCAAATTCATCATGCACATGTGTTCTCATTAAGGACTGAGATATAATGACTTACATGTTACACACCATAACAATACCATAGAAGAAGACTGTGGAAAACAATAAAATAAATAGTTACGCCGTATAAATAACTGTAAATTGCTTGCTTCTTTTAGTTGCTTAAATTGCGATAAGATAAGTTTGTCTTCTAGAGCAGATACAGAAAACAGACATATATCCATACATATCAGATACATTTTCCGTAAGATAAAATATATCTTAATCTATTATAAAATGAATTATCGCATGTGTAGTTTCAGAAAAATATTTTGATAAAAACATTATACGTGTACATGTAAACAAATATTCATATACGAAGTTTGGTACATTTATATTATAGTTTTGAACATTTATAGAATATGTAAATGTTACTTATTACCATGCCGTATGTACTATTTGACTCATTATTTTGTCAAAAAAAAGACAATTATAAGTGTTTTGAACATATGTGAATAATTGGTTTAAATTATAAAAAAATATTTTTGATTATTTTCAATTAATTAACGTTATTTTGTCAGTTAATTATAAATTGATATGGACGATACAAACTATAAATTCATTTATTTTGACACTGTTTCATTCCAAACAATGGTTTAGAATTTATTGTAGTAGGATCCAATATTCGTCCAAGCGAGGGAGATAATACCCACGTTTGCCCTTTCTTATGAAATTCTCTGACAACCTTTCCCGTTTACGTAACTGTATTATATTTTGTGATCATGTGATTTCACATCAAGTGAAAGTTTATATCATGGCAACATTTATAACCATATTGTATTTATGTTCATTACCTAATTACTATTTTCTGATGCTGAGATATTTTGTCCTAGTCCTTTTGGGTAATATATCTGCATTATGATTTCATATTTGGCAAACTTTACTAAACTCTTTGTATACGTAAGTTCTGCGGAATGGTGACCTGATGTCCTGTGATTTACAGGTTTTTTAATACCTACTGCAGGCATCAGTCAGCCACGACTATGTACTAATGTTTTTTTTTATTAAGGAGAACATGTTTCTATTATGTAAAATTTTTATTCTATGTATTTTAGTTGTGGTGAAAAATAAATAAATAAAAAATAAATATTGAGTGGTTGCGATAGACTGCAAGAATAATTTTCCATCAATTGAACTATGAGCTCGTAACTCATCTACAATACCACCAAAACTAAATAAACTCCCATTATTTTTATGACACAACGAACTTATTTATCACTTTTAACCTTAAGGTTATTTAGGCTCATACGGTACAGGGTTCAATCTATCGCTATTTGCTTGTTAATACTATCCTGAATTAATACCTACCCTAAGAGATTAATATATATTACTTATTATAAGAAAAAAAAGAAGGAAAGAATCGTTGCTAATTGCTTCATCAGTTCCTTGCGTACCAGTCAATTCAGAATTCTGTTAAGGTCCTTACACAATTTTTTGACAGAAATGTGAAATTGCTTCATGCAGCATGTCTCTTGCAAAAATTATTTGACATTAAAAATTAAAGATCTCTTTTACAGCGTTTTTCTGTATTATTTTTTCACAAAGTTGAGGTAACAATTTGTGTAACTTACAAATTATTACCGTTGAAGAGCGTATGTACACTTCATCTTATGTATCATAATCATTTTATTTTCTGTTTTATAAAGATATTGTCTGAACACTGGCATTTGCGTGTAATAATAGTTGTGAATTATAATTGACGGAAGAATTCAACTAAAGTAATTTTGGTGTATTCCCGCGGAGAAGCCCTGACGCTGAATGCGAGTGCACAGCGTCATTATGTGTAGGAAGGCGTCATTCCCCTAAAAGTTGCGGGGATATATGACAATGTTCAGCTTAAATTTGTACTGAGACCTACCGCACTAACTGCCAACAGTCAAGTGGATAATTGGCTCGAAGCAGATAGAAAATCCAAGATTATTTTGATATTTGATTTTTTTAATAAGCGTTTCTTCTACTCATCTGTTCAAGTAAACTATCTAAGGGACAAACATTTCTGGGTTTTTTTTAACGACTGATGGCCATTGTTAGCCCGAGGGCTTTTACAGCTTCACCGGGTTGAAAGGTGGCCGAGCGCTTAGGACACATAGCCGAGACCTTTATTAATGGGTAACCAAGCACAAGGGTTCCGAGAGGGAGCCTCGGCTTGGACCGTTACCCTGGGCGCGAAAGCAATTGACTCGAGGGCGCCCGAAAGGGCCAAACCTCGGCTCAGACAGCTGACAGATTAAATAAATTAACAACATTATTGTTATTAGAGACATTTATCACTAGTTCGGTCTGCGTTGGCGCTGAAGAAGAAGTGGCGCAAGAAACTCCAGCGACGCTCCTATCTATTACTAATTCGTGAAAAACAGCCTCCAATATGGCCATAATGCGAATAGTTCTGTATGCGACGCCCTCGTCGTGGATGGTGGAAATAAGTTGGTGCAATGTTAGTGTGGAGTGTTTTGAGCAAGGCTTGGGCCCTAGTGGTCGCGTCATCGTAGTCGTCGTGGACGTGCCTCGGTCTCCTTCGGATGCTAGTGAATTCGTGAGCTCAAGACCTATATGTAGATTTTCACTCCGCAAGAACTACGGTGCACCGGTGGCCTTGCGCATGAAGCAATTTTGGATTACCTGAAGTCGGTGAATGACTGGGTTTTGAATCTAAGCTTATTGCTTTGTATTTTGATTTGCCTATGAGGACGGTGGTTTCAGTCCATTTTACATGGGCTATGATAATTTGATTCAATTCAATTAATTTGGAATCAATATAAAGATGCATTCTATCTTATGGTGATTAAGATAGAATATATCGTTAGCAGTAACCTGATCTGCAGTTTTCTTCATTTATTATACGAAACACATTAGCGCAATGCATGTAGTTTTCGCTACGATTTTTTGAGAGCGCTGTTCTTATCCAGTCGACTCTATCCGTTCGTGCTACTGTCTACATAGTTTGAACTAAGATATCAACAATAAGTTAGAGTAATAATTTAGATTACCTTAATTTAAATGCCATACAGCATTTCCATAATTATTTTATTCTAAATAATATTTGCCTATGTACATACAAATAATATTAATTTCTCTTATTGCGAAATGTCATCAAATATTGAATACTTAATCTTAAACACACAAATATGATTTTAGTGACAAATGCCACATTAGACGGCTACGTTAATAGCTTTAAGTTTACTAATGGAAGTTAACCACACGATTCGTGTTGTGACAGGAAGACCACACCTAAGCCGTATCTGTCACGTGTGGTAATAACAAAGCTACACCACAATAATTCATTGGATGTGACTAAAATGATTATATTATTAATTATTATTAGTTTTTTTTTCAATAGTGGTAACTATTGGTATAGTAACACTGCATATAGTAACAGTCTCCTAGTAATAAGGATTTATGTAAAATATATTTACTGTTCTTATAGTAGTATTGAATTATCAAACATTTAAATTGGCAAAGATGTGGCATGTTTGATGGAATAAAAAAGATCACTCCAAAATTTGGTAGCGAGCAATATAAATGAGTTTCTAGGAACGAGGGAAGCGAGAATAAATCAATTTTTAAATTATATTTCTATGATATTTTACTGGTTAACCAGCTTTTTATACAAGTTTATATATTTCGCTGCGTAGGCGAAGTTGCACCTAAAAGCTATTATAAATATATCACTTGATTAAGGTTAATAACTATTTTGCAAACACTCATTAAAACATTTTTGTAAGTAACTTGAATTTGACAGGATTTTTATTAAATAAAAGTGAGTGATCAAAAAACTAGTCATTCTTGTTAATTTGATTGACTGCGTTAAAGAAATCTTCTGTACCTGATGTAGAAAAATTTTCATGAAATATTCAGTCAAAGAAAGCTAGCACATAATTTTTTGTGTAATAATAATAATAGTGTAATATTAAATTATTCTATAACTTATGCATAGAATTTAAAATTATATTTTACATGCTATACCATTGAAATATTTCTTTATTAAACTATGTAAGTAATATTATAGGTTTTTATTGATTTTTACTTTTCCTATAATATTGGTTAATATTCATTTTTAATAATGCCATTATACCTCATTAAAAAGTTAAAATGATTTAAAATATAAGATAATAATTATATCTAACAAACAATGCAAGTAGCTTTTTTAAGGAGTATTCATGTAGCGAACTGGCTCCATTTACAATGAGTATTAAGCAATGTATACACAAAGTTTGTGTCTATACATTTCATATCTTTTAAATAAATGTTAAACAGTTTAAATAGTTTCAGGTATAACCACATACCTACATA
Source organism: Teinopalpus imperialis (assembly GCA_029286865.1). Taxonomy (NCBI): domain Eukaryota; kingdom Metazoa; phylum Arthropoda; class Insecta; order Lepidoptera; family Papilionidae; genus Teinopalpus; species Teinopalpus imperialis. The sequence continues at coordinate 305,875 of JAGSMU010000025.1, read as the reverse complement.
GAGTAGTTAATTTTAATTTGTAAAATGTTAGTATTGACAATAGAAACAGTAAATGTAATGAGATTTTTAAAGGGTACAGGCACAAGCCGAGGGTTGATTTTTGCCTGAATATTTTGAACTAAAAATTAAAAACACAAACTTTTAAAATAATAACAGTAGTTCAAGTTACTATCATAATTAGGTGACGGTAATTTACGGCCTGTCTGTGTGAGTGTTCCGTTATTTAGTTAAGTTTGACCATCCATATTAATATAGATGTTACGGTAAACATTTATACGTAGGAGAGGATATTGCAATTCGAATGCGTTGACTCTACCCCTTACGAAGTTCGAGCGTTTATGATGATGCGTTATTAGCACTATTTTGTTTCGTATCGTAATTGTGTGCTAATTGTTTAGAACGAGGCTTTCTATTTTAATACTCCGAGTTTAAAATTGATCTGTAAATCGCATATCGAGGATAGATAACGGTGGGCCGGAGGCATCGCTTCTCATCAGTAATACTGTGAGAGCCAGAACAAAAAGCAGCAAGAAAGTTTGCATAAAATTAATAACTGAGCTTCATATCTAAAAAATATCAATTCCAAAATTACTCGTATTTTGTTATTATTTGAGAGATTCAAGTCTTTTAAAGGTTTGGTGTTAATTAAATGGATGTGCTTAATGCCACCTTTTAATTTTCTTTTTTGAAACCTTTTAAAAATTACATTGCACTCTATATAAGTAAATAATGCCCTAAACTGGCTTAAACGTCATTGCTTTCACGAGTGCTGTTTTAGTGATATATAAATAAATTATTTTTTATAACATCAACTAAATTGTGCGTACATAAGACTTCTGCAATACACGGAACAATGAGAATGATATGTGAATGTTTGTGGGAACATGGATGAATGTTATTTATGCACGGTGGACGTCTCGTGGTCTCAGGTGACCGGAGCAATGTGCACATTTGCTGGATTGCGAATGATAAAGTCCTATGGATCAAAGTACTATTTATTACGGCAGCCCAAACCTTTGTTTATGGGTAACCAGCTCTCATCGATAGGTAACAATCGGTAATTTGCTTCTAACGGATTAGCTATATTAATATTATTATTATTAACGAAGCTACCATCACTTTAGAATGAATCGTCGAGTTGCCGACTATCAAACACATGTTCCGAATTTGGGGGTATTTTTCCAAGACTCGCGACAGTAAATCATCGGGTATGTGTTTGAAAATTAACTCTCTACGGGAATTAATTAAATCCGCTCTTCTGCCACATGTTATTTGTAACAAAACATCAAAAATATTTTGATACTCTGAATCTTTACTAAATTGAGGCGTTAATTGAATATTTTTTTCCGCTGTTCCGCACCAATTAATTAAACCTTGTAAAGAAATTTGAGTAAGAAACGCATTTGTCATCGCTGCAAAAGTACGCTCTAAAAGATAGTCCTCTTTACGATTATTTCAATATTCCAAACGCCGTAATTCCTCATTAACCTTTAATTCCAAGAAACCGGGGGTACATAAAAAACTTTTTTGATCTTCAGAAAACCATATAGAATTCCATTCTTCTGTTTGGAAATGTTGTAGGACTTCTAGCCTTTTTACTAAATGATATTTTATTATATTACTGTTAAAAGAACGTTGTGCAATATTCACTTGTGATTGCTTAATTAAATTCGTTAAAAATGCTACTTGTTTCGACAAAAATTCATATTGCATGTCTCTTACCTGATGTGCCCGCTTAATGGGTCTTTGGGATGTCATAGCAATTCCTTCTTCTGTCGACCCTTGTCCCTCGCTCCGTGAACTTGACGCCAAAGAGGATGATATACTACTATGTCTTTCATCAACTTTCTCCGATATATTATTCTCCATCTCGAAAGATAGTTTTAAAAAACACTAACACTACGTTGTGCGCTATTTTAAATTTAAAATAATTTTCACGTCAAACAAGAGAGGGTGTCTTAGAAAGAAAATTTACTAAAAGCAATGTTCTAAGAATTATACTTAGTCGCTAAGACGTATGAACACTAGGAAAAACGACGCTATAATGATTAAATAAAATGACTTGAGCCCTGAGGCGCCGCTGATGGGAAGTAACACATAGGGCTCCAGAGGGCGCCACTACCAGTAGAGAGGGGCTCGCTTGACCGGAAACACAAGAAAAAACGGAAGGCTAAACTCAACATCGAATCCGGATGACGATGATGGAACAAATGGTTGTATAAATGTAGAGAAACCAAAATATTATTTACTTTAAAACGAGCTTCTCAATAGGTTGTAAGCCTGTATGACTGGACAGGTATTCTCTGTTCTAACGTAAGCTGAACATTATCCAATTCTAAGTATGTTTGTATAGTTATTAAAATTTTGGCGGCTTATTTTGGCAGTTAGGTTTTTTTAACAAAGAATTTAATACTTTCAATGATGTTATTTATCTTAAATATGGTATTAGAATTCAATAAATAAAAATTCAAAAATAATAGTGATATATATATAAAAAATATAACTTAAAATGAAAAATAGAGATCAAAGAATTTATACATAGTGTTAGTGCCGCGGGTTTATGGAATAACCTTTAAACGCTGCTAAACATGAGGGGCGCGGGGACTTTAAAACGGATAGAACTGTTTTGTTCTCTCTAGGCTTCGAAAAGCCTGGGGCGGTGATTCAAAGCTTTGCTATGAGTATCGGCAGTTTTGTGGACTGTATTAAACTTTATGTGGCAGCATACATTGATGCCACATCAATCAATCAATCAAAAAAAATAAGGCTATTTTTGGTATGGAGAAACAAGAATAAGAGGAAGACACAAGATGTAGCGCCTTACCTTTATTGAGGTCTGGAGTGACTTTGTATGTCCTCGATGTGTAGGTTAACCACGCGACAAGCCAGCGTCGTTTCACGAATAACAATTCCTATTTATATATATATAGATCCGAAAGCCTGGATTTATCACAATATACCTATATATATATATCCACAATATAGTATATATATACAATATAGTGTATGATATATCAGTGGTAAGGCTCTGGAGAGATGCTTTCGTGGCGGCGGATTAGAACGAACTTGTGCTCCTTCTCCATCATGGTCCGTTACGGTCAACTTTCTTCTAGCATTGTATGGCTGTCTCGCTCTGACCTATGGTAGACGCTGCAGGAGTGAATAGGAAGGAAGTTCACTGATGGGAAATAATATCCTACTACCGCTACATTCTGGTATAACTAAAGTACATTTGAAGTTTCAATTCAAAGTGAATTTTTAAATCTAAAAGGGGGCAAAATAATGAAAATGTGTTTAAGGCTAGACTCATAGCTAACGGTTTTCAGCAAAAAAAATAGAAGTTATCATTGGGATATTTTAGCACCAGTTGCAAAAAATCTTACCGTTTTGTGTCGAGTGAACCATAAAGCACAAGTTCAGAAGGGACGGTCAAGAAAATTTACTTGAATATGGGGGTATAATACGTAATATGCAACCGCAGTATTGATCAGATTATTTTTTTTTAATCGTAACGTTGATTACGGAATTGACTTTTATATGGACCAGATATATTTTGTAATACTGGCCGCTAAAAATAAGTATACTAACCGGTAACAATTTCTATAAAATTTGCGTGACATTAAAAATATAAATAAATGTCAAAAACATACATACTCTTTTACATACTCTTAGCACTGACAGAACCAAATGATTAAGAAAGGGTACAAAGACATTTTATTTTCTTATATTATCTTATTAGTTTAAATGTTTATACAACAAACATAAACATGCAGTAAAGGTACTTTCTGGAAATATGTTTTCCTCTCCCGTAGTAGATGTTAGAAATTTTAATAAAGATTTAGTGAAATTATGCTTAAGTAAACAATTTGGCGCGAGAGACTGGCGTGCAACGTGGTCTCTAACTACTATACAGCACTAAGAGGTAAGGAGGCTCTCCACACTCAGTTGCTTTGTGCTCACTTTTAAGCACTCACTGTTTATGCCTCTATGTTTACGCACTTGCCGTTTAAGTTCGATTTAGCATTGAGAACAAGAATTTAGGTTATAACAATGTTACATTATTTTTATGCCATGTAACATTTTGTTGTTTATTTATTTCTTATTTTAACAGTTATTCTACGCTGCTTGATTTAATTTTATTCATCCATGTGCAATAGTATTAATGTTTTAACGCTGTTTCATATCTATGGTAATGTAATTTATGAAGATTTGTTATATTAGTATTGAATATGATTTTAAATGCCTTTAAAATGTTATTTAAAGTCAGGTCTGACTCCAATAGCCAATTGAGGCATTCCATTCAGACTAATGCCTATTAAGAATAATAGCCAGAAAATATTATACTAGTAAAATAATTTGGCTATAATAACATGTATTTATGAATACTTCAGAACTATATTATTCTGTGTAAAAAGAAACCTCTAGCTCATATTAAGTAAATTATTGCTTTGCATAGTTTCTACGACATATTGCATGAAAAGGAACAAGAATTGATGCAAATATCAAAAAGTATAAATGGAACAAATATTATAAGTATATAAAAACTTTATAAGTTGGAACACGAATATTAAACCTGTCTAATAGGAAGACGTAAAACTGTCAAACTTCCACTCATTTTCAAATTGCTCTGCAATAATTCATGATAACTTGGAGGGGCCATAAAAGTATCAAATACAGACCCGAACGAGGGTCTGTGGGGCGTTTGCAATCGTGTACCCGGTTTCATCATTGAATATTAAAACATTGAGTTAACCCCCGACTTTCAGACTCAGGTAGGACAATATGCAGATGGCAATACAGAGGCAATATTCCCAATTAATTAAAATAAATCTATTTTAGTTTTCCGTTTACTAGTATTTATATTCTCTTCTACTTATATAACATACCTAGGTTTGAACACTTCTGAAAGGTAGTGACAAATTGCAAAATTATAGTTCTAAGTTAAACCTTTTATCGGTGCTTTTTTATTAATTCTGATAATTCATAATTGTGAAACAAGTGGTTTGTTTCTCCACTTTATGAGCATAATAGTTTAAGAGATAAGTTTTTCTTTTCATCCACACAATTCAGACTATGATAGTTTGAAAACAGAAAGACCTTGATCGAATTGAGAGTTTGCCTAAGTCTACCAACATATATATTATTCTTGTATAATCTCTCGAAGCTATCGCTCGTGTATACAGCTCATAATATCTCAGAGGTTGAAGAGGGTCATGAGGGTGTAAGGGGTGCTTGGGATTTTTTTGGTGGAAGAGATTCGCGTCACGAAAAACCCACCGGGTAGGGAAGTGACATTGACCAGCACCCATTTGTGCTGGAAGCGAAATTTTCGGTAAACTTGCAAACCAAACTAGGGAAATATATACACAGCTATGTAGTTACACGAAGATCTGGATACATAAACCTAATAATCAGGCAGGCTACGTGGCTTCTGAGCGCGGTACTCATCTGATGACTACTGCAGGCTAATAATGATGATGATGGGGAACAAGAGTTAGAATAAAGTGACTTCTGAATGACACGTGCGGATTGTTATATATAACATTTATAACGGAACAGATTATTATACATAGGCGTTTACAAGTTTTATTCTTATCGCCATAGAAAGAAATGACAAGCGTTTCATATGAAGCTTATTGAGACCCAAAAACGATATTCGGTGAGACTGTCGTCGTGTATTGGCACAAACGTTTGTCATAATCAATGACATTATTGTTGGTAACAATGTGATATACCATCTTTTAATAGAACAAGCCTATAGAATTTTAAATCCACAACGGTAACGTCACGAGGGCGATATTCTAATCCCTAGGCTTCTAATAGGTTTACAAAAAAATGTTAAAAACGACAACACAAAGGCTGATAACTGATGTGTATACTGTACTGAATACAATTCTTACTTACTTATAGAAACGTTAGAAGACTTATCAAGTTTAATAAATAAAATTTTGATATTACTTATATAACGCAATCAGCTTTTGTTTGTGTTGTTGAACCCAAAAATTAATTCCATGCATATGAAATTTTGTTACTGTCTATTAAAAATTCATCCATAAATATAGTCACGCCACGGCACCTTTCTCCTCATGAACACCGAAGTTATATAACCACGAATGGCAGACTTAGCGTGTAAACTTTTAAAGGTATTAGAAAAACGACGTTTCTAATTAAGCAAGGCTTTCACTTGTGTAACGTATTTTTAACTTTGGCCGTTTCTTTAGACGTAAGCCATTTACCATGTCGTTGACTTACGACTTGTTTTTACTATCCACAAGCTACTTCTTGACTACAATCTTATCTAGCGTGTAATTATTGATGGTAAAGTGAAGCTTAAATGCACTCTTATAGAAATCATTACATAGTATTTGAACGGACATACTGACGGGGCATTGATTTAGTTGATATAATACCTTTCAAGTCCATTTAAACTACGGAAAAATCAAGTACAAATACGATGATGATCTCCTGGTCAATTTCGACCAGGACATTGTCTTTTGGTTATAGCCAGATAACATCAACTGCGCATAATACTTTTTTAGTGCCGTAAGTATTTGCGCAAACACAACGGCACTCACTCATCATCCTCTTCCCTATTCCAATGTAATGTATGTGCAATAAGATAGGAGGAAGGTTCAGAAGCAGTGTCAGGGATACGTGCCGTACAAACAACACACTCAGACCCGATAACCAATAATTGTATTATTCCTATATCTACTATATAATATTAGAAACTGTGGGTGCGTTGACAGCGTTTAAAAAAGAAGCTCTTTTCTTGAACGTCTCTAAGTCGTATTGTTGTTGTAGAAGTAGTTGTGTGTGGAACAAAACTTCATAGTAAGAACAGAGTGGTGGATTTTTACACAGTGATTAAATTAAGCGACTAGAATGAGACCAAATAATTCTTCAGTATATTTCCCGTAGTAAATGCGATAAAAATTTCTAGATTAGTATTGGTAACTATTTTTTGATTTATAAGACTGTGCAACTGTTAACAGCGATAGAACTATAAGAAAAAAGAGTTACTGAGTGAGAGATAATGCAAGAAAATTAAATATAAAAAAAACTATAGATTAGATAAATACCTCACAACTGTCCCGACTAATGAAAAATATCTACCTGAACTAATCTAATATCTTTTAACTTAAGCGCCCATTCAATACAATTTACTATTATTTTCTAAGACTTTAATTAACCTCTATTAATTAAAAGAAAAAAAGATAAAAATTACAGTGACTAATTAATACCTATTTTTCAAATTCATAACGGTGCCTGCAAATGAGCTGAATTTATCATTAAGACGCCTTGAAAAACTTTTCATAAATTTCAAACAAAATACTTGAACCATTTTGGTATTTGAAAGTAACAGAGCTAAAGACATTTGCTAAGACCCCTCTTTGAAATTTGAATTTGAGCGGCACATTATTCTGGAAATGACTGGCTATAAAGACTTCAAACGCAAGCTAATCGCAGCTTCCGACCTTTCAGGCAGTAAAGAAAGGCCTCAAGTACTAGACAAAACGTTTACTTACATTAGTATTGAATAATTTTAGTTTGAGTTCTACCCAATTATTATAAGTTTCATTATAATTGGTTAGGTATTTATAAAGTGTATAGAAATTATATATTTGTAATTAATGATATTTTGATATAAAATAAAACAAGTACATATTTCACTTACATTACGAATATCACACATCCTTTTTTAAAATTGTCTGTCTTATATTTTATAGGTTCACTCTCTTGGTCATAAGATATCTCGTATTGGCGATTTTATAAAACTGATAGCGAAGTTTTGATTCGATTGGTTAAAATCGCAATTATCAAAAATTCGCTATTCATTGTAATTATTCTTTATCAATAGTTATCATGTTACTCTTACAAATCTAAAGCGAAACTATTACACATGTTATTTCCGGCCATGATGATATTTTCTTGAAATAACCAGATAGTGTATCTGGTTATTTCCAGATGACATCAACTGCGTAGGATATATTCTAGTGCCGGTAGCCAATTGCGAAAACACACAGGCACCTACTCATCGTCCCCTTCTCTAGTCCTATATAATGTGCAATAAAATATAAGGAAGGACATGGAACATACCTATAACACAGCCAAATCCAAAAAAGTAGGAGTAGTTATTTTTATCTTTAAGTTTGGTTGTAACAACTAAGGGAAGTGTTGTTCCTGTTCCTGTATACTATTGCAGCGAATTAATTCCTCCGATTTTTTTTATTTTAACATATTACACCAGCTATAAAAAAGCACATGCCGTAGGCTTGCGCTCAAAATATTATCTTAAAAGATATGTTGCTCTGATTTATTTTTTGACTATAGTAGATAATATATATCTGACATACAATTTCGGATTAAAATAAACTCTGACAGAATTATTTGAATGATATTTGATATGATAATATTACACATTTAACATTAACACTAGAAATACTTAATTTGGCTGCGTTACTCTCTAGGTGTTTAATTGTCAGTGCGCACTGCTATAAAATTGTCGTAAAATTTATAAAGCTACTCAATAAAACGCACATTTAGAATTTTGCGAGATGGAATATTGCTCTTGGTTACAATGAAAATAAAATATCTATGCTCTCAAGTAATATTTATGTCCAACTGTCGTCCGTATATCATCTACGTTTATGTTACATTATATAATATTTCTAAGGTGTTATTCTTTGGAAAATGATCCGTTTATATGAAAATAAAACTATAATAATAAACAAATTGAATAGTAATAAAAAATAATGAACAAAATTCGACTACAATGTGATTTAGGTATACGAGAAAAGGTAAAATAAAATTCACGTAAGAATGTTAGTATATTAACAATATTATGCGATTTAATATAAATAAATATGTATATTTATTAAAATAAAACGGTAGATAAAACTTTTTAGTGAGTTGAGCCAATATTTCATCTTACATTAAATATACCCCTGTATTTAATTTTCCGATTCCGAGAACTGAATAAGTGAAATTCCAACAATGAGCTGATTGTTTTTAAAAAAATATATTGATTCAGAGTATGGAATTTGAAATTGGAGTAACATTTGTAATTGGTATTATTTAAGCTTTTGGAATTTCCTTCAATCTATTCTTTTCCGCAGAATTAATATTATGAGAATATTTTACAATGTTCTAGGCGTCAGCATCCCAGCCCTCTGGTCCTGAGCTTATATTTTATTAGATTAGAACTTTTGTAATAATAATAATTATTATTAAAACTGAACTAGACGCGCTGGACAGACAACTCCGCATAAGATCTTCATCCGGGGTCATCTCGAATGAGGCTGTGATATTTCAAGTGCAGTAAGCATTCACAAGTGCGAAGTGTACAGCTTCCGTAATTACTTTCTGACGTGATCGGGTAGTGACTTCCATATGGACGTTATAGCATGAGATAATAGGCTTACCCTTTGAAGACTCCGTTGCCTCCGTTGTCGACTAGCCACGATTCGGTGTTCTTTTGAGGAAAAGCGAGGTTTTTATCTGTGCGGTACAAAATCAGGTTGATAAGACTGACTATTGTCAGAGATACATTCTGAGGTACACCGCCATCTACACCTGTCGATCTTGGCAACGCCTTGGTGAGTTATTTAGAAATGTTATCTCCCATTGTTTGCCGTTTACTAACTCTATACTCTAGCATCTGCAGACACAACCTAGAAGCCAGGATTCTTCACGTGGAGTTTTAAAATTATCTCGCGGATCGGAGGTTGCCTTATTATAAGTTTCCTTAAATGCCGGCAACGCAATGGCGTTGGAGTAGTTCATGGGCGGAGGTGATTCCATGGGTGACACTCTTGCTCGTTTGCCTACCTCTTATAAAAAAATATAAGTACACTCCGGTGGCTATACTGAAAAATTACCCCGCGAGCTGGGCTGGATTATCGCGGACAAGTCTATTTTTGCGAAATATCGTGCTGACATACAACGATATGTAGGTCGCGATTACCATCCTATATGACGATAACACCGTGAAATCTAAAATAGAATAACAAAAAAGAAATATCTGGACCTGATACACGAGGTGACTGATTTGTATGCCTAACGAAATTATCCCTACAGCCTCTTCTGCAAAAGAGTTAACGTCATACAGCCTCTCGAATCACCTGAGGTGGTTGCATTGCATATATATATATATATATATATATGTACATTGAATAAAATATACACTTTTTAATATTACATTGTATATATTTTATATAATTAGGAGTGAAAATCCGAGTTTCTCATATCCTTTATGGTTAGTTTTACCGTACGAAAGACGTACATACTATATGTCCATTCACAATAAGTAATCAAAACTGAAGTGCTTTATCACTTATGAGTACTAAGATGGAATGCCTATTTTCTTGCGATACCTATATGAACGGGTTTTCTATTACAATCTATACTCCATTCGTGCCAATCAGTTCATAGCTACAGCGACTTTTTACCGCAAATAAAAATAATTGTTAAAGTGAATAAATACTTTGCACTAAAGATCGATCTAGTTAACCGTAGTTATTAAAGTATGCTTCCGGTTTCGTGACGTCTACGTGCCAGCCCGGTCGCTTGAGCGTGCATGCACTGTACTCATTGATACGCTTTTATTTTGTCTGTAGTTCAAAGTAGGTCACCTTGTATACGCTACGTACGCGGAATGTCGCATAGCAAATACTGTTTCAGCATGTGCACTATCCATGATATGCTTATTCTGAATTTAATTTTACTGTTAGGAATTGAGTTTACTTAGATATTTGAGACAACAGTTATTGTTTATTTTATTCTAAAAATAAATTCATCATCTATTATTTAAGGATTTTCATTTATTACATTAATAATAGATGAAGGCCAAAAACAACTAATATTTTAAAATTATGTATGTGTAAATACTAGGTGCTGCTAATTTAATAGAAAGCTTTTAATTGGAATGCTGATTTCTATTCTAATAATTTGAAAATACATAAAATTATCTTGAAATGGCAAAGACTAATTTTCAAAGCGTCCATTAGTCGGCTGGTTAAGCGGATCGCCGACGCCGTAGCGCCCAATCTTTGTTTGCAGTCTTAGAAACCAGATCGACTCGTTCGTAGTTACTTAGTCATAAAGAAACGCTATAGATTTTAAATATCACAGTAGGATTGACCTGTATTCTTAGTTGAATCAATTCATTATAATGGTGTAATTTATTTTAAAAACAAAGTATTTTTTTTTCGAAAAACAATTAACTTATTTTCGCACGGTACAAAAACAAGGTTAACAATAGGGTGCATCGTGACTTAATCTACCTAAAACGGTTTCGGTGCTTAGCCAGGAAACAGTCAGCGATTTCAACATAAGGCGACAGCAAGCTGCACCTTATCGTAGTACTCGCGAAGGACGACACGAGATCCTATAAGCTGGAAGGGATGCTCGAGGGGCGGGCGGCCGCGGCAGTGTTGGCCGTTACGCCGTCGTGAGCGAACGTTGTCACAGTATCATCGTCGCGTTGCCGTTCCGTCGTCGCACAATTGCGACCACATCGTGAACCCTAATTAAATTAAGTGTCATAAAAATATACGCAGGTGGGATTTACTAAAGTTCCGAGAAACAAGAATGTCATTTGCATCACTTTCCAGCAGATACTGGTACGCGATTTTTGTAAACATACTCCACTTGTGTGTTTCATAAACTTTGTAACTAGGATAATTAAGATATCTGTCGATGTTTATGAATGTTATCAATTAAGTCGTTATTAAAAAGTTAAATTAAGAGTATATTACCATGAATTATGAAAAAAAAATCATTTCAATACTATGATGTTTCGAGATAATCCTTTTGTCCGTTTGCGCTAATGGATGACTTCGTTTAGCACAATAATTTAAATACAACCGTATAGTTAACAGAGCTTAATATCTATCCCCTTATTTATCTTTCATATTAAATTAAGTGTTTTAGTACGTTTAACTTTTGTTTAATAAGTTACTTTGTTTATCGTGTTATCACTGACTGTTTTGCACATTATATTATTCTTACATATATATTATATGGGTCTATTTGTCTATACATACTACACATCAGAGCTCTTGTGCACGCTGATCTCCATATATAGTATAATTTGCCTCTACGCTTCGCGTATGTGGACTGTGAGAAAGACTTTGATTCCGTTAAAGTTTGGGTGGCGCTTCAGTCCTTTCAGCAGTACCAAATTGACTATCGGTGTATTGAGGTGCTGAGGCGTTTGTACAACAACGAATACGAAACCTATCCAATTGCACAAGACAGGGTGAACTTCGACGCCGGAGGTTAACCGTTGGAGTCAGCTCTGGTACAAGGCAGCACGCGTTCGGGAAACTGTGACACTAACAATCATCAACATCCCGTAATTTCTAAAAGCAAAAGTCTAATCGTATAAGAAATCTCAAAGTCAATCAGCAACCAATGTAGCAGGCTATACTTGGTATTTCTTTGCGTGATATAATACGCAACCAAGACATCCTTATTAGAACTAGGGTGACCGACATAACTCAAAAGATTAGCAAGTTGAAGTGGAAATGGGCTGGCATGGGGAAGAAAATAATTAGAGAAAAATAATTGAGTTGCCACCACAGACTGGCAGCCTCAGTGCAGGACGGCAAATGGAGCGACTACGTTGTCCCGATTGTCGTCGCGTTTGTTTGAAGTCGATGGATGCAGATGGCTCATTATCGTGCTTTATGTCTATGGAGGAGGCCTATGTTCAACAGTGGACTATAGACAGGCTGTGCTAATGATAATATATACCTATATAAGGGTATGTCTCAGCTGTCACTCTGTTAATTTATATTGGAGTTTATTTCATTTGAGTTATAGATTTTTTAAGAAAACCCTCGATATTTGAGGTTTTGTGACACCACCACTAAAACATGGGTGGATGCAAAATGGCGACACTCTCTCAGAACTATGGCAATATAAAGAATAAACTATTTGTAAATCAAAAGTACGTCGAGTATTACTCACGGGAAGTGAGTAACTGAATGAATATAAATCACATTACAGCTTTGAGGGGTTAAAAGGTATTGATACATTATTATTTTTATTTTTTTTATTTTATTTATTTTATAAAATGCTGTAGATTTTTACAATATTAAAAACTACTTTTTACAATTTCTTTATGCAATGTTCAAGCCATTATAGATTTACATTATTTATGCGTATATTGTTAGACATGACTACGGCAATGACATTTTCTACAATTAAATAGCGTGTGCGCGCGCGAGTGTGTGTATGTGTGTGTGCGCGAGTGTATGTATGTGTGTGTGTGTTTGAACGTCCTTTGAAGTTTTTAAGTGTTTTAGGAGACTATCTCCTACAATCACATATCTACTATACATCTATATGTAGGTGTACATTGGATCTATGTATATCTGAAACAGTTCATTGACAGATCATCATACTATTTCTTAGTACAATGTGTATTGCACTGAAATTTGGGTGGCCATATAAAGTAAATAAGGACATACATGCATGCTGCTCATACTAAGACTAATTTTTATTACAAACTTATGTCATCATATAACATAAACAGATGTAGATAAAGTTCCCTCTCTTATTTCCCAAGTCACTGTCACAGTCAAAATGAAATGTCTACAAATGTTTTATAACCAATAACACAAATATTGAAGATCAAGGTTTTGTAATGTACATAAAACGGTGATTTGTACCAGTGTAAGTTAGGGACTAGTAGACTAGGGACGGGACGGTCTCTATTCACCTGTGAATTGTTGAGCTTGCAATAATTATGTTAATATGTACATTTAACATTACAAAATAATATGATTGAGTTTGAATCTAATTCATAAAAAACTATTAGAACAATTATTATAGGAAATAGAATTAAATACTTAATATGGATATAATGATGACATTAAAATTAATGACAGAAATATATATTATCAATTAATTCAAGGAGTACGTTCAGTTTGATGTTTAGGCATGAGACTTGGCATTCTGACGTTTTTTTGCTTGTATATTCTTTTCCTCGTTATTGAGTTATTACCTTAGTTAAAATTAACCTAACTTGACGGTGCTTGGGAGATTGGCCATTCACGCTGGAATATTGAACATGGATTGTCGTATCGATGTCCAGCAGGTCATGGGAGCGGAATGTGTATATTTGGACTCTGTATCTAATTTGGTACCAATACAAATGTTATCATAATTCCAATCATCTACGTCATCCCATAGATATATTCATACTTATACAATAGGCTCTGCCTAAATCGCATTCATTCAATTTCATTTATTTTAAAGAATATTAGTTATGCAATTAACATTACTAATATTCCGGTTAACCACTCCAACTAAGCTGAAAATGCTCGTGCTAGGAGATGGTTCTAGACAGTTTATTGATGGGTTCGAACTAATTATCTTAAGTTTCGCAGACCGTACCCTACACTATTAGGCTATTGACGCTTCTATATATTGAACCTATAACCCGTGATACTGAGGCACACAATCAAAAAAATAATATATAAAAAATAATAAACAAAAAGTAAAATAAAAAAACAAATACAAAAAGTAATAATCTTCTGTGATAAGGTTATAATAGTATAGGAGAACAAAATTTATAGAAATCCATTAATAGTGATGTGATTTAAGATGTATTTTCCCATTAACGTTTGTTAAAATGTCTGTTATGGTAGTTATTTTGATAATGAATAGCTTGTGCATGCACAATGTACATTTAGACCGGTTACGCTTTTCAGTTGACTTTATATATACGAACTTTCACGATGGGTTCTTATCATGAGAGTTAAGTTCTTGGTTTTCATATTTTTTAACGATTATATTTTAAAAAACATTGTACGAACTTTTTATCAATTTTAGTAAAATTGTGGTAAATAGCATCATAGGAATTAAATCTCTAATCGTTATATAAACAATAATGTTAAATTAACAAGCAAAAGCGTTTTTGGTGTAAGGAAACAAAATTAGGTATGAATTTAATTTTTTTTAATTGTTAACACATACATATATGAATTACTATTATTATAACACCCTTCTTATTTAAATCATGTAGTTTTCAATGCTATGTTCCATTTAATTAAAGGGTAATTTTTATCTTTGGTTCTTTTCGAAAGGGGAATTCTCTTTCAGCTGTGTATTTAATAAAAAGACTAGGTGCTTTTTATAATTGAAAATATTAATGATCCCTTAATTTAATGGTTTTACCTTGTGCTTTGCTTGTACTAATATAATTTTTATATTGTATATTTTAATAAATTTTCATCATCAAAAGAAAAAAAAATATCACAAAACATATTTAAAATTTTATAAAATTGTTTTATATATTTTCGTTATTCATTGGGACGTGCTTCACAGTAACTGTTATATTGATATCGGTCAGAGTTTCTGGATGTTATATCGTCAAATAATTTCTAATTATCATTGAAAATTTGTTTTGATAGTGCAATTAAACACTTAAAAACAACAAACGAGTATAAGTACTATGAAGCGTTTCCTTTATTTCTTAGAAAGATAATCACTTGAAAATAAGTGGAAATATGTGTTTAACGTAAGTCAGTTTCATTACCGTACACGGAGCATTGAGCAGCTTTTCGTGTCGTCGAAGTTTTATAGGAGCATGTCACGAATGGCCGCAGACTCGAAGGAACGAAATCATGTAGGTGATACTTTGTCTTCGGGTCATGTCCACCCAAGTCTTACAATAGCTTGTTATACATGCTAGTTAACACGATATTTTTAGAGGCATAAAATATGAACGTAAGTTATTGAACCGCAATGTTGGCGAACGCTAGTTTTAAATGAGTTTAAACTACAAATCGATTTACGTAAAATATACATATTTTTTAATTTATATAAAAAAAATATTTAAAGGAATGAAATATAAATATAATGTAAGTCTCCAATCAAAATTGACAAAGATGACAAGTGCAATTCACATGTCACGGCAAGCTTCAAACATCTGTTAGATAATAGTATATAGCAGACCTAGTAGCTTTAATTAATGAAGATATTTGGAAACTTGAGTTACGTGATCGTGTAAGGGGCACAAACATTAGCTATATTTATATATAAGAAATCGAAATACAGAAACTCAGTGGAAGAAATAGTGTTATTACTATCATACGTTCTAGGTGATCCTTGCAATTTTCATCTATAAAAGAAATATGCACTATATATTTTATTTTTTGATTTTTAATAGAGCGATCTAGAGCGATTTATATGAATGCAATTTTATAATAGCCATGTTATAGTTTCTCACATTCAGCACTACTTGAATAGCTCTATAATTTATTCCTGTTTAGTACCAATCACCCATTACACTACTGTCGATGAAAATATTCATAACACCCTCTCATGAAATATAATTTAACAATATATAACAGAAGCATGTAACAACTATAACTATAAAAACTTTTATGATGTTCTTGATTACGTTATTAATTAAGAATGCTAAAAAAATATTTACTAATGTGTGTAATGTAAATGAAACTACGAAAATAACAAATAACTAAATCCTTAACATTAGATGAACAATATTATAATTAATTAGCTGAAAAGAGAAAATTGCACTTCTGTCTTTTATTACTTCGTACTAATTTCGACTTCAGGAGCAGGTAGTGTACAAAGGCATTTCGAATTAATTATCTCGGATACACATGTTAAATTTTCACCATCATAAGTAAACTCATTCTCCATACGTACTGTCATTGAAACGATGCTATCTGTGTATAGTACAGTTGACCCTAGCTATATTGATACGGGTTTATAGCAAACGGCGTTTGGTCACGTGCAAACGATTCGGCGCGCGTGATTTTTATACGTACGAGTATTTCCACTTCGCATAGCCATATTTTTTAACATCTGTTTCTATTCACGTTAGCATGATTCCAAACAAATAGGTCAATGTCTGGGGATTTTGAGAAAAGAACGAATTTTTACGGTTCAAGCACATTATAATTGAAAACCAAATAAATGAATTATATTATTAGAAAGTATGACTATCTTTTTGCTAAGAGTTTTGATTTTAGAACTTTTCTAAATAAACAAGGAAAGGAATCGATATTTTTAAATCTGCAGTCTCCATTCTTGGTTATAAAATTTTTAACCTGATTCAAATTTCATTGATGATGATTTTTCAATAGATTCCGTATCTAGGACTTGCAATAAAATAGGACTAAAATATAGGAATATGTGTATGTGTGCATGAGTACATGAATTCTATGGAAACACTTCTCTGTGGGGACAACTGACATAGTATATCGGAATACTACCACTTAATATTCCACGGTGTTCTTCTCGATACCCTTAGTCGGAACTAGGAAAACACTGGCGCACACTACTTAAGTTTCGTCAGCATTCCTTCTCTAGGGAGGGCACGAAAAATAGTGCATAGTGCATAAAAGCGTATCTCCCAAATGATTGTCTATCATCGTATTCGCCACCATCGCTACAGTTTCACCATTCTTTGGTGCACGACTCTTTATATGTGGATCAAGGGGTGGCTTTTCTCCCTTACAGCAACACACTTCTGCAATATTAATTATTCACAAAAGGTGACACCAGCTTTCTACGATCACTCATTTTCAATGGTGTGTTTCGGTGTATGAAACCATAACATCGGAGCCGGCTATGATCAAGTCATCTTACTCGTATTTATGTTGCAATGGCCATTTTTTTAGCAAGTGAAAAAAGCAAGCGAAGTTTAAAGGCATTAATATATAAGATTATGTCAATATTAAAAAAAAGCTAGAATATCTATCAGTGTTCAATGTAGTACACGAGTAGCTATTTCTGTTCTCGAATTTTATCGTCGGTAATGGTCTACGGTGAACTTTATTACATAGAAGTAAAAGTTATCTACAGGGGTAGGTTAAAAGGAAACATTAAAGTTTCCTTTTAATTGGTTCTAATAAATACTAATTGGGTGACTATGTTTTGCTGGGTGTTTTGCTAGTTAATATTATTTTTGTTTTTAGAATAAGTTACGTACATAGGTACAGAGGAGATCATCTGACTTGATGTTTTTTTTAAGTTTCATGGAAAACTCAGACGAGATTTCAGAGAATTGTGGAAATGGTTACAAAGCAAAAAACGTGCGTTAAACAAATAGTAGTGAATCATTTGATTTGTCAATAAAGAGCCTCGCGGTCCCACCTCAAGTGATTCGAGAGGCTGGTTGCGATTAACCCGTTTACAGATACGACTATAGGAATAATTTCGGTCGGCGTACCACCCCACATGTTAGCGACCTCGTGTTCCATATATTTTGTCTTTTGGTCTGTTTCGGCTTTCACCAGTTTCTCGTTATATGGTATCGTGATATCAACCAAAAATATCTTGGACTGTGCCCGGTCCATCAACACGTTATCAGGCTTATTCACAAGAATAATCCTGTCCGTGATAATGGGCCGGTCCCAGTAGAACCAGGTGCGGTTATTTATTATTATTCCACGATGCCATTGTGTGAGTAGCACTGTACTAATAAGACTGGATCGTCTGCTTACACGATGGCTCCTACGAATGTAAAAGTGTGTAAGTAGTGAGGGCATGTACTTCGAAAAACCATAAGTGTAATATCATAAATATAATATCTGGTCTTATGTATCAAAATCCAGAAACTTTGAGTATGACCTAAATACTGAGCAGGCAATAGTGGAATTAACATTTTTAATTCCACTATTGCCCGCTTCTTTTTTCTGATGAATGCGACCTTTTTCCTCGCATTTTTAATGTGCGATTTAATGCTTAGTTTGTTGTCTCCTAGATAATTGACCGAATCCACCCATAGGTTGGGACGGTCGAAAATGGTGATGTGTCCTAGGTGTCTGCGGCTAGGTACAGGTGTCGTGCGATGGGAATTAGATGAGACTCTCCAAAAGTACATGGCTGCACTCTTATCCGGATTTATGTCTATTGTCCATTTCCGGAACCACTCGGCGAGGCGATTCACTGCGGTTAGAAGACGTATGGTGATACGTTTATATTTGAGTAGTATAGGGTGGTGTCGTCCGCAAAAAGCGCGAGACTGACCTATGGATCTTTCGGTAAATCACTTGTGTAAAGTGAGAAGAGCGAGGGTGGCAGTTAGGAGCCCTGAGGGACTCCCGCTAGGAGCGGCCGGGTAGGCGCGTGCCGTCTACTCGGTAGCGGAAAGTGCGTTTCAACATGAAAGCTCGTATGTGCACGAGCATGTCCGGTATGTCGACTGTGTACAGTTTATGGCTTAAACTGTTATTTTTGTTAGTTTGTCAAATACCTTAGCTACACTGAAGAATAGTGCACCAGTACCTGCTGGATTTGATAGGTGAGCCCTGCGAGAACGTGTTCCGCTAAGCGGAAGGGCTGTTGAATACAAGAGTGCGTATTCCTAAATCCGAACTGTTTGTCGGGAAGTAGTCTATTGGCTAGGACGTTGTATTTGTCTCAAAAGCCTAAGGATTATTCTCTCCTATATTTTGACCATGCAGTTTAAGGGATTGATTGGCTAATAACTGCAGGAGAGATTCCGCGGTTTGAGCGGTTTAAGAATTCCAATAACGTCCGCTTCTTTTCAGGCTTCCAAGAAGGAGCAGCTGGAGAGAAGCATGTTGAAGATCAGGAGGCAGTTGATGTTAGCGGGACGCGCTTGGAGTATTTTGTTCTTGATCTTCTCGGGACCGGAAGCTGACCTCTTTTAGAGGTTTTTGATAATGTTCGTGACTTCGTCTGTGGTCACCAGTTCTAAGTGTTCACCCGCTGGTAGTAACGTTGCCCTGTGTAGTACGTCAACGTCTCTCATAGGTGATCGGGATCCGCGGGGGTGACAAATGGGGAGCATTGGCTCTCTAGACTGCAAGCTATTCGGCTATCTTTGAGTCGTCAAAGGCGAAAGTAACGAGGAGGCATTGATGTGAATTGATCTGCGTTAAGTCCCCCAGCCAGCCGCCCGTATGCAGTATTCGAAGATCTGCTAGCAGGACGGCCCAGTTATGAATTTTAAGAAAAAACACTCCCTTTCTAGGTGGCGCAGTCTTATGCGATTAGCGTCCGATGGATATCTGTCCTAAACTTTTCCGCACGGATTTAATCCTTATATGTCAATGAAGACTCGCGGGAAGGACCCTGAAACAATCGGTGGAAGCGGGAACGCGATCCCTACTCCGGGAGTCTGACCCCCAGAGGCCAGGGGGTGAGGAAAACAATAACAATCCCACCCCCCTACGGCTGCGCCGCGAATATAAGTCGGCCGCGGAGGATAAGGAATGCAGCAGAGGACCAGCGTTGCGACCCCGCCTGAAGTCGCTGAGGATAGGGAGAGATAATCCGGGGTGTCGGTGCGTGGGACTGGGTGTTATGTCCCTGCACTGGCAACCCATCTTCCCGACTCCTGTTCGACTGCGGAGTACATGAAGAGCAGTTGGCAATCCGAAACTCCTCTTCCCCCGCGGATTCACCATAGCCGCATTAGCGGTGCAACCCCCGCCTGAATTATGGAGGGTAGGAAACACATATCTCCCTCCGTAATTCCACCTCGGATGACCTGGTTGGGGGCAATGGTGTGAGGGACCGGGTGTTATGATCCCCGCACCACCACCCCATACCCCTGACTCCACCTAAGCTGCGGATAGAGCGGAAGACGGTCCCTCGCACCATCCATCCGCTCCCCGCAGCCCACCGATACGCATCCGAGGCGAGCTCTTCACGAGCTCGCCCGGAGTGGCCTTAGAGCGCCTTAGGCCGGCCATTTGAGTTCCTCTTAGCTTCACCGTGGCTGACCTGAAGCCACGCCTAATCAGCGCCCGCCACAATAAGGCGGGAAACCCGCGGGATTAAGTAGGGTCCTGATGTCTGATTCTAGAATAGTTTTCCTCGGCAAAAGGTATATTGAGACGAGTACTATAGGGTGACTACATGTACCGTCATAGCCACCCTACATTTATGTCCATTTCGGTTGTCGCTTTAGGGCCGACGACCCTCAGCAGTGAGTCTTTTCCTATACTCCCACTGCGGGAGTGGCCTGGTCCTTGCAAGACGCCTAGCGCTTTAGGTGCACTTGAAAGAACACAATTTAGACAATAGCCGCCTCTGAGGCGAGAGATGCGAGAGAGCGGTTTTTCAACCTCACTCCATCGAGTCGTACACTGCACAGGCATAAGTTTCTTTGTTGCTGCTCTTGGGATCTCCGCTGCTGCTATAAACACCCTAACAACAACCAATCGCACATACTGTCCGTTTTCTTCGGTCCGCAGGAGGCGTATAGAGAGCGCTTCTGGCACGTCCTCGGAGCTCTCCGAAATCAAAATGATAAAGGCTGAGTAACGGGAAATTTGTGAAATAGTAAGAGTAGCCTACGGTCGGCAGTGAACGAATGATTACACTTTCACTCTTTTTTGTTTCTGCTCAGTATTATCAACGATAAGAATTAGGGAATTCTGTTATCGTCATACAGGTAGTAAAAGCAGTCTAGGTATTTATTTATTTTTCAAAGTTGCATGTTATAAATGTTTATATACCGTAGTTATTACTTATCTTTAGATAAAATGTGTGCACTATGCGTGTTTGTCACTCATAGTTATACAAATTAAACGAGTTAATTCTTTGCAAATTCCCTCGCGGCAGCATTAAAATTTTTGCACATAAAAAGAAAGAAATTTTCTATGGAAACTACCTTTAACGGCCAGATTTAGTTAGTCATTATAAAATTTCATGCGTAAATATTCGTTTCGTTAATCGATTGCTCTTGCGCGAGCAGCTATATATACAGTGTATTTATAAATGTAAGGTGTTTAAACATGATAAAGTAATATAATTGTGCTGATTCTCAGAAGAGATGTCCTAGTCGTTTTCCATTTCTTCTGGTTGATACCAAAAGAGACTGATAGGCCAAATCTCTCCATATGGTTCGGAAATTTTCTAGATGAATATGGTTGTTTCCCTCCTTCATGCGTAGCCGTCCCTTGTTAGCATAATCGAGATATCGGATAGTAGTCGAACATGACCATCTCTTTCTATACCTGTTTAGCCATCTATCTCCAACAAATCTGGAATATTCTAGTGACATGATCTCATGACGATGAGTGGTAGATCCACGCTGCAGCTGACTTAAACATGAATAGGTCAGCACTACCGGGGAAGTACCACACCCACACAGAATACCAGTGTGAAATAGGAGCATAATGCTCCTGTGTTTCATATGGTGAGTTTAGTTATCCGGGAACCCTATTACTAATTAGGATTCGCACAAACACAGTGAAATAAACTCATTTTTTCTACTTGGGACTCCTGCGGGGCAATTAGATAGAAGGAAGAAGATTAAAGTGCACTGTTAATCAGACAAATATTGTTCCTCGGCTTGGAATCGAACTTAGGATCCGGAACTACAAGTCGGAAATATGAGTATGTCATAGTATGTCACATAACTTTCAAAGCTCAAACACCACAACTTTTTTGTCATATTGAAAAATTAGCTACCAATTAAAGAAATTAGATTATCTGATTACATAATTTTTTAACTAGACTGTAAATCATTAATTTATAATTTTCAATCTCATGGATAACTCTGCTGGTTAACTGCCTATAAGTTAATAATCTACTAGTGGCGTTTACCAACATGCCTAGTGTAATATAAATGAGCATGGGAAACATAAGAGGCAAGGTAATTTTTTAAGAAATGTGATCTGGTAGCAGTTTCTTCAAACGTTGCGAAAGCAACTTATTTATGTATTTAATTTTTTAGTATAATTTTATAATTGTAAAATTATATTTGTATAATTGTACTTTTTTTAAAATCAAAAGACAGATTCAATTCTTATCAGTGTATTTTTTTAAATAGTAAACTGGGCAAACGGGTGTGTTCAAAGACGAAGTGTCAGAACTTTTAGTGCCCTCGTTTCGTTTTATTATCAAAAACTTTCATTAAGGAAAAGTTGACGGGTGTTCGCCGCTTTATTGTCCAATTCATTTGTCTGAGAACGGGCGCAAACCGCTACGGTAAATAATGGAAATGCTTTGGACTCCAACGCCTCTTGTTGTATTCCCGGCACCAGATTATTGTGCTCTAAGTTTGTCTTGCTTCTCGTTATGCTCTAACAGAATACACCAAACAAACTTTATTGTTGTAATAACAAATGTACCGTAAGCGATGACACTGACCAAGCGCAAGTAAATAAAATTAGCAGTTGAACTGCACTGTCTACTAATAATAAAAACTGCTTATGATTAATAGAATAACGTGATACGGTTAAAGTTAAAAATGTTGTAATATTTTTTAACTAAGTAATGTCGGTGATAGGCTCGGCAACCTTGTATATCAAAATGATTCGAATAGGCGTTCTAAACATCATGAACAATGCAGCCACGGTTTATTCTGTTTGGTTTATACGGTTTATTATTTCTATCCAACAAATAAGTAACTCCGATATTTGAGTACTATATTTGAGTAAAATACATTAATGTTTATCAAATTTGTTTATCTCACTTTTTTTTGTGTATTGTTTGATGCTGTTGATCTTTTGAACCCTTACAGCTTTAACGAAATAGACTCGCGACCGGGGGCTCACTGAGTAGGAATATTATCTCACAATATTTGTGTGTTCATTGAATAAGTAATATAATAAAAATAATGTATATAAGTAAATTAATATTATCGAACGAAGTGCCTGTGTACCCTTGATTTTGAAATTACCTATTCAACATTTTCTACGCTGCGGAGATTATAAAATTGCTTAATTCAATACTTCCAGGTTGGGCTGATACACTACTATGCGCCTAGTTATTAATATTTTCCGGACATTATTAACAACAGATTATATCGATTTGTAGAAACATGTATTGTTATAGTATGAAAAAGTATTAATTATTATAAGTACTATTATTAAATAATTAAAAAGCTAAGATATATGATCAATACAGTGTTATAAATGATACACGTAGAGGTCTAAAACAAGACGGTGCTCGGTCTTGTTTTAGACCTCTTACTTAACATAAAAATTATACACATTTGTCCTCGGCATACATTAATTTTTATTGCTGTTTTTCGTAAGAGAATTTTCTTATATATAGTTATAGCTAATGCTAACTTTACAAATCACAAATTGTGGAAAAAAGAAACTCTACTCTTAATACTCTTCTCTTTTGATACAGACTATGGCGCGTACAACGTTTTGAAACATTTTTTTTAAATTACATTTAGAATAACAAACGAGCACACAGTTCACTTGATGGCAAGTGATTCCTGAAATCTTCATTCATCCTAGACAAGGATGAATGTAGATGGCATGGGCCAATGTAGATTTTTTAATGCAGATGGGTTGTCTTGAGGATTGAGATGAAATTACGGCACCAGTAATAAAGGTCTCGGGAACCGTGCACTCACCAGATGAAACACAGCAGCATTTTGCTGCTATTTTACACTGGTATTCTATGAGGGCGTGGTCCTACCCCGGTGGAGTCCTTACCCATTCATTCTGCAGCTTGAAACAAACTGCCGTGTAGCTCTACCACTGTAGAAATAAACAAGAAAATATTAGATCTTTACCTATGAAATTGCAAAGAAATTGAAATTGAAAAGCTCGCACATCTGCAACTAGCTTCGGTCAATCAGTCGTCCCCGCTGCTCCTTCACAACAACGCGCGACCCCATAATGCACAACAGACAGACTCCAAGCTGCAAGAGTTGGGGTTAGAAGCTCTCGCTCATCCATCCATCCCAATCGTATAATGCAATGATGATAGTAAACGTGAAAAGTCTATATCTACATAAATAGTTTATGTTCCAGTAAATTACAATGACATCTGGAATTCTGGATTCTGACCATTATCTGTGGCGCAGAAGTATGGTTATCATAGCAAATAACCCATAAAGCCATAAGTTCTGTTACAAATGAAAATGCATTTTTTTTCATGAAGAAAATTTATACCTACATATTTATTAGTCTCAGCAAAAAATAAAAAAGTATTCTATATATTTATATATACTATTCGAAATGGTCACGAATCTATGGATTTACACACTGTTTCCAAGGGAAAGTTCGCGTCTGCTTGCTCCAAAGATCTTTTAAGAGACTCAATGTCGCCGTGTCGTTTAGAGCAGGCCATGTCCTCTAAAACTGACCATAATTTGAAGTCTGAAGGGTTGAGGTCTGGGCTAGATGAGGGCCAGTCTTCAGCTCTTATAAAGTCCGGAACGTTGGTTTCAAGCCAGGCTTGGGTAGTTCGTGCCTTGTGACCAGGTGCAGAATCCTGCTGGAAAGTCCATAGTATATTTTAAAAAGTATATTGCTGAGAGATTCACAACATGATCCAAGACTATATCTTGATACACTTTGGCTGAAATTTTCACTCCTTTTTCACAAAAATGTAGTTTTGTGACTCCTTGATAAGACACGCCCTACCAAACCATCACTGACGCAGGATGATGACCACGTTGTACCTTTCTGACGACTTGAGCAGCTTCTTTAGAACTGTGAGCGTACACTTGCTTATTGTAGTGTTCTTCAATCGTGAAAATGTTTTCATCGGTAAAGAGGATTTTCTATTATATTCTTTTGCCTTTCACCTGTGTATCGCGACAGAAGGCGTTTTGACCGATCCCTCTCTTTAATTATAAAGATTGATTTAGGGCATGTCCTGTATATCGACGATAAGCACCGAGCTTCAGGTCTTGTTTTATAATACGCGACAGAGTTCTAGAGGGAATCTTCATTTCTCGCGAAAAGATTATTTGCTTCCTAATGGGGTTTCGATGAATTCTGGCTTTAACAGCATTAACGGCCTTTGTAGTTCTAACAGCTCGCGGCCGCCACGATCGTTTTTGGTCTTTGAGAGAGGAAGTGTTGTTGTATCTGTTGATAGTACGATATACTATGATGATATATGTTCATAAGGCTGATACCAAGCTTTTGAAGTGTCTGGAATATGACCGACGGTTCCACACCCACTTTGTGCAAGGTGATCACTGCATTCCTATTTTTTATAACACCCCATTCCATATTGTAATTTGATTATGAGCACGAAAAAATATATGAAATGGCGCAAAATCGAAAAAAGTTTTTAAAATAATATACGTGTCCCATATTCAAAATAATTATAAAGTTGAAAAAAAGACAAGTTTTTTTGTAACAGTATTTATGGCCAGACTAGTTATTACATTAATTACAGCAGCAAGCATAGTTTTATTTGTACATGCAATAGCTAGTCATATATCGTTTTTTTTTATTAAAGAAAACTTAATCTACGAGCTCACAATGTTAGTCGCGGTAATTGATAATTACAACTCATGAACACCTACCATTCTCATCAAAGTTACAAGATGCCCATGCGTTGCCGATCCAGAGAACTGAGATGGAATGCCTAGGTCACTGGAACCCTACTATCATCAAATGAAACAGTAGTGTTATGCTGGCATTTTACGCTGGCATTTATTGAAGGCGGGGTCCTTCCTGATCGAGCTCACCCATTCATGCTACAGTTAGCTGTAAAGTGCGTCTGCAGCTATTTAATTATTTGCTAAGAGCTCTGTGTCGAATTTTATACAAACAAGCTATTAATATTAGATTAGATTTATTATTTTTAATTAGTGTATTTTTTTTCTATCTCCACCGGAATGGTCATTCAATACAATAAATAAACAAATCTGTTAAGAAAACTTGAGTCCACATGAATTCATTTGACGTTACTTTTTTTAATGGGTAAGGTTTTCTTAGGTATTTCGCACCAAATTTAATTAACCGATCCATTTGGAGTTCTCGGTGTTTTTTGAGATCGATAGTTGTGAATTTGTGTCACGGATGTTTCTGTGATAGATCACGTCCCTTTGATTTATCTTTTACATTGTTTAACAGTCATTATTGTCCCCGTGTAACGTAATATACTAACATATTAAGACACTAATTAAGTTTTTTTACGTTATAATAGTATTTTTACCGAATCTTTGGATAATTTGAATGGCATTAAAATATATCCAATAATACTTGTAAATAATAAGCCTCAATTAAATTCAACTTATTCAAGTGTTATGTTAATATATTATAACAACCTTTCTAGTTTCAAATTACAGTAGCACAAAGAAAATTTATTTTGTTCCCATAGAACAGTTGAGTGAGTGCAAGTGGCGAAGACTTTATTCATTGTCCTGGCAGGCCGAACCGTTGGCTACAAAATATAAATTGCGCTCACTTAAAATTACCTCTATGTTTTATGATACGGGCGAGAAAAAATTGTAACCCATTTGGCTTAAATTTTTTATTTTACTTTTTACTTCATATTGTGTTATCATAGGGCACATTAGATGGAATAGTGTAACTAGGTAAGGTATTATAAAAAATTATATGGTGTTTATATTTTTAACAAAAATAATTAAAAGAACTGTTGTTTAATTCGCAATTTTTAAACAATGCTTTAAAGTTGGGTTTAAAAACTTATAAAAAAACTAGCGGCACTGATTTTGCTCTCTCTAAAACCGGTGCCAAATGACTGAATAAATAACCTACTACATTATCTTAAGTTTGTTATAAGTATAAACGACTTGAAACATTTATTTGCCAAGTCACGGTAATCTCAATGAACATTTCACTTGCCTAAATTAACATTAATTGTGCGTAAATGAAGACGGGCGCTGAATACCTGAATGTTTAGCCATGTAGCGGACACGGCTATCTGCCTTTTCATAGGAGGGCTACATCACAAAACTCATTTGGCATTCAGCCACCCGCCGTGCCTCGTGTAGATGCTAGAATATTTTAAATATCTGCTTTTTATCCTGAAACGCTGAGGCAAGTTGCCATGACAGGATTAAAGCAAACTCCGTTTGCTTGTTTTAATAAAATTCTCGCTTGAAACGTGGCCGTAGTTTTATTATTTTTGTTTTAATTTTAATTCTATAATTTACACTTTTTATATTTGTTACAAAATTTTTATATCTAAATACATATAATTGACATTTTTGAAGCTTTTGTTTAAATCAGAACTAATATCTCGGTCCAGTGGATAGCCATCGAATGGTTCGTTAGTTCTACTACTGTGTTGAGCGGTGGCGCATCCTCCTGGCGGAAAAACTAGCAACGGCAAATACAAATCACGTTTTCCCCGCTATTTTGCCGCCTCTGTGACAGGGAAAATGGAAAACGTATTACAACACCAGTTACTACTCTTATTTTTTTTTCAGTAGAAAAAGAATTTTAATAGTAACTTCTCAATTTTAATATGTTTTTTTATCTGTTCTTTTATAATATAGTGTAACTTTTTGTGTATCCTGCAGACACCAACAATGTTTAAGTAGACACTACTGGATATGTTTTTTTTTGATGATAATTATTAGTAAATTTTATATTTTTAAGATATATGAAAATTGAAAATGGTATACGGTTTCTGTTACCCCCTGGTATTTTAAACAGATTATTTGGAAAAACGTTGTTATACCCCGTTTAAGTCGATTTAGTAGTAGATTTTAACTGCTACGCATATCTACCAAGTAAATTCTTTTTATTTGATATTTCGGTTATGATTAAATGTATAAGTTGGTGGAATGTTAAATTAAAAATTGCCAATACAAAGAATTATCTCATGAAGAAATAAACATTAAAAAGATCTCTGGTTTTTTCTTATCGAATCCAATTTTCCCGCTCTTCACGTTACGACATTGCTTATTTATAAGTACAAATCGTGTTCTTTCCCTCGAAATACGTACTGCATAGACAATGAGTAGACTGAAGTTGTATATTATTTATATATGTTTCTTTAATTAAACTTTTTATTAACTTAATCGCACTTTTTTTAACTTAGTAACATTTAAGATTCCGCTTTCGCTAGAAAGTCCCTTTGTGCCTATTGTTTACGAACTAAGTAACAACAGACAACAACAGTTGCCGAGGATACAAACAGCGATGAAAATTAGAAGATAAAATAAAATATTCACTGCTTTTATCCAAGTTATTTTTGTCTTATAGTATTTTAAAATGTACTTTATTTGTATTTATTCAGTTTACCTTCTTATTTATTAAATTAAATTAATTTATTTCTTTATGGTCTATCTAAACGGTATAACTAAAAATTTATTGTACTTTAAGAAATTATATCATGCGACATTGACGTAAATGGTTTCCTTTGTAAATAACGAGATTTTATTATATTTCGCCATAATTAACGGGCATTTAATACGAGCAAAAGCCCGTAAATACCGGATAATTGCGGCGTCAAGCCAGGATGTTTTAAAGATTTAAAGGTCTAGCTTGTAATAATGCACTATGAAGTAAAAAGTAAGATTTAGAATAAGCAAGTAGTATTACTTGTATATATGCATAACTTTTATAACTTTCGAAAAATAAACATTGACCTTCGAAGTTTAACTCCACCTACAAGAATTATATACGTTAGATATTCTATTGCAACAAGAGCCGACAAAATTTTGGTGAGAAGAATGTCTTAGATATGTTATTTCATTTCTTTATTTGTATATTTAACAGTTGTATACGTGACAGTAACACAAAAGGGTTATTTTTTAATGATATTATGGTGTGAAAAAATAATCCACAGTTCAGTTAGAGTGCTAAACTAATATTTTAGGCTAATATTCTGTAAAAATGTGTCATTTCTTCAGTACAGCCAACCTATGTCTAGTTGTTAGATGTTAATAATATAAAAGCGGAAATTTATAATTTGCTTCTAATTTCCGTAATATTATTGAAATTGCATGTAAGTTATGTGGGTACCTAAAGAATTCTATTAAATTTGTGTATATCTTTATCTCTATATATTTATGTTTTTAGGTATATAAAGTCAGTAAAAGATAAAGATATAGTAAATACGCACAAATCTGATAGCACTAATCTATTACATTAATTATTACCTTTCGCAATGACCACTCCACTCTTATGGTCAGAAGACACCGACGGAGTGGCGGCGTAGCAACCTAATTCAATAACAGGATCGACAACTAACTATTGCTTGTTAGGTTATAACGTTTGTGTCTGTGTATATCATACATTCATACTCTTTAAAATACGAATTGGTGCACACTTATTTATAATGGGTATATCATAACATTATTATGAGTCCATGCTTCTCCTTCTCTTTGCATGTATGTCTTTGTGTCTGTGAATTGTTAGGAATATTAGAGTGACTACTCAAATAATATTGTATAATATTATATTACACTATTGTATTATATTAATTCCCTTTAGCAACGATTTAACTTCTAATGATAAGTTTCAATTTAATAGAAATAATCAATAAAGCGATTAGGCGTTATAATTAAGTTATTTAGGAAGATTAGGTGTTAAGTTATAAGTCTGTGTTTGTCTAGCTTTGTTGAACTAGAGCGGCAACGGTTACATCAGCTTTAATGGGCTTTTTGTCAAATTTATTATTTGCAAAACTTTGAATTACTTTGTGGATATCCGTTTGTGTAAAATCGTTTGTTCCGTGTATGTTAAAAGGCATATAAGGTATATATTTTGTTGTTGCCTTCAACAGAACTCTGACATCGTATGTAAATCTTATGTAATGTTAAAATTATTTTTATCAATTTTCATTGATTGAATAATTATAAAGAAATCGGGTATAAAAAAAAACAAATTTATTAGGAATATGAAAAAAATTCTACATTACATATATTTAATCTATGTTAATTAATAGTATGAAAGCTTATCCTTTTAAATTAAACCTAAGTGTAGACGTACAATGAAACATATGGGTGGCATAGATTTTTATGCTTGTTGTTTTTAGTCAGCAAACTGATAATCGCAATCAATATTCATAAGTAAATTAAAAAAAGAAACATATTTCTATCTTTGTTTTCTTATAATAACGGAGTGTAAATTTAGCTTAATTATCTGTAATTTACCACGATATTTATTTACAATGCGCAAATAAATTAAATCTGCAAATATTTGAAGACGAAATATGGTATTAACGTGGTTTTCATTATAGTATCTAAATGGAAAAACATTGTACGGTTTGTGCCATCGCATATTCATTGGGCATTTTCGTGAGTCGACCTCTCAAGATTTGCGCGTTGACTAAGTAAACAACGTCTAATGGAGGGATTTTATGTGGTTAAGTGACGCTTGGTGACATTCGGTCGGTCTTTGGTAATTTACTAATTCTTTACACACAGAGAACTTGCGTGTTGTGAAGTTGTTGCAGGAAGTTGGATTTAATTTGGAGAAGGTGAACCGAGATTCTTAAATTTTTAATAAGTTGAAAGATGCAGAATACTTCCTTGCAGTTTTAATAAATGTTTTTTAATTTTTAGATACGTATGCCGCTCTCTTGTTTGTACACGGTACAGGGTGAAAAGTCTCGAAGAAATTTAGTAAAGTTATTAATTACCTTTTGCTGTTACAAGACTTGTATACTCTCCGTTCGTTTTTACATTTTCAAAATGTGGCCAAATGTGCATCTCCCTTGATCATAGCATACGGTGTATTACGTAGTGCATTGAAGTATAGGAGCAATAAGACTTTCATTTTTTGTATATGATTACCTAGAAATGAGAATCTTAAGCAATCTCTTATATATATTAATCTTATTATATTATCTAATCCTATATCTCAAACATTAATTGAAATGTTGTATTTAGCGATTGTGTTGGTTTTTAGTCCAATTAACTTAAGTTTTTGTTCCCATATTTGAAATGGATACTTTTTATTATGATATTCATAACATGGTCTTTATAGATATTATTTACAAAATCCTCTACGATGTTTTCTATCACTGTAGAGCATGTGAAATTAAAATTGGATGTTGTGTCATTAAAAGTAACTGTCCGGACAACGGTACTTTGCACCAAGGAAAATTCATAAAATTAAGAAGCTTAAGTCCTATTCATTTGTGGTATACCGTTCCCATTGGAAGCTAAAAGAAATAAACTTATGTTACATGTTACAGCTTATGTTTTGGATGGTTTTCGCAAAACTTGTATAATTTATTTACCCCACGCCCTTTTCATGATCGGACACAGAGTTTGGGCAGGTAAACATATTTTCTCTGTAAATATTCTTTGCTTTTGGAAGGTTTTCTGTCTTCTTTTTTAATGTATAGAGAAAAAAACACAACCGACACAACTTAGCTATGACAGTGTTACCATTCAATTACAAAAGTCGTAAGTCTTCAAGAGAAGAATGAATAGTAGTTTAAAAAAAATATTATAATTTTTCGCATACTTTCATTTTACTATTAATTTCAAATTAAGTTTAATTCATATTCCAATGTATGCAGTGTACATACTTTAACTTACTTATTAACGTTTTATCTTATTATTAAGACATAACTAGTTTAAAGGAGCGTGAACAGCACGTTAGTATTCTGAACTCTTATCTTATTGCGAACTTTCTGCTCACGTATGTAGGTACGTGCGTTATGTGTCATAGTATATGTACATGTATGCAAAAACATCTATAGAGGAGCACTTTAAGCACAAATCATTTTTCTGTTAGGAGCGTTCGCGGTCAACATATTTTATATCTTTCCTTTTTATATGAAAACGTCGAATGAAATTTAAGTTCTTTTTTTATAGTAGCCACCAATAGATTTTTTTATAGAATTAGAAAAAAGTAACCAATCATATAATTAACCCTGGTTCTAAAATACACACTTAACACCATCCATATAAAAGTGCATAAAAAAAATAAAATATTAATAGAATTTTGTTGTTTTAGGGTTAGCGCGGACCGACGGAATGTCGGCGAAGCTATTAATATTTAGTGCCAAACGTAATTCAACTTAATTTATTTTTGAATGTGATATTTCGCTATGTCAATCTCTGTTGCTAGCAAAAGTAAATTGAATTGACTTTCAGTTGTTACTAAATTAACCGCTTCACCTCCACAACGCCAGTCTGCGCTGGCCCTTATTATTTATTTACCTGGTTAAGTTAAATTGCAGTTAAATATGAAAGTAAGCATAATATGGATCCACCAGGGCAAGACCATACATTTAAATAGCAGCACATCGCTATGTTTTGTAAGATGAGTGCAAGGAACTATAGTTTAAATTATGGGCCTTAGTCTTTAGTTGAACACTTACTATCGAGTTCGCAGAGGTTGACACCCAAACTTCTGTGTAAAAACTGTGCAGAAATGCAATTTTGTACAGATAGGCAGCGACAGAATGCTCATCTGATTAAAAACTAATATTGTTTTTTGTGTTTGAAATAATTTGACTTGAATTTATAAGTGCTTGTGAAAGTAAATAATTGTGTTAAATTTAACTTCAGTTAATCCAACATGGAACCTACTGGTTACTGCCGCAAAACGTCTCACCCCATATCTCACACACCCCACACGAAACCTAACACGGCTAAAAATACTCAGACAGGTGAGGCTATTTTTGTGTTTGGATACAAGCCCGTTGCTCGTACTTAGCTGGTCTACAAGTTTGAGGACCTCGACGATCATGGGCCACGTCGTAGACACTGCAGTCTTGTAGCGGATTATCTCGTTACTTGAAATAGAAGAAAAGTTTTCACTTTAGTGCAGGGGTTTATTATTGTTAAGTTATTAAGTATTATTTAGAACAACGGTTTGAAGAAGTTACAATTAAATAACTTGTACGACTGCTTAATTCCCTGTAGTATTGTAGAGAGATTTGATGAGAGAGCAACCTTTTTACTCGATTTGTTTATTTTCTAACAGAGACCTTATTAAGATTGCTTCTAGGTGGCCTCCCTTTTACGGCCGGCCTATAGCACTGAGTTGGTCTCGGATAGGCGCTCCAAATGGGCTCGCTGAGCATACCTTGGAGGCATGCAGAGGAGCAGCGTTCGGAGCGCTATTTGGTCTGCCCTCTGGTTACTGAGGTGAAGGCACGGGAGAAGAGAAGTTTTACGTTGTCGTTATCTCTGTCCTCCGCGGCCGATTTATTGTCGGCGGTAGTGCTTGATCCACTCACTCCTCTCTCCTCTTGTACTTTCATAGTTGGTGCCTAGAGAGATCAACGAAGGGGGTGTGCTTCCTCAAGGATGGAGTACCAATCAGCAGTAAAACGTCCTTGGTCCTACCATAAATGTGCCATAGATTTGCAAAATACATAAAAAAAGCTAGCTCTAGCCAAAGAAATGTTCAAAATAGAGTAATGGGCGAAGCAAGAACCTGATTAGCTGCAAAATGAATTAGTCAGCACAAAAGGGAAAACACTGTGCCCTTACAGAAAACCAGCGTGAAATAGCAGCATAACGCTGCTATTTGTCATATGATGACTGTAGGGATCCGGAGTACCTATCATAGAAAATAAGACAATGTCAGTTCTCTGGTATTACTATTATTATTGGACAGCGCATATTTATTTAGAATTTTTATTGAGGATGGATATACATAGATGTCATTGGCTGTAGTCATCAGTTACCACTGTGTGGTAAACTACAAGCTCTTTGTTACTTCTAATATTATAAATACAAAATTAGTCGTTTTCCTAACTTCACAATTTGGCCGAAGTTACATTAGTCGTAATCAACTTCGATAATCTCACCGATAGTTTGTCCTGGTTGTTGAACTAGACTTTTCTTCAAGTTTATACTCAGGTCAACAAGAAGAGAGAATCCATTTAAACCGTTCAGCTTATTTGTGGACTTCCTGTAGCACCCTTCATGTTTCTGTCGTCTTCGTTGATTTTAGAATCTAAGAAACGTCTTCCAGCGTATTTGTGAACAGTTTTGGTATATAAATTCCCTTGGCTCAATCCTCGATGCAACTAGATAGATTTTGTTTGTCTGCCTTGAAGTACAATTGACATGTTTTCTGTATATCATGTTTTACTGTGTGTATATAGTGTTTGGTACCTATAACCTATTCAAAATTTTGCCTGTTCCGAGGGTTGAAGGTAATCCAGCTGTTACATGTAAAGTACAAAGTAAGGTAACGGGCTTTATCTTTAAAACACTGCCTAAGCGACTCCACTGTGGTGCACGTGTCCTTAAAATTTTTATTTTTATTTATTTCTTAGACATGTAGGTTCACCAAGCATGCGCTAAAACAGCACATAAAATTGCAATGAACAATTTTATTGGCAAGGGAACATCGAACTTGGTTCGCTCGCGGACCATGAATTGAAAGCGGACCATGAAAAATTTGACAGAGCTACGTCCACAAGGGTTTTCTCCAGCTCTCTTGTAACACCCATCTTCATCTAGGTATGTTTACTCATTTAGCTATCTCAAGGCTAACTCGATCTCCTGTAGAAAAATATCTGTAATAAGGCTTGGAGCTTGCTTTTGGATCATGTCAGGACGTGAGTCGCGTGGGCGTCGCGGAAAACCTTAAAACCCTTTTTTCGCTCTTTTGCCTTATGTCATAAATCTAACTAATTCTCACGACTCTTGTAAAATCTTAATTATAAAGCGGATGGAGTACTTCATTAATTTATTTATATAAGTTATATACGTTAGAGCGCAGTAATATATGCAGAGGCCACACCTTGGTAGGTATGGCCTGTTCTAATCACGCGACTGTTACTATAAAACTAAATATAGTAATTAAATAAAATATTGGAAATGTATAGTTTCTTCATTATTGCGACAGTAATGATTCGTCTCATATTTATTTTTCGGTTCTCACTTTATCGGTATAGTAATACAGGGAAATGAAATTGACATAATATCGATTCATTTTTGATTATTTTCATATAAGACGCTCCATTTACACTTTTACGACTGTAGACATATGTCTTCTGAGAGCTATAACTTACTCATTTTACGCTTACCTTCCTTATATGTATCTACTTTAGTAAGTTCAACCTGCACGTCCCTGCGGAGAGTCATAAACACACATATCCTCTTCCACCTTCCATTTGAATAAGTTTTTTTTAGTCTCATCTCCATTAGAAGGGCATAATTTAACCTGAATTTCGTTTTCATATGCCTTTTCGCGGCGCAGCTATACGTCGTCAAAATATTAATTCCACGAAAGATGGCAAAAAAAACTTTGTTGTTTTTATCTGGTGCGAAGATGAGATCTTATCTTTTATGACGTGCTAAGTTTCGTTATTTCATGTGTTTTATGTAACACATTTTTGTACCAACTTTGGGAAATATTTCAAGTCGTAGGTATGAAGCTAACAAGTTAGCAAAGCGTAGAGATAAAATTATTCGTTGCGGGCGTGAATCGTAAAGGATGTTTAAATCGGTCGCAGGCCACAGTTTATAGTTTTAATATCGTGTGGCTTTAGGTCACCAAAGTTATATCAGAAACACGTTGCCCTTACTAATACTAGTCTTTCTCGGAAATATATTTACACCACAAAACCACAGTTTTTGTACAATTATATTATATTTATTGAACGTATAATATATATATAAATATATATATATATATATATATATATTTACATGTGTGTATTTATTTATTTCTTTAAATATGTAGTTCCATTTTGGAAGCTACTATAAAAGAAAGCATGGTATATTTTTGGTTTCAAGGTTTTCGTTCTGGAGATTTTGACCTCCAAAACAGTATTAAAGGTGAATTATAGCAGATCTATGGCAAACCACGTCATAGTTAGCAGAAGGCTTCGGTGTGAGTGACATAACATTTTATATTCACTAGAAATAAATTGGAAAAGCGAAAAAGCTGGAGAAATGGGTACCGCATGAATTAAGTGAACATGCATTGAGTGCTGCGTTACATTACTTAACCGTCACAATAAAGAGGGAATTTTGAATCACATCGTTACTTGTGATGAAAAATGGATACTGTATAACAATCGGAAATGCTCATCACAATGGTTGAACGAAGAAGTTGACTCAGGAATAGGTACTGTTCAGTGCGAGACTTTGGTGGACCAGTGCTGGTGTCACTACATTTTCCTAAGATCTGGCCAAAAGATTACGGCATATTTGTATTGTAAACAATTGCAATCCATGATTGAAAAGCTAGCAAAACTCTAAAACAATAGAGATAGGTCAATTGCTTTATCCCATTGCTACTTGGTGACAACGCTAGACCCTATACTTCACCACAGACGGTCGGTAAATTAGAGGAGCTGCGATGGGAATATCTCCGACACCCATCGTACCTTGCACTCCCCAGACCTTGCACCAACAGGTTATATATTTTTTTGAATTTTGGACAATTTCTTACAAGGAAAAGAATTCAATTCTGATGAGGCAGTCCAAACAACTGTCAAAGATTTTATTGATTCTCGCTTCAATATTTTTTTCTGCAATGGAACTAATGAACTGCCTATAAAACGGCGAAAGTGCATAGATAATAATGGTACATATTTATGTGTTTAAATATATAATTTTTACGAAAAATAAATAATACGTTTACGTAATTTTTTACTTTTTCCGCTTTTTACGCTAATTTCATATGTAACCTACGAAACATTATACAATATTAGAAAGTAAAATAAAAAAATGAGTTCGGTGTTTAGAAGTCACATTCTTACCATTATGCATCATTTATTTTTAAACACCAGAAGCAAATAAACATTTTATTATAAACATTTTATTAGCGACCCATCCAAGTTAATGTAAAAACACTGGGGCTTGGCTTAGGCAAGCGTAAGTTATTTTCGTTTTTATATTTTCCTCGAGCCGCCTGGGGCGACCTCTCTCGAGGCAGATAATTTCGTACAGGCTACGTGCAGCATCCCTCGCTGTCGGTACCAGTTGAACTGGAGTATCTTCTAAGCCACAAAAAATAAAATAAAATTCTATGTTGGATTCTCGAGAGGTGGATTATAACAGATGTGTTTTAACAAAGTTTTTGTTTTTGATTATAGGATTAAAGGATTATAGCATATAATATTATAGGTTTTAAATTTATTTTTGTAATTCTGCGACGTAACTAAACCTTTTTTTAAAAGATAAATTTATATAAGGTTATGATTATACATAATGATTCTCATTGCACAATTTAGTATGTTTGTGTTCGTGTGTTTATAATATTCTACATTGGTATATTAGAGATAAAGAAACATTCCATCTTACACCCTAGAAGTGAAAGTGCATGGGTATCTTGAATCTTTGTTAAGGAAGGATGTAAATGTCATGGGCTGTGTTCAGCACTTACTATCAAATGAACCGTGTTCTAATTATTACCACTAATATGCTATTAAAAAAAAAACTACAAAAGACTAGTATAGACAACTTCTTTGTAAGAATGGTACACACTAATTTTATTTTAATATTTTAGCCAACTGTCCCCTAATGATTTTGGACATTCTCACTTATTCAATAGTTGTTTTGTATGTGCATTGCGTATAAATTTACGGTTGGGTACGGTGATAATAGTCTGAGATTAGGACCTGACAATTTTAGCGAAGCGTTCTTTTATGTTTATGAGATTACGTGTACTGAAAGTAAGTAGTGTTTCTATAAAGTGAAACATCTCAAAGGGGAGCAAAACGTATCAGTTGGAGACTAGCCCCTCAAAAATCAAATACTTTACTTTATACGTTAAACACTTTGTGCAATTGATGATTTTAAGGTATGAAAAATGTACCATGATTCTTTAGATTATAACAAATTTTTTGTAAAAACCTTTTACTTTGTTAAAATCTATTTAGTTTGGTATTGCTATACTAAATAATTAATCGGAAAACTACTTACGTAACCAAATAAAATGGCTTAATTAGTATAAAAGGCAAGGCAGCCATGAAAAAGGTCATGAATTGTAGTTGGACGACGCACGGCTATAAACTAGAACGGAAGGTGATGGGACGCGAAGGCGACTATCGGCCGTGTCCCAGATCTGAGACTTTTTTACGACCAGGATGATATCGACCCTCTCGTTCAACTCGAAACATTACGGAACTGTACACGCGAGTGTAGAATATATTTGACCTTAATTGATTGCTTCCGAATTTCGGCTTACTTAAAACATTAGCCCTTAAGTAGTTAGTCGATTTACAGTGTCAATAAATAATGCACTTAGCACGTTAAAACATAGATGTTTAGTGTTAATGTAAAATATTGAAATGATCTTTTATTCTTCATTTAAGTAAGTTTTATTTCCATTGTTTTTTTTATCTAATTGTGTTGAAAGCGTTATTTAAACGCTAGTCATTATTTTCATATTACTATTACGTTTATTATCATTCCAATTCTGGAGAAACCAATACCATGCTGCCTTTCCAAAAGGAAATTTCCAAAAGATTTTTTTTTAAATAATACATGGCTTTTTTTTTAAAAAGGCATGTATTATTTTAAAATTCTTAAGAAAGCTCAAAAAGAATATTATCATTTACGGTCAAACAGAACAAAACAAATAAGTATTTGGGAGGCAGTTGGGAAATCTATAACTCAATGCAGAGTTTCTCCAAGTTGGCAACTCGTATTGAAGTACTTCGGTCTGAGTAAAGTTGGACGTTCCATTTTGTTGTTCTAAAGTTACCTGTAAACAAAAATATTTTCCATGTTAAAACAAATAACAATAATGAGAATTTTGGAATGTTTCTCTATGTTATAAAACAAAAACCTCGAATGATACTTATCCTGAATTATCGGTATGAACAAGAATAAGAGAAATATTTGTCCAAACAATTACACAGAAGCAGATTGTGAAAAATAGAATCCGTAAATTATATTTACTTTCTTTTGTTTTGATTATAATTATCATAAACTTTAAAACATTGAATAATACCATAAATTATACTTTTATTTAATTATTATTTTTACTTACACAAATATTTCTTAAATAAATTGCAAATGACAATATTAATAGAATGACATACAAAAATGTTAAGCATCAAGAACAGTTTCCAATTTGCAGGTGGTGAACTTTAATGCCGGCAGCATTACGTGAGCTGAAACGTGAGCAAAATGATTAAAAATGAATTATCCTTCGCGTAAGGCCAAGGGTGGAAACAGAATGTCTACTCGTACAAAACAGCGTTACACTTTTTATTTTCTTATATACTCGTCAAAAGATATATACTCTTCTACTTGCATTTTATCTAGTGAGACATTTTTTTAATATAAGGAATTGATCATGTAATTCATCTGATAGTATCCTTCATAATAAGGCCCACAACACATCCTGTCATTGACAACTTCTATTCTTAAACTTCTATTGACGTCTCTTGACTCTTATTCAAGTCTGATGTGTTATTTGCGATTCTAACAGAAGCTAGTATTATTTCTGTATTTTAAGCTTGCAGATAACTTTCATTTTAACACTATGAGGTATATCCAATGCAAATTCATATTATTTCAATTGGTTCCCTTAAATTGGAATCATAAATTATAAAGTATCGAACATTCTTTGATTTATTTTGTTGTGTAATTTTATTCTTTTTCAGACTTTTTAAGTTCAATGCATAATATAGCATTTTTAACAAATGCAATTAGCAGTTTTTTTTAATAAAATATAAAATGTATTTTATTAAAGAATACACTCGTAGAACATAAAAGAATATTTAACTTTATTCACAAATTGTGGCGCGTGTGCTGATCTCTTGCTAGTGCTACTATCAAACTAGTAATACTATCAACAGAGGAACCACAGTAATTATGGTTCGAGATTTTCAGACGTATTTTCAGCCGTTAGTCGATCACAAGTCCGTTATTATCCGTTAGCTAAATATGAAGCAGGGTACAATTTATGAGACTTAACGTCGTGGGTTCGTATCCGTCATTTGGTCACTGTCGTCAACCGTCTCCTAGCATAAGCATATAAGTTTAGTTGGAGTGGTTAGCGGGAATTAGTATAGTTAATATCAGTGCTCATATACTATAATCAAATAATATGTAGGTTTTTTGGCAGATTTAAATTAGTATACAGGGATAGGGATCCAGGGACAGGATGGATAGGGAGTATATTTTCTATAAATGTAAAATGTACTACGAATGCTATAATTATTCTAATAAACTAACGATGTTTGTATACTGCCATGATTGTTTATCTACGAAAATCAAATTTGGTTTGAAACAATTTCCAATTTCATGGTACTAAAATATGTACTAGTTTCTTTATTAGTTTTTTATTTATCCGGGTTTGAGTAAAAGCATAAGACTTTATTTCTACGAGCAAGATATAAAAAGCGGACTCAGTTTAATCTTAGCTCAAGATACTTATAAAATCCAGATATTAAAGGCAATAAGTCAAACAATCGGTCTAGTATCAAATGACGCCTGTATAGAACTTCCAGCTCTCGTAAATTATCGATCAAACGAATGTATTTTCAGAGATATTTCCCATATTTCATTTAATTAATAATTTAATACGCTAGATTAGGATTAAACGGCAAAGAAAAATTTTGACCAGGCCATGACCTAGGCGAATTCTTTAAAATAAATACCTACTTGAGCTGCTTTTATTCCATATCGTTATATTTGGTTAAAGCAAATATGCGAACCGTGGTCTTTCACTGCTGTACGAGGAAGCTTAAAATCAGTCCATGAGTTATGGAGAGGACTATGCTCGGCGTTTGTCTGCGTGATCGAATACTTAACGTGGATATCCGCAAAAAAAAATGTAACTGACATAGCTGAAAGGACTAGGCTGCGGATCGTATTCTACGGCAGGATGATGATGGCCTATGTTCAGCAGCGGACTAGTGATGGGAAGAAATTACGATGATGACGTTGATGAAATATGAAAGAGAAAGTATTTAATATAAACAATTTATAATTTCACTGATTAATTTCAAACATTATTGTAATATATCATAATTTTACTGTTATAGAGGATTTTTGCAAAAATATAATACCTAACTGCAGTTTCATTCGAGCTGCGGTAAAAATGGGTCGCCTCGACGAAGGTAGGACCACACCCTCCCAGAATACGAGCATTAAAAAGTAGCATAACGCTGCAGTGGTAAGTTTGGTGGGTAATACGGTACATCTAAGTCCTCAGGGGTGACAGTGCGTCTGCATCATGATTTCTGATCAGGATGAAATTGGGCCACAACCATCACGCAATCTGTACGCTCGATTTTCACCCTAAGCACTATATCATCATATATGTAAGGTCGCAAATCATCTTTATTAATTTTTACTTGTATACCAAGCTTTCTGGAAGTACATACTTTAGTAAATGTATTTAGTGCGTATTTAATCAAACATTTAACTTTATCGTCGATTCACGTTATAAATAATTACACATATTACATAACTTATTTATTAAAAACTTTTTATGGTGATACGGCCAAGCATTTGTTATTGCATGAATGAGCTGGTACACCCGAGAAGTACCACCGCCTCACAGAATACGGTGTAAAGTAGATGTGTCATACACTTCTGCGTTTGGTCCGGTGAGGTGGCGGCCTGAGGGAGAGTCCCACTCCCCCACCCCTGCATGGCAAATGGTGATCTTCTGGTCAACTATTATTATTATTATATGTATAAGTCTGGTCATAGAGAAGGATTTCGACCGTCTGATTTTGTACAAAGCGCTTCTTTCGAAACTTCCTTTCTATGGGCTTCCCGAGTTATTATGCTAGGTCACGACTTTACGGTCACGTTTTCTCACGACTGTAGCATCAAGATCGTAGTCGACATTGCATGCTCCAAGTTCAAACCAGTGAATTCTGGTGTTCCACAAGACTGTGTGATATCTCCTACCTCGTTTCTTCTGCTTATCAACGACATGTTGCAAATTAATAACATTCATTATTATGCGGATCACAGCACAGG
Organism: Teinopalpus imperialis; assembly: GCA_029286865.1. Lineage (NCBI taxonomy): Eukaryota > Metazoa > Arthropoda > Insecta > Lepidoptera > Papilionidae > Teinopalpus > Teinopalpus imperialis. The sequence continues at coordinate 263,346 of JAGSMU010000025.1, read as the reverse complement.
AGATGCGTTAGACACTGGCACTGGAAAAATTGGTGCAGCGTATATGACCCACGGCGACAATCTGCAACCGTTGAGAACAGATATAATCTCTGACATATCACACACTCCGGTCTGCGGCAAAAACGAGTGTTCCAATTTGTCCCTCGGGCACGAGAGGTATGAGGTGTTCGTCGGAGAAGATATCTGCGACTCAGTGAGAAAAAGCAAAACTGGCTTCGCGTCTTGAGATTGTAGTGGACGGTGTTAAGGTAGGAAGTCCCCTGATGTTGCAGAAATCCATGGCAAGCGTGGCAGGGTCAGTCGTAGTCTTTTTGCTCCATTTGTCCCTGGGAACACATGTTCTTTGAGGAGGAGGGAATGGGTGGGCCTCCGGCTACCTCATTTACGAAACGTAGAAGTATATAATACACCTACTTTGCGCCAGTATTCTGTGTGGAGGTGGTACTTTCCAGGCTGAGCCGGACCATTCATACAATTTCTTTTCAACTACAAAAGCTACTCTGAAAAACGTGATTGTACTAATTTTTATTCGAGATTCTTATGAAATAAATAGGCTGACAAGCAAGCACACGGTTCACCTGATTATTCCATCGACAAGGAATCATATGTCAATGTCTATTAATTACCAGTAATTTAAAATGATTATAATAAAAAAACAGTGTTTTCGCGGACATATAGTTGAAAAGTTTTTTTATTTTCGCAAAAGTTTTTACTTACAGCTGTGAACAACTGAGCTGCTGCGGTTTTCTCGTTCTGAATAGTTTAGCGAAATTTACTGAACAAGCAGCTGGCCGCGAGCCGAATGTTGCAGTTAAATAATTTGTGATAACCGCTTTCATTTATTCAACTTTAACCCGGAATTCCCCTGAGTAATTTGACAGCGTGTTTAGCGTTTGCTACGTTGCTAAAAAGAGCGTGCTTCGTTATAAGATTTATATATGCGAGCGAAATTGGAGTTTGAGGGAAACTTAGTGTAAAATATTTGACCCTGAGTTGACTCGCAGTTTTAATGCGAACAGTTGTAAAATGTGGGTACATTTAGATCTTATTTATGAGTTATGCTTCCGGGTACAATAATTCTATATAAAAAGAGAGAATCATTTTATACAATAAAACTTTGGAGGATGGTTGTTATAGAATTTTGTTTTAATTATTTTAATATATATCTAATTACTTGTGAATGATTACGTTTAAATGCATATTTTCTGAAGGGTTGCGAAATTATTCTACTCCCTAATATTGTATAATTTATTTCTATTAATACAAAAATAAGCATAGAAATTAAGTATTTCGAGCATATTTTTTTTATAATGAAAGCAGCAGAGAAAGACTTACAGACAATAATTCTTAAAGTGCTTCTGAAATTAGATTCAAATGTTAAAATATATATGTATATGGTTAATGGTCGTTTATTTATGCGGGTTGAGTTTTATCAAATGTGAGGAAAACAGTAGTAGGTTGTGTACTAAAAAAAATCAGAAATTAGTTAGTTACCCTCAGCTGAGAATAATAATTTAATATGATTAAAAGTAAATGATAATAAATATGTTTATTATTCGTTTTAATTATTACCCATGATTAGTCTCTATACAGAGTTACCTTAAAATTAGAGATGATTTACCAACCTCTAAATAAATCCAATAAACGTTACAACATTCAACGAATATACTTATAATATCGATGTCCATTCATTGAGATATATTTTATATTGGACACAGTATTAGAGAAACGGGGTGCGCGATATATCAAGATATGATAGTCCAATAATGTGCATATTATGCAGATATTGGTTACAGGACTACCAATTGTAATCACTCTACATTAAGAATTATGTAGGTGTAAAAAGTTTGAGAACTATTTTTAAATACCAGTCGATCATTGTATTTCAAAACAAAATTTAAAAAAATATTTAACCAAAATGAATTAAGTTTTATTTCCTTTCCCAAATATACTGCATTAATTATCTTTTACGAATAGTAGCTTTGGCAGGAATCCTACGCTCACCGTGAGAGTAACTCCATTTCCTGCTACGTGCTACGGTTACTGCGGCGTCGCGCGTCGCCGTAGCTTGCAGTTTGCATAGCGACAAGTGCCTTTCATTGTGAATAATTGTTCGCTAACTTTTTTTATTTCACATTACAAGATATGTAGGTCGAGGATTCTAGACTTCGCCCTCTTCGTGTTCGTTGGCACTGCATTAAAAATGTGCGTTCTACTATTTTTTTACTTGTTATCCAATTATGAGCCAAAATCTGTTTTTATATAGGAAGAATAGGCTTAGATAATTCTTGTGACTAGACATTAGCATAAAATATTATGAGCTGTAATTTTGAATAAATATTGTTACTCGTAATTCACTAGAGGTATATAATATATTAAAATTTAATGGGTACAGTATCAGAGAGTATACTGTTTTTTTATTTCCTGACCATAACGGAAAAGTAATCTTTTTAATTCGATTTTATTTCAAAAAACAGAAAGCTGTTTCTTAATAGGATTCACGCTATCTTGAAATTAAAAAATAGAAAAATACAAAGATGGTTGCTATATATTGTATAAGTTGTCAAATGTACTCTAAAATGCAAAATGAAAAAAAGTTTTTTAATATTCTGATCATTTATGAATTATGGTAGTTATTGCAGATGAATTACATTGATGGTCTTAAAGTACCTTTAAATGGCACTTTTTACAGTTTTAGATTTTTTACTATTTCCTGCAACATTTTTTTTATATAAACTGTGAATACAATTTAGAATTGAGGTTATTTTTTTGATAAATGGTAATCACATCTATTAATGCTACATTACAGTGGGAATAACGTAGCACGCAATTTTAAATGATAGCATACGCACGTGGTATTAATGTAGAATATGGTTTGTAACTTTCATAGCGTGCTAATAGACAATATCCGCGTTCCGTTGCAGCTATAAATATTTGTAGTATCGTTATAATGAACTATATATGATTAAGAACCACGCGTGAAGAAAAAAAAACCATGGTGCTTATTGATTAATAATTTGAATGTGTAAAACTATGAAGCTTTACCTTAAATATAAATCTTATAACACATTCAATTGAAGTATTCAAAACGAAATAGGGCCCACTATGTTTAATAAATGAATTTTACAGATTCTTTTTCTTTTTTCAGTTTTATGATTAAGAATGAATAAATTAAGGTTTTTGAAAGTGGCAAAACTTACTCTTGTTAATACTCACAACATTAACAAGAGTAAGTTTTGCCAATTTTATGGAATATAGTCAAAATTTATAGTTTTTAGGAAAGTTTACAGAAATTATTGATTTAAGTAAAATTTGATTTTATTTTTATTATTGACTAAAGCAATGAGTTTGATGGCCCTTAATAGCGAGTAGGTCCTCCTCTGTTCCGTATGCACTCTCTGAATCTATCTGGGACACTTTCAATCAAGTGGGTGATTTTTTCCTCGGGTATTCGCTCCCAGCACAATTTTAGGGCTTTTTTTATATAAAATGACATTCTTCTAGGATCCATCACCTATCCCGTTGGCTATGAGATAAATAACGTATTTCATGTATTCCGGCTGAGGGTGGAACAGTATTGAATATTCCAGACAATAAAAATATGTATACTACTGTAAAGGGCACGAGTAAACTGGCATGGCCATCAGTAGCCCAACTGCCAACAAGTTGGATAACGACAATTTTTCCTTGGGAGATGCTAGAGTAAATTATTTATAAGCTAAAAAATAAGATTAAAGGTTAATGTTTACTTTATCCGTTGTCTATTTCTGAAGCTTTGGGACTCATGGAAGAACAAAACAATTTATTCAGGTAACACGTATTAATCAATTTATTAGTATGTATATTATTTAATAAGTACTTTTTTCTTTTTTTCTGAATGGATGGATTTGTGCACGCAGTTGTGCAACTTCGACAGATTTGTCGCTAACTCGCATATTATTTTTCATCATGATTGTTTGAAATTATATTATGACGAGGGGTCTTAAAAAAACAAAGTGAATGTGATTGGTTTGCACAAAGTTGGTATGGAGCCGCCAATCAGTTTTAGACGCTTCAAAAGCTAGACGCATATTATATTTACGCTTATTATTAGATAAGGCGCATGTTCTGCGCTATCGCCGGGTATACCAACAATAACGCGGTCGAAAACCATAAAAGAGTGGGCAACCCCGTGATGTTAGGACCATACGGATAAAAAAAACATGTTATTGCGTGAAATTAGATTCCAGCTAAGACCGTGTTACTAAGAATTAAACAAAATCTGATGATGCCTGCTATGAAGACTATGCAGCTTCGCAATCTGTTGAAAAGTCACTTTAGTAAGGCGGGTTGTCCTACCAAGTCACTAATTTTAGTTTTTATCTAAGATTTCTACCCATTGGACTACAAATTGTACAGGTCAGTACCAGAAGACAGCCTGTTCAAAATATTACGTTGTAATGTACTGCGACATTCAATCTCTCAAGAAGTCTATACAGCTAGCAGTGTTGAAATTACCTGTGCTTAATTTCATAGATTTGGGGCCTTACAGTGGATTACATATTTTTAATTTCTTAACATTTACAATAAAACTGATTTTTCTGGAATATAATAAAGCACGTTTTGTCTCTATTCTGGATAATTTTTATAACACATGTAAAAAAATAAAACTGCGTAAGCGTGTTTAAAGCATTTTACGACATCATATGTATTTTGTACATTTAAAAGTAGAGTAATAACTAATCGCATGACAACAAATGTTAACCTGTGGTATACGTTAATTTTATTTTACCTATTTCATAATAGGTTTAGTACCACCGTAATTTATTTTAATATAGAAATTAAAACACTGTTATATCAAGTGGAAAAGCGAGCGAAAATCAGTTTTAATTCAATGGTTTAAAGCACACGTATTGTACAACTCGGACAGAGCGGTCGACCGTAAAATGGAAATGTTCGCTGAGAGATGAGTAAATTTCAATTAAAATTTATCGTAGAGAGTCCTTTTTAATATATTGGCTTAAAGCTGAATTAAATTACAAGGTGGGTGAAATCATATTAAAGATTAACTACACAGTAATTTTAACGATGTAGATTTTATTTAAGATAGTGAAACTTTTTATTTTATGTCATAACTATATCAGTTATTGGATAGAACAATATTTTTATGTAATGTAAGTTGATGTCTTGCAAATAATACAATAATATTTTTGGTTATATTTTATAAATAATAGTATTATAAGAAATTAATAATAGTTCTTTTTTATAAAATTAGGGTCATGACATAACAGTTATTTCAAAATGCACCTCGTACACGCCTACATACATATTCGATAAAAAATGATGATCAATAAATATTCCTGAGGAAAACAACACCTTGGCATACCTGGTCATTATGGACTCATGTTTCGCTTTACGATGTGTAGAAAATATATATATATATATATATATATATATATATATATATATATACATACAACATTCATTGTCAAAAGCTTTAGATTTTCCCAATGTTATGATAGATATCATTCTAACTTAAATACGTTAACGTTACGCGTAACTAAAATAAAAATGTTCATTGATCAGGCGTGCAGTAAATACCAATATATATATAATACCATTAAATGATTGTTTGATGAAATTTTTTTCGGGCTTATGGTCACTGTTAGCCCGAAGGCTTTTACAGTTATACCGGGTTGAGAGGTGACCGAAAGCTTATGGTGCTCAGTCGAGACCTCTATTAGTGGGTAACCAGCACAAGGGCTCCCGAGAGAGAGCCTAGGCTCGACCGTCACCCTATTTCGCGAGAAAGTCGTGACTCGAGGGTGCCCGAGAGAGCCGAACCTCGGCTCGGTCAATTGCTTCTTACTAACAATTATCTTAATTAATATCGATATTATTACTAACAATTAAATCCTGATTGTGAAATGTAGAAGTGAAGTTTCAAGAATTTGATTTAGAATTATTTGCCAAGTTATTATTAACAACTTCCATTATAATATAACAACTTTTTGTTGCTTTTACTTAATGCTTTTTCTACGCATGATGATGAAAATATACTTCTAAAATGGACAAACCACAAACCATGGACAGTGGCCAGAGCAAAAATGACGGTATCAATTAAAAGCAGGCTACGCAGAGACCCTGGCAGTCGGCTGTCATCCATCACGAGGGGGCGGGTGCCTGACACGGACAAATGAAGTGCGATTTGATCCAACGCCCGCCACCGACACTGCTGATCCTACTTTCATTCACAACTTATGCAGTCCCTAAGAAAAACAAAGAACCCGAGCTCATTAGGACAGCTAAAAAGACTTATGTTTTATTCAAGCTTCGGTTGAGAAAAACGACTGACCGAAGTAATTTAACTTTTAAACGAGTGACAATTGTACGATTCAGAACATTTTAATAATGGAGCCTTTCTACTACGAAAGCAATTAGTACGGCCTGCAATATGATTAATTGTTTGTCAGTATTTTTATTTACAGTTTTTTAATAAGCCGTTTTAACCCCAGTATTTATTCATGGCACAGCGATAAGAAATGTTTTCAGGTAAATGACGCAAACGTTATTTTACAATGAAGGTCTGTTTTATGGGGTGATATATTTTCATTTATATCAGGCTCAGCATGACATAAAATATGAATTTACATAAAGGTTTAAAGGAAATCAATGTTTATGGTTACGTAACTACGTTATTTATACGCGTAAATAGAAACTTATTGTTTTTTATAATTATATGCTAAAATATGTATAGGTTTTGCTATGGTTGAATAAACTTTTAACCGTGGTTTATTTGCGTAATTATAATTGGATATAAAATAGTACGTATTATTATTTAAATATTTATATATTCTATAGCAATTATTATTTAGCTCTGTAATCAGAAAAATAACACCTATAAAATAATGCATGTAAGTGGAACAACGTTAGAGCCACTCTGCAACTTGTTTCTAACTAGAACATAAAGGAAAGCTTAACTGGAGAAAGATCACGCTCTCACAGAATATCTTCACAGTGCATCTTGAATTTTTGTTGAAGATGCGTATTTATGGACCACCCCATCACTTATAATCAAGAAAACTAAGGTAAACTGTCACCTCTAGTATCTTATAAAAAATAACACAAAAAAAGATCAATCAGATCAGATGCTTTTAGTGATTAGTGATATTCTGTGGGTAAAATCGATATTCATAAGTTTGCAGCATTGAGAAAATGTACAAAAAAAAATTTTTATAATTTTATTAAATTATTAAATTCTTAGTTTACATTGGTGCGCAAACCTATGTATTACTATGCTTTCTCCGAGTTTTTGTATATCAATGTAATATCGGGTGAAAATAGATAGAAATAGTAACTAATAAATTATTATCACATAAAGATTTGCAGTTTTAACTAAAACATTGCATAGAGATTGCATGCAATTTACAAAAGCAGGTTATCTCCTTGCAATAATTATGTTTACTTTTACACTGTTCCTATAGACACTGAAGAATTGGAATCTTTTGTATAACGTAGGGATGGAAACAACACGTTCATTATCATCGCGTCTTAATATGATGAGTGTTGGCAGTGTTCCCGCTCTCCTGCCGCTGGTAATTCTGTTTTCGGCTACGTGCCCGGAATTGTTAGTGGTTACTGTGAACTGTCTGCTAATCCCGGTAACTTCAACGTTCAGTTTTGCGAATTCCACGAATTATCCTGCAAAGTCAGTAGTTGTAAACCAAGGTGTTGATGCGAATGTTATAAAAACGTTTACAATGTGAAAATGAAGTTTTGTTGATATTTATGTACGTTTGATTTTACATCAGACGAAACACAGCATTAGGCGTTTTATACTCGTGTTCTATGATGGGGTACTACTACCTCAGATTAATTTATACATTTATTTTATCATATTAAATGCACAGTAGTGTCAGTGTAGTCAGGTGCCATATAAAAGATTAAAATATGATAAGAAAATCGAGATATACTATGATGTGTTCCATTGATTATAATATTTGTAACCAACATATAAATTTCCTCAAGTTTCCTCGTTAAACTTATATAATTCGCTATATCCGTGCGTGGAGAATTTGAAACAGATTGCTCTACTGCAAAAGTTCAGAACTGAGAACTACTGCTGCGTCATTAGCTAATTTAAGCTAAACTTTTTCTGGTAATCGAAAAAATCTCTTTGGCTGTAACAGCACTTACAATCGCCAGAAATGGAATCTAGAGAAAAATACGTACAGTTGACCCCTATTAGGGTATAAGAACTGTCTCAACAGAACATTTCTTGTAGCGCGAATTCCACCACACGAATGACGATGGTGAACCTATTTAATATATTTTGTAAACTGTTGTTTTTTTACATAAAGGTAATGTAGTATGGGTCATACTTGTGCAGTACGTTATTCTACTAAGGCCATCTAAGTTTCTTTAATGATATTAGGAATGACCAACGAGCACTCAGTTCATCTGTTGAAGAATGATTTCTGCGGCACATGACATTTCACAAGTCCTCAACTTTAATAAGATGTCTTTCATTTACTAGACACACACACACACACACAAACACACACTTCACAGTTATTTTAGTTAGTACACTAATGAGTCTGAGGAATGACCAACGAGCACTCAGTTCATCTGTTAAAGAATGATCTCTGCGGCACATGACATTTCTCAAGTCCTCGACTTTAATAAGATGTCTTTCACTTACTAGACACACACACACTTCACAGTTATTTTAGTTAGTACACTAATGAGTCTGAGGAATGACCAACGAGCACTCAGTTCATCTGTTGAAGAATGATTTCTGCGGCACATGACATTTCACAAGTCCTCGACTTTAATAAGATGTCTTTCACGAGAGTTTAATGAATCAGAGATAATGTTGATGTCAAATTCTTGTATTTTGATTATATTGTTATTAATAATTTTCTATGATTTTGATTAAATAGATTTTTGGACATCCGGACCACATTGCATACCATTACATGATGTTTATTGCAACTGTTATTCTATTCCTGCTTTGTGTGGTTTCTATTCAGCGGTGTATATATCATACTGGCTGATGATGACGATACATCAGGACGTATGAACTTTCTCTACGGTTCTGACTGTCTTTCCCTGCTTCAAATGTAAGCAGAAGTAAAAATATAAGTAAATTAGTGCTATAAACCTACAAAATATGTTAAATTTGACATTTATTTACATCTTTTCCTATTATATTATGCTCATCAAGGATCATAATGGATCTATCAATTTTTGCCCCTTTCAAATATAGGACAATACATATAAATATGATTTAACGTTACGTATAACGTGGTGTTCTGTACTCGACGCACGTATAAACGGATTTTTCCTTTACAAACTGAGTTAATACCTGAATCAAAGATGACGGTTTCACAGGTTATCAGGTGTCCTTACGTAGGTCAGAATATCCGCATTGTAAAATTTGTGTAAGTACAAATAATGATTAAAACGGTAATATTATTTTTAAGTCTAAATGTAATGCAGTGTTTATAGTTTTGGATAATGTTGCAATGACAAAACATGTTTTTCTTTGTTCACCTAAGCGTGATTATTGTGATCATTTTCCACTCATAATAACTATTATAGATTAATAGATATATTTAGGTATACAGTAAAGTCCCGTGACTCAATTAATATCTTAGTATAAATAGGAGGGTGATACAAGAATGAATTACAGTTATTACAAATATAAACTTTTGCATCTTTTCAGTTTCATTTCGAATAGGGGAAGGAGAAGATTTATTTTGGTACACATTTAATTTCAAGCGTGATGGGGCTTTCATCAGAACCCAGATACAAATGTTAATTAATGATTATGAATGGAAAATCCGAAGATTTTGATTAAGAGTTTTCTGCTATATTTCTACCGACTTATTTACCTAATCTTATCCACAATATGAAAGAAACATCATTCAAAACCTTATCAAGCGGGCTTTTTAATTGAAATTCGCATTCCGTTGTTACAATAAACTCATTAGTTAAACTGCCAATAGTGTTCAAGTTAAAACGCTAATTACACTAATATTTTTTTATTATTTATTCTGTTCCATATACTGTAGTTTATTATAATATGTTATGATAATAAGTGTATTTACAGTAATGTATATATATATATATATATAAATAAACTATATATATATATATATATATATATATATATATGTAGTATAATATCATAATTGCTAAAACTAAAAGTTTTATAATATTTGACTCATTTGAGCTCTCATTAAACTTACAAAAGCGGTTTAGTTCATGCGCGGTATAATAGCCGCCGTTGTTTTCTTTAAAGTTGTTCGACATCTAGAGAACAACAATATAACTTTTTTTTGTTAATATATCTTTTTTCCTGAAAATTCTGAAAATGATGTCCTGGATAATTTAATATACAAGGATGATTCTTCCCTTGATCAGTGGCCTCCCTTCGAAGTCTTCAAGAATAGGCTAATAGGTTATTCTTAAGGCCTTCAACTGAGTTAGTGCGTTTTTTCACATTTTTTTTAAATAAGTTTAATAAGTAAACTCTAGCTTAAATAAACAAACATTGAAACGTATGGAAAATCGAAAGATATTAAATGGCAATGAATTAGTTTTGTATATCAGTTTGAATAAAAAGAGTGCGACATGAAAACAGATATTTAGAAATCTAAAAACAATAAATTTTACAATGGTCCCACCAAAGCTGTACCTACTTTGTAACACCATCATGAATGTAAGGCTTGGCTAGACTGGGGAAACACCTGAGTTTTTGACTGAACAACTCGATTTGATCAGTGAATTTTAACTCAGCCTTAATTTTAGGCCTATGTGGCTCTGAATCTCTAAACCTCTGCACCCAAGCCTGACATGGAATAAAATAAATATTATTTAATCAGTGTATTTAAAGTACTCTGTTAAAGCAGTAGTAGGTTAATACGTAAGCATTCCGATTATAACCCATGTGCCCAAAAACGGAATTGTTATTAGTGATTTGCTGTAAATACCCATTTACCACGTACTTGGTGGTGAAGGAATACATCGTGAGAAACCGGTATAAGTAACAAGTAATTACGAAAATATATGGAGGAATATTCCACACAAACACATATATATATATATATATATATATATTTACAATTAACTTTCTTACTTTTTAAAAAATAATCAATAACACTTTTTTGAACCTAATGGTACTAAAGTGCTAATACATTCGGTACCCATTTAAGATGGCCGTTAAATGGTATTAGAGTATTAACTCGAGTCGGTCAGATAAACGTACACAGTCATTGGTTTAATTTCTTTATCGTGTAATTCTAAAGATATATGTATTAAGTAACTTCCAAGAATAGAACTTCTGCTACCATTATTAAGTGACGGCTTATTATGGGTTCCGAAAGCAAAGAATAATGTTTCCCGTCCATATTTTGTATTGTGTAATAATTTAATTTTTAATGAAAATTTAAATATTTAATTCCATAGTGTCATGGCTCGAAGCTAGCTGACCGCCTAGAGATGGCGGTAAAAGATGGTTTATATATTTACAGTACATTAATGGATTAATTCTTATTAAATAGAATTAAGTGTTTATCTAATGATAGATTATAATCAGTAATCTATTCATTTAATGTATAATGTAGTTTTATTAAATGGTCATTAATGGTATAGACTACAAAGACGCAATACTAACAATATTTAATATTAATTTTAACAATATTTTGTGTTCTTTCAGTTACATTAAAGTGTTCGTATACGCATTAGCGTTGAGGTGAGGTTTTATATTTCAGGTACAAGATGCATTATGATTTGAAATAAAAAATATATTTTTAATATGTGATAATATTTTTATATTGTATTATTCTAAATATATATATTTCAGTATAGGTAGTTAATAGATATGATATGAATCAATCAAATAAAAAAAAAAATTTTGTTTGGTTCAGTTATATTAAAAATAATATTAAGGCTAAAAATTATTTCATATATTTGTAACAATATTTCATATTTCTTATATATAAAATGGAGTTCAACTTATGTGTTACGGGCATGTCACACTACAAGCGGAGTAAACAAATATCAATCTTACCCTTTCGAAAATGGCCTTATAGAAGTTGTTGTTACCCTATGGTTGAATTATTTAACACTTACGTTACGGTTTTGATGTGTAACGACATAAGTACATCACTTGTAACTTACCTCATTATTCGAATGTATGCTTCAATATTTAATTTTGGTACGAACGTAAATGGACTTGTCAGAATTCACTCTATGCTTTAATATACTATATATAGTAGTAGTAGGTAATTTTTAACAAAGAAACAAGACAAGAAAGTTACACAGTTTATCTAATGGTTAGAGTTGCAAGCAAATACACATACATCCACAAATAATCAAGTTATAGTTTTCTTTTTTACATTAAGAGTTATAAACGAGAACACAAGACAGACAGACTTAATGAATGGTTCCTTCTTGAATAATTTGTTAACAATCAATATAAAAAAAAACGTATTTTATAATATTAACAGCAAAAATAAACCCATACCAGATTTTGCTCCACTTAAAATAAATAACGACACTCTTCAAAGATCATATGAAGAAAAGTATTTAGGGTTAGTAATAGATCACAAACTGACATGGAAGCTGCATATAGTAACGGTTAAGTCAAAATTAAAGGCCGTCCTAGGAGCTCTTTACAAAACAGCTCACTATATACCTAAGAAGATTAAGGCAGTTATATATAATTCTTTAGTAAAATCACATACTGAGTACTTAATAGAAATCTGGGGATCAGCAGCATCAACTAATTTATTGTCATTACAAAGAACACAGAATAAAATTATAAAGGTAATATATCATTTCGACTACCGAACTCCAACTAAAGAACTATACGCCAAAACAAAATTATTTAATCTCGCTCAAACATTTAAATTTAAAACTTGTACTCTTATAATGGATATAATAAAAAAACAATATTAAATCTAACATTAAATTCGAAAAAAGGGATAAGAAACATAATTTACGTAACAAACACAAATTAAAAACAATTACTCCGCGAACTAACTATGGAAATAAAACTATTTAGATTGAAGGCGTTCAAATGTTCAACACACTGCCGGACGAGATCAAGAATTGTAACAGTATGAATATATAAATTTTCAAAAACTTAAATCACATATTATTGCCAAAATATCACAACCGCTTCTCAATTATATTAACTTCAATTATGTTTAATTTAATTCCTGTCAATGTAGATTCTTATGTTATGCTAGGGTTTGTTTATATCTATATTAATTATGTATTTTGTGTACCCACATTACGTATTTACTCGCAAGCCGTTTTTACATTATTCTCATTGTACGCGAAACTTTGTGTTTTTATGAGAAATAAAGATCTTTAATCACAATTCACCTGATATTAGTGATTCCTGCGGCCCATGACGTCTACATTCATTCTTGACAAGGAATATTAATGGAGATGCGTTATCATCCTTAAGGATAGATGGAATGGCTCGTATACAGTAATAAACGTCTCCGGATCCCTACACTCAACAGATGAAACACATGCTGATATTACATGCTGGTATTACTCTGGTGGTCCTTACCCAGTCGAGCTGACACATTTATTCTGCAGTTAAACAAACTGCAGTGTAGCTTTACCACTGTCAAAGTTGCCTTGTCAATTCTATATCTGGGATACATTCAACATTTTAATCACTTGCAAACTGAAACATATGAACCGAGTAATTTCTTCCGTAACACTAGTATGACTGCTTGAGCTGCAGCGTGACTCTTCATATAGAGTATATTGGAAGTTTTAAATGAACCATAGCCAACTTCAAATATCGCCTTTTCAGTTTTTTTCCTTAATTGACTTCTATGTTTGCATTAATCAGCTCTTTCGCCACCCATGATGATGATGATTGAGGTGAAATATGGATCTTGTTATTGAATCTCCTTTAACGTGTTTTCTATTATCAGAAAACCATCATGTTGTGTGACGAAAATAATAATTGCGAATTGGTGTAATAACTAACAAGTTACTAACCAAGTTAGATGATCTACTTTGGAGGGGGATGGTTATTGCATCTCAAATTGTAGGCGCATAATACACTGGTAAAAATTATTTATTATTTAATTATAAATGGTAAATATTCGTAAATAACTATTAATTACACTTACAATAAAAAATATAAAAAGCAATTAAGGAATTCGAAAATGGAACTTTATGGGAAGATGTTACTTTTAAATTTGCGAGACTGTCATTTGTTTTTTCATTGTGGCATCCTTTAGAAAATTGTGTCGTTATTACAATGAATTTAACTCATGAAAATATAACTTCAATGATTTTTTATGATTTTTATTGTGGCTGAAGTCAACAAGAAACTTCAATTGGCATTTTGTAATGAAGCCCCAAGTCGCAGTCGCAGTCGCAGCTCTGTGTGTTCGTGGTTCGGAGAATTAAGACGTGGCTGTGATCATCTCCATGACGATATACATGAAGGTCAGCTGTCGACTACTGTTACAGAACCCAATATCGATACAGTACGACATATTTAATTATTGAAACTGACAAAAAAAAGTCAGCAAATTTGTACTGAATAAGACAAATACAAAACATTTTGCATGTGCATTTGAAGGTTTAAAAGCTTTGGAGACAATAGATACCGCATGATTTTTTCAGTGTTTCAAAACAGGCACTTACATTACAAACTAAAGGGCAGTGATTGTCGATTGGTACGTAAATAAATACTCGTATAAGCCCAGTGTTAGAAAAAGTTCGTGAAAACCGTCTTCGCAGTAATGTCGACCTTCACCACTATAAACGCAAATTCCGCTTAGATAAAAATGCGTATATAAAGGCCTTGAATATGGAACTGATGACGCATCCGCCACATTGCATGGACCTCGCATTTTGCAACATCTTTTTCTTTCCGAAAAATTAAGATGAGCTTAGAGATTTACAATTAACAAACCCGGAAGCGGTGGTGAATGGCTTCAACGAAGCCATTGCAGAGGTCGCTAGTGAAGACTGTATTCACTGCCTCCCACAATCCTTCCAACTTGAAGGCATATACTTTCTAAAACAAGAAATGTATGATAAGTATATCTTATTTATCATTATCCAGAAATTTTCTAAGTACGTCATATATTTCAACATATACAGCAAATAAATAGGTATTATATTAAAATTATATTTTATTTGCAGATATTGCCTGAATCTGGCACCACAAATTTTGTTCATTTCATTTACATAAAATATATTTGGATGTAGCGGCTGTTTAATACCTTTAAAGAAAAAAAAGGGACTTTTGCTGTAATTCAATGTAGGACAACACCCCACAAGATGAGGCGATGACCTATCCAAACTGTAAAAAGTTGTTAGATTTAGGTGACTCTGGACAATGGGTTGTAGCAATCTATATAATCTATAAAACATAGCTATTTATGCAATAGAGTTACATGGAGTGTTTCAAATTTAATTGTTAAAGAATTCAATTACTTAATTAGTTCATATATTTTATACAGTAACAAATTATTTTAAGCCTCATAAATATTTACGTATAATACACTAAGTAAATTTACTAGTTTTGGTTTGTTACTTTATGTACTAATATAAAAAAAATTAAAAATTCTGAAATAATGAAATAAATCGTGTATGCTTTTACTTCGGCCAGCCCTGTGAAAGCCAAGGACCTGAAACACCATCCTCATCACTGACAACTGAATTATGGCCAAAACCCAAATTATATTTTGTTAGAAAAAGTAAAGGCTCGCAGTTGGAGCACTTCGGATCCAGGCCTGACGGTGTATCTGGAGAGTAGGTATGAGGTGTTCCAAAGATTCACGGTGAGGGCAAGGATTTTTTATTTCTTCTCAGTTATTACGTGCAACGTAGACACTTCAAATTACACATGAATAAATAAGTTAATTATTAGTTACGATAATATCACTGCGTGTCCGAGTTGTTGCATCCAAAACTTACATCAAATTTACAGTGCACAAATCTTAACCAATATTTTCAATAGCTCCGTACAGTCGTTGCCTTATTTAAAATTATATGCATTACCGATATCATTACAAGAGGTGTATGGACTAATTTTGGCCTGTTTCAAAATAAGCAATTAATACGATTCAGTATATTTATATTATTTCAGTAAATGTGAAGTAATGAAAAGGCTTGCGTACATTTTATCTTACTGAATTTGTTATGAATCTTCTAATGTAAGTAAATTTATTTATTGTAGGAAATGAAGAATTATAAACGTAATTATACATTCTGTATCATGTCCAGTTTTAGTTCAAGTTCATAAATATTATTCTGAACACTATCAATTAAAATTTAAAGAAACAATTATACGAACTCTCCACGCCTTTTTTTATACTTTACTACACTAAGTTTAAAGTTCGTGGAATGAGCGACAAGGAATGAAAGTAAAAAATCAATACTTATACTGATTATGAGTCGCGGAACACGTAACCTTGTAAAATAGACCCCCTCCAACCCCCCCGCGAGTTTAAAAATGCACCTACGGTATATCTTAGGTAGTTAATTATAATACCTAAACAAGCTGTGAACGTTTTCAACGTACCGTGTTCGTATATTTTGCAACATTGTGTATCTTTATTAAATAAAGACCATTAAAAACAAAATGGTTTTGAGTTATGAATTTTGCCGTTTGACTGCGATGGTCATAATTATATTTTTTTTTTTTTGGGCTGATGGCCGCTGTTAGCCCGACGGTTTTTTATTTTACCGGGTTGAGAGGTGACCGAGCGCTTATGGCACTCAGTCGAGACCTCTATATATGGGTAATCAGTACAAGGGCTCCCGAGAGGGAGCCTCGGCTTCGACCGCTACCTTGTTACGCGAGAGCGTCTGACTTGAGAGTGTCCGAGCCGAACCTCGGCTCGATCAGTTGCTTCCGACAGAGGATTATCTAAATTAATATCCCTATTATTATTAGCTATCTGTACCACCACTTCGGAATGCGTGGGCGCTAGAGAAGAAGTGGCGTAAGAAACTCCAGCGACGGTTCTATCAGATTTCTATCTCTATGGACTGGAGAGAACCGGCCAGTGACATGGCAGTATCGTGAATAACCTTGTTCGCGATGCCCTCGCCGTCGGCGGGGCCGATATGAGGGTGCAATGTACGTGTGTTGAGTTTTATGAAGTGCTTGGGCCCTGGTAGTCACGTTGTTGGGATCGTCTAGGGCGTGCCTCGGTCTCCTTCGGACGCAGGTGAATCTGTGATTCATGATGGGATTGTAAGTGGCGGCACTTACAATCAAGGGATTAGAGTGTGTGATGGCAGAGTCGAAATATCGGTGGGAAGCCTGCTTCAGGTACTGAGCTACGGTCGGCAGCTCTCCTCTATGTGTGGATTTTCGTTACGCAAGAATCATGGTGCACCGGTGGCTTTGCCCATGAAACGATTTTGTATTACCTGAAGTCGACGAATGTGACCCAAGGAGGCATGCGCAAACACGGGGTTTGGGTATGTCAATATAGGTCGGATGCACGCTTTGTACAATGTAATTTTATTACGAAGGGACATTTTGCTCTTTTTATTGAGTAAGGGTGCAAACGAACTAGGAACTAGGACGGTTGATATGGAGACCGAAGGGAGTCTTTCATCTAATGTGACGCCTAAGTATTTGACTATCTTTTCCCGTGGGATTGGACGATCAAATAACTCTATAGTTGGGAGATGCAGCGTTTTGTTGCGCCGACAGAAGTACATGGCTGCACTTTTGGTGGGGTTAACCTCGATCCTCCATTTCCAAAACCATTTCTCTAAGGTGTTTGCTGCAGATTGGAGGCGTTTACGAATTGTGCATGTTTAAAATCCAGACACGTAGAGGCCGGTACTCCGCGAGTGCGCGGTATGTCATTGGTGTAGAGTGTGTATAAAATAGGACCTAGGACGGACCCTTGTGGCACTCCGGCACAAATGGGGTGAATCTCGGAACGCGTTCCCTCGACACGGTAACGAAAGGTTCGATTTGTCGTATAATAAGTACGAGTCGATCTGGCACGCCAAGCTCATATACATAGTTTGTATACCTTTGTTGTTGAACTTGTCGAAAGCTTTCGCCACGTCGAGGAAAAGTGGTCCAGTTTTGTAGCCCTGAAGAATTTACTGTGAATGTGCTCCGTGATGCTGTGCATGAGTGTTGGATGCGAAACCCGTACTGCTCATTGATTGGTAGCCCTCGGGACAGCATGAAGTCCTTAAAGCGGGCGAGGATGAGCCTTTCATATACCTTACCCTACCCAAGACTTTGAGTAAGCTTATTGGCTGGTGGGCTGATAGAACGGTTGGATGTTTCGAGGGCTTGAGAATCCCTGTGCCGTCGGCTTCCTTCCAGGTGTTCAGAAAGGTGCCTTTCGATATGGCTGCGTTGTAGATTATCACCAGTAGGTGTAAAATGGACATGGCTATGAGTTTCATCACCTTCTTTGTGATGCCGTCGATGCTGGGAGCCTTGCGTGGTCGCAGGTTTTTAATTAAGGACTCAACTTCGGTGCATGTAACTTGAGTAACGGAATCGCGAGGTGGTTCCTTAGTCCTCCGGTCGACCTCACTGTCAACCATTGCAAGGTGAGGTACCATCGATCGATAGGGTGCTCGGTGAGCTTCGGAGCTCGTGATTGTCAGATATTCGGCTTTCTCTTCATCTAAGAAGGCGGGCGGTTAATTGCGACGCGCTTAGGGAGGCATTGAAATCTCCTGCAAAAATGACTGAGTTTCCAAGGGAAAGGAGGTCCTTGAAGTCTATCATTTTTAATAATGTTATAATTCGCAATGTTGGGATTGTGAGTATGCAGTTTGAAGAATGTCTGTTGCACTAGGAGTACGTCGACTTGGTAATCGCGAACGTTTTTCAGGTTAAATACCTGCTTCCCGGCCTCGGATCTTTCGAGGGCCACAATTACCATGTTAAATGGCTTTTTATTATACCCATTGTAATTCCTATGCATAGATAGGACGGGGAGATTCTGGGCCTGAAGGTTCTCTTTGATGCGGTCCAGGGGATCTCCCGCGGGAGGTTTTTAATAACCACTCTGAGTTGGCGCTCTTCCGCCAGGGTGTAGGTGTGGAAGAATACACCTTTGTCTTTCAGGAAGCGCGTTACCGCTGTATAGTCATCCGTGGTTTCTAGCTGCAGCTTAATGCCTGCAGCGGTGGGGGTCGCTTGATACTTGTAGCGGTTGGATAGGGCCGATTTGACAATCGGCCACTTGCCTATATGATGACAGGAGGCGGGCGTTTCGATGGCTGTGAGACGGCCAAAGTTTGTTTCCAGTGGGGCTGCGCTGTGGAGTGGTGGGGGTTGCTGTGGGGGGTGCCATGGTGTTGGGTCACAGATGTCGATGGCCGGAGAGAGGTGACCTCGATTTCCTTGGGAGAGGCGGCGTCGGGGCGGGTGAAGCTCGCTTTTTCCACTTCTTTTCCACCAGCGTGAAATCACTGGTGTCTTGGGGGAGGTCATCAGGGGACGAGGGGCTATCAAGCTCCATTTCGGAGCCCGAGGATGACTATGAAGAAGAGGCCCTTGAGGGTGATTTTGCCCCTCCGATTGGCGCTCTTATTTTACAATGTCTTCGCAGAAATCGGGGTATTTCCGCTTAGGCAGCTGACGAAGTGCACAAGGAAATCCATGGTTGGGTTCTCCATTGTACACCGATTTTTCTATGAGCATTGTATAGTTTATATGGTATATATGTTTATGGAAATCGATATCTAAGGAATAAGTAAATATTTTATTAATAAAATTTGATAGATGACGTACACGTATTAAGGGCAGCCGTTGCATATATTACAATTTAGAAACCTTATTCGAATAATGTACTGATTATGAGTTTAGCATTATTTTTATATAATAAAAGCCACAGAACTGACTATAACGAAAATACGATATAATGATATAGACATAAAATATTTGAAATTAAGAAAGCAAAGAAGAAAAATGATAACGATGTTTAACGAAAAGTAAATTGGGATTGGTAAAATTTTTAGTGAGAGTTGACTCTACGACCTATGTGACGGTGTAACGTATGTAGAAACGGTAAGGGTCACTTGTCAGTACCGTGCAAAATAGAAAACACGTAAAATGCAACTGATCTACAATACGTATTAGCTACCATAATATTTTCACATTAAAAAGGTTTTAGCATCAATGCAAAGTCAATCAAAAAGAAAACAAGTTTTGTTATGTAATAAATATTCATTAGCGTTTATGAGTACAAATATTTAACCGTTAACATTGGCCGATGATCTGTTAATAAAAAACTAACAATAAAATATATTTAATTATTTTGACATCGATCTATTGATGATTGTTTTTTTTGAATTTTAGATACTTACGTATAAATCTAATTAAAAAAATGAAATATTTTTACTTATTGGGAAAAAACAATATCCGTACGATGTATCGAATTTGTTCTTAGACGAAATCAACTATAATATGTTCCACTTCATATCTATGTTATATTTAATTATCATGTAGGTGTATGTAGCGAAATAAATTAATCAAGTAATCAGATATATCATTAGGTTTTATTGCTACCTTCAAATGTATTTTATACGTAATTTAGAACGTTACCTACTGAGCGTTACATATCAAATCGGTAATAATAAAATTTGATACGTAATTTAGTACGTTGCCTGCAGAGCGTTACATTTGCAATTTGCTAAATCCTACTGGATTCCATTTTACCGCACAGCGTGAAATTAGTGACCGCCACATAAATTAGGACTTAAAACATTTGGATCATGGGTTATGAAAACTTAATATTTCCTCTATTATTAAAATGCAAAACGTGAGCAATTCAAGTAGGAATATACTACATATAGTGTTTATTATGCATATTAATTTACAAATTTATTATAATATAGGATTAGCAGAAATTGTTGACTGAAATAGAGTATAAAATAAAAATAACATATATAATAGAAAATAAAATAAAATTACAAAACATAGCTTAAAGCACTGGAAAGAACACATGTCGTTTTAGCTATATAATCATCACGCTCATAATTTTTATAAAGTAATAAAAGCTATCGGGTAAAATTTCATAGCAAATTAGTAGTTTTCTATTACTGTAAACACTTACGTATGAAAATATACAGTATCCTTTATGATAATTTGTTAAAAAATATGAAAATTTACTACAAATATAGAAATGTTAACGTGCCTAGTTGATGTTTCATTATTATTATGCAGGTATTCGATTGTTATGATAATATTGAAACTGTGATTAATCTTTAACAATCCTATTCAATATTGAAGGCGTTGTAATCTGTTACCCAAATGAAGTTGGTATTCGACATCCTAGAGTACTTAATATTAACCCTTCAAATGTCGAACTCTGGAATCCAAGTTCTTGATTGCTTAAGAATAAATAAATCGATAGTAAATATAGTATTACATATGGATGGTTGAAGCTAGAACAAGTAACTTAGAATGCATAAACTCGATGGCTTCGAAATTGAAATTAAAAAAGTAAATTTAATATATTTGTTACATTTTTGTTTAGCGTGACTGTAAAATATAAATTATGATATATTCTCTCGTTTTGGAAGAAAGGGCTCTTAATTTTCAATCTTTCCAATAAAAGATTGATGACCAGGCTTGTAGTAACTCATCATGTATTTTTACAAATTACAAATTATTAAAAATTATTAAAAAATTACAAAATTACAAATTACAAGTAACATTGCTACCCGAAATTTGATTTTTCGCGTGTCGTGAATCAAAGGCGTGCGCTTGGACACTGAACTATTTTAAATATCCTAAAGAAATAAGACGTAGTTTGTACTTATCAAAGACCAGAAAAGTTATGAGCAAAAATGTAATACATAAAATAAAAAAAAGCTTAATTTTTTATATTATTGAGAGTAACAAAAAAGCAGACAGTTCACCCAATGGTAAGTGATTCCTGCGGCCCATGACATCTGCCTTTTATCCTTGACAAGGAATCATAATGCAGATGCGTTGTCACCCTTGAGGACTGAGATGGAATGCCCCGTCACCAATAATAAAAGTCTCCGGATCCCTGCTATCACTAGACGAAACACAACAACATTGCTGGTATTTTACGCTGGTGTATATTAAATGAGGACTAAAAACGCAGATTGAAAAACTCGTACGTTCGAATATGTCTATGCACTCACAAACTGATAGGGTTTATACTATAACGACAATGTTGCTATTTTGTATGGTGACTATTGATAACTGGAAAACCAATATTGCGTTTTCTTTTAGTTTTTCATTGTAGTTCTCAGTCTATATTTTTTTGTACAATTATTTATCTCCTTTAACAACAAAAAAATGCTTTGTGTTCTTTGAAAAATATATGTTTATGCTAATTCTAAATCTTAAAGATTATGCACTGAAAAATATATAAGTACATACACAAATACAGAAAGTTTCAAGTAGAATTTTGTTTTGTAGGGCGCTAAAAAAAAAACCTACACGTTTTACCTTATTGTATTGAAAGGGGAAAATTTTTACTCTGTGGCTGAATAATTTAATAGAAACATTCCTCTGGTGATGTATCATGGCATATTTCACGTGCCAGTCACGCCGACAATTAAATCTATGCTTCAGTAATCTACGTGTAACACATATCAAAATAACCGTAATCTCATAACGAAAATATGAAATTCTAGTTAATAAAACACCGCAGGTGCCGAGAGTACAACTGATTTGTTGGCGTTAGGACTCATTGATGTAGCAATAACGGACGCGTTTCGCAAATATAATTATCATTATTATCTCGTTCCATAATTTGTTTTCCATTGCTTAACATATGCCCACATATTGTCATGACTTGTTTACGTCGTTGCTTGATCTATTGAGGGGTTATATAT
Source organism: Teinopalpus imperialis (assembly GCA_029286865.1). Lineage (NCBI taxonomy): Eukaryota > Metazoa > Arthropoda > Insecta > Lepidoptera > Papilionidae > Teinopalpus > Teinopalpus imperialis. The sequence goes on along the minus strand of JAGSMU010000025.1, from coordinate 240,498 downwards.
ACTGGATTCGAAAATTATATTAAGTTATTTGTAACAATACAGTTTTGATGTTATAATCTATTGAATCGTGATTTCGTGGCAGCAAAAGGATGTGGTCAGACTGGAAGTACTATACCCAGTCAAATCCAATATTGTATACCACAAACCTTCGGTTTACGGGTCTGGTTGTATATTCGCGACACCAATTATTAAGAGGTTATATAAGTGCAGTTATATCAAATAATTTTACATTTATTATTTTGCTGTCTAAAATATAATATTAATATTTACCAAAATCTTTACTCACAAAACCCAATTGCGAATGAAAAAAAGAAATACTAACATTCTTTACTTTGTGTTAGGCTGCGTCTTCGTAAGATCGTGAGAGAATGGCAAATGTGAAGAATACATGAATAGCCTTTGTTTTTTGAAGCTGCGCTATTTAACTTGAAGGAAGAAGTGTACACACAATTTCGCACAACCAAACTTAAATATGTTTATTTATGTATACGTATGTATATTATACATTGCTATTTGTAAGTAAATATATTTATATAATAGTGTATCTTTTACTGTTTGCTGTTTGTTATTAGTAGAGATTATCACTAGATTAGATTTTTTAAATGTACTGCACTGCACCTACCACAATTTTCTTCACGCTACAGGTTAACTTATAAAGAATGGCTTAAGGCAATAAGTCCATGGAAAGGAGCACTGAGGTCAATTCGGCCTTCGTTTCCAAGTGTCAACGCTATGAATTCCAATACTAGCAAAAGTAACAGGGGAAATCTCGAAACGGGGAGATACGATGAAGACTTCGTCGTGAGTGAAGCTACTACGTAGTAGAGCCACGCTGCATGTATATATATACGTTATATATATATATATATATATATATATTTACATATTAATAGCAATACATTATGAACATAATTAAACATATAACAAACTTGACAAGAGTATTAAATAGCATCAGACGTTTTTAAATAGCGTTCCCGTACCCTCATGCAAACGTTGTAAAGGCGCTCTAGGTTGTTAAGAGAAACTATCTTTAAATCCGGTAATAAGTTTAGCATGTAAAGGTTTTTTTACCCATATAGATTTTTAGATATTTTTACCGTAAATTTTCCCACATTTTTCATTACCCATTTCTTGATACCCTCTAGAGGAATGAACTGTTTAATGAAAGTAATATGTAGTTTCCTTGTTACACTATAATTAATAATAAAATCCTCAGGACTCTTATATTTTAATTCTATCACATCAATGAAATTGTGATATTAAAATGCAAATTATTATTATTATTATATATTATTATATAGTAACAATTATTATTATTATAAAGTTTTGCAATTTTACATTATTATATAAATTGGATTGACAAAAGCATTTAAATTCTATATAATTTATTAATTTATTAAATTATTAATGCATATATATAATTTGATATATAAATAATACATTTTCAATATTTCTGTTAATATATAGTTATTATTTATACTCAACTGAATCATGGGAAAATTTCGCTTTCTTTAAGATGACAACGTTTTTAACATTCTTGTAACTAATAGTAACTAGTAAGTTGATTGTAGTTCTAGAAAATATAAAATTAACTATGCCATATTGAGTTCATTCTTGATTAAAAGAAGCATAAATATAAAATAAATAAAATAAATAAAAATAGCCTTTATTTACTTACTACTAACTTACATTAACAATACTAACTTAATTAAATCCTATATATAAATCTAGATGTGAAATAACATCGTAGTCATCACCGCCAATAAGAATACTATATTAATGTTCAGGTAGAACTCAGGTATCATATTGAAAACGGGTTAACCCCTACAAATGTAACGTGCATATGTTGTCATTTCAACGAAGACATAGGCGGCTCATTGATATGCATAATAAGTTTTGTCAACTACCTACCTACGTTCATAAATTGGGATGCAGCGTGAAGATTGAATCTTAACGGTGTTTTGGTTTATTTTTTAGAATATCTATGACAAAATAAGCTCTAAAAACTACATTAATATAGCTGAAAATACTTCTAGTCATTACTTGTGACATAGTCATATTTAAATACTATGAGCACGTTGTTGTCGCTAGGCTGAATAATTTAATACCCTTGCGCTGCGACGGTGACGGATCGTGACGTTTATCGCTCGTCGTATTTATTTCTGCCGTGGACATCACACAAATGTGCTAAAGAAAAATACTAAAACTAACCTACTGATGCGCAGAGTACGGTGGCAGTTGGTAATAGTAAGAATTTATTGGGGAATTAATTACTGAACACTGATTGACGACAAAAAAATTACTGGCAGATAAATTACTATTGTTTTGTGAGGTGCACTATAATTTTGTTATCTAATTGTTTTAAAAAAAAAAGTTTATGTTAGTGTTGAGTAGTCTTCGATATGTGACTCCAAAATGAAGTGGATATCCAACAGCATGTGTAGTTGCTACGCTTAACAAGGTGACTAGGGATGTCAGTACCACACTTCCCACGTTATCGGTTTAAATATTTTTTGATATAACATATTTGAAGTACTGTAAGATTTCATGGCTGTACATATATTAATTTTTTTTTCGATTTTAAAATTGTTTATAAAGTAATCGAAAAACTTCATAAGTCGATATCAACGAAGTCGAAATTTTATTTCCTTTAAATAAGTTATTTACGATTTTTTTAAATGAAAAATAAAAATTGCCAACAGTAACAAGAATATTACTAACATTCTCGTTAACCAATCCAACTAAGTTGAAACGCTTGTACTAGGAGATGATTCACAACAATAGTGGAATGGCGGATTCGAACCTACGACTTTAAGCTTCGCAAAAAGCTTAAAGGTATTAGGGTACGCCCTAAACCATTTCGCTATTGTCGTTTAAATAAACTTTTTAAGATATAAAATATATGAATATTGCTCATTTTGAACCGCAGCATTAAGGTGACCTCCTTCTTTAAATCGGTACAAAAACGACCACGGCGAAATCTTATAGAGGTTCAACATTACCCTTAGTGACCGAGGTAAAGTTTATTATGATTTATATTTATTTAATACCTTAGGAAAGATTGAATGATGAATAACTTTACAAAAGGTATAGTGTAATTGATGCAAGGACGTTTTGTTTGAATAAAGGTATTTACATAATATACTATTACGAGCTGGAGGGTTCGTTGGATAGAAAATAACTTTAACTTAATAATAAGTTTAATAAACAAAAAGGAATCACTTGTAATACAATTTACTTTAAAAATCCTTCAGAAATTCACTCACTACTCGCTTTCATCTCTCCGAAATATACAGCGTCGTATCTCAATTGAAACTCCCCGTATCCGCGATTCCACCGCTTATATTTGCGCGGTAAAGCGGTTTATAAGGTTCGGCAATGTTCGAGTTGAATATGGCTGTTTCTCTCACTGACGCGTACAGCCGTCCCTTTTCGCATAATCGAGAACATTCTGAATCGTTATCGAACATTACTATCTCGTTCTATCACGCGTGTAGCCATTCTGCTCACAGGTTTCTGGAATGTTCCAGAGACATAATCGAATATACTCATCTCTCTCTTTTACAGATATAGCTATCCTACTTACACCTATTCTAGAATGTTCCGGAGACACGATCGAGTATAGTCTCTCCCTTTCACACGTACAGGCTGTCCTTCTCTCACACCTTCTGGATGACTTCCGGGGACAGGTCAAGACAAGTCATGGCCTGAAAATGGGTTTTAAGGAAGTAGTGTAATGGGTTTTAAGTAATTATTAATGTCCTGAACCGGCCTGAAATATGTTTTAGGTTGCTGAAAACGTACATGGAGTAATTTCTGATTTATTGTTATGCGTTAGACCTTCCTCTGAACAGCCTGGAAACATGTTTGTTTGAACGCGTGTAACTGGCGCAAACTAAAAAAATATTGTTTCTGTAGCTTCTCCTTTACATAACAATACGTTTAATGTATAGATGCGTATGGTTATATGGTTACGTGTTTTTAATTCATTTACGTACGTATTTACGGTTATTTAATTTATTATTTTTATTTTGCATGAATCTTTCTCTGTGTAATAAAACAAAAACATTAGTGACAGCCAGTGCCATATATAGAGCAGTGTTGGGAATACAGACAAGAAGTACGCTACGCAGTTTTGTGGTATGTAGCTCACGTCTCAGATATATTTTGTAACTCGGGGTGTTTGTCTTACTTTGGGAACTAGAAAACAAGAAAATCTTTTTTGACACTGTTTTACCTATAATATATTACTAAAACTAGTTAATACATATGCTATGCTATGCCGTATTTGATTCGACGGCCCCGTGGCGAAGTAGTTATAATATCTTGCCTATGAATTGCGGGTCCTGGATTCATTTTCCAGCGGAAAATTTATATTTGTGCTACACAAATTGTTGTTATTATATATTGTTGATATAATCCCTTGTCAAGGATGAATGTAGATGTCATGGGCCGCAGGAATCACTTGCCATCAGGTGAACTGGGTTGTTGCTTTTTTGTTACTCTCAATGTTTAAAAAAAAAACAAAAAAACACCTGTTCTTTGCCCAGGAGAAAAAGCAGCGCATGTAACTTTAGTGACGCTTTTATTTATGACTAGCAAATTCTGATATCCTCTCGGATCTTATCGCACATGCATTAAATTGTTAACGATCCACTTATCTAATTATTATATTTTATATAATAGGGTTGGCCAGATAACACTCTGTGGCCTGACAGCATGTCTAGATGAGCTAAATATACTTATTATTTAACATATTATTATATATATTAGAAAATAGTTCTCAGAAGATAAATTTTATTTATAGTACGCTCCATTGATTTTTTGATAAAAGTTTGACGAAATTTTGTTTTATTTTTATAGTAGAACTCAAGATTTAATAGGCAGATTTATACGGCAGAGGTCAAGTATTTTATGAATATTTAAGTAAGCTATATATAATAGCCTTGTATAAGTCAATATTCTCTAGTCAATATTGACTATTTGATATTTGTGAACACTTCTGATATTTTGGGTGATTATTGTGAGATATAAAATGCTTAAAAACAAGTTATTCGGTAATACTTCAATTGAACATTTAATATCTATTTATGTAATTTGCATTGTCCATTTCTTTCATAAGACATTCTGGCTTATCCGTTCAATCAGTATCAAGTAAAACTAGGAGGAAAGTAACTGTTAAAGAATAGCTTTATACATGTGTTGGTTTTTAAAAGCATGCCCAAGGATCTGATGTGTTTAATGTACATAATGTTTTTAACATAAAAATAATTCGTGGAAACAATATAATAATAATAAATTTATACGTAAAATTGGGTGTTATATTTTCAGAAGTTTCGCTATTTTTACAATAAAACATAATTAATTTCAGACTGATACAGATAATAGATATTGTTGCCAGTAGTTGTATAAAAGTCTTATAGAATATCGGTTTTTATATACTAGTTCCAGAATGAGGGTACTGTTCTCTTTTTTGTTCTACCTCAATTTTAATATTAGGTCTTTACCTATGAAATTGCCGTTCTTCAGTATTGGCCATTTCAAACCAAAAAAAACTTTTGATTGGATGTGAATTCTAAATACACAGCCAATCAAAAAAAAACATGACATTCTTTTTACAAAGTTAGTCTTTTGTTTATTGATTAGCTTTGAATTTTTATAACGTCTAAACATTTTTCGTCATAATGGATACTTTAAAAATTCGTGTAATTATGGAATATGAGTTACGTCGTGGCATCAACGCCGCATAAACGGCACTTAACATCAACAACGTTTGCGGAAAGAACTTTACAAACGAATGCACAACCCGTTTTTGGTTTGCCCGGTTCTGTTCTGGCAATATTGATTTGAAAAATGAACCTCGTGGTCGTCCGGATACTTTGGTCAATAATGATGAATTAAAGGCGATTGTGGAGGCTGATGATACTCGTTCTACAGCCAAGCTAGCAGCAGCTTTTGTAGTTAACATCAAAATAATATTAGTCCATTTGCGACAAATTGGCAAGGTAAAAAAGCTTGATAGATGGGTGCCCCACGAACTTACCGATCACCAGCGCAACGTGCACGTTGAGACCTGCCATGCGCTGCTCAACAGGCACAGAAATGAAAGAATTTTGAACCAAATTGTTACGTACGACGAGAAGTGGATTCTTCTGTTCGACAATCGAAAGCGCTCAGCAAGTTTGTTAGATCCTGGTTCAGCACCAAAGCAATGCCCTAAACGAAAAATTACCTCTAGAAAGTAGATGGTTACTGTTTGGTGGTCTAGTGCCGGTGGGATTTATCACAGTTTTTTTACCAAACAGCATGAGCATTACTGCAGATGTGTACTATGAAGAACTGAAGACAATAATGGAGAAGTTCGCACACCTGCAACCATCTTTGGTCAATCGGTCGGCTCCGCTGCTCCTACACGACAACGCGCGACCCCATACTGCACAACAGGCAGGCTCCAGGCTGCAAGAGTTCAGGTTGGAAGCTCTCCCTCATCTACCGTACTTACCAGACCTTGCACCCACCGACTATTACTTTTTCCAAAATTTGGACAACTTTTTAGCTGGAAAAAAATTGAATTCCCGAGACCTATTATTATCTTTGATAATTTACCAAATTAAAATTTATGTTTTTGAATTATTTAAATATCAAACTTTTTTTATAATATAGGCGTCAAACGAGCATGCAGCCCACCGATGTTAAGTGATCAACGCCGCCCATGAGCATCCGCAACACTAGAGAGAGTCGCAAATGCGTTGCAGGCCTTTAAGAAAGTTGTAGGTGTAGTTGAAGGTGTCTTTTCTTGAAGGTCCCTAAGTCTCGATAAGTATCGGTTCGGAAACACCGCTGGCGATAGCTGATTCCACAGAGTAGTTGTGCGTGGCAGGAAACTTCGCGTGAAGCGCACAGTGGGCGATTGCCAACCATCGAGATTATGAAGATGAAATTTTGAATTCTGTCATGATGTACGTTTAAACTCGGCGGCTGGAATTAATACGAATAACGCCTCAGAACACTCCCCATGGTAAACTCGGTAAAAAGTCAAAGAGATGCAACATCCCTTCGCCAGTGAATCAAGCTGATCGGAAAGTATCTGTCATCAACGATTCGAGCCGCTCTCCATTGAATGCGGTCAAACGAAAAAACGGAAAAGCTGGTACTAGGGTTCCCACGGAAAAATTAATCTTTTTAGCTTCTGGGGTTAGTCTTCGTGGGGTTAAATTAGAGTAGGTTTTTTTGGCCCTAATAGACAGAAATTATTTACATAAATTATTATTATTATTATTATAAATTTGTCACTCATTGACGTTTTCTCGATATATATATTGGCACGGCCAGTGTATAATGTGCTGTCATCCCCATAGAAATGAATGTTATTAATTTGCAACATGTCATTGTTATGCAGAAGAAAAAGGTAGATGACAGCACACAGCCTTGTGGAACACCAGCATTCACTGGTTTGGAGTCAGAGCATGCACTGTCGACTACAACCTTGATGCTACGGTTCGAGAGAAAATTGATGACCCACTTGCATAATTTCTCGGGAAGCCCATAGAAAGGAAGCTTGGAAAGAAGCGTTCTGTGCCAAACCCAATTGAAGACCTTCGCTAGGTTCTGACTAACCACCAATGCCTATCCCTTGGACTCGACTGCCTGCACCCATCGAAGAGTCAAGTAGACCAGAAGGTCACCAGCTCAGCGACTCCGACGGAAGCCATACTGGCGGTCACGAATCAGCTTGTGTTCTTCTTGGTTACTCGTGAGCTGGTTTACAATTGGTTCCATTATTTTCGAGAACAAGGGCGTAATAGCAATAGGCATATAGTTGGATGGATCTGAGCTATCTCCCTTTTTAGGGATCGGGATTACTAAATCTGTCTTCCAGCAGTTCGGGACGACGCCTAAAGAGTCTCCTACTTTTCCTCTCTATCTACCAAGAAAGACGCGTAAGAACCGGTGCCAACTATGGAGTACACATCCTCAGCACAATTGGAGGGACACCATCAGACCCACTCAACTTGTGGATGTCCAGGGACGTGGATGTAATAAAGAGTTCCATCCCCTGAAGTACCACATCAGTAAACGAATCGGAAATAGCGTTGGGATCATACAGTGAGAAGCAAATCCACTTCCATGGGAAGGATGCAAAAAAAGACCGCATTCCATCCCAATCCGCTGACCTGTAGTGCCACACATGCCGATAACCTTTTTATCGGAATAGGCATGTGAGAGGCAGCACACTCCGAATCAAACAATGGTCCGATGTGCCTAGAGGGGCATCAACGGAGACTGGATAGTTGTCCGGAAGGTATATGATCCTCCATGTCTGCAACCCGCGTAGGCGAAGTGATCAGTTGTGTCAGATCGTATCCTAAGCAAAGTCACGAACAGATCTCCCCGCATGTTCGGTGGTACGCGATACGCGATTCAAACTATTCGGTGTGGTGAGCGTTAAACTCGCTGAGTATCACGATCTCTGCGGTGAGATCTGTGGTTGCACGGAGATCTGTTGTTGCACGGAGTCTGTTGCCATTTCGACGTTGTCGATGAGCCGGTCAGTGTCGGTATTTCTGCAATAGGACCTATAGAATATATCAAATCGTAAAAATCGTATTGTGTTTTTTCTTTTAAGAGTCCTGTCAGGTTATCCCTATTTTTTTCTTAATTTATATCTTCTTGTTTCTGTTTTTCTAACTGTTCAATTTTACAGGAGTTCCGTGTTTTTTTAACATAGAAAAATCAATGTACTGTTGTCAATATAATATTTATTTTTTCATTTTGATGAAGATGTTTATTTTGTTTTGATCTTTCATTTGATTTTTAATGTCATCCAACGTCAAATTACGTACACCAGTAGGTATTTTCGTTTTATTCTGAAAAAGTACCTGTGGTTTTTTATTCTAAACTTGACATATCGGGATTTCTGAACGATTTCTCTTGTGGACGCATCACGACTTTTAGAATTAGCTCAATAACGTGTAATGTTAAAACAGTGATTACTAGAATAATCATGTACGTAGTACTATTAGACGTCACTATAACGTATTAGTATTAAATCGTATTTGTATATCGTGCCTATTTGTGTGTGAGACTAGACTCAATGGATTTTTACTTTTAACGCTAATTACAATATACTTAATATATTTATATATGTATATGTATATATAATGCCAGTGATTAAAACTACGTTAAGAAATGGGTGAATAGGTCGTAGATCACACCAAAAAAAGCTGGCGTATATATATATATATATATATGTTTATTTATTTAAACTTTATTATACACACCTTAAGAGGTTTGTGTCGAAATAAGCATAAACTTGGTCGAAAAAGGAAGAAAATTCTTCAAACTATTCAGTGAATGTAGATGTGGCTGACAGACATTATGGCTGACTTCAGTGACCTGTGTTCATTTTAAGTGTAAATATATAGACCTAAATTAATACATATAGACCTTAACAACGCTAGCAAATGGTATCATTATTATTATCATTGTATTAGATTAACGACAAGTTTACATCGTTAATTTTAAGTAACATCCTCAGGCTACCAACAATGATAGTTTGTCATTTGGAATGATTGATGGATACTCCAAAGTGCGACGACCAGTAATGAACAGCTGTTAGGTTCGAATTCATAACGCAATGGCGCTGTAAAAATCTTAAGTATTAGCCTGCACATAAAGTTGCACTTACATATAGGTGATACAAGCAATCAATGATGGAATTGATTGAGTTTTAAATTTGAATAAAATATTGGAGAAAGTATATATATATATATGTTTATTTATTTAAACTTTATTATACACACCTTAAGAGGTTTGTGTCGAAATAAGCATAAACTTGGTCGAAAAAGGAAGAAAATTCTTCAAACTATTCAGTGAATGTAGATGTGGTTAACAGACATTATGGCTGACTTCAGTGACCTGTGTTCATTTTAAGTGTAAATATATAGACCTAAATTAATACATATAGACCTTAACAACGCTAGCAAATGGTATCATTATTATTATCATTGGATTAGATTAACGACAAGTTTACATCGTTAATTTTAAGTAACATCCTCAGGCTACCAACAATGATAGTTTGTCATTTGGAATGATTGATGGATACTCCAAAGTGCGACGACCAGTAATGAACAGCTGTTAGGTTCGAATTCGTAACGCAATGGCGCTGTAAAAATCTTAAGTATTAGCCTGCACATAAAGTTGCACTTACATATAGGTGATACAAGCAATCAATGATGGAATTGATTGAGTTTTTAAATTTGAATAAAATATTAGAGAAAGTATATATATATATAAGTATATAGTCCATGATTGATCACGTCCACGAATATAAGCAGAAAAACACTGAAAACCGTGCGAACAAATCTATAATAAGATAGAATGTTGAGGTACATCATGGTCGACTATATTAAAAGCGTTAGAAAGTTCACAAGCATCAAAATTTAACTTTTTTTTTCTATTCCATGTCTAATATTTAAGTAATATAGTAATGGTACTATGACCAGAGCCAATCCCAGACTGGACTTAGTAGACTATTTTTATACATAAACGTGGAAAGTTGCTGATATAAAATTGAAAATGAACGAAAATGTAGAGGGTGTGGGATCGTTAAGTGTAGGTCTTAGGTGTTAGAGCCAAGCATCAGCTTTTGTAGTTGCAATGGGGTGGATAGACCTAGATAGTACTACCAACTCATAGAATACGGGCGTAAAGTGGATGTGTCATATCGTCACTCTCTCGATCACTTCTGCGTTACGTCCGGTAAATAAGGTAGCCGGAGGCTACCCCTCCTCCTTCCCAAACAATATGGTAGTGTAATCTCTAAAGCTCTACCCAGACGTTCACGATCAGACTACCCTATGCAACCTCTGCGTGTATGCTCAGGCTTACCCACGTATTCTGGGGGTGGGGTTAAAATTCCGCTGTACAGCCATCCTGACCGAGGCAAACGGAGCAAATAGGGTACGGCAGACCCTGCTACGCTCACCGTAGATTTCTGCAATATCAGGGGACTTCATTTAAACCTTAACGCTGTCCACTACCACCTAGAGACGGAAAACCGGCCTTGCATTTTCTCACCGAGACGCAAATATCTTCTCCGGCTGACATACCTCCCCTACCAGGGGTACGAATAGGAACACTTATTTGTGCCGCGTAATAGAGTGTATACGTCACAGATGATATCTGTTCTCGACGCCTCGGCAGTCTTGAAAGTACGGTCCAGCCCATCCTTTGGCTACACGTAGACAGCGACTACCACCCCGCGTCTATGTGTACCTTTATCGGGTACAGCGGTAATACCGACACTGACCGACTCATCGACCAAGTCCAAATGGCTACAGACTCTGTGCAACACCATATCCCATCGACAGAGATCGTGACATTTAGCGACTTTACCACTCACTACGCCGAATGGCTTGGATCTCGTACAACCGATCATACCGGGAGATCTGGTCAGGACTTTGCTTTGGCATATGATCTATAACAACTGGTCATTTCGTTCCAGACGTGGAAGATCTTTCACCTTCCCGGACAACTATCCGGGGCTCACCGTCGTTTAATATGTCACTGTCATTATATGTTAATTACGGCGTGCAATCAAGTTTGTTCTATTCTATTCTACTAGATTAATTTAGGATGATCACTGAAAAGTATTGAGTTGAATGGTAGTTACGACAGAAATTTACTGCCCAAAGACGTCTCAGTCGTCAAACTAGTGATGAGCCTAAATTAATCTACCCGAACTGTACTTAATTCATCAACAACTCTATAATGCTGCTATTTTGTGTACGTCTAAACTAAAGTCCACACCAAATTTAGCAAACAGCATTAATGTCTTCCTGGTCAGATATAGTTTTAAATGTTCTAGTTTTAACCAGATTACATCAACTGTGTTGGATATATTTTAGTGCAGTAAACATTCGCGTAATCAACATGCACTGTCTTCTCATCCACATCATTGTTGGTTAAATCCATTTAACTAATATTATATTTAACAGTGGTAGAGGTACGCTGTTTGTTTCTAGCTGCAAAATAAATGGGTCAGCTCGACCGACCACGCTCACAGAATACCAGCGTAAAATTACAGCAGTTGCTGTGCTCTGGTGGGTGTAGGGATCCGGACCCTATATTAATGGTGACGAGGCATTAAATCTCAGTTCTCAAAGGTGACAACGCATCTGCATTATGATTTCTTGAAAGATGAATGTACCATGGCCGCAAGAATCAGTTATCATCAGGTGAACTGTGTGCTCGTTTGTTACTCTCAAAGTAATAAAAAGTGAAATTAACCGACTAAACTATTGTTTGAAGCTTTAGAGAACGTGAAGAATTTTTCTGTTGGTCAGTGTTTAAATCACCCATGATTATGTAATGCAAAAATATTCTTATCTATTTAACAAAAGTTTCATTTTCTTCAATGAACCTCATTATATTTGAAATTAAATGCCATTGTCCATTTTTTGATTGAGGTATGATATGCAAATTTATAATCGTGTATCCACGGTAGTCTATTTTTCAACAACCCGTGTATCAAACAATTATACAACATTGACACCACCGTGCTATGTGTGCGAGTGAATGCTTAAAGTTTATACTTAAGTCACTTACACATAGCTCCGTACTTATAAATGTGCAAACTATACTCTTTGACCAATTTAATAAAATAAAAATAAAATTAAAATTTTGCACGAAAGGCACTAGAAAAATGTGTATTTCATTTTATATATGGTTTTATGAACAATCTAGTTGATATGAAGATTCCAGACAATAGGATTTGTTGCATAAATTTAATTACAGTGTAGTTTTATGGGTCCACAAATATGCCACGCATGAGCTACCACGGACCGCTTTTATCCTTTAATGTTTTAGTGCACGGAGTTGTGCAAACTAGAGTTAAGGAATTAAGAGCAGAGCCTTGTTGGTGTTGGCCGTAATATAATGAGATAAGAAAACACGACGCATTCTAAGACATTGCTATTCTGTAAATAAATGCTTACACTTACGGGTAGAAATTTATGCACAAAGGGTTCTGTACAGAAAAACAACCAGTTTAACACTTGTTTCCTACTTAACAACATCCACACATAACTTTATAGCAAAGGTGCAACATAGTTACTTACGCAATACAAAATGTACATATAAATTAGTCCTATTGCGCGATTTTTAGTCTTTTTAAAGGCTTTACCATAATTATACCTGTTATGTCGCTTAAATGTATTTATTTAAATCAAAACGTTTACTTATTTTTAGCCAATAGAAAACATCCTAAAATGAAATAATAAATAGTAGTATTTTTTACTTCAATCGGCTGATGAAAAGAGGATTTTAATTAAGTTTCAATTTAATTAAACTAGTTTATCTAATTATTTTAACTAGACTTACACGTGAGTCTAAGCGTGTATAATTGTCCTCATATATTAAGAGAAGTTAAATGTTATACAAGATGAAACTTAGTTACTTAGGTACGAATGTAAACCAAGTAAATAAGGTACATAATCAATATTGGAAATGTTTAAGAATTGTCATATTAAGTTGTATTTGAATTCATATATTCGAATATTTCTTAAGTGCCTGATCTATAGATCGCCATCATTGTTAAAGAGGTCAAAAGAATAGCCTTAGAAATTCTTGCTCTACGAAGACATTGCCGAGCATCGCTCAATATGCCGTGGTTTCGACGTAAGAGGACCCTTTTCACGCATAATTTAACCGTTGCGGTCTCAAGTACACCCCGCACACCTCGATGTCATTTCACAAACTTGTGACTTGTTTATAAAGTAGATAATGGAGGAACGTCGTGTATTTAATACTCGAAGTATTTCTCTTACTAATTTAAATATATGAAGAAGCATTATAACACAAATATTCTTATCTATTTAACGAAGGTTTCTTTTTCTTTAATGAATCTCGTTATAATTTAAAAATACAAGCATTTTTAGAATCTGAAATTTGTCAAAGAAGTCATAACAAATTTAACCTTATTTTCTTTATCATTCGACAGATTTATCTGTCTTATATCCGTAAATCTATTTAAGATGCTTTCTGCGAGGACGTGGTGCTTCCCTATTTACACCAACGATAGGAATTATATTGAATTTGTACTATGTACTGTATTTGATGCGCAACGCTAATCCAAAAATATCTTAACCGATTTTAACAAACATATTTTAAAACCGGTTAGGTCCTTTAGGCCCAATAACATATCTTGGACAGTACATACATACATACATATTCGGATATATATATATATATATATATATATATATATATATCCATTATATTATATATTTTTCCTTTATCACACACAATTGCATATGATGTTTTTGTGTCTATTAACCGTCGCATTCAAGAAAATGCTTGGAACTCTCATGAACGGTGTTTTTCAACTTTACAGTAAATTGTACAATATCCCCTTATTTTCTTATATATTAATATTAAAAATTATTGTTGCTTTTTACCTCCTCTTTTTTAAGAAGGCGAAACCCTTTATATATACGGGTACATGTTCCATTGTTATATTCATGTAAGAAGTAGTGATAGCCTAGTATATTAAATATCAGAATAATGATTTCGTGGCGCTAAATCTAGCTCAGTTTTAAAACTATAATATATTGATAATTATCATCATCTCGCATAGGTCACCTCCATGGATTGCCATCAAACACAATTGGACCCACCTTCATGAAGGTCGTCGGGAATTGTCGCTCTAAACAGATTAAATAATAAAATTATTTGATAATTGAATTAACAGTTTTACTTCGGTACGTAGACATAGGTTCATAAGTCAAGAAATGCTCTTAATTTTAAAACAATAAAAAAGATATTGGGCTACACTAGCACTATTATCCTTCATCATTCATGTTTTGGCTTGGAATCTTACACTCAGACTTAACTGAGATGCTTTTAAGGTGTGAAAACTACTGCTTCTGTGTTTGGTCTGATGAGTGTAGGGTTCCGGAGACCGTTGTTACTGGTGACGAGGCATTCCATGTCAGTCCTCAGAGGTAACAACGCATCTGCATTATGTTTCTTAGTGAAGGATGAATGTAGATGTCATGGGCTGCAGGAATGACTTACCATCGGGTGAACTGTGTGCTCGTATGTTACTCTCAATGTAATTAAAAAAACGTCAAAAAATAATTCCTATAAACAGTTTGAAACCTCTTTCTCAAATAATGTTCAAAAACCGACAGTGTTTGTTGCAACAAGATTTAGCATCAGCTCATTGAGTAGCAAGCGGGCAAAACTTGCTGTTCACATATGGATTCGACTTCATCAGACACGATAAATGGTTTCGTCAGGCTCAGACTTAACCCGTTGGATTACAAAATATGGTGAGAATTAGAACAAACCTGCGTCATCCCTGATAAAAGCAGTGGCTTATAGATATGGACGTCATGCGTGTTGGCAATCAACGACTGGCCTCGGAGGTAAAGGGGCCGTATTCAAAAGCAGGGAAGGCATTTTGAATAACTTTAATGAAATTTTAATAATATTTTAATAATTTAACTAAATTTGTTTTCATATACCCTGCCGGCCATAAGTTTAAGACCGCACTTAAACAACATAATTATCCAGCAATTGTAATAAAATCCCATAAGATAAATAAAAGAAATGCATATCAGCTTTTTATTTTCGGGCTGAAGACCGCTCTTAGCCCGAAGACGTCATAGAATGGGAAAAGATTGAGAAATTAGCGGTGAAGTGCGTTCTGCCATCGTTGTTTTACATAATTAAGGCGAATCCGAACGTGAGATTGCTTCAAAACTGAAGTTATCGAAGACTTGTGTTCAAGGCAGGCAACTCGATACAGGGAGACAGGCAGTTTTCAAGATCGTCCACGCTCGGCATGGTCGAGAGCTACCACCTTAGTGAAGATGATTTCATTGTTGTTACCAGCAATAGAAATAGACGCATAACAGCACCAGAAAATCCGCGTTGAAGTAAACAAAACCCGAGTTAAACCTTTATCATTGACTACAGCAAAACGGCGACTGAGAGATGCGAAGTTGTATGGTCGCGTTGCCGTTCAAAAACCTCTGCTAAGGCCGCAAAACAAGATTAAACGCATGCAGTGGGCTCTTGCCCATCGATATTGGACTAAAGAAGATTTTAAAAAAGTGCTTTGGACCGATGAATACAAGTGTGAACTATTCGGTTCAAAACGTAGAATTTACGTTCGACGCAGTGCCCAAGAAAAGATGATGTCAGATTGTGTAGTCCCAACAATCAAGCACGGTGGTGGCTCAATTATGGTCTGGGGTTGCTTCTCTAGCCAAGAAACTGGCGATTTTATTAAAATTGAAGGAATTTTGAAAAAGGAACAGTACCAAACCATTTTAGAACAAAATACCGTTTCTTCCGGGTTGCGATTAATTGGAGATGGATTCATTTTTCAACAAGATAACGATCCAACGCATAGCTCAAAATTATGTAGAGGATATTTAGAAGAGAAAGAAGAACAAGGAATGTAAAAACATGGTTTGGCCTCCTCAGAGCCCGGATCTCAATCCCATTGAACTTTTGTGGGAAGAGCTTGATAGGAACGTCCGTAATCGTGGCCCATCCTCGCGAGAAGAAATGTGGAATGCTTTATAAAAATTTGGAACCACCATTAAAAAATTGATTGCACGTATGCCGAGACTTGTGAAAAAAGTCATAAAATATAAAGGAGGATTTTTTAATGAAAAGTTTAGCTAACTAAAGCCTTTTTTTGCATGGACTGCTAATAATTCTTTACGCATTTAAAGTATATTATTTGTAAATCAATGTTCTATTAGATGATTAAACAGGTTAATTAAACATTTCATATTTTATTGGAGTTTTACTTTATTTTCGTACTTTAATTAAGGTGGTCTTAAACTTTTGGCCTGCATATTTTGACACAAACATCATAACTCCTATAATTTATTCAATGAAATTAATTTACTTGTGACCCAACTTAGTATATATATAATTATATATACTAAATTGGGTATATATTAGTAAAATATAACAGATTTCTGAACCTTAGTTCAACCTACTGAATAGTAAACAAAAGCGTAAAATTACTACATTACGTATTTAAAAATATTCACGAACAGAATGAATGAATGTGAAAAATCCCGGTAAAAACTTTGCGAATACAACTACCCGGAAAGCTCACGCACCAGCCTTTATGCTTCCCTTGTATATTTAATGACGGTCACATGGCTATCTGATTTTACACGGGCTTACGATTCTTTTGAAAAGCAAGATTGATTATGGATATTTTATATCAAAGGATCTATAATATAGTATATAAGGAATAAACATTTAATCTTAGTTATTATTTAATATTGCAAAATATATATATTATAATGCTGTACATCTGACTAATTATTCTTCATAATCCTAGTCATTATTGTTTTGTTATATTTAGAATTTGCTTTATTTAAATTTCTGTGGTAAAGTTGAATTAGATTTAAGTGTTACTTTGGTAGTAGATTAACATTTGGAGATATAAGTCAAATATTCGGTTCCAATTAGTTTTACAATGTCTTTTTTACCGTTTTAAACTTTTGTTAGTTCTTTTCCTCCTAGCATTGTTATAATGAGTTGGCCTCAAATTGCACCCGATGTATGATAAAAATCGCACTCTATTCTAAGGTGTAGAATTTTAACAACCTCCAGATGAACACTTGATGATGAAATTTAAATTTTTTTCTCACCGCACAGCCGATATCCGTCACAATTAGTGAAGTCATACATCAGTGTTTTCCTTAAACTATGATCTTAGCTTTGCCCTTTATTAGGGACAACAATTTCCTACTTACCTACTCCTATCTATATTTAGCTTCATTCGGTAAGTGTTCTTCGCTCATTAATGTTTGCCTCTGGAAAAAATAACTCAGCAATTAAGTGTCTATTAATGTATTTGAGAGAAAATTTCAATAATTATTACTTACATTATCGGCAGTATAAGAAGTTTGTCAGTTTGACAGCTTAATATTTTTCTAAATGGTTAAGTAGAATATGTTTATACTGTAATGTCCTTTAATTTATTTGTATGTTCCAACTTAAAGTTTTCCTCATGCGCTGTTTTCTTTGGTTACTGAACAATTAATTTTATATACGAGCCTCTTATTTGCCGGAGTACAAATTGGAACACTTCTGCACTCTTTCACTCTTTTTTTTCTTTTGCACTCCTTCTTGCTGCAGGCTTTAGTGTGTGTATACGTCAAAGATATGTCTTATCAAGGCATCAACAGTCTTCGCGTCTATGCGTGCCTTTATTGACCTCATAGCAGTAACAATGACAATATTACTTTCTCATCGACCACGTCTAGCTGTAGCTACAGACTACGTGCAACAACAGAACCTAGTAGCCCATCATAGTGGCCCATCTATATCTCGGCGACTTTAACGCCCACCACGCCGAATGGCTTGGATCGCGTTCAACCGATCATGCGAGGCGATCATATTTCACGACTTTGCACTGGCATATGGTGACACAATTGATCACTTCGCCTACGCGGGTTCCAGACGTGGAGTATCATACATCTCCCTTGTCTACTGACCTCTCATTTGGGACCTCTCATTTGGATAACTATCTAGTCTCCGTCGTTACCCCTCTAGGCTCATCGGATCATTGTTTGATCCGGGGTATAGTGCTTCACGCATGCCCGTTGGGATTTGTAGCTTATCGCCTTGTGTGGCACAACAGGTCAACGGATTAGGACAGGAGGCGGTCTTTTTTATATGCAACGTTATTGCTGATTTTGCCTCCGATGTGGTACTTCAGGGAATGTAACTCTTTATTCCATCTTCAATGATGCCCATCAGGGGCAGATGCCAATTCTTGTTTGATCACTCCTGCAAACTAGCGTCACGTAATAAACTTGAGTGTTACCGGACCTAGGCAGATTCGTCAGCGTCCCCGGATCCAAATAGCTTTGGTCTTTCGCCAAAACTGTCTAAGGGAATTACTGTCAGCCATCTCTTCCATCAGCATAAAGGAGACGACTTGCTGGCCATGATGCAATATACCTATACCTCTCTTAAATGCCGGCAACGCATCTGCAACTCCTCTGGTGTTGCGGGTGTTCATGGGCACGGGTGGTACTCACTTACCATCAGGTAAGCCGGTTGCTCCTTGTCATAAAATAATGTGTTGTATATAAAATAAAACTTTTCTATTAAAAAATGCGAATGCTAAAATTCATAAACACTTACATCAAGTACAGATTTACCACAATAGCCGAGATAAAGGAAACGTCACAAGGAAATCTAATTATCTGAGTAAAATATAATTCAAACCTATAATTTGTATTGTGTACTGTTAAAATCGAAATATCTTTTGGGTTATAGGTTAATAAAAAAAAAAGTAATTTTTATTCACATAATTTATTACATATTACTTAATATTATTAAATAATGAGATAAATAAAAATATTAAGACTGTGTTTCTAAAACATACAATATGGCAACTTATTGCAAGGTAAGTCCAAAAATCATTTCATCGCTACGAGTTTACTACTCTTATCAATTCTATAAGCATATCATCATGAGATTAATTCTAAAAAAGATTTACCTAATCGAATACCTATAACACTGAGCGTCCGTGAAGTTGTTAAAATTTTGTTTATATGTATATAACGTACAGATGTCTTTAATTATTATGCATATTATTTATATACATTAGTTATTACATTTATGTACTCTTTAAATTAAAATATTATCTGCTCAACTCAAAGGTAGTCTGAACGAGAATGCCTTGTGGTATTAGGTCCGCCTTTTTGTACATTGTTTGTTTTACTTGTGCAAATAAATAAAAAATAAATAAATAAGATGTCTAGTAAGAGTTAAATTATATATTACATTTAGTTAAAACTTTAGTCAAGGAGGAGTTAGGAGTTAGTTATTTATATATTGTCTTTGTATGTTTTCGTATTCTTCGTGCGTTTGCATCTCGTTAAATACTTCCAACAAACGCGGCGCTTTAGCCGACTCACTTCTGATTAAAGTTTCTTAGTTTCTCTTACACAGAATTTATAGTATTGTAGTTACACGTAAAGGGACTAATTATATGATACTGTATTTTCGTACATTAATAAATACCTAGAAATTTTCTAAAAAAAATACTGTACAAAAATACTATTCATTTATAATTTTATATATGGCCTACCTTAAAGACCTAAAAAGAGCTTTGTTATTCCACTAGGGTAAAGGTTTTTTTTCAGCGTTTTAACAATTCATAGTAGTAACAAACTTTTAAGAAAAAGCGTAAGCACTTTAGTTACCACACTAGATTGACGTGATTATAGCGTAGACCAGTACGCTCGTACTACTATTTCCCTTCAGCTATTGAGGTTTACGTACGTTATTGTTTTTTTTTATTACATTGAGAGTAAGAAACGAGCACATAGTTCACCTGATGGCAAGTGATTCCTGCGGCCCATGACATCTACATTCATCCTGGATAAGGAGTAATAATGCAAATGCGTCGTTACCCTGACTGAGATGGAATGCCTTGTCACCAGTCATAAAGGTCTTCGGATCTCTACACTCACCAGACGAAACACAGAATCATTATGCTGGCTATTTTATGCTGGTATTCTGTGAGGGCGTGGTGCTACCCCGGTCGAGCTGACCCATTCATTCTGCAGCTAGAAACAAACTCCAGTGTAGCTCTATCACTTTTATATATAATAATAGATAATTGGATTTAACCAACAATGATGTGGATGACAAGACTGTGCATGTTGATTACGCGAATGTATACTGCACTAAAATATATCCTACACGGTTGATGTAATCTGGTAAAACTAGAACTATATCATATAGGAAGACATTAATGCTGTATGCTAAAATTGGTGTGGACCTTAGTTCAGAAGTACACAAAATATTAGCATTATAGAGTTGTTGATGAATTAAGTACAGTTCGGGTAGATTAATTTAGGCTCATCTGGCTGTTCATCACTCAGGCTGTTTGACGACTGAGACGTCTTTGGCCAGTAAATTTCTGTTGTAACTACCATTCAACTCAATACTTTTTAGTGATCAGCCTTAATTAATCTAGTAGAATAGAATAGAACAAACTTGATTGCACGCCGTAATTAACATATAAAGACAGTGATATATTAATTTTTTTTTTAAATATACTCTACTCTTATTTCTAAAAATCATCTCTTCGACCTTAAAATAAATAAATTGAAATAGTACAGTGAGGGAACTCTCCCCGTACGTGAGTATAAGATTTATCTAAATATTTTTATTATACTATGGGTGACACAAAGTTCGTCTGATAGCAAGTAATAAGTGAAGGCTATAAACACATTCTGATAAACTAATTGCTAGATCATGCTGTTATTCTGTGAGTCATATAATCTTATATAATTAGTTAGAGTTGTTATTCAGATAATAACTTTGCAGGTATATGGTTTACGAGAATAGTCTTCCATAACTATTTATGATTAAAAATATAATAATGTAAATACTTCTAAAATAACATGTATTATGTGTTAGGTCTTTACCTATGAAATTGCCGTCCTTCAGTTTTAGCCATTTCAAACCAAAAGAAAGTTTTGGTTGGCTGTGAATTCTAAATTCAAATTAATTTTATTTTAAAAACATGACATTCTTTTTACAAAGTCAATCAGTCAGTGTGTTTATTGATTAGCTTTGTATTTTCATTGGGTTTGAAGATTTTTCGTCATAATGGATACTTTAAAAATCGTGTAATTATGAAATATGCGTTCCGTCGTGGCAACAACGTGGCACATACGGCACGTCAACAACGTTTACGGAGCGAACTTTACAAACGAACGCAAAACCCGTTATTGGTTTGCCCGGTTCCGTTCTGGACAATTTGATTTGAAAAATGAACCTCGTGGTTGTCCCGACACTTTGGTCAACAATGATGAATTAAAGGCGATTGTGGAAGCTAATGATACTCAATCTACAGCCGAGCTAGCAGCCGCTTTTGATGTTACCATCAAAACAATATTGGTCCATTTACGATAAATTGGCAAGGTAAAAATCTTGATAGATGGGTGCCCCACGAACTTAACGATCGCCAGCGCAACAAACGCGTTGAGACCTGCATCGCGCTGCTCAACAGGCACAGAAATGAAAGAATTTTGAACCGAATTGTTAGGTGCGACGAAAAGTGGATTAAGTCCGACAATCGAAAGCGCTCAGCAAGTTGGTTAGATCCTGGTTTAGCACCAAAGAAAAGTGATCTTTAGAAAGTAGATGGTCACTGTTTGGTGGTCTGGTGCCGGTGTGATTCATCACAGTTTTTTACCAAATGGCATGAGCATTACTGCACATGTGTACTGTGAAGAACTGAAGACAATGATGTAGAAGCTCGCACATCTGCAACCAGCTTTGGTCAATCGGTCGTCCCCACTGCTCGTACACGACAATGCGCGACCCCATACTGCATAACAGACAGTCTTCAAGCTGCAGTTGGGGTTGGAAGCTCTCCCTCATCCACCGTACTCACCAGACCTTGCACCCACCGACTATTACTTTTTCCAAAATTTGGACAACTTTTTAGCGGGAAAAAATTCAATTACTTATATATTATTATATACAAGAGGCAGTACAAAATGCCTTTGAAGAATTTGTTGCCTCCCGTCCAGCTGATTTTTACAAGAAGGGAATCAATAAAGTACCACTGCGTTGGCAAAGATGCATCGATTACAGGGGTGATTACTTTGAATAACAGAAATAAAAAAGTTTGAAAAAAATACTTTAACTTATTTCATACAAAACGGCAATTTCATAGGTAAAGACCAATTACATAAACTACAATAAATGTTGTTTAAATATGATTTTATGGTTTATTTAAATAAAAAAAATGACTTCTATCAAGTCAATTATTAGTATTAATTAATTTTTTTAGTATAAATACTTTTTTGAGGAGTGTATAAACAACTGTATTCGCTCTCTCTTTTCTTTTTTAAGCCTTTTTGAGTCGAATTACACTTTTAACAAGTTTCTCGCAATATTTCCTTATTTTAATCCTCGCCAACATCTGTAAGGATTGTCCGAAGCAATCATAAGAGTAGGATTAAGTTAACATGAGCTGTCGCGCAAACAAGGAGAAAATGTTACGTCCTTTTTTTCTGAACTTTTCAGAGCGATCAATATATATTACAATTTTTTTGATCGTTTGCGGCTATGACTCACAAACAGGAACAAAGAGAATATTTTTTTTTAAAATACGAAAAACATTTTCATGTAGTAATGTATGCCATGTATACAAGTACATAATATATGGAAGTCAATTATAATATTTAAATTTAATTTAAATAATCGACCATAAAAATTAGATTTGGGTTGGAAAATTAAAAAATAATTTGGAAATAAAAATTCGAATGAACATATCCAGAAAGTATTTTTGTATGCCAAGTTTCAAACGAAATATTATCGTTGGAGACATAACTCAGTCGCTGCAATCACAATGTCGGTTGTATGCCTATTTGCGTTTATAGGTGCCATTGGTGGCATTTTACATTGAAGTATTTTATTTTGAATGGATGCTGTATTTTGTCAAAAGGTCAGTAAACGGTTTCAAAAGTTTTCGATATATAATAAAAAGAATATATATAGAGATATATTATATAGAGTAAAATAGATTAACACAGTACTTTAAAGCTTTTTGGTCTTACTCTTAAATTATCAGTTATGTATAGAAATAAAGTAATAAATAAATATAGTATAATAAAAAGTAAGGGCAACAGATTAAAATAGTTATGTTCACGTTATGTTAAATATTTATACCTCCCCATAGACATCTATCACTAAGATTCCCATGGTCAATGCTCAGATTTACTAGGATGTCTTTCCAATATTTGTGAAGCACAAATATTTAAAAAAGGATACACGTCGTGTATCCTTATTCTTTGTGTGTGTTTGTAAAATATTCGATAACTGATACACTATTAGGATCTATCTCTTAACGTATCTCATATACTTTAAAGTATCTATCAGTCCAAACGTAAATTAAAACACTATACAAAGTATAAAATTGAACTGTAACTTTCATGTAACGTAAATAGAAAACAGTCCCTTGAAGCATAAAATTTAGTTTTTATTAAACTATTCTTCTATTTCCTGAAACTTATGTACTTAGAGTTAAAAATTATAATGGAACCAAATAATTAAAGTTGTTGTAAACGTTTTTGCTTCAGAAAAAATTAATAGCCGATACCGTTAAAATACGTTCATAAATTATTAAAATATGGCTCGTAGTTTATTTAATTTTAGAGTAGTCAAAAAAGCTAAAAGCTGCGTAACGAAACCATAGCGCAATTCACAAATAGTGCACAACGCCATCTATCGAGTTAGGATGTAAACTTATTAATAATATTTTTTCCTAAACTTTATATAATATAATGTTGTATAATATAATACATAATATATTATATAATAATGTTCCATATTAAATTTCATGCTGCTTCTTTCAAAAGTGACTAACCTCCCATATTAACATTCAACCTCTAATTCACCCTCTTAGGATTAAAATTTTGAAAAACGCTGTTATACATTTGTTTCTAAATACAATATTTTACACCCTAAGGTGTAAAAATTCCAAAAATCTTTCGTTAGTGGATGCTTGCACTGTCAAAATATCAAGTTTTAGACACAGCGATATAGGGTCTTCTATATCGCTGTGTGGATCTATATATATATATATATAAATAGATTAGACTAAGGAGATAATTGGCTCAATGTCATAATTTTCATAGTTGTTAATTCTAATATATAAAATCTCACTTCTATTATCCCAAATTTTGGTATAAGACTTTCGCATAGGGCTTATTAGATTCCAAAAAAAGGATCCGCTTTTTGCTTTCAATTTTTTTATTCAAAGATTTAAACGCAGCGACTGGAATTAATCCGAACAACTCGGAACACTCCCCATGGTAAATTCGGTAAAAAATGCATAAAGATGCAACATCTTGTACCAACAAAATCTACGTTTAATCTACACCAATTTCGAATAAAAAAAAATTGCGACATTAAATACATAAAAGTATTAAATGAAGTTAAGACTCGACCCTAAACACGTTTTATAAAATATTTATAAAAAATTATATTAAAAGTAGATGAGTAAATCTTATATACGCGGAATTATTATTCTTCACACACGGAAGTAAGATAAGCTTTACTTTGCTTTACAAAAAAATCTATTTACCAAGACAAGAAAAATGATTTTAAGAAATAAATAAGATTTAGTATAATTACACGATAAATGCAAAACCTAATTCAAAACAAATATGTAGCAGCTACTAAGCAAAAATGCTTAGGTGTATCTACTATATTTCTATTACTACATTTACGAGTATTTCTCTCTGGAACGTTAACCAGGCTGCATAACTTGACTGCCTGCATTTCTCACTCCATTTATTGGTATTTAGTGATGAAATTGTTTTAGGCTTTAGGTTATAGCTAGGATTCACTCGTATTTACAATTATAATTGTTCTATAATGACCTTAAAAGGACTTTTATGAGAGGATTAACAAAGGAACACACAGTTTACCCGATGGCCTAGTGACATCCACATTCATTGAATTAAACTAATTTTACTAATTTTCTTAGCTAATGTGACCTAGTGGGCGTGCTGGAAAATGAAACGATAATTTCTCATCAGCATTTGTGATTTGTTGATTATATATATTATTTTATAATATCTGAATCATTTGTATTTCGATTGGAAGGGGCGCTTTCGATTTTTCTCAAAGAGACCAGATATAAGCTCATATTTTAAGCATTCCGAAGAGCAACGCCAAAATCTTTTCTATGCCAAACCAGCTGAGTAAAAACTATAGAAGGTCTTAGATAGATCTTGAAGTATTATAAATCATTACAATAAAATACAACAGCGTATGGAGTTTCTTTTTTGTTTTTAAAACCTTAGGAAGCATCTTAAACATTTTTCGTCTGTCTTTCAGTACCATTTTAGTGTGTAGGTTATTACGTTTCAATACTTACGTGTCTATAAACGTCGAGGCAGTGTTCAATAAAGCAAAATTTTTCGCGGAACACATACGTTTTATATTGTAATAGTTATTTATGAAAAAAAATATTATTGCCTTAAACCAGTAAACATTTTTTATTTTTCAATTAAATCCGGTGATGTTTCTGTGTCAATTTAAATTAAACACGTATAAATAGAATAATAAAAATATTTAAATATTTTTTTTTATTTGTAAGCATACATTTCACTGGTCATCCTCGGTTATGGCCTATGATTTAATCTTTATGTATATTTCAATGAAAACATTTATATCGAAAATGTCTTCCAATCGGGCATAATTTTGGATGGTATGGTATATCATACAAATGAAGTGCAGTATGCTCGCATTGTGATAAAATTAAAAATTAAACAATTTTTTATTTAATAAACCATGCTCTTAGTATACCGTGTCGAGTATATTTGGAATGTTAAATATTTCAAACGCTACCGATATTGACAATAAGAAACCAGAAGATATTCTTATACATACAATGGCTTTACGAATGAAAATTTCAAATATGGAATATATACGAACAAATTGCCACTACATACAGTCTTCCCAATCTCAAGTTTTCACATATTTCTTATTCTTTCTATTTATTTGATTTGGGACATCTATAATATTAAATCTGATGTATATACCGATTAAAGAAAAATACATTGAATTTATGAAGAAAATGATACAGGTACTAAATAAAAACATTGAAATTAAAGTTAAAGTTAAAAACAAAGTTAATTTATTATACAACAGTAGCTAATTGGCGCATAGAATGCCTTTTATTTCGATTTTTGGGTGTTTGATTATTTTATCATTATAATTTTTAAATAAAAATCTTTGCTTTAAGGATTATTAAAAGATAAAGTTTGTTAAATGGGACATATAGGCAGCAATCCACCATTTTCTTCAGGAATAGAATATCGGTGAGACGTCTTTCGTACATAGATATCATATGGAACCCTAATTGGTATATGTGTGTGAAAAACTCGGTTCATTGAAGGCAAGAAACTTAGTAGTAAATTAAAGTAACCTGTAGACATTGTTAAAAGTAAAGTAGTTACTTCCGTTCTGTAGAATATTTAAATTGATATCTGCATTATAATTGTACTAACAAAATTTTAAGCACTGTAACTTAGCTCTTCATGGAACCTCGGAGGTTAGTTTCCGGATGCTCACTTCTAATTTCGCAATATGCCAGCAATCTGGGTTCGATCGTCGGCGCCGGTAGCTAAAATTATTAATTGCAATTATGTGGTTATGTGCTTGAGAGAGTTTAGCTGTGAAGAAAACTCATCTTGAAGTTGCGTGTATAACGAAGTTAGTCATATATTAGGCGTATTGCTACTAGTGCATTTATTTGGTATAACATAACCTAAGAAAGACGAGGTATCAGGCGGGGCAAAATTCAACCATATCGGTTTATATTTAGCATAATAAAAGACGACATCTGGATACATATAAGCGAGCACAATAATATAAGACTTACGACGAATGTGACTCCCCGCCCACTTCACACCGCACCCTCGGTCTCCTTTGACGTAGGTGATCTACGATTTTATTTTTTAATTTCTTTTGATTATTTCACGCGAGAGGATGCTACGCGCTTCCGATTTATTTCGCTCGTAATTCATTAATATTGTAAGATGTTTCTGTTATGTAATGCTTCTTATCGTTATTTATTATTATTGTTATAGTTAGTAGTTATTTTTGTTATTTATGGTGATTTGTGATACTGAAATTAGTATATTGTTTTTGATATTGTAGTCGATTGAAACTTCAAAAATGAACGTAGAAGGGGAAATGGGATCTGTAGATGGGACTGATTTGTATATCATAACGAAACGTTTCTAAATGCCTCAATCCACGCTACAGTTTACGGGAACGAGAAGGCATGCCGTTACACCTACCATCATTTTATAATATTAAGCTATTATAAATTCAGTCGATATTGTGAACAAAATAGAATAAAATTTAGTAAATATAAATTCGTCTAACCGTTTGTACATATTGTAGCTGACTGCAAGTGCATCTAATTGCAACCTCACATAATTTCAACGTAGTGAGCTTTAGGCGGAATTTGTAATGGGTATTTTGTATTTTGTATTTTGTTATAGGTATATTTCTGTATTTAAATTCAATTTCATAAAATTTTGTCATGATCAATTTGTAGGAAAAATGTTTTTTCTAGTAGTTAACTATTACTTATTACTACTACGCACTAAATAAAGATTTTACGGTATTACATGCTTTTAAAATAATTGTTATTAACTTGTGAAGTTACAACTTATTAAAACATTTTTACATTAATTATTTACCAGGAAGGAAAAAAATAAAAATTACAATAACTTGCTTTATTATTGAAGTAAAAACTGTAATTATTATTAATTACAGTTTTTACTTCAATTAGATTGCACGTGCACCAACAAATAAACTGGCGTCGTTAAGAGTACGCATCTTCAATAGTACCTTTAGGCTGAAGTGTTAAATATAAGTTAAATATTTGTATAATGTCCCGTGTTACTGACATTGCATAGGTTACTTCCTCCAACCCGCATATATCCTAACTCGAAATAGCGAGACGTATTCGCGTAAAATAACTACGACCCTTATATATCCTACACTTATCCAGTAAAAATCGAGAGATGAATAGTATGAAATTATCAACATATCCTTAAGTTGTTCATTAATTACTGTCAAATATAACACTATTATATACACATAAATTTAATTCTCTCTACCTGAAAAATAGCATGAGAACGGAATTCAAACATAACTATCCCTCCTTTGTTATGCAAAATTATTGTACGTGTGTGTAAGAGAGAGCTTTGCGGCCGTAATGCAACCGCAATGGGTGAAATATGACAGAGTTGTGACCTTTATGTTAAGTCAACAGAAGGAAACTTCTGTGCCTTTATTTTTGTGCGTTACAGCGAGTATTTTGTTAATGCGCCTTTAAGTATTTTTTACTGTCGGAATTTTATTAAGAATTTCATTACGCGATACATTTTGGAGAGTGTGCGAGGAGTCCTTTCGTTATGGATATTACTCGCATTCGGAGAAAGCGATTTGCTACGTAATAAAATAAATAAGGAATATTTTAACGGCGGTAATTTTTACGTCACAGTTTAATGTCTTAAAGAGAAGAGGGAATAGGCATTTGTTAAGCTCGTATACCATCAACGTCTACATCATTACTTAACGACAGGTGTTCCCACCTGTAGACAGAATTGGCTTGTATCCATTAAATAAATAAGAGGAATAAATAGTACCGCTTATATTACTTTTGTCCCTAATTGAAATACACATCAGTAGATTTATTCCAGTACAGTCAACATTAATAACTTTTTTATTATTGTTAATTTGTACTATTATAATGTACTGAAACATGTACAAATATACAGAATGTACTGTAACATAATTTCTCAATAATCAGGAACTATTTTAATTATTGATTATATTCTATTTTAATATTAAGTTCATGAATATAATATCTCAATGTTAAAAATGTCACATTATTAGGAAAACTATTAAGAAATCTAATGGCATGTCAAATTGAGGTCATAAATTTTTCCTTATTAGAAAAAAAAGAACAATATATTTTGAATTATGAGAAAATGTCTACATATTTATAAGAAAAATAAAACCAACGTGACCAAGTGACGGTGACCCCACGTTGATATGCAGATTGTAGCTTTCACACTAGGCAAGCCTGTACCGTAAGGGTCAATTACGATTATAGATTTTAATCTTTAAAACCCACAAGTCTTTTATATTATAAAACTTTCTAAACCTTATATATGTTTTAATTGTTGGTATAGTACAATTACAAATATACTAAAAACAATACGTAACTTTGGTTAATATATACACGTATATACATTACTGTGCAAAATATATATGTACATTTATAAATACAGGTTCACACAAATAAATTTTTATAACGCTTTGATGTTCATTTTCATTGTCATTTAAAACTGGTTTTCGAAGCTCTGACATGTAGTCATTAAATTAATAATCAGATCTCCTGTCTTACTTTACTACTTTTGAAAGTCGATTTAAGATACACTTTTAGTCATGTTCGAAAACACGAGTAGAGCGCGACGTTACAATAATGTGTTGTTAAGTTATTTGAATTATTGATCGTTATTATGAATCGTAATTATCTTTTATATTTATAATGTTATTAATTACCATTATATATTATATATGTTACTTAATTATTATTACTAACTATATTGATAATAATAAAAATATTGTCACATATTTATATATCTATTTTTATATAAATAAGAAACAAAACCAACTATAAATAAACAATATTATACACATTGGCAAACGGAGTTGACTCAGCTTTTGCTCACACGGGATTTCATTCCCATGTAGTTTTCAGCCACTTCCATATCCCTTAGATGTATTCTCTTTCTCTCTCAGAATTCTCCCAAAGATTGCATATGCATAGTCAATCTGGAAAGGATGATAAGGAAAGATGAAACCAAAGTCTGCGTCGTTCGCATATTCGTTGCAAGTTCGCATCGTTTTATTTGCAATGCCTGTACTTATTAATACTTCAAAACTTCAACCGTTTATGATAATATAAATGGCACACAGATATACGTTCTCATTTTTTCATTTTTATATACAATAGAACTAGCCGCTTGCCAGCGGCTTTGCTAACAGTAAATTCGATTTTGCTCTTTATTAATTTAAATAGTATCACAACAACTATTTTGAGTCCAGTATAAACAAGTTACGTGAATATTTAAATTGTGTAAACTGAAGCAAACTGAATATAAAATACACATACCCAACCGGCTTATATAAGAACCCTAAATTAGTTGTTTCCAAAATTAAAAAGTATTATAGCGAAGCGGCAAATGTTTGTTATCACCTGTATTTAAGAATGAACTACCTCATGATCTACTAAAAATATGAATAATATTAATTGTTTTAAGTCCACGAGTATTTCACAGTTTTGTATATATTTATGGTGTTGAATAAAAAAATTATAATTTATCTCTATAATGGCTAAATTCCCAAAAAAGCTGGGACACTTACACACATCGGGAATTCTTAATTTTGCACTAAAAGTCTAAAATGTAATATAATGCTTCTTATTTCATGGAACCAAAGGAAACTACTATACTAGTTTTAGGCTCTGCTATTTGAATCAGACAATCAATTAGTCACGACATTTATGGATCTCCTAACATATTTTTTTTATGCTGAAACTACTCCATCCCCGAATTTATTGATAGTAAGATTATTTAGCGAAACAACCAAATGGTAAAAAAACAAATAAACGATGTCATTCATGATTGTCAATAGTGACGATTGAACTCTTAACTACGGTGTCAATCTCTGGATGCCTTATCCAATTAATTGTTAGAGTGATAAAATACTTAAAAAGTAAGAGCAGTTAGAGATATCCGATTTATTAAGTAGAGCTATTCCTAGACCACTTCCGTCGGGTTCCGTCTGTGTAATTTGTGTCTGTACTGTAACGAGTAGGTAAGGTAAGGAAAATTATTAAAAGTGAAAATTAAATTTAAGATAGTTGAATGTGTTTATTAAGAAGAGTTGAAACTTGATGAAGATTTTTTAATACATTGATTTTGATTTATGATTGATTTGTTTCCCAAACGAGAACATTTCACCTGATGGTAAGTGATTCCTGCGGCCCGTGGCATCTACATTCATCCTTGACAAGGAATCATAGTACAGATGCGTTGTCACCCTTGTCTCCCGATCCCTACATTCCCTAGACGAAATACAGCAGCATTACGCCGCTATTTTACGATGTAAATCTGTGAGGGCGTGGTCCTACCCTGGTCTAGCTGAACCATTAATTCTGCAGCTAGAAACAAACTACAGTATAATTAATCGGATTCTACTGCTTTCATGGCATAAATATTTTTTTCAATAATTATTTATAAAAGGTATTGCAATAAGCATTGTGTATTAAAGAACATTGAAGAAAAACTGAAGGGAAATAAAGAAGAACCACTACAGTACGGTGATACTCGTATATCAGAGATACTCAATCGCCTTTCCTAGTCCGATGTAATGCAAATGTATAATGGAAGGATCAGATGCAGTATCAATGACACGTAATATACTTACAGCATAGACATGAAATGCAATAATTTATTGTACACAAATATTGCTTCTCGGTTGGGAATTGAATACACGATCCGGGACTTAAAATCAGTTAGTTTAAAGCCGCGGTGGGTATCTGACACGTACAATATACCTAGATTTACCAGTTACCGATTGGTATTTCCTCGGGGAACTAACTTCTTGAAACTGAAATATTGCCACATCTACCGTTATTTGACCTTATGAGAAGATTAGACTTTGATAATACAATATCTATTCGTAGACGTGAGAAGCCTCCTATTGTTAAATTTATCGAACGATAGAATGGTTTTCCAGAAACCTATTAGATGTTATGTTTTGCGAGTGTAAAGCAAGATCTTTCCGATATATACATACTGCATGCATAACGTCACAAATATAGAATAAATAAGAAAAATACACAATTTTTTTTCGATATTTTTTTGGATTTATATCACATAGATTATTTATTATAATTGTATTTTTATAAAGTATTACTGAGTTATAAATATTTATAACACGTTGTCTAGATGAAACTTTTAATTAAGAAACCTTTAAAATTACTTATTAACATTCAACTGTACAAAATTTAAATTTCTCTTAATACTGTTTCGCTTAAGCTTTTTTAATAATTTAGATTATAAAATAAATTCAGACGGTGATAAACTTAAACCTGTATAGAATAATGATTTTACAGACTTAATAATAATAATAATAAAGTACGTGTATTCTCGGTTATTTTAGATGAGATACAGACATCAAAATAAAATGCACTAGTGGCTCAATGACGATGACTATATTAAATGATAAATCATATGAAATTATGTCCGTTTCTATTTAAGTCGATATGTCTCTCTGCAAACGATAAACAGAAATTGCTTCGATTACTTTTAAGAACGCTTACTTTCTTCCAGCCTCTTTTTTACCTCGGGGCCAATGTTCGGCACGATGCAAGATATGTTATTTTATTCCAAACTCTTTTTTCACTTGTTAGATTTATTATCTAAATGTTTTATGTGCGTAGGCCGACTGGAACATGTTATGTTTTTAAGCATTTCATGAATAAATTACACAAACAACTTCACTTTTCTAATAGATAATTACATTACGTAAGACTATTTTTTACCTTAACATCTAAAGACATAATTAACACTAAAACATTAGGATAGATAAACAGTAATCATTTTTATTAAAACATCATGAGGCAACCTTTAAAGATAGTATAATAATATTATCTTAATTGATACCATTGTTTCCTTGTCTGATTTTTAAAACGGGTATTTCTGGTTGAACTAATCCAGCACAAGGCTAGGTTTTAAAATCGATATCTCCTTTTCATATCGATAACGGTATAAATCGAGATTCGTACCTACTTGAAGACGAAAGACCTTGGACTTCTTCGCTTATTAATCTTTTCTCTAATGTAAGGGGTGACAAACGGACACACAGCTTCCTGATGGTAAGTCATTACTCAGACCCATTACAACTAAATCCATCCTCAACAAATATTTAAAATGCATATGCGTTATCACCCTTGAGAACTGCACGGAATGGCTCGTTATTCAGTAATTGGGTCCTCGGATCCCTACATATGAGTGCTCACGCTGTGGACCTTTCACCGTCGAGTCGACCCGTTCATGCCACAGCTCAAAACTAGCTGCAGTGTTTCTTTACTGCTTAAATATTTATTTCTTCGTATATAGTTCTTTCATCTTCATATAAGACATTAGACATTCTATCTTGTCAAACAAGTACCATTCCACGTAAAGGTAAAGCGGGGTCCTTCCCTGATCGCGCTAGTCTATTCATGCTTCAGCTTGTTTTTAGTTTTGTTTTAAATTTCTGTAGATATATATTCATTGCATCTGAAGGAAAGGTTACGAGTTTAAGTCACTAACAGTATGTATTTATTTGCACACAATCAACAAACAAAGATGAGTTAACCTTTTGTGTCATATTTTTTTTAAGAATTATAGAAATGG
Source organism: Teinopalpus imperialis (assembly GCA_029286865.1). Classification (NCBI taxonomy): domain Eukaryota; kingdom Metazoa; phylum Arthropoda; class Insecta; order Lepidoptera; family Papilionidae; genus Teinopalpus; species Teinopalpus imperialis. The sequence goes on along the minus strand of JAGSMU010000025.1, from coordinate 206,413 downwards.
AGCTTTAATTATTAAGCTTTTTTTGTGCAAGGATTTAACATAGGGATCGGAACCTAATACTAACTTTATCGTACTCATAGTATCAGTTTTCTTCTTTTGAGAAATTTCTTCGTAAAATACTCCTACTCCTTTTGGTTCTTTAATTCAAAAAATAATTTTCTAATTTTATAATATTAGATAATAAAAGGAATTTAAAAATATATTTGTATTTTTTTTATTGAATTTAAAAAATAATTTTCTAATTTTATAATATTAGATAATAAAAGGAATTTAAAAATATATTTGTATTTTTTTTATTGAATTTAAAAAATAACATTTTATTACATGAAAGTAAATTTGTTATAATAAATATAAAAATAAATAAGGTTTACTAAGCAACAACGCAGCTTTCTACGCTGTAATTTCTCTGTTTTTATATTTTTTAGTTCAATTGCAACATAGTATATACATATATGTAAAAAACCTAAACTATGGATAAGGGAGACAAACATTGGTAAGTTAATTTTATTGCTTTAAAGATTTATGGCGGTCTTTGGTATCGGAAGCTAAGATCTACTGAGTCTACTGAGTCTACTTGAGTCCTTAACCAATGAAGTAAGTAGTGTCATGGGTCTACATGACGTCATGGGTCAATTTAATTATTTCATTATTTTGAGAAGATAACTATACTAACTATACTATTATAAAATAAACTGTACTGGCAAATAACTTCCTCCTACAACACAAAGTGTAATTTATTAGTCAATGGCGAAGACCCTCTGACGAAGGTATATAGTAGGTTACCTTGCAGGTTATGTGATTACTTTTTAAACAGGATATTTGAACAACTCAAGTAAATTTTCTGATTGAATGTATCCTTTGCTGTGCTGTGATATCCTCAAGGAAAAATTTATTCTCGGAGAAGTATTGAGTGTGGAGAATTATACTAATTGCTAGTTATGCCCAGAAAAAATAATCCAGAACTTTAGATTAATTATTTTTTTTAACAAGATTTAAATTTCGTACGAACACCTGAAATCCGCCAATCTACTGTAAAGTCACGTTTCGTAATATGTTTCTATTTTCATAATAGAAATTAAATAATATAGAAACTAATACAAATTATTTAATAATAATATGTTGTAATGTGAAGCTCTAACAACTACTCTAAATAATTGAACTTCAATTGTACCGATGACATTAAATGAGATTCAAATTGATAAGTAAATTAATCCAACAAAAATATTGCAGTTCATTAGAAAATGATCACTTGTGATTCTTGATTATTGTTATGCAGTACAGACTGTTGTTGATCGTTATTGTACATACGTACAACATCTAGGCAAGATTGGGAGGAAAGGTAGATTTATGGCGCATACTACGTAGCGCGTACGTTGCTATGTACTCTGCTGCATTTTGTTGGGTGAGTAAAAGAAACCTTATTGAGGGTGACGAGGTAAATCACATTAGTCTCCGAGAATAGAAGGATAGATCTGTTTCCTACTCAGCTATTATTATATATATATGTAAATATATATATATATATATATATATATATATATATATATATATACTCCATAAGTGTTATGCGCTAAGTGGATTGTTTAACGTATCTACTTAGTCAGTAATAAAAAATGTATATTCATTAAGACAATTTGAGTGATCAATTCTGGTTGTAATTGTATTGCATTCGTGGCACTTACGTTTAATTTATTGTTCACTTAACCGAAACACGAAGGTCCCCAAAGGTGACATTAATCTAATGTTAGTTTCCGATCCCTTTGACGATAAATAAAAGAAGTAGGTCACACGAATGTATTTACAAGGGAATCCAAACTAAGCTAGTCATGACTTTGGGGATATTGGTGACTTTAGGAAGAGAGGTCCTTCACTACTGGCTGCATGAGAAAGCTAGTTTAAAGAGTTAGTTACTAGTTACTGAGCGAGCTATTGAGCGGTCTATGCTCGGTGTTTCTCTGCGTGATAGAATAACCAACGTAGACACCCTCAGCACAGTGGGGGTGACTGACATAGCCCAAAAGGTCAGCAGGCTGAACTGGTATAGAGCTAGCCATATAGCTCGTAGCTAGAAGTAGCTAGAAGCTCGTAGCCCCGATAAACAATGGGGAAGAAATGTTCTTGAGTGGTAACCTCTGTCGTAGTACAGGATAACCACCCACTAGGTGGATCGACCGACCTATGCAATTTTGCCAACCTATAAAGTAGATGGATGCAGGTGGCTTACGATCTGTAGGTAATTTAAACTATAATTATGATGAATCTCAATTATTATTATGATCAATGGAGGCTTAACAATTTACAAAAGTTAACTAAAAAAATTGAATCGCGTACAACCGATCATGCGGGGTGATCTGTTCACGACTTTGGCATATGATCTGACGTAACTGGTCACTTCGCTTACGAAGTTTCCAGATTCGGAGGATAGGATTCATAGGGGAATGTATATGACATTCCCCTATGTATTTTTGTATGTATTTGTTATTGCCCTACGTCGTTGACACTATATATGAATCTTTGTCCGAGTTTATCGCCTGCAAGCCATATCGAATTACGGTAAAGCAAACACAAATGCCTCTGTTTTCCATAAACTTTAACACTAAGATATGACCTGCTAGCAACTACCAAAATATGTTGCCGTAATGACAATCGATTGGAGGATTGTTAGTGGAAACAAAAACACAAAACTTCGGCAGGGGTCAGCGTATGCGATTCAGTGGACTTCCATGCACTCTGACTACCATGGTATTTAGTGGTAAGTTCGCAAATAGAGCTTGTACTTTTTATGACATTTATATTGTTTTCCGGTAACAGTAGACATCATCGATAAAAATGGTTAATTAAAAACATTTGATGAAATTAAAATTTTGCTACCTCCAAGATCTTTTTATTAAAAAAGCTTTTATGCTATCAAAAGTACAATGGTATGATTAAATAAATAATTTACTTGATTACAAAAACTGATATAAACTTTGTAACACTCGTATTCTTTTATCTTCGTCGTTTTCAAATAGTTAAAAGTCTTATTTTAATTGATCCTTACAAACTTACATTTAAATATCGATATTAATTTAGATAATTGCGACCCAACAACGACGTGACAAATATAGAATGTGCCCCGAAAGTTAGTACATTCTTAATTTGAAAACAAGTTGCGGTGGCTATCCCCTGACATGTTAATTTATTTAGCGCAAAAAGGATTAAATAAAACTAACTTTATTGTTTATTTCTAAAGTCCTTTTTAGAAATAGTTGCATAAAAGGATTTGAATAAATGATGTACAGAGAAATATTATTATGAGTTGAATTTCAAGTACAAATTTAATTATACTATACGGAGTTAGTTCGAACAGCCTTGTTAGTCCAGCGTTGTGATGTTCGTTTTAAAATTTGTAGTACACGAGCAATTAAGCTCCTTTCCTTCCATTTCATCGCATTCAATGGTTCGAATCGTTGACGATAAGCTTGATTCACTGGCATTTCGAAAACATCTATGCATTTTTACCGAATACACTATGACAAGAGTTCTGAGCAGTTGTTCGGGTTAACACCACCCGTTTAAACATCGTACATCAAGACAGATGTCAAAATTACATCCTCATCATCTCGATGGTTTGCAATCCACCACAGTCCGCATTACGCGAAATTTTCTTCCACGTGCAAGTACTCTGTGGAATCAGTTGTTGCCAAGGGTTTTTCAGAAACCATATTTATTAACGGCCGGCAGCACATCTGCGACTCCTCTGGTGTTATGAATGTGCCTGGGCAGCGATGATATCTTTTGATCAGGTGAACTGCTTGCTCGTTTGCCACCTATTCTGTAAAAAAAAAACTTAAAGGAACTGTATAAAAGGTTTGTGCATGGCACTCTCAATTTCATCAAATTTTTCGGACACATTCATTAGAAAACAGGTCACTATATAATGTATATAAATCAATATCTCTATACCTTTAATTGTTACTTTTCAATTTTATTATATTTCATATTTCATTTATTTCAATTTTCGTGAATAATGTTTTTGAAGGGACGCGCATACGACTCAATACTCCGAAATTATCCTTTGTTTTTGTGTACCATTTTTAAGTCAAAATTCAATTTCAAATATTATAAATTTCTAACAGTAGTTTCTAGTAGAAGTAATTCAACGGTCGTAATCAAACTTCGGTCATTTATGCTTCAATTCCACGTGCACCATTAACTAAACTAAAAACTACCATTAATTTGACAAATTTTGTGGAAAAAATTCAACAACGTTTTATAAGAATCAAATTTTAAACAGGCTTGATTATGTGGAAAACTGTAACAAAAAAATAAAGAATAACAAATTAATAAGCTATAACTCATATGGAATGCGTAGATATTGTTTTATAATAAAAAAGTAAAATGAAAATTACAAATTTATTATACACTCAAAAATATTTATGAATGTATGTACATATATGTAGATTTAGACCTACTGGGTATAATATTGCGGCCACCAAGGAAACTATTACATAAATATATTATATTAGTTATTTAGAATTTTATATTTTCATTTATTAGATTTACGCAAGCATGAATGTTGCCTCGAGTAAAGGGTTCTTACCCAATCGTTTTTATGAACTAATAGCTAGACACAGCACAGGACTGCTATGTATTGCGTGGTGAGTGTACGAAACCGAATACCGAATCCAACTCAACCCTAATATGGAACAATTCTAAAGTGCCTACCTATTTTTGAATAGATAGGCTCAATTCGAGCGATTGACTATTGTTATTTGGCTGGTGAAAGAATATAATCGGAGACCATATACATGTTAGGGAGGCATTTCATCTTAAGGTCTAGTGGTGAACATGGATCAGCATTATGATATTCTATAGAAATAAAATATAGGTATCATTGGCTGCATGTATCTATCTATCACTATCAGGTAAATGATGTTTTCGTTTGTCCTCACTAACCAGTTAGTCTTCAGGGGTAACAACGCATCTAAATCCTAATTTATTATCAAGAGATCTACATAAGCCCAGGTGATCGTTGGACATCAGCTTAGTTATAAAATTTATTTTAAATAGAAATCAGTGTATTAAATAATGTATCCATAAATATTCATTAAATTTACATATATACACTAAACTTACTACACATTTATTAAATCTTAAATAACTAATTATTATTTTATAAGTAGTTACCAGTGTCGGAGTTAGCAATCATGAAAAATAAATTGATAGTTTCTTGGAAAGCCATTTTAAGTTTCTGCATTTACAATTACATAAAACATACGCTTGGACATTTAAAATTAACTAATTGCAAAGAATTTTTAATATAATATTATACAAAATAATTGTATTTACAGAACTTCGAAATAATAAATATATGTATGAAAGAAAATCACTAAAAATGCATAAATTTTTTCATACGAGTTTAAACATATTTCTCCGCAATCGAACCTTTCGATACCGTGCCAAGTGTTACACCACATTCGAGCCGGAGTACCACTAGGCCAGCCATAGGTCCCATTCTCTATACATTCTACACCAACTACATGCAATGCACTCGCGGTGTAGAGGTCTTTTCGCTGATGATACCGGCCTCTACGTGTCTGGATTGAAACCAGACGCTATCTGTAAACGCCTCCAATCTGCAGCCAACACCTTAGGGAAATGGTTTCGGAAAAGTTATGTATTTATCTCGACGCTACATAACGCCGCATCTCCCAACCATTGAGCTATTTGATCGTCGAATCCCTGGGAAAAGACAGTCAAATACTTAGGCGTTACATAAGATAATAGACTCATAGATAGATAGCACATAATTCTCGAGTTCCCGACCATAGCTCAGTACAATGCCATCTTGGATATCCCCCTCGTCCGAAGGAGACCGAGGCACGGCCTTGATGACCCTGACGATGTGACCACCAGGGTACAAGCCCTGATCAACACACTATACCCCAACACTATACCAACTTACCGCCCCCGCCGCAAGCATCAAAATTATTAACCTTTTTTTTCTTTTTTTTTTTTTTTTTTTCTTTTTCGGGCTGATGGCCGCTGTTAGCCCCAGGGCTTTTACAGTTTCACCGGGTTGAGAGGTGACCGAGCGCTTATGGCTCTCAGTCGAGACCTCTATATATGGGTAACCAGCGCAAGGGCTCCCGAGAGGGAGCCTCGGCTTGGACCGTTACCCTGTAGTTATTAACCATACCGCCATATCTCAGGCCGGTTTTCACCAATTATTTGATTATTATGGGAGCGTCGCTGGAATTTTTTGCGCCACTTCTTCTCTAGCGCCAACGCATTCCGAAGTGGTGCTACAGATCATTAATAATAATATTGATATTATTTTGATAATCCGTCAGAAGCAACTGACCGAGCCGAGGCTCCCTCTCAGAAACTCTTGTGCGGGTTACCAACAACAAAAAGGTCTCGGATGGGCGCCTTAAGTACTCGGTCACCTTTCAACCTGGTAAAGCCCTCGGGCTAACAGAGGCCAAATACTTAAATCATTGAAAGTATAAGATATAAAACTTATTGTAAGTATTAATTATTGGTTGCTATAAAATCATTGTGTCCACGATTGCAGTCTCGTTGGCGGCCACTTAATGTCTAATTCTTTGTTAAATCAGCATTTCGGGGAACAACTTGTATAAATGTGAGGGGTGGCTTGTCTTATCGAAACGATGTGAAGTGATTGAAGTGCCCACATGCCTGTAGTCAAAGAACAGACAAATCGTGTATGTTAGTTATATAAGAGTTAGACTCAAAATAGTTCTAAGACGCCAATACTAGATCTGACTTTGTTATATCTATATTTATATAATTACTCTAAATATGATAATTTTAGATAGAAGGTACACTGCCTTTGTTTTTTAAAATATTAACAATAAATAATTTAGAATTCTAGTTGTACAATAAAGTGTGTGACTTTTAGAAAGGAAACCAAGTATTGGCAAACTTAGCCTAGGACACCCCTGCACAGCAGCACCATATAAATCAATTATCGAAAACTTATCGGAAACGAAGGAATGATGATACAAAATTTCGAATTAAGCCAATTTAAGACAAGAACCCGGCTCTTCGCACAAGCCGCGTCTACACAGAAAAATATTTTAACGGTAATAAGGTAGACAAATGAGCACACATGTACATAAACTATGCTAATAACAACTCAAGACATTCTTGCTACAATTAGTTTCTAGATGCAACGTGAATCTACCATGTATGAACTTAACAACTAGTACCTAGTAATTTTAGAAATGCAGATTAAGTCAGAAAATTAAAGCAGTAACGTGAGTGTAAAGTAATATCGTGACACGAAAAGTTTAACGGTGTTCGACTTCAAAGCGTGTTAATAAAATGCATGTACCATGAATTATTGCTGCAGTCAATTTCTATAAAATAGGATTTTCCTTCTTTATGTTATATTTAGTAACGAAAATCATGATAATAAAGGACACAATTCACCTGATGGTAAAGTTTTAACTGCACCCAAAAACGTCTGCTTTTAACAAAGATTCAAGATTCACTTGCGTAGTCATCTCTGAGGCAGTCTCCAGGGGCAACTAAAAATAGTAATTCTATCTTCACTTCTCTACACTCATCAAATGAAATACAACAATGTTATGCTGCCGTTTCCCGCTGATATTAGTCCATCGTCGGTCGAGTTGACTAATTCGTTTTGCAGTTGTGAACTAGCTGCATCGGGGGTTTTCCTTATTTGAAAAAATGGTAACTTGTTTAAGAACTGCTTTTAATTATTTTTAATTAAACAGCACTACAACCCAACCTCAATTAGAAAGGGTAACAGTATGAATGGGTCAGATCAGCCAGGGATCAGTCAGCATGTCTCTACTGTGCTTCATGCATTATAATTTGTATTGGAGTATTTTGGTATATAAGGCTATTATTTATAACCAGGTGAAATATATTCGAGTTTAACATCCTTAAAAAAGGAAAATTAGGGATCGATTTTGTAGGAAGATCACCGGAAATATCGAAATACATTTGTAAACAAAGTATGAATGGCCACGAACCTAACTTTGTCTGATTTCCACGGTTAACAATTGACATTGCAATAAAATAATATAACGGTGATTCCGGTCATTATTTATTCTACCCTTTTATCGCCTTTTACAACACTAAATACCTACATTCATTCTCATTAAAGATTAAAGATGTACATATGTTCTCACCCCTGAGAGCTTAGATATAATGCTCTGCTACGGACTGACCCTCTAGTTTCAAGCACTCATCCTACGGATTTCAACAGTCTTCTTGGTATGTTATATGCTAGTATCCTGTTAGGGCATGGTGTAAGATCCTTTTCTTGTTACTTTGTGTTTACCGTTTACAATGAATAGTTACATCATCGGCATCTCAGCCCTGATGAGCCCTGATGTATGCTAGCATATATATATATATATATATATATATATATGAATATATATATATATATATGTAGCATAAATGGTTTCATTTCGAGTCTGGGCGTGTTGTAGACGTATGTATCGTATCTTTCGTACTGCATCCGAACCTTCGTCTCTTAATTCGTATTCATTATAATCGACTAGTGGGTTTGGTTTCGTTTAGTGAGGTGGGTTACATACACATATTTTTCTTAAAGACAACAAAATCAATACAATTAAGAAATTACGATGGAGTGTTAAAGTTAAGACTTCTCATAATGTAATTGCTTGCTTAACCTACACCAACCGCCAATCAGACTAATTAACAGGGAGCGGACCGACCGGATACTCAGTAGCCTATTTAATGATCTTCAATTCAAGAATATAAACAATAGATATTATTAGAAGTAGAAGTAGAAGAAGATATTATTTTTTGTTAAATAACAAAAAATATTGATGGAATTACTTTTGGATAAAATTTTGATTATTTAGCAATCGTAAATTAAGAATAAAAATATCATTTTTTCATTATTTCTGTATGAGGCTAATACCCTGAACGACGTGTTTAATCCTTTCATTAGAGAAGGATTCTGATTAATCATAGGTGGTAGCTTTTTTTATTTAAATATATAATGGAATGTAATAACAATATATGTTCAGAATAACAATGATATTACGAATATCATTGTTATAATACACTTGTTCTTTTACGATTTTATTTTACAACTTTCACATCTACGCGCTAGGTTCATTGGCAGCTATCGACTCGAAGCAAAATAGAGAATTTCTCTTCCATATCCCATATAACCGGTATTTTGTGCAGTAGCTTGTTTACCATTTTCAATCTATACACTACAAGCCAAGCATTTTTGAATCCACTAAAGTACCTCGTTTACAAGCCACGTCAACGGCATATCAAAATTCATTCTGCTGTAGTCTGAAGTAACTAACAGTTATTTTAGATACAAAATATATACGAGATTATTTAATTAAATTCTATTGATCACAAATTTAAAAGTGAAATATAAAAAATGATGAATGTTAAGAGGAAATAAAACAATAATAAACTTATACAATACCATTACTTATCGGCTAAATTTGATTAAGATATTCCTTTCATTCGAAGTATTTATGGCCACATCATTATATAATACTACCATACTATATATATTACAATACTACCCACTTTTTTATTTATTCAATAATTAACCCCAAGTGTATGCTTTCACGATATTGCCAGCTTTATAAAAGATTACAGTTACAAGGACATAAACATAAAATACTCTGCAAAAGTTTATAAAACCAGTGACGGGATAAGTTTTAATAACTCAGTAAACTAATCTTATTACATAATTTGCTAATCCTCTTTAATCTCTAAAGTATCAAGTTCTCAACTATCATAACACGAACGTTACATTTATTAGCAAGATGACCTGAAATCGTTGAACTTACTACCACTAAAACTGATACTTAGACTGAGTGTAGCATTTTGTGTAAATGTAACGTTATGTAAAATGAAATATATATATATATATATATATATATATATATATATATGTAGCATAAATGGTTGCATTTCGAGTCTGGGCGTGTTGTAGACGTATGTATCGTATCTTTCGTACTGCATCCGAACCTTCGTCTCTTAATTCATATTCATTATAATCGACTAGTGGGTTTGGTTTCGTTTAGTGAGGTGGGTTACATACACATATTTTTCTTAAAGACAACAAAATCAATACAATTAAGAAATTACGATGGAGTGTTAAAGTTAAGACTTCTCATAATGTAATTGCTTGCTTAACCTACACCAACCGCCAATCAGACTAATTAACAGGGAGCGGACCGACCGGATACTCAGTAGCCTATTTAATGATCTTCAATTCAAGAATATAAACAATAGATATTATTAGAAGTATTTAACAAAAAATATTGATGGAATTACTTTTGGATAAAATTTTGATTATTTAGCAATCGTAAATTAAGAATAAAAATATCATTTTTTCATTATTTCTGTATGAGGCTAATACCCTGAACGACGTGTTTAATCCTTTCATTAGATAAGGATTCTGATTAATCATAGGTGGTAGCTTTTTTTTATTTAAATATATAATGCAATGTAATAACAATATATGTTCAGAATAACAATGATATTACGAATATCATTGTTATAATACACTTGTTCTTTTACGATTTTATTTTACAACTTTCACATCTACGCGCTAGGTTCATTGGCAGCTATCGACTCGAAGCAAAATAGAGAATTTCTCTTCCATATCCCATATAACCGGTATTTTGTGCAGTAGCTTGTTTACCATTTTCAATCTATACACTACAAGCCAAGCATTTTTGAATCCACTAAAGTACCTCGTTTACAAGCCACGTCAACGGCATATCAAAATTCATTCTGCTGTAGTCTGAAGTAACTAACAGTTATTTTAGATACAAAATATATACGAGATTATTTAATTAAATTCTGTTGATCACAAATTTAAAAGTGAAATATAAAAAATGATGGATGTTAAGAGGAAATAAAACAATAATAAACTTATACAATACCATTACTTATCGGCTAAATTTGATTAAGATATTCCTTTCATTCGAAGTATTTATGGCCACATCATTATATAATACTACCATACTATATATATTACAATACTACCCACTTTTTTATTTATTCAATAATTAACCCCAAGTGTATGCTTTCACGATATTGCCAGCTTTATAAAAGATTACAGTTACAAGGACATAAACATAAAATACTCTGCAAAAGTTTATAAAACCAGTGACGGGATAAGTTTTAATAACTCAGTAAACTAATCTTATTACATAATTTGCTAATCCTCTTTAATCTCTGAAGTATCAAGTTCTCAACTATCATAACACGAACGTTACATTTATTAGCAAGATGACCTGAAATCGTTGAACTTACTACCACTAAAACTGATACTTAGACTGAGTGTAGCATTTTTGTGTAAATGTAACGTTATGTAAAATGAAATATATATATATATATATATATATATATATACATATATATATATATTATTATTATTATTATTATTTTAACAGTAATATGATTAATGTAATCATTTCTTCTTGTTTTTATATAATACCTAATGCTAGAGCGTGCAAGACTAATTGGCTCATCCTAAGACAGGTTCGGGACTGTAGAACACATTGCAGTAGTCCTTACTACTGAAGGCTACTACTTGTTTCTAAAGGTCATCCCTTGATCACCTGTACAAAGTTATGTCGCAAAAAGAAATCGAAAGGGATTCGAAAGGGAAAGAGATGGCGATTAACTGATCTACCATAGAAGTAGTTTAGGGAAATATTTATGTATAAAAAAAATACCTTCCCGAACGAGTTTCTTCCTTGACGTGGCTCATTACCCGTGACTTGGTCACCAATGGTAAAACGATGAAGAACCTGTATGACTGGTCTTTTCCTCTTTTAACACATTAGTAAATGCCTTATACATACCCGACCACGACGAGGCAATGAAGGGTTATGTCGGCCTCACAATAAATATAACATCACAATGCTCTATATATATGCTGTATAAAGCTGGGCCACGGATACATTAACGAGGAACTTCCTCTATACCATGAGGCAAAATGCACCGAATTCTGGGGCACGCTTGCCAACAAGGCCTTGGTATTGACATGTTCAAAGGAATCCCTCACGTTCACAAGGCTAGGAAAGCGAGCATTCTGAAGCACCAACCACCCTGGCTCTCTGTTGCAGATCAGGTCAATGGTTTTGCCGTTTGGCTACTAGCCAAGTATTCGCCAACCATAATTATACCGATAACCACCCTCCGCATCCAAGGCGAAGTCGGAAGGATCGGGTGCCGGTGGCGCGGAAATAGGATGATTTACCATATGCGGCGAACGAGTATGGTATAGATATCCTAGCTTCATATACATATATATCCCACACAAATAAATCACAATTAATAATTACACAAAACAAAATTTTTCACAACTCACGATGCGATATACCAGATAAATAGAACGATATGCTAAAATTTTACGCAGGTATGCAGTAACAGCATGGTCCGTCCCTGATCGAACCGATTATTTTCGAGCTCAGAGTTAGCTATTCTATCTTGAATACATCATAAATCGAAGAATATTACCTAATTACTTTATTAACGCGTAAACTTCCTAAATAAACAATTTTCTCAGCTTCAAATAATTTATTGAAATTATTTGTTAAAAGTTCCCGCGATCTATTTGACTCGATAATATAAATAAATTTTTGCAAGCCAAGAAATTATGAGATCTTTAAAATCGATGTTGTTAATTATTATTCATTGTCAAAGTAAAAAGAAAAGAAGTTACAGAAAATGAGCTATAACTCCGTCTTTCGTGCATGGAAAAAATTACTGTTTATATCTGTTATAGAGATCTATTTTCATGCATGACCATTGTATGTTTTATGTTACTAATAAATAAGTATATTAAATATGCACTCTCTTCACAACGGTAAATGATACCTCCATGGCCCATGAGACTTACATGTCATCAATAAATCCAATAGACATGGAGATGCAAATGGGTTGATGACTTTTGAGAACAAAGATGGATACATATTTCGAGCAATTGGTATTTCGGTGTCTTTCATTCACTATGAAATGCGGCAACTATCTGCTTTTTTACGAAGCTAAACTTAGGTACAATATGTTTATATTTATAAAAATAATGCCGAAGATGAATAAATATGTTGAGAAGTTAGTTAGTTACTCTTTTGCTAACTACGAAAGTTATATAATAATAAGTGAATTAGCATTTAAATTAGCTACGGCGAGCACCCCTGCTTATAACTTTAATAGTGCCTTGACAGTTATTTAATAGAAAAACTTTACTGAAATACATTTTAAATTATTGTGAAATAGAAAATTTGCAAAATGTCTTAAGTACTGCATTGATGGTTTACGTTTTAAGAATCTTTATTAAACAAAATAATTAGTCTATTATTTAAAAAAAAACGTTAAAAATTAATTACAATTTTATACATTACTGTAAGTTACATTATTTTTATGGCTTAATAATAACAAAACATAATTACAATAACTTTTTTTTACCTCTTTTGCTACATTTTGTTAAATAAATTTAATAAAAAAAAAAGATCAGTATTTACTTCTTTTTTTTTGCTTTGCCTTGCCCTTGCCCAAAGAGTGCATTAATATACTAAGCCGAATACTTCGAAAATTTACGTACGGTGCTAGTAAAAAAATAAATGTAGAACTTTTTACCGAAACAGATGGCAAGCTGGCCAGTGTCTACATGTTTTTATTTTATAATGAATTTGGACTTTTCAAATTGAAATTCTGCAACATAGTTCTCGACACTTTGTCTTTTATTTGTTTTCTTACAATCTCTAAAGGAAACAAGAATTCTTGGGATTGTTTTCCTGCTGTTCCTCAGCCATAAACTTTAAACTAAGGTTCACTAAAATTACAACTAACATAAAACTTGTTAATATTATTTTTTAAATATTTCCAGCGTATTTATCAGTTGATATTTTAAGTGGAACTTAATATTTAAGACCTTTCTTAAAATTATAAATTAGTGGTCTAATAATAATGTCAAAACATTTCTTAGAGATTAGAGAAGTATAATTGTTAGCTGGCTTTCACCAAAAGGTGAAGGCACAAATTAAAATATTTAGTGTTCAGCTGTATATTTTAGTTTTTTCTATCTTTATTGAAGACTTTTAGTTTAATTAATGATGAAGCGTTGTCCAATCGTAGCGCGCAGTTATGTTGTAATTAGTTCTAGCTCTAGCATGAATGGATTGGGTTGATCGATAATAAAGAATACTAGGGTAAAATAGCAGCATAGCGCTGCTGTTTTTCGTATGGTGAGTATAGATTTGTCACCCCCTAATATTATAATGAAAATAAGAAACAATCAAGTTTATTTAAATACTTTGGAAGCCATTACTCTCAATTTATATTATATTTCATTTACATTATTGTTACTCACTCAACTTGAATTATTAGGTCTTTACCTATGAAATTACCGTTCTATATTGGCCTATTCAAACCAGAAAAAAGTTTTGATTGGCTGTGAATTTTAAATTTAAATTAATTTTGTTTTAAAAATATGACATTCTTTTTACAAAGTCAGTCTATTGTTTATTTATTAGCTTTGTATTTTCATTTTTCATCATAATGGATACTTAAAAATTCGTGGAATTATGGAATATGAGTTCCGTCGTGGCATCAACGCGGCACAAACGGCACGTAACATCAATAACGTTTACGAGGAGAACTTTATAAACGAACGCACAACCCGTTATTGGTTTGCCCGGTTCCGTTCTGGAAATGTTGATTTGAAAAATGGACCTCGTGGTCGTCCGGACACCTTGGTCAACAATGATGAATTAAAGGCGATTGTGGAAGGTGATGATACTCAATCTAGAGCCGAGCCAGCAGCAGCTTTTGATGTTACCATCAAAACAATATTGGTCCATTTGCGGTAAATTGGCAAGGTAAAATAGCTTGATAGATGGATGCCACACGAACTTAACGATCGCCAGCGCAACGTACGCGTTGGGACCTACCTCCTGCTGCGGAACAGGCACAGAAATGAAAGAATTTTGAACTGAATTGTTATGTGCGACAAAAAGTGGATTCTGTTTGATAATCAAAAGCGCTCAGCAACTTGCTTAGATCCTGGTTCAGCACCAAAGCAATGCCCTAAACGAAAAATGACCTCTAGAAAGTTGATGGTGACTGTTTGGTGGTCTAGTGCCGGAGTGATTCATCACAGTTTTTTACCAAACGGCGTGAGCTTTACTGAAGAAATGTACTGTGAATAACTGAAGACAATGATGGAGAAGCTCGCACATCTGCAACTAGCTTTGGTCAATCGGTCGTCCCCGCTGCTCCTGCACGACAAGTGCACAACAGACAGTCTCCAAGCTGCAAGAGTTGGGTTTGGAAGCTCTCCCTCATACACCGTAGTCACCAGACCTTGCACCCACTGACTATTACTTTTTCTAAAATTTGGACTACTTTTTAGCGGGAAAGAAATTCAATTCCCGAGAAGCAGTACAAAATGCCCTTGAAGAGTTTGTTGCATCCCGTCAAGCTGATTTATACAAGAAGGGCATCAATAAACTACCACTGCGTTAGCAAGGATACATCGATTACATGGGTGATTACTTTGATTAACAGAAATAAAAAAGTTTGAAAAAAAAATACTTAAACATACAAAACGGCAATTTCATAGGTACCTATTGTTATTACACATTTTACTTTTATATTTTCATTTGGAATTGCTTACGTTATTTTCGTAAATCAATAATGATGTCCTCCTGGTCGATTTGAACCACGGCATTTTGTTGGGATGGTTATTAGACAACATTTTAATACCATAGGCATTCACGAAAACAAAAGGGCAAGGAGTGCACTAGTTATTCCCTTCTCTAATCCGATGTAATGCTTATGCAAAAGTATTTAAAGAAAATTCAAATGTAATATGAACACAGGACATACACACAACACATATCGAGCCCTGATAATAAATAATTTATGTTACGCCTTCGGGAATATTGTTACTTGTGGACTGGTTAAGATAGCAATAAATAAGGCGTAATTAAACTGTTACTAAAATGTCTATTCAAGTTTACTACTTCGATTTATCGACCAAACGAATTGTCTATTGGGATGTTCCACGCATACTTATTTATATATGCTAATAAATTGTCATTTTGATGAAGATAATTTGGCCCTCCTGAGAATTAAGTCGTCTTTAGTCCTCAACCCGTCAAAAATATAGGCCTCATTCCTGCGTTCACACTATCAATTACTATATTACAGCAATAAAAGAGAAGGACACAACAAACTATAAAGCATTAATTAGTTTGTGTCCTCTATATGCATAATTATTATATTATATACCTAGTCCGGCCATAAGTTCTGTTACATATGAAAATGCATTTTTTTTAATGAAGTAATCTAATATTATTAAAATTTATACCTACATATTTATTAGTCAGCAAAAATAAAATGGCCAACTTTGGCTTTTATACAGGCCTTTAATCTGTTTGGCCACGAATATACGCACTCTTTCCAAGGGAAATTGCGCCACTGCTTGCTCCAAAGATTTTTTAAGAGACTCAAAGTCTAAAGGGTTGAGGTCTGGGCTAGATGAGGGCCAGTCTTCATCTCTTATAAATTCCGGTACGTTGGTTTCAAACCAGGCTTGGGTAGTTCGTGCCTTATGTCTAGGTGCAGAGTCCTGGTGAAAAGTCCACGGTATATTTTTAATAAGTGTATTGCTGAAAGGTTTCACAACATGATCCAAGACTGTAACTTGATACACTTTGGCTGAAGTTTTCACTCCTTTTTCACAAAAATGTAGTTTTGTGACTCCTTAATAAGACACGCCCCACCAAACCATCACTGACGCAGGATGATGACCACGTTGTACCTTTCCGACCACTTGAGCAGTTTCTTTGGAACTGTGAGCGTACACTTGATCATTTTGCTTATTGTAGTGTTCTTCAATCGTGAATATATTTTCATCGGTAAAAAGGATATTTCTGTGCCTTTCACCTGCGTATCGCGACAGATGGCGTTTGGATCGATCCACTCTCTTAAGTTGTAAAGACTGATTTAGGGCATGTTCTGTACATCGACGATAAGCACTGAGCTTCAAGTCTTGTTTTATAATACGCGACAGAGTCCTTGCGGGAATTTTCATTTCTCGCGATAAGATTTTTTGCTTCCTAATGGGGTTTCGATGAATTCTGACTGTCACAGCATTAACAGCCTTTGTAGTTCTAACAGCATGCGGCCACCCCGATCTTTTCTGGTCTTCGACAGAGGAAATGTTGTTGTATCTCCTCTGTCGAATACGAACATACGGCTGATAACAAGCTTTTGAAGTGTCTGGAATATGACCGACGGCTCCATACCCACTTTGTGCAAGGCGATCACTGCAATCCTATTTTCTTTAACACCCCATTCCATATTGTAATTTGATAATGAACACCAAAAAATATGTGAAATGGCACAAAATCGAAAAAAGAAGAGATACGTGTTCCAAATTCAAAATAATTGAAAAGTTGAAATAAAGAAGAGTTTTTATGTAACAGTATTTATGGCCAGACTAGTTATATACTAAATATATAATTAATAACATGTTATTCTCACAGCCTCTTGTGTTTTAACCTAAAATTTCACAGATGCTCTACGTTTGAACGTTTCCCAGGAGACCAATAAATAATCAAAATGAATTAACTGCTTTTGTTCGACTTTACCGTACCTGATAAAGATATTCCGTTCGCTAACCATCGGCATTAAATGTCTACTTTATATAATGACGTATTTAATACAATAGTATTGTTTGTGTTGAGATTGTATAATAGTAGCCTTGCCTAATGTTTATATTTAGCAGTGTTTAACGGTTAATTTTATTATACGAACTAGGGTATTTTATAAAAGTAATATTACAGGTTTTATTGCATTTATTTTTAAACAAATTTTAATTGCTTCCCAACACTCACTGTCATGGCGAGGATTGACGTGTTTGTCGTCCTGATGGCGTTTGTTAAATTCAATATTGATTTAGACGATTACTTCATATGCAGTGATCGCCTAAATTATATTTATAAATCATTAGGGCATTTATTAAAGTCTTACACAAACAGACGTAGACAAAAACGAAATAAATATAAGCGAGAATTTTAGGCTGAACAATTTCTAAACTTAATTATGAACAAATCCTTTTCATCGTTTGCTTAGTATAGATTAAAAATGTATACTAAGCAAAACGACGGAGTTTTTAAATATTTTGTAACATATCTTCCTGCATAATGCACTATAGCACACACTTAGCTTTACCGGCGTTGTTGTCTTTTAATCGACATAATCTAAGGCTCTTTGAAGTGTATACATAGCGCTTATTGTATTTCAACTTGGATACTTATATTTGATTTGATTTATCGAGAAAAGAAGCAACCATTTTCTTGCCAGAGCTGTGACTTTTCTTAATTTTCGTCGGCAAATCTTCAACTCTTTCTGCCAACTGGCTTTTTTTTCTTTCCGATTCACAGCAGTACACCCAGGTACCTGCCACGATAATATAAACAGCAAATGACTGTCCTCCATTAAACTTCCAAAGCTTCAAAGGCACATGCAAAATGTTTTGCAGTGCCTGATACAATTCGAATTTGCTGACAAGCAATTTTTTTGTCAGTTTCAATCAGTTATCGTACGGTATCAATAATGGAATCTGTAACCATCTTCACCGGCAGACCTTCGCGTACTTTGTCTACAGATGCTCACGTCCACGCCTTAATTCCACCAATACACAGAGCCGTGACACCCAATTGAAGACACAGCGAAAATCGTAAAAAATAATTGAGCGAAATTTTTTACAAGTTAAATTCATTGTAATAACGACACCGAATTTTCTATAGGACGCCACAATAAAAAAATCAAATGACAGCCTAGCAAATTAAAAAGTAACATTTTCCCAGAGAGATATTTGAATGAAACAATGAAAAGTTTTATAATTTTCACGACATAAATATGCAACTTGCATGTGGCAATTCGAATGAAAGTTGTAGAAGAATAAAATATACCGTTTCTCCTGTAAATTTAACTTATCGCAGCTATTAATAGCTATAAGAAGTATGCAACATTTGCAGTGTTTGAAATATGGCGGGAACAGACCATATCTCCTATGAAATATGGCACACTTGGATATATTGTCCTTTGCACCTGTAAAACATTATGCTGCTTTAGTATTATGGTATTGTAACAATTAAACAGTTTGGAAATTTTACTACTATTCAACTCCATCTTTGTTCGGAGTACAATTAAAATTTTATTTAAATATTGGAATCATACTTTGCTTCTGTGTTAGAAGGTATCAAATAATCTGTAAATCGGATGGTACTGTAATATATTTTATCTTATTTTGTCGCTAAAAGTATTCCATTGCATTTCTTTAAGTTGGATATAAGTGAATACACTGTAATATTTGCAAAAAAAATATATTCTGTCTATATTTAAATCGATTCTAGTTCCATTTCCGTTTTACCGTCTTTTATCACAATTTTCGCAAAGTTAATAATATAAATATTATACTTCAACAGCTTTTGAGACATTTAAATTTGAATAGCCTTCTTCATAGTGAATAATATAGCTTTACAAAGTGATGTTTAATAACAGATACGGTTCACATGATATTCATTAATAATTACTTATGCATCTGCAACTTTTTATTGTTTAAAATGCCATCTCATTGATTTTTAAAGAAGATTTAAATTTTAAATTTTGTCGTGATACAATATTCAAACTCAGCGGATGGAATCAATCCGAACAAATTCGTAGAAAACCACCATGGTAAATTCGGTAAAAATGTAGAAAGCAAATTTAGAGGCCAATTTAGAGTTGTCTTCTTAGTAACCACTGCATTGAACGTCGCTCGATACATCAAAAATCCATATTTTAATTTAATTTAATCCATATTCCAATGCTAGCTGAAGTAGCAAGAGGAGTGTTTCAAAATTAGGATATGCGACGAAGATTAACTTAAAGATTAAAGATTATCTTGTGCTATCGTGGGATTAAATTGAACTAGATTTGTTAACATCAATCTGAGACTTTGGTTAATAAAGTCTGGGTCACAGACATTAATTAGTTCTGGTCTGCCCCGATTGACACCATTGCTGACGGAGTAAAGAATTCCATTCCGTGAAGTACCACACCACAGATAGAATTCGCAATAGCGTTAGGATCGTTCAGTGAGAGGCAAATATATAGGATGCAAAAAAAGACTGTATACCGTCCCACTTGGCTAATCGTGCCACACACGACGGTAACCTGCAAACTACAACAGACACGTGAGAGGCACTATACTCCGGATCGGATAATGGCCCGTTTACCCATGGAAACTGTAGCTATATAGACGTGGTCAATAAGTCGATCAGAGTCGGTATTACCGCAATGGTACCTATAAAGGTACGCATAATTACGAGGATGGTCTTCGCTGTCTACGCGCAGCTAATAGATAGACAGATCCGTAACGACAAGACCGTGGCGTAGAGAACAGATGTCATCTCTGACATATACACACACTCCGGCCCGCGGCACAAATGAGTGTTCCAATTTGTAGCCTAGGTAGGAGAGGTGTGAGGAGCCGGAGAAGATAGCCCTTTCTCAATGAAAAAAAGAAGTAGTAGTCGTCGTAGTAGTCGTCGGGTAGTGGACGGTGGTAAGGGTGGAGTGGTTCCCCTGATATTGCAGAAATATTCGGCGAGTTTAGCAGGGTCTGTCGTAGCCACTTTGCTCTGTTTGTCCCGGGCCAGATGACTGTAGAGCGAAATTATGATTCCTCCAGAATATGCACAGCAGCCTGAGCATGCACGCTCGGGTTGCTTAGAGTAACCTGAGCGTGGACGCTCCGTAAGGGATTCTCCATAACCGACGGTCCTGGTTCCTCCCTGGTGTGAATTTTTTGAAATTACCGTAATTATGTTGTTTGGTGAGGGTTGAGAGAGTGGGCCTCCAACTACCTCACTTTCCGGGCGAAACGTTTGGTATGTAAATTTCACGGCTGAAATGACAATTCCCGTGACAACTGCAGAATTAATCTGTAAGACTCTTACTGAATAATCAATTATACTATATACAGGTTTTATAAATTATTTATTTCACGACAACCTTTGTTACAATAATATTTATATCAACGAAATAACTGACAGGAAAAATATGTTTAAGGTAAAACTTTAAATAATAAACAACTCTATAGCTAACAAAGACATTACATGTTTTATTATCCGAGTGCCAAATGAATTACCATTTACTGGTTGGCAATGTCTGCATCTTTCTTCCATTCATTAAAGATTTTATTTTGTTTTATATTAAGACGGTTTTCTACTACGAGAAATACTTTTTCGCATGCGTCTCTTAATAATGTCAGCATACAAAGGCGATGTTGTAATGTTTCGTGCTGGATACTCTAAAAATACTCTGTGCGACTACATTGATATAGACAGTGGTACATAAAATTTAAAAAGGACATATTTATTATGCTTATGACTAAGCATATTAACTAATATACATTTAAGATTTTAATTTGAACGAAGCTGGATCGGCGTCTACATGTTTGGTATCCATAGACTGTAGTGTCAAAAAAATGCAGGCAGATTGTCCCGCCACGGTTCGTTGAACGATTACATCTAGAGTGCTCTTGTCTCCATTCAAGTTTACTCGGCTTAAGAGCATTGCAGAATTTCTAGGAACGATGGTTGAAGACCCGGTAATATTTCTGTGTGTACAGTCCTATGGGAAAGAGGTGTAGCTCTTGTGTGGGACGCGATACAAGTAAACATGTTTATTTCAATATGTCTACAATTGCTTCAATTGAACTACATAGCTTGCTTGCTCGTTTGTGTAGCAGCAAAAAGAATGATTATAATGCAATTAACATTAATAAAATCCTATTAACTACTCCAACTTGGCTTAAAAATTGTGCTAGGAGATCGTTCACGACAATGAGAGTAGATGAATCGCGGATTCGAACCTGCGACCGTACCCTAACGCCTTAGGCTATTGACGCATCTGAATATTATAACGGGGTAGTGGGACAAAGACGGACTGAATACTTACCATTTGCTAAGGATAGTGCCTTAATTAAAATAAACATACTAAGCGATTTTTAATATATCAAATTTTATAATCAAAGTTATTCATTCCATTTAAATGAACAATTAATTATTAATAATAATAATATGGAAAAACATACATAAAAAATATTTAAATGTCACTTTAATGATTTTTAATTTTGGTATTAATCATAGAACCAAAAACCTTTTCATACAGCGCAAAAACTGATCAGTTTAATCAAGGCGTGGACGAAGGATATCAATCAGACAGAAGAAAAAGCAATGATATTTGTCCCTTGATGAAAAGAAGTTTCAAACATTTTAATATTTTTTTCATTCTAGTGAATGCTTTATTTTTGTACTAGTACCAATCATGTTATCTTCTTTTTCTATTTGTCTATACACAATTTATTTCTTATCAAACTAGGTGACATTAAAAAATTGGAACAAATGTAGTTTCTACATATATTTCCCAAACTATTTATTTCCAGCCCCCAAAGAACTGTCTATGATTTTAGTTTTGGTTTTTACTCGATTTTGGCAAACTATACTTATAGATTTTATTTTTCAATAACTTACCTCTTACAACAATAAAATACAGTCCAATAAAATAATTATAGTATGGTCCAATAAAATAATTGTTTCCCAATAGATGTTTTAATTCATTTCGTAAGACATGATCATAATTTTTTGCTGTATAATAATTCTAAATGAGTTTAAAATATTTCGAATATTTATTTTAATTGCTTTAAACTATACTAAATATTCAAGAAGTTTCTAATATTCATTATATTCGAAACTTTATGAAACGCTTCGTTACGCAAGTGACGGGAAGATGGTTTGTTAAATAACATAAATAGTTTGCGATAGGCTCATTTTTGTTTCTTATTCATTGACTCTTACTCTTGATTACATTGATTCCTACACTCACCAGACGAAACACACCAATATTATACTGCTATTTTACGTTGGTATTCTGTGAGGGCGTGGTCCTACCCCGATTGAGCTATACCCATTCGTTCTGTAGCTAGAAACAAACTACAGTGTAGCTCTACCGCTGTCCTATGCTTGTCATATTCTGTGTCGATAGTTTTTTTTTGCCCCACCTGCACCGGCCGCCAAAGCGGGGTTCGTCACTGCTGATGCGGCCGTAGTGGGGCTACGGGGTAACAGGAGGGCGGGTTGCAAAACCGCTCCCCCTATTCTACGCAGCCGAGCAGACTGTCTAGATCGGTACCGCTCATCGTCGGCCTCACCCTCTGCATCTAAAATGGTGTCGTGGAGGGAGGGTAGTGTATCTCCCTATCCTCCGCGACTCAAGTGGGGTCGCACCGCTGATACGGACGTAGTGGAGTCGCTGGTTCAGAGGAGTGTCAAATTTGCAACCGTTCTAGCTGCAGGGGGCTGGGATTGTTTGGCTAGGCCCCCATGGCCTTTGGGGGTGGACTCGGGTGAGTCCGCTTCCCACCTACTGAGGAGGCCAAGCAGGAAGGCGCGTCCGTGTTCCGGCGTGAATTTCCTGGAGGGTGTGGAGAGGGGGGTGCCCTCCCCCCGAAGGAGGGGCCACCTTCTCTGCCAGCGAAGGCGGGGACGCGGATGTGTGCGAAAGCGTCAGCGACTGCGCCTGCACCAGCCACCCAGGCAGCTCCTCATTCGAGGTGAGGACATTTCGTTCTCCAACCTTACAGGCAAGGCGCCGCCGAATCATGAGCGTGTCTCTTCTGTTGGTGGGAAGCGGACCCCGAGTCCGCCCCCCAGAGGCCAGGGAAGCTAGAAACAATCCTGGTCCCTTACAGCAGATCTTGTCTACGGCTTCGCTGCCAACCAATTTTCAGCCGTGGAGGACAGGGAAAGCGATAACGAAACCCCAGCACTCCTCTTCCTCCGCGGCCCCAACGCACCCTCGCTCGAGTCGCGGACGATAGGAAGAGTGGAAAGAAAAGACTTTGTAAAAAACAAAATGAGTACTACAGTCATACGTGAAAATATTTTACTCATATTAGCGCTTAATATTCAGGTGGTAATTCTACACTTTTCAATGTTATTAGGTCCTTACATATGAACTTAGCGTATTATGTAAAAACAGTAAAAAACAATTTATCTTATTTTTTATTTATTAGATCTATTAAATCGAAGTATGTATTTATTATTATCCATACATTATTATCTATGCACTTTCGCCATTTTATAGGTTCATTGATTCCATTGCTGAAAAAGTTTCGGGAGTGACAATCAATAAAAACTTTGTAAGCGGTTTGGACTGCCTCACCGGAATTGAATTTTTTTCTTTGCAAAATATTGGTTATCTGTTTGAACAAGGCCCGGGGAGTTTAGTGGGTGTCGGAGACATTCGAGTAATTGACCAGGTCGGTTTTTTAACGGCTAGCTTTTCCTTCATGCTTTGCAATACAGATCTGCTGTAATCGTCTGGCCAGATCTTAGGAAGCCGTTGTATATAGTATATAACTCAAGGACTGGTTCATCACTAGTACTTTTTTCTGAGTCAACTTTCGGGTTCTCCTGGGTTCAACCACTATGATAAGCATTTTCGACTATCGTACAGTATTCATTTTACACCACAAGTAACGATACGATTTAAAATTCCCTCGTAATTGCGACGGTTGAGTAATGTAACGCAGCACTCAATGCGTATTTGTCGGTGTGCTTCACTTAATTCATGCGTTACTCATTTAACGAGCTTTTTCCCTTTTGCCAATTTATTTTAAGTCAATTAAAATTGTTTTGTCACTCACACCGAAGCCTGCCGCTAAGTGACGTGGTTTAGATAGATCCGCTTCCACAATCACCTTTAATTGTTCATTGTCAAATTGGGTCTCAGGCCGTCCAAGGGGTTTGTTTAGGAGGTAAAAATCTCTAGAACAAAAACGGTGGAAGCAAAACCGTACCATGCTTTCTTTTACAGTAGCTTCCTCATACACATCATTAATCCTTGGAGCTGTTTCTATAACGCTGTTGCCACGGTGGAACTCCTATTCGTAAATAACGTGATATTACAAGTTGTTCATTTTGTTAACAGAAGGATGTCAAAGAAAATACAAATAGTGCGAAAACAAATGAACCACTAAACTCGAAACACAAATATACAAACTTAAATTTGAATTACATTTGTATTTGGCATTCCTAACCAAACGCCAGATTATTTGAGATCAAAGTGGCCAGTTCGACAAAGCGCCAATTTCATATGTTCTCAGTCACAAATTAATTGTTTAATATTATATTCTGAGTCGCAAATGAATTGTTTAATATTTAACTACAAATTAAATACTTCTCGAATTTAATGGTTAATAACTCCTATTGCATTGTAATCGCCCGTGATTACTTAACTGTAACTGAATCGAGTCTCGAGTTTTAATGACAGTAATAATTTTAGCTGTAATCGACCGCCTGTCGTTTTGTCATCTTGGGATCAGGCCTAGATTTTAATCATGCTCTAGTTTTACACAATAATACACAACGATATATAGTAAACATACATTTATTATGCAAGAATGAGTCTCGAGAATAAGTAAAACCTTTAAACAAAATACTATCTAATTGTTTAGATGGAATTTTATTTATTATAATAGTGTCTTTTTTTTTTCGTTTTATTTCTAAATGACGATGTTAATGCCATTATATTTAAAACTTCACTGTATCTTACAAATTATTATTTATTATTATTTAACTAGCTTCTCATTAATTGTAACTATTTATATTAAAGTTTGCATGATATATTTCGAAGCTTTCGAAAGCTTCATTTTAAGTAAAGTTTATTGTTGGAAACAGATTGCATCCCTGTGCTTCTCATAATAAATTGGAAAATTGAAACTAACATTAGCAAATGTAAGTAATAAAAAAGACGCCCTATTTAAGTAATATTTTTGTGACAATATCAAACATTCTACAATGGCGACAAGTGTTTAATAAAAGTAATTTCTCTACATTTGTAACTTCAAAGTATTTTTCTACTTTCTACTTTACTCCAGTGTAAATCAATGCATTCGATGTTCCAGTTGAGGAACAATATTAAAGCATCACAAATTGTTGTTTCTCGGATCTAGATGTGCATGTAATGTATGTTCTGTGTTCCGAAAACTGATTCTGAAATTCTGGTGGAAGGCACCAACCATATTGCACACATAGGAAAAGGGAAGAGGTGAATATATCCGGCGCAGTTGATGTATTCTCGTATGAACCAGAAGATCTCGTCGTGATCGAATTCGATAAAAAGCAGTCATCGTTTTAATTTTTTCCAAACATTGACCAATCGTGCACTCGTAGTTACGTAGTAAATTATAATGAGAAATTAGTATCATCATATATATTAATACCACTCTGGAATAATTTGTATTGTTTATTATAAAAAAGTCAGCTCACGTGCCGAAGAGAACTCGCGCTGCCGTCGAGGTAATAACTCCAGCAAAACGTTAAAATCTTGGATGGCCACAAGTACCCATTTTACATCTACTAGTTGAGGTACGCTACCCTGTGGTTGCCATCCTTTTCTTTTGAGAAAAGGGTCAACAAGTACCGCGTTCTTTTTAGGAGGAACACAGAACCGTCATATTTACACCCACTAGGCGCTCGTAACACAACAAGAGTTCGTCTGCCGGGATTGCTCTTCGGAGATGTGCCTGGGGATGGGACGCCACGCTCGGTAGGAGGAACGCGTAGCGAACGAATAATGGGCAATGTTTACGAACACTTATAATAATAATAATAATAATCATTTATTTCGGATTAAATTACAAAAGATACAGATTAATTATAATAAAATCCATATGCGAATTAGTCATCTCTAAAGTAGATTAAAGTTAAAAATAAAGAACACACAATATCAAAAAGTCAACAGATTAAAATTAATTAAAGTATAATATGCTTAAAAATGATTCGAAAACAGATTAAAAATATATTAGATATTATGTCAACAATAAATTAGACTACATTAAAAAATGAGATCTTTATAATCACCTCAGTCAACACTAAATATTATTTTAATTACATTCTTTCAAAATAATTTAATCAAAACTATATACTAACTCATAATTAATTTTTGAAAGATGATTGATGAAAGCTCCATAATTTAAGGGCAGCATTACCCAAACCCTTTGTGTAACCCTATCCAATGTCTCCAGACAGGAGACTCCAATTTGTTGGCTATTACGCGTATCATGCTATTAGAACTGCCTCGAACCCGGCCCATCAGTGAGGCAGTTCTGTGTCGCATTATTGCTTTATAAGAAGCCGCACCATGTTCGGCAAGCATTCCTGACGCACTACAGTACCTCGGCAACCCCAACAGCATCCTGAGACCGCTCGGCAACCCCAACAGCATCCTGAGACCGTTGTTGTATTGGAGGCGGAGTGTGCCGGCTGCCCGCTTCGTATAGGTGACCCACAGACCGCACGAGTAAAAAGATCACTTCTTCTTCTTTTCTTCTTTCTCTTTGTACTTCTTATAAATGTTTTTAGACTTTTCCATAACTCTCATGGAAAGAAATAGTAGCAGTAATTACCGGTTGCATTCTGCTCCAGCTCTTTTAGAAGTTATTTGACCTACAAGGCCGCTATAGCCTCATCCACTTTGAGGGAGGTGAATGGTTATACCGCCACTTACTCGGTCGCCAGAGCCTCGTTGATTATCCAGCAGGGAGTACCACACAAGCCAATTGTCTTCCGCCGCTATTCAGCCCGTGCAGGTGAGGTTGATATTTGGGATGTTAGACACCCCTTACCCTCCATTATATACATATTCCTACAAAAGACATTATCTTGAACCTTAATTCTTAGTCGATACGTAGCTTATGCTTCAATGGAGATTTATCGTTGCCTGAAGACAATAACATCCTCTACTATTAAACTTATATTTCAAAAGGTCCCCTTTAGAACAGCCAGGCATTTTACGTATTTTTTCCTGCATAATAAAGAAGTAAATACATCATTTTTGTTGGAATATTCGCCAAAGACTTTTCCGTTTCGTTACATAAGGAAAATGTGAAACAGGATTTATCAGCACTTGAGGCCGGACCTTCCCCGTGCTATAAATTTTATTGTGTTATGATTTAGGAGCACGTATATGATTTTATGGTAAACATTTTGTACTTTTGTTTTTTGTGCTATTTTGTTTTTTCTGATATAATATAATATAATTCTGATATAAACTATTTATTTTATCAATCGATGTATTAGGTGCTATAATATAAACGAATGTAAGTTCTGTAATATATTTGTGTCGGTCTTAATTTTAATTAAGCTGTACATTGCAGTCTTGAGTTATATTTTAATTTATAAGATTATATATGCAACACTCATGGTCACGAACAGGACTGAGGTTTTTTATTTGTTTTTGGAAATGTTCTCTTAGAAACCCGCTTCAAGGTGAAGCTTATCTTGTCTGTTACTGCTCTGACAAATTACGTCACCACAGATCCCTCGTGCTCTCTGTAACAAAGATTTACCCAGCTGAGCTAACTTTGATGGGCGGTGGTGGATGGAGCACGAGAGATCTGTGACAATAAACACCCGGTCTTAGTCTCTATCACGTCAGTCTTCCCATGTGCTGTCAAGCGCTCGAAGAATCGAGAATTAAAGAAGATAGATATATTATTCGCCTTTATATATTTATTTTAAGAAATCATAAATTTTTATTTATCCTAAAACGATTTTTTTATTGAATCGAGGAGAATGATATTTTATATAGGGCATAGAGTGTTATTTTTTTTGATAATTTAACAGACTTCTGATGTAAAATACGTAAATAAGGTAAGTATTCGAATATTTGTTTTCTATAAAATGTGTAACGTAAAAAGCGATAATATGCTAGTTGGGTGAATCCGATATTCCATATCAGAAAAATCCAGGGACTTAAATGGATCGGTAAAGCTAATAATAATCCTTAATTGTAAGAGAAATCACGACAATTCTTCACGAAAAAAACTTTTATAGTAACTAATAACTACCCACCACTTTGCTAGTACCTAAATAGAACTTATTGAATATAAGTTCTATTTACGGACTATTAATTTTTTTTCCTATTGTTATCAATCCGTCAGTTCACCCGATTTGTTGTATAAACATGAATAAATTTATAAAGAGTAAAATCGCGTTACTTTTATTGTTGTATAATAAAATTAAGAATTTAATTTATTGCCTTAAAGAATATTTGAGGGACGTGCCTAATTATATTTCAAAACTAACATGAGCTAACAGTTATATAGAAGACAAACGTGAATAAAGTAAATTAAAGTTTACACTGTCAAGCGTTCTATTATTGACTCTATTATTGCTCTGGCAAGCCTTGGGACTAAGTCTTAGTAAGACTTACGGCTTCTATTTCTACTGACAGAAACTGATGAAACTGACAGTTCCATCAAGAGACGGGTGGAGGGCGTCAGACAGGCATCTCGTTACCGAAATGACGTCCAATTTTCTTTCGCTGACTGGGCCTAATTTTAAATACCAATTTTTGCTATTCTCTACCTTTATTTTTTTAATATTTCTTTTGTAATTTTTATATTCATTCAGGTTTATATTTGGTGCTATCGTAGTATAAATTTCAGTTATAACCAAAAATTTTCTTTAAGGTTATATTTGGAATGGCTGCTAATATTAGTACGTTGAACAAAAATAATTTATTTGCTGTATTTTATTTCAACCCAACATTACAGCATTGATGAACTTAGGCCACTTGAAACACGTGTCTGTGCTACTTGTGTACATCAAATTCCTGCAAACTTGTTTCATCTATTGGGGGTCGATCTGCGTTTGCTGTTAACTGATCCTAGCATTTCTTGAATATTTTATATTCAAATTAGCAAGACTTAAAAAAAAGGAAAGTTAAATTTATTTATACAAGTAAATATTATAGTATAATTCTCAGAAATAATTACATAATGTCTATTATTTAATAATTCTTATCTAGCTATTATTAGTGTATCAACAATTTTCTTGATAACGTACTGCTTTCTTGTTATTTATAAGAGTCCTTAATTACCTGATGGCCTGTTTGCTGCTGACAGATTCAATTATACAAGTCAAAACCGTTTCATGACAAGAATATCTTAATGTTTTCTCAAAGTAGTTATTCCAGAAGCTACTTTTAATATACAAATAATTTTCTTTGCTTACTGTGCTATTTAAAACTATTGTAATCCTTAAAAAAATTCTACAAGAATAAAAAGGATTCTTATAGAAATTTTCTGACCATATGAACAAGCTCAAAGTCACTCGGCAGACTAGGGAAGGTAGGAAGAATCATAAAGGATAAGTAATATGAAGTGGCAATGACCATACAAGTTACTGTATTTACCTAGGACCAATAACCAATGGAGAGGAAAGGTTCACGAATGGCAATTGCAGTGTACGACGACCCTCACTAGATGTAGTGATGACTTATGCAAGACTGTCGTTGGATACAGGTAGCTCAGGATCACACGTAGCAGTTTGTTGGGGAGACCTATCTTCAGCAGTGGACTATTGATGGGTTGAGATCATAATGCTTATAAAAAATCTTCAAAATGTTAATTATTATTATTAGGTAGACTAAGAATCATTCCAAAAATTTGCGACTTATTAGTCTACTACCTGGTTATAACCAACTTACAGTAACCAGGTCCATATTTTAATGTTCTATTGATTACGTAATTAGAGTTTATCATGAATGAATGAATATTATCACACTATACGGATACCCTAGTTGTAGAGGTGGCCCCAGAATTTTCAGTTAGGAGTCCATTCATTTAACACATTGCTCAGTTGTGGTTGATTTCTGGTGAAAAAGTTTGTATATTTTTCGTTTCTAAACTTAATTGTCAATCAAGTTTCAAGAAGATTGCCACGTTTTTATACTTTTTAAAAAGCAATTGTTAAAGAAATTAATTTCCTTCATCTTTGAACTTTATGTCCATGGCAAGAAATTGAATCTTCATTTATATTGATATTAAAAGCAGATAAAGGAATTATTTCAACACAATTTCTAGCCAAGAAAATAATTTAAACCTGTATTGAAACCTGGGCATTAATGAACTATGATGCAATGTTATATTCCGCTTTATGGCGCTTTTAGTAGTTGACCCTTATGATTTATTTCCAAGAACTTATCTGAAAAAATATAAGTATGTATATATGTATATTTATATATATATATATATATATATATATATATATATATATATATATATATATATAATATATATACATATATAGATATATATATATATGTAAAATACATTTGGATACAATGTAGTTTTTAGTTATATTGTTTCTTATATTATTTCCTTAATCATTCCCACAAAGGAATGTGTTGATTTATCAGCACTTAATGGTGGAACAGAAGATCCATAGATTATATTGCAATATGATTTAGAAATGAGAATATATTTTTATGGAATACACTTTATCTTTTTTATGTATTTCACTTAACTACTTGCGTGTAAAGTGACACAAAAATTGTACATAACATATTCATTTTAATAAACATCTAACTTTCATTCGTCATTCTGAGATTAGTGTTATAATATTGGTCCTGGTGGCTGTTGTAATCAAAACCTGTTTATAAATATATGAGTATCATGCGGTATCGCTGTAAAAAAAAACTTATCTCGTCCCATGGGTATCATACGAATCGACTTATACAATAAATTAACCAAAAGCAAGCAGTTCTGTTCTTTTGAATTAAATATTTATATCCATCTTAACTATAATTTACGTGATTATTAGTGTAAATTATTGTGACATGTTTTTTAATGCCACTTAATACGATGTATAAATGGTAAATGACTACGTCGTCAGAGATGAGCTACTGCCTGGTGGGTTCTTCATCTTCATTTTATTCGCAGTTTGGTTCATTATCCTAATAAATTGGTTTTGGGTTTGGACGTATTTATAAAATGTCTCTTACCATTACAGCCCAACCTTCTTCCAATCTTATCGCATATATCTAACTTCGGATTTAGGAAGAGTATAATGCGAGTGACCCTAAATTCGTAGAACTCAAATACTTACGACACTACAATATATTCTGGATATTTATTAGACGTCTACGTGGTATGAGGTTAGAATACCTGGCTGCTGCGTTGCGGGTGTTGGGTTTGATTCCCAGCCAACGTATTATATTTTTCCTCATTAGCTTTTTCATTTAATTTAAATTTTCATAAACTGTTGGTATTCGGATCTGAATGCATTGTATGTATATTTCGTGTCCCTGAAAGTGAATCAGATTCTTCCTACAATCTTCGCACATGTATTACCATCAGAATAGAGAAAGGGATGATCAATGAGTGCTACTGTGTTTGCCAAAATTCTTAAGGCACTATAAAATATTCTGTGCAGTTGATGTCATCTGGCAATAACCAAAAGATATCACCGTTATCGAAATCGACCCATAGGACATCATCGTCATATTCTGTTCCATAACCACGAAGAAGTCACTATATTTGAAACGTAATTCATCCTTGCGATTAAATAATTCCAACATAAGCTGAATCAAAATTGTCAAATGCAAACCGACAATAAGTTTATTAGAAAACATTTGCTCAAATAACGAGAAACAGAGTAATTGAATTCTAATCTAAATGAAATGAAATGTAAACTTTGTTTAAAGTTGTTTATACACAATTGTAACGTTATCTATAAGTTTTATAATCATCTATCCTTCAGTAATTTACGACGATCCTTTTCATTTAAAACAATGAATATTTATATTAGGTATCCCACCCATTTTTTTGTCCATATATTTATATAACCACTTTAGTTAGCAGATAATCATTAGCGAAAATAGCGCTTAGCATTATTACGTGCTTTTCACATTGGACTCAGTTCATTTTTTATGCCTAATGTCATTTAATAGATAACTGACTTTAGGACTAGCTAATATCGACTGATAAAAAATAAATTGCGATTCTCGTCTAAATGGACCATAAGGCCAAATCTTATAGGCTTATATACACATTATAACAAATAAATTAAAATTTAATTGACTCATCAATACCGCTAGAAAAAAAAATCGTTTTTAATCGGTGTAAATATTGATACGAGCCATCAAATCCTATTGGCGTGTACAATTTTTTTGCCGAGTTTACTCGATCCTAGGGTAAAACAAAATGACATAAATGCGAAATAAGCCGTAAAATTAATTCTATTCAATTATATAATTTCTTCAATTATATTCTAGTTTCGATGTTACATAGTCACAATCAAATATAGACATTTTACAAAGCTTTATCACGTTAGTCAACTCAAGACAATTTAGGAATATTTGATCTGAATATGAAATCTAAGAAGTTTTCCAATTAATTAAATTTCTGAAGGAAATGAAACGGTTTCCGCTTATTTATAATTGGATCTGTCAACGGCAAATCAGCTACTAGGCAAAAGGAAACTGCTGTCTTAAATACAAACAGGGAGTTATAGAGAAATTTGATATTATCTCGTAACTTATACCATTAATAATCACAGGTTATAGCTTATTAATGTTTAGTATAATATAATCGCATATCGCAGAGTACAGTGCGCAGTAGTTCAATATCTCCGTGTTCGGTCATAATTAAACTGTTCTTTTATGTGCTACTTTCTATGAGTATAAGAGCCACGCTTCAACTTGTTTCTAGCTGTAACATGTAACTCACAAAATATGAGTAACTCGTAAAATAGTAGCATTACACAGCCATGTTTCGTATAATGAGTGTGGGGATCTGAGGATCCGATTACAGGTAACGAGGCATTCCATCCCAGTCCCCAGTGATGATAACGCATTTGTGTCGTAATTTTTGTTGAAGATGGGAGCTGATGTAATGGGCTACAATAATTACTATCGAGGCGCTTTGTCAATATATCCGCTGAAATAACCACCCAGGAAAATCAGAAGCTGGAAGAAGTGAAGAAGTAATTGTGGAAACACGTGCGATGTCTCTCGAAAACCGGCTGTGACTTTCTCGCAAGCATAGCAAGTAGATTGCTCCCGGACCTCTTTACTACTTTGTTCACTCATCTTTCTTCTCTTCTTTTCTCTCATCACTCATCTTTCTTCTCTTTCTTCAGCTTCCTAAAGATCAGGTTAGTGCCGACCCGAGTAAGTACTGCCCTACAACGTGCCTAACTACCATCTACAGTATACTAACATCTATTCTGAGTGCAAAAATCCCCGACATCTTAGCTCAAATGGGGTGATGTTGGTGGCTCGGAGTAGATGCAGGGGCAGTGGTCGTGGGGTCACTCCTCATTGACGCTGTTATTGCTTGTTTAGCTAGTTAAGCTTGTTAAGACCAACCATTGAAACTTTTCTGCCGTCTGAATCTAAGAATATTTTATATTTTTATCTGGAAATTTGAATTTTTAAAAAACGTAATTTTGGATGGATTTGTAAGTATCCATTATATTATGTCCTTACATATGAAATTAGCGTATTATTTGGAAAAAGTAAAAAATATTTAAACACTCAAAGTATGTACCATTATCATCTATACACTTTCACCATATTATAGGTAGTGCATTAATTCAATGGCTGAATAACATTTGGGAGTGAAAATCAATAAGATCTTTGGAAGCGGTTTGGACTGCCTCATTAAAATTGAATTTTTTAACTAGCAAGAAATTGTCCAAATTTCGAAGTGGTATCTGTTGGAGCATGTTGGGTGTCGGACGTTCCAATCACAGTTCCTTTAATTTAGCGACTGTCTGTTGTGAAGTATAGTGTCTAGCGTTGTTATGCAGCAGCAGGGATCAGTCTCGGTTGTTTAAAGCTTAGCTTTTCCATCATGGTTTGCAATTGTTGACAATACAATCTGCCGTAATCGTCTGGCCAGATCTTAGTAGTGTAGTGTATGACACCAGCACTGGTCCACCAAATACTAACCAGTTACTTTTTCTGAGTCAACTTTCGACTTGTGACAGGATTTAGCCTGTTCTCCTGGGTATAACCACGATGAGCATTTACGATTGTCGTGCACTATCCATTTTTCATCACAAGTAACGATACCATTAAAAATTCCCTCGTTATTGTGCTGTTTGAGTAATGCGTATTTCAACCGCAATCAACGCGAATTTGCTGGTGTGCTTCACTCAATTCATGCGGTACCCATTTCTTGAGCTTTTTAGCTAATTATTTTTAAGTAAATTAGTTTTAAGTAAGTTAAAATTATTTTGTCACTCAGAAGCCTGCCGTTAACTCTGGCGTGTTTGCGATGGATTCGTTTCCACAGCTGGCTATAAGTTGGTATAAGTTAAGATTATAAAAGGCATACTGTTAAGTATAAAAATAACTTGAGTGTAAAGTTCTGTTAATTATATATGCAAATTTTTGTTTTTGTTATTGTTTCTGAATTATTATTTTTTATCGTTATTTCACGATCAAGGCATATCGACATATTTGTGCAATTTAAATTCTGAAAGGTACGTAGTTTTTTGGCATATCGAACTTTATAGTTCGTAAATGTCCGCCACGAATCACGATTCATTATTACTTCTTGTGGTATTCAAATTTTAAAATTATAATTGAAAGAGCTGATGACGAATTCTGGCAGGTGTAACTGTAAACGTCCTTATAGATTTACTAACATAAATATAGATTACATCTTAGATTAGATTTAAAATCTTAATAATTTCAAAATATTGCACCACTTCCACGGTCAGCGGATTTTAACATTAAAAGAAGAAACATATAAAAGACATACTGTTGGCGAATAGTACATGGCACTGTTCTAAGTGGTATATGTTTTAACAAAGATATTTATTTAAATTTAACTACGATATTTTCAGGTGTTTGGTTATACACAATAAAATTTTAATATCGATAATTACAAATGTGTTACTGCTGCATAGTTGACTATCTCTATTATACACTATAGATTTAGATTTTGATTTCAACATCTATAAATGCCATAATGTTTATCATTCAGTACTATATATTATATAATAAACAAATATAGCTACCGATTAGCGAATGCGACTTGGCTTAAAATACTAATGACTGTAATCGTTCATTTACAAAAAAAAAAAAAAGCGGGAAGAATGACGAAACTAGAAGCATAATATTTATCTGTTTAGAGCTATGTAATTCGATCTTTAAATTCGTGACGCTGAAATTTTTCAGTCTAAAGACTTATTGTATTTTGAATAACACGTTACTGCATCTGAGATGCAAATAAAATATTATTATTGTGTAAAAATCCCTAATATTACTTATACCATAGATAGTTATTACTTTTTCCTTTCATAGAATGCAATATGTACACTGTAGATATAATAATAACTAAGCTAGGATGAAAAAATAACAACAGAATGGGTTATATCCGTTATGGTTCTTTGTTATATCAGTTTTCTTACAATTATAATTTTATAATAACAAATTGTTATCACGCGAAGTAATCAAATTGCGTTACAGACATTAATTAACGCAATCATTTATATCAATTATATTCCTCGATTGCCGAGTATGATACCCTTAATAGGAGTACCGACTAAACCTTATAACTTTGTCAACTAAAATATAAATACCAACATGGAACTTTAAAACTAACTCTAACAAAGTTAGCCCATTAACGACCTCTAAAATCATAGACATACCAACAACATACCAAGTTAGACAGTGTAAGTGGATATTTTAGCGGCAATGTATATATTAATGGATAGCAAATGCACCATAATTGACGGATGTCATATATTATTTTTTATGTAATTCATCCTAGATGAGTTATTGAGATTTAAGATATCTTATATTCAGATAATGTTGTCTAGAATTGATAAGTCTTAGATTATCATAATAAATATATATAATAAAGGAATCCTACCATGCATATTATAAAAAAAACTTACAAATTACCCATGTATTATGCATAATGCGTCACTTATGGCTTTTACTGAACTAATCATGTTATTTAATGCTTTAGACTTTAGCTTGTTTAGTTTTTTTAATGAAATTCAAGGTTATGAGCGCACAATTCAACCTGATTGTGAGTGATAACTGCAGCCCACAAACACCATTTTTTTTATTACCTGCATCACTAGAAGACACTGACTTATTTAGGCGTCTTTTCTTTGCCACCCTACCTTTTTTGCCACCTTGGCCACTGGTATGTGGGGCCTCCGCTGATAACTCGCTCCGCAAACTTGCATCTGACTCCAACACAGATTCACCTATCATCTCATTAGTTTTTGGCTTTGTATTTTTACACTCCATTTAAATCCCACGAATATGGTAGGAACAAAACCGTCGACCCGGGCAGAGCCTCCTTACCCGGGCAAGCCTAGGCGTAACCCATCAGGGGGTCGGCCGGACTTGCAACAGAACTTCCCATCAGCCATGCACTCCTCACGGCGTGCCAACGCTTGAGTTTGCAGGCCACAAACACCTACATCATCCTGATTAAAGATTTAGGATGCCTAACTACCAATAGTTACTGTAGTGTACTATTAGTACAGCTGTAGGTCTTGGGATGCCCACACTAACCAAACGAAATTATTTTACACTTGTATTCTGGGAGATTCAGTTTTGATTTTATTGATTAACGAAAAACAAGGCTTTCTCTTTCGCGCTGGACATGAGACACAAGAGTAAAAGAAAACGCCTGTTGCCAGTAATCGAGTATTCGTTTCACGTTACCGATCTTAAGAAATGCTGAAGTGTAATCCTGCTGTTTCAAGTTGGCATGCTGCGAGGACACGGTCCCGTTCCCGTATAAGCGAACACATTTGCAACAACTATGCGATTGTACACTAAGTCTTGAAAGTAAGTGAATCGAAACATCTAGTAACTTAATAATTAATATAAAAAAAATTAAATGAACTTTCTAATTAATATTTTCAATAGGAATCAAGCGGGCGTAACCAAGCTGTTTTGGCTTGTTTTTTCGTTTAGCTTTTTAATGAGGTTAACTACGCATAATCCACATTGATTTATGTGGTTGTCAAGTAAAGGGTTTTGCTGGGCGGGTTTAAATTGAAAATAAGTAGAGCGTCACAAACAGAATAAAAAAAGAAAACACTCAATTTATATTAATTTTCTCTATTCCATGGGAGGAAATCGTAATTTATTTAATGGGATTTCAATAAGAATTGCTTTCGTCAAAGATATTTAAATTTACCACAGAAGCAGGAACTAAAAACAAAAGTTGATATCAATACCTATTGCACCATAAATGTTGTGTCCACAAGTAGTCACAAATAGAAATACATTATGAACACTATACATATAAAACAAAACTTGTGATTATAAATGCTGTCAGAATATTCCATATGGATTATAGCGTCCAACTACTTCATTTGGCGCAACATTGGATATATATATATATATATATATATATATATATATAAATATATATATATATATATTGTTTCACAATAGCGTTAAATAAATAATTTATAAGAACAAATCATAACTAAGCGTCATTAGAGTATTTTCAATAAGGAGTAAGAGTTTACTTACATGAATTTTGTATTGAAATTTTTGGCAATATGTTCAATATCGAAGAGTATGTGACAAAAATGTTAAATATATAAATATTGTGCTGTCTCTGTGGTCTATATTAACAATTGGTATGGTAACTTAGAAAACGGAAAAACCAAACACTGGGGAGAGTCATACTTATTTAACTCTCAAGGATGAAAATTCACTTTCACAGTCGTCGTCAAGGATGCTGGTTCCTAAAAGACGCTGTGATAACTTATTTTTAGATGAATTGTGCATTTGCCTGATTCCTGCACCTATAGATAGATAGATAATAAACATCAAGGGGTAAAAGAAATATTTATTAAATAATATATTATTCTTCATTTAATAATTATCAATTATGATACCCACGTAGGTCAAATATATAATCTATAACGATATGTGTTGGGGGATTTAGGGTTTCAACACCTTTTTATATAATATTAGGTACACCAGCACTCTACAAAATTTACTAAGGATAATTGCGGTCCATGGCATTTACATTCGTCCAATTCAAGATGTCACTTCTGAGGACTGATATGGAATACCTGTTATTGAGTCCCAATATCCCTACACTAGCCACTTTAGCATGTTATGCTACGTTATTTATGTTTATAATCACTTTTATAATTTTGCTATTTATGCATTTTGATCTAATTCTGACGGATTTGGCTGTGTCATCATTATACAAACCTGTCTATCGTTTATTTATTATTGCCTATAAACTATCACAATCAGTTCTCATTTTCTCATCTATATCACTACATTAAAGGGTCACCTCAACATTTTGACCATCGAGATGGACCAGCCAACCCAGGCTTCACGGTATCACAATGAAACCATCACCCACATTATTAGGACACAAGGACAGCAAAATATTTTCATACTATTACTGTAATATTGATAATGTCGATATGTTGAGTGATTTTAACGCTCACTCCTCTGATCAGTTCTACAATGAATTATCCGGGTACTGTAGTGATCAAAATTGGACTTGTATCGACACAACAATGTTAGGCTAACATGGGTCGAAAAGATAGGTTGATCATTGCGCTTAGCTCTGATAGGAGGATTAATGTTCTGTACTATGTGATATGGTCGGACCACTTTCCTTTAGTCTTAGAATGTAGTCTAGATTTAATTACGCCGAAATACATAAGTAGTATATACACAAACGTGTTCGTGTGGGGAGAGAGAAGTCCTAGTGAAATAGAAGTATATATATAGAAAACAAAGTCATGAGCGACTGAGACTAATTGACTTCCCACAGGGACTCAGTAAGTGTTGTGATGGCATGTGCCTGTCAGTCTGGCCATAGAGTCATAATTGATAATCTGTACCCCAACATTGTACGAGCGTTAAGTGAGGCGGCCGCGGTAGGTCGAGGAAGTGGCTGCAGGTGCCGCAAAAGAGTTGTATATATATATAAATATATATATATATAAATATATATATATATAAATATATATATATAAATATATATATATAAATATATATATATATATATATATATATATATATATATAAATATATATATATAAATATATATATATAAATATATATATATAT
Organism: Teinopalpus imperialis; assembly: GCA_029286865.1. NCBI lineage: Eukaryota > Metazoa > Arthropoda > Insecta > Lepidoptera > Papilionidae > Teinopalpus > Teinopalpus imperialis. Next base: position 166,408 of record JAGSMU010000025.1, on the reverse strand, counting down.
ATATATATATATATAAATATATATATATATAAATATATATATATAAATATATATATATATAAATATATATATATATATATATAAATATATATATATATAAATATATATATATATATATATAAATATATATATATATATATATATAAATATATATATATAAATATATATATATATATATATATATATATATATATATAAATATATATATATAAATATATATATATATATATATATATATAAATATATATATATATATATATAAATATATATATATAAATATATATATATATAAATATATATATATATAAATATATATATATATATAAATATATATATATATATATAAATATATATATATATATAAATATATATATATATATAAATATATATATATATATATATATATATATATAAATATATATATATATATAAATATATATATATAAATATATATATATAAATATATATATATATATATATATATATAAATATATATATATATATATATAAATATATATATATAAATATATATATATAAATATATATATATAAATATATATATATATATATATAAATATATATATATATATATATATATATAAATATATATATATAAATATATATATATATATATATAAATATATATATATATATAAATATATATATATATATAAATATATATATATATAAATATATATATATATATATATATAAATATATATATATAAATATATATATATAAATATATATATATAAATATATATATATATATATATATATATATAAATATATATATATATATATATAAATATATATATATAAATATATATATATATATAAATATATATATATATAAATATATATATATAAATATATATATATAAATATATATATATATATATATAAATATATATATATATATATAAATATATATATATATATATATATATATAAATATATATATATATATATATATAAATATATATATATAAATATATATATATATATATATATATATAAATATATATATATAAATATATATATATATATAAATATATATATATAGAAATATATATATATATATATTGTTTCACAATAGCGTTAAATAAATATTTTATAAGAACAAATCATAACTAAGCGTCACTAGAGTATTTTCAATAAGGAGTAAGTGTTTACTTACATGAATTTTGTATTGAAATTTTTGGCAATATGTTCAATATCGAAGAGTATGTGACAAAAATGTTAAATATATAAATATTGTGCTGTCTCTGTGGTCTATATTAACAATTGGCATGGTAACTTAGAAAACGGAAAAACAAAACACTGGGGGAGAGTCATACTTATTAAGTTCTCAAGGATGAAAATTCACTTTTACAGTCGTCGTCAAGGATGCTGGTTCCTAAAAGACGCTGTGATAACTTATTTTTAGATGAATTGTGCATTTGCCTGATTCCTGCACCTATAGACTTTTGTTGTCTACAATGATAATTACCAATGATAATGATAATAAACATCAAGGGGTAAAAGAAATATTTATTAAATAATATATTATTCTTCATTTAATAATTATCAATTATGATACCCACGAAGGTCAAATATATAATCTATAACGATATGTGTTGGGGGATTTAGGGTTTCAACATCTTTTTTTATATAATATTAGGTACACCAGCACTCTACAAAAATTTACTAAGTGATAATTGCGGTCCATGGCATTTACATTCGTCCAATTCAAGATGTCACTTCTGAGGACTGATATGGAATACCTTTTATTGAGTCCCAATATCCCTACACTAGCCACTTTAGCATGTTATGCTACGTTATTTACGTTTATAATCACTTTTATAATTTTGCTATTAATGCATTTTGATCTAATTCTGACGGATTTGGCTGTGTCATCATTATACAAACCTGTCTATCGTTTATTTATTATTGCCTATAAACTATCACAATCAGTTCTCATTGTCTCATCTATATCACTATATTAAAGGGTCACCTCAACATTTTGACCATCGAGATGGACCAACCAACCCAGGGTCCACAAGCAAGCATCTTTAAAATTCAAAAGGCTTCACGGTATCACAATGAAACCATCATCCACATTATTAGGACACAAGGACAGCAAAATATTTTCATACTATTACTGTAATATTGATAATGTCTATATGTTGAGTGATTTTAACGCTCACCCCTCTGATCAGTTCTACAATGAATTATCCGGGTACTGTAGTGATCAAAATTGGACTTGTATCGACACAACAATGTTAGGCTTACATGGGTCGAAAAGATAGGTCGATCATTGTTTAGTAACAGAAGCTGCGCTTAGCTCTGTTAGGAGGATTAATGTTCTGTACTATGTGATATGGTCGGACCACTTTCCTTTAGTCTTAGAATGTAGTCTAGATTTAATTACGCCGAAATACATAAGTAGTATATACACAAACGTGTCCGTGTGGGGAGAGAGAAGTCCCAGTGAAATAGAAGTATAAATATAGAAAACAAAGTCATGAGCGACTGAGACTAATTGACTTCCCACAGGGACTTAGTAAGTGTTGTGATGGCCATAGAGTCATAATTAATAATCTGTACCCCAACATTGTACGAGCGTTAAGTGAGGCGGCCGCGGTAGGTCGAGGAAGTGGCTGCAGGTGCCGCAAAAGAGTTGTAGTAGGTTGGAATAAACACGTTGCTGATGCTCACAGGGAGGCTTGGCTGAAAGTTATATTTTGGGTATGGAATGGCAAACCTGAATCAGAACGCGTTTATGACGTCATGATTGAGGCTAGAAAAATCTTTAAATCTCCGCTAAAATGGTGTCAAAATCATGAAGAACAAATAAAATGGATATTCTAGCCTCGCAACATTGTAACAACGACTTTAGTGGCTTTCAGAAGTCCACAAATAAATTAAATAGCAGAACGGGCGTCTCTCATCTCTGTGAGCGTTGGCGGTGTCAGTGATCCAGCCCGCATAGTTGAATGTTTTAAAGAGCGATATTTGGTGACGTCTCCCCTGGGACCCTCAGTCACTGCCCGATGTTGCAACTGACATGGCAAGGAGAGTGAAAACTAAATCAAGGGAAATTACGCACATCGTACGATCTATGTCGAAGGTTAAATCTCGGGGCCATGACGGTCTCAGCATTGAGCACCTGAAATACGCTGGAGCGCACATGGCTATAGTCCTTACCATGTTATACAACCTTTGTTTGAGCCATAGTTAAACACAGTTGCAGTCCGAAATGATACGTACTTTAGTAGTACCGATTGCTAAGAACAAGACTGGAGACCTCGAGGACTGCAATAACTATAGGCCAATCTCACTAGCCATTGTGCAATCTCACTGATTGCGAAAGTGTTTGACGGTGTGCTTAACACACGATTAAACAACATACAAGTTGTATGACAACCATACTTAAGCATACCGTCACGTATTACACAAAACGGCAAACGTCAGTGTATGCTTCCTATGTCCATCTCGGGCTTTTGATCTGGTCTCCTATGATGTCTTATGGAGGAAGCTCGAATATGGAAATTTGCCGGTCGAATTGATCAATATTTTAAAGTTTTGGTACGGAAACCAGATCAATAGTGTTCAATGGGCCGGGGCGCTCTCGCGCCCGAACAGGCTGGAATATGAAATTAGACAGGGTGCACTGACCTCTCCTACGTATGTTAACGAGTTAATCAAAAGACTGGGTAGCAGTAGAATGGGTTGTCACATAGACGGGATATGTGTAAATAATATCAGTTATGCAGACGATATGGCACTGTAAAGTGCTTCGGTTTGCGTCAGAAAACTGATACGCATATGTGAACAATATGCTAAAATACATGGCCTGTAATATAATGCAAATAAGTCTAAGGTCATGTTCTTTGAGGTTGGACGCAATATTCACGATATCTTGCCCTGTCAGACTCGATAATAAAGTTTTAAAGAGGGTCTATCAGCTTAAATATCTTGGTCTAATAATGACCCCCGACCATAAGGATGACCTCGACATTGAACGAGAGCGGAGGGCGCTGTCGGCAAGAGCCAACATGCTGGTCCGCAGATTTGCACGCTCTTCTCTAAATGTAAAGCTCGCATTCTTTCGAGCATACTGTACAACCTTTTACAAGTGCAGCCTGTTGGCTAAGTATACTCATAGATCGTACAGCGTCCGTGTTCAATATAACAACGCGTTCAGTGTGTTGTTGAGACTGCCTCGTTTCTGTAGTGCATCGGGGATGTTCCCGGATGCGCAAGTGGCATGCTTTTTTGCGACCATGTGCAAGAGGTGTGCATCTCTGCTGCACAGGGTGTGGGCCAGTTCCAACAGCATCCTGAGCATCCATATGATGCTCAAAACTTTACTGTTTATATAAACAGATGCTGCACCGGCTCGCATGACATGTGATAAGGGTGCGGCATATTTAAGCACAGTCAAGACATTAGTAAAATTTAAGTAAGTATAAATTTATATGTACTTTCTACTAACAATAGTTATAAAAAAAAAACTTTTACTAAGTCTCTGTTACTTGAAATAAATATTTTATTATTATTATATATCGACTTCAAATAAATCACCTTGACACGCTAATTATGTGGCCTCGGATGACGAGAAGATCTTATTAACAACAATTATCATCCAAATCCAGACTTCATTGTATCAAAGCTTATGGACCTATTGTTAGAAGCCAGCGTATATTCAGAAATGAGATTTTAAAGCAGCAAGAGTCTCAAATCTTACCTTTGACGGATTGTCCACCCTGCTACATCAAATAGACGCCTCCTTGAATTCTCGACCTTCTGTTCACTGACTGAGAGAACATATCCCCAGTCAAGTGGACATTGGGTCGCTTTCGAGAAGTACAACCTTGTTCCGATGGAAACACCAGGATCATAACTGTAAAATCGCAAATTAATATTATGCATCGACCTATCAGCCTTATTATCAGTATATAAAAATTAACAGCGAGGAGTAGTAAACAACTTGGAACGGATACCGACAACTTAGTAGCGATCAAGAAAGTTACATTATAAGAACCTCTTCATCGCTATGTAAATGGCTATAATTTTATGCCCGCTTCGAGTCACCAAAACCCTTGTATTATAGACAGAATAACAATTCGTTATATTACGACAATACAGCTGAAATGCAAATTGTCAACCATCACTGGACAGTGGTCGTTTATTACAACTTGACTACATACTAGCAGAGTGTGGCCCACTTAGAAAAGTTCATCAATAACTTAGTTTATTCTTATAATAAATCAAATCAAATATATAGTAGAAATATCATATCACAATATAAGCACGAGTTGAAAGAAATTGGACACTTCAATAACCGAATGAAAGGAAAAATTTCATATGCGCATCATGTGTCCCATGAGCATAACTTGACGTAAAAAAAAACGACGTGGCCGTGGTGTTATTGACGTAGGTCAGGACTGCGCCATGAAAGGGTTTCCATTCAATTTACTAGGGTGTCCTAGTACGACTACAAAAGCGAAATAATCTTTATGAAATTTACTCACTAGTCGCTTTTAATTCTCTCCAATGTGTATCGCTTAGAATCTTAATCGAAAATTGTCCGTAGTAAACTTAGGTAATGTTCCAGTCGGCAATATGGCGTTTACCTCCTTCAAGTGTACAACCGTCCCTTGTGCACATAATCGGGAACATTCCGGATCGTAGTCGAACATATCCATCACTTTCTATCACGTGTGTAGCCATCGCGCTCACAGATTTCTGGAATATTCCGGAGACTTGATCGATTACAATCGTCTGTCTCTTTCGAGCATATAGCCATCCTGTCCACACCTCTTCTGGAATGTTCGAGAGACATAATCGAATATGCTCGTCTCTCTCTTTTGCGCATATAGCCAAGCTGTTTACATCTTTTTGGGAATGTTCCAGAGATATGATCGAATATAGTATGTACTCATCTCTCTACTTCACGCATATAGCCTTATCTTTCTCATATATCTTTTTAAATGTTTCGGAGACAGGTGGGGTATAACTAGGTCCGAAACGAAGTGGGTTGTCAGGATATAGTGCCAAGTAATTCTTAGTTTCCTGAAACGGCCTGAAAACATGTTTAGGCCTGTTGATAACGTTGTTAACTTGGAATAATTTCTGATTTACTTCAATCCATCTAATTCATGATGGGCTTAGTCCTTCTCTCTAGAGAGGGTGTTGAGGGATCACCCGACTCCACTGCGGTTTGACGGACTTAACAAGTTTTAGAAAAAATATTTTTTTCATCTATTTCTTAGATTACTTTCATGCAGTTTTCTTCATGATGTTTTCCTTCACCATTTAGCACTATCAAATACATAAGTATTATACATAATATCTTCCATGTTAAGTAACTTTAAAACAAAACTTTTACCTGTACTGAGTATAACTTATCTAGTTTCCTAATGTTTAATAAATAAACATAATTTAGACACCATAGGTGCGTCATTTCTTACATTAAGACAAGAAACTGGGTAACCTACTTCTTCTGAGTACAAATTGCGGACCTTTTGCCTTCTTTATGAGATTGTCATTGTTAACTTCTCGTTGCTAACTTATTTACTTCCTACGGTCCGAGCCTTAAAAGTGGCTTTGTTGCATTTGTAATCCGTGTTTTACTACTTTTCATAATATAATATTAATGATATGTTGTAAACACGTAATTCATCTGTGATTGGCGATTATGATAAAATAAAAATAATCAACGTCATAGCGAGTGGTCACTCTCGGATATACAATATTATTTCCTTTACTTAATTGGGTCTATGATTCTCGCCACCATACGAAACAGCAAGACAAGCTGATAATACTTTTTAGTCCAAGAGCCCGTAATATCTTACATCATTTTAAGAATCTTGAGTCATAGCGGCTTTGCCAGGTAACAGGTAAGGTGTATAATTTTGCTGCAAAATTGCTGCTACTATAAAGCTAGATTGTTAAGATACTTTCTATGGGATATTATTAGATATAACGTACTATATTTATTATATTTATAGTGTGTATACAGCCTCCTGCAAAAATACGCGAACACATGCTGCATGTGGTCGTGCATCAGCACGAAGTTTTCCCCGGATGACTCGGCATAGGGGACAACAAATTGAAGATGGGCATCTCGATGCGCTATGGTTAATTTAGTTCACGTAGCAGGCCTTTTTGGGGAAAGGAGACCTATCTAACTATCCGATAACTACGACAAAAGCTACCGTCGCTCGTTCGTGCATACTACTGTTGAACCTCAACACTTATAAGGCGTCTATTTAGGAAAGCAGTACTAACAATGTAACAATCGTCTCTCTCCCACATGCAACGCTGCCTGCCAGATCCACTCCTTCCTCCAGGCACCAGGTTAGCCCCCTTAAGTCTTCTTCTAACTGTCCAGTCGCTAGCAGCCACTTCTCGCTGACTCTGATTTGTTTCGATAGGGCAATCGCTTGAGCGACTTCTTCAATAGATGTGCATTTTTAAACAATATTTGTGTTGTTTATTATTAATAAGGGATAAGTGTGCCGGTTGACGTTTGAGGACTGATAAGGGTAGGTCAGGTAAATTATATTTTATAGGGCATGATTTTTATGCTCACGAGTGTTAGTTTTGTAAGTTAAAACTACTGTAAATATCTGATCTAGGAAACATCTTTAAATAGTTGTTCAAATAACATATATAAATTTCAGGCTTCATATCACACGTTATTACAATTTATTAAATTATAGTATAATCTGGTGGGCGGTTTCCACTGTACCTACTGTGTTAAGCAATGGATGACGTGATTTCAAATAATATCCCATATAAATTATCCAAAAGCTCAGGCTTTATCCTATAACGTTTTTGGGCAATAATTTTATAAACCTTTGCTACCTATTACCTGTCAAAGCTGCTATGACTCTTCATACTTATCTACTTGCGTGAAGAATTTCAACATTTATAAAATGTCTGGTGTTCACGGGTCTTAAACTTTTTTTTCTGGTACTTCTTAGCAGACTCTTGCGATGAAACTTGCCACTAGTAAATATATACTAAACAAAATTTTACTTATTGTTCTTTTTATGGATGTTCTGAACATAAAAGTCTCAAACAATAAATAGAATGAAAATTGTTTATTTAAACTGAATAGGCCAATATATATGTATAAGTTTCATATATAATTATGTATGAAACGTGCGAGGTGTGTTTTATAGTATAACATATATAATATGAAATTTTAACTGGTATTATTTTGCTTTATAATAAAAGTACAACTTTTCCCCACTAATAATGGATAAGGTAATATTAAAAACTAGTACACTAGATTAATAATAAGAAGCCTAATCATATCTTTATTTTTGTCAAGCGTACATTAAAAGACCAAAGGATGAGGTGAGAGTTTTTATTTTGAACTAAGGCCGTGGCTTTTGCAGAGATTAGCGTTCAACTTTAGACAAAACCTTTACTCACTGTTTAATTTTGATACGCACCAATTCCCTTTTACCAATTAGTCAATACATTTCGACATAAACAAACGAATAAAAAACGCGTGTTCTTTACCCAAATTTCCTAATTTAGGGCACTTTTTGCTCCATTCAATTTTTCTTATTGAACGTAATATTACAGTCGGTGGATAGTTTACTTTCATCATGCGAAAATTATTCTGTACTAATTAAAACAATTTCATAGAATATGCAAACAAACTTACTCAATGATTTAGTGCCTCGTTAATGAGTTAACTTCGTCAAACTTAATCTCTGAATGGGAACTTTCATGTTAACAATTTGTCACTATCTAATTGAAAATTATTTGGAATATTTGTACATTTTATTGCGAATGTAAACGAACGAAAGGAGACGAACTTACGTAGTGTAAATTTACGCAATATTGAAACAACAAAATGATCAACTTATCGATGATTTCGGTATGATACTTTTACGTATAAAATAATTATATTTTTTATATAAATAATTTAATTTTTTGGCCATATTTACTAATAGAGAAAAAACTTAAAATTGAGTCGTAAAAATATTAAATAATAACAATGAATCCATTAACAAGTATGCATTGTTAGCCAACACTAGCTAGTGTGCAAAGACTTTCTTTACAAATTCATGCTTTTCATGCTGTATAAGTTATTCTTTTGTTTCCTCTTCTATTACATCATCATACTACGTTCACCACAGGACATGGGCATTTTCGATAAATAGCGAACTAAAAGTAGCACTGCTAGAAAGTTTTGCCCAAGCTCATTATGCTGTCTAGGCGTTAATTAACAAAAGAAGCACAATATAGACAAATACACATAGTAAGACAAAAGTATGAAACTCTACAGGCAAATATAAATATATAGAGTGTTATTGTGTTATTAAATTCAACGATTATTCGTGTACAAATAAATGGAATGGATAATAGGAAATTATTTATTATTGTTAGTGTAACTCACTACCCATCGCAAGGCACTCATATCCACAATAATTTGGGTGTAATGGATTTCTTCCTTGCTCTATCACTAGGACGCTGACTGACTGCATGGGATAAATGACAATTGTGTTCCCAACTACACTACTTATAGTTTTAATATCATACGGTCATATGTCAAATAAATATATAATAATTTATATTTGAACTGATTAACTAACCTAACAATTTAATAACTTTTATACACAACAGATAATGTAAAAAATATTTTTTTTGGTAAATTGAATAATTTATTATATTATAAAATTGTTATAGTACTTTGTAATATTGAAGATATTATATTTTATCGTCATAATTGTATGTTAAGTAAAAAGAACTAAAAAATTACTACTTAGAACTAAAAATATTTTATAACCTAATAAAGATTGTGAGTCTACGGAAAAAGACTCGTTCATTCTTATCACCACACTATTTCGTTCGAGTTCTTTTCATAAGAGACTCGAACTGATCGCTTTAATCAGGACTCGAGCTGAAGACGTCATCAGGCACTTCGTTATCGAAACGACCTGCAATTTTCTTTCGCTGACCGAGTGAATTTTCTAAAAGGTTTTCCCGCAACTACACGTCTATATGGTTTGTTCAATCCACTTAACTTTTATCTTATATAATCAACTGGTATTTGAATTTTAAATAAATTAAATTTATTAGAGTTATCGGTAAAAGTACTAGTAATATATAATTTGGAATTGCTTAATCATTAACAGTTCTTTCAGTTCCTTAGGAGTAAATGGTGACAAACGACAAACTAGCACACGGTTTCCTAGATGGTAAGTAGGGCCCATGAACACAGGAGTATAATCGGCCTCTATGTCTAGCCTTTGTGGACTATCAGAAAGCTTTTGACACTATCGAATTTGGTCTGTTCTGGATTCCTTGCAACGATGCCAAGTTGACCGGCGATACATCAAGGTGATGAAATGTCTCTATGATGCCGCAACTATGATCGTCGAAGTTCAGGACCAGCAGACTAAATATATCCACCTGCGTCAATGAGTGAGACGGGGTATGTAATATCACTGAAACTGTTTGCTAACGCATTGGAGGATATGTTCAAGAAGCTTGAATGGAAAGTATCATCAATATAAATGGCGAACACATATCTCACCTTCGAATTGCAGATGACATCGTCATTATTGCAGATACGTTATGTTCGGGGCCATGATACTTACATCCGTACATCCTAGATTATGAATGAATATGTACACTTGGCAACTACGATAGACTGGGAGTTCTATTAATAAGATTTGTTTCCCTTTCACTCATGAACTGATAACCGAATCATATTACAGTTAATTCCTTGCTATTTACATAGTTACTACCAGAAGAGGTTAATTGTCTTTAATATAATTGTATATAACAATGCAGTTATCAAAAAGGCACTCATGCGTACTCGCTTTTCCTGATATGATTTCATATCTACCAGTAATCACATGTTACGGCATCTGTTCCTCCAAAAAGTTCACGGTTACAATTTCCAAAAATTGTATTAGTATTATAATGTTGCAGTAGGAAGAATCGTTGTGAAACGTCCACGCATACGCTGACAGATAATTAATATAAAAGATGTAGTATATGATTCGGGGTGAGTTTCCTATAAAGTGTTGGCCTATATAGGACTATAACTAAACGTGAAATAGCTTATTTAATGCAGTCATATCCAACCTACATCTATTCTCAATAAAGAATCAAAGTAAAAATACGTTGAATTTCAAATGCGATCTACTGTCAAAATACGTCAGTTCCCTCTGCATTTTTTATCGTATATAAACACGGGGAGTGCTCCGAAGAGCTGTTTTGAAAGATTCCTGCCGCCGAGTTCCGTCATCGGACTACACGACAGACCACCAGATTCCATCCTCACCGTGTGGATAGCCGGCATTCCTCTGTTGTGCGTTTCTCGCGGAATTTTCTGCCCCGCACTGCTGCCCTATGGAACGGTCCATCCTCGGCGGTTTTTCCAAACCAGTACGACTTAGGGTCCTTCAAGAAGTGAGCCTATTTCTTTCTTAAACGCCAGCAACGCATCTGAAGTTCCTCTGGTGTTGCGGTTGCGGTCCATGCAGCGCAGTTCTACAAAATAAAAACAATGTCTTAGTACTGAGATACTTTGGTTCTTATGAGAATAAAGGTGGGCTCTTAGTTGCTAGTTCTTGGGGATCGCACATATGTATAAAAACGTAAGCTAGACATAAAATACAATTTAGATCTTTCTTTACATTGTATGTATCAATTTTGTAAAGTTTCCTCTATATAACAAAATAAGACTAAATAAGATATTTATCTCACACCTTAGATAAAATTTTAATTTCCTTTGGAATAATGAATATGCTTTTGTATCCTTTCCTGACAAACTTTATTCGGATTGGGTATTGTTAGAAAAACAAAAGAGGTCGGCAACAGATGAACAATAAAATTCTATATTCACTAACTGAAATATCCTAATTTATAACTATAGACAATTTTTTTTCTACTGTCATGATTCATCTAAGTTAATATTTGAATAAAGAACGCTTTAAACTTTTATAATATCCAATTTACCTACGCTATGAAGCCATTTAACGTTAATCCTTTCCAACTGGATATTTAATCTAAATCCTTTTAACAATTAAATAGGATAATAGAACTAGAATATCAAAATGAAGGTTTACTTGATAATCCGACTATAATAATGTTCAATAGCTACTTACGCTAGTACCAAGTTAAGATTTATTCCAGAATTCGTATTGTAATAATCAGTAAAAATACCTTATTACTTTAACTACTTAAATTAGTGTAATAATAATAATAATAATAAAAAGTAACGAGGTATTTCGTCTCAGTTCCAGGAGAGTACATGTCGCATGTCCATCCAGAATCATTCTTGAGGAAGGATGTAGCTGTTACAGGCTGCAGTCAGCACACACCATCATGTGAACTATATGCTCGTTTGTTACTCCTAATATTATAAAATAAATAAATGATGCTAATTACGAAGTATCCTTCGAAATCACATATATGACTGAATACACTAATTCAGGGTTTTTTAAATTTCTCACGTGGAATATTAGACAATAGCATCAGCAGCATCAATTCTATAAGATGTGTTAGACACGATGATACCATTAGATGTGTAAACAATAATCACCGCTATATTAATTGCATTGAAGGATGTTTAAAATATTAAATTAGTTCAGTAAAAGACTATAACTTTATTTTAATTGTGGTTAGGATACTTAACAGAACAGTTTTTTATTACACTGACTAAGATTCACAAAGATTCAAGATGCATTTGCCCTTTCATCCTTGAGGACTGAGATGGAATGCTTGGTTAATAATAACCAGGCCCCCTGGTCCATACACTCGCCATACTAAAAATAGCAGTAGAATTTGTTTATGTTAGTTTTAATGCGAGGTTATTGATTCCACATGGGTCGAGACGACTATTCATTTTGCAGCTCGGATCAAGGTAACGTGAAGCATTATTTGACTTCCAAAATATATAACTCATAAATAAATTAAAAATAAACAGTAATAAATCGTTACAATACCTCTTCTTCTATACTTGTCATTTAAATCGTTATTTTAACTATCTTTCTTCTATTATATCAAGGCAAACGCGCGAACAATTATTATAAATAACATAAACAATGTTTTTTTTTTCTATACATAATATATTAGGCATAATTTTATAAAGTTTTTAAACAGACAAAATATACATTAAGGATAAACAGATTCTTTGCCTAGTCCATCTATCTTAATTTAGGGCAGTTACAAACTAGCTAAGATCATTACATTGATCAAGTTCTCTTTATAAATGTCGAAAACTTATCGCTCTAATCAGGGCACGGAAGGAGAGCGTCATCAGGCACCTCGTTAACGAAATGAACAGTGATTTTTTTACGCTAACCGAGTCAATTTTCGAGTTGCTGTAACTATCTTTCTATTGAATAAAGACAAGCCCGTTGAACGTAGTTTAACATGGTTTCGAAAATAGATTAGAAAGCTTTAACTCCATTTCTCCAGTTCCTATCAACTCCAAATAGTCATGGAAGTAGTTTGACTGCATTATATATGATGTATTGTTATCATAAAACAATTATTGTTTGATACAATTGACGTAATTGTAATTTGTCCTTAATAAAATCGTTATTGTAATAAATTGTAATTGACTCGATCAGATGAACCATGGAATCGAAGAGCGTCTAATTTTTTATATTTAATTCCAAAAAAAGTTGCGTACATGGTGCTCCTATTGGTCTTCTAGTTCAGAGTTCACTTGATGACGTCAATTATTACAACTAGTAATGCTTATCGACGAACTGGCCTAAAGTAATCACTAGTATTTTGAATTATAAAATTAGAACAAACAAATGATCATTAACACACAGCTCACCTATTCCTTATGAATATGACGGCCACATTTATGCTCGATAAGAAATCATAATAGGGCGTTATCATTCCCAGTTCATCACCAGTAATAAGATATCTGGTTTTATAAAGTCATTAGATAAAATATAGCATTGCTCACCAATTATTTACGAAAAAGAAATAATTTGTCTCAGTAGCCTCTGACGACACCGTGCTGATTAAGTTTGCATTTTTTCGGTCCACGTGATATAGTTCTACATAAGTTTTCAGTACATAAATGTACAACTTATTCACAACTATTCACAGAGAGAATCATTTTCAATACAAGTTTACTGAGCTAAGTGACTTTTGATATACCCATTTTCACAAATAACAATATGAGATCCCACAGTGTGTTCTTTAGCTTACAGGGTAAAAACAAAGCTATTCTATGTTTATTCTCAATTTAAGTGTCAATTGATTCTATGCGTTCATTTCGATGGAGGAGTAAGGGAGATGCTTATCTGCCTTACGCTACGTGTTCCATATTATGTTTCTTATATTAAACTCAGGCTGATGAATGTGTATAATGTTCAGTGAGAGTGCTAATGGCAAGTGTTAAGTGTGGCAATTCATACAACAAATAAATACATACCGCATCCTTGAGAATGATGCATCCCTGGTAATTAGGTTTCCGGGTCCCAAAACACAACATACAGAACAGTGTAACGCCGTAATTTCACGGTGGTATTCTTTTAGGGCGTGATGTCTCCCCGGATGACCCGTGTCATGAATGGGTCATTCATGCTCCTGCTAGAAACTTGCCGCAGTGTGGCCCTACAACTGCTATATTGTCAAACATAATACTTTACTCAATTAACACCATAAAATCGGAGATCTTGATGAATTTTAATAGAAATTAATGAGATCTCAGTAACATCACTAAAAATGAACCATACTTTGCTACACTGAATACAAAATACTCTATATTGTACTTGTATTAATATTTTCAAAAAATATATAGGCGTCGGTCTACTGTATCTAGAGTATGCGTAAAACCGATCACAGAGCTTTATTGAACGCAGTACGTTCACATGTAAAAGAATCACTGGATTGTTTGTTGTTTGTGAATTACATAGCTCGCAGTGGAGAACCTTTTCACAAATTGCTTCCTATACGTCTTAAATCGATCTGATTTCGCAGAAGACCCACACGGTTTTTTTTATTTATGATTTTCCCTAAATATACTCATAATGTTAACTTTTCCAAGTCCATACATAATAATATAGTAAAAAGAAGTTCAAAGCATCATCTATTTGCAAAAGCTGCAGTCATGTTTGGTTAGAAAATTCTTATAGTCTTTAAATAAACCGCTAGATGGCACTTTAAGCTCAAGTTTGCTACGTAGTGCAAAAGTTGTGCGTAAGATGGCGCTTTACTACCAAATATATTTTTATTTTAGACTGCCTCAGCTTTAGCAGTTTATTTGACATCGATTTTAGTAATAACATAAAATATCATTCAAAGACTGTACAGTTTGTAGTACTGTTAAGATAAAATTTTAAATTTAATAAATCGTTACATTGATATTAACATTAATATAATTAAATAACTAACCGCTAAACCACAAGCATAACTTAGGTGAATATAATTGTTTTCTTTTTACTAAATTTTAATTTTTCCGATTCTACATGAAATTGTTTTAGGACTTTCTATGCTTGAATTATGAAACTTTAACGTTGTGTCATTTTCGTTCCTGGAAATTTTGAAAGATTAATTATAGTGGTATGTAGTTACATGGTGGCGTGGGGCTTCCATCACGTTGCTGCATCATCGGTACTTTGTTCGAATCTCAGCCCACGAGCAATATTTGTGTATCGCAAATTGTTGCTTTTGAATCTGGGTATGATGTATGCATATCTCGAGTCTCCCAGACTGCTTCTGAACACAATACATCTAGGTTAGGGAAAGACGACTCAGCGCCTCTGTGTTTTTGCAAATGTTTACGGCCTGAAATATATCATGTCATCTGGTAATAGAATCTATTATATAACCAGAAGAGTTGTCATGGTCATAATCAACTAATAATATGTGTAATTATGTGTAATTCATTTCGTAAAATTATTAAACTTACAGAATTGGCGGGGGCCCCATTTGTTATTATTAAACTTACAGAATTGGCGGGGCCCCATTTGTTATTATTAGTTGTCTTACTACAGGTATGAAAAAAATTATAAATTCGAGAAGTTGATTAACTTACCTCACAGAATATTTAATTGTCTTTAACTTCGTTTTGTTGATAAATGCAGCTATATAATACCTTTTAACTATTCTTTTACCTAACGATCTGTCAGCCTGCTACAGAATATAAAATATTAGCGTAAAATTGTCGGTCGTTTGGCGAGTGACGAAAACCAGAAACCCAATAACAGTTGGCGTGGGTTCTAATCTTAGTTTTTCAGTATGATAAAAGTACATGCTTTCTGTATCTTTTGCATTGATATATTATTGACAGAAATCACAGACCATCAAGTTGACAATGTACTCGTGCACCTCTTATTTATTGTGGTACGTAATATAATTTTATATAAAATATTCAAAATATAATTCTATTCAGGTGAATAGGGTGTCTCTTTTACTCACTTGAGAATTGTATTATCTGTATTCAACCTAATGTGAGTTGTCCTTTATCGGCACGTTCGTTCACGCAAGGGGTTTACGAAACTTTTTTATACCATCTCTATAAATAGTATTAAACTCGCATGTAGGCTTATAACAATAACACTGCAGATACTTTCTTTATCAAGGGGTGGTAGTAAAGAAAAAGTAATATTAAGCTTATATCGCGTATTATCATTATTATTAAACTGGCCTGCTTTACCGCCGAGTATTATATTATGTAACATAACATTAAGATAAAATTATTTTTCGACATTTTATAGACATAGGTGATGGTAACATTGATTGTGATCATTCGAATAATGGGCTGTTCCCAAGGCTGTGCATAGCCCACTACAGGCCTCACCTGCACGCCTTCACAGAATTATAATCCCGTGCCATCCATATCCATCAACTTCCCGCAGATCAACACAAATCATCACTTCATCTAGTGGTATCGGGTTGCCACAAAGATCTTTTCTTCCCCATCGGTAATCGATCTACGAGCTATATGGCCGGCCCATTGACACTAGCGTATTGATCCTTTTAGCTTTGTTGGTTACAATCATTCATCAGTGGATATCCATGTTTCGAATTCTGTTATGCAGAGACACAACTAGTATAGCCCTCGCCATAGCCTTCTAAGTAAATCTATGCTTGTTTGTGTTTGTTTTGTTCGGCCTACGGTAAAGGACAACATTCGACTTCCATAGCATCACTGTCAACACGCTTAGTGCGTTAAAGACTTATGACTTTAAAGATTGAGGGATGTGCTGTGCTACAGGAAGATATGGCGTAGTTTCCTAAACGATCCACTCGACTCCAACTCGACCCGACTTTGAGATTGGATTGACATTGTCATAATTATAAATTGTTTTAATTGCAGCGCTCTGCTTACAAAACAACACACACATTATATATGTATATATAATGTGTGTGTTGTTTGTTATGCAGAGCAAATATATATATAGCCTGGTTTAGGGTACCGTCTGCGAAACTTAAGGTCGTAGGTTCGAATCCACCATTAGACTATTCTCGTGAACCATCTTCTAGCGCAAGCATTTTCTTATCCTTAGTTGGAGTGGTTAACCAAAAGTAATGTTAGCATTAACATTGTGTATATATATATATATATATATATATATATATATATATATACATATATGAGCTAAAGAATGTCGTTCGATGATAACTTGTTGTTAGGCTGCTTGCTGTCTTTGACATTTGTTGTGAGCATCAGTCCTTGTTGAGAAACTTTTCAAAATTGGAATTCCAAAGTTCGGGACGACGTGCCGGGTCGCAGCGTGCCCGATCAATGTCTCAAAGGAAATTCGGGAGCGCGCCATCTTTTCACGTGTGATTTGAATTGTTTACTTTGGCGTAGATTATTAAATTAACCACAGTGAAAGTGATAATTACATAAAATGAAAAATAATTTTTGATTTCTGAGGGTGTTCCCCCTTTTAGATTTAATTTAAATTTCACTTTCAACAAGCAGGTGAGCGCAGTAGCCGTATTTTTGTCTGTGAGAATTAAACTGAGTATTTTTACTATATTTTTTAAAATTATATAATAATAATAATTTTTAATATGATATTTTTTAAATACATCCTTTATTGTATAAGAATATCATATTCTCTTATAATTTGTAAACATTTGTCTATAACGTGTGTTTATATTTGTTAAAATTTGTCTATTTAAAGTATCTAGCATAGACTATACTAAAATAGTCAAGATGGTAATAACGATGTTGCCATGAGTATTTCGGCAGACTTACCCGACCATATTTTGCAGAGCAGGTTTCAAATGGGCGACATAAATGGCCCTTATCACGGAGCCGGCGCAATCGCCTATTATATACGTCAGCGACTTCGCACGTCTATATTTATGTAGGTTTTACAAAAGCAAATTACAATTTCAAATTAACAGTTATCCTTTTACGATCAGAATAGATTGTTGGCTAAAATAGTATAGCATTAGTTCAGTTGTGTGTTTTTGTGCTTATAATTAATGTCAATGCTTAGAATTTTTTTGTGGTTTATTAACTATACGTTTACTTATCTTATTTTAAGTTAAAAATTTAAGAATTTTTAGTTCAAAAATCAATTGAAAAATGTAACATTTACAATCCATCCAGGGTCAAAAAGTGCACTCATCTTTGTAGAAGTGCAAATATCTATAAAGAATTCGAAAACTTATTGTTAAAAATAGATTACGTAAAGTCAGTCCTAAGCCTTCAAACTATATCAAGCGTGAGCTTTATTGGACAACGAGAACAAGTCTAAAGTTTGAGCATTGTGGAGGATTAAATGCAACCCAATTAACTGACACGGACTCCGTGCCTGCCTCCACTCGATATCAGATTAGCTGCTCATAGGATTACATTAGTGGACGTCATACTGCGCTTATATACCGTCTTCTGTGTCCATCCAATTATAGCTCCATGACACTCAATAGTCCTAGTGATTAGATTTGGCATGCAGAGCTATGTATGTTATATATAAACGCTTCTACAATGATGTGCAGTTGACGTCACGAATTAATAATAATAATAATAAAAAAAATTAACAAAAATAAAATTTAAAAATATTTTTCTTAGATACAGTGCATAGTTCAATTGATGGTGAGTGATTGCTTTGGCCCATCTTCAATGAGGAATCATAATCTAGACGCTTTATCACCTCTGAGGACTTAGATTGAATGTCACGTCAGCACTAGAGTATTTTACCCACCAGATGGAACAGCAACGCTAAGCTGCTTCTTTATAGCTCGTTCTATAGGTTTAACGTCGGGAAAAGAAGCAACTTGCATATTATTATTATTATTTGTTTCTCGTAAGATGCAAAGATACGACGCGGTGCGCACAAATAAATTGGTGAAGATATTCAATGCGATTGATTAACAATAACGGTATTGCGTAAATAAATGTGGTTCAAAATTATTTATAAATAAATATTTATTATGGAAACATGGAAACAAACAGAAAACTTTTATCTGAAAAGGCAAATTTTCGTGAAAATGCATTTGCACATAATTTTATTTTTATTCTTTCTACATTATATTATATATATTTTCTACATTGAATATTGTATACCATAGTTTCTAATATTGATTTGAGTAATATAACTATAATCCAGGCTGAATATAGTGT
Organism: Teinopalpus imperialis; assembly: GCA_029286865.1. Taxonomy (NCBI): domain Eukaryota; kingdom Metazoa; phylum Arthropoda; class Insecta; order Lepidoptera; family Papilionidae; genus Teinopalpus; species Teinopalpus imperialis. The sequence goes on along the minus strand of JAGSMU010000025.1, from coordinate 146,829 downwards.
GATTTACGAATCAATACGCATATTTTGAATATGTTAATTCAAATTATATTACTGGATATCTAATTACGGTGCCGTCATATATTAATTAACTCCTAATTGTGAATTGGATAGCTGTCTCAGCTGAAACAATGCATGTCACGTATGGCTACATTGACTGTGGTGAATTCAATTTTGAATTCCATTCAACTAACAAATTTAAAGCTTATTTTAGGATCGGGTCATTATAAACAAAGCTTATGAGGTGACATTCAATAGGATTTATATCGATACTTGTAAAATTATAATATTAATTTAGTAAGCTATGTGTACAACGCGGGCCTTTCCATTATCAGTCAGATATCATGTTAACTTAAAAGTTTAAGTAAAATAAAGAAGTAAAGTTATTTGAAATAATACAAGATTGAGTGATAGAAAAGTAAATAAATCTATAACATAACTATAACACTACACTAACCTAACACTAACTGTCAAACACAATTCCTCATAGATATCGATTACATCTGTGGTGACTTGTGCCTAACAAACAACCATAAAGGATAACAAGTAGTAACAGGATACAATTGCTAACAACGAGAAGGAATTTCTGTGTCTGTAAATAAGGGATCTATGTTTATAAATAAATTTATATAAGTTGTTTAAGTAATAGAATTTATTTAGTATTTTTTTTTATAGAATAAGTAGCAAATGAGCAAACAGTAGAGCAGAAGAGTCGTAGATGCACTGCCAGCCTTTAAGAAAAGGGTAGGCTCTTTTCTTGAAGGTCACTAGGTCGTTTTGGTTCGGAAATACCGCTGGCGACAGCTCATTCCACAGAGAAGTTGTGCGTGGTAGAAAATTTCACGTGAATAACTCAGTGGTAGATTGCCAACTGTCGAGATGATGAGCACGAAATTTTTAATTCTGTTGTAATATATGATGTTTAAACTCAGCGGTTCAATTAATCCGAACCACTCCTCAGATGCAACAACTCTTCGCAACGTTAGTGAATCAAGCTAATGGAAAGTACTTGATAATCAACGATTCGAGCTATTCTTAGTTTAGATTGCAGTCCAGTGGAAGGAGCTGGTACTGGGGTCCCCAGCCCAGAGATGAGAACACTTTCATGTGACGCCAAACTTGCGCTTTGTAAACTTTCACAAAGTGGGCCTACATGAAAAGCTGTCTAGCACACCCAGTTTCTTTAGAGGCTAATTTGGCCTTACCCTCCAAGCTGCCGCAAACTGTACGTCGCTCGACATCTCAACGTTAAAGATTCCGATACTAGCTGAAGTAGCAATGGAAGTATTTTGAAAATGAGGAGATGCGACAAAGGGATTATTTTTAGCAATAAACGCGCAAACTTGAGACTTTGTGGGGTTAATTTGGACTTGATTATTCGATCCCAATCTTTGTATAACAAAATCTCGAACTCAGACACTAGCTTGTTCCAGCAATTAGTGACGTTTTCTCGTGAAATATTTCCGCGGCCAGTGACATAACTCATCCCATGTGCTTAAATCGGCATAGCAATGAATTTTTTGCAACATGTCATTGATATGCAGAAGAAACGAGGTAGGAGCATAGAGCCGAACACCAGCATTCACTGGTTTAGAATCGAAGCTTGTACCGTCGACTACGACTTTGATGTAACGGTTCGTTAGAAAATAGGTGACCCACTTGCATAATTGGTCGAGAAGCCCATGGGGAGGAAGCTTCGAAAGAAGTGCTTTGTGCCAAGTTCCAGGCCTTTACGACGTCCAGACTGACCGCTAGGTCTTGACAGCCTGCTGCTACGAATCAGTCTCGTAAATAAGTATGTTTATGGTACTATAATATAATCTACGTGTCATCTGGAAGTTTTTTGTTAATTAGAAGATATTGAAATGGTTATTTATTAATATTTTAACTTATAAAAACTAAAATATTTAACTTGTCTGAATTCAGTAATAAAAGGGTTTCTGGCATAGAAATCAGAAAAACTGCTCACCCCTGCAGTGGATTCAGCACACGTGGACCGAGCGATGCATGCCCGACCTATGCTCTACGTGATCAGAATTTCCCAATTCTAGCACAAATAATTTGTGTGACTCTGCTTCTTGTTGGCGTTTTCAAAACTATTTGGCGTTCTGTTTGAATTGTTTTCCGTTAACACGCCATCGATAGCATTTGTTCACAATATTTTTGATTTATATTTATTATTTATATTTAGAACATTGCAGGAATTATTTTGGTGAATTATTATCAAGACTAGTTGGAAAAGTTGCAAATTGTTATGGATTAAATAAAGTTTATAAAACGTGACAATTTTAAAATTGAAAATTTGTTGAAGTACGCTGGTCGTAAACGCCATGGTAGCTCAAAGTGTGGGCGCTCGTTTTTAACTACATGGTAAGCATATAAACCGAGTTCAATACCCACTGCCGGCACCAATAAAAATGTTAATTGTTAGTTTTTACTACTGATTTACCATACTTATTACCATTACCATTTACCAGCTCGATGGTGATTAATATTGCTAAGATGTAATTGCATCTAAAACTATGTGTCTTACACAGGATGTAAACATTGCCAATAATTTGGATGGATTCCTCTTTAGCAATAATTGGGTCTTCAGTTTCCTTCTTTCATCAGACGAGCGCTTTTTAAGCTGGAATCCTTTGAAGGAGTTGTACCGTATAGGTTATGAATGCTTAATTATAATCTTAATCAGCCCAAGTTGTTAAGACATGTTTTAGAAGCCAAGGTAGATGATTGACGATCCTAGTATCAAATATTTTAGACTTTAGAAGTTACTGCCCGTTGCAGACAAGAAGATTATGACGATATATGATATTACCTGGACGATGTCGATCATGACAACAAGATCTGGTTTTAGTCAGGTAATGTCGACTGTGTAAGATATACTCGTACTAAAGTATCACTTGTCCTTCCCTACATTAATCCGATGTGAGGGATAGCAATGGATGAAGTTTCAGCAAAATAATACAAGACATTTTACAAACGCACCCAGAGACTATATCATTATAATAAGGCCACCATGGATCGAATCTTAACTCCGCTAGTTAGCAGTCGGGACTCTGATCATTCATTAATCATGTGGTTGTCACTAGTCTTTTTTGTAGCGTCTGAAAAGTCTAGTCACGTAGACTAGAATTTTCAGACGCAGCTAAATGTGCATGCTTCAAAGTGTCAGAGTATAAGTTTAAAATACAGTTTTAATACAGCCTCGTTTGCCGCGTACTGCTCATATTTTTCATGCTTCCCTTGCTCCCCATTGGTTTAATGCTCATTTCATACGTGACGCGCTACCGCAATCCCTGTATCGTATCTCTTTCTAATGGCTTTCCTTTCAGCAAAGACGTGTCTAAGTTTAATGCATTTGATACATTATTCATCATTGCAATAGTAGTGCATTGCTTACGAAGTAATTTTTGTGAGGTTAGTTATGTAGTAACTTTTAAAAAAACAACTAAATAATGTAATTGGATATCTCGGATAAACCAAGTTTACTGGCTTAAAAATACACTTAAATATATAACTCACAGATTACTGCATCTAGAATAACATTTTTGTAGATAGTACTTTGCATATCAGGATATTTTAATTTGGTAATAAATTATTATTTATAAAAGTAAAACAATACAACAATTAAATATGAATATGAGTCTAATAGCATTAAATTATTAATGATATATTACAGTACTATATTTTTGATTATGACAAGATGAATAAGATATCGCGCGTGGAACACCGTGCCGCCTCTAGGGCTTCACTGACAGGCGAATCACTCCCTATCTACTAACTAGGCCTCGGTTATGAAAATTGGAGGAGGGAATGGTAAACTTTTCGCGACTCTCTGTCTGCAGATCAGAGGAACCGACATCTGTCTCTCCCTCGCCTTAGTCTCTGCTACATTATTTCTTCTCTAAAATAATAATTATAGCCTTTATAAAGTCCCCTGTAATTATTATGTTTGATTGCCAGAACTTACGTAATGCACACCAATAAACAACGAAAACGCCAAAGCACAAATTATGGACTAAATTCCCTCAATTTTTTTTTAAAATATTATATATTTTTACACTTACACAAACAAATATTTACACATGAGTAAATAATTATACTTGTCAAAACATTATATTCACATCAACGTTTGCTTCCTACAATTCAAATGGTGTATCATAAAATATAACATAAAATAAGTACATTCAAGCACTGTTTACATGTGAAAAACGTAACAACTTCTATATAAAATGTGTATAATGAGAGTAAATATTGAGTGGAAACGGAAACAGACGGGGGTGTCTAAAGGAAGCGGAGTATTTATTAACGCTGTGACACAGGCGAGTAAACACGGAATCTACTTTATATTAAACCGAGCGGTCCATCAGAGCTGTGTCGGATAACAATCTCTTATAAAGATCTAGAATTACTACAGCTTCCCTACAAAAAAAGAAAGTATTTGTCTGTATAATCTGACAACAAAACTTTAATCAGAGGTTAAACTGATAATTATTCATTTGTAATTTTTAGGTGATTAGTATTTAAGTGCATCTTATGTGCATAAGCATCTTTAATGTGTATATATAATGTAAACTATCTTTAAAAGTATATAACACTAAAAATACATAATAATTTATAGCCTATGCGATACGTAGAAGCTAAAGAATACTTACTGATACTTTATACTCAAAGAAAAAAATCTGTAATAAAAAACGAATATTAAAGTTATGAAAAGACATTAATCTAATGTGTGAAAAAACTTATTCGCATATGGCAAATAAAAATTTCTAAGAAAATATTAATCTCTAATAAATATAAAAAAAAAGTAAATTAAAAAATATATAATTTTTTTTTTCTTGCATTCAGTTTTCCAACAAGGTTACTTTATTTAATACCAAAAAGAAAATATTTTGGTTTACTAATTGTTCTTCTTAATCTTCTAATGTTGCCGAACATTTGATTATCGGCTCTAATAGCTCTGTAATTCTATGGAATGTCGGTGAATCTCTAATGAAACCGCTTCTGTTTATTCTGCCTATACGAAATGAGAAATGAGTGCAGCAAACCTTAACAACGTTGCCCGCGCCATATTTGATGTCTGAGTATTAATTTTCACATCGTCCTTAGCTACCTTTCTTGAATTAATAATGTTTTAGAGAGGCTTATATTTACATACTACGATCTAGAAACAATGCTATTCATTTGAATCAACACAACATGATCATATTTTATACAGTACGTGCTTTTTATGTTCGCGCGGAATTTACTTTATGCCTAATATAATGGAATATACAATACTAAGTCAGAACTAAGTTACTGAGACATATTAAAGGCCGTTTAGCAGTTTTCGGGTAGATAGCCAATAAACAAACATTGAAATCTTCCAAAACATGCGTTCAACATTTTGGGCCATTTGTCCTCTGAAGAACCTAATAAATTTTTAATAATATCGTCATTGGTATAGAAATTGCTTAGTTATATTTTTTTAAAGTAAGGTATAAATACGTGATGGGAAAAAGATTATAACGAGTAAATGGAATTAATTCTATAGCTGATTGTTTTAGAGTAAATATAAGAAGCGATGTCAATTAGGTTCTCGGTTCTCGATTCGCGAGCGACACCGCAATACAATCCACTGGATTAGGCCTTCAACACGCACGCTAGAACCAACTTCTCTATTTATGTTCGTTCGTAACCAAACAACTTGTAGGCTCTTTATTACAGCTGTTCTTTTCCGCTCACGATATCTTTACCACTTTGATAAAATGTCTTGTGGATTTTTATTTCACGGGAGACTAGAACAGTTCTGTTACTTTTTTTGTTTATGAATTGGGACGCATGACACTTTTTTTTAGTTATTTATGATTTTTGTTTGAATTAGTTTACAATTCAACTTTTTATTTACTTATAGGAATAAATGTTCCATTAGTACTATTTTTTAATGCTCTGGCGAAGTAGAGAACAGAATTAACAAGCCACATCAAAGTTGTTCAATTATCAGTGTACCTAGGTTTGTTAGGTAATATATTGTAGTATATTGAGTACTAGAGATATAATTTTTTATTTTCTAAATTAAATGTAATGAGATTGATAAGTAATATCAATAATTTTATAAATGTAGTACATTAAAATAACATAAATAAAAATTTTAATTGGATGTGAAGATTTCTTCTTAGATATAATTAAGATGTATTTTTATAGATACATTGTGTATATACATTTTTTAAACAACTTCTAAGCTAAACAAGCTTACTATCTTTTTATTCTTCTTAACTTTTTATCTCATGCACTTATATTCATTTATGTTTTATTCCAGATATTCTGAAGCAATGCCATGAGTGCGACAAGGATGGAGCGGGCAGGACGGCGAGCGAAGGCAGGTTCGCTAAGCGGACTGTCTGGTGGTCTTGGAAGTGGCATAGTGGGTGGGGCAGGTAGCGTGCGAAGGCAACGCTCGTTAGAATGGAGTGGCGATAGGTACAGCAGCAGCGATGATGAGCACCCAACTCAACCACCCAAGATTGCCGACAGAGTCTTTGCCTCGCTCCTTGCTCAAGCAACGCAACAGTTTGATAGTAAGAAAAATTTGATTTCAAAGAATTGCATATATAATAATTTATAAATATATAAATTTACTATAAATCCTGCCATTTAAAATAATAGAAACATGCGGCTATCGTCGCATAGTCAATATTTTTTTTGTGATTATGGAATACCACACAAATTTGAAATAAAATCATTGCTTGATAATATGGCCATTATAAATACAAAATACTGTTTTTAATTGTTTAAATATCGAAGACATTTTCACAGAATGTCTTCGATATTCTAGTTCTTCGTATTATTTTCTGCCGTTGGTACGGTTTTGAACTAAAATAACGCATAGGTGTCGGCAGACGCTTGTTGCTTTATTATATTTTAGCATATCATGTTTCTAAGGCAGCGAGTAGCGTCTGCTACGAGCGTAGTCCGGATTAGCTTAAAATTTGTTATTCACCGAGTGACACGGTCGAAGGTCCACGCTGAGCCCTAACAAGTGGGATCATTAGTGTAGCATTTCGGGGTACAGTGGGGTTAGGAGGAGGTGAGGGCGACGGCAATTGATAGGGGAGCGCTCTGCGGTGAGCTTATGAGGAAAACTTTACACGTAAACCCTCTGCATCCTCCGCTTTCCATCCTTGTGTCATGCTAACTAAGGAGTTTATGAAGAGATATACATTGCTTTATAATTTTCATACGACGGAGTAGTTTTCATTTAATTTATTTATCATACTTGTCTTCAAAGATATTTTATAAAGTATCGGTATACAGATACAATAGTACATTTTATACGCACATTGGTGTTAACAACACAACCAAAAAGTTTTATGTACTATAAGATTATATTTATTTTTATATATTGTGTATTACTTAGCTATGCTATACGGATATGCTAATTCAAGGCCATTAATTATTTGACTTTCATGGTTATTATTAATATCTTACAACGGTAGTAAAATGTATCAATTCAAAAGTATGTCACTAAAAAAAATAATGCTCAGCAATATTATAAATGCGTATTAGTGTATTCGATTTTTCACGCCGCAACGAATCGATTTGAATTTACGCACAGAGACAGATGAGGGAGATGGATGTTAACTTGTATGAACTTCTTATTGCGGGATAATACCAACTAACTACGAGAATAGACACACGTACAAATACATTTAACATTCGTTTCCTTTTATCCTTGTAGTTGATGTTGAAGTGCAATACATATTGACTAGTTATGACTCGCTACCATACGTTCTTTTGTAATTAGTTAAGTTAAAATGTGTACCTGTTTTGTTTTTATTTTACGCGTATGAGTACAAAATAAAAATAAATATAAATGTTATTTAGCTACCATTGATATTATGAAATCAGATTCAAAGAATTAATATTACGTGCCGTAATAACATTCGAAGTTCGATGAGAAGGAAAATATTAAGAATCTCAACGTATTTATTAAATGTTCGGATTTATGAATAGCTGTACTATGAGAAACATTTAAAATTTGTAATTTTATAGGATTTTCGTTATACAGCTTTTCAAAGAAATGTTAAGATTTCGTTTTTAAAGTCAGAAAATAATAAAAGATTGTCTGATTCATTTTTAATTTGTTTTATTTTTTTTATTCGAATCACAATGCAGAGCTTAAATAGAATAGTCAGTGAATATATTCGAAATCAGATTTACTTATGGTAGGAACGGTGACAAACGACCAGACATTTTACCGAGTAAAGATTTTTGATTCCATGCTCTCTGAGAATTAAAATAGATTAAACATTGAAAGATCTGAAGATTGAAGAATTGTCTTTATCTCCATACAAAACCTGTACCACTACAATTGTTAGTGGCAATTTTAAGTATTTAGTAATGAGGAGGTTGGTAGTGAAGCAAAATCTTAAGTAAACCTGAAAGCTTAAGAAAAATGTATTTGAAAGTTCATTATAAGTCCGTCAAAACACTTGTCTTTCAAATTATTTCTCCCCAATAGTATAAAATATGACATCTTTTAATGTCCCATACATGTTACTTTCGTTATTTTATATATTGAAAATTAATTTTACGTTGGTCTAGAATACAAAGATGTTTCTGTATACTGTAAAGGTATATCTGGAACGTGGCGGTCACGCCGTGGTTCTGAACTAGCTTTAGCAAGAATATTTTAACTGAATATTAGTTATCAGACGAAGCATCTGCATGATTCTTTATCAATGAAATTACATTTCATCAGGTGAACTGTACTAATTTTACATTCTTAATACTTTAATTTACAAAAGCAGTCCCAGAAAATAATCTAAAAAAAAATATTTAACAAATAAACAAATATTAAAACGTGACATAAATTAGAACAAAAGTATCGCAGATTCTTAGTGCAATTCAATATCGGCGACGTGTTAAAAGTTGTAAAGATTTTTAGAACTTTGCTGCGCGATCTAGGAATTTCGTATCGATGTATGATGAAACTATAATCCCCTTTTTGTTTCCTTGTACGACAGATAGCGTATCTTAATGTATCTTTATACCTAAGGGCAGATAGCGATCTGCCATCTCTTTATGTATTATGACGAAGGAGACAGAAAGAGACCAAATCCCTCCACACCTTTATTCCGCCAGTGCCGGCTGCACTACTGCGAAGACAGTCAATCCATCTAGTGGAGGACATACTACTCTGCAATGGCGATATGTGCAATACGCCGACGGGTACGACTTTTGCCTTCAAGCATAGAGGCATATTCGACCAGAATATATGTGGCAATTTTCAGAACGTTGCCCATCCGAATTGAAATCATCGATTGACCTCTGGGTCAAAGTAGGACTGATCTAAACGGACTATTTGCCCTATGTAAATACTCATTAACAACTTCGAGCGTAGTACTCCTAACAGCAAGGTATAGACGTGATATGGACGTTACACATAATATACATTTTGTCCATACTCAGACTAACTTACTTACCCTTCGGGAGACATTATTGAGGTCATTGAGCGCAGTGCTAAGGTCCCTCAATGAGCTGCCATCGATCGTCGGCGTATCTAAGGTGAGTGATGTGCTTGCTTTTAATGTCAGTACCATATGCGTCAAGCAGCTTGAAAACATCTTCCAATGCAAGCGTGAAGCTTACAGTTATGACTAATATAACTGAATATTACAGTTTATGTATAACACCTTTGTGCAGTTGATTAGGTTTCGTACTCCAGGACTGTAGGCAGACATCGTAGCCTAATAATTACAATATTTATAATATCATGTCTTATTAGTTAGGTTTTAAAAAAATCCTTTATTCATTTTTCTATACTTTAACATTATTGCTAGTGGTAAGATAGTAAATCTCGGGAGACGTCTTGTTCCTGTTATCACATCAACAGTTCCCCTGGTTATTTTCGTCGTAAGTGCCACACACTGGTTGTCACCTAAAAATGTAAAAGTATTTAGTTCCAATATTCTGAGAAGTTTGTGGATAGAAAGCCTAAATGATATAGGACAGATAGCTGTCACCACTGAAGACTAAACTGGAATGCCTCGTCATCAGTAGTTGGGTTAAATATATAGTTAATTAATTAATTAACAACCAGTAACTAAATATATTTAATTACTGGTTGGTACTTTATTAGGTAGGTTCGAGACTTCGCAACTGGTGCGAGGCATTTCATTTTAGTCTAAAGGTGACACTGCACCTGCAATTCCTTATTGCGGATGAATATGTCATAGTCCCTAGGAATGAAATCATACTAGTAAATTATGTGTTCTTTTGGGATCTCTGCATATGATCAAAAATAGATTTCATACGAAGGTTCTACCACATATAAATTGTTCAATTCATTTAAATTCTTCATATGCATTAAAGTAGTCAATACATTACACAATTTGCAAGTTAATTACCTGTAATATTGAACATGTAACTGCGCATTTGGTTTATAGTGTGTAAATATGCAGTTAATTGGATGACTCCATGAAACAAGGGCGAGTGCACACAGTCCGCGTGGTCATATCGACAATTACCGCTATATTGGGACCGGCTTGTTTGTGCATTGGGACGTTAAGTGTGCTTTAACAATACCTACGTTCGCAAGAATTTACGCTAACCATTTTTTTTTTAACTATATAGTTAAATATATATTAATAAATATAGTGTTATTTGTAAATAAACACTTAATAGAAGCCGTTTAAGCTTTGTTAACAATTTAAAAATGTGTTTGTGTATGGCGGCAATTGCTTTTCATATTATTAAATACGGGTTTTAGTAGGTGTTTTAAGCTCTAATGTCTCTGGTGAGACCAGATTGAGAGAAGACAGAACCAACAAGAGTTGTTTACTTGCTAACTAATTAAAATTAATTCCATACATAACGCATGGCGACCACATTCATAACCACGGAGTCATAATACAAATTCATTGTCACCCACCCAATGAAAATGCCCAATTGAAAAGATTCCAGTCCTTTCACCAGTCAATTTTTTCTTTTAAGCTATTCTGAAAAGGACCACCAAAATTACTTCTAAGTCATAGTCTTAACACTCTTGGAAGGCACCAATATTTATTTATTTATTTATTTATTTATTATTGATACCAATATCCTCGCGTAAGAAGTACTAGTCTTCATCATTAAGCTGCTTTTCTACCACTGATTTATAAGATAGCAAGCAGTGAGGGCCAGATTGAGCTAGGAAAGTATGTGTTTATTTACAATTTTAAGTGGTGATGCGGATCATTTGCTGAAGATGTGCAAGCAAGATCCGTTTTGCACGAGGAACCCAGATTTGTTTCGTAATTCGTATAGCTACTCAACTCGAGTACCCTGCTCGTATTCCCAGCTCGCATTCCAAGTTCGCATCCCTAGCTTCCATCCCTCGCAAGTATACTAACAGGTATATAAAAAACCTAGCTTCATTGAACCATTTACCCTTTAACCCACCAAATGACCCTGTCGGTGATTATCACAATTTCACATATACTCTAAGTGTAGGTGGTATTAGCATTTTGAAAAATGAACGTTACTTGGTAATTGATCACCATCCCATCAAACAGGAGCGTTACAAGCTTATTAAAATTTTTATTCTGTTTTTCTTAGTCCAGATTTAAGTACTTTGTAAAATCAGGTGTTTTAAGACTGGTATTAAAATCAGCTATAAATATGCAATCAACGTTTTTGTTATTCAGCTATTTATTATAACGTATTGTAGAAATTCACTGTGTAAATTAAAAGTGAGGTGGGGATGTTTTGAGTGTAGTGCTAGGTAAGCAATAATTTCAAATAAACCGTCTTAAAACTCACTTAGTTCATTGATCCGAGTAGACAATAAAGAAAGATGCAGAGAATATTGAAAAATAAAATAAGCTATTGTAGTATTAATATCAAGGATAGAAAACTGTAAGACGATTCGGTTGTAGTTTTCATTTCATTTTGTATTATTCTTACACAAACGATATCGGTGGTTTTATTAGAAAGCAAGCCCACTAAGTACGCAATATCTCCGCCGCTCCGCTAGAATCCTTGCCGAGGCAATGTTCCGTTATTGCATGGAAATTCTTCGGCGTGCAACTTCATTCAGCAGAGTCCTTTTGTATAAAGGTTTCAGCGCAATGTTCCCTGGTTATTGTTTTTCAAAAGCGAGGGAAGCACCTGATATTACGTTTCCTGGTTTTACAAAAAAAATATTTATTCAATTACTTTGTATACCTGCTCAATTGTGGTTGAAAATAAGAAATAGAGGTTAGCAATTTGTGCAGTTATGTTAAAATATTGTTTTGTAAATAAACAATGGTTATTTAATCTACTTTCCTACTTTTTAAACTACATATTGTTGATACAAGAGGCTTATTAAAATTTATTGTGTCAACAATGTCTATCCGGCGACAGACATATATAGGTTGTCGCTGCATTTCACGTCGTTTTCAAGCAAAATTTCATGGCGTGCAAGCAACAAGTTTATGAAATGGGGGGTGACAAAGGAACACAGTAATATGATGGATATGGAATGAGATGGTCTATGGCACATGATACTTACATATGTACATTCATTCTCGACAAGGAATTAAATGCGTTTTGCAGATGCGTTTTCCTACAAAGGGCTAATGTTGAAAACTTTTTCATCAGTATTAAGGTCTCCGGTTTGTTTCTTTCACTAGGTGAGAGCTGATCAGTAATATATCTAATAATACACCTCGCTAATATACCAGAAAGATTGACCCTAACCTGGTTGAGTCGATATATTTGTGCTACAGCTGGTTCATAACGAAGCGTGACTTAATAAGGAAAAGAAATCCAACACCTGAATGCAATCTCTGGTAGCGGCACCATTGAAATATTTAAAAGCAATTGTAAATACTGACTTGTTACATACTCTGCAGTGAAGAAAAATTCGACAGAAGATATATGAAGATACGAATCCTCAAACCAGAGTTACTACACGCCGGACTGTCTCCAATACTCTTTCTAGAGTGGGTATTTATCTCTAGTCATGGGTTTTTTATACGAGAAATAAATTAACAGCTTAAAACATGGCTTCATTTATTAAGCTATGAGATTAAGGATTTTTCTCTGAGATATACACATTTTTAATAACGATATACGCATATTCTTACTGGCATCTTGAAGAAACCCGGATTATGTTCCGGAGGAAATACTGCCGCAGGCATATTCTTTCAATATTTTTTTAGCTTAGCATATGTTGATTTAGCATAACGTTTCTTCCGAATATTCACAATCAAAGTAGTAGATGTAATACGGTCGTACATTTTACTGTCCAAGTATGGAAGAAACTAGTAATTCTACATATTCTCCAAAATGTAACCGTATATAAGTAAATAAATAAATATTTAATCAAGTGATATTTTCAATATTCACGATAAAAGAAAATTAGTTAATGATGGCTGGATAATAATTCCGTTACTTAACGTTTCCGAAATTGAATCTTATCTTGTAAAACAGTCGTTCGTATCGTGTAACTACAATTATATAGAATATAGGATTTATTAATATTTTGTGATTCACGTGTAATGAAATCGCAATTGTTATATAGTTACCTTTATTTTTTAATATAAATTTTAAAAATCAGCTAAATTAACATATACCACGTTAAGTATCTTAACGAAGAAAACTCATCATTAAAATTGAGAATTTTAACATTCAAAAGGTGAATGTTAAAATTGTGTTAGTTAAGTATGTTATTCGAACTACATAAATTTATTATCTCCAGCAAACGTTGTTATACCGTTGGTTTTACTGTAGTTAATAAACAAAAATCAAGTACCTAAAGTTAAGATTATTAATTTCCTACTAACGACACTGTATGTAACATTGGGGCTAATGATACTCACTCGTGTTATGACAAACAAATAATATTTGGACAGAATCATTGTTTTAATGAGTAGATTTATTTTAGTTATATGCTTATATTCTGTTTCTTTATCATGTGACTTTTTTATGGGAATGAAAAAAAAAACTATAATAGATTACATAAAATAAATAAAACAAATGCACACCTTAAGATAATAAACTAACAGACAAAAATATAAATTAATATAATTTATACAGCTGCAATCAATATAATACATCAAGTTTGAGTCAGCGCATCTAATCTACTCATTCCCGTATATTGCGCGTAAATATTTACTTATTCGGCTCATGCCATAAACTGTGATGAGAGCATACAGTTCTAGTGCTCAATCGACAATTACCACTATCAATATAGTCTCAATAGACCGGAATTAATTTTTTAAGATCACAAAGGAAATAAAATAATTCCTTTGTTATATTTTCAGTATTAATATAATAAGAGGACAATGTTTATAATATGTAATTCTATGAAAACTTGTTGATCATAACTAATTACGGTATGTAGAAGCGTCTCTTTGTCACTTTTTCATTGGATACTATTAATATATGGTCATCACGTTCCTTGTAGAGTCATTGCCGTCGTTCAATCTCAAAATTCCCTATAAACATGCTAGCCAACCTAAAGTAATCCACTATCTTGGAAGAGTATAGCCGTGAAGAGAATGTGGTCATATATCCTATACCAAGATAAGCAGCTACAAAAAGCTAAAAGCAATCCAGCGAAGCTCTTCCCGGCAAAAAAGCCGCTGAGACCAAAAGCGGCCAGGACGGATTGATTCATTGATTGATTAAATATATGGTACGGTCTCTATTCATTTCGATGCAAATTGCCTATATGTATAGTTTTACTTTTAAGTTTGAATTATAAAAAAATTATATTTTATTTTATGTATTCATTTAACTTATGACCCGAGTAGGTCATAAATTTAGTCACATCCTTATTCAATTTTTAATTCGAGTACTGGGAAAAAATGTTTGGTTTGATTGCGCGCCATCTTAGAATAAAAAATATAGGGATTTTGTTTTCCTTTTAAAAAATGGAGTGGACGCAAAAGCAAAACAGAGTCGCGGTTGTTGTGCTTCACCACTATGGTAACGCGCCAACCAAGATTTATTAACTTCTCCACAATTTAAAAACAACTCTGAGTTTTATTTATATAACTATCAAACGATTAAATGAACATTCGAGCTTCGAACACTGCTAAAGGAGTGACAGACCTCGTACGGTTGGGGCAACAGCTGATATCACAGCAGTGTGGGAGTGAATTCAGCGAAATTAGTGAAGACCTGAATCTCCGAGCTTATGGACGGCAAATAAGGTATTTTCTTAATGAGAGTCTGAAACCATGGCTTAAGAGATACCAGGTTTTGTTAAGGCAGAACGCGGAAAAAAATAATACCACGAAATATTTTTTTCAGATGTAAAAGTTTACAACGCTGAAGGAAGTTAAATAGTATCCCTGACAAAAGCGGTGTCCGATATAGACATGAAAGTTGTGCGTGCTGTGATGGCCAGGTGGTCTCAGAGGTTAAGTTAAGCCTGTATTAAAAATCAAGTCATTCAAATCATAAATTTAAATAAAATTATAATTAACATTTATCCACCTTTGTTTTGATATATTTATTACAAACAAACATCAAAATTCGTAAAATTTATTTCATGAAGTGTTTGCCACAGTTTTGTTCTGTTCGGTTATAAAAATGTATCGTTTAAATTCACAGTCATTTACAGTCATTTGATTTTATATTCTTACATCCATATTACTATATATTAATAAAAATAAGTAAAAGTAAATAATAATATATTAATAGAAGTAATATAAATTAAATATATATAATATTGGTATTTGTAACACGATATACTCTTTTTTAAAGTTTTCGAATAGTGTAAAATAAACAATTGTAAAATATATGCAAATCATATTCAGTCTATTGTAGAATATAACAATGTTTTTCTTTGAAATTTCTTATTCTTACAAATAAAAAGCTTTGCTCGCAAAGCTTACAATGCTTGCAATGCCAAAATGAGACTCTTAGCATAATGTTACTCACATTCCTGCACTTTGCCTACAAATGTGATTCCGTTTCAAGAAGATTATTTATATCAACGTATTTTATTATATCTAGTTCTCCAACTCATATTGAAACTTTTTTAAATTTAACTTTAATATGTTAACAGATATTTTAATCAGTTTTTTAATGAGAATTATTAATACTTAATCTTAAGTTATACCTTTATGATTTTTATATTTTATAATCTAGAGGTTTAATTCTTAACTAAGTTACAAAGAATATTTTTTTTTTTTTGGAAATGGTTCGAATATACTGATACTCTTTAATTATATTTCTTTAGTGTCGAGTAATGGAAGTTTGTTTTTTTTATTTTATCAATTTTGGTATATTCTTATTTTATCTTATTTTTGGGGTATGGGACTGTGTTGGTGCCCGATAGCACTTTAACCTCTTCTTCACACCATCAGATCTTTAGTCCATACTGGACATGGACGCACTTATTGATCTCCAGCGTCGATTTCCCTAGTGTAGCTTAGTCTCTAATTCACCCTCTACTTTACCTCCGGATGTTTTTGTTCCAACTTTTCACCCTCCACGTTTGATAAATTCCTTTGATTGTTCTTGACCAGTTGCATAACTCCACGTTTTATTAAGCTTGCTATATGGTTTGAGATTGCTGTTTTCACTGTTTCATACAATGACTCTAAAAAGAGTTAGGGACCCATCATAGGCGTACCTAACCCTAATTTTACCTGTTTTTTATGTTACGTTACATAGTGTTGATTTTTTAAAGTTTAAAACACAAAACAGAACCATAGATAAGATCTGTATTCTAGTAAAATATAGAATAACATGAGACGAGAGCAATCAGCACGGCAGCCTTCCTCTAGGTGAGGACATCCCCCTTACAGGCAAGGCACGCCGGAACATGAATGCGCCTTCCTACTCAGCCTGTCTCCGGGGACGGGAAGCGGCCCCACCAGTTCTCCACCTAAAGGCTACAGGGGCTAGAAAAGCTAATCTACCCAAGCCTCCTGCGACGGATCAGGTCAATAGCTCCAATGCCGATCATAATTCGGCCGCAGAAGAGAGGATAATATAACCCATCCTTCCCTCCGTACTGAATAAAACCCACCGAAAAGTTCCGCCTACGTCGCGTATGCATTGGCAGGGTCAAGGTCTTTCAGTCGTTCCAAAATAAGTTCGGTAAGGAAGTTCAGTCGGTCCAAAATAATTTCGATAAGGAAGTTTTAGCGCTGCAATACTTGGTAATAATTACGTATATTCAAAGCAAACAGAATCTAGATTTTCTTGCCTAGGCATATAAAAAAACGTATTGAGAACAAAGAAAATATGAATAATTGTTTTATGTAACACAAAAAATGAAATGATTTAGAAGTCAAAACAAGTTCATGAGTTGTAAATGACAATGAAGGTATATTCTTAAAAAAATAAGAATACAATACTATCAAACGCCGTTAGCCTTTCCAACTAAATTTAAACACTTGTGCTAGGAGATGGTTCACGACAGTCACACAGTGACACATACTGGCCCACGCTATACCTTAAACCATATCTTTAATTAATGTAATTACTATTGATGTTGATTATATTACAATACAACATCATAGTTAAAATATCATATTATTATTACAGATTATTGCCACATAAAAAGTCAATTAACGAGTATCAGACTGACATGAAAATCGATATTTTATTCCGGTGATGTTACTTCTGACTGGCAATAATGTGATTAGTCACTATACGCATAGATAATTGCAACGCTTCAATGCACGAGTAGGCACGGCAATGATGTAATTTCATATTTAGGTAATCGATGTGTCTGGCATACTACTGTTCTTACCTAGTAACTAACATAAATTTGATTATAAACTACTAGTTGCTTCATGTTTATCATAGCGCATACTAAAAATATTTATTATACACTTTGAAAGAGTTTGTCACCGTCACCATAGGAGTCTTTGTCACGGATTATGTTACTACAAAGGAATTACGGTTAACTATGAAGTGTAATTGTTTCAAAGCCTATTAAAAGTGGACAACAAATACACTTTCACCCTCACGTTGATAAATTCCTTTGATTGTTCTTGACCAGTTGCATAACTCCGTTTTATTAAAAGCTTGCTATATGGTTTGAGATTGCTGTTTTCACTGTTTCATACAATGACTCTAAAAGAGTTAGGGGACCCATCATAGGCGTACCTAACCTAATTTTACCTGTTTTTTATGTTACATTTACATAGTGTTGATTTTTAAAGTTTAAAACACAAAACAGAACCATAGATAGATCTGTATTCTCAGTAAATATAGAGAATAACATGAGACGAGAGCAATCAGCACGAGCGACCTTCCTCTAGGTGAGGACATCCCCTTACAGGCAAGACACGCCGGAACTATGAATCGCCTTCCTGCCTCAGCCTGTCTCCGGGGACGGAAGCGGCCCGCCGTTCCACCTACAAAGGCTACAGGGGCTGAAAGCTAATCTACCCAAGCCTCCTGCGACGGATCAGGTCAATAGCTCCAATGCCGACTCGCACTGGCCGCAGAAAAGAGGATATTATAACCCATCCTTCCTCCATTAACTGAATAAAACCTTACCGAAAAGTTCCGCCTTCGCCGCGTATGCATTGGCAGGGTCAAGGTCTTTCAGTCGTTCCAAAATAAGTTCGGTAAGGAAGTTCAGTCGGTCCAAAATAATTTCGTTAAGGAAGTTTGAGCGCTGCAATACTTGGTAATAATTACGTGTATTCAAAGCAAACAGAATCTAGATTTTCTTGCCTAGGCATATAAAAAAACGTATTGAGAACAAAGAAAATATGAATAATTGTTTTATGTAACACAAAAAATGAAATGATTTAGAAGTCAAAACAAGTTCATGAGTTGTAAATGACAATGAAGGTATATTCTTAAAAAAATAAGAATACATTACTATCAAACGCCGTTAGCCTTTCCAACTAAATTTAAACACTTGTGCTAGGAGATGGTTCACGATAGTCACACAGTGACAAATACTGGCCCACGCTATACCTTAAACCATATCTTTAATTAATGTAATTACTATTGATGTTGATGATATTACAATACAACATCATAGTTAAAATATCATAATATTATTACAGGTTATTGCCATATAAAAAGTCAATTAACGAGTATCAGACTGACATGAAAATCGATATTTTATTCCGGTGATGTTACTTCTGACTGGCAATAATGTGATTAGTCACTATACGCATAGATAATTGCAACGCTTCAATGCACGAGTAGGCACGGCAATGATGTAATTTCATATTTAGGTAATCGATGTGTCTGGCATACTACTGTTCTTACTTAGTAACTAACATAAATTTGATTATAAACTACTAGTTGTTTCATGTTTATCATAGCGCATACTAAAAATATTTATTAGGAATCTCTTCTTTCTTCTGCTTGTATTATCGACACAATAACTTAATTAACTTATTGTTAATATCAGAGGCATTCGAATTACCTATACAAACGGATATAAATCGCAAAGTGTAAGATCGGGTGACTTTGCTGGCCCAGGGAGGGCCCAATAGTAATTTTTCATTCATCCGTACACTGAGCCGAAAATGAACTGGACCACCATGCTGATAAGTAAGATATCGTGGGGAGGATTTTGGGATATCCTCTAATAAGATATTCAACTGATCCCATTAAAAATATTCGTAGGTTACACCATCCGAATTTTATGAACAGAAGTGTGGACCGATCAATTGTCCAAAAGTAAACCCATCCATAGAATGACAGAAAAGTTTCGTTGGTGTGCTCTATCTTTGCTGTATGCACGGTAAACCACATTGGGCACTGGGATAATCGGAACGTTCTTGCCGTACTAGCAGATCTAGAGATTTTATAGATTATAGGATCTCTCCGAAACAAATATAGTATTTCTTCTTCTTCTCCAGGAGGATGAATACGGAGTCTACCTGAATCGCTTTTTCGCGGCTACAAAATGGCGATCGAAATCGAATCTAACTATATGGCAGTACTCAAAAGATTAAAAGTAACTGACACAACTGAAAGCTCGATAGGCAAGACTTTATCAACATCCCTCCTTTTCTTCTTTCTATTATCCTCCTTTTACCGCCTTTTCTCATTGCAGTGTCTCAGTGCAAGATATCATCAAAGAAATAAAAACTGCACACGTGCGCGGTAAACCAATTTAGAGCATTACCTAGAAAAGAATTGACTGCTTTTTGTCAACGTTGTACAACTTTCCCTTTTTGAATAGCTAATAAAAAAAGTAAATTATTTAAGTAATTTGGTAACATTTTATTTTGGGAATCTTTGTTTATTTACCTAAATGTAATATTTTTCCGGAGATAAATGTGTAACTTTATAGACTTATTACGGTTTCGAATATTATATGTACCTTTGCCTATCCTAAAATATAAACAAAATCCCGTACTATAATCTTGAATAACTAAGAAATAACCAAGTTACGGACACTATATCATATGACCAAATTTGCCGCAAATGTGCTCTATTTTAACCACTTGCAATGAATGTTTCCTGACATTTCTACAGGTATAAACCGGCAATCAATTAATGATTCTCAAGATGTATAGCGCAACTTATTCGACATAGAAAACATCACAATGAAATGAAAAACAACAAAGGAAACTGCACGATAAAGCAATGAAAACTGTTGCACAGCTATTTTGAAGTATGAAAAGATAATTAAAACAGTCTGAGGAGAGAATGTGCAATATCAGCGGTACGTTTTTATAACACTCAGTAAAGTTTTCGTTTTGGGAAATATGTAAAAAAACTCACAACGAAAACGTAAACATGAAAGAAACCATTGCTATTAACTTTTATATCAAAGTAGAGTTACAAATATCCAACTGGAAAAATTAAATAAAATTTTGCAACCAACTATTAAATCTTCTAAACTGAGGTTCTCGGTAATCGTTGCAATCTACCTATGTTGGAAAACTAGAAACACCACATCAGCACACCCGCAAGTTGAAGAAAAGGAAAAAAAATAAAAGCTGCAGCTGACGGAGTTTACGCAGCCAACGTCTTCAGTGCGCCTCATACTTAAAGGGAGTAACGTCACCATAAGAGAGTTTTTCTCACGGTTATTTATTATATTACTATCAGCGAAAGGACTATGGTTATACTATAAAATGTAATGATTCCAACGCCCATTAAAAGTGGACAATAAATTCTCTCTCACATTCATATACTGATAGCAAACATTGTAAACATTTTTTTTATTCTAAACGTGGTCGAAATTAACCGTAGGAACATCAGATGACACCCATAGTTAAGTGATCATTCACAGAACCATATATTCCTCAATATTCATCCTAAATAACGTTTCAAAACGAATGTTTGTTATCATCCTTAAAGATAAAAATTGTTTTTGACCTAGCATTGTGTATTCGGTTTCTCACATTCACCATACAGAACACATTAGTGATATGCTTCTACTTTACGCTAGTGTAACTTTCTGCTATTTCCGAACGTACACCGTTTGGATAAAATCACCTAAAGGCTATCTTCCAAATCGAGTACGATCATTTTGCGTAGTCCAACTATTCGAAATTAATTCGCGTATTTAGTGAGTGTATAAGCTTCGAATGATTTTACTATACTTAAAAAATACAATGTAATTTATAATACAAGTTACAATGACATAATACTTAATGCATTGTTTATATTTGCGGTCAATTAACTTTGCACGACTAATTAATTATAATGATTTAATTAGTTCACAAAACCGCAGTATAATATCGCGGTGGATATACATATATTGATATGCATATCCTTCCACGGTGTATCGAGGGATGTCAGTAGAGAAAAATGGATTTATTTTAACGTATTAATACGTTGAAATAAATGTATGTTATTTGTAATGCATATCAATATGTATACCACGCTATTATTCTGCGGTTTTGTGTATTGAATATTGCAATAAAACGGTGAGTACTCACTGTTTGTTAGCTCATGAAAGTTGTATTGTTTATTGAAATCAATTAATTGTCTTTTAAAGATTATGATCAATATAGGTAATTCGGTATTCCAAATATTAAATTATACTTTTGATTAGAAATACTTATTTTTTGATTTTACAGACGCATGGTCACACTATCTGACGATTATATGACCCTATTATGAATAAGCTAGTACCAATCTCACTGCGTGGAATCCTTAAAACCAAAATTGCTAGTGCTAAAATTTCACATTTCCTTTCTTGTGCATAAATAGAATTACAATGGACAGGAAATTCTTCAAATTCCTACGACTATAAAACCCAGCGAACATGTAGCTGAACTGTGAAATATTTTAAATATAATATTGTATATTATTTTATTTTATAAAATTAAACTTAAAATTTAAATATACGCAATGTTATAGTTTATTCAATATAATTAATTATATGTTATATTCAATTTAATATCGTAATTTATTGATAGTTATTAATATGGAACAAATGTATATAGTACTAATTTATTACACTATTCCTTTTTTACTTTATTAAAAGTCTTAATTGTTAGTTATTACAAAAATATATAGTTAGGTATCTAAAAGTCTAGGTTCGTTAATAATGACATGAATATAATTCGTGGTTTAAAAATGAAAGCTAAACCTAGCATTGTATCATATATCTTAAGAAATGGAATAAACAACCCTCTAAATTATTAAATTTTTCCATGTTTAATACAATTAACTTTCATATTTCAATTATGCCTAGCCATTGCTGAGAATCAGACGGTGCTTTTAACATCGTTGCTAATATTACCTTTGGCGGCGGCTACTAATATGATTAGTCTCGCCGCACATACGTACGTACGTATATTTTGTACTTTAATGCGCGACCATACTAAATGTTGATTATTGCAAACATAAACATTTAATGGCCAACGTTTAATATACGTTGTGATCCTTAAGGTTTTATCAAACTTTGAGTACAGCGATATAATAAAATTCTTAAGTAAAATATGTTATTTTTATTGATATAGCTTTGCAGCACTGTTCTAATGTACGTATTTAAAACATTTTTTTATTACAATATCCATATGAAATAATCGGTTTAACTTATTACTCAGCTCTTACAATATGATTTGTTTTTCATTAAATATTTCTTGAAAAATTGTTTACATTACGATTTTAACGTAGTTGTGGATATATAACGGTTTCGGCAGATCTTTGTTTTTAATAAAAAGGGTTCAAAGTATAAGAAATTTTTATCAGTCTGCGATAATCGAGTAGGTTAGAATATTCTAATATATTCTATCCTACTCCATTGTTATCATTACTCTGAGTATAAATATTTATTATAGTTTATTTTGTATAGACACAGAAATTAAACTTTACTTACTGATACTATTAACGTTTTATTAGTTTTTGCACATCCGCAGATAGTTTCTATGCTGCTTAGTTATATATAGTTTAATTATTTATCAGCGTTCAATGTTTGTTACAATTCAAAAGAGAACGTTATATAGCATTATAGTCTTGTAATTAATGGATTTTTAGTTGCTGTTGGTTGAAAACCTATCCGAAAATGGACTTCTGTATAAATCAACAACTCTGAACAAATTTAATTTTCACGGCAGAACTGCTTAATTTAAATTAATGTGTTTTCACTTCTTATACTTAAAGACCAAATAAATTAAGGAATAACATGTTATGTGAAATATTGTTAAATTGTAAAAACATTGAATTAAATTAAAGTGGATTGTAAACGGATTTTGATAAAAACTGATTAGAATAGAAACTTCTGCACTCGAAACTAAAAGCATATTATAAATATATATAAATCACGATTTAAAATTTGCATAAAATAACCGATTTTTATTTTAAATATTATTATTTTTTTGTCATTGTTATTTTTTACACAAGGAGTGCTTAAAATGGATACAATGAGAAGAATACCTTTTTTAATAAACAAAAGTTTAGATGAAATTAATGAAACTATGTAGCATAAAAAAAATCCTTCATTTGATGTTGTGGTTTCGTTTACATAGTTAAATAATTTACAGCGTGAAATTAATTAAATATTTGACATGTAACTAGAATAATTAAAACTAGCATTTCTGATATACATGCGTACCGACTACATGCAAATAATAGAGTTTTAACGTTGTTAGCGGATGACAAACTTCCCTTATTACTTATAATATTAAGGTAATCGATACCTGTGATTTGATGAAAAATGCATGTGGTTAGCCAAGTAATTTTTGTAAGCTTATACCTACATAATGGCAAGGGACCCGAAGAGGACAAGGGTAAGCTGAAGTGGCAATGGGCAGGCCATATAACTTGTAGAATCTATAACCGAAAGAATATTTAGAAGAAAGGATCCCGAGTGGCAACTTCGTATTGGCCATCGTAGAACAAACCCCAATAGATATAGTTGGCTCAGCATACCCCCTTTTGCCACTGATCAGCTCATTGGCTATTAATAAATAGTTACTTATTCCGCGATACACCAGACTCCATCAGCAGAGATCTAGTCTAGAGTAAATCTAGGCGACTTTTAAATAAGTCTTGGTGAGATATAGTGGGGACTATAACATGATTGATGCTAGATGATGACCTCATTAAACCTTACGAACAAGTTGCGACTCGTAGTACTTTCTAGAATATTTCTCTTCTATCAGTGTATCGGGACAGCAAGCATTTTGATAGCAGCATAATGCTGCTGTATTTCGTCAGATGTCATAGGCCGCAGGAGTCACTTACTATCAGGTGAACTGTGTACTCGTTTGTTACTATCAGTTGAATAAAAAAAAAGTACCCGCGACCCACCAGTCACATACTCTGACAATTATGCCATCCAGCCGTTGGTTGGATAAGTGTACACGAAATGCTTCTAATATGACAGTCTATACAATTTCTGCAAAGCACTCTTAAATTAATATTTTATTTTACGAGTGCTTTATGCCTACGTATACACCGAAAGATCAGTTTATATAAACCCTCCCTAGGCTTATGTAGATGTCGCAAAAATTATAAATGTTCGTAGTATGACGCGTGGTTTTCAGCTCAATAGGAAGCGGGACACTTTGACATGGTTATTGATATATTTGAACGTCGTCTCTACTCCCTGCAAGTTAATATTCACTTAAAAGGTGCTGAAAATGTTATGATCGTTTATTTTTCATGTATTATCTTTTATTTTTAAAATTACATAATATATATATATATATATATATATATATGTATTATGTTTATATATATATATATATATATAGCTATATATTATTACTATATTATTATACTAACTCTATATTTGTATGAGTACTATATTACAAAATTGCAATTGTAATTTTATGTAAATATTTGGGTTTAAAAATTTTATTATCCATAAAAATAATTTACGTTATATAAAGCGTTTTTATTTATAAGTATCACAAACAAAACAAATAAAAATTTAAACAAAAACATTGTTAATTACTCATTGAAAATACTCAAAGATGTGCGAATATTTATCATATTATGGCAAGTGTTGCTCATAAATGAATCACAGGTAAAAAATCTTCATCATCTTTAACGTTTTACTGAAACTTATCATAGACGACCGGTTCTCAAGTCAATTATATAAATATGACACTTTTTTTAATTTCATTGAGTACATCTTGAATCTTTACTGAGAGCTGATGCTGATGTTTATAGACTGCAGTTATTACTAACAATAGGGTGAATTTGGTGCCCCTTGTTACCGTTTGTTTTATATAGAAATAGGTTTGATTTTACAAGTGAGGCGTGTGGCGGTCAGAATTGAAAATTAAATTCATGTCTAATCAAACCGCTTTCACCCTCATCTGGCGGAGGACGCTCTGTTCACAAATTAAACTACTACTATTTGTGGTGTCATTGTCCCGGCATGAGACAGACGCGACATGCGGGCTGTTATCACCCGTCTGTACTCATAGATAAGCCAGCGACCTTTTATTAATACAAGTGAATGTCTAAAGTTATTAAATTAATTTTAATTAACGCTGAAACTCTTATAATTTCAATAGACAGATAAGTTACAGCTTTACAGATAAAGCTCAGTGCAAAAGCTTCATCTATTTTAAAATAATATTTAATACATTTTGACTATTTTGGCAAAAATAGGAATTGGTGACAACGTCTAAACTTATTTTATTGTATCAGTAAATACAAATAAAATTCATATTATTTATTTTAAATTAAAATTTCAATATTACTTTATTATCAATTTATATCAGCTTTAGGCTTAATATTAAATATTACAAACCAAATAATTACAAGTCAACTCTCGCTGAGTGATGCAACGCTTATACATTTGTTTCATTTAAGAAATATTTATAACTTTATGTTATGACTTCTTTAGTGCCTATTTTAATATAATAATCATCAACATTATCATCACAGCCTTTCCATTGTCCACTGTTGAACATAGGTATTCCCTATAGATTGCCACGAAGCAGGATCCTGAGTCACCTGCATCGGCTTAGATTCTGTTGATGTTCATGCTTTTAGCTTATGCGGCTCTTACAGCTTCATCTCTTACAGGGCCCACGGATCAGGGATCCGTGAGCTAGTTATCTAGTTAGCCAGCTGTATCAATGCACTTCCAGCAGACTTGCATAGGTTGTCGCTCCATCTAGTGGGGGTCGATGTACACTGCGACTGCCAGTCTATTTAAGAACCTAATAATAATAAGTACTGTTACATATAATTTATAATGATCATAAAAATAAGCCAGGTTTACTGCACAACCGAAAATCAGAAGTTACTTACAATTTTCTTTTGTTGATGAACAACACTGTTATTACAATGAAGTTACGCTTGGATTTTAGTTTCTGTGTTTTCAATTTGTTACTATCCCAGCTTAGGATAACATTTATAGATAGATTTCGGACACGTAGGTTGTTCTGAACGTTAAAATTTAAAAAAATCTAAAGAAATTTTGTGGTAATTACATTACAATGGCTGTGGTGGCATTCTCGCTAATGTTGGTTACGGAGACATCTATTATTATTAATTATAATTACACAAGATATAAATAATAGTGTAATAAATATTGTTCGAAATAAATGGACTCAACCTTCTTGTTCCAAATTTCTACGTATGCGTTTCTACATGACGGGAAGAAAAAATATATTAGACTTAAAAAGGATATTAAAGGATTAAGGATATAAGATAGGAATTGGCAGAGGCTTTACTAAAAATTACTACGGGGAGAGTTAAGAGAATCTCAACTTTCTTGAATTTTAATCACTAAAAATCATACCTGTATAATATTATTTGTAAAAGTTAGGATACAAAATTTTACACAGCTTAAGCACAACAAATTTTTCTAAAATAATTTAGCTTTTAAACATATAAATATCCAAATTTATTCCTTTTATCATTCAAAAATACTTCATCTACTTAACTTCTTTCTTTTATGCTAAAATTCTTTGAAGTCGACGAGAGCTCCCAAAAAGTAATTTTATTAATTACGAGTCAGGAATTCAACAAAGTTCCAAGCCCGGGAGGTCCTTTTCTTTCGAGAAACGATCTATTATCTTATGAAGATTTAGAAATTCCTGCGGTAAGTCTCGCAGCTCTCCCTACTCGCGACCGGAATACCAGTTTTTAATATGAATGCGACTGACAAATGATATATTTCTACAATTTTTTAAATAATTTCGAAATTTTATGTTGTAATTACATAAATGAATTTGTATAAAATAATTTGAAATTCTGTCTGATTTACTTAATCTCATTTTTCTATTTCATTTCTCATTTATCTCATGAGGTGATTTTTACAATATAGGTGTAACATATGAGTACACAATTCACCTGATGGTAAGTGATGACTACGGCCCATGACGTCAACATTTATCCTCAGCCGTGTCAAGATACAAACGAGTTAACAACCCTGAAGGCAGAGCATGCCTTGTTATTATTGAGTTTCCGGCTACTTATACTCACCATACGAGATACAGCAGAATTATTTCACGCTGGTACTTTGTGAAGGCGTGGTCCTTCCCCGGTCGAGCCAACCTATTCAAGTTGCAGCTAGTAAGTAGCTGCAGTGTGACCTTACTACTTTTAAAACTATACTTGTATCGAGAAATGAAAGCCCAATCAAATTTAAAACAACCTTTTAATAGTAGAATTAAGCAAATAAATTTCTTTTAATTAAATAAGAATTAAACAAAAAGATCTTAAAAGATTTGACAACTAAAAATAAAACTAAAAATCTATACTTCCAAACACCATACAGATTGAGAACTAGGCAAGTATGTATAACAACGTTTACGTACTAAAACAACATCCATGGCACATGTAATTTATGTTTTCATTTGTAATCGTTTTATTTGTTTGCTTTCAGTAATTTCAACATTACAATAAAGGGGCCAACTTCGTAGCTTAAATTTATTACGCTTTCCTATTATAAAAGTTGAGCAAGTTCTCTGCCGGCCAGAGTACACGCTATGGTGCGGCGCTGTATGAAAACAAAGGGTGGAGGGACGGCTCGCTGCCCTGCGGATATTTTCTCTGTAAATGTTGCCTTCGCTTTGTCTTTTTGTACAGAGTGAGGTCACAAGAGGGCGCTATAGACAACCACATTTACCTTGCTTAAGACAAACGTCCACAGTTGACTCCGTGGAACCGTTAAAGCTAAAGCAAATAGCTCTAACCAACCATTAATATTGTGCTATGAATATCTGCTTGACTCTAATGAAATCTGCTCTTGTTTAAGTTTTCTAGTACTAACAATTACTTTTATTAAAATAATTGTTTTCTACTATAATATAAGATGTGGGTTAGCCACTAATTTATTTACATCGAATGATATATCAAATTATTGAAATATCACTCTATGTCATATTATATACGAAAAGATCGTCTTAGTCGAAGTTAAGTTCATATAAAAGTAGTATTGTAAAGTTGTAAATAATTCAAATAGAAATGATCAATTTAAATTACTATTATTATAATTTATTATAGATATTTAAAAGTAGTTTGAAATCGAATATGTTGAAATATTTATATATTGGAAATGTATTTCTACTGTTTTTATATATTTCTATTCGTTCTACTGTTTAAGGGTATTCAATGTTTTCAAGTACTTCCACCGTGAAGTAACCGCCTATTCAACCTACTTCTTACCTATCTTAGTAACCTTACTCTTCATATTCTACTCTCTTGAGTAATGGTGTATAGTCTATTACTGTAAATAACTGCGGATAACCATGTGTTCGGTATTTTGTTGTTATTTCTCAGAGAATACAAGTTTTGTCACAGGGCACGTGGTAAAAGTATTTATATTTTAAATATTCTGAACATGAATGACTGTTCAAAGATTATCATCGTCAGTCTATTAAAATTTCTGTTGTACTGTGCATTGAATTAAGAACTTTTAGCGCTAATGGGCCCGATCATCGGCAATATCGGTCCATTTGCTGCCAGATATAATCCGCAAATAATCGATATAAATAGAGCCATTTTGTCGGGTCTACAACCACGTATAAATTCCTTGAGTATGAAAAAATTACTTATTTTACCAAGGATGTTATTCTAAAATATGATGATTTTGTACAAGACGCTGTACTAATGAGAAGAATAATAGTGATTAGGGGCATAAGTTTTAGTAGTACATGTACAAGGATACAAGGTAACTTGTAAAATTACTGTATTGCAACAAACTATATATATATAGTACATCAAAATTTTCGCATTAAAAGGTATCTCTCTTTTTCCAGTGGTAGAGCTGCATTGCAGTTTGTTTCTAGCTGCAGAATGAATGGATCAGCACGACCGGGGTAGGACCAAGCAAAACAGCAGCATTATGTTGCTCCTT
The DNA here is from genome assembly GCA_029286865.1 of Teinopalpus imperialis. NCBI lineage: Eukaryota > Metazoa > Arthropoda > Insecta > Lepidoptera > Papilionidae > Teinopalpus > Teinopalpus imperialis. The sequence goes on along the minus strand of JAGSMU010000025.1, from coordinate 117,149 downwards.
TTATATTATTCTGTGAGGGCAAACTGACCTATTCATTTTGTAGCTAGAAAAAAACTGCATCTTATCTACCACTGTTAAAAAGTAAGTTATACTTTGCACTTCCACCATCCACTCGTCACTGTAATTTGTCACCAAAGCTAAACATGAAGATAGGTATGAAATCGGATTTACCCCTATTTTAAATTACAATTATAATAGGGCGTTGGCAATTGGTTATTCCGTTTAGCTACCTAGAGGGTGAATAAATAAATACTTCAGAAGATCTCTGAGAGGTTATACGTCAGGAACCTCATCCTCATCCTGAGTTACGTATTTAATCTCTCTCCATTGTCTAATATTACAAAGACTATATTATCGATATTGATTGAAAGCCCGCATCTCTCAGACTTTTTATTCACCCCAAAATCAGTAATAGCGTTAATGGTCATTTATTTATTCTTTATTCGCACATATTAATTAAAATCACGCGAATCATTCGGCTCAACTGTGGAAGAGCCTGGAGTGCCAGCGTAAAATACGATCATACTCGTATCACTGGTCGGTACTATACGGTGAGTTATGAAAAATAAAACTCAGGGTTTTGCAATGATTTTATTTTAGTTTTTAGCTGTCTTTTCTTTCCTATTTTTTAACTTCGTCGAGGATTAATGTGAAGGGTGAATATATGCTTATTTCTTATTTCTCAAGCTTCTATAATATAAGGAAAGGTATTAAAAGTGTATACAAAAACTTAAAGTTCTTGCTGAAAGATAACATCTGTATAGTATATAGTTTATTGCTATTAACAGCAATAAACTTTATAAAAATTTAGGTTTGAGTAATAATTAACGACAAAGTAAGTTATCGGATGATTGGGTGTAAAGTTGGGATAAATGGTAAAAAACTAAAACACTTACAGTGTGTACAGATTATGTACAGATTATATTCATTGCGTTTGTAACTCGGAACCTATGATTGAGATAGGCTAACTATCAATACAATCATTAAATAGTTTTTAAAAGAAATCGAACACATCGAAAGGAATAACATCAAAATGATATTTAAAGGGATTATTATAAATTTCATTTTTATATTAGTTATACGAAAACAATAGCGTATCCACTATGGGTACGGTAGAGTCGGAGGAAAATTTCAATAATCCCACTAGGTTTGCGAAGAGCGGCACGCACGTGTCTAGGATTACTCGTAATTGATGTGCGCCGTTTCTAATCTCTGCACCCTGCCGTATGAGCCGTGCGCCGGCCTCGTTCGCACAAAAACTTGTATGCCGTGTCAACAATTTTCAATTGTTTTCATACATCAGTTTGAATATTCAACAGTTATCGTCGGTTTTCACAAAAGGGAGAATTTAAAAACACTGAATTTTAAATTGGTACCGTTAGCCGGATTAAGGCAAGTCTCCATTTAGTTGCGGATTTAAAAAAAGCGCTATGAATATATTCATAACATGTATCAACCAGCACCAAAGATAATAAGAATAAATATATACAAATATGTTTAAATATATATATATATATATTATATCATGTATTTATACAAGTATTACGTATTTAATATGGCAGTATTATTCTTCAGTTGTATTAGTTATTTTTAGTTTTTTTTCTTTTATTTTTGTTTATTGCTACACCTATCATACACATATCTCACCACACCTTGGGTTGACTGGTAGACAATGCCTTTGGCATTAAGTCCGCCCTTTGTGAACTTTTAACTTTGTTAAGGTTAATGCAATAAAGAGTAAATAAACAAATAAATTTTGGATGAAGTGTCTATTGAATATTGTATTAGTTAGACGATTCAACGTGTTGTAACCAATATATGACATAAATAAAAACACCCAATATCATTAAAATCTTGCACCATGCACCCTCTTCGTTGATAAGTAAACTAACCTAAAGTAAAACCATCTAATAATTAAATCATCATATTTCTTATTTTATTTAATTAGTTTACAATTCATACAGCAGATAATAAACTATATAAAATGTAATAAACTAAATAAATAAAATGATATATTTTCCTTTTTTTTTCTTCATCTCGCGGTATTTTTATCTATAATAGTTTTGATATTTATTATTTCTTTCACAATACGAGTATTTGTTACAATTTACGTATAACCGATACCCGTTGGAGAAGTTAGTTTTTTTTTGTGAAATTAGGGTATATACTACTACCATAGTGCACCAAAGTTACCCAGTGGTAAGTGATTTTTGGCGCTAATGATGCCCAAATTAATCCTGGAAAAAAATCTTTGTGTCTTACATATGTGCAATAACCACTGACTTAGGTTTAATTAATGCTTAAGCAAAGTAAAGTAGGTAGATGCTTGAGTAGCAACCTTAAACCGCCAAACTTAACGTACAGGCAGAACGAAAACCTGCTAAACTTTGCGGGAAGTCACTCGATGAAGGTAATTCAAGATTACGCCTTATGGTATAATAGCTTTATATTGAAGATTAATGTTAAGGTATTCTTATAATTATCATGTTTAAATCATTTACTTAACATACCTTTGTGCATAAAAAGGCCTATGTACAAAAACATAAGATTTATATACCTGATACATTGAAATCAGAATTAATATATACATAGTAACTTCGCCAAAAACTATTGCGGGTCAATGATGATGCAATCTGATACTACGTTAAGTAATAATACGTTTTAGAAATTTAGATTATGCTTCGGAACTTTTCAGTTTCAGTCCCACTACAGGACATAATTATAAATACAATTATATGCAGATAGTATTTTTTTATTATAACAGTAAATTACCGGAAATCATCTCTATACAATGTACAAAAAACTTAAAAACCGTCTTAGCTTTCAGAATTTATTTGCGAAGGTGCTGTAATTTCAGTGAAGGTGCGGTGTTATGGCGGAGTATAATTCGCGTGAGCTTCTTATCTCTTGATATTTAAATTCCGGCCTGAGCCTCAAAATAGTTGAAATTAAATGGGGCTTGTAAATTAAGTGTTGCTATCACGCAATTCCAGGGAAATAGCTTTAAGTGGTTTTGTTGTGCGATCTACTATTTTATCAGACTTGACTTAATGACTACTATTTAGGAAATGATTGTAACGCAAAACGGTTAATTTTATCGTCACTTTATTGCTTGTTATGTGATGTATTTTCATTTAGACGAAAGGTCATATTTCTTTTAAGTAAAATAGTAGGAGAATACGTTTTTATATTATATGTCAGATTTGGAAAATGACGAATTGTAGTCGTAATTAAAAACAATCGTCACTGAAGTATTAAAAAAAGTCTTATAATTCTTTTTCTGCCTTGCTGTGAAAGTAAAACTTAGAATAATTAATATATGACACGAAATTATATTTGTTTTCAGGGGGTTGTCTTCAGGGGGATAACAATTGAGGAAGTTGTATATGAATTAATATAATATTTATATATGCAAATATGTTTTACTGGGTTACTGTCATAATAAACAATTCCATATGGATACCCGCGAAAAGTTAACATCTGTCGTTGCATGTATCGAGCAATTATTTTATTTGAAATTATCTTTTTTCTCCTTTTTTGAAATTTCCTTATACCGACACTTACAAAGGAGTAATGTTATTTGATTCATAGTACCAGAAATGGAAAAAATATTATAATGATTAAAAATAGATATGACGAGGCAGCCAGGCAGCTGCGCCAGCTATCGCTCTCGAGGGTAAACAGCCGAGACGGGACGATTGAATGTGAAAATTTAATTCAGGTCATTTTCATCGCGAGGAAAAGAATCTGTTATTTACCATAAAGGAAACTGTTATCGCATAAAAATATTTTGCATCCATAAAAACATTTCTTTGTCTAATAGCAGAAAATTTTGCGTGTTGGTTAAGGTAAATATATTGCTCGAATGCACATCTTGTGACATAGCAGGCTCCGGTTTACACATTCTTCTTGTTTATTTATAATATTCTTAGCTTTATTCCACTAGGTCCCTAATTATAAAAAAAATCATGTATATTGACACTAAATTTGAACTTATTTGTGGAAATGCAATGGCTATTTAAAATATAATTTTACATTTGTCATCGTTAACAACTTAACATTAAAAAATAAATCTTTAACCTTTATTATAGAGCGTATAAATGACAACTTATGCGAAAAATATATTAAAATGTGAAAGTGGACCTAAGGAAAAAAGGTCATAAGAATGAATTTCGTTTTGGAACTTGGAATACATAGAAATGAGAATTTCGTCCAGCGCCCCACCGCCGGACTGTACTTACTTCCGACCGCGGTCTCGCTTGCCATTTAAATGCAACCTAACTTGTCTTAGTTTGTGCCATTGCAAATGAATATGCGGCTCAGTCTCGAACTTTTGTGATGATTTCAAAAGGGATACCAGAAGCCGGAGGAACGTATTGTTTTTACAAATTAAAGTTTTAAAGGCTTATTTGGCTGTGAGGACTGTTTAGTATTAATTAATTTATTATGAAATAAAGTTATCATGATTATGACATTTTCTTTAGTTCCTTCTCTGTATTATTTTTATATATCTTTAGTGTTTTTAATTTAATTTTGTTTTGGATGTCGGATTTCCCGAATGAAGTCAACGCTACACTAGCACTACGGTCAACATTTGTTTTGTAGATGCATTAAAACTATTATAACTTTACATCTATAAGTCAGATCAACTTATGATTTACGTAACTAGTTAGTATGTAGTAATGTAGTGTAAAAATAGAACACGAATATTTCTAAATTTGCATTGGTAATACACAGCACTCCCACCACAGTTTACACGGAACCAATATCTCTTTTTGAATGGGCCGCCCATATCACACCATACAATAAACACATCTCATAATAAGATAAATTACAGAAAACAATACACTAATACCCAAAATCGAGTCACATACCAGAAACACTAAACACCAATGACAGGGTCTTCTTTGAAGTAGACGTCATGATTGGCGTGTTAATTATGGCCTTTCAAGGAACAGGACGAATTGCGTAACTGAGTTGCAATAAGAAATGAGCCACTATCCGACGTTCCAGCAACTGGTCATCGAGACTCAGCGAGAAGAACATTAAGCAAGAAGAAGCAGAAAAAGAAGAATTAGCAGCAAGTAATGGAGAAGCGTTTTTTTATGGTTGATGGCCATTATTAGCCCAAGGGATTTTAAAGCTTTACTTCACCTGGTTGAAAGGTGATCGAGCGCTTAGGGCACTTAGCCGAGACTTTTATTTAAGGTAACCACCACAATGTGTTCTCGAGAGTGAGTCTCGGCTTGGACCGTTACCATGAGCGCGAAAGCGACTGATTCGAGGGTGCCCAAGATATCGCATAATTATCACTTAGATTTAATAAATACGAAACAAAGGCAACTTGTTTTGTACCATCATGAATATCTATTTTTGTTAATGGCTAAATGTGTATGTTACTTTATATAATAAATATAATCATTTCTTATATTTACTGTAATTTTTTTTTTCAAAATAGCGTCAATAATAATAAATCCAAAAATATTACCACGGCAGATATGTAGTGATAGTTGATGCCAAATCTGGCACGTGTGTGTTGATAGAATAACTACGAGCTTCCGACAAACATAAACATAACGGGAAATAATTAACTCAAAATACATAATAAACTTTTACATTTAAACAAGTTATTATTGCTAAGCTGTAGAAAGAATAAATAAATACAACAATACTTAAATAACGTAACATTAAAATACTTTAACTTCTATACTTACAGTGTGCACATAATAACGTCGTTTATAAATCTGTAGATGTAAACACCGTATTTCTCTTCGATCAAATTAATCCATTAAAGTTTCATATTCAATCTCGACTTGTTTACTGAAGGGACGCATCGTCTAATCAACTCCACCCTGTTGCGATTTGGTTTCTATTTCTTATACGGGAAAGGTACATATTACAGTGTGAGAATTGACATTATAAATTTAATAACCAAAACCGTCATAATTTTCAGATACGTTTAGGCAAGGAATGTTGTATATATTGTTTTTTTTACATTTGATTTATCACGATTCATATTACATGAAGGAAAGGGGATAGTCGTTACATACTCTTACAACGTTAGAAGGTCAAGTCGAGTTCCAGCATTCTTAGTTGTACTTCATAATAACAAACACTAAACTATTATTAGAAGAAACAAAGCGACTATTTATAAAGACACCACTAATATCTATGAGTATTATCTTTTTCTTCCGAGTAAAAGAATAATATTATTATTAAATGTCAAAATTTATTTGGATCCTAGGGAGGTCGAGTGTCCGTATCGTCGTCCGTCCATTTTTAAATTATTTTAAATAAAAATAAAATAATATAATGTACATATGTGCATTATTTCCTTATTTTAAAATTTAAAACCGCAATAAGATGTAAAAAATCAGGAGAATTTAAAATACTATGTTTACCACAAATATTTTTTATAGCATATCTTTATAATTTAATCACGATGCAATTCTGTAAATAAAAAAAAAGATGCACAAATTACATATTATCATAAAAATCTAACTTATTACTTAATGCTAATATATGTTATATTATTACCTTTATCGGCATTTTACAATTTATATAACTACTAACTACTACAAATAAATATCCTACTATACAATAATATTTTTATCTACAAGTTTTATTTTGTATAAAACCTATAAAATACCCTTTTCAGATTGTAGCATCCATTATATATTCGATAACAAAGGCCTTCATAACTTCAAAATATTATTGCCATCACGCATATATTATTTAAGAGGATCGGTACCAAAACTGGTAAAGGGAGATATCTATTACTTACCTTGAGCGCAGGAGGAGCTATGTTGAGATTTCATAAATACTAGTAAAAATAAGTTTTTCATGTTTTTGTCTCGGGGTTGGTTTGTAGTTTTGTAAGTCAAACCTGTGGTATCAATAAAATTATATATAACGGAACTAAAATATACATTTGGGTTTAAAGTTTTAGCACAATAGACAAACATTCCAAATTCAGCTAAGGATGGCGACGGTGGCTTGGAACTGTGCAAAAGTAGGCCAAATTAATGCTTTGGCATTGCAAGTTAATGATTTACATGAAATTAAATATTAGTTTTTATTTTAGTTATATGGGTAAGTTACCCATAACTTGTATATGATTTAAAAGAACTATATACCTTAAACTGTGGTAGCCACACTGGAGCTAGTTTCTAGCTGCAATATGAAAGAGTTATCTCGAACAGGGAAAGAGCACGCCTTCACAGAATACCACTGCAATGCCGTTACGAGGCATTCCATCTCAATCCTTAGGGGTTATAATAGTACAGATACGTTAATACTGGTATTTTGTGTCTGTTATTTCCCAGTTGATCCAACCTATTTGTGACATATCTAGTTTACTACTGTAATAAGTTTACTTTATTACAGCTGTATGTATTACATAATGCTGGTGTGTTTCGTTTTGTGAGTTTAGGGACCCGGAGACCTTTATTACTAGTGACGAGACATTTCATCTCAGTCCTCAAGGGTCACAACGCATCTGCATTATGATTCCTTGTCAAAGATGAATGTAGATGTCATGGGCCGCAGGAATCATTTATATTACCATCAGATGTACTGTGTACTCGTTTGTTACTCTCGATGTTATAAAAAGAAAGTATCTAACACATCTGCACATTTCATTTCTGCTCCTTTATTTCTACTTACGGTCGTGATATTATTCACTTTGGAATATTTATAAAAATCAATAATGCGGTATATAATTCAACTAAATAAATTGAATAATTAAATATTCATGTTGCTAAACTAACGCAACCGCTGAATGCTGACTGTGGAACAAGTAACTGGTTGGTTGACTAGACCAAGTAGTCAAAATTACTGACAAACTTAATTGCAGGCTTATATGTATATACTAGAAAAGGAAATGGACATGGAAATTATGGTAATTCAGCCATCGGTCGAAATTAACAAGATAGTAAAACATTATTAATAAATTGAATAATTAAATATTCATGTTGCTAAACTAACGCAACCGCTGAATGCTGACTGTGGAACAAGTAACTGGTTGGTTGACTAGACCAAGTAGTGAAAATTACTGACAAACTCAATTGCAGGCTTATATGTATATACTAGAAAAGGAAACGGACATGGAAATTATGGTAATTCAGCCATCGGTCGAAATTAACAAGATAGTAAAACATTATTAATATATTTCCGTTCTACCATTCTACTCTCTGACTACTAAAGCTGTCTACGGTCGGTTATTGACCTACCTGACCCTATTTCATTCATATTTATGATCAACTAAACTTACTTTACTGCCCGGCAGAAACAATGAATCACTCCTAATACTGGAACTATCTAGCTTGCTTATAGTTAGCTTATGGTGATAGTTTCAATCCATTAAGTTTGTTTCAATATTTTTTTTTTAAATTGTATTTGTAGTTCCTTAGCAAAGGAGGAAGTGAAAACTAGTACATGATTGAATAAATAAAGCATATTTTTAATATGTTCTCGACAGTAATATTGATAGATTTCCATATATATTATATATCACGCATGGTAAAAAATATTCTTCTGATCGATTTTAATGATTATTAATAAACGAGATCAAAAGCGTATGATGAAACTTTCACAACAAAATGGATCTGAATTTTCGATCCTTTTCGTTTTAACCTTATAACTTTTACATTAATGCTATTAAGAGCATTTAAGTTTGAAATTAAAAAGACTGATGGGGTTCAAAAGTCATAGTACAGTTGAAATATTCAACATAATTAACTTATGAACACAAATCTCTATTCAAATTAATTTAATACTAGTCCTTAGCAAAGTTTGTATATACAAACAAGGTTTTGTTCTATGATTGTTACACTTATATAAATGCCTTTCTAATGTTACACAATGTACTAATTGACTTTGTAAAACCGTAGTGTAAACTAAGGCAAGGTGCTTAGTTTCACAAAGCCTCTGGCTACATAATGCTCGTAACTTTCCTTACACTAACATTCGACTCTGAAATATTAATTCAGTTCAAAGTTTATACAATGTATTATTTGCAAAAAGTATAAACAGCCACTTCAACAATTTAATACAAAGCCATTACAATGGTCCACTTTCTTGAAATTTAAATTCCAACCATCAATTTATAGATCATAAATCAGAAGCTTAAACACGGAATCAAAAAAAACAAAACAAAATATAGCTTCTCGTTTTTTATCCTAGTCGAAATAATAAAATCTATAAGAGGTACTGTATTAGGCAGTTTCATGCTGTACTGCTATAAATGCTGCAGCTATAAATAAGCTGTCGAATGGCTCTACCATTATGACATATAGTACCGGTGCAAGCACCAATGAATTTATTGGCTACTATTTAAATGCTGATTTACGATTTGTTCCATGGTGAAGGAAAACATCATAAAGGAGCCTTGCACGACTAAGAAATAATTTAAAATATATTTTGAAAACATAAATATAAGATCTACCAGCCGCGTGGTGGATTGCGCTAAAGTTTAGATTATGTTGATGTTTATGCTGGTACTCTATCCGGCTCTTCCAGCGTCATCGAATGCAGGGCTCACGAAACAGAGAGGTCTGTGAGATGACTAATTCTTGGTTCTCTTAATTACATCAAAAAGCGCTCATTCTCTGACAGATGGTCGCCACTTGTTGGCTAGTTAACGTCGGAAGCTGTGGGCGGTGAGATCCGTCCTGATACGCAGCTGTATCTAGTGTATGCGGTGTCGTGAAGATTACACCGCGTTCGAACTTGAGGTGTCGGAGGTTTGTGTTGACTCCCAAGTGAAGTCGGGGTCGTCGAGGACGTGTAGGTCTACGGTTCGTGGCACCCGGATTCAGTATCAGCTCGTAGGTTGCAGCGTTTACCACTAGCGGGTTTGAGTGCGAAAGCGCTTTCGTGAAGAAGCGCTGCGAGAGAGTTAGTAAGTGCTCCGGAATAGTGATAAGGTGCAAGTCACTGTGCAGATCGACATCACGCTGATACGGTTCCGCTCCGGTTACTAATCGAGTAAAACGGTTTTGGACCGTCTGTAGGGTTTTAATTTTTCGCGGCTACATGAGCGAAGGCGACGCTGGCATAGGACATTATTGGTATTATGCAGCACGTGTATATCGTTTAAGTCTTAGTGACAATTTGCTTTTCGCGCAGATGAGTTTGCGCTAGAGTATTCAGTTGCGTGTGGATTCCTATGCCCATTTTGACAGACCAAAAGTACTGTTAGCCTGAAGGCTATTATAGCTTCATTTGGCCTCGGTTTCAACCATTACCCCTAGCGGGAAATATATAATATAATAGAGATGCCGAAATAAGTTTCTGCTATATGAATAAGACAGCTCAACTAGAAAGAAACACGTTTTTACAACTTAGTACAATAGCGTCTTTGGAATGTAACTGTTTAGTCACTCGTAAGTCACCCTGTGTGGGTGAAAATGCATCTAAATCTGAAGTTATAAGTATGAAGTTCTGCCCTGACTATTATTTTTCAAACAGTTTTCATTACACATTCGAAAATATGTACTTTTGGGTTTTAAAAGACTAAAGGTTGTTTATACGTCTGCATATTTTATGATATTTAAGACGTAAAGAAGTGGGTAAAACATGAATTATAAAATTGTGTTACGTTTATACATATTGCATTTACGTCAAGCTGATAAAAGCATGTATAGAACAATATGTCTAATACTTTTGATTAACAAAATATGTGCATAATTATGAAAGTGCCACAAATTTTGACTGTAACGAAAGTATGAATTAAAATCAACCACTTATACTTTATGAAAGATACATCTATTTTACCCTATTACTCGTAGTTATTAATGTCCTTCAAAAGTAATCTTTTCCATGATATTTTTTTATAAAAGGAATATTTTGTTAAATTATGAAATAATGTTCGGTTTTGTAATAACCCACTTTATTCTTTTCACAAACAAATTAATTCCTAATTAATTTTTAGATCATATAACTAGGTAAAAGGAGAGATTATTTAGGAATGTATTATTTTGGGCCAGTGGCTTCGGTTTGGACGACTTGGTTCTGCCCGGGGCTACACGACTCGCATTGAACCTCGTATTCGCATAGCTCGGTCTTTCGTAAACATTCTATTTGTTATTACTTAGAATTACCTATCCCAATAAGCCACCCCTAAATTTACAAACTTTTACAATCACCAACTATATATAAATATTCGACGAAATGGTAAAAATTTTATTTCTAACATAATTAAAAGAAAAATTGTTGTAGCGTTTTGTTTTATTTCCACATCAAGTGTTGAATAAACGCCGTGATAAATGTTCTTAATTCTAAATAAATTTTATGTATTTTTAAAATTATTAAGAGTTAACGAAAAAGAAAAATCACATAGTTCACCTGAAGCTTACTGAAGGAATTGACCCATGACATCTATGTACCTACTACATCCTCAAAAAAGATTCAAGGTGCACAAGCATTGTTACCCCTGGGGGTTGAGATGAAATTTCTTGTTAACTATAATTGTATCCCCCGATCCTTACTCTCACCATATGAAATACAGCAACATTATAGCATAATTTTACTACTCTGGTATTCTGTGTGCTTAACTCTACGCGATCGATCTCGCTGGAGAGATTATCCATTCTTTTTACAGATAGAAACTAACTTCAAAGTTGCTTTACCAGTGTGTTTAGCTAATAATTTTTAGACATTTTTAGCCATCGTTTGACCACGAGGGTGATCGAATTTGGTAGTGCCACCGGGGTATATAGTAAATTTCTGACCAGGACAGGAGAAAAAGCATTTCATTTATTTTATCTTCGTTAAGTAAGTCATTACAGGGGCTATAATAATTATCTTTCAGATGAACAACGCCGAATATACGGATCTGAAAACGGGGAAGAGCTGCCTCGGTACATCAGTAGTCCCCAACGCCAAGCTTCCCCATTTCCTTTAGAAAGCACCAATCGAAGATTCTACAGAAGAAATAGAAACTCGAAAGGTAAATTATTATTATATTACTTGTACGAAAAGCAAATATGTTATTATTATTTGCTTTTCCTATATTGAATGTAATATTATTAAAAAAATTTAATAGCATCCAGCTATGTAATATTTAATTTTAATACCAGCTCAAATATTTATTCGTAAATCAATGCTTTATTAATTAATAAACTTTCTCGGAAACGATAATAATTTTTAATAATTTAATTTGTACCATAACGAATAATTGTTTAAAATATACATGTAACACAGATGAGGAAGTGTTTGCCGCTGAAGCCGTTGGTGGAACATTGTCACGCCGCAGCCGCCGCCCTGATGAAATCTCCCACGATTCTGCTACCCGGAATCCGCGCCACTGTCACGTCAATGGTGAAATTAAATTATTTATAAGTTAGTTATATTAAAACGATATATAAAATGCACACTAATCAGCATTTATTACTAACTAGTACATTTATTATATCGGCCACTTGTTTGATTTCGTTTGCGGTAAAGCTAATTTTAATTTCTATATATATAAATTTCTAAATAAATGTACTTACGCTTTTCAGATTTTAAATATTTATAAATACTTAAAAAAAACTCTTGAGACGGAATATATTTAAAATCTATATTTATTTAATTTGCTTGTCTACCTAAAGATTATATGTGTTCTATTTCAAAAGTTCCGTAACAACAAAATTTGGATATTTTTATTTGAAGATAAATAAGGTTAGGAAGGAACTTTAAGGAACTAACTTGGGTGTTGATGACGATCAAACAAGTTTCTTGAAAGGGATATGTCTTACTATACTTTGCTTATACACATTTACCTTATAAGAAATACAAGATGTTAAACAAACATCTACATGTTCCAAATAATTTCATTAACCAATAAATAAACGTTATGTGAAATAAAATTATATATAACTTTAGTTCCTTTTGTGAGCTTAATTTTAAATAAAACATAATGTAAAGAACGCATATGTGATCATGTCTCTAATGCTTTGTATTCGCATAACTTTCATAAATATAATTAATTATACAGCATACAGAAATGTGAGGTATGAATAAGGCATTACACACATTCAGCAACGTCAAATTCCACTTTAGTTATTGTAGTTAGGCATTCTGTGTGTAGTGTGTCTATTATAAATGTAATGCGAAGGTGGGTGCATGCCTTTGATAAGGATGCCTCGCATAGTTTCGCTTAAGCTGACGCGCGTGACTAGGAATCATATAGACAGAATGAGGTATTATATTTATTATAATATATATATTATCCCTTAAAGAAATATGGTATTACTAATTATCATACGTACTAACAAGAGTTATTTTTTGCGTCAACGGTAAACATTTGTGACCTTTACGGACCCTGTAAAAACTTATCTTAATATATGTAAATACCTAATTAGCAGTAATAAGGGCTCAGGTTTCCTTTACTCGATATACAAAAAACCTCCGCTTTATGCTGTTATTTCACTCTTGTATTTTGTGGGGACGTAACACTGACGGCGAGACATCCCATCAATGCTGTAATTATAGCTATCTACGGCTTAGCTCTACCAATGTCAAAATCCATGTAATGACCAGTAAAATATTTACGTTCCTTGTATAGTTCTAGATGCTTATTGCGGGATAAATTTAATACTAAATAATATAGGGAAGTTTATTTCAAATATATTCATAAAAATGAATATGAACATTGTGTGAATATGTACATTGTTGGTGTGTCTAAAATAAATGAAAAAAAAATTAAATAACGTTGGTCTTGTATTCATTCTATTATCTTTGGTGATGGTAATGGTATATTGAAGTGATCACTGGTGTGATGATTTTGATCACAGGAATATTCTTGGTTTTTCGCAAATGATATCAAATATGCAGAATCGCGGTGGCGTTAGCATATGCTCAAATACATAGGTCCTTTGTCGTCCCATTTCCTCCGGTGGTGGAGTGTGGTGGTGGAGGTGCTCCGACCTTTCTTAATTTTCGTCGTCAAGTCTTCAAAAGGAAAGACCCATTCTGCCGACCGGCTTTTTCTTTTCGGTTCAAAGGAGTACAAACTGGTTCCGCTATCACGATATTATAGACAGCCAATGATCGTCCATTGGGACTGTCCTCCATTTAACTTTTTTACCATTTTATGGCTCCATTCGATACGTAGTTTCATTTGACTCGTTTCTGGTCCTCCATTAAATCATGCGGTATCCATAGATACCTTCCAAAGCTTCAGATGCACATGCTGAATGTTTTGAACTTAGCTGATTCCACAGTACTAATTTGCTGACCTGTAATTTTTTTGTCAGTTTAAATCAGTTGTCATATGGTATCAATATAGGATTCTGTAGCCGCAGTAGCCAGGCAACCTTCACGTACATCGTCATGGCTATGATCACGTCCACGTTTAAATTCTCCGAACCACGAATACATAGAGCTAAGACAAGGGGCTTCATCTCCGGCAACTATCTTAAAAGCCACTGCAAAAATCGTAAAAAAATATTGAGTGAAAATTATCACGAGTTAAATTCATTCAAATAACTGCATACTATTTTCTTAATTACGCTACAATGAAAAACAAAATGACAATCTCGTAAATAAAAGTAACATGTTCCCAGAGAGTTAATTGCTTTTTTATTTTCTTATTGTACTTAGCCAATTCCCAAAACTTACAATTTGCTACACACAACAGTAAAGCAGCGAGCAATATTTTTTAGAATTTTTTTTCATACGCAGGATCATCTAGCGGTGAGCGTGAGTGCGAATCACCTCCGGAGCCAGCACCACCCGAGGTGCCACCACGAGGACCTTCACTTCATGTTACTCTGCGCCACAGGACCACCCCGTGTGATCCACCGACTGATTCCGATCGGTTGTTCTTATCTGAAGGTAGGTTAACAAAAAACGTCATCGATATTGGTTTTATACAAGTATGTGGTCAACGCCTAGGTTTTCAGCTATATTCTTACTACTAAGACCTTGCTCCACTTTTACAAAAATGGTGTCGACCTTATGTGTAATAGGTCGACCAGAACGAGCTTCATCTATGTCATCACAATTCCCTGACTGAAAACACTTGAAACAATTGTGTGCTACTCATACTGACACTGTTTTACGTCCGTAAATGTCACAATTACTTTTCGCGGGCTTTTGTCACATACCCTTTTTTGCAATGAAACTTCAAAATGTATCGGATTTCTTCATTAGATTCTTTCATTTTGGAGGAGAGAAAACATTAGAAATATGGCGGGAAAACGTTTTTATTTTTTATTTTTCTGTTTTTAAAATGTCATCTATTTAATGGTATCAAAACCAGCCAGATACAAACAGGACCATCAAAAAGATTTTACTGCAAGTTTTTTCTTATAAAATACGAAAAAACTTTTTACTCGATCCATTATTTTTCTGAGTCATGAAAATTGGCGTTGGAATTTTACAATGATGAGTTTTGAGAAAAAGGAATTTTATAAGATTGTCCTTAATAATATGCTTTTCCACGTTTCTCCTCACATTACTCACATGACTTATTTCTGACAAATATCCCCACGACCCGACTCATGGGTTACTAGACTTCATAGTTTGCAGATTCTGTCGCAATATTACAAGAGGCATGCTAATCTTGTATGTAAATTTGACG
This sequence comes from Teinopalpus imperialis, assembly GCA_029286865.1. Classification (NCBI taxonomy): domain Eukaryota; kingdom Metazoa; phylum Arthropoda; class Insecta; order Lepidoptera; family Papilionidae; genus Teinopalpus; species Teinopalpus imperialis. The sequence goes on along the minus strand of JAGSMU010000025.1, from coordinate 101,581 downwards.
TTTGTATGTAATTTTTTTTTACATATGTATTAACTTTTTGTTTTAAAATGAAACATGACTAAGTTTTTATAGGATTTGTTAATATGGAATTACATAATGTATACATCGATGAGCAAAATAATTGACTCAACCCATACATCTTATTTACGTTCCATTTATTAAGAAAACTCGCAACTAAGTATCAGTTATTGGGATAGATCTTCAAAGCTAATGAAAACTGAAATAAAATCATTTCATATTTTTCCCTGTTTTCCATACCATCCTACCCCTGTGAATGTTACCGAGTTTCGCTTAGCATTGACATGGGAATGGCAAGCCACTACTCAATCCGAGGTGAAGAAGTTTATTTTTTCGATGAAGAATCGATTACGAGCTGTGATCAAGGCCAGGGGGTAAACCTAGTGCTGACCAAGATATAAATATGAAACACGTGTAAGATGGTATATAAAATATGTAATATTTTGAGTATATTTTCAGTACTGACTTGTGTTCATGCATTCCTTGAGTCGATTTTTTTGCTCGTCAGTGTAGAACAATCTTTTTACAGTGTGTAGGCTGCAACTAAAATTGGTATACATATGATGCTAAAAACCCTTAAACTGTTCTTTTTATTATTAGTACAGGCGTAGTGGCGTATGAGTGAATCTACATTTATTATAAACAGTTTACTTATTAGTTAAAGGTCAATGTAACTTAAGTGAGAACCGATATTTTAGTAATTAAAAATATACTTTTGTCTAATCTTAAATATTCGTATAAAAGAATATTTATTTATTCGATATATAATATATAAGAAATTAAGTCTTATTTACTTTAAAAAATGGTATTTATAAGAGAAATTAATCTTATAAATACCATTGACTAAAACCTCTGCTTTGGTTCCATAAACGTAACACCATTTTGTAAGCAGAAGGTGCTTTGGTGGCTGGAACTTGGAACAGTTGTGATCGTTCGACTCCCAGAAATTTCTTAAAAAGCCAGCCAAACCCATTCTTCGACCCGTTAGTTAAAATGATCTAATTCAACTATAGTTTGGAATATGCAAACAAGTATGGATGTAAAACGAACGCTTAATTTTATGTAGAGGTGGCGATACAACAAAAGAAAGAACAAAGAACTGAAATTTCTTAAAAATAAAAACGCCGATATTATCTCATAACTCAATCATTACTATTTTACTTACTATATTATTTTTTTACATGACTATCAATTTTTAATAATTAACTTTAGTAGAGCCACGTTGTTGCGGGTTTGTTAATAAACGAAACTGGAAAATTTATGAAATGATTTTCACTCAGTGTTCATTCCACTTCAAAGATACATCAAAATACAAGTGACTGATATTTATTTACGGGTTTTTTTGTTAATAAATGGGACGTAAATAAGATGTATGGGTTGAGTCGATGGTTTTTACTCGTCAATGTAGTTTTAAGCACGCACGAGGTTCAAATAATTTTTATAAAAAAAAATGTACAGGTTTGTAAGATTTTTTTTTATTTCACGCAATGTTTTCTTTTAAAAAGTTATTAAACTTTTTTATCCACTTTAAGCATTTACTTAAGAGCAAGTGATACACCAAAACCACCGTTGTCGAGGCAGCCCACACTCCTGATAAGTTAGCTAATTAAATTTCCGCCGTAAATCTACAGTCGAGTTGTGTTAAGTAGGGCCTACTTGTAAAGGTACTTCAGTAGAAGTTTAATCGAGTTGCAACGGCAGCACGAGTCCGTGCGGGTACGAAGTTGGTTCTGGCTGACAAATTAACCTCTTGATCTCTCTGCGCTCGAGGCGCCTGTTCATAATATATTTTTATTTATTTTGTGTTTGATTTAGAACTCGGTTTCGTTTATCTGATGAATTAAATGGATGAACTGTTTGTATAATAGGTACACATTGAAAAATTCTTATTCTTAAAAATACGATATTTTGGCTGTACAATAAATACCTTTTAATATCGGTCAAATGTCATTGATTTTTATTGATGCGTCATTTTAAAAATTACGTGTTTGGTATAGAAAAAAGTAACTCATAGTTCTGTGTACTTGTAATAAAATGAATTGAGATATAACGACGACAATAGTAGCCAAAAGTAATATTAAAGCTCTACAACCAATTTAATCATATAAAAAAAAACGCTTGCAAATTTGGACAACTTTAGGCAATTTTTTAAACATTATATTTTATATGAGCCCTTTTAGCACTTGCCGACGAAAGTCAAGAAAGTTTAAATACTGATAATTATATGGTTTTTCTTTTTTATTTTTGATAAAGATGACAACAATTTCGACCATAGACCAAAATTGAAGAAAACCGAAGAACAGTAACTGCAGATTGCTATGTTAGCAGCACTAACTTATCCCGTGTTATAGAAACAGGATACAAACAAAGCATCAGAGTAGATTTACTAAAGGAACAACGGAGTTTTAGAAGACCTACATAAAAAAATGGTCCCCATAGTCTGGAACTGGCACACTGCGTTTTGTTCTTGTTTAAAAAAATCAAGGAGACCCGAAGTGACGGTGAATAGACCATATGGACCTAATGGTTTTTATTAAGGTACATAAATTGTCAGGGAGAATATTTTGAATATAGTATAATAGTTAATACAATATAAACATTACAGGTGTTTATTTCTATTGGAATCTTGAAACTTTCCGCGTGTATATAGTATATCGACTATATAGTGTATATAGTATATCATCGTAGCCTATTAAAACCCTCATGTGTTAAGTCGTGATGGTAAATTAATTTATCAAGCGTTGCGTAATTGACGGATACCTTGCATTAATATCTTAACATGAACTATAATAAGTTGTGCGTAATTTTGTAAACCAAGTTTAAGACCCTTTTATCACGCCTATAATATGTCCTAAAAATTTTTGTGGACGTTCAGTCTAAGTTCAGTTAAAGTCAAGAAACATATTTCACAAAATATATTCAACATTAGTAATGTGACAACGAAATTAGACAGCCAGGTGTATTAATAACCAGTCCAGTACTCACTTTTGGCTCGCAATGAAAGAAGGAAGCTGCTAAATTTGATTTAGAGGAGCGCTCGCTGGATGAGGCGCTTTGATGTGGCGTGCCCGCACACCGCGACCCCTCGCGACCACCCCCCGCTAAAATGGCGCGCACTTACACAGAATCTCTTACTGTAATTTAATTTTTATGATAGCGCATTGTAAGTGTCCCTGGGAGGGTTTTATTTTGATTTGTTCTTTCACTTAGTATCAGACGACGCTGCTAAAATAATACTGCCCGTAAATTTTTAGAATTTCAATTGAGGTTCTCATAAAAATCGGAATTGACGTACTTACTTCTATCTAAGATAAATCAATAAATAGTTGGTGATAAATAAATATAAATCCACCTACCGTAAATAGAGTTGAATGAATTAGGCAAATCTTGATTCAAACAAGGAAATAGCTTCAAAAGGTCTTGAAAGTTTAATGGAATCGAACAGGGACCGGCCGAAGTAGTCGGAAGTTTGCACGGGTGACAAATTGGGCACTTGACCCGCGCGGAGCGGGCCTCCGAGTGCTTGTTTCTCGAGGACCGTAATAAGTTTAACTTAGAGTAAACTATATTCCATTTTCTCTAATCTATACTCTTACTGCTCATTAATTTAAACATATAATATGACAAAATGATACATTATTTACTGTCTTCATTCAGCATGCTAATAAAACCAAGGAAAAGTTTAGTACTAATATTAAAACAAAAACAACTTCCGGAGCACTAACAGTTCCTATTTTCATATTACTTCATAATGATCATCAGCCTGTCCATGGTTCACTGCTGAATATATTACTTGTTACATGTTTACATTTTTTTTCTTAAAGCTGATTATTATTTTAATCAATTCATTTAATTTGTTTAAATGTATTTATTCTCTATACACGTATATAATAGAGAAAAATTAAATTAAATTTTGGTTGACATGTTTTCTTTTTATCCATGACACCTTCAACATTTTTTATCTTTTTTGATTAAAATTTGTTTCCATAAGTAAAAGCAGAAACGAAATTGTTATTTATTCAAGAAATAAAAGATAAAGAGGTGTGCATTCAATTTAAAATCTGTTCACACCAATTAGCCTGAAGCACACAGCTCTGTCCACGGGTGCAGATGCAATATTATTCCACTACGAGCAATAAGAATTTACGTCTCAAGTTTCTGTCCTGCTTTCTGAAAATTGAAACCCCTCAGAGTCTTACTTTAATTTAATTTTTATCATGGCTGCATTGTTGTCTCTCCAGGGGTGCAAATATTTAAATAGCGGCTTTCAAAGCTTATAGTTCGTTTGATTAAACGATAATCGTTCTTCGTTTAAAATGTTTCAATCCGATTTCTGCTCTAATTGTCTAAGTGTCTTTTATACTATATATATATATATATATATAAACATATATATATACATATATATATTTACAGTGGTAGAGCTACACTGCACTCTAACTGCTGTTTGTTTCTAGCTGCAGAATGAATGGGCTCAACTGGGGTAGGACCACGCCCTCACAGAATACCAGCGTAAAATACCAGCTTAATGCTGCTGTGTTTCGTTCGTTGGTGAGTGCAGGGATCCGGAGACCTTTATTAATGATTCTTTGTCAAGGATGAATGTAGCTGTCATGGGCCGCAGGAATCACTCAACATCAGGTGGACTGTGTGCTCGGTTGTTACTATTAATGTAATAAATATATATATTTATATATATATATATATATATATATATATATATATATATATATATATACAAAAACGACACCATGTTACTATAAACTGTTGTACTATAAATGTCACGGAATACTTTTGAATTCCGATATATAACGGAGAAAAAATCTTGATTATTCTAGATCAATAATTTAAAATCATCGACGGACAGAAATTTAATATACTAAGCATCATTACAAGTCCACTGTTGGGCATTGGCCTCTCCCAATGGCTACCAGATAGTAAGATCCTGAGCCACCTGCAGCCACCGACTTCCCGGAGACTTGTATAGGTCCCCAATCTATCTAAAGTGGACGGTAACACTACGCTGCGACGACGAGGTTGCTTCTTGAGCCACTTGACAACCTTTCATTCCCCTCCGTTAACGGTTCTACGACCATCTATATCGCAGCTACAGCTAACTGTTCCTTTGACCTATGTCATTTACCTCAGTTCCTCTGCGGATAGTAACAGTGGTAGAGCAACGCTGCAGTTTGTTTCTAGCTGCAGAATGAATGGGTCAGCTCGGCTGGGAAAAGGCCACGCTGCTGTGATTTGTCTGGTAGGGATCCGGAGACCTTTATTACTGATGACGAGGCATTCCAACTCAGTACTCAAGGTTGACAACGCATCTGCGTTATGATTTTGTTGACCTTGTCAAGGATGAATGTAGAAGTCATAGGCTGCAGGAATCACTTACCATCAGGTGAACTGTATGCTCGTTTGTTACTCTAATGCAATAAAAATAAACACGGTTTTTACTCGATCGCGAATAGAAACACCGAGCATAGCCCTCTCTTTAGTTCGCTGAGTGGCTTAAAGTTTCCTCACAACCCAGTTGTGAAGGCATTTATTTAAAAAAATCATAGATCACCTAATGTGTGTAATTGATTACTGCAATACATTGGAACATAAATCCGGACAGTGAAATAAGGTGCCGGCTCCCTACTTGTCCCAAATTGGAATGACATTTTGGGAAGTAGATCAACTATAGAATGCTTTTCTGCTCTAGTATTCTGAGAAAGCATAATTCTTCTTGTAAATTTAATATTTGTCTGAACAATATTTATATATTTTAGCTTTTCTAGAGAGCAAAATTCAGTATCTCAAAAATTGTGTTTTTTATCGCAGAAAACGTAGCGTATTCATACACTTTAACAATCCATAAAAATGTCCTCGGTTACGATAAAATCCGACTTTGTCGTGTTCTGAGTAGGTCCTACTTATTCTGCGATACTAGTGCGGAGTTTTAAACATCCCCCATTCAGAAGCCACTTAAGTGCTCATAAAACACTCGTGGAACTATCTACCTAGATCGCTTTCTTATTTCTTTCATAGTTATTTGAAAAATTAAATATTTTTTGTACTAATATTTTGTTGATAAAAGTAATTTGTAAACTTCTATTTTATAGAAACTATTACTATGTATATTTTAAACAATACTGTATGTTATATGTTATCAAATAAGGTAAATTAAATTTTATCATAAAAAGTTTAATAGGCTATGAAAGGAATGAGCCTATTTTATTTCTGAAGAGAACGTCAATAACATTTACATCACATGACAATAATAAAAACTAGTTCGTTTATTTTATAGGAATTAATAACTGCAAATAAAAAAAAAGAATTATTTTATTTATTTATTATTTTAATTAAACTACAACGTTCAAAATAATTACATTAACGAACATGTTAGCTGCGGAACCATTTTCAGAGGACTTTCAGTGCGTTAGAGACCTACAAGAACTAGTAACCGTGCTAATTCATAGTGCGTTAGGGACATAAACCTAGATTCTGTTGATGTTGATGCTGTTAGCCTATGCGGCTCTTACAGCTTCATCGGACACAGGGCTCACGGAACTGAGGGGTCCGTGAACTGGTTATGTAGTTTGATTCTCTTGCTTACTCAAAGCGCTCATACATTAAGCGTGTCGGTCTGCTCTGATCACGTTCCTATCTGATAGTGCCACCTAAGTTTGCCAGTTCCATAGCTATAGGAGGATTCTCCAGAGTGGAGAATGGATGGTGATGTCTACTGACCGTTCGAAGTTAGGTATGCGGACCTAGCCTCTGACGGACGCTACCTGTTGTCTGGTCAATCGGAAGCTGCGGCCGGTAAGAACCGCCATGACACGCGGATGTATCTAGTGTACAAAATGTGTGTAAAATGTTGGGACCTAAATAATCGCCTAAAATGTATTTTTTAAAGTACTATATTACTCCTACAAAACCTACGTACTTTTTGTTTATTATAGATAACCTAAGAAGAAGCAACCTAAAGATAGAGCAAATGTTTATTTGCTCTATCTTTAGTTAGTTTATCACGGTGATAGGACTAAGAGTACACACGGAAAAAAAATTGTATCGATTGTATCACGCATCGCAAACTAAAGGTTCAGTTTGGGTAGATACTAGTGATGGGGTATAAAATTAAACCTCAAATATCGTATAATTATAACTTTTATTATAATATTCCACTGGTTAAGCCAGTACTTGATTTATAAACGGAATAGAAAATCTAAAACATCAAGTCTTCACACGCAAGTCAACCTCGCATCCTCATCATTCCGGGATGATGCACTAACCCCTACCTATGCTATCGGAGTTCGAGTTCCGCTGGGAGACTTAAATTTTTAAATTTTCTATTTTTAGTAAAATACAAATCATGTATTTACTCTGAATTTACAAAATATAGGATAGAGATATCTTATATTTAAGAAAAATATTTTGCTAGTACATGGACTGACTAGTACATTATTCTGTCTTGATTCCGCCGCTTCTTATAGGAAATATTTCCTTATCATTTGAAAACGGGAAGCGTATTCTAACATTTTCTATTTTTTTAATTTATTTGTCGATGGGGCAACATTATTTGGGTCAAAACAAATGGATATCCGACATTTTTTTTAAGAGATTTCTATTATCTGATTTTTCAATTATCTTCTCACAATTTAATGTCTTTCTGAATACAATTACTTTATAGGTTATAGGTCCCAATTTACGCGCCGCACTGGCTGAATGTCTAATTACGGACCCCGTTACTTTAGAAGTCCCTTTAGACCCACTAACACAATGAACGTTAAAGTAAAGACCATCCGTTTGTACATCTTCATCATTGTTCATAAACTTCATGCATTCTGATAATAGTACCGTCTTTCATCCGCGATTATGTTGCACTCTGAATTTGTTCAGGTCTCTCAGTTCAGTGTTCTGGTCTTCAGTACTCTGTACGGCACTCTACCGTAGCTCTGTATGAGCAGAATGAGGACGAGAGGTGCAGACGACATTGGTGCCCATATTGTCATATTGTCGCGCGCCCGCGGCACGGCGAACTGCTTATGTTTGCTAACGCGACGGTTATCACTTGGCATGAAAATCCGATATAGCTTATCATTGGGGTGTTTGGTAGTGTATAAATACGAATAATATACATCAAATCTCTTCTCAAGATCTCAAGATAGCTTTTTGAACCTATTCCAAAAGGAGCATTTAAGGTAAACGCAGCTTTCAACGACTCCTGGAAAATCTGCGGGTATTAACAACCCATTAATTTAATTCGTTTTGTTTTAGATTCTGAATTTAAGATATTAACCATGTATTAAAGAAATCACGCGGTTGTTAGTTGAGAACCGTATAAACTTACCATAAGTTAGGTTTAGTCTGGATAAGAGTTAAAACCAAGTTTTTAGTTATAGCTGTTTCTTCTTGCAGATCAATTAAATTTTAATAAGTAACCGTTGCAATATTACAAATACCTTCAAAGTTATTGGTGTAATTGGAAGTGTAAGTAGTTCAATTAGTTCTACCTCATTAAAAGTTTGTTCTTGAACTAGTTCCCGAACATCATCGTTGTTTATATCTATTATTAAATTCAAGTTTTGTACCGTGTAATATCGAATCCGTGTTATAATAATTACAAATTTTGTACCATGTTTTACAAGAAACGTGTTATACGTCCTACATCGCATGTATATTCTTAAATTAAAATATAACTACACATATGTGGTAGAAGTAAGTCAATATGTAAAAGTATTTTTTTTTGAGTTTATAGTAGAATTCGATGTTATGCCCCTTGTCCTAAATAGGGTCCTAACTTTAAGTCACGAGCTTATTGTCGCTTTCACGCCTAGACGTGACGCCAAGAAAGTTAAAAGCAAAAGTTTCAATTTATTTTGTGAATTTATTATGTTGTAGGTTTGGAGTTTTTGCAGAGCTTTAAATTTTTTTAATTTTACCTGAATATTTTAAATCAATTACGTCATATCTATTTCTTTACATTATCTATAAAAAATTCTTATAAACTATAAGAGAGTAGAAATCATGAATATGAAATTACGTATTATTTATTTGAAAATACCAATAACTCTAATATTTTTAACTTTTCCCCTCATAATTATTTTTTAGAGTCGAAAAGATGCCTAACGATCATGTTTCATAGCAATTTATAAAGAAGGTCTATTTTATACCTTATAATATCTGGATTTTATTTTGGATTCTGGATACTTACGTATAGGGCCACTTCTATTTACTTAACAGAAAGTGCTCACTGCTATACGCTGCGGATCTAAACTCAGGAAATCAGTGTGCTCGTTTGCTACCCTAGCTTTCTTAAAAATATATAACCATTTTAGACAACGTCAATAGATGCTGCACTAAATAGAAATGCATTGAGTTACAAGAGCATGCGAGTCTTTTAATTTTTCAGCGTGGCACCGTAAAGATCCATCCACGAACGAAGCAAGCGGGCTAAATGATTGATGGCGGCCCTTCAAGTATAAACTCGATTATCCGTTGAGACGCGAACAACTTACCAGTTTTATATAACGACGGATCAGGATTATTTGAAACTTTGCCTGGAAAAAATCGACTCATGACAATCATATTTGAGTTGAATATGAATGACGTTGCCTTTTGAGGACGCGAATTTCAAGAATTTTTTTTTTACTTTGTAACAGAACAGAAAATATTATGACTACATAAGTTAAGGACATTTATTTTCACAAAAAGCTTAACATAGATATCCATTTTAGAAAAATAAAAAAATCGTATCGTATATAAATTACAACAGTAATAAAGAAAACAAATTTAAAATATACTACTCAGGGAAGATGCTAAGAAGTTGTGACAAAGATAAAATAGTCTAATATCTACTAGTAGCCTTCCATAAAAAATATTATTTTTGTACGAAGAAACCTTTAATGAATTATAATTATCTTGCTGTATGTAACGTGGTAAGCATGGGCAAGGGATGACAGAATCAGTTTTGTTTTTAAATATATGTATATATTTATATATTTATTGATGTATACACAAGTAAAACGTAAAGTTATATATGAAGAAAAATAGTACATAAGTACAGCCTATTTCTATGGAAATCTCTTCCGAGAAAGAAGATATATAAAGAAAATAACACAGACACAGCTTCATTTAACCACAGTAGAACCATTTTGCAGCTTGTTTCTATTCCAGCTATTAACATTATAAAAAAACATTGTCCGTATGGATGAAATGCTAGACTATGATCATTGATTATTTCTTTAGGTGCCTAGCGTAAGTTATCACATTTTTTCTCTAAATATTTATCATCAAAGCAATATTTATTTTTAATAAGGATATTTCAAAGTATATCCATGTGTAATGAGTATGTACAATACGTATTTAAGTTCAATGGGATGATATTTTTTTTATCATACGGAAATTAAAATTTCAGCCTAAATTGAATTTGGAGAGAGTTTAAACTTATTCTTACTACTCATAAATAAGCCGTTGAACCACACGATTTGAAGTCTCACTTCTCATACACAGGACAGGAACCAAATATCAAAACTCCTTCATTCATATTTTCCTACATTAGTTTCCTTCGATAAAAGCATCAGGTACAGTAAAATTGTGTCGTCGTTATTCTGAGTTTTTAATCAAGGAAGAGATTTACCCTGAGAGCATCTGGACACCATCCCCGACGTAGCCTTGATCCACCCTGTCTACATTAATCGCGTGTAAAATCTTACTTTTACCGGTTTTATTTTTAACTTATTGTTCGCTAAGTCATTTGACTTCAAACTAAAATAAATTATTGTTTGTAAGACGATTTTATCATGTCTAATACATGGACTTTAAACAGGATCTAATATTTTTATATGGTCTCGCGTATAAGTAAGAACTCAAACAAACCAATCCTTAGACAGTAGAATAAGGGTGTGTACAAATCGTTTTCTTTGATAGAGTGTGCGCGCTGTGCTCACTCAAGCGATATAATTCGAGCCGTTTGCGCACTCCGGCCTCCACCGTCTCCCTAGCGCGTCTTCTTTTACCCTCAAATACGATTTAGCCAGACTACTTTGCAGTATGTTTATTATGTATTTTTGTTTTCTTTTGCCTCCGCTATCTACTATCAGCTACAGGTGAAAACGAGGTGTCTCATTTTCTTTTTGTTCAAATCGATACTTGGTTCATTTTGAAATAAAAATTATATGAGTATATACTTAAACTAATATGAAACTTTATTTATTTTGGGAAATAAAATAAGGATATCTTTTTTGCATATTCATAGTTTTTCCATAAAGTTATAGTAACTTTCACTTTCACTTCTTCATTTAAAAAATCATCAAATAGTATTTTTTTGAATGTAAAGTGTCGTAACATATGGTACGACATAAAAAATAGGCCTCCGAACGGCTAAGGTAAAATACATCCTCCTTTCTATTTGTCATGAATGATGTCATACATGTGATTGATATCTTATCATTGTAGTTATTTCAGTCTACCGTCAGCTTATAACTATTAGGTTTTGGTCCAATTTACGCGAAAACAAATCACAGTATCTTGAGGTCTTGTTATGTTAAGTATAGTTTTGAGATTTAAATTTATTGATCACAAGAGAGACCACGCTTACAATCAACTTTGTACACTCCTGTATCTTATAGGGGGATATTGCACTTGATAGATGGTATAAACTAACTAACACACCAAGGAAGGGGTGGCCTGTAAAATGTTCTTATCGAAGCTCGCTTCAAGATGACAGAGCAGTACAGCAGACAGGTGCCCGACTTCACTCGGTTACTGTAATATAGGCGTAGTATCCGAAGCTTGTTGTCATGTATAACTTGTTTGACATGCTGTACCTCAGCGGCCAAGCTTTTCTTACCACAGATCCTACGTGCTCTTTTAAATAAAGATTTTCACACGGTAGCTAACTACTAGATTGAAGTGAGATTCAATGTGTAAAAATCGCTTTATTAGTAAAAAGATATTTTTGCCTTTGGACAATATGACTCAAGGTGCTATATAGTATTCCGAATTACCAAAATATGTAGGGAGACTAAAAAGTGATTTTACTTTATCTCTATTGTAAATAAAATTGTAGAGTGTATCGAGTTAAGGTAAGTTATCTGAAAATGAAGTTATTTTGTTAGTATGCTTTATATTATAAACATAACGCTTGGAGAATCTAGAATTTAGTGGAGATGTATATAGGGCTTTCTCCTCAAATAAATATATCGGTGATAATGTGAGATATGGGAGGGGCCGTGGCCACAACACAGTAGGTGCTTGTAAAATTATTATTACACAATAGATCTGAAGCAGTGTCAGTAAGTAAGCATAATGCACTAGCATGCTGTTTTCTTCTAGCTTCCTACTACTATTGTGGTGCACTTCAATTAATCATGTGAATAGCAACTGTACATGAACAGCAAGTAGAGTAAGTAAGATTTAGGTCTATTATCTCAAAATTGTATGAATATTTTGTGTCTACCCTTGTGTGTCCTCTGAGTAAGAATATTTACTCTAGTAACTAGTTCAACCAATTTGACTTGCCATTCAACTTGTGTATTTTGGATAACCCATATAATTTTTTCACCAAGATTCTTTTGATGTTGATGCTGTTAGCCTATGCGGCTCTTACAGCTTCATCGAACACAGGGCTCACGGAACCGGGGAAAAGAGTTCCGTGAGCTGATAATAGAGTTTGATCCTCTTACTTACGCAAAGCGCTCGTACACTGAGCGTGTCGGTCTGCTCTGATTACGTTTCGATCTGATAGTGCCACCTAAGTTGCCAGTTCCCTAGCTATCGGAAGATTCTCCACAGAGGAAAATGGATGGTGATGTTTACTGACCGTATGCGTAGGTATGCGGACCTAGCCTCTGAAGGACGCCACCCGTTGTCTGGTCAATCGGAAGCTGTGGGCAGTTAGAACCACCCTGACACGTGGGTGTATCTAGTGTATGCGGTGTCGCAAAGATCTAACACGCATACACACGCGAAAGGGCAACGTAGCGAGATGTCGGCAGAGTGTGATGGTACGGGGTCCGTTGAGGGTGGACTGGAGCTCGGCTCCCCCATGAAGTGACGGGGTCGACGGTTCCTAGTTGTCGGATTCGGTACCGGCTCGTAGGTGCGGCGTTTACCACTAGCGGGTTGGAGTGCAAAAGCGCTTTCCCAAAGAAGCGCTGCGAGATGGACTGAAAGCATTCCGGAATGGTGACGAAATGGAAGTCACTTTGCAGATCGATGTCGCGCTGGCACGGTTCTGCTCCGGTCGCTATTCGGGTGAAACGGTTTTGGACCGTTTGTAAGAGATTTAATTTGTTCGCGGCTACATGGGCGAAGACGACGCTGGCGTAGGCCATAGTTGGTCTTACGCAAGACTTATATAGCTGGAGTTTATGTCTTAGGGACATTTTACTAATGTTGCAGATGAGCTAGTGAAGCTGGCTTATGACGAACGCGGCCTTGTTCCTCGCATTTCTGATATGCAGGCTCTGAGTTTGCGTTCGAGAGCACGCCGGTCCACAATGGTTTTGGTCTGAGGGACCTCGCCAGCCGACTGGCCCAGCTTGAGGAGCACTGGCCTGTGGTCCCATGACAGTTCATGTAGCGATTCGATGGAGTCGACCGCTAGGGTGATGTTTTTGATTAACTAAATGTCTAGAACGTCGGGTGTTTGACGTGTAAAGTTTAGAGCGTATCGTGTCGGGGAGTGGGGTGCTATAACATCGAATTTATATGAGCCCATAAAGTTGTGTAGCGACCTACCTTTTCTGTTCTCCCTTGTTGAGTGCCAGGAGGCATATTTACTATTTAGTTTGCCCACTATGACGACCGAGGGACCTAGGTTAATCAAGATCCTGATGTCCGATTCTAAAACGGTTTTCGTCGGTGATAGATAAACCGAGGCGATAACTATCGGGCTATGACCGGTCATAGCCTCCCAACACGCGGTAGCTTCGATGTTCGTAAATAACGGAGCGGTACGCAGTGCAAACACCTTTTGTAGTAGGTCAGGGTGCCGTCTTTGGGAGCGGTCAGCCTGTCACCACGGATGATGTTGTAATTTGCGATCTTGGAATCGCGGTGGCAGGTTTTAAGAAGGTGTCTTGCACTAGCATAACGTCGATATTGTGTTCTTTTAAATGGATTGCTACTTCGTCTTTTTGAGACCTGAGTCCGTCCTCGTTGAAATACGAGACAGTCAAAGAGCGGAGATTTACTCTACTTTTAGACGTATTAGCCATTGAGAGATCGAGTTAGGGGATAGCCCGGCTGAGCATTGGGCCATTTTGAAGTGCCCAGAAGGAGCGAATGGTGCCCATGTTATATGCAGTAATCTGCAGCATCTCGAACGGGCTTTCGCCTGCTGGAGGCGGATCCCCATGTTTTGTGAGGTTCTTCAGGGCGTTCTGATCGAGGGAACTTATGAAATTTAATGAATAGGTGATTGGGTTTTGCATACCCCGAGGTTATGAGGGTGTAACTGGAGTGGTATGCTGCAGAGGGTTCGGCCTTGAGATAGGTGCGAATTGCTCGTGTGCCATTCCTGGTAGCATTGCCCAGGCTGACTTTGCAGGGGCATTAGCGGCTTGCAAAGGAGCAGCGGGTTGGGGAGCTGGAGCTGAAGCTGCAGCTTGAGTGAGGGCGGGGCTTTTTTGTGCCAGGATCAGTTATCTTGCCCGCTTCAAGAATAGGGAGGTTTTGAGCCTTGAGGGATTCTAATATCTCCTCTAGCTCAGTCTCGAATGGCATACCTCTGATAACTACGCGGAGTTTGCGTTCCTCCGGGAGGACATAGGTGTGGAAACCTATATTTTTTTCGCCCAGAAGTTTTGTGGCCGCGCGGAAGTCTCCAACGGTGGAGAGGTTAATTCTAATCACCTGCGAGGTTTTAGTGCCTTCGGGCAGCTAGAGAAGATAAGTATAAGTAGAGCTATGCTCTACTTATTCTTGTCTTCTCTAGCTAGGAGTTTACAATTAGAGAAATAAATCGTTTCGGTACTAAAAATATCTAGTAAATCAAAGCAATTAAATTACATTATCAAAAAAGACTTGCTATTACAGCTAAATTTTGTGTGTAGAAGTGATAAATAGTTTGTCAACAAAAATCAATGTCAATAAAATATCATGCCGCTGCTATATTCTCATTTATACCTAATCCTATCTGATATATTGGTCCATTAGGAGTACTGTCTCAGCCTGCTCTTCGTCGAAATTGTACGAAATTACAGAGTAACGATGCCGATACACCGTTAAATAGGACTTTTCGTGTCAGACTTATTCGTTATTGAGAACAATTTTAAAATTACTTTGCTAAATAAGAAAAGGAACAAGAAAGGAACGGAAGAAGGAAGAATTAGTCAACAGTGTATTAAGACGTAGCCTGTCTCTACGAGCGACTCTACTCTAAAATTCATATTGTTCATATATATTCGTAGTGCTTTAGTTTATGGAAAATCAGTACTTGAAATTGTAATCAACTATTTCATGGCTATTTAGTGGTTACATGATGAACAAAGTAAGGTTGCTTGTGTACAGTGCTTAAAACGAGCTCTGACACTGGGGTCGAAAAAGTATTTACAATGTTTTCTCCTCTTACTCTTTCAAGAAAGCACAATATTTTGCTAGGTTCACTAAATTGGACATATTTTTTCATAATATTAGCTCCTTACATATGAAATTGGCGTATTATATGGAAAAAGTGTAAAACAATTTTTTTATGAAATTATATAATTAATCAATCCAGGTATTCATTATTATCTATGCACTTTCAGCATTTTATGGGTAGTTCATTGGATTATATTGCTGAAAAAAGTTTGGATTTGACATTGGAAAAAAACGAGAATCAATAAAATCTTTGAAAGCGGTTTGGACTGTCTCATCGGAATTGAATGTTTTTCCTTGCAAGAAATTGTCCAAATTCCATAAAAATGATAATCTATTGGAACAAAGTCCGGGGCATACGGTGGGTGTCAGAGATATTCCGATTGCAGCTTTTCTAATTTAGGGACCGTCTGTCGTAAGTATGGGGTTTAGCTTTGTCATGATGCAGCAGTGGGCTAGGGCAATTGACCAGTCTCTAACGTTTCCATCATGGTTTGCAATTGTTGACAATACAGATCTGCCGTAATCGTCTGGCCAGATCTTAGAAAGCTTTAAGGTATGATGAGTTATTTTTTTTTGAGTATTAAAAATTGAGTAATAAAAAATATCGCAGCACTCAAAGTGTATTTTTGGTGTCCATCACTGAATTCATGCAGTATCCATTTCTCAAGCTTTTTCGGTTTAACAATTTGTCTCAAGTGAATTAAAATTAATTTGTCGCTCACACTGAACCTTGCCGCTAATTCTGACGTGGTTTACAATAGATCCACTTCCACGATCACCTTTAATTCTTCATTGTCAACACGGGTCTCCGACCGTCCGCGGGATATGTTTTGGAGTTGAAAATCACTAGAACGAAAACGTTCCAACAGTAGCTTCCCCAAACACATCATTAATAATTCGAAACACAAATACTCAAGCCTAAATTGTATTTACATTTGAAATTGGAATCCCTTAACTAACGCCAGATTATTTGAGATCAAAGTGGCCAGTTCGACGAAACGCCAATTTCATATGTAAGGACCTAATATTATGGGTAACAACGTAACGCTATGGGGCTATTTCACTATAGTATTCTATGAAGGCGTGGTCCTTCAAGGTTGACCAGCTTCTGCCACTGGTCCCATCGCCAATCACAGGTATTTTGTTTCATTAAATTAAATTGTAATCGCCATCATTGGTAGCCAAAGCAACGTCCGTAAATTAACAGAGAGTTATACTCTAAGTTGCATAAGGGACGTTATAAATTTATATAATTACTTCACTTGAAATATAATTTCAAGTGAAGTATATTCCCTATATATTATCTATACCCGTATATACTTTACATAAAACCTTTACGAATTAATAAATTGAATTCAAAATACCATTGTTAAAATTTTTGTTAGCACATAATAAATTACAAATATTTAATTTTGCAAAATAAACCAAATAAGAATACTCAGTGAAACT
The DNA here is from genome assembly GCA_029286865.1 of Teinopalpus imperialis. NCBI lineage: Eukaryota > Metazoa > Arthropoda > Insecta > Lepidoptera > Papilionidae > Teinopalpus > Teinopalpus imperialis. The sequence goes on along the minus strand of JAGSMU010000025.1, from coordinate 84,541 downwards.
CCTTTTTAGGCTTTGATAAAATTTACGAATATAAACTCAATACGCGCTTATCAAGATCCGATATCAATCTATTATGTTTGTGCGGTTCCTTTCCTTTCACAATAAAGGTAGGGAGAGCCTTTTAAAGTTGCTTTTAAACGTAATACATTATCAAAGCGTACTCGCTATAGAGCTTTTCGCGGTATCGTTGGAAGCGACTCACGGATAAATGATTGATAGCAAGCAATATGGCGTCAGAGGGAGCTATCACGAGCGACTTTCGCTTACATTGAAAATAATTTACACGTACCTATAAAGCCTGCCTACTGAATGTATATAAATATCAATCCATAAGTTATTTTTAAAAATATTTTTATTTTTTAAATATCTTTATTTGTTGTTTACAATTTAATAATGGTACATTACCAATCGTAGGCAAAGTTTCTGTTCTTTATCGAAGATTGTGGAATATGAAAAAGGTAATATATAAATTATAAATATATGACATTTAATTTTTTTTTAAATATCCAATTATTTATTAGGACAAATTTATTAGTTTAAATCCTAAATTTAAAAATATCTTTTAATGATTTACCATGTACGAAGAACTTTTCATCATCTTCATAGCCTGTCCATAATTAATTTAAATAAATTAAATTAATAATATTATTGTTATTACACTGACAGTAACAACCACACAGTTCAACTGACAGCAAGTGATTCCTGCGGCCCATGTCCATGTATATCTAAGATAGTTGAATATGTTTATTTAGAAAATTTAAACTTGATGAAGAATTTTGTTTTTATTACATTGAAGGAAACAATCGAGCACAGTTCACCTGATGGTAAGTGATTACTGCGGCCCATGACATCTACATTCATCCTTGACAAGGATTCATAATACAGATGCGTTGTCGCCCTTGAGGGCTGAGATGGAATGCCACCAGTAATAGAGGTCTCAGGATCCCTACACTCGCCAGACGAAACATAGCATCATTACGTTGCTATTTTACGCGGGTATTCTGAGAGGGCGTGGTCCTACCCCGGTTGAGCTGACCAGCTGACATTCATTCTACAGCTAGACACAAACTGTAGAGTAGTATTTTGTATAAAAATAAATATGGAAAACTTAATTCACTAATAAATTGCAATAAAAGTTATAAATATCTTGATATGGCTTTAGAGAGCCTAAATGTTCTGATTAGCCCACAAAATAAATACAATACATTACAATAAATATAGGCTTATTGAAAAAATTCAAAAAAATATATTACTCTTTATAAAAAAAAATACCAATTTTAATATTAACTCTTTTATTTTAAACAACCTAATGTTTGTTTTTGTTAGGGGCAGATATTCTAAAAGTAAATATATCAAGCAGCTTGCTTTGTGCAAACTTTTAAAGAGCCACGAAGGTTCATTCGAGTCGAATTTGTATATAAATTGCATACTTATTTACATTATCTCTGCAACACACAAGTGGGGCCCTTTCATTATCAAATTTGCAACGAGAGGGAGGAGTAGAGAACGTTATTGGAATACCAAGTTAGAGTTGAAAGTGATTATCAACAAATTCCATGCAAAAAATGTCACCCGATTAATACAGCAATAAAACTATGGGGCGTTAGCTTATATGGAAATTTAAAGCATTGTGTGAATAATACTTTATTTTTCATTCTTATTGTTAATACTGTATCAGTACGTATAATTTTGTTTAAAACCGAGAATTGGTGTTTTGAGGATATATTAATATTGATAGGTAGGAAACCTCTAACTCACGACGTTACAATCTAGTAGTGTAAGAATCCTTGCAGATTTATACGAGCAATTCACTCGCTTACATCGATATACCGTGTGCATATAAACATATGACAATCGGCCTGTGGAAATCTCGTAATTAGGACCGCCGTAAAACGAATCACTCGGTGGACTAAATGTGCACTATATACAGCCTGCAGCTAACAAATTTCTGGCAACCGAATGATTGCAGAAACCCAGTAGACTCCATATTTTGCTAGTTATTGATGAAATGACACTCAGGCTAATATTATGTTACAATTGTTTCATTGTCCACGCGTGCATAATTAGTGTGAACATATGTATATTCAAAAGAGTTCTTGTCTAGCAAAACAATGTGGGAAAACTATCCAACAAAAGATTTAAATATGATAAACAACTTACTATATCTAATAAAATAAATGGCATAAAAACAAAAAGCCGTAACTTTTGATTTTCGTCGACTTGTAGTATATGTGTTTATGTTAAACTTTTCTGTAAATAAAATAGAATTATTTTTTCTGTTTTAAATAATTGATAACGTGCTTATTAAATTATTATATATCTCATATTAAATGCAGTTCTATAGCAATTAAAGTTTGTAATATCAAATATCAATTTGTAGTAAAGAAACAACGGCTTAACTAACCCGCGCAGCCGAGCTTAAAACTTTTACCATCAGTTCATTGTAGACGGAATAATGAGACTGCAAGATAACGAAGGTTTTTTTTAAATTGGGATGCAATTTCATCCATTTTTTGTGAGATTTAGTTGAGGGTTGTCGACGTAAAGATAATTAAATTCTACCCTTCCACTCGTTCAAGTAAACGAAAGTCCCGTAAATTAGAAAACTAAAGTGTGAGGACCTCACCCTCGGATTCTATTAGCTGCTAATCATATCTGGAGGGTGTAAATGGATCGATGAAACTCTATCCGTTCCTGCAATTTGAACGATGTTTGCTATCAAATTTCTATTTTACTTGAAAATTTAATTTGATACACAATAGTTCATATAGTTTTTACGAAAACAAACATTTAATAGTACACTACAAGTGGTTGTACTAAAAACGCTAAAGCTTTTTCATCTTTGACATCAGAGAAGGCAGTAGACTGTTTTACACTGGGATCAAAAGCTCAATTACATGCTCCATTAAATATACCAATATTACAGTGCCAAACATATACCCAACATTACGAATTATATTGGCGTAGTATTGATAACTTCAACACTGTATAAAAATACACTGGAACGCTAATTGTTAAGAATACATAATTTTTTTATCCTTTAAAACTAAGTACTTTAGTAAATTGAATCGAATAATATATGGAATATATTAAAATAAATCCTCATGATATTTAAATAAGCAGATTAATTATATCGTCCATAAGTAAAATAGATTAATTTGTGTTTACTAAAGAGATCCTTTGAATTATATTGGAAAAATATTGATACATTATGTTGTTAAAAATCTAAATATCTGTTCAGTCAATATCCAATAAAATATCTGGGTCATCACGATATACAATAAAGGCGCTTTAAAGGTATATTGGGAAACGACACCAATAGCGAATGCACTTCACGGAGCGCACTTTTCGATACCTTTCTAGAGTTTCACGTTTGCAAATGGATATTCGTACTTTTTACCTGTTTGAAACTGGTTGTATGCATTATAATTGTTTAGAAATAGGTATATATAACAAGTTAAGTTTCTGAAATTCACGTGGTATATAAAAATAGCGTAAACAGGCAAAAAATATTTCACATAGCATTTGCCATGCAGTTGTAATTGTAAGTTTCACTTCACAGTCATTTCAACTGCTGGCGTATGCTCCAACTCTAGAGAAGAGGTCTATACCCAGTGGGAAGCATGTCATGTTTTATTCTTCATCTAGTTGCTTTTGTAAGGTTATTAATATATATTTGTAAATATATAATACTTCATAATACAAAACAAGCTAACCCTTGCCGCACCTTTTTTTGAGAAACCACATCGATGGCCTCGCGAAAAAGCAACCGTGTACTTTATCCACTATGCTATATGCAACATCGTCATATACAATATGTATATTTGATGTTCATATAAACTCATATCTACCAGAACTATAACATATTTCGAAGAAGTGGAATACCAGACTAGACCACTAGAGGAAATAAATATTGTGATATTTTGAACAAATTATGACAGCTACAGGCCGGGCAGGGATGCTAGTAGTATATTTATTAATATGAAATGCTTTTTTGCACAAAGTTTCCAGCACTTCAACTTGCAGTTTCGGGAAATAGTTGAAAAGGCACGTGTTATCGTACGCCATTCACCAAGAATGCGAACGATAGAAAGTTCTCGGCTCGGTTATACTGCGCAAACATCTATGGAACACCAAACTATTGACCTGAGCCTCCACATAGACAGCTTTTAATATCACGAAATTGCCTCAACATCATTTAGTCGCTGCAAATATTACTTTAATCCCACAGCAATAAAGTTTAAGCGTCTGTGCTTGCGGGGAATGCAATAAAACCTTTAGAAATTTGAGACGTGCGAGTAAATTCTTAGACGTTTCTTTCTAACTTAAGACACACGGCGTTGGAGTAAAGGAGGCCTGTCTCTTTCTAGGAATGTCATGGCTATATATTGCTTAAGCAGCTACAGCCGACGGCGATGAAAATTCTTGGTACCTCAATGTTATCTTATGAGACACGTTTACGTTTAATATCGTGTTATCATAAGTAAGAAATACTCTATACTGTATCTGCGCGAAGCATTAAATATATTATATAGTATATAATAATTTCCCATTTCTTTAATTGCTACTCCATAGCAACGAAATAGATCATTGATTAGCTTTCGTAATAACTAATTTACTTTATTCCGTTACTTAGTAATTACTTAGAAAACAAGACGTAAGAAAACGGATAATAGAAGTAGATTATCCGAGACACATTTTCTAAGTAGGCAATTTACGTAGGGAATGTTCGGATAGAATTATGTTTACTAATTCGTTGTTTCCCAGACTAAGGCCATCTGTCTCTACGCTATGTTTATTTTGGTACAAAAACACTAGACGAAGTGAAAAAGCCGCAGTAGCCGTCGCTTTTTACTACTTGGAGACAGTATTTTCCTTCTAAGTCGTCGACTATATAGGGCGGGGTTTGCGTCCCCGTAAAAGCAGGTTTATGACAGACACGTGCCGATGTGAGTCTAGCTAAGAACGTATAATATTGATCACGCTAATGTTACAATGGTAAATATATTTGTTACGATATATTTTAGATTAAATTGTTTTTTAATTTACAATTTTACTTTATAAATATAATGTGTCAAGATAAGATTAGTTAAATTTAGTATTTATAGTATATATAATAGCATAATACTATATTTTATATGTATTTAGACAAACTAACGTTAAAATAGTACATAATTGATTGTTTGTCATAATACCTTCAACATCAATAATTTAAAATAAAATGCTGTTGTGTCGTTGTTGTTGTGGACATAAAAACATTTTCAAAAACACCATAAAACCTACATGACTTAATATATACCGTATATATTAAGTCTTCAATAATAGCAAATATTGGATCTATTCGAATCACGGTCACAAGTTACTGTAGAATTGGTTCCTTGGGGACCTTTTGTCCAATTATTGGGATACGGAGGGACTCATAACATTGATCATTATAAATTCGACGTGAAAACCTGTCTCATTGCTCCTGTATACGCGAATGTATGTAGTATAGCTGTGAGGGTAAACAAATTGCGATACTTGCAGACCTTATTATGCGTCACATCAATCATAGAACCCTCAGTGAAGATACCTATACTACATTTCGATAACAGGTTTTTTGATTGCAATTTTATTAAAGCTTCCCGTTAAATTGAAGATTGAGGGCATGTGGCTATATTATCTTTACCTAAAACTGTTTTTACTGATTTTATTTTTTATCATTTTATCCCGACCGTTTTGAGTGCTTTACAGAGCACTCGTAGTCACGTTGCGGACGTCACGTGGGGTGTTGGACGTCTCTGTGTGATAGCTAAACCGAACTACCTACTACTAACAACTTTTAATTATTTATTTTTGATCCGATCTACGCAGAGTATCTTTTTTTTATTACATTGAAAGTAACAAACGAGCATGCAGTTCACCTGACGGCAAGTGATTCCTGCAGCCCATTGTATATTAATTAATGACAAGAAATCGTAATGAAGATGCGTTACCCTTGAGGATTGAAATGGATTGCTTCGTCACCAGTAATAAAGGTCTCCGGATCTCTACACTCACCTGACAAAGCACAGCAGCATTATACTGCTATATTTTGTACTGCGATATTTACGCTGGTATTCTGTAAGGGCGTGGTCCTACCTAGGTTGAGCTGACCCATTAATTCTACAGCTAGAAACAAACTGCATTGTAACTCTACCACAGTTCTTGTATCTTGAGGTCTTGTAATAGTATGTCTGTTTTAGGATTTAATTTTTATAATCACGGTATCCCAAACCGATGGTACTTTGCAGCCATCTTCTCTATTGAAATTAGGATGTTTTTTAATTTCATTTACCACACTAATCATCTAGGTAGGAAATGGTGTTCTTTTGAGAGGATTTGTGGTCTTATCTATGGTGTGGTCGCAGGCTGCAGACAGAGCGTCAATTATTTAAGTAGAGCTATGTTTTTTTATTACTTTTGTTTGCTCGAGATGATCATAAATGTAAATTACGTTCGATATTGTTATGACGTTATTATGAATACAATAAGAACAAGCATAATACAACAAGTTATATTTTTTATGGAACTAGGGGTAGCGTACAGTTCACCTTGTTGTAAGCAATGAGTGCGGCCCATAAACACATCCTAAAGAAAAACTCTTCGTTCTCACGTGCATATTAGCTGACATAATAGCAGCGTTTTGGTGATATTTTACGCTAGTATTGCGAGGTACAAAGAAGCGAACCGACTAATTCATGTTGTGGCTGGAAACGAAATGCAGCGTGTATCTACCGCTGTTACATAAAGGAATATCGTCATAAAGTAATGATCGTTCTTTTATATCGATACATCTTACTACAAACAATATAAAGTCGTTATGGTGTACTTTATTATAAAAAGGATGAAGTAACTTTATTACGGACTGTTTACCGTAGATAATAAAAAAAGTAATCGACGCTGTGACGTCACAGGCCAGTGAGCCGAATCGAACAGGCGAACGCAGCGGGCGCCCACAACGCTCCGCAAATACAAGAGATAGCCTCGTCCGGAAATTCAATCAAGCTCGCACGGGGATCCGATCAAGATTGGGGTAATTAAAATAGCTACCTTTTTACCTAAATATGACTCACTTGTTTATGGGGAGTCTGGTACGTAGTGCAAGATAATGAACATAATCAGCTGTTAACATGCAATAATGGAAAGCCAAAATTAATTAAATAAAGCACTGTCATTTCATATTTTCTTTAAAATAAAGGTTCTTTACAACAATTTAATTAAGATATTATACGTTAATCAAAAATATATATGAACACAAGGTTATCGTATTCTTTTTATTATATACATATATTTATTATTTATATAATAATGAAAGTGAAGAAAAAAATATACAAGTAATTATACTTAAATTAAGTAACTTAATTATATTCATATGGAATTTCATATTAACTTATTTTTTCTTGAAACAAACACGCAGTCCGCCTCATGAACTCAAGAAATGAGTACGGCCTGAGACAGCCTCTTTACCAGTAATTGGGTCTCCGGTCTACACTCGCCATGCGAAACATATGAGCAATATGCCCTTACTTAATTGGTATTCTGTGACGGCGTGACCATTCCCCGGTCGAGCCAACCCATTCTTACTGCCACTAGTATCTAACTCCAACATGGCTCTACCATTATTAAATAAACTTAATTATCTTTAGTAAGAAAATATATCTAATTACAAATAAACAAGTTTAAAGTCACAGATTTATTAAGAACAGCTTCGTCACTTTAATGTAACTAAATACATATTAAAACAAAAAGTATATGTTCTAAACTAATATAACTGTACAGAACAAATCTCTTTAATTATAAAACCGCAGTCAATCGGTTGCTCTTAGTTTTATATGAGTTCGAGAAACCAGTCGACTTATTTATAGTCCTCTATAGAAATGGAATATGGAGCCTATGTGACGACGTGGTCGAAGGTAATTAAAAATACGTCACTCGCAGCCGACCTTTCAATACGAGCATGTGTCGAAATACGAAATGAATCATTTCCCGTTTATATTTGTACGTTACCGTCGGAACTCCGATCTGTTTGTTGTTATTCGACCGATCGAAATATTCATCGAATGAATGGGGAAATTCAGTTTTATGCGCCTGTGTAGCACACATATGGATTATCTTAAACATTTTATTAAATTTCCTGTATTAGTTTCATCTTGTTTTGTTATTATAACTAGTCTGGCCATAAATACTGTTAGATAAAAACTTTTCTTTTTTTCAACTTAAAAAGTTTTATTTTGAATTTGGAACACGAATATTATTTTAAAAACTTCTTTCGATTTTGCACCATTTCACATATTATTTCGTGTTCATTATCAAATTACAATATGGAATGGGGTGTTAAAGAAAATAGGATTGCAGTGATCGCCTTGCACAAAGTGGGTATGGAGCCGTCGGTCAAATTCCAGACACTTCAAAAGCTTGGTATCAGCCGTATGTTCGCATATCGTACTATCAACAGATACAACAACACTTCGTCTGTTGAAAACCAGAGAAGATCGGGGTAGCCGCGTGCTGTTAAAAATACAAAAGCTGTTAATGTTGTTAAAGCCAGAATTCGTTGAAACCCCATTAGGAAGCAAAAAATCTTATCGCGAGAAATGAAGATTCCCGCTGGGACTCTGTCGCATCATGCCTGTAAATCAATCTTTACAATTAAAGAGAGTAGATCGATCAAAACGCCTTCTGCAGCGATACGCAGGTGAAAGGCATAGAAATATCCTCTTTACCGATAACAAAAATTTGACGAACACTGCAATAAGCAAAATGAAAAAGTGTACGCTCACAGTTCTAAAGAAGCTGCTACAGTGGTCAGAAATGTACAACGTGGTCATCATCCTGCGTCAGTGATGGCTTGGTGGGGCGTGTCTTATCAAGGAGTCACAACTTGATACACTACATTTTTGTGAAAAAGTAGTGTATCAAGATTGACAGTCTTGTATCATGTTGTGAAACCTCTCAGCAATACACTTTTTAAAAATATACCGTGGACTTTCGAGCAGGACTCTGCACCTGGACACAAGGCACGAACTACCCTTTAGACTTCAAATTATGGTCAGTTTTAGAGGACATGGCCTGCTCTAAACGACATGGTGACATTGAGTCTCTTAAAAAATCTTTGGAGCAAGAAGTGGTAAAATTTCCCTTGGAAACACTGCGTAAATCCATAGATTCGTGGCCAAACAGATTAAAAGCCTGTAAAAGCCAAAGTTGGCCGTTTCGAATAGAATATTTATTTTATATTTTGCTGAGACTAACAAATACGTAGGAATAAATTTTAATAATATTACATTACTTCATTAAAATAAATAAATGCATTTTCATTTGTAACAGAAATTATGGCCGGACTAAGTATGTATATATATATATTTATATATATTTATATATATATATATATATATATATATAAATATATAGGTTATAAATATAGGCAGGTTATAATTATTATATATATATATATATATATATATATATATATATATATATATATAATTATAACCTGCGGCATACTTGCGCAAAAAAAAAGGTTTGTCTGAGTAATCAGTGGACATATATTAAAAAAAACATAGGTGTACATAGAACTCAGTTTCTCAGTTTTATGAAAAAAAAATTAACAGACTTAAACAAAAGGAGGAGGTCCTTTTCTTTAAGTATGTTAATTTTTTTTTAATAAAACTGAGAGTTGCAATGTTCGTGATGTCGTAATCATATAGAAATAATGTGATTAACTGTTAACTTGTCAACTTTCACACTGCCCGCAATAATTCAAAAGAACTAAAACGGGCTAGCAATACATTATTCGGTTCGCGAGAGGCGCATCTGGTCATCCTTGGTCGTATACTGGGACTTGATTTATTTCCAATATCCATCACTCTTCCCATATGGTTGATACGTTTTGTCTCACGCCCTTCTAATCATTTAGGAATTTCTATGTGTCTCATTAAACATTTTGTTATTTATATTACTTGTTAAATATGTTATGTATAAGGTAATATATGGTGTGAAATAAATAATTTACAAGAATTAACAAAGTTACTAATAAAAAAAAAAATCTTATTTTTCGTAGGCCTCGAACAAAATAATTTTTAATACCAATACCTATTTTTTATGTATTAGTAACTTTTTGATATAAATGTAATAAATGATTAATACGATATAAATTGTTAATCTATTGATATCTATATAATTAAAATTGAATAATCAAATATTATACAGGTGCATTATATTTTATAGATTTATCACATTATTAGAGTACACTCTATTAAAATTAATACTGGCGTGAAAGCTTTTGGTTAATACACCTGTCTGTTCCAATTCCCAATGAGCAGCGCTCCCAGTACCAACCAATTTTGTGTTAGTGGGATAAACTTGTTTAGCATTTAAATTATATTCTCGCCACTGATTCAAACAACTGTGCCCAGAATTAATAATGCTGAAAATGTTTAGTCACACACAATTTTGCTAGATTTTCAGATTGCAATTTGCATGTTAAACGTCAATCCGCCGGCTATGCGTTGAGCCCTATCACTGAATATTAATGCGGCTTGGAGATTTTGTTATACTTTGTGGAAACTCAATTATAATGCAAAGTAGCGGACAGATAGAATAGTTCTATTTTTAAGTGAAATTTAATTACGTTTAGATATTTTGTAACGAGAGATTGATCAAATAAATATTTAAAAGAAATGAGAAAATACTTAAATTAAATTTGAAGTTAAACAAAATTAGATACTAAGTTTAGATAACCGCATATCTTGAAGAATAATGCCAACATCCATGGTAGTTTATTTAGATTATTTTGTTAGATCATTTAGTTCATTTGATTTTAGCCTATGCGCCTCTTTCCGCTTCATCAGACTCTGGGCACGCCAGCTAGTTTTTCAGGATTTCTTACATTACTATGAAGTGATTCACTCTAAAGCATCGTCCATCCGTGACATTCTTTATGCCACCGATGATTTGGGTCACCTGAGGATTCTCTAAGGTGGAGAATGAGTGGTGATTCCTATTTGACGTTCAAGGTTAGGTGTGACGGTCGTCACACGTTGTAGGAAGCTAGGAGGTAAGACACCCTGGAACACGGGTGGAGTAGTAGTGGAGAGATAAGATGTTGGTCACTACGCAGATCTATATTATGCTGATACCAATCTGCTCCGATTGGCATTCCAATCAAACGGTTTTGAAGTTCCTACAGGGATTTGAGTTTTGCAGGTGTGGTTTGGGCGAAATCGACGCTGAAATTATTGGTCTTATACAGGACCAATATTGAGTATTTTGCTGTTCGCGCAAATGAGATGACGGTGGCAGTCTTCTCTGGGTTGATTTCTATTCTCCATTTCCAGTACCACTCGACGAGGCGATCGCAGTCGTAGAGTGATATGGTCTTTGTGCTTATCACGGACTAGCTGCCACCGCATGTAGCTGCCTTTTCGGACGGAGCTCTATGTTTGGCAAGGCTTAAGCATGCTCCATGCTTGAGCATGCCGGGGATGATCATTGTGTCGCTTTGGCGTAGCAACCTGAGTGCGATCTTTGGCACCCTATTGACTATCTTACTATAACTGTTGATTTTACACGTTTCTATGGAGAACGAAAACATCGTGAGGAAACCTGCAAGTCTAAGTATTAAATAAAATTAAAAATTCAACGAAGTGTGAAGTTCGCTAATCAAAAGCAGAATCATCTCAGCGTACAACCCTTTATAGAGAACGTAAAGAAAGTTACTCCAATGATACACAAGTAATTGTGTAACTGTATAGAAGGTATTGAGGAATCAGTGCGTTTTGCATGCTTCATTATTATGAAGATAATTCATAGATACTCATCGAGACATTACTTTTTCCATCAGAAGTAACAAAAATAAAGATTTCGGTGTTTTTATGTTACGTAAAACGCAAGGAATTTAGGGGTTGTAACAGGTCACACCCTACGTCATGTGTTTTAATAGTGTGTACATTAGAAGGGAGAGTTCGACAAATATTAAATGTGGCGTAAATGATTTATTGCTCTTTTGAAATAACAGAAATGTGCAGCAATATGAAACATGTTTTGGTGTAAAATTTAAAAGTCATGGTAAAATTGATTAGAATTAAATACAATAAAAATAAAAATTATAACTAAAACTCTGGAGTTAAATCATCAATAAGTTACTTTTATTTACCATGGAAATATACTTTAATCTAAGTTTTAGACTTATGATAGTACTGCTAAATAATTATAGATTAAATATTATTACGTAAGTCGTAATGTTACTGTTTAATGTCTTAATAATAGCAGAACAGGTTTTAAATACGAAAAGAACATCCTTAATTATTAAATGCGACGTCAAAAAAGATAAATGTGTAATATTTGTACTTTTTTTATTTACACCTGATGATATCAGGTGTAAATAAATATATGTAAGTAAAATACACAGTCTTCCTTTAATTGTTTATTGTTTATTTTAAAATTTAGGTTGCTTAAAAATAAATATGGTATGACATGTTACTAAAAGACTAAGTAAAATTATGGAACTTTTTCATAAATAAGCCACGATAATTGATGAAAAAAGTAAGTTTTAAGGTGATTAGAAAACTTAGAGCTCCGAACAGAAAAAGAAAGATCTCATTAAATTTCCAGTACATAATTACTTCAAGATGTAAAAATATAAGTAATATTATCATAACTCCTCTGACTGACGCTTAAATTAGAAATATATGACAAATATATGTAGAGTATGCCTATATATTATAAAATCATGAAATTTATAATTAAAAGTTCCAAGCTACGCAAAACAAGTATAACTTGTTAGCAATATTAAAAATGAAGTTATATAAACATTTATTATAATTACTTCTTTTGTAAAATATATTTTATATGGTGAGTGTAGAAGAGCCTCGAGGTCCTTTGGATGTTGCGGTATCTGAGGATGGACTGTGCGTTTCTGGACTACAGAAATGAGTGCTCGTTTCCCACCCTTATTTTCATAAAAATATGTAGTTTCAATAGTTAATCTCAACAAAAATTTGTTTATACATTCATATTTTAAATATTTATTTTACATAAAGATCAAAACTTTCAAAAACACAAAAAATAAATGTAAAAGTTTATCATAATTTACATGATATAAATCAACATTTCTTACTTAACTTTAAAACAAAGAATTTACATATTTTTTTTTATATATACTTATTATTATTTATACTCGTATATGGGTTTTTGGATGACTCGTAATTTTTTTGTGACATATCTTAGTAGTCAAACAATTTTCAAACATTATTCAATATAAAGAAGAACACAGTGTTTCCAAAACAACTTTACAAATCGTAGTAAAATGAGGTTTCCAAAAGTTTAACCACCTGTATTTATAGGGGGATTTGGGGTGTACTGGGCGGAAAGGACACCAGTGGCTTCTCTTCCCAAAATTTACCTACTTGCTTTAATTAGGCTTGTGTAGAGGCTTACGGTCGGTCATTTTTCTTGTTTAGCCGTAATTGATAAAGGGCGCGCCAGAATGGACTGTACCAACCTGAGCTACGCGGTGTCTTATAATCTGAGTTTGTGCTTGGCTACGTAGTATTGTTGGTATAATAATTTATAATTAAGAAGTAGACTTTTTCAATTTTTTATGAACATTGTGATAATTTTTCAATTATATATCAAATTTATATCGGATTTGTAAATAAGTTTTACTTCTTCTATTTACATTATAAAATAGATAATATTTAGAATAGGATCCGCTTGTATTGAGCATGGCATAGCCGTGGTAGCTCAGTGTTCTAGCTTCTCTAGTTTTATTGACAGCACACACGCCATGTTCGATCCGACCGGTGCTGATACAACATACTGGAGACATTGATTGGGATTTTCGTGCTTGTATTATGCCATGTGACGGCGGGTTTTAGTAGCCACTCGTAACCGCCGGGTGCTCCTAAGTTTTACTATCGAGTTAAATATAACAAAAAAACTATCATTCGCCGCGTACTCCTACTAAATGGCAGTAAAAGGGTCTCAGAACTTAGGGTTACCGACAGCCTGATATGATTCCGCCACTTCGCAGGCCCATGAAATACGTTGAAACACAACGTAAGTGTCCCTACAGCCGGGATTAGACTAAGATAAAGATATTACGCTACTATTTATATATATATAACTTATTCTATTTGTATTTGTAAAAAATATATAAAGTCAACTTTTCGATAGGGAGAAGGATTACAGGGGAGTCTTTTTATTAAATCAAACGGCCTCAACAAGAAACTCTATTTTATTTCATTATTGCTGCATAGAGTTCACAAACGGATTGCTTTTAACTGGATTGAATGAAAATATTAACAAATTGGCCTGCAGTTGGATTAAATAGTAAATTCTCATATCCTCATAACATTAACATTTCCCCTTTAGCGAAGGGTGACTGGCAGTATGAAGCGCCGAGGGGATGCAACCTCAGCAATTGCGTTAAATCGGCACTGCTATTCGATTATAAATGTAACCCATGCAGTACTTCACTTCCGATTTTTTTCGAAGTAACCATCGTTTCGCATCGATTTGTTAGTTGGTACTATATTCATGGTATTGGTCTATCAAGTAAAATATTGAATATTATATATATACATATATATATATATATATGAAAAATTTTTTTCTATCTGGTGCACCATTGCAAAATTGGAGGTTGCGTTAGTTTAGTAGGCAGTACTGAGATCGCAAAATTCTTCTTCTGTTTTTAAAAAATAAAAATCTTTCTCTGACCTTTTCCTTAGGTGTTCTTAGGTAATTAATCTACTTCCATTGAATTATCTTTCAGATGTCGTCTTGCTCAAATTCATTAGGAGAATGTTGTATTTCATATTTCTTAAAAAATGTAGTGCACTGATCTATTGAATACGTGATATTTCATGAGCATGAATGTCAGTATATATGAAGAACAAATTTAGTTGCAACTTTTCTCCAGTAGAACGGTAAGGTCGAGTGATTTGATTTTCTTGTCGAAGTCTCCCTAATCTAAGAGTTTCTTTTAGAGGGAGCGGGCCGTGCCTACAGAACTGTCACGAGACCAATATTGCTGAGGAAATTAGTTTATGCAAAATGTAGAATAGGAACGAAAAATATCTAGAAGAAATATGAATACGGAATACTGAAATCAATTGGGTTTGCTTATTCTATTGCAACACGAAATCATCTTCGCCAATTGAGATAATAAAAAAAGGCAATAAAGAAAAAATGTTGGTTATTTATCAGATATTGAGGAGATTATATTTTTTAATATTAACTGTAAATTAATATATTAGTATTTTATCATTATCTAAAGGTAATATATTTCAATTAAGATCCTATCTATTACGACTACTATTTACAAGATTATCTTTTTAATTCGTTAAATATAATCGAGTAAGGGCTATTTAAGTTAAGTAATAATAAATATTATTAAAATATTAGTTATGCACACGAAACATTTGTTTCAATGTTTGAGCTGCGTTAACGAATTCAACCTTATATTTGTTATATTTTGAACCTTATTTCAACGAGATAAGATTAAATATTATCTATAAATTTTACCTTTCATCATATACCTGTTATAAACTGTTCACTGCTGTATATATTAGAGGTCTCTTGGAAAATTTGTTGAAGAATAAATATACATACATTCCTGTATGACCAAGACATATCGTTTATCCTCTAATTATTTTTCATATAATTGCGGCGGAGCCCAAAGAGGAAGTAACAATTTGGTACATTCATATGTAAATATGTATGAGTACAAAATAGCGCTTAAGTTTTGACAAATCAAATCTTAATCTGATCTTAGTTACGCGGGTAATAAACGCCAACATCGGGCAACATCGTGACGTCAAAATAATAAAATATATTTTTTCTATATTACAAGCACACATACTCACAGTTAGAGACATAGCTAGAATTTGTTACGTTTTGAATTAGGTCTCCTAATTATTTCCGTTTATATTTACTTCCAAAGATAAGAAGATAAACAACACTACTAGTCTTTATTTTATTTTAACAATAAAGTATCAGTTATAACCATATAATATTATTACTACGTCCTTGTTACAGTTCTGATATAACTAGTCTGGCCATAACAATAAAAAAAATACTGTTACATAAAAACTTTTCTTTTTTCAACTATTTAATTATTTTGAATTTGGAACACGTATATTATTTTAAAAACTTCTTTCGATTTTGCGCCATTTCACATATTTTTTCGTGTTCATTATCAAATTACAGTATGGGATGAGGTGTTCAAGAAAATGACATTGCAGTGATCGACATGGCCTGCTCTAAACGACATGGCGACATTGTGTCTCTTAAAAAATCTTTGGAGCAAGCAGTGGCGAAATTTCCCTTGGAAACAGTGCGTAAATCCATAGATTCGTGGCCAAACAGATTAAAGGTCTGTATAAAAGCCAAAGGTGGCCATTTCGAATAGAATATTTATTTTATTGTTTGCTGACTGACTAATTAATATGTAGGTATATATTTTAATAATATTACATTACTTCATTAAAAAAAAATGCAATTTCATTTGTAACAGAACTTATGGCCGAACTAGATACTAGGACTAGGTAAGTCAGCTGCGCAAAATGGTTATTTAAATATTTAGAATAACATATATACTCGAGCTCCACGATATACTTTTTGTTCTAAAATGAATGTGTAGTCACAGTATATGAATACGGATCAAGGGAAATATTATATATATTTTATTTAATAAATCTAGTAGTTTTAATAATTTAAATACAGAAACTAACAGATTTATTTACATTAAAAACAAGCAACTAGTTTTATTTAGATGGTAGTGTGTAAAAGTGTTGTTGCTGCAACGAAAACCCAATACTTGTAAATAATTATGCTCTTATATATACACTCAACAATTTGGAGGAAAAAAGAAAAATAATAAAAGTTAAAACGCGATAATTATTTTAAAAATAATTTAAGGTTTAAAACCTTTCTCAAGTACATTTATACATCATTTTAATTCAGTGAGAGTAGGTACATAAATTTTAGTTACGCATAAGCGGCTTAGAGTTGCAAACCCCTTGCCGATTATTTGTGTTCATCCAACCTCGAAGATGACACAATGGTGGCCGCCCTAATCGACGTGAATAGCATCCATTACTGCAAAGAGACTCACAGTATGAATAGCCACACAACCTGTGACTGATGTTCTATTATCATCATCTGCTACCAATCAACGATTCTATTAAGATAAGTCACACTTGAGACACTACTGCTGAGAATACCAGACTTGAAATTTGATTTGTTATTACCTCCTAATAATTTATATCAATTAATTTAGTAGGTTTGAACAAGAATAATAAATTTACCAATCTCCTACACTACTCCTATTATACGAGTATAATTAAATAACAGAAATATGTTTAAACATTACCGATAATTATAATTATAATAACCAAAAGAATCTATTTTAATGTCTTGAAGAATCCTCCACTCTTACCCATCACTGTATCTTCTGTAAGCCAGGGTCGACAGAAGCATACAAATTTAAAACAATAAATGCGATGGGAATTAGTCCTATATAATGAGACAGACTCTAAATACTCGTATCTAGTACATATAGGGACACATAGAGTTTAATGATTAAGAAAAATAGAAGGAAATGCCGAAAATGTTGTTTTCCGACTTTCTTCTATTGCAAAGTGGAAGACAAATATTTTGGAAGGCATACGAACTTTATTAACATTCTTTTCAGGATTAAATAACCTAATTGTTTCGCGGTAAGTAACTATACTTGAAAGAAAATAAGATAACAAATTAGTATGCTTAGTCGCATCTACGCGGGACGCTGTATTTCAAGACTAACATGGAGAACGCCCGCAAATACTAGCAAGGCCTCAGTGGTAATTGTTTAACACACATAAGACATATACGTGACTATATTAATGCCAAACGCTGGCTTTTAAAGTGATTGCCGATGCACGGTCCTATCGTCATCCTCAAAACACAGATGGGCTATAATTATTATAAGTATGAAGCCACATTAATCATTATTGCGATTTAAAAGGTGAGTCTCAGCTTGACTTGAATATCTTAGTAAGGGAATAAAAAAATATTTTATAATAATTTTGTTCCTGACATCCATTAACTTAATTTTGACGAATGCCAAATATTCCTCACAATTAACGACCAGAACGTTGTCGTAGCTCATCATTTAAATCACTTTATGTATACAATATCAATAAAAGATGGTATTCTGTGAGAGCATTGGGGAATCTGTTAGCCCTCCCCTTCCCATGGGTGTCATAAGAGTTGACTACAGGGTTTTTATAACCTGTACGTGAAGAACTGGTCATCTCTGATAGTTAATTGGAGAATACAGCGTACACCTTTTGCTCTATCTATGTGGCAGTTTTTCTAAGTAATTTTAAAAATCGGCGTTTCTTAACGATCCAAACAAATAAATTCTCACATTATATGTAAATTATAATTTGTATGTATTTTTATAGATAAATAAACAGATAACCTATGTAGTCAATATTCTTTGATTTTCCACAATTACACAATATTAGCTTATTGTGTAAAAACAAAAGTCCGCCACGCGACGAACACATAAAAAAGGTTATAACAAATTTAAGGCGAGACAAGAAAAAGTTACAACGAGGAAATAAAATTTTGTCCTGTAAGTGCATAAAATAAAAAAGTGCTTCATATATTAACTATAAAAAGCGTTAGTATTATAAGTAAGAAAATAATAATGTATAATTTTCTTTTGCTTTAAATTCAATTTCAGTGGACTACGAGTATAGCACGGGTACTCGGAATTATAATGCATTGTTGAAGGTTCGTTCGTGGACTTGACGGTGGTTATGCTTTTATTCTTTTTGTTTGAATGAAGCCAATATTGTTCTTGTTTGCATTATAGATATACCGTATACCGTATAGGATTAGATGTAGAGAAAGAGTAAGAACCATTATATTTTTGTATATTTTGAACTGAATTATTTTGAACAATTGTCTCCTGATATTATGATAAAATCTGTTGTCCGTAATTAGCTCGTAAGGAAAATTAAACTTAAATTTTTAAAGCAGATAACCAGTTATTTCAGTCTTGCATCTTTTATATAGAAGTTATTAGTACAATTATAGCTACGATTCCACATGATAGTGCATAGGTTATACTGAAAGTTTCTGGATTTTAATAAATAAGACTAGATATTATATTTATATTACATTTATTGCTTTCGAAGTATGTTCTCGCTATTTACACAATTTGGATTCGTTGGAACCATTTGTCTTCAGTGGGGACATCTTCAATGCCTCCGTAGAACGCATTCACCACCGCTTCCGTGCTTTTAAATCGTAAACCTCTAAACTTATTTTTAATTTACGGAAATAAAAAGAACCTTACCTTAACTGTCGTCGGCAAGACTTCATATGGAGAGACTTCTTTCCGGTTCAAAGCATTATACTCAAATTTCATCACCTGTCACGATATTATAGATAGCCAATGCGATACCAATTGAGTACAATTAAACTTTTTAATCATTATACGACTCGACTTTTACTTTTACTCGACACCCATTCGTCTTTGGTCGGTCTTTCCGTTCAATCATGTGTTATCCATCGAGTGCAAAGCTTCCGAATCTTTTGATGCACATTTATATTTCAATGCTTAATATATTACGAATTTGCTGTCAATTTTTTTTTTGTCAGTTTCAATCAGTAGTCGTACGTTGGAATATGTCTTAATAATTTAAAATTAATAAATCATTATTTTGGAAACTGTTGCTGTTGCATATATTTCCTATTACTATATGTAAGTCCCAAGGTGCGATAGGTATCGATCGATATCGATATATGATCGATACAATCTCAGACATAATATTTCATAATAATTTAATTGCATTACTTCAACAGAAGAATAACGTTAGTCGAAGTATTTCGAAAATACCTATTATCTGTAGAAAACCAATTTTCATTTACATTTTGACAGCAGACATGTGTGTATAAAAAAGAACACAGAACTGCCTGCGTTTCACACGGGATTCCATTTTATGCCTAGTGACTACATTTCGACTTTTATTTTTCTGCAGTGCATTTTACAATCAACGCAATGCAGTCAAATAGAGTTAGGAGAGAAATTATGGAACGTATAATATTTTGCTATTTCATATTTGTTACTAGGGTGAACTAGAATCTATGAATACATTTATTTAACGAAAATCGTATTTGTACATAAAGTGTTCGAAATTATTTACTAAAGGATGAAACTAAACTGATAAAAACAAAAGAATGTACCAATTTGTCATGTCTTTACAATAACATTTCTGAAAACATTGCTTCTGTAGTTGAGTCTTGATAAGTTCTATGTTAAACTAAATCTTTAAGATGTAAAGTGTAACTAACATAATATTGATTTTAAAAATAAAATATTTAGAATAATATACATGCAATAATATACGTGTGACCATTTTTATTAGTAGTTTCATGCGCCAATCATACAATTTATTAAAAATTTTATTATTTTATTTATTTTATATATTATTAAAAAAATTGGTGTCTTTAAATACTTGAAGCAATTAAGGTTGGGTATATATTTTGATATTAAATATTATATCAAAATCAACCGTAATACTTATGTACTAAATTCCTAAACCTAAACCTTCTATAATTCAATAATGACAAAAATTTATTTTTCACACATTCATAATAATTTATTTCTTACAAATGTGTGAAAATATACAAAAATCCTAATTGATTTAAGAGGTCGAAGACTGAATAAAAAATGGAATTACGTTATTTCATTCTTTGACAACGTCGAGTTAAAAAAAGTTGACGAAACCTGCGCCTTAATTTAAAATATTTTTGACTAAAGGAGGATAACGTGATCATTGTTTGTATTATGCCTGAAGTTAGAGCCAAAATATGTAACTAGTCATATAAAAATAATCAATATAGGGTTGTTTAATTTTAATCACCACAATTTAACCAACCACTTAATTATAATTAATTTCGTGTGAAAGTAAAATGTCATTGTAAAACAAATATTACATTTTGTTTAATTAAAACCTTCAAAAACTTTTCTAATGATTTTCGTGTGAACTTGAATTAATGATAATTCATGAAAAGAATTTTACAAATACAAAAGTGTAACTCATAAAATATAGACAATCAAAAATCATGAATACCGTTGGTAAAAATATATTTTAACCATAGTTTTAATATTCTATTATTTTTATTATTTTTTAAAAAAATATCCACAGTAATATAGAATAAAAATAAAGGATTATTTACAATATCAAAATTTTATTTGTGTTGATTTATATTGTGATTTGATGTTGACAATTTGTCTGATGGAAAGATCGTTTTTGTTCTTTTACCAGTTTTTTTATTCACTGTAGTTTTCACTTTATAGTTAAACCACTCAAATTTCATTTAATCTAAATATATATATTTATTTTGTCATTATCTTTCGCATTCTTTACCGTATGGTAAATTGTAATGAATATATATATATATATATATATATATATATATATTATTCACAAGTAAGCTACATCGTAAATACTAAGTATGGCTTGAAGCCAAGTTCTGAAGCAGTTCTGGTGCGTCCAATTATATTTTAAGTTAAAATGATGTTAAGACAAGATTCTGGTACAAATTAAGGAATGATTTATAAATAAAGGTCAGGCATAAATTATGAAATAAAATGTTGCCAATATTTCACTAGAACAAAACATAATTAACAAAGTTAAAAGTTAAATCTATATCTATACATTTTGTATACAAAGGAGATCTACAATAATGAAACCATACCGACAACCAATGTACTCATTATTTTATATTTCATGTACAAACATAAATTTCCTAATTTATAATGGAAAACACTTCGGTTTCTATTTATGAGCAGCAAGTAATAGAAGCTAACGTAGGTACATTTTTTTTAAATATATGATATCCGCTTAAGTTCCCAGGAGTCTCGATGAACCAAAGTTCACTCTCAGTTCAGACTCAGTACAAATTCACTAGCAGTTGAGCTGTGTAATCGTTTCTCTTTCGAACAAAAATTATGATTATTTTATCTCATAACCAAAATCACATCAATATTTATAGATTTTCTGTCAAAGCTTATGGAATTTTTTAATATATTTTATAATTTATGTATTTCATATGTAACACAACACCACTTATTGTACCTTTTTTATTAAAAAGAAATATAAAAAATATATATATATAAAACATAGCGATGAAATCAGACGCTAGAGTCTGAATTTTTAGGAAGCAGGGCTACATGCAAATGAAATTTCGAAAAACATGGAACAATACCAAAGACCCAAAAAGAGAGAATTATTATTTTTTATATTTAAATTTTATTTCTCCTATGCCAAACCTTTTTTTTATTTAGTCATCAACGATATAATAATATCTTAATCGATTTTTTTCATAAACTTTTTTTTTCACAAATAGTACTATTACTATTAATCAATTGCAACACGTCAATAGCTAACCCGGTTATCTAACCACTACTTAACTCGGTTGTTAATATTAGTAATAACGTCAGGTTTACAATGTAATACACAATCGCTTAGAATTTTTGTGCCCACGTCTGTGCTTTGATTATTTATGTTCATCAAAGCACAGAGACAACACAATAGCTAGTGTAACCACGTAAACGGCAGACATTATGGTAAAGAGCGTCACAGAATGAATAGCTGTCCAGTCACAACGACGTCCTTTTACTGTCTTTTGTTTCCAGCGCTGTGGTGCATGCAGCATGTTATGCACTGGAATTATATAATTGTTGTAATATATATGTTAGATTATTAAATTATTGCGAACTTATTACGTACATAACAAAATCAACTGTCTAAAACATTTTATTATCAAACAAATTGATCACGATCACACATGTGCCGTGACATTCACAATCAGGTACGTACACTCCTGACTAATCGGCTTGTAAAATATTCTTACGCTATTATATTGCTACTTCAAGTTGTAGCGAATCTTATCTGTCACTCGTCTGACGTATTCGCCTCTCAATTTTGGCCGGCTTCACTTTGTCACTGTAACGTATGGTGACCCGAAGCTTGTTGTCATATAAAATTAAGCTGAGGCTCGACGGTCAGGTGTTTCTTGTCATAGATATTTTATGCTAGCTTATAAAAAAAAGATTTGCCCACTGTAGCTTAACGGACGCTGATGAGATTCACTGTTTAAATATCTATTATATATTTGGAGACGCTGTCATATACATACTGCTAGTTTAATCTTTTATTTACTGGAGAAGTATCAAGGGCATTTCTCCTTGTTGCCTTCCATGAACATGTGGATGACAATGGATGTTCTGGTTCCCATTGCCAATTTACTTGCTTGTCAAACTCTTCTACAACAGATAACCAGATCTGAGGCAATGTCTAAGTAATATGGCATGTTCCAAGTGCATGTTGATTTGTGCTAGCTTTCTTGTTACAATTGTTACACAGTCTTCAACGTGGAGTACAGCATTCGTCTTGTGTGTCTTAGGTAACCCGTACAATTGCCATGGGTTGGGTCAAGATTGAATTATCAAATTCACGTCCAAATTAAAATTTTCGGAGTATTTCTAGATGTTTATTATTTATTGTATTTTATTTTAGTTTTATGTACACAAAGCATTTATATAAGGGAAGTTTCATGCTAGTTTGTTGGTAGTTCGGTCGTTTTAGCTAGTTTGAACTGTTTGCTTGTTCGTCACGTTTATTTTCATACAAAAGTATCCATAGACGGCTTTTTTTTGGCGAATTGGCGAAAAGAAACAAAAATTTGATTGGTAATATTTTGCTGTAATATAATTAAACTACTTTTAGTTTAATCTCTTACATATATTAAGTACATTTAAATAATAATCTTCTTGTTGATAAAATATGAAAATCATTTATTTTACTTTCAAACGTCCTTTATTTTATACAACATAACATATTTTCATGCGTGTTACTAACAGAACATACTATATTGCGAAAATGAGTTTTAAGCCTTAGTTAACATCAACGAAAAATAACAAGCTTATAACCTATAATATAACCTGGTATACCATTCACCCAATATAGCGGATATTGTATGAATGCGCGTAATAGTACCAATGTCTATATCGAAATTTATTGCAATGATATAGGCTTGTAATATCTACATGTGATCTGTTTTAATACGCTTAGGTAATTATTGTTTTTTTTTTAAACTAAAATTTATATAAATAATTGTTATTAAATGCATATACTTCCGTTTATACTCTACTTATATACATAAGGAAACAAAGCACGTACTGGTAAGAAGATTTAGAAGTTAAGTTCGAAGTTAGTCAGCAATACCTACGCATTCCTATAACACTTACTTAATACTTTACCAATGTTAGTGGAACACTAGCTAGTTTCGTACTGTAGCATGTGTGGGTAGCCTCGACCGAGGTAGGGCAGTCTTTGTTGAGGATAGGTGTAGATGACATTTACTATCAGGTGAATCATGTCACTATGTATATATAAGTATATAACCCCAATTCTATAAAAAAACAAATTGCCACCTGAATAGTTATATTATAAAATGTATTGTTGCCTTCAACTAAAGCATTCTTGAAGAGGTTGTATCAGCTAAATGTTTATTGTTCTTATTGGATAACTTGCACTAATCAAAAGAATCCCAACATGTAGGACACCTATAACTAGTATGATTAGCATAAATAAGACCGCACTACTGAATGATCGAGACTATTATGTGTGCAAAACATGTTTTATTTAAGTGTATTTTTCGTTGTTCGCTATCTCTGAGTTTACGAAAAGGGTCTCTTTAAGTAAGGTATCCATTGCCATAATATATAATCTGCTCAAAACCAGTTTACCTAGATCCATCATGCAGATTGGCAAATGCTTTATGACACCGTCTCAAAGTAAACTAATTTAACAAGCAAAGGTTCAATTTCAAAATTAAAGATTTCTATCTATTATATATTCTATGTAATAGCTTACGAGTAGAATCCCAACAACACACTTTTTAATAGGAGCGTTATAATATAGACCTACAGAAATGCATAATTATATTTGCTAGGATTTGAACTTTTAATACATAGTAAGCTCCAACTACGAACTATTTACCTCACATATTTATTTGTACTACTGCAATACTAAAATTAACTTACAAGGAAGTATGATTTAATTTTGCTCCAAATAATATGTAAGAATGCTAATAACGGTATTATAAATAAAGTAATTATAACTAACGTTTCCCTTGAGCACTACAACTAAGTTTAAATACTTGTACTAGCACATAGTTCTCGACAACAGTTAGATTCGAATGTACGACGTTAAGATTGGCAGACCTAACTTTAAAGTTGTAGACGTACTAAGTAAACGGCTTATCAAAACACTTTTTGAAAAATTTTCCTCCTACCCACTATTGAAACCAAGCAAAATGTAACTGTTTACATACTTGTGTTTGAATTGACCGATAAACTGTATACATACACTACAGGCCAAAAGTTTAAGACCAACTTAATTAAAGTAAGAAAATAAAGTGAAACTCTAATAAAATATTAAATGTTTAATCATCTAATAGAACATTGATTGACAAATAATATACTTTAAAAGCGTAAAGAAATATTAACAGTTCATGCAAAAAAAAGGCTATAGTTAGCTAAACTGGTTTTCATCAAAAAATCCTCCTTTACATTTTATAACTTTTTACACAAGTCTCCGCATACAGGCAATCAATTTGTTAATGGTGCCTTGTGATATATTGTTCCAAATTTGGCATAAAGCATTCCATCTCTTCTCGCAAGGATGGGCCACGATTACGGACGCTCAATCCAATCAATCTCTTCCCACAAAAGTTCAATGGGATTGAGATCCGGGCTCTGAGGAGACCAAACCATGTTTTTTAACACCCCTTGTGCCTCTTTCTCTTCCAAATATATTCTACATAATTTAGAGCTATGCTTTGGATCATTATCTTGTTGGAAAATTAATCTATCTCCAATTAATCGCAACCCGGAAGAATCGGCATATCAAATCGCCAGTTCCTTGGCTACAGTAGCAACTCTAGACCATAATTGAGCCCACCATGCTTGATTGTTGGGACTGCACAATCTGACATCATCTTTTCTTGGGCACTGCGTCGAAAGTAAATTCTACGTTTTGAATCGAATAGTTCAAACTTGGATTCATCGGTCCAAACCTTCCCGCCGAGGCCGAGGTAAGGTGTGATGTTAAAGACTCGATCGCCCGATACGCCTTATCGGGTGAGTCGATCTCGTTAAGAAAAAAGTCTATCTGCTGGGTGATTATGGCTCTGAGTTTGCCTTCGAGAGCACCTGTCTACTACTACTACGATGGTTTTGGTCTGAGGGACCTCACCTGCCGACTGGCCCAGCTTGAGGAGCACCGGCCTGTGGTCCAATGACAATTCGTGTAGCGGTTCGATGGAGTCGACGAGTGATGTTTTAATTAACGCTATGTCTAGTATGTCGGGTGTGGCCTTGCCCACCGCGTTGCCTACGCTGCGCTTTGGGACACCCTCCACCACGCTGGGTGACCCTCTGCCTCGCATAGGCAGCACGCCGGGGGCTCGGTCGCTCCGGTAGGACGGGAGCAGTCAGGTGTGCCGTGGTCACCGATGCATTTGACTTACATTACATTTGAATAACAGTTTCTGGCCGAGGGGCC
Source organism: Teinopalpus imperialis (assembly GCA_029286865.1). NCBI lineage: Eukaryota > Metazoa > Arthropoda > Insecta > Lepidoptera > Papilionidae > Teinopalpus > Teinopalpus imperialis. Next base: position 57,884 of record JAGSMU010000025.1, on the reverse strand, counting down.
GTAACATTGGCAGCAGTGGGACTGACCGAGCAGTCCGCGCCAGAAGGGGGCCTCAATGGATATGCCAGAGAGGCCGCAAAGAGTAAAAATTAAATATAGCCTTGCCTTCTGGATTCACATCCAGGGTGGCCAGAATGGCATGGGTTTCTTAGTGCGTGGATCTTCCTGCGCGCTTCTACGATTGGATGGTGCTTGAGGGATTCAATAACCTCCTCTAGCTCGATCTCAAAGGGCAATCCGCGAATGACTACGCGAGTTTGAGTTCCTCCGGGAGGGCGTGGTCGGTCGCCTGCGATTCTGAGTCGGAGGACGCCCGCGGTCGGGGAGAGGTGGAGGTGGATGGGCACGCAGAACAAAAGAAAATACAGTAGCCGACTCTGAGGTGAGCGGGTGTGGCAACAACTTCTTACAAGGTCGTCACTGCAGGTAGGCGCGCAGGTGTGCGCGGTGACACACTTCACAGGACGGTAATCCAACCCTTCTCCGTCGCACCACACATCCACTGATGAATTGTATATCACGGCACTTTTATCAACTAGTACTACCAACCACCACTGCCGATAAAACCACCACAATCTCACTGCACGTATCAACTGCTTCTGGCTGGAGGCGCATGGAGAGCGCTTCCGGGATATCTTATCCACTCGAGAGATCCGAGTAGAATGAAAAAACATTCATCGACTTCCCGAAGACTTGCTTAGGTCGTCACTCCTAGTAGACTAGAACTAGAGGGGGTTCGTCTTACACTAAATATTATAGCTAATACTATGTTGCCATTCGAAAACTTTTCTTCCCCGATTATCGCTTCTACGAGCTAATATGTATTTTTTAATACGGTCATTCAGAACTTTGTTTAAATCTATATAGTATTTTTCTATTTAATTATTTTTCTATAAAATAGTTTTAAAGTTATCTTATTACTTATAAAATTAACAACTTTAATTAGAAAGTCTGGCAGAAAATTTAAATTGAAATTCTAGAACGTATTATAAGTGCTAATATATACCTAGATTTAATGAAATCTAACTCATTAAAAATACTAAGAAGTAAAGTAGTGAATAACCCTTGCACATTTTAGTAGAGAACTGACTTGCATTAAGTCCGCCCTATGTGTCTTTAACTTTAAATTATAATAAAAAAAATACATAAATCATATAGAGCTGTTAGAACTGAGGCCGTATCAATACTACAAAAACACAGTGTTGCACCTCCATGCACTCCGCTAATCATTATGCTCAAAGTGCTTTAGCATCCATTTTTTAATCAGGTAATAAGACCTCCATAATTAATAAAATAAGTTATGGTTTATGCAATTATGAAGTAGATCACCAGATTACACGACTACCGCTAAAAATAATCCTTTTGTCGCATCTCGTAACTTTGAAAACACTACCCTTGTTACCTCAGCTAGTATCGGAATCCTTGGTGTTGATGTATCGAGCGACATTCATTTCCTCGGTCACTTAAAAAATGGGTGTGCTTAATAAAGCCCAGGCTCAGTGTGTGCAACTTTACAAACCGCAAGTTTAGCCTCACATGGAATACTGTTCTCATCTCTGGGCCGATGCACCCCAGTACCAGCTCCTACCATTATACCACATTAAACGAAGAGCGGTTCGAATCGTTGATGATCACGTACTTTCAGACCGTTTTGATTCACTGGCATTGCGAAGAGTGTTTCATTCAATTTTTACCGAATTTACCATGAGAAGTGTTTTGAGGAGTCGTGCGGATTAATTCCAGCCGCCGAGTTTAAACATCGTACATTGCGACAGAATTCAAAATTTCATCCTTATCGTCTCGATGATTAGCAATCCACCACCGCTTTACGCAAATATTTCTGCCACATGGCTTTACTCTGTGGTATCAGCTGTCACCAGCAGTATTTTTGAACCGATACGAATTAGGAACCTACAAACTAAACTATTAAAAAAATCGAACCCGAATTATATTTGATAGTTTGTGCCCTAAAAGTGTTATAAAATTTGGTGTGACAGGTAACAGCAATCACGAATTAGAGTACTAAAGTCTCGTAAATACAACAAAACCTCATTGGTATTTTCCAAGTAGTTTAGACAAAGTAGATACGATACATATGCAATGTGAATACTTTGAAAAGACCGATACCCGTAAAATTGAATGATTTTTATTGCTTTTGTATTGTATATACGACCCTAGTTCCTCTTGGATTGGCATTCGCAGTGTAGGACGACCCCCAATAGATGACGCGATGCAATGCTATGATGACGATGATGACCCTCGTATAAAAACATAAACTACGTGCATAAATAAAACCATACATAAATATTGAAGTATAAACGAATTCTTACCTACCTAACGATCCCAGAACATACATTTTAGCTAATAATGTGTGTGTGTTACAGATGGAATAGATCTTGCTTTAATGTCACAACTCATTGTCCATTTCTGGTGTTCATAAAAGCCATTAAATCGTTTCTCTGGTGTTACTTAATATCCGGGTATTACGTTTAATATTTAAACACTGATTGCATAGCAATACTTATAGAAGTTTGCAGTTTTTGGTAGTCTAGTTCTGAGCAAAAATTGTTGTCGAATGCGTCGTCAGCTCGAGATGAGTTGTTAGTGTCGAATAACTAAGAGTAGTAGTCTTAGAATTTCTGTTTGTCGAGAAAGATTACGACAAATTTTTGAAATGTATGTATACCACAGAAGCCAGTTTCACACGATTCAAGACAGTCTCTTGATAAATTTCGGACAAAGACGCCTTTTTCCCGTTTACACAAAAATGAAGCTTCGTGACTTCTTGCTTGGATAACCTCCATCAAATTATGTATGTAAAGGATGATGACTACTTTGACGTTTCCAACAAGTTACGAGGCTTCTTTATAGCTGTGAGTATACCCTTACTTGCTTTACTTGCTGAAGTGCTCTACCATAGTAAAAGACGTTTAATGTGTAAAGAGCACATTTCTATATCCTCCACCACCTATCAGAACAGCAAACGTTTTGATCCATCTATTCTCTTAAGCCGCTGCGACGGGTTTAGATCATCTCCTGTGTATCGACAGTAAGCACCTAGTTTTCGGTCTTGATTAATTTCACGAATTATTAGTCTGAATTTTCATTTCGCGCGATATTGTTTCTTGATAGGATATAGTCGAATTTTGGCTTCGACATTGTTTACAGCTTATCTGGTCCTAACATCAAGGGGTCACACTGGTTTTTGTTTGATCGACCGTATAATAATCATAATAATATTATTTTACAATAACAAATAACAATAAACGCATTCCAAATTTCAATTACAAGAAAAATAAGTTTTTAAAACGTAACATTATTTATCCTGCCAGTCTAGCCCAATTTTACGCATATTCAAGCACTCGTGTAATAAATTCGGATACAAAAATACCTTTTCGAGTATGTGGCAATATATATATATATATATATATATATATATATATATATATCACCGTACACGACGCAAAATATTACGAAAATATTTTTTGAGTGTTTTAAAATTACCTTTAATAAAGTAAGATTTCTCAGAAAATATATGATTGCAGTCTACCTTTTGCAGTTTGGCTCTAACTGACGCTCATAATTAGTCCCTCACCACACAATTAGCAATCATATTTAAACATAGCAATCATTTCAAAGCGTCAATAGCCTAATGGTTTGGGATACTATTCTACTATCGGTCTGCGAAACTGCCATGAACCATCTCCTAGCACTAGCATATTAAGCTTAGGTAGAGTGTTTCACGGGAATGTTATTGATGTTTATGGTAATGCCAGCATGCATCATTAAAAAAAGTTATTTTTTTCTATTAATTAGTTCCTCATAAGTTTAAATGAAACTACTAATTTTAAGCATTTATAATTGCATATTATTTATAAAGACAAAATTAGATGATTAAATTGTATCCTAAATTTTCACATAACCTTTTTACAGTTGTCCGCATTATATTATTATCCTGAACAGAGCATAAACACAGGTAGTTGTGAAACTCACAGGAATTTCTCGATATATTTGTTAAATGATGTTTATAAAAGTACTCCGAGTATTACAAACCTATCTTATAGAGCTCTGGCCTTCCGGTAGGGAGTAGCCAGGGGCTTTTAATCTTACGCAATATGTGTTGAAGTCGGGGACCCTGAAAGTGTACCCTGGTCGCACCTCAAGTGATTCCAAGTTTTATTGTGTTTGATTCACTATTTTAACGCTTTCATTTCATTAATGAATTAGTTATTCAAAGTATCAACTCTCTCTTGTCTTTAATCTTAGTAGGCGGCACTTTCCTACATTTTACTTAGGTTGATTAAGTCTGGGCCTTAAACGTAAACCTTTCGCTGTGTGCCCGCACAAACTTTGTGAATTAAAATTATTTTTAAAAATCAGAAGGATTCGAGCCGATGTCCACCATATAACAAGCATTGTATCGTAGTTACAGCATCTTTGCAATTACATATTTATTTTTATGGTACAGCGGACTGTGATAATGCTTGTGCGTTATTATACCTTCCTTATAGCAGATTAATTCAATTCAATTCATTTATTATCGGATAACAGTGATCCATTAATACATTTATACATTTAAATAAATTACAATTAATACACAACACACATAGACAAAAACATAAAATAAACAGAGAAAATAAAACAAACAAAGAATAACAATAAACAATTAGGTCTGCTCCACTAAGATTATAAAATTATTAAATGTTAAATATAGTTAAAATGTCAACTTAAAGCATTAATTACGACTTCTATCATTATATTTATTTACCTATGAGGTTATTATTATTAATTATTTATTTATTTAATGTAAATGGATTAATGTAGATGGATTCAGGTATCATGTTAACCTCGTACTCGCTTGTAGCTTGTAACTTAGCTCTCGTTTTGAGGATTTCTAAATTCATAATTCCACGAAATATTTATTTATTCCACCGTATCACGCACATGAAATTTCATTCGAAGTAAAATCAAAAGTTATTAATGTTATATGCAACATCATGAGCGACTGTTGGATGGAACTAATGTATCCCGCAACATGAAAAACCGGTAGCGTAGTTAAGTGGAGTCCGCAGTGTATTCCCTTATGTAATTACAGCGTACTCGGTTGAACGTACATAGTAACAATAACCTGTGCCCGGCAACGTCGCGCTCCCCGCAACCGCTTCAGCTCACGTTCATGCTTCCCGCCCATACAACCGCTATCGCTCTTGTTAAACAAGTTGTTACGGTCGAGTCCACTAGCCATAAACAAGGTTCACGTGAGCTCCTAGTTAGCCTAACCGGTTTATCTCAACGAGTTGAAAACAAGCGCAAAGGATTTGTATGGAACGTACATACTGTAATGTGGTGATATGTATTATATATATTAATAATTTGGATTGATTGAATGGGAAAATATATTTTTTATACTTATATTTTTTATACATATATATGTATATATATATATATATATATATATATGCCTTTTGGCAGTAAGTCCGCTTTTTTGGACAATGTGTGTTTTACTTGTGCAAATAAAGAATGAATTAATAAATATAATCGTGTTATGATTTATTAAATATATTACACGTTTTTTTTACTTGAGCAACACTGACTTTATAGACCAAATGAAAAAGTACATAAGATACGAAAATACATCAAGATACACAATAATTATTTCTAATGTAGGCACAAAAAAAGGTACAATTTCTACATATTTTAAATTTTCTCGTATTTTAAACAATAGATTCTTAAATTTCATAGTTTTTTCGTTGTTAATATTTTTAATATCATGCTGATCCTCAATGAATAATGAACTCCGCACGTGTAACTATGAGTTCACTTACATATTTTGCTTCTCCACGACCCAAGCGCCGTCCTGTAGTAATTCAATAACGCTTCCAGGCAAACGCAGTTACGGTCAATTAAAAGTATGCCTCTCGCTCTCCGGTCGATGGCGAATCGAGTTACCATCCCTACGGGAGCAAGCCTTGAGAGCCCAAACAAACACCAAAGAATTCTTGATAATTAAAGTGCTTTCGTAAACTATTTTCATTTATCACTGAAAGTGAAAATAATTAATGAGGCAGAGAGAAATTAAAGTTTTATCAATTTTACGAGTAAACTTTAGAAATTACATATTATACTAATAAAGTTTCTTTGAAAAGAAATAAGAACAGTTGTTTTTATTTCTTCGATATCGCTCTAGATCCATTCGCAAAGTATAGTTGTATTTTATTATTTTTTTCTATGAATACTATACATCGTAGGGTAACAATCTTATTGCTTTACTACGTGGAATAGCAGAGAAATAATCATATAGAATTTGCCCGCCGATACACATTAAATCAGTACATGGATGAAAAGATTTCGGCAATAATGGGGTCACATGACTTTATAACCCTGTGATTATTTGTCTACCCCGCTAGCGACCATGGTCGTGAGTATGTTTACACATAGATAGCGATCCCATACCCCTGGTTACATTGGATGTTAAGGTATCCAATTTAAAGTTGAAATGAGGCTCTGCTCGCGAACACGACATTTCTTCTCCCGTGCGTCCTGAATGAGACAGTGTCATTAAATTAAAGTTTCATTTGTCTTCATTTGCTAAACAATAGCAATTATACAAAGCCCCACAGCGGGCGAGTAATCAAGCGTCCCTATAATTAAGTACAGAAACAGTGCCAAGTAATTGGATCTGAACAACTGAGTAAACAAATCGAAATGGAAGCTAATAAATCTAGCAAACACCTCTCTTGGCATCCCCGAGCAGTAGTCCTATCAAAAGTAATGCTTCACTAATCACGATGCAAAACAATCCATTTCGCAAAACATAACGCTGTAAATTTTAAGCCGATTTATTTATTGTGTAAATAAATATTCTTTATATTATTTTATCATTCAAAAGTTTTAGATTTTTATATTGTGATCTGGCTTTAATGAGGACAAGAGAGATTTAAGGTGTTTTAACAATTAACTGTTGTTTCATTTAATATCATAATATTCCAACAACTTTGTTCTCTGAATTCATTGTTTTAGTTTATGAAAGTAGTTCTGCGTTGCTATACCTTTAGGTCTATATAGAAGAAGGCCTTTAAATCATCTTATTATACTTAAATTATAACAGACTTACGTAATTTGATTTAAGAAAATATTTACAAAAAATATAAAAGGTTCTACGGCATAGATTTTTTAAAATAATATATCATAGCCACAAACCGTTAATCAACCTAATGACATGCTTAGACAAATGTCAATATCTTCCATCAATATTCTAAATGTGTATTATTCAAAATCATGTCAACACCAAAAACTAAATCCACAAAATTTTAAAATAAAGAAAACGATATTTGAATAAAATGTTATCTCAAAGAAAGCACTAATTAAATATATTCATTGTCAAGCCGTTAAAACAATATAAACATTATTTTTTACAGAGATTCAGCTTAAATAAAATTGCAACCAACTGGAAATATTGTAACTGTATTCCCTGCGTGTTGGACTCTCACACGCTGAACCTCTAGCACACAAGCCTATATAGTTACTACACATGTACATATATATGTCGCTATAGCATATTCATTTCCGTCTTGTGTTTTATAGCATTTCTATAGTTGCATTTTCCCTATGGAATTGTATGGTTCAAACTAAGTATTAAACTATATTTTTTTATGCATAACTTGAATGCATATAAATCTAGCATAACTCATTGATAGACAAATTATAAATAGAACCCACCTCACTTTACATATCGATACAAAAAACAAGTATCAAAGTTCTATAAGCTTATTCTTTTATTTCATATCTAATTTTTATTCCCAACCAAAATATAGTTAAACGACATCGGGACGTACCCAAACATATTTGTATTCATGGTCTGAGAACCTTTTTATCCCGCGATGAAATAGTTCTCAGCAATTTTCATATATGTACTATAAGATGGCAACAAACAACCTTACTTTTTTGTTGTTCGCAATTTGATTGCAGGGATTTATTTTTATGACCAGATTTATTGTCAATTTCAGAAATTTTCTCTCCACGGTATAATTTTCAACACGAGACATATCTTATAATAGATGACATAAAATATTAGGGTTATAACTTGTTAAATAAAAATTACGCAAAATGTGGAATCAATAAATGAATCCCATATCGAAGCAGGGCAAAAATAAATAAGTTATTTGACATAATTTTTTAGTTTTTATTTTACCTTATTCTTAAGCCGTGGGACCAACACGTGTCTTACGCTAGCTCAGAAGAACGTGGGTTGGATTAAATCACCGATACTGGGGTCATTCATGTGTATATTCGCAATTTATGGAACTAAATGGATATATATAATTGATAAAATTAAAAAACGTAAATAAGTCATATCGAGTAACTAAAATAATAAATTAGTTTAACCATATGAATCTGTTATTACTGTTTCAAAAACTAAGAAGCGTCCCCGCAGTAAAATAGAAGTGGGCTTTTATTTTATATTGTTACCTTACTTTATGTTCCTTTTTTACTATATAAATCAAAAACAAACCAGATAATATGTACGTTCATGTGTTATCTTCTCCAACTGCTTTAGTGTAGTAGTCGTCCCACTTTCAACAAATGACAGTAATTTTGAGGCGGAAATGCATCGAAATGGTAAAATGGCCTGCTAAGCGTCGCCCATTTGCTGAGATTGCTTCTCGGGCTCAAATTTCATGCTAGAATATTTAATGTTTCCGAGAAGCAATAGCTACTTACACATTATTATTTTTCAGGAACATAACCGGAAATAGACGGAGTACCCCAACGTAAACGAATGTTACCGAGTTCTATAGTAATTTTATATTCAAATTTAATTTTTTATCCCAAGTACAGGAAAAACGGACACCGTATTTTCCCCCAGTTAATAGAAAAGTATTGACCCGAACTAAATTGTGCAACCGTTAAAGCTAACGCAGCCAAGCCACACAACATCATAAAACGAATGCAAAATAGCAAAATTCATCTATATATTTATCACCAGTATACATACTATTTCTAGCCCACACTTGACACCTGGCTGGCATGGGTACCTTGGCAAAAACTATACTAACTAATAAAGATCCACACATCCATAACAATACGCAACATGTATCAGTAAGCATGATATGACTAACGAATAAGTAGTGTTATAATTCATACGTTTAACTATTATTGGGCAAGATGAGAAAGTACCACGGCAGCCACGTCTCCCGGCAGTATCAACATCGCTGGCACAACTGCTGACATGGACAGGTTCCGCCCGATGTGGCTGACCAAGATGCACCGTTCAGCTTTGGTTCCGCTATGGTTCCACATCTTAACTCGTGGACTTTGGTCGATCCCTGTGAAACCGTACACTGAATCTCCCTCTGGATTTTCTGTACCTGTGACGCAAGTAGTTCACGATCACGCCTTGCAGGTAGGGAGCACACCGAGGTGTACGAGTCCACCCCTAATCACGTCCCAGGGAGTTAAAAGCGCTGATGATATCAAGGCTTATGGCCAACGCTACGACACTTCGGGAAACAACCTGCTTCGACAGGGAGTTAACGCACATAACCGCGTGGATGGTGGAATACTCCCGTCGGAAACTGAACTAGTTTTCGGCGTGATCAAGAATGACACATGACAGATGCTGGTTGAGACGAGTGACAAGAATTCTCTCGAATAACTTGCAGGCCTCGTTCAATAGGAATATGAGACGGTACAGAGAGAGAGTCTGAGACTGTGATATGTCTGGTTCTTCAAGAGGACCAATTGTGCCTCTTGAAGAAGCCTCGGTAGCCAGACTCAACACCGAGACTCAACCACTCGTGCATTCCGCAGAAGATCTCGGAGGCCCTCTAAATGCACTGAGGATGACCGTAACCATGGCCTACTCGAAAGACAACGTATCGACCCGAAGACACGGTATCTTTGAAGATTATCTACTGATAACAAAAAAAGGAGCCAGGGGTGAGTATTTTGCTTCCTTTTGTCTTACTCGCGGCTCCATTGTAATTTTTTGAGGCAATACAAGCAACCCTACGATGTTATTGATGTTCTTCTCTAGTTTAACTATCTGCGGTTACCCACTAAGAGTACTATCTAAGACAATCAAAATAAAGTCGTAAGCAAATACTAAAAGAGAAATAGGTAAGTATGAATGTAGGGGGAGATAAAACGCGAGAGAAAACTCACGGAAAAGCTTTGATTATTTGGACAGTGATATGTAAGTAGCAGGAGTAGATATGCCTATGAAGAATTTTGACGTTACTTGGACTGATCATGTACGTATTATATGTACATATATACATACGAGTATAAAACGTTAATGCATTAAAAGATTATATTCCAAGGGTATTTTGTAGCTACTTCTTTATATAATATAACTTTAATATATCAGATTAATTATATCCACATGTACACACACAACATACAATAGCATTCAAGCTGCAAGGCATCTGATATCTAAAGCCTCATCATCATATCTTTCGATCAAGCTAGGATATTAAGTACCTAATCAATGAGTTGTTTACTAATTTCTGTTAATAATGATTATAATTATTAAATTTTATAATGTTGCAATGGTCTTAAAGCTATATAAATTTTCTCCTGATATTTTGATTGATTGTATTTTTAATAAGCCTTTTAGGTCTGGCACTCTTAATAAAAAAACAAGATTTTTAAATCTCTTATTGAGCTGAACTCAATTCCGGAAAAAGTGTTTAAAAAAGTTTTAATAATTTGATTATTCATTGGCATAAGTGTATTATTTCTGAAGGAGCATACTTTAAAGATGATAAAATAAATTTGGATGAATAACTAACACTTTGTGTATTATTCATTTCCCGGTACTTTCTTGACAGAGTAGTACGTTTGTATTTTTGTTACTCAATCACGCAAGAACAGTTGGACTGATTTGAATTAAATTGAACACACAGATAGCTTATATACATATATACATGGACAAATACATAAGATACTTTAATCCCAGTAAATAAAAAATTGTATGTTTGTTACGCAAATACACAGAAATAGCTTTTTTTTAAACAGGCTTTTTAAACAGGATTTGAATGAAATTTGGCACACAGATAGTTATTAACCCGTTTTAATATCATACATGCTCATCTTACATATTTGCTATTTTCTCTGAACCAAATGGTGAAGTCCACGGGGACAGATCCTAGAGTCACTATAAATGTTCCCTTGATAAACAGGAGAAAACGCTAATTTCTTAATATGCCCGGAGATCATACGAACTATATGCGTAATTTTATGATGATTAACATTTATTTAATTTCATTCATATTATGTACAGGACTTCTGTACTTATAAATTACATTCTATACTTGATAAATTAAGATTAAAAGAATCTGAACCCGTAAACATTTGCCGTAAGAACTTAAACATATATTTATATTATTAGTAATACTAAATTTTAGTTAATTTATTTGTTAATAAATTTTCCGTTCTAAAAGTGAAAAACGTATTAAAACTTAGATAAAACATGTATATTATATTTAAAACTTTGATAAAATAAGAAAGTTTACTTCATAAAAATAAAATTTATTAAGTTATTTATTACTAGTATTTAGTGCTTATTCATAATACTACTAGTGGCTTTGAAGTGTCAAATGGTAAATCGTCAAATATATTATATATATTCATATAAAGTAAAATATTTATTTTAAGATCAGATGAAATTAACACAGAATTCAACAAAAGCATTAAATTCCGGTCACGAGCGCCTCCATTCGACTGCGAATTGCGCACTTAGTGTATATACGTACAAATAGGGCCAATTCACGAAGTTGCAATATAAATTGAAGGATCAGCTAACCTGACTCGAGACTACAGCATTAATTGAATAGATACGTCCGTTGCTCGCCTCAATCCAAACTTAATCACACTTGAAAAGGCTCGATAGAATCCAATTCCTTCACAAACCAACTAATATAGTACAACGTATAGCACTTTGATTTTGATCTTGTTAACTGTTCGTGGGAGCTGCAATGAGCTTTAAAATAGAAAGGTTTCTTCCCTAGCATTCCTTGATTTTGTTATTTTTTAATAAGGAATATTGTCGTGTTGATCTGAAGATACTTAGTTTCAAACATCTCCTAGCACAAGCATATGCAACATAGTTGGAGTGGTTAGACGGAATATTAGTAATGTTTATTAATAGCTAGGCTAATATTCTGTTCTTAAAAAAAAAAAATATGGTTCTACTTCAAAACGTCGTAAAGATATATTTGTATTTTTATTTATAAACTTCAATTTATATTTTGTAATGCAAGGTGTATTTAGGCATTGACAAGGTATATTGTTGTAATGCAAGGTGTATTTAGGCATTGACAAGGTATATTGTTGTAATGCAAGGTGTATTTAGGCATTGACAAGGTATATTGTTGTAATGCAAGGTGTATTTAGGCATTGACAAGGTATATTGTTGTAATGCAAGGTGTATTTAGGCATTGACAAGGTATATTGTTGTAATGCAAGGTGTATTTAGGCATTGACAAGGTATATTGTTGTAATGCAAGGTGTATTTAGGCATTGACAAGGTATATTGTTGTAATGCAAGGTGTATTTAGGCATTGACAAGGTATATTGTTGTAATGCAAGGTGTATTTAGGCATTGACAAGGTATATTGTTGTAATGCAAGGTGTATTTAGGCATTGACAAGGTATATTGTTGTAATGCAAGGTGTATTTAGGCATTGACAAGGTATATTGTTGTAATGCAAGGTGTATTTAGGCATTGACAAGGTATATTGTTGTAATGCAAGGTGTATTTAGGCATTGACAAGGTATATTGTTGTAATGCAAGGTGTATTTAGGCATTGACAAGGTATATTGTTGTAATGCAAGGTGTATTTAGGCATTGACAAGGTATATTGTTGTAATGCAAGGTGTATTTAGGCATTGACAAGGTATATTGTTGTAATGCAAGGTGTATTTAGGCATTGACAAGGTATATTGTTGTAATGCAAGGTGTATTTAGGCATTGACAAGGTATATTGTTGTAATGCAAGGTGTATTTAGGCATTGACAAGGTATATTGTTGTAATGCAAGGTGTATTTAGGCATTGACAAGGTATATTGTTGTAATGCAAGGTGTATTTAGGCATTGACAAGGTATATTGTTGTAATGCAAGGTGTATTTAGGCATTGACAAGGTATATTGTTGTAATGCAAGGTGTATTTAGGCATTGACAAGGTATATTGTTGTAATGCAAGGTGTATTTAGGCATTGACAAGGTATATTGTTGTAATGCAAGGTGTATTTAGGCATTGACAAGGTATATTGTTGTAATGCAAGGTGTATTTAGGCATTGACAAGGTATATTGTTGTAATGCAAGGTGTATTTAGGCATTGACAAGGTATATTGTTGTAATGCAAGGTGTATTTAGGCATTGACAAGGTATATTGTTGTAATGCAAGGTGTATTTAGGCATTGACAAGGTATATTGTTGTAATGCAAGGTGTATTTAGGCATTGACAAGGTATATTGTTGTAATGCAAGGTGTATTTAGGCATTGACAAGGTATATTGTTGTAATGCAAGGTGTATTTAGGCATTGACAAGGTATATTGTTGTAATGCAAGGTGTATTTAGGCATTGACAAGGTATATTGTTGTAATGCAAGGTGTATTTAGGCATTGACAAGGTATATTGTTGTAATGCAAGGTGTATTTAGGCATTGACAAGGTATATTGTTGTAATGCAAGGTGTATTTAGGCATTGACAAGGTATATTGTTGTAATGCAAGGTGTATTTAGGCATTGACAAGGTATATTGTTGTAATGCAAGGTGTATTTAGGCATTGACAAGGTATATTGTTGTAATGCAAGGTGTATTTAGGCATTGACAAGGTATATTGTTGTAATGCAAGGTGTATTTAGGCATTGACAAGGTATATTGTTGTAATGCAAGGTGTATTTAGGCATTGACAAGGTATATTGTTGTAATGCAAGGTGTATTTAGGCATTGACAAGGTATATTGTTGTAATGCAAGGTGTATTTAGGCATTGACAAGGTATATTGTTGTAATGCAAGGTGTATTTAGGCATTGACAAGGTATATTGTTGTAATGCAAGGTGTATTTAGGCATTGACAAGGTATATTGTTGTAATGCAAGGTGTATTTAGGCATTGACAAGGTATATTGTTGTAATGCAAGGTGTATTTAGGCATTGACAAGGTATATTGTTGTAATGCAAGGTGTATTTAGGCATTGACAAGGTATATTGTTGTAATGCAAGGTGTATTTAGGCATTGACAAGGTATATTGTTGTAATGCAAGGTGTATTTAGGCATTGACAAGGTATATTGTTGTAATGCAAGGTGTATTTAGGCATTGACAAGGTATATTGTTGTAATGCAAGGTGTATTTAGGCATTGACAAGGTATATTGTTGTAATGCAAGGTGTATTTAGGCATTGACAAGGTATATTGTTGTAATGCAAGGTGTATTTAGGCATTGACAAGGTATATTGTTGTAATGCAAGGTGTATTTAGGCATTGACAAGGTATATTGTTGTAATGCAAGGTGTATTTAGGCATTGACAAGGTATATTGTTGTAATGCAAGGTGTATTTAGGCATTGACAAGGTATATTGTTGTAATGCAAGGTGTATTTAGGCATTGACAAGGTATATTGTTGTAATGCAAGGTGTATTTAGGCATTGACAAGGTATATTGTTGTAATGCAAGGTGTATTTAGGCATTGACAAGGTATATTGTTGTAATGCAAGGTGTATTTAGGCATTGACAAGGTATATTGTTGTAATGCAAGGTGTATTTAGGCATTGACAAGGTATATTGTTGTAATGCAAGGTGTATTTAGGCATTGACAAGGTATATTGTTGTAATGCAAGGTGTATTTAGGCATTGACAAGGTATATTGTTGTAATGCAAGGTGTATTTAGGCATTGACAAGGTATATTGTTGTAATGCAAGGTGTATTTAGGCATTGACAAGGTATATTGTTGTAATGCAAGGTGTATTTAGGCATTGACAAGGTATATTGTTGTAATGCAAGGTGTATTTAGGCATTGACAAGGTATATTGTTATACTGATAATGATTGTTTTATAGTAACGGCTATATTAACCAGCGTGAAACAAATCATAACTGACTTGAACATCAAGGCTTAATTTATCTTACTTTCTACATAGATTGGACCAAAAATGATTGGTGGAAAACTTCAATCCCGCTGTGACCATGAGTGCTGTAGAGCAATCGAAATATCGGATATTTAAAATAAATTTTAATTAAACGTAAAAAGTTTCGTTAAATTAGTTTTATACAAAATTGCCATACTCATGGTTATGTTTAATGCTTTAAGGGAAACTGTTAATTAGGAAATTTAGTAAGTGTAGACAGTTTTTTGTAGTAACACTTTCTATAAACAAAAAAACATGAACATTAGGCTTCTTTTCAATACCAGCATTCTTGAAGTTTTTAAAAAAGGACACAAGAAAGAAAATCTTTATTTGTTGTATTACTTTCATAAATATCAAAATTATATAAATTCAAATAAAAAAAATATTCTATTTAAAAGAAAAGTACTTAAAACTGAATTAATTAACAAGCGTTTAAAAGGTTTTATATTCTTTTGTAATTATTGTTTGATTTACATTATATTTTTTGGGTATTACAACACTGATTTTCAGTGACTGGTATGTTAAACTCCGAAATATATGTAACTATTATAGTGTGCTTTAATAAGAGCTAGCATAGCGCTAATAAGGTAACTAAAATTTGTTTACGATACTAGTTTAATGATCTATTGATAGGTAAGATATATTCTTGTAATCCAAGGTGTATTTAGGCATTGACAAGGTATATTGTTGTAATGCAAGGTGTATTTAGGCATTGACAAGGTATATTGTTGTAATGCAAGGTGTATTTAGGCATTGACAAGGTATATTGTTGTAATGCAAGGTATATTTAGGCATTGACAAGGTATATAGTTATAATTCTTTTTTATATTTCATGGATTAATTAAATGGTTTCCTTCTTGTTTTACTAATTTGCAATTTTTATCAGGTATGATGAAGGTGGTTTTCATTTTCTTTACTATGTTGTCCATCCTGAATTGGTCTACGAAAATAAAAATATATTAAAACATATTAAAAAAATGTTCTTAAAAACGACAAGAAAACGGTGAAAATAGCTCTTCATGAAGTGCTTTCACGCCAGGCCTGTTTTATTGTTACGGAATTAAGCGATTATAATATTACATCCCTCGTCGCTATCTGAATTCTCTAATGTTTTATAATTTTCCACTCTTCGCTCCCTGTTATCGAGGATTTCTTCCGCTCGCGCCCTCTTACTTCCGTGGAACCACTTTAAAAGGTATTTATGTATAAGGGATCCTTAATTGGTACTGGTACAAGTTTTGATTACTTCAAAATTATATGGAAATATAAGATGACTTTGAATGGCATATTTATACTAAATAAATATATACAAATCAAGTTTTTCATCATTTTAGTATTAACAGAAAAAATTAAATTAGATTCTAACTAAAATATATTCATAATAACATGAGGTAAACAGATAAAATATGACAAAACTTACACGTCTGAAAGCTAACTAGGATTTAACGTGGTTCCACGTTAAAGCAGTTTTAATTATTATTAGAACACGCAGCAAAATGGCAACAAGTTTAAAAGAAAATCGACTTCATATTTAGTTGTCATATAACAATAAATATATCTTTCTTCATATTCTAAAACAATTATAGATACCTATGAAATTATACTAAACCTCTACATTACTTTCAATCGATAGTGGCACCATATCTCCTCCTGTCGATAGAGATTTAAATGGAGCCGGCGAGAATTTTCAATTAGTGACGACATTGAGGGATAGTTAACAATCGTCTCTGCTGGCATCGTCAACGACCTCATCCATCTACATTTGAGTAACCAAGTGAAAAAGCAATGATCCGCGTTATTACCTCTCCTTACGCATAAACTCAAGGCTTGATACGCTTTGTTTTTATGCCTTCGTCTACTTTATATACATATTTATATATGCTACGAATAATTTATTACTATTCGTGGAGTATTGATCAAACACATTATTTGTAATGGAATAACTTAACATTCAGTGTAGGTTTCGGTTGAAATATAATACAAGTAAGATTAACATCATTAAATATTGCTTTTCCTCGTCCTTTACGTGGTGGAGCCCTACTGCAGTAAGTAATTTTACTGCAGGATCCCGCTGCCGAGTTTCCTATGATGAAGCGTAGGACGTACCAGAAGACTCAATTACAGTTACATTTATTATTTATTATACATAATTACATTAATTTGCATTCCATATGAGTAACAACGCATGTGCAACTTGAATCTTTTTTGCGGATGAACGTAGATGTCATCACTTACCATCAACTTGAACATGAACTGTGATCACATTTTTCACCCCTAATATTATATTATAAAAACTTTAATACTTCTATATAATATAAAATTCTATATAATATAAATAACCAATGCGTGCTTTTTATTGGCGTTGGGAAATGCCTACGCATACCCGCCCTCGTGGGGACTGGTTGGTGATGAGGTGACGAGGCGCGCCAGCAACGCGTCCCATCTCCGAGTAGCATCGGTCCTCTCTCTATCCCACTCGGCAGCCTCCTTTTGGACCATTACAGTCTCGCAGAAGGAGGCTACGGCCCTCCATGACGATTCACCGCGCAGCATCGCTGAGACAACTGTTGGCAGGGACAGGATCCGTCCGATGTGACCGACCAAGACTCGCCGCTCGGTTTCCCACGCTGGGCAAGTGAAGAGCGTTTGCGATGCGAAGTCTCGGCCATAGTAGATGCAATTCGCCGTCGCCTCGCAATCAATCTTACACGGGAATCACCGAAGCATCCGTGCCCGGTAATTACCTGCGTAATTTTGTAGATGAGGCTTCCACCTCGTCACTTCATACAGGCTTCGAAGATCGGCAGGAATGCTTCGATGACGCGTTTGGGTGCATACCACTCCTCACCGAGACTTGCGCGCCACATCGCGAACGCGATACGTCGTTCCTGTTTCACCACCTCGAGCGCCTCTTATGGTTCGCCACCGCCACTCTGGCGTAGTACGCGAATCCGGTGACACACTCTCGCAGCCATGTCCACCATTATGTCCAAAAATGGAGAGCGAGCCAGTATTGTCGACGCCTCACACTGGACTACCAACAACACGCCACCCCGGGACACAGCCTACTCCGACAGAGAGCAGATGCACATAACCACGTCAATAGTGGAACGCTGCCGTCGGAAACCGAACTGGTTTTCAGCGAGATCTACACGCGACAGATGGCAGGTGAGACGAGCGGTAAGAATTCTCTCGAATAACTTGCCGGCCTCGTCCAACAGTCATATAAGACGGTAAGCAGAGGGAGAATCTGCAACTGTGTCTGCCTTCTTCAAGTCGGGCCTCTTTCCAGGCCTTAGGGAACGTGGAGTCATGAAGGCAGATGGTGAACAGCTGCCTCAGCCCTAGGATAGCCAGACTCAATACCCAGATCCGACCGAGAATTCCGTTGCGTCCTGGCGCGGTGTTTCGCCTCGAGCGACCGTCGGCCTCTCAAGCGGCCGATGGTCGCTCATGTACGGTTATCCCCATTTTGTCTCTCCACTCCCATGGTGAAGATTGCGGTGGACTGAGGGACTAAACTAGCTCTCTGGAAAGAGTGAGCCGCTTCCGGATCGGGGATGGAACTCTTCGGCGCTTTCTAAGCATATCGCAACGCTGGTGGCGCCCCCTAGCAAGTCTCGATTCACCATCGTGGCGGCGGATCGCAAGATCTACAATAATGTGTGTGTGATGGTCGGAAAGTGTGACCAACTCCTTAGTCCGATAGCATACGCAACGCAGTGGGAGTTCATGTCAAGTCCACGACCAACTTCTCCTGCCACTGCACGCAAGTACATACGGACCCCCTATTTACCAATCGGAGGTCCAATAATGTCACAGGGTTATGTGGTATTTTTAACCAGTAAAACAGGTGGACATCCTCAGTGTATTGAGGGGGACTCCGGGATCTCTTATGGAACGCACCTAACCTGTCAGTATTAATGTCGTAAAATAAAACTAAATATCAATGACAATACATCTGCTGCCAGTGGTATCAGGAATGCCCTTTTTGACGATCTAATACAGATTAGCCAGTGAATCTGGCCTCTACTGTTTCACCGGATTGAGAGGTGGAGGCCTGAACCTCGATTTGGGAGTAACCTGATCCAAGGGTTCCCCCGGTGAGGGGTAACCTCGGCTTGGTAGGTTCAAATGTCGTAAAATTACTCCAAAATATGCATGAATAATTCCAGAATACTATAGCAATATTTCACTCCACCTTTAAAGCTATTTTAATAAAATAAATTTAATGCGTTTAACAGATTAAAATAATATCTGAAAAATTATTTTAATCTGTTAAACGCATGCGCGTTGAGCGGTTTCTTTTATAAGCCCGGTTTTGAAATATATCGAATAATCAACATAGGTACACCAAAACCTGAAAACCGATAACGTATTTATTTGCACAAATACCACAGGCAACTCAAGATCCCCGCCTCAGTAGCTTATAAACCAGTCATTAGTGAACGCATGGCTATATAGTATATATTATTTTATATTATTATATTCTCCAATTGTATTAGTTACGATATGTGTTTGAATAAAATACGTAAGTCTTTAAATTGTTAAACAATTATTAATATCCCGCGATCACTACGACGCCTATATTTGCTGGCTTTATATTGTCCCCTCTGACACGTAACAACAATCCATTATGTCATATTCGGACCGTAATGACGCGCTAGTATCACAAAATAGCCTCTATAGCAAATGAAATGGCACACAGGAATATGTGATCCCGGATATGTGATATGTAAATGGTTCATAACTTAATATTTCTTTTTTTTTATATATATATAACGCTTTGAATATGATTCTTGTAAATTCGTACTTTTAATTTAAATTTGAAATACTGAAATAATTTATATATTTAAAGTAGGAAAATAAAGTAAAACTCCAATAAAATATTAAAAGTTTAATTAACCTGTATAATCATCTAACAGAACATTGATTGACAAACAATATACTTTAAAAGCGTAAAAAAATATTAATAGTCCATGCAAAAAAGGCTATAGTTAGCAAAACTGATTTTTTATCAAAAAATCCTCCTTTGCATTTTGTCTTTTTTCATAAGTCGAAATAAGTATTTAGTAATGAGGACATTATAAAAATATTATTACGACATTACCAACATTTTTATTTTTTATATTATATATTTTTAATTTAAATGTTTAATTGTTTGGTGGTACCTATCACTACAGTTACGTACATTTAACAATGGAGTTACGTTGTAGCTAGTTACTAGATACAACATGTATACGTAGACTCGACCGGGGAAGGAGCACGCCCTTGCAGAGCGACAGCTTTAAATAGGATTGTCTTTCGTATCGTGAGTGGAGTTTGATGAGAATGTGTGTAGAAGTCATGATCCGCAGCTATCACTTAGCATTAGGTGTGCGATTTGTGAAATGTGTGATTGCCACCCCTTAAATTATAAAATATGCATATCAATGTGCACAATCAAACGTAATTATATAATAAATAAGACATTAAACAACAGATAAATTCAAAACTTGTATAAATCAGTCAATCCTTATTTAGTTGCGATAGTAATAAATGGTTTTCTTTTTTAGGAAATTAAGCCCTGTTATTCTTGGATCTACCAATCTTAATAGATATAAAAATTAAGAATTTAGTATAAATATTTTCTTTAGCTCAACAGAATATTCTATGGTTATAAATTCTTTTGACATTCACAAGAGCTTTATTGAGACTAAATTGAATAAAGCGATCTCACTTGAAGTAAAAAGTTTATTTTCTAAGGTAAGCTTGTTTTTTCTCGAAAGCGGCTTATTTTTAAGTTAGGGTGAACGTAATAAGTATATTACTTTGTAGCAGACAAAACTTTATTATATTAAGCAACCAAATACGAAAGGAACATATTGTGTTTACACACCGTTCAGGGGGTTACGATTAAGAAGACAAGTCGCTAGCGTGCTCCCGTTCAGCGAACACGTTATTGATGTTCGCGCGCAAAAGTTCGCCCTCGTCGGGACTTAATTTTCGAGACCGACACATGTCAGTGTATATCAACGCCATATCCAAGCTATTAACATACACCACACAAAGTGAACCGACGGATGGATGCCCTTTACAACTCATAAATAGGCGACATGACAGACTCGGGCGTGGCCACTGTTTGATTAAAACGCAACGTGGAATCGCTCTTTTATGGAGAAGGTTTTGATGATGTTTATTTTATAGGAGTATTATGTTGCTTTTATTATTTTCTTTTCATTTATATATTTCATAAATACGCAAAAATGGAATATTTTTAGCAATTTAGATATATTTTATATTCTTGGAAATTATGCTCATAACCGAGATAGTGTTAAGATTTTGCCCAATAGAGGGAAGCAATAACACACAAACAAAATTTGTTATAATAAATTATAGTGACCATTCTTGACAATTTACTCGCTGCTACACACCATTAACCAAGATACCATAACTTTTATTATTAATATATTTTAGCAGTTTGACCGCGGAATTAATCTCAATGGAGAAAATATTTTCATTTATTATATGAAACCCTGTCCCACGTATCGGGTTGACGGCTGTGTAATCTCACCTATTGTTATGTATATATAAATGGTAATGCAAGATAGTTAATATATATTTTTATTCTATAATGCTAATCGGTATTTGTTATTTTACTTTATTATTTACTAATACTTTACTATTACAGTATTTACTCGTACAGTTAGGTTCGAATCAATTTTTTTTTTTAATCTTATAATATTATTAAATTATTTTATAACATTAGGGGTGATATACGAGCACGAAGTTCAAGTGAATGTGATTGATTCCTACGGCCTATGACACTGATACCGTATTCATCCTAGAAAAGAATCATAATGCAAATGCGTTATTATCCCATGAACAAAGATGGAATACTGCGCCGTCAGTTCTAAGTGTACTGTTACTCTCTTTCACCGTACTAAACACAGTTAATCTTCTTTAATAGCGTGGATCTACCGTTCCCTCGAAATCCGCCGACTATTTTTGACTTCGCTATTTTATCGATTATTATTGACGTTTTACCACAACAGATAAGGAGCACCATAGATAAGAATGATCTGAGAATATCGGAACACCCATAGTTACACTTACCATTATGTATTAATAATAAACTTTATATGATGTTATATGTTTCATGTAAATGTATGAAATAATTATTTGTTATATTGTCGATTTATTATTACTTATTAATTATATTATAATTATTTTTATTACTTTGAGAGTAACAAACGAGCATACAGTTCACATGATGGCCAGTGATTCCTGTGGCCCCATGATATCTACATTCATCCTTGACAAGGAATAATAATGCAGATGCGTTGTCGCCCTTGAGGACTGAGATGGAACGCCGGACCCGAATGCATCGTCACGCAAGGCCCCTCCGGATCCGGATCCCTACATTAACCATACCAAACACTGAAGCAATATGCTGCTATTTGGCGCTGGTCATCTGTGATGGCGTGGTTCTAGCCCGGTCGAGCTGACCCATTCATTCTGCAACTAGAAACACACTGCAGCGTAGCTCTACCACTGTCAATATTCAATCTTATTAAAACGTTAACCATTAAAATAAATATCAGTGCTAGTTCAACGTGTAGTAGACACTGAATAAAACTGCATGTAAATCAATTTACATGGTTATATTTCTTGTATATGTTTCATTCACATACAAATAAATAATAAAAATACACAACAAAATACGAAAGCTTTTAGGAATTACTTCCAAGCAACGTAACAAATTTGTGAACTTTGAGCCTTTGTGATTAATAATTAAGACGATACGAAGTCGTTGTTTCGTTGTTTCAAAAATTTAAATGGTAAAATTTGTTCCTAATTAGGATTCCGCCTTGAGGCTATCAGCCTTTTTTACCCTTCTGTAAGTTTCTTATACAAAATTTAAAAATCTTGAAACAAAAGGATTATTTTCAGCATATTTAAAAACACCTTTAGAGTTGGAGTTAAAAACGAACCAACCTTTCCTTTTATTATGCATCGAAATTTACATTTAATTACAACTAACCTATTACTTGACATAATATATTAGTTGACTATAAAGTATTCCACATATGAGTAAATCATTTAACGGATATTTACGAGAGATGAGATTCAGCAAAATCTTAAAGAAATATAATCTCGATTGAAGTTTTCATAAAATTTATTCAAAGAGCTTATTTCCTTTTGAACTTCTTTTTCATTCGAAATTGAAATAAATGTAAGAACGTCTAAGTCTTATAAAAGGAACCTGTTGCTAAAGCGACAGACGACGTCACAGAAAAAAATCGCAGGGGCCGTCTCAGACATGTTTGCAGGGCACATTATATTGTGAGGGCATTATTAACCATGACAACCGACGTCCCTCGTTTGCCCTCCACAACTTTTTCCAAACATCACCCAATTAACAATCTATAATCATCTATAAAAACAGTCTATAATCTTTCGTTTCAAACATTTGCCGACTCTCTCGGCAGTTTTTAACTCGACCTCCCCAAATTTGCAAGTCTCAAAATGCAGGGGTACGTCATATGCCAAATAGATGACGGGATTATTTCTGTGTTTGACATAATCATAGTGACAAATTTATTTAGGGCTGCTATATTCGAAGACATATATTTTGATGGTTTTTTTCCGTTATACAAGGGTCAATATTGTTATAAAGTATATGTAATATAATTTATTGATAAATGTGTATTTATTTTTTGCCACATAGTCCACGAAAACTTAAGCTCGACAGATACTTCCTAACTATTTTTCATTTACAACATTATATCAAGTGGGATACTACTAAACTATGGCGTGAATTCATTGCCTCAATCGGTCGAATACGTATGACCGCATACCCCTCTATAAGAGGGTTGAGAGGAGATTATAGGCCCCACATTTACCCTCATGATTTTTGATTGTCTAGAAAATATTTCGTATAACTTACGCCTGGAAAAAAATACAGCAACTTTTGCGTTGTATTATTATATTGTAGAGTAGTTTGTTGTATACACATTGATGAGGAAATATTACTCCGAATATTTTAACGTAATTTCTACACCACAAACGGTAAAGTTAGTCTATTTGACATCAAAAGTTAATTTAAAGAGCAAGACAGATACACATCGCGAACCTCTCGACACGAAAATTGCAAAATTATCCCGCATCTTTATCTTCAAAGAGATGTCATCCCCATCTGCGAGGCTGGGCCAGTTCAAAGTTGTTTGCGGCACCGCTGGAGATCGTTCTTATTAAACATTCTGATATTAATCCCGACTCACCTGTGTAGAGCTTAAAAAAGAAATCTGAATTGAAAATTTGAAATCTTTTATTCACTAGTAATTACTTATTAACTTTTGGCATATTCGAAGCAACTTTTGGTTCTTGATTTAAAGTTTTAGAAACGAATTATTTGAGAGATAGAATTTGTATAATGAGCATTTACCATAAGATTTATATAATGTTATTATAATGAAATAATTTAATGAAAATGTTGTTCATCATTCAATTTCTTCAAAACTTAATATAATACTTTACATTTTAAATGCTTTTTGAACAGTGTACTAATACTAGCACAAGATTCGATTTAAAAAGACTTGAGAGGAAAATGTGGAAGATTTAAGGCCTTAAGTTAATCAAAATTTTAGTTAAGTGAGATAGTAAGCGTTATCCATATTTCACCTAGAAATTATAAAGGTCGTATAGTGTTAATACAGAAATCAAATATGCCACGCTATAAATATACATTATCACTAATATAAGTTATCACTGAACCATTATGTATTAACATATCACTCTGATACTATTTGGTATGGCTAGGGACTTATGTACTCCTACTTACATTTTAAAGTTGCTTCAAGTACAGAGATGGTAAAATGCATAAGGAAGGAAAACTGCTGACACATTATTGTAAGTTGTAAGTAAGTTGGATTTGCCATAGTCGTGTCAGTGTGTCGGTCTTGCCAATAGGATTGGCAATGGCAGTGCTTGACTCCTCATATTATTGACGATGGTCACCTGGCAGATGGCACCATAGTTACGGAAATACCCATTTCGTAGCAGCTTTTAATGACACATAAGGTACGAGATATGATAAAATCTCAAATCGGTATTGGATTATTCATATCATACTTACGGGAAATACTTCCAATCCTTTTTTTTAATAAATAGCTATCGTCATATAAATGATCACACACACATTTAAATTAAAGTTGGATATATTCCTGTCCTACTTGTAAAGAGCAACTAAGTCAATACCTTGCCGAATTTAATACGGGTAGCTTTTTCACTTTTATCCACAAAAATCTGTTTAAGATTACTCACTATACAGCCATTATTCTCTGACATCGGCCAGGTCGAAAATTCCAACTTATAGTACAGAACGCTGAATGAATTTTCATTGTTACTAAGGCCTTATTAGGATCTAGGTGTTTTTTACTTGAGTTTATTATATCACAGCATGGTTTCGGAAAAACCAAGTTTCTTAATATTTTGATATCCGAATTTATAATCACTGAAACGAAAAATGCTATTAATACACTTTATGAACTAAAAAAAATATTATTAAAGGTACATACAGATTTGAAAACATTGTAGAATATAAATTCAATTAACTTGATATACTCGTAAATACGGCCCTCTTCTAGATTAAAAATTTTTGATTAACTGAAATAATAATATCAAAATTATAAATCAAAATTATTATACTTAATATTTACAAAGTATATAAACAGTCACTAAGGGAATTAAATAATTGCAATCTCTTTCTAAAAACAAAAAAACGCGTACATACCTCTAAGAAATTTTTATTACTAACACTGCAACAAAGTACTAGTATCAAAAACGATTTTGCGCGCGACGGCTTGGAGTTTTGAAAATTAATTCGGTGGTTCCGAGCTATTACACAAACTGTCAGCGCAGGTGCCCCGCTGCTTCGACGATTTGCATTTGGATATACTCCTACTAATTTAACTTCTCTGTTAACACAAAACTAAACAACGCCCGCAGTTTCAGACTCGCGGGAGCCAAACTATCCGGTGTTATTTTCATATTATGCCAACAATTACCACATATCATTTTCAAAGTTTCCAATAGCTAAGGAGATCCAGGAGATCATTATGAGAGATCTTTTATATGAATAAGTGGATTTAGTTCAATACATAAAAATTAGCAGTATATATTATGTATATAAGTAAAGCATCATGATATTCCTAGTTTTCTTTACCATTTAAATATGTAGAGTTTTTGGCTATTGCTTTTCATTTTAAATAACACTTGTATAAATTATGTAAAAATATATTGGAAAAATATTACCAAAATAACATCAGAAGAACACTGGAAAATTCAAATTGAAATTCGAATAAAAAACCAGTCTCAATTAAAAATATGTGCAACATGTTTTCCAAAACACAACCTAATGCCTGCTATGCACCAGCTAACGGAACGGTTCCTAGCGACTAGGTGATGGCAGGTAGATGGCATTAGTTGAAATATACAAAATACAAATCTTACTGGCCATTTATGTGGAGGATTGACACTGCGTTAAGAAACATATCAATAAAGACAAATACTTTAACTAGGCTTTCTGGTATTTTCTTGAAGAGACCTATGTGCTGGAAACGACAGCTATAAACTGAAGAATAAATGAAAATGACGATTATCAGATTTAGAGATTATATAGCAAATCAACTTAATTAAAATAACAATAATTATGTACGTTGTAATAAAATTCATTTTATGTTAAAAATCAATATGCAGAATGTATCAGCTTTTATCGCGGTTTTACGTACAATCATTACTAACCACTTCACAAAATTTCTTTCTTTAAATATAATTAAAAATTGTAAAACTATAATTAAAACTATTAATAGTCAAGATTACAATAAAGCCTTAAAATATCTACAAGAGAGAAACTTAGCTGGATTACTATTTTGTGACAACCCTAGTGTATTGAGTAACTATTTAACACAAAACTAAACAACGCCCGCAGTTTCAGACTCGCGGGAGCCAAACTATCCGGTGTTATTTTCATATTATGCCAACAATTACCACATATCATTTTCAAAGTTTCCAATAGCTAAGGAGATCCAGGAGATCATTATGAGAGATCTTTTATATGAATAAGTGGATTTAGTTCAATACATAAAAATTAGCAGTATATATTATGTATATAAGTAAAGCATCATGATATTCCTAGTTTTCTTTACCATTTAAATATGTAGAGTTTTTGGCTATTGCTTTTCATTTTAAATAACACTTGTATAAATTATGTAAAAATATATTGGAAAAATATTACCAAAATAACATCAGAAGAACACTGGAAAATTCAAATTGAAATTCGAATAAAACCAGTCTCAATTAAAAATATGTGCAACATGTTTTCCAAAACACAACCTAATGCCTGCTATGCACCAGCTAACGGAACGGTTCCTAGCGACTAGGTGATGGCAGGTAGATGGCATTAGTTGAAATATACAAAATACAAATCTTACTGGCCATTTATGTGGAGGATTGACACTGCGTTAAGAAACATATCAATAAAGACAAATACTTTAACTAGGCTTTCTGGTATTTTCTTGAAGACCTATGTGCTGGAAACGACAGCTATAAACTGAAGAATAAATGAAAATGACGATTATCAGATTTAGAGATTATATAGCAAATCAACTTAATTAAAATAACAATAATTATGTACGTTGTAATAAAATTCATTTTATGTTAAAAATCAATAAGCAGAATGTATCAGCTTTTATCGCGGTTTTACGTACAATCATTACTAACCACTTCACAAAATTTCTTTCTTTAAATATAATTAAAAATTGTAAAACTATAATTAAAACTATTAATAGTCAAGATTACAATAAAGCCTTAAAATATCTACAAGAGAGAAACTTAGCTGGATTACTATTTTGTGACAACCCTAGTGTATTGAGTAACTATTTAACACAAAAACTAATTGGGTCAATAAAAGAAGGTAGAAGGTAAGAGGCAGGCACATGACTCTCTCTCTCACAGAACTCCAAAAAAGCTTCGTATTGACCGACACAATGAAATGAAAAAAAATATTTATGCACGGCACAGGAATCATTGTAATAATCTTATTAAAAAGCTAAAGAGAAAATATGAAAGGAGACTTCTAGAAAGAACCCTTGCAAACAACAAACTTCTTTGGAAAAACATAAAAGACATAACGTACACAAATAAATCGAAACGACTTAATCAGGGATTAATGAAAACTAACAAACCATCCATTCAAGCCACGAATTTTCTAAATAATTACTTTGTAAACATGGCAGAGCTAGTAGAAAAAAATCATTGTTTAGATAAAAATCCTACCTAATCTGTCCCAATTTTTTATCTTACTAGATGAAGATGTTATAGAAATCAATAACATAATAACTAATCTAAAGTCCGATAGTGCCCCAGGATATGACGGTGTTTCTGGATATTAAAAAGGCCTTCGATACGGTTTCTCTCCCTATTCTAGTACACAAGCTAGAAAAAAATGGCATAAGAGGAATGCTACTGGCTTTTTTTAATAGTTACTTGTCTGATAGAAAGCAATAAGTTAAATTTGAACAATATATTAGTGATGATCGTGAAGTATACGGTGTCCCTCAAGGAAGTGTTTTAGGACCTACTTTATTTCTAGTATTTATAAATGATTTATACAATATGAAAATCCAAAATGCTGAAATTTTCTCGTACACCGATACAGCCGTTTCCGTTTCCGTGAAAAAATACAACGTATCACAGGTCCCTACTACTAAAACAATGTTTGCATCCATACAATAAATTCGTTCAGCTTGTCTTTATAATAAATTAAACAAAGAAATAGATATATATAACAAGAAGTACTTTGAGGGTAAGAAAAATTTATTAAAGTGGAGTGGACCCTTATAAACGAGGAAACAGAAAAAATTATTGACAATATAAGATAAAATCGCATCGCATCGAGTGCAATTGAAAACGAATATATGTACACATACACACACACAATTATAAACAAAATATTTTAAATTTGATTTAATTTCTCTTTTCTTTTCTTTTATCAAATATATTTTAATTAATTAATTAAGGTGTTAGATAATTCTTATAATTTCCTGTTGTTTAGTTATGGAAGAACAGCGTCCCCTGGCACAGGCATTGTATGCTTAAAAGGAGACTCCAATCATTAGTAATGAAATAATTGTAACTTGATATATATTGTAATATTTCCTTAGCAAGTTATATATATAAATATATTATTATTGTTATATTAAAAATTGTTTTAAAGGTAACGAAATACCTTCACGCCAATTTCAGGTTTTGTTTGCCTACGCACACAGAGCCAGAATAAATTTAAAGGTATTGTGTTAGATGGATTATGTAACGACGTCCATTTATATGTAAAATAGTGACGCGTAGATCGAAGCTGTCCGACCGTATACGTTCCCGCCACATTGCTCCCACAGGCGCCTGCCCACAACCATCATTCTACCTATGATTTTAACAGAAAAGTTTTATTTTCTAACCTCCATTATTTTTGCTTTAATTTAAAGATATTTTCTATTGAGACGATCTTTATGAGGTAAAGTGTTTATATAACTTTATGTATTATTTTATTTTCTCATGTCATTCATCCCGCTGGTATCATAAAATCGATTATTAAGAGTATGAGAAACTATGGAGAATATAATATACTACATTATTAGTAGTAGAATTGCTTCCAAATCTACCTTCCATGTTTATTTCGATTTGTCTAAGCGAGTCAAGATGAAATTTTAAGAATGGTTTTTAAAGGCCTTAAATGATGACAAGATATAATCTACAGTAACTTTTGGATTTATAATGTCTGAAGTAAGTATGATTAACTTTCTATAAAATTACGGAACAATATACGTAATTCTTTTTACAATTCCCATTACAATCCTAGAAAGTTTCGGCTATTGTTAGGCTAAGCTGAAACATGTTCATAATTTTTTAATGTTTAAAACGAATGCTCGGGAAATTCTGCTGGTTTTGACAGACAGCAGCGGTGTAGACGTGAATAAACTTTTCACAAACACGCTCTGAAATATCGCCACTCGCAGGCGCTCGAACACCGACTTTAACATATACCAGAGCTGCAATATACGTGAGCATTCACTAGTCATGAAACGCTTTTAGATGTAAAATGTCATACCATTTCTTCACCTTATTCTTGTATTAAGCAGTTCAGTAATTACAATGTTTTCACATTTATTCGGAATAAACCGCTTACACTTAAAATTCTATCTCCTATAACACAGAAATAACTTTCTTGTTTATATTTGTTAATTATATAGGCATGTAAATTTGTTTTACATAAGCTCTTATCTATAAACATTTTTGTCGTATATAAGAAAATACATAAAAATATGGTTATAAATAAGAAAAATGCACTTTTAACATTTCACGATGCAAGACTTCTTTACTTTCCTGTCCAAATTAAAGTTCAAAATTTACTAGCTTTATAATATTAATTACAAAATGATTAGATAAAAGATATTAACTACAACATATTATGTGAAAACGGATATATATTGCGTGGTATTTACAAACGATTTCATATAACTTGTGCTTTTTTAAGGTAATTAACAAGAAAATAGAACTAAATTGTACAAAAATTCATTACGAGCCCGACAATTGATACCATCTATAATTTAACGACGTGAATAAATCGCTTTTTCTTTGTTTTGTGGCTCTACACTATTTTCGTGGCTCACAGCTCGCGACGCAGACAAATCGCGTCACAACTTGCATAGCGTTCGTTAGCCGCTTGTTTCTGTTCACACACGTACATATTTACATTTGCTTTTGCAATGCGCTGCTGTGGGCACGATTAGCTTAAATTTAATGCGAATTCAATAATGACGAAGAATCGGAAGGTTAAAAAACCTACATTTATAGGTTACGATTTTGCAAAACGAGAAGGGAAAAGAAATAATTTGTATAACATGAAAAAATAGAAGATTATGCAAAGCAGAGAGTTAATTAAACCTAAATAGAAAATGTAACATAACACACGACAATAGTACCATTACAAATATTAACCTGAATCGTGCTTCGTATCAGTCTGTGAAGGAGACCTATGTTCAGTAGTTGACTAATGATGGGCTAAAATCACAATGATTTCGCGTGATGTTTTTTTTTTATGAAGTTAAATTAAAAATAAATGGAATGTATTTTAAAGTTAAGTTTACAAACTGCTTACATAAGAATATAGCAATAACTAGAGCTACTGAATATTTATAACGAACAGGGATCAATTTTCAGACTCAGAATTATCCAGACGTTTTACAACAAATTACTGCCATAGTGCCGATGGATTATGTAAAACGACACCTATTTGTATGTAAACTAATGGTGAGTGTCAGAGAACGGGGCGCTATGTCGACGTCGGTGACAAAGACATGACGGGGTGTAGCCGATTCTGTGGTATTTTACTTGTACTCATATTTTTTCCTCAGTTTTACGCTTCCAGCTCTAAATGTTGGCTAATAAAATGTAAACATATTCAAGCGTATATGTACATATACAATATGTTACATTTAGAAAATCTTATAACATGTAGGAGAATCTTCAAATAAAATCTTGTTGCTTAACAAGGAATGAACTGGCCGTACGTCGTGATAATTGATAATAAAATCTTATATTCTTAGGTTCAAAGAATGATTATAAGGAACAATTCAAAGTTACCTTTAATTTATTTTTGACCTTGCGTTGTAATTAAAACCCTCATATCACAATGGACTTCCTTCAAAACACAGAAGCTCGGAAAAATACTGTTTAAAATTAAAATAAATAATAATATATACCTGTGATATTAAAACAGCCCTAAAATTATGTAACAATATACAAGTTATCAGACCACCGCAGAAAGCATCTTAAATGTTTTGTACTCCGGTAATACGGGTATTCAGCTGACTGTAATAATAGTATAGAGACGCAGTGAAACAACACAATATAAATTTTATATAAGTCTGTTTTTCGTGTTGTGTAGAAAAAGATTAAACATTTAATGTTAATTGTATTTGTATTGGTAGTCTATTGTTAAAAACTGGCTAAAGCTTTGAATAGCTTGGTTCAAGCTTTGGGAAGCACACGCTAATGATAACGCCCTCACATACATGTAAGGTAGTGCTCATTCAGTGGCTGGATCACCACTGAAGAAAATAATTTAGTTTTTACCATCTGTCAAATGTAATAACTCTCTAGAAGATGCAGTCAAAAAGATCAATAAAAACCTGGTCAAAGAATTTGCAGTCTGCGATCACACGTACTTGTGAAACACTGATTCATACCAAAGGTGATTTGGGACGCCATTGAAATTAAAAACAATCTAATTTCAAAAGAAAAGATATATGGATGCTACCAATAGTTTGGGATGCTGTGATTAATAAAAATAAATCCTAAACCTGGTACCACCACTGCAAGACAAGACGCAAGACATTGTGAGATCTTTTCTTAGATCAGACACAAATAATAATTTTAAGCTGATTATACCGGGTTAATTATAACATCAAGACGTTAAACACCTCATCCCCCAAGTGACTATGAGTGCTATCTACGCAATATACGCTATATAATACTAAACTTTGTGTTATGAAATATGTAATAAAATTTCTTAAAAATATCAGCTAGAGTAACTTGATATCTTTCCATTTCTTATTCTCCTGGTAAAGCTGAAAGATATTTAACAAATATATTTATTAAGAAATATAGATTTCTTAAACACACCAAAACTACGCTCCTCAAAGAAATATTGTAGAAAATCATAATACAACTGTTTCAATTTTGAAGCTACTCAATGTTTGTTAAAGCTCTGCTGAAAAGCGGGATCCAGTAGATTCTTTGAATGGCATCTGTTATCTGCCGCTGCGAATATGTCGCTTGTAGTTGACTGTACCCCAGACGACCAAAAACTATTGTTTTAATTACTGTTGTGTTGCTTTTACGTGAATTTACGTTGAATAAATAAGTCACCATAAAGTTTTACTCCTCACAAGTATTTACGTATACCTATACATATAAAGACAAGTGTCCTGACTGACTAAATAATTGACACAGTATAACCGTATCAAAACAACTGAAGTTAGAACACGAAATTTAGTCATAGGTTTTCTTTTGTAATGTAAACACCAAAATTTCTTGGTGAATTTTTGAGACTTCCACCCCTAAGGAGGGAAAACAGAGGATGAAAGGTAATATGGAAATTGGTCATGTATTAACAAAGAAGCATGTAATTTAAATGTTACTATATCTGGAATATATTGAAAAATGACATGCTCCAGTTTTGAGAAATTGAACCCCAAAAAAGATAAAATATGGGATGAAAGTTCGTATGGAACTTGGTCATTTCTGAACGAAGGATCATGAAACTTATTTTTAGACTTTTAGGGAAAAGTTAAGAATTATTTGTTCCACGATTTTTGTAAATTCGACCCTGAAGAAGATAACATGGGAATTATATTTTTGTATATATTTAAGCCCCGTATGTTTACAAAACTGATGAAGCATGAAATTTAAACAGTAGGTTCCTTCTGTTACATAAACATCCACAAATAGTTTTCTTCTTCCACTCCTAAAGTGTTTACCCCCTAGCACTAAGTTACGAAAATTTGTTAGAACCTTTGTCATTCATGAATTAAGAAGCATGCAATTCAAGTTTTAGGCTGGTTCCCAAATGAAGGGAGTGAAGAGAATTCCAGATTTTTGGGAATTGAACCAATAAGAGGATAAAATCAGGATGTATGTTCTTTCTTTTTTTATCACATTGAGAATAACAAACGAGCACACAGTTTACATGATGGTAAGTGATTCCCGCGGCCCATGACATCTACATTCATCCTTGACAAGGAATCATAATTCAGATGTGTTATCACCCTTGAGAATTGAGATAAGTCACCAGTAATAAAGGTCTCCAGATTCCTATACTGCACAGCAGCATGATCCTACCCCAGTCTAGCTGAACCATTCATTTTGCAGTCTAGCTCTGCTACTGCAAATTATATTTTTTTTATGTATATGAGATCGTGTTATTTAAGAATGGAGAAATTGGTATTTTATTGTATGAAATTAAGAATGTGAATTTCTTTGTGATAATCGAATCTTAAAAGTGCTTAATAAAAGCTGTAAGATAAGGTTAGGAAATTTGATACTGGATTACCTAGTCCAGGTCAGATATCGTCATGCACTATTTGCAATATATACATACTTGAAATAGATAGAAGAACAAATAAAGAGAAAAACCGAATTTATCGAAAAAAAAGCCGTAGGTAACGTATAGTCTTTTAAAAAGTGTTCATGTTTAATAAATGCCTGCATAAAAGGTGTCTTTATCAATTTCGCTATTTTTACTGAAGCTATTTTTAAATTGAAGCACTAAATACCGTTCATTATAAAGGTGCAAATATTATTTAAGATCAAGGCCTGAACTCGTGCATTAATATCTAATGTCCATGAGATTACTGTTTAATGACTTTCTATGGGAAATGGTAAAAAAGAATCACTAAAAATTATATAATAACAACATTAAATTAATAAATTGAAGTAAGAGTAAAGTAACGGCCGGCATAAATAGATTTAAATACAGCTGGGCATAAACCTCCCTAGAGGGTATTTGAGCGAAGAGTGATTGGTAGACTTCACGTGTCTTTGAAATATTTTTTTTATTTCCTTGATATGAATGTTAGAGGATCAAATTCGAACGTGAAACTAAATAAATTAATTTAATAAATTTTTAGTATTGTTTAACGCTATTATTAATTATCTTAATCCTCTATAAAGCCGAAGCATGTTGTAATACTCTATGAAACTGGATATAGCATGAATAAGTTCGACTTGACTGTGGAGGGACAATGTTTTCATGGAATAATTTCGTAAAATAGTAGCATAGCGCTTTGTGTATCGTATAGTGAGTGGGCGAAGTAGCCAGTACACATGGGTGAATATGCATCTGCATTTTGTTTCCTCGCCTTGAATGAATATAGGTGTCATGGCTCAAAGAAATCTCTTCATCAGGTGAACTGTGTGCTCGTTTATTTCTCTAATTTCCGTAAAGAAGAGTGCATTGAGACCACAGAGCCCTTATTCGATTATTTTAAAAGTATTTTCAGTAAATTAAATTCAATTCCAAGGCATTTTTAGTCTAAAATATCGTCGTACCCATTCATAGAATATGTATTCTCTGTCTAGACGAAAACACAGCCCTGTGATAATATTCCAACTGTGCGATATAATAGACAAATTAGGAACGTAATTTCGCTAAAATTTCTCAGACAAAAGTAACTTAAGTTTTCTTAGAACTGTCTGAATTGCGTCTTGTCTAATTCTCTCTTTAGAATAAGTTTGTTAGATAACTTTTCACGTTTCTATTTCAAGCCGAGTGAATATGGCTTATCAAAACGTCGCAATATATTCTTTGTGGTAATACGAATCATTTTAACGTACTCTGGTTATTATTATCTTTCCCTAAAAACTCCAAAAATTATGACTTCTAATAATTTTGGCAATTATGACCATAACCTAACATTTATTCAATTCAAGAATTAATAATTGTATCATAATATTGTATAAAAAACAAAAATTATACGTCAAACATAATATAGATGTGTGTCAACAAATATTGAAATATTGATGGGAGAAGACCGTGCGCGTAATTTAAGTTATTTTTAATACCTTCCTGTTCTATTCTCTCTTTGGCACTTGTGGGAGTAGCATATACAGTTTTAGCTGTTTATTATTTAAGTACATGACCCCTCTTAATTAATTCTTAAGATGTATCACCGTTTACAAATTAACCCTTAAGTTAAGTTAATTTTATTATTGTTAATAGATCTACCCCATAAAATATCTATCCATTAACATTATTATTGTATCATATATGCTTAAATGTAACCTGAATATCAGTATAACATAAAAGAAGCATCGTTATCAGGCCCATTTTCCTCTGGCCCTTGCCGTATGTCAAACATATAGGGTTACACGACATTCAGTCTCGGCTCCTTAATGGACACTTGTAAGGCCTAGTGAGACTTTTGAAGCGCGGTGTTTTGACACCCTATCCTACAAAAGAATGGGACTCTTATAGGATATAAGAAAATGATGAAACCATATCGACGAGTAACGTTATATTATTATGGTTTATTTTCCTTGTCTGACGAAGTTGAAAGATAATATATTTAATCTATTTTAAAGTAAGCTTCAACCGTATTGTCTTATGTAGTTTTGTGTCTCTCGTTTACGTTGTTACGCATTGTTCACATGTAACTTTCTGTATGTTGAACAGAGTATGTTTGGTTATTTGGATATTATGTTGGATATTTTTATCGTGTGCTATGAAACCTACACTAACAAAGTTACAATCTTACCAAAATCTTATCATTTTATTTTTCACAAATTTACCATTTACAAATTTAAAGAAGTGTAAAATTTTAAGATCACCCATCACCCACTTTATTACTACAAAGTACCATTTCCAATTAAAACCCATTCCTAATTATCAATGACAATAATTACATTGAAAAGTATTAGCGTCTTTCTTGTTTTACAGTTTGAGTGATATTTTTATTACTAAAGTAATAATATCTGCGAACTTTAATAATGATCATCATTAGATATATTGCCACATAGCACGAAAATAAGCATGACCTTCAGTTATATAGATATAAATTTAAGTATTATAAAAACGTCAAAATATTTACTATTTTAAAAGTTACCTCTTTTGCTAATAGCTAAATTGTAGGTACAATAAGCAAACTGCGAAATTTGATACCTGCTTCCTATGGATGTTTACTAAATTTCTGTATAAAAAGATCTCGATTTAACAACCAAGAGGGACTTAGATGAAAAATAGCCTCTGGATGCAATTAGAGAAAAGAATCGCGTGATCTCCGGCTTTATCTTTTATCCAGTAACTACCAGTAATAACTGCCAACCAGGAATATAATAGACGTAGAAACATTCCGCGAAAATCCTTTTGATAACTACTGGCACTTATTTTAAGTACATTTATCACATATTCAATTGAGGTTTTTAAAATATAAAATCATCAAAATACATACTTATTAAACAATTTTTTTTGTTAAATATTATAAAAAAAAGCATCTTTCTTTTAATAGGTTGAAGTTATGCTTTGAATAAGAGGTTTTAAAAAGAAATACGAACAGAATTGTATGGTATTGATTCCGCGGAACTAGTTTACCTAAAACCTTCGCGCTTTTGTCACCGCCCATAGTACATTTCCGTGTAGCATTCCCGCCGGAAACAGCCTTTCAATGTTCACCTGTTATGCAAGGAGAAATTCCATCCCAAAGCACCGTCTGACGTCACCTCTAAATACTCGAACGTCACACAACCTAATACTTATTTACAAAAGCAATGAATTTTATAAACTATTTAAATTTTACAGAGAAACATTTCTTCATTTCAATAAAACTATGTAACACTATAATAAAAAGTGTAACTTAATTATGATGTTTAGAACGCCCTGTCAATATTATTTTAAATGTTGAAAAAATATTAAAATTGGCTTTATTACCTGAAGTAAACTACAAACTTACAAATAAAAAAAAACAATTATGTCTATGTACGTAAAGAAAAATTATTTTCGATTTACTAACATCCAGAACGCGTGAGGCAACGAGGCGCAAACACTGTTCACGTTCCTCGATTCCGGATGATATTACATTTTCCCATATTGATGTATGATTTATGAAATGTCCTCGGAACAAAGTTATCTGACGCTCACACTGGTTGTGATACAATATCATTGATTTTGTCTTCGGCTTATTTTAGCCGTTATTATCGTAATCGTAAAAATTTTCCATTTTTCCATCAGATGGACTACAGAGCTGGTGTATTCATGTCTATAAATAGCAACATAAAGTTCGTACCTTAATAAGATAAAGTTTGTACCTAAACTATATAAAGTTCGTAAACTGGCACACAC
This sequence comes from Teinopalpus imperialis, assembly GCA_029286865.1. NCBI lineage: Eukaryota > Metazoa > Arthropoda > Insecta > Lepidoptera > Papilionidae > Teinopalpus > Teinopalpus imperialis. The sequence goes on along the minus strand of JAGSMU010000025.1, from coordinate 19,818 downwards.
AATTTCAATAATCTTTGTTTTAAATGCTATTGTTCAAAATGTTCTTATTCTAAAAATTGCATTCACTGGCAGTATTTAGTGAATAATTTTGATTTATTATTGTAAATTAAACGTCAAAATTTACTAAGAAGTTCAAGTAATAGCACTTAGTTGTAATTAGGTATCTCTTTTACATTAGCTAATGAAAATTTAGAACAACCCTTCCTTGCATAAGAATACTTTTGTTACATACTTTTTGGAGCACAGAATGACACCATTACGGTTTTTCATCTCTAAATACATACAGAAAATGAAACCTAAAATGTAGATACAGGCGTTTATATAATTATGCAACATTTATACATGATGAGACAATTATTCATTCAAAGTAGTACTTATTAGAAAAAGATTTTATAAAAGAACCATGAAACCCTTAATCTTCTTTAATTTTTACATAAAAAGGCAAACTACACACTGACTAGCTGATTTTGTTATGGTAGAGCTACACTGCAGTTTGTTTCTAGCTGCAGAATGAATGGGTCAGCTCGACCGGGGTAGGACCACGCCCTCATAGAACACCAGCGTAAAATATCATCATAATGCTACTGTATTTCGTCTGGTGAGTGTAGGAATCCGGAGACCTGTATTACCAGTGACGGGGCATTCCATCTCAGTCCTCAAGGGTGACAGACAACGCATCTGCATTATGATTCCTTGTCAAGGTGAATTTAGATGTCATGGGCCGCAGGAATCACTTGCCATCAGATGAACTGTGTGCTTGTTTATGAATCTAAATGTAATTTAAAAAATCATCATCGCAGAGCCTTAACTACTAAAGCTAGAAATACAAAATTTGGTCAGTAACTTTCGTAATTTAAACACCCAAGAAAGGATATTTGTGACTTTAACTTCAAAGGGGGTGAAATAGCGAATGATAGTGTGCATGGAACTTTGTCAATGATAAACAAAAGGCATTAATTTTTTGATTCATTGACTTACATGCCAAATCGAACCATTACGTACTCTAGTTGTTTTGGAAATTCAGCTCTTAATGGCGTTATATTATGACGGTACATCGGATAAGTAGGTCTTAATGATGAAAGGTATGAATTGACATTATTTAGAATCTATACTCGTCCATATTTAAAATAGTTGTTAGTAATACAATTCGCACTGATAAAGACAAAAAATCAAATTTACCGTGGGTAAAGCCGTTGACAAACAGCTAGTCGTTTTATAGTACGGAAACACCCTTTCTCCATTAATAAAATATGTATTCTAATGCACTCAACTGGCTTATTTATGGTCCAGGTTATATTTTACAAAGTTCAAGATTATATTTCTCTGGAGTTACAGTTGTTTCAAACCATGGGTCCGTAAACGTAAAGCTTCCTTCCTATAAAGGTTAACGCATTAAAGGTTGCATGCATTTACATGTTTACCAGAATATGTTTTCTTGTAACAATACAATCGTTGGTATCTATAAAAAAAATTCTCTAACCTCATGGTCAAAGTTTATAAACAAAAACAACATTATTGGTTTATTGTTTTTGGCTTATGTAAACTAAGGATGTCAATCAGTCCGACATTTTAAAATAAAATCAATATATTTACGGTTTAACTGAGTATTATTCATAATAATATGAATATATTTTACACTGTAAAATTAACATTTACTTTATTACGAAATTAATTTATACACAGGAATTAAAAGCAAAAACACGATAGACAAAGTTAAATACAAGAGAAGCTTAAAATGTTGTAGGAAGCTATAAATAATGAATTCATTAGCAATACACATCATCCCCGATGTTCATTATACTGTCGCACAAAATTAAAACTGTACACAAAGAAACTTGCTAGGATGGCGGGTCGACTTGACTGAAACCTCCATATAAAATTTAATTTTAATCCGAGGGTACAAATGAGATAGAATTTCACCCTTACTTATCTGGGTTACGTAACGAGCCTTGTGTAACCACGTTGCAATGTTTCGTTAGATAGAGGTAGGGAAATGTTGTCGAAACACCTCGGTACAGAAGTCTATCTACTGCTCAATAAACATTTAGGGAACAAAATAATTAAATTATCTGCATATTATCTAGTCTAGAAAGAAAATAAATCATATAGATAATTTGTTTATTGTTAGTTTTTAACCACCTTATATTGTAAACTTAAAAATTAATTGTAATTCGGAGAATAAATTCTAAAAATAAAAATAGTGTATAGGATGAATGTGTAGAAAGAAGCTTTTTATACGTAATTCAAACACATCCGTCTCATGAAAATATTAACCAATATGGCGCCATCTGTTAATTTAAACATATTTTGAATAATTGTTGATAATGTGACTGGTGAAGTCTTCAAAAGTGAAGAGAGGGTTACTTTGTAAAGTTAAGCCAAAAATGGAGACAAAATCAACGGTTCTGAACAAAAAGTATAACATTAGATCTTTGTTTTCAAGACAATGTCTTTGGTAATATAAGAACACTTGAATATTCACCACGATGACCGCTTTACTGACCTGTTTTGTATAAGAAGATATCGATACAGACATTTCTATTCAGTGGGTGTCCTCGTTTTAATAAAAACGTGTATATAATGTTGTGTTACATATTCGCACCTGTCTGTACGCAGTGTAGTAATATCGCGGAATCACAATATCTCGTTATACGCAAGTGAAACAAATAAAAGTGCACGTGCCTTGAATGTAACGAAACCTTCGCGACAGCCCACTAAATGGCTGAAGCTTTTCGAAGATGCATCTCAGTCCTATTCATTAATACGCAGACTTGTTCAGAATTCTAAACTAGATTTTATTTACTTTTAACCAACTTTTCCAATTTTTATTACTATTTTACCAATAATTTTTACTCAGATGTAATATATAAAATTTCTATCTTTCAGTAAACTTTGCTATAGGGATAATTTTTCAGAATAAGTTTCAAAACTTTAAAGTATTATCGTAAGTCGTCGGCATAAATTGAACTATTAATTTATACTTTATTTTTATTTTTTTTACACTAAAAATCAGTTAATAGGATTGATCGGAAAGAGCATTTCCAGAATATCGATGTTTGTAATCTGTTGATAATAACTATTTATGAAGCGATACTTTAGCTTATAATAACAACGTTCTCTAATGATGACTCGTCGATGTAAATGAGAATGATTCTGTGTTCATTCAACATCACATGGTCTGTGTGTAGTTTCACCCTTACTTAATTACCTACCGGCCATAAGTTCTGTTACAAATGAAAATGCATTTTTTTTAATGAAGTAATGTAATATTATTAAATTGGTCTCAGCAGAAAATAAAAAATCTATTCGAAAAGTGGCCCCTTTGGCATTTATGGCCTTTAATCTGTTTGGCCGAACGAATCTATGGATTTACGCACTGTTTCCAAGGGAAATTTCGCCACTGCTTGCTCCAAAGATTTTTTAAGAGACTCAATGTCACCGTGTCATTTAGAGCAGGCCATGTCCTCTAAAACTGAATATAATTTGAAGTCTAAAGGGTTGAGGTCTGGGCTAGATGAGGGCAAGACTTCAGCTCTTATAAAGTCCGGAACGTTGGTTTCAAGCCAGGCTCGGGTAGTTTGTGCCTTGTGGCTAGGTGCAGAGTCCTGCTGGAAAGTCCACGGTATATTTTTAAAAAGTGTATTGCTGAGAGGTTTCACAACATGATCCAAGACTGTATCTTGATACACTTTGGCTGAAGTTTTCACTCCTTTTTCACAAAAATGTAGTTTTGAGACTAATTGATAAGACACGCCCCACCAAACCATCACTGGCGCAGGATGATGACCAAGTTGTACCTTTCCGGCCACTTGAGCAGCTTCTTTGGAACTGTGAGGGTACACTTTATCATTTTGCTTATTGTAGTGTTCTTCAATCGAGAATTTTTTTTCATCGGTAAAGAGGATATTTTTCACCTGCTGATACGCAGGCAGAAGGTGTTTTCATCGATCCACTCTCTTTAATTGTAAAGATTGATTTAGGGCATGTTCTGTATATCGACGACAAGCACCAAGCTTCAGGTCTTGTTTTATAATAGGCGACAGAGTCCTAGCGGGAATCTTCATTTCTCGCGATAAGATTTTTTGCTTCCTAATGGGGTTTCGCCGAATTCTGGCTTTTACAGCATTAACCATCTTTGTAGTTATAACAGCACGCGGCCGCCTCGATCTTTTCTGTTCTTCGACAAAGGAAGTGTTATTGTATTTGTTGATAGTACGATATACGAACATACGACTGATACCAAGCTTTTGAAATGTCTGGAATGTGACCGACGGCTCCATACCCACTTTGTGCAAGGCGATCATTGCAATCCATTTTCTTTAACACCCTATTCCATATTGTAATTTGATAATGAGAACGAAAAAATATGTGAAATAACGCAAAATCGAAAGAAGTTTTTAAAATAATATGGGTGTTCCAAATTCAAAATAATTAAAAAGTTGAAAAAAAAGGTTTTTATATAACAGTATTTATAGCCAGACTAGTTATAACCTAATTTAGAAAACAATATTAATTTTGTTGTTAAACTATTATACTATACTTGAATTAAATTCAGATAATCATTTATACAATAACATTTATACCACAAAGGAACTGTTTATAATTAAAATGTTTAATGAATGTTCGAAACAGAATGCTACACTTCATACGCAAACACTACAATAAGACCCATTTATATTCTTATGTATTCAAAATTAAATTAGCAACGAACGGTAGACGGACGTCACGCAAACCCAACCCACGTCAGTCCTTAACCTAATTCTAATATTCATTTCGCCACTTCACATGTAAAATTTTAATAGTTTCAATAATATGTGCGTATGTGTGAAATTAACTGTTTTCCAAAATCATTTGCCCACTATGGGCAAACTATGGCTAAGTAGAAAATTAAGTAAACATGAGTTACTATGTCTACAGTAGATTTCTAAAGAAGCATCAATGAAAAAAAAAGTTTTATATTTTGTTGTTATTCTTCAGTGCAAAAACGTAGCACACAAAAAGACAGGGCCTTTTAATTTACTCCGTTCTAATTACAGATCAACTACTACCTCTGAAATCCCTCTTTATAGCCATGTACGAATACATTGATAAAGTAAGGACTGAAATAAATCTGTACCGCGCTCATTTCTTAATTGGATTCTCAAGTTTATTTATAGAGTCATCTTCTTTAAGTGGACGACTTTACGACACTTACTTTGTTTATAGGCAGTTTCTTCAAATAAATCAATTACTGGTAGGCATAAAAATTAATGAAGAATTTTGTACAAAATATAATGTTTTCAGACCATCAAGCATGGAATAGGACAATAATAGGGCAAGTAATTTTATGATGCAGTTTTACACAAACAACAAAGAACGTTGGTGATTGGCAAGGGAGTTTTAACAGCAGCCTTATATCACCGCGCATCCTAAACCTTACGAACCTCCGGAAGTGCCCATAAAGCGAGCATTAAAACGACGACTCTTTTTACACTTTATTATCATTGGATGTGAACGTTGGCTCAGATTCTTTCGCAATTTACCACGCCGTGAAGAAGACACTCGGTTGTCGAAGAAATTTTATTGTAAAATCGATACAACTGACGATAGCCTCACTGGGCGAAACGCCGTGACTTATGAAGTTTACGATGGACAATAAATCCCCAATTCACCATATTTATATATTATGGCCCCAGCTTGTTTTCACAAAGAAGAACAACGACCAAAGAAACTTTTTACAATGATTCTTCTAGAATCGTAACGCAGCTAATGATTATGCGATTACATCGGAATAGTGACATCTTCGATCAACAATTGTTAACAACTACATATATTGTTATGCTAATAATATATTTATTGTGAGTTATCGTCGCATTGACGCCTGACGCCCGCTGGATTGTGGAGATCGAGTAACGCAAGTTTCGACCAAGTTTTAAGACCCTGCCGAAGGCCTCTTACTAACTATCTTCCTTAACGCCTTAGTTAAGAAGCGCCTTATGAGAACTTTGACGCTGAGATTGAGGAAGCTATTACGGCATCCGTTCAGATAGATATAAGCAGGATGTCACTACCATGTTCGACTTTGTGAAGTTGTTTACTTTGATGGCTCAAAGTTTTGGGTAATTTATATGAAAAGACTAAGGATTAAAACAGGTGAAAGTTCTATTTCTATATTTTGTTTTTACATAAATCCGAACATTAAATACAAATTAAATTATTTTTAATTGAACAAGTAAATATAAGCATGACAGCATTAATCCAAGTATCCAGACAATATCGATAACACGGCCTAAGCGGACTCGTTCGAGAAGCGTTATCCAGAATTACATTAAAGGAAAGAAAGGAAAGATTAAATATTATCTCGAACAATATTTGTGTAGTGCACTATACAGTTACCAGTGAAGTTGGCCAACGGATCGGGCAGGCAGTGGTTGCATCCCGTTCTATCATTACTTCCGCCCCGCTCTCAACTGGGGCAATCGATAACGCGGCGCGGGGGCGGGGGACTACCCCCTGTGCCCCTCCGGCCACCGTGCGCATCATTCGTGTGACAATCGCTTACGCTTCGCTCGTCCGCTCGTCACTGACGAATATGGCGCGCTTTTTTGCTAAAAATGCTAAAGTTTAAAACTGATTTCATTATCTTCCGATTAGCAAACTATAGAAGGTAGTACTGCCAACATATCTCATATCATGATCTTAATATTGTTGTCTCATCTAATATTTTTTATAAGACCGAATAGTTCAAGACCGAACCTTACATCTTTTCTCTAAATATTATCTTTAAATTAAACATATATATACTATGATCATTCAATCATTAATATGTAATTAAGACATTTTGGAACATTGTGCTGCTACGAAATTAATGAAAAATTATAAGTATAAAACGCAATTTAACGTTGTATTTTAAATATTTTAAAAATATTCCTTTACACATATCTTCTTAACATTTAGATTCTATCTTTGATTAAAGTTAAAAATAGGTTGTAAGCGACAGTTATCTATTAGGAAAAAATGGGAATAATGTCTTTTATACAATGAAAGAATAGGTAATGGACCAGGTTACGTTCATCGCACCAAATCGACACCTGGCTTCGCAATCACTGCACCCAATGTAATATTTATTACGTGTGAATATCTTATGCTGCTTCTTTTCCCCGTCTTTATTGCCGAATTTCCCCACACCCGTCTTAATATAGGATCATGAGGTTTTAATACAACGTAGCTGCGCATTCCTACATTGTATATTCAAACAAGATATTTTATAACGTTTTTGAAACATTTTCGTCATATCGATATTTTGTACTCGCAAGAGTAAGTTTTTACCTTAGTAGAGTCACACCGTTATCAAACAGTTATAAAGTATCTCTAGCGCAAATAGTTCGGCTCAGTGAATTGCGTGGTCAGAAATAGCTGCCTCAAATATTAGTTTAACATTGCTGTGTTTCGTCTGGTGAAAGAAAGAAACGGAAACCTTAATACTAACAATTGTCAAAGGTTACCACGCTTTTATCATTATTTCTTATCACTTATAATCAGATATGCTGTGTGCTCGTGTGCACTCCTAATAAATAAAAAACGTTCATTGGTATAATATCTAGTAAACTTGTGTTACTAGAATCGAATCTCTCCCCATATTTTGGTACATTCAAGGATTTAAAGCGTAATTTAAAGTCGCAATACGGGTCGTTTGTTCGTGACTAGGTATTAATTATAAGTATTTTCGTTGCCAAAGATCTTACTATAGAAATTGAACGTGTGCCTTCCGGGGTAAACATTTTGCGTAATTGCTTCGGAATAATTTGTCTACTTCATGACGATAAATTAGGTTAGTGTTATTTAATAAGTTTAATTAGATATACAGTAAGGAAATAAGTAAGGAGTACACTACGGAATAGAAAGAGTAGTTAATTTCATTTTAATTATTTTCTTATATCTATATTTATTACTATACTCAAAGAATATTACTATAAAGAAAAATACCTATAGTTTTTTTGTTGGCTTAGTACAATAGTTTGTCGGTCTATCCTCTACAATGTTATCTTAAGTATAATTAAATAGTTTATATACAAAATTAAGAAGAAATAAGCACACAGTTTAGTAATTGATCCTTGATAATATTTATCCTCGAAAAGAAAGCGCTATGAAACTGACAATGCGACTAAGGTGGAAAATGTCATCTCCAGTAATAAGGTCTCCGATTTCTGATGCTCACCAGACGTAACTCGACAGCAGCATTAAGATGTTATTTTACGCAAATATTACGTCAAACAGTGGTCGTTTCCCCGTCGGCAGGCCTATTTGTGTTATCACTGCGAAAAGTGTGCAGTTGTAGTGTGGCTCTGCCACTTAGTTTGAGTTACAGATAAATCACCAGGAACATATATGTATATTGCATAAAATATTAAATCATCATCATCTTATCACATAGTTTTCTTCTAAACATACTCTGATCCTCTGATCTCTACTATAATTTCAAGTAAAATATATCATAGTTTAATATATAATATAGTTGTTATACTACTTACACTACTAGTATAGTGCTCATACTTTACATAGTGGACGGAAGAATCAGGCTTATTTACTTAAAAGTCTCAAATTAATATATTGAAAATTTTACTAAGTGGATAGGTTCTTAGGGGACAAAAGTCGTTAGTTAGCAGTAAGTTATTAAGGCCCTCTCTTGCTGTATGTGGTAGGTTGAAACGACGCGTTCGCGACGGGCAGGGCTAAAGAACAAAAGCCTTACGTAATTAGAACGACCGCAGCAATACATAAATAATTTGCCTCACGTACCGCTTTGTTCGTCCAGAACAGGTTTTTATTTAACACCCTTATATCAAGAACAACACTTCGTGTGCTTTAGATAGCGGCAATCCGCTTTCCTTTTATCTAAACTAACACAGATGCGTGCTCGTGTTCTTATTAGAATATTGAAAAAATTGTGTACATAAAGGCTACACAATTTTTGAAACACTATATAAATAAAACTTTGTACTTTTAAAACAAAAGGTAACAAACAATGGTACTTTTGTGTTTTGGCTATTGACAAAAGCGTACCGGATTTATGTTATATTATTAGTAGGTGAAAACAAATCGTATTACTTAGGGTTCAATGAATCTTATCATATTTAACAGAATCTTATTAGTTTTTATAATGTATGTTATTGAAAAATTCGCAAAAACAATTGCACAGCGATTTAACCCCAAAAACCTTAGTATCGCGTTAGTACTTTCCCGGTCAAGCCTGCCCAATCTTGCTGCAGCTACGTATAACTTCATTGACCGTCACGTAACCAGAACGAGGTTCCCGCAATCATCAGTTCGGATCCGCCATACGACTATTGTCATGTTAGCATAATATCGAAATGTATATCTCGTAGCATTATTGTGTGCAATGATATAGTAAAAGCTTTTAGTAACTAGACTATTGGACTAACAGTTATGGATTGGAATCTTAATGGTCTACACCACTAACTTCTTTCTTTTTTCGAAGTCCAATATTTGCAAAAAATACCTACCTATTGTTTGTGGCTGCAAAGCCCACAAATGTTGCAATACGTATTGACAAATTTGGAAGGTAAAAAACTTTATTCGAACACTAAATCGCCCTTGAATCTTTTCATAACTCTATAATAAAATAGAGTTTATTTTAATTTATTTGTATATAAGTTCTTATATAATATATAATAGTTTTACAATCCATACTGTTAGTTTAATTAGCTCATAAGCTATTTAATTATTATATATTTATGATTAACATAATTCTTTGCATAAAGAGTTGATGGATTGACTGCAACTTATCCTAAGGAATGTACTCACGTGTACTCAACTCCTTTTAATTGAACTCGGAATAATATAGAATAAACAGCTGCGAAATGTTTGACTTAACATTATAGGAATTTCGCTTTAATGTAAAAGGAAAAGAAAATTTAGGCTGGTCCGCTTAATGAAACAAATTTTCAGAGCGGCGACATCTAAAACCTTAAGCCCTTTGTAGTGCGTTGGGCGGCCGCTTTGTCCCGAAGCCGGCGACCCGCGGCGACACGCCTTTGTGCCGCTTACAAATATTGCTAATTACGATTAATAAGGACCTCCACGGCTCTGTCCGCTCTAGTTCGGTTATTATGTTTAACGTGAGTTTTTAATCTGCTGTCCCTTTTGGAGTTACTACCTCGTTATTTCCTTTGTATCATTTTAAAAACGGATGGCGACTTGGATCTTTTCATATCCGGATCGACAGTACTTTCATATTACAAGGGTATTTTAGGATGAAATTACTGTATATTCGGTTTAAAACACCTTACAATTATATAAAAAATAATTCGGATTTTGAGTAAGAAACAATTTTATGTTATTTATGCACGTTGTCCTACTTAAAATAAACGATGTCAAGGGATTAAAAATATAATTAAATTATTATACAAAAACTACGAAGAGCCAACAATATATAGCTAGGAACGAGTTTCACCCTGGTGGTTAGTACAATGTGAAAGCACCATATCGTTGCTGGTATTGCCGTGGGGATTCAAAGAACTGAGACAACCCAACTTCATTTTTACTTGCCATCAAAAACGGATGTAGGTGATTTCGACCCTCAGTGATCAAATGTGTGTTGCGTGATTTAAAGAACATATATGTAGGCATTGTCATTGACAAGATGATTTTATTTAGGAATGACAAATTTAGAACAAATAAAACTCAATGTTATGTCCATCACTGCTGATGTTTGCCACATATTTGAGATAAGTTATGATATGCCAACGTGACCTATGGCGTAGCGGTATTAAGGAAAAATCGCAACAAAATTTTATGTTCGTAGCGCGACACCCCCCTAATAATGTCTGCTTAAGGGCGGCGGTAACATGGAGTACACATTTACGGTCCGTTAAATGGGGGAAAGCTTTTTTCGTGTTTAGTGTCACAAAAACTGTTATTAGCTTGAATTGTGTTAGATGTTATTTCAGTACATCTAAAATATACAATTCTATAATAAAAAAAATGACGGTGCGAAATTCTAGCCTTAGAGACGAAATTTACCAATAGAAAATGACGTAATAATAAAAAATTACCTAGTACCTTAACCATTTATTTTTATGGGGGAGTACTCAGCATATGCTAATGCAGATAACATGCCAATGAATTTTAGTGGGTTCAGTTATGCAAAAAAATGGAAAACGTTCGAGCAGGTCTTAAGTACTGAAGAAAACTTATTAAGTATTATGTACAGATTTTTTATGCATAAAAACATTTTTATTCATTATAATATTTATACGAATACTATCTAAATAATTCACTTCTCACATAATAATCATATGTGTAGCAAAAGCACATTTAACGTATCGTTAGTAAGCCTTAATTACGTTGTGTTATATAACTTGAAATAGTTATGAAAATACTTACATTATAAATACGTACATATCGTAACTATTGTCCCTTTAAACTGTGTCCATCTTAATTATGATTATCCCTCGCTTCTTTCAATAAATGCAGGCTTCTTGACAGACATGCTTAATGTGAGGTTTGCGTGAATGAAAACGGACATTTTGTAGCCAGTCTATGAAACAACGGACAAGAAATTTTAAGTGTCCCATCATTAATAACATCACAAACGAATTACAAAACATGAATGTTCTATTTACAAGGAACCTGAAATACCTAAAGGTTTTTAACTTTAATATTTATATAATGTTTATGGAGACTCAAGCATACTAATTTTGCTTTTAGAAGTATTTATACGAAACATATACTAGAGCATATGCTTTAGTATATGTAAACCTGGGAGTAAACAATCATTTTAAGCCATTCTGTTTCTATCCCTGAGTTATAAGTTAAATCATACGAATATAATCTTTTGTCCTTTAAGACCTTTTGAATGATTGAAAAACAATGTCGCAATAACACCGTTATATAATCCAATTCATTGGTAAACTCATGCAAGATAATTAATTTCACAAGCACGACGCCAGTTGCAACCGCACCCTGTCTCAGTCGCACCCAACCGCAAGCCACTAAAGTAACGCCGTGTCATTTCATGCTCCGAAATCTGTGACGAATGACACACGCCACGCGCACGGCCTATCCACTAACGCTGTTTAAGTGGTCACGGGATGGCTGACAACCTATAAATCCTTAATACTTAAAGCCCATTAAACTAACCTATAAAAATATTACAATTAATGCAACACTGACTAGAATAGAAGTCTCATTTTATCATTCGACACTAAATGCTATCGTATTTCTACAACGACGATATTTGAATTTAAAAGTTAAAAAAAATCTTAGATTGCTGTATCATCCGGTGGAAACTTCATTATTTCGCAGACTTTATCATCGTACTCAATTAAACGTACAAAGAAAATCTAAACACCAATACATTTCCTAGTTAACCCAACTGTAGATAGTTTTGTATCTCATTCCTCAGGGGTGACAATGCATACGTATCTTGAATCTTTGTTATCTAGATATTACGAGCCGCAGTTATCAATTATCTTCAGGTGAAATGCGTATATTATAAACAAAAATAGTTAATAACACAACAAAATAAGAATAAAAATTTTGGTGGTTTTGGTTTCAAATTTTGCAGATAAATATAGAGAAATTTAGGAAAAATTCAAACCAAACCGTGTTTCTAGATATCTGTCAATCTCTATCTTTAGCAATTCATACTAATCAGAAGACGTCGCTGTGGACCATGTCTGCCAAGGGAACATGAAAGATAAAATATGTATAGTATCTTAAATCTTTGGTAATAATCAATTCATTTTGGTACTTGGTATAAGTAATTAACTTTACTAATAAATAACTGGCAGACACAAATATCGATATGTTTGTATGGAAAAAGTATCAGCTTTCTGGAAAACAATTGAAAAACTTAGTCAGCTATATTAAAAAACGTTTACTTGCTCAACACAGAAATGAAAGCCGTTTTAAAAGTAAGGCGAAAAATTCATAAGAAAGCAAGTTAAATGTAATAGAGAAAAAGCTATAATTGTTTAGCAGGGTGGACACGGGAGTGACGGGCCGGGGTGAGGTGGGCGGTTTTAGTTCCCGCCACATTGAACGCGTTGTGGGATCCAACTTATTAGGCGATTTGATCATGCGAATAATATTCGCTTTATACATTTTATTGCGTTCTAACCAGAACACTGGCCTCTGTCGATATCATTTTAACAATTTGAAATTTAATATCGTTTTTCTAAGCTTTCCTTTTTGATATACTTTGCGAGTGTTTATAATTCATCTAAGTGAATTTAATAGTTTCTTTTTTAATTCATTAAAGAATGTATTTTGTAAAATACGATTACGGACAGCTAATATAAAGTTTTTGGGACTTTGAGTAATAGTTTTAATTTTATGATAAGTAGATGAATATAAAAGATGCATTAACCCTTTAATATCAATAGTAATATACTAAAGAATATAACATTTGGTTGATAATAAACAAGTAATTGATCAAACATAGTTTTATCTGTATCTCCTTATATTTGGTGGTATTTAAACTTTGATATTATGCGAATACCAAACGAAACTTTTTCTACCTACTGCCTGCCCTAGGGACACCAAAAAGTTTATCAATAATAACTACGTGGAAATTGTAAAATATTACTATATATACTTATAATTTTATACTCAGTTTATTGACGCATTTCTTAAGATCCTTGTTGAAGATGGATGTTGATATCATGGTCCGCAGTCATCACTTACCATCAGATGCTGTGTATGCTCATCTTTTAACCATAATGTTATCAAAAATAATATGTATGATAACATAATGATATAATGGATAGTACCTTTTATAACTATTTTTGTTATTAAGTACTTATTATTCAATCCGGAAAATTGTATTGCACAAAAATATACTTCTTTCGTTGCTTCGCAAAGTAACGAAACAAAGTAGGTCACTAGAAGTACTCTCCATCGGGATTATTAAACCTTGTATACTTTTTATAATTGTAGAATTGCATTTTATTAATAATGTTGATATTACTTATAATAAATTTCAATTATATGGGTATTTAATGTTTAGTTAATAAAAATTCGATCTCGTCGGTATTAAGCATTTATATGTGTATACACAAATAGATGCTAAATAACAAAATATTGGCATGCTTTTGTAAATTATTAAAAATTAAATCTAAATAAAAGTTTAAAATAAATAGTTCTCTCAACGCCTGCACACTTAAAAGAGGATTGAAACTATATAAAATAAACAGATTTATTATTTTCATGCGGACAAATGTTAACATTATTTTATACCTTATTCTCAGAATAAATGCTAAAAATAACTTTCTTCAAAATATTAGTGCATTTTAGTTTTATTGTAAATATTTGTTCCAAGTTATTTGCCTTCGTAATAGAAGTGTATGTAGAAGTTAATGTAGACCACAAATTCAATCGAGTTGAGTACACGGTCTCATAGTATGGACTTCAAGGAGATATTTTCCTGAAATGATTTGGTGTTGACAACGCTTTAACGCATTGGGCTAACCAAAAGCCTAAAGTCATTTTCCTTAATACATGAACTCGTTTTATTTTATACCTTATATCATGTGTTCTCATAGAAGCTACTTTGAAATTGCTATTAACCAAGAAACAGTTTGTGTCAGCTTTTTTAAAGTCTTTTAACTATCTTAAATGTATTTAAAGAGAAAGTCCTGGAGCACGTCCAGTGTAAATGTCACGTAAATATAACATTGGAAAACATTTTTGTTAGGAGTGTAATAGTTTTATAGAACGTTTAATACTCATAAGTAACTTGAATGCCACAAAAGTAACATATAAATAGAAAAAAACGGTTGCAAATAATTGAAGACAAAGAAATTAAAATTAACCGAAGCAAGATGTGATAGTTTTACAGAGACAAAATTAAAATTATTTTTAATGTGAAAATATAGAGAATGTGAGAGGAAATTTGGACCTGTCCATAAAATTATATACTTGACCTAAATCATACCCCTAAGCCTGCAGTTATGATATATAAAATAATAAGTGCAAAGCAAGCTAGATATTACTAAGACATATTCAAGTATTGGATGATAATGGAATGATGTAATTTGAAAGAAAATATCATGATTAAAGTTGAGACTACGTATAAGGAAAAAGTGATAATGAAAATTAATAAGGCAACATTAAATGGCATAGTTTACAAGCAAACATCATAAGCGATTATTGAACACATATATGTTTGTCCAAGTGACATAATAAAGAAAGTTAAGAGTAACTGTAACCGAATATATTTGCTTAGATATAGGGACTTAGGATAAGAGAGATAAACTACTCAAAACAAAATAGTTCCCACTCTAAGTTAATCTCGAATTTCGTCTAAAAAAATTGTCGGGTAGTAAATAGTGAAGTTAAACATTTCGAAGTATTGTTGACATGTTTATCTAACGTTATCAATGTTTCAAGTCAGAAATTCAAAGGTGGCTAGACAAAAGAAGTAGAAAACGTTTATTCCTCAAATTCTCAGTCACTTGTACCCTCTGAATGTTACAGTCGCACGTCTACTTTTTTCATTTTGACTTGATTTCGGTGTTACTCGCGATCATGGTTCTCGGCGTCATATAGATGTGGATACAACAACAAGAGCAGTGTTTATGCTTCAGAAGGGAGAATCTCAGAGATCAGTGGCAAGACGTCTTGGTGTGTTGCGTAGAGCTATCCAAAACGCGTGGGAACGCTTTCTAGAGACAGATAGTGTCGCGAGGAGATCTGGATCAGGAAGAGCGGGAGCTACAATCGTCCAGGAAGACCGGTATATCAGATTGACTGCACGTCGAGAGCGTACGATTCCCGCGTCTTACAAAATCGACTGCGGCAATCGACTGGCCCACGAATTAGTGATCAAACCATTCGAAATCGGCTCCATGAAGACGGATAACGTTCCAGATGTCGTGTTATTGGTCTAAAATTGACAAGAGCGCATCGTGCAGCACGTTAGAGGTTTGCTCGCGAGCATGCGGAGTGGACAATGGACAACTGGAGAAATGTACTCTTTACGGACGAAAGTATAGTGAAGTTTTTCAGCGATGATCGTCGAGTGCGCATGTGGAGAAGAGAAGGAGAACGTTTTCCAGAACCTTGCATACACGAAACGGATCGTTTTGGAGGTCGAAATGTTATGGTGTGAGCTGGAATAAGCTTGCTTGGTAAAACTGAGCTGGTAATTTTGGAAGAAGGCTCCATAACTGACTCCCGGTATGTCGATCGAATAATTCGGCCCATGTCATCCCATTTTCACAAAGAGTGGGTGAAAACTTTGTCTTTATGCAAGACAATGCCCGCCGAACAACCCAGAGAGCTCTCTCTGAAGCCAATATTACAGTTTAACCGTGGCCGGCCCTGAGTCCCGATCTTAACCTTATTGAACATTTATGGTACTAATAGAAAAGAAGCCTCAAATCGAACTTCAGTAATTTGACTAATCGACAAGAGCTCATAAACGCGTGTTGGGAGCGAATACCCGAGGAAAACATTACCCACTTGATTGAAAGTCTCCCAGATAGATACAGAGAGTGCATACGGAACAGAGGAGGATCTACTCGCTATTAAGCACCATCAAATTCATTGATTTAGTCAATAATTCAAATCAAAATCAAACTTTACTTAAATCAATAATTTCTGTAAACTTTCCTAAAAACTTTAAATTTTGACTAAATTCCATAAAATTGGCGAAACTTACTCATTTTAATGTTTCAAACTTTCAAAAACCTTAATTAACGGGGAATTCCGGTTTATACTATAAACCTGTTTCAACGCGCCGATGGTCTGCTTTCGTTGCTCCTTATGTATGCTTCGACCTCCGATTAAAACCTCTGGTTCAATATTACCGGAAAGTCGAAATCGGAGGTGTTATATCAATCGGAAGTTCCGACCTTTCGGAATCGAAATCGAACATCCGTAACATCTATAGTATATACTTTTGAACAATTATATCTAAAACAGTATAATAATAAGTATAAGTACATATATACGCGTGGTACGCAAATTGATTGTTTTTGACCAAGGATTCAAAGGAAAATTTGCATTTGATAAAATAACTGGTAGTAAGTTTATTTTAGAAAGCAATACTTAATTAGACTTAAAATCACAAATTCAGTTATGAAAATTATTACCGAATGTTTCACAACCCAATGATTTTGTCTTCAAACTATTGTTTTAATTTTACTTAAGGGTTTCTTTAGAGGTATAAACCAGACTAGATTAATATTTAAAGCCTCTTCTCTCTAATAAAAGTAGAATAGTGAAAAACATTGAATATAATGCGAAAATTCTAGAATTGATTGTAACTTATTTAATATATTACATATAATATTAGATAAGATTAAAATCTTTATTCTTAAAAATACAATATTATTCATATAACACCCACAAATGCAAGGAATAACTAAAAACATAACTCACCGTAAAACTGTAGTTTTGGTAATAATCACCAGCCCACCTTTATAATAATTCCTTAACAATAAATGTCAATATACTTTGAAAATATACCAGCAACATCAATTTCGCCACTATGACATGAGCGTATTTGACAAACGCCCTACTAATAACATTAAAGAGTTTTCAAATGGTTATTAGCATTAACCGAACAAAGTAAATTGGAAGCAAATAAAACTATTCCGATAGCACCTGCCCAGCCTCGATTTGTTTTCCGTGAGTAAAGAACAAAAGTTTAACTATAATGTGTTCTTGCGAGTAACTAATGGATGGCAAGTTTCAGCTGTAGGTACTTAAGCGGCCAATTCTTGACTCCAGACTACTTTCTAAGTACACATTAGTGGGCGCCGCTAGGTGCTTTCTTGGCAAAATCTTAACTATCTACTTAAGTCAGTGTCAGTACAAACTCTTGAATGAATTGAATAAGCCCCTCTTACTCTCCACGCTTCCCTTTATCTACTTTCATTACATGAGCTTCACTCTAAAATTTGGTTCAATTACACCATAATTTGGTAAATTGTAGCGGCATTTTATCAGCTTCTTCGATATTTAGTTTAAAGACAGACAATTTTCTTCAATATCTTTCTAAAAAAAATTCTGTTATCTTAGATGATACCATCCATTTTTAGATATATCAAAATAAAAACATCATAAATCTATGATGTTTTTGATATATCTAAAAGTCATACCTAAGCATCCTTAGAATCATATTAGGGCCAGTTGTTTGTACATATATACAGATGACTTAGATGATAGAGTTGGATGATATAGGCTGATATAAAATATGTAGAGCCACTCTGCAGCTAGTTTCTAACTGCCCCGATTGGCACGATTGGGGAAGGACAACACTCTCACAAAATACCAACGTCAAATAGTAGCATGCCGCTGATGTGTTTCATATGGTGAGTGTAGCGACCGAATTACAGGTAACGAAGCCTTTTATCTCAGTCCACAGAGCTAACGACGGATGTGGTTCTTGATTGAAAACTAGTTGAGATGTAGATGTCATGGGCAGCACCTATCACTTAAGATCATGTAAACTGTGAGCTCGTTTGTCACCCCTAATATAAAAAAATGTACTACCCTCTATGTAATGTAATGGATGGCTAAGATTGCTTCGTATAAGGGTGATAAGAACCAAAGTACCAATAACTAATAGTGCCAAATTACATCTTTAGTCTCAAGGATAATCATTGACAACTTCCTAATGATAATAATGTGCTAATATTGTTAAGTCGATTTAAACTGCGGCGAAATATTCTATGGTTTGCACTAGGTGACTTTAATTATGCAGGATATATTAAAGTGACCTATCCATTCACTCAAATACTCAAACTCAGAGGCGCATAGCGCGCGAGTACGTATAACTAGATTAAATGGATAATCACATCATCAGATTAAAACGATGACGATGATAGCTTATAAAATATATGAATTTATTCAGCATCATGATATAACATTGAATTCTCTAAAGTTAGCTGCGCACAGGTTATGCTAATGGCTTAGTAATTTTCAAACTCGTAGAGAACTTTCCAATGAGAGTATCTGAGTCGTCCGCGTAGCGTGCTAAGTCAATTAGGCTTGCTCTGTTTACAGCTTCCTCCGAATGAGCTTCTTATTTGCGCTTCGGATGCAAATAAGAAGAATCACGACTTATTTATTACAGTTTCATAAAAATATTCAATAATCGTTTCATTTATGGAACATTATTATGATTTCATTTCATTGCGGGCACATTAATATGGCGCTATAAATGCTTTATTACACGCACGTTGTCAATTCCAATGAAGGCACACTCCTGTGAATAACTGACCAATGAAACGGCATTGTGTCGCTAACTCACCCTCAAAGTAATAATATAGTCCTCATAAAAATATGTTTAATGATATCGTAAACATTCAAGATGTTCATGCGGCATTGCGCTGAAAGCGTACTCCCGCTATAAGTATACATTATATGTACGCATACCTATAAATCTGTGAGTGTTTCGTTTTATTACTTTCGATGCTGACATAACACATATTTTAAATATTAATATTTCTTCAGAGATTTCACCGACAAAATTTGCTAAAACTGTCATTTTCATTTGTTTTCTATAATCGTATAATACGTAATATCTACATAAGACGTGTGACGTGATATGACGTGTTAAGTAAATTAGACATTTTTGATATTAGGATTACGTTAATATATTATTATACAAATTTTTAGCTTTAGCAGCCATCCGTTATTTATTATTATCATCCAAATCGCCAATGAGTGATTTCAGCTCTAATTATCGTCTTTAATTAGTAAACATTGTAATTTAAAAAGGCTATATACAATAACGAATGACTCGATTTGTTATCAGTACATAATGCCTTTTTTATTTATAAAAG
Organism: Teinopalpus imperialis; assembly: GCA_029286865.1. Taxonomy (NCBI): domain Eukaryota; kingdom Metazoa; phylum Arthropoda; class Insecta; order Lepidoptera; family Papilionidae; genus Teinopalpus; species Teinopalpus imperialis. The sequence continues at coordinate 19 of JAGSMU010000025.1, read as the reverse complement.
TTTATTTTAAATCATGTGT